>JARFIY010000013.1:4800000-6205000 GCA_036346155.1 Sinelater perroti | reverse complement strand
CCGTCTTTCCTCAAATTTTTGTATGTGTCGAACGTTAAATTACAAAGTTGATTGTTTATTTTTTCCATAGTAGTTACATACATAATTTGCAATACAATGTTTACATACTTCACAAATATCAATGAGGAAAAATAAAAACTAATGCCTATTTTACATAAAAAATTTTTATTTAAAAAGCATTGTTTTTTGTGGCTTCGGAATTATCAGACTTCTGGGTTATGCCGTTAAAAGACCCGCCATCATTTTTTTATTCTATCGTTGATATCAAAAAGTTTTTCACTCTCCTAGAGTTGAAAGGGATTTTAAAGATAGATACTTAAAAGAATTTTAAAAACAATGACAGCATTGGTTTTATGACTTGAATAATGTTAGGTGTCATTATGGTTCTAATTGTGATTTTGGATTGGTATTATCTTTGTCAATATTTTAATTAATTATTAAAAATGCTATTAAATGCACACATCCATCTGGAATTACAATATCTAAATCAAAAGCATACTTTTCTAATAGTTGACTTGCCTTTTGCCTTATTATTCTGTCATTTTCTACTTGAGTAATTTTCTTTAGAAATTCGAAATCCTCATGTACTTCCGCATCAATTGTTCTTTTTTTACTAACTTGAGCTTTATAGAATCAATTGCAGCATAATTTATTTAATATTTATTTTCATTAAAAGAAACTTTTGCTTGAAGAACTAAACATGTTACAGACTTGTTCTAAAACAAAAAAATTAACAGAGCACTTTCTGCTCTCCGTATCTTCAGTACCAACTGGTTGTAAATAATAGACAAAGGATGTATGTGGCTCTTTTATTTTAGCTTAGAAATCTTTATAGTACCCAGAGATGCTTCTAGCATTGTTGTAGCTCTGTCCTCTATAGTTATTTAGATCATGACTTACAAAGTCTACAGTCGAGATTCCAGTATTCGCCATCTTTTAGCTTTATGACCACAATTAGGACTAAACACCAAAAATCGCTTAACAGAGTTCTCCTAGGTAGCACTTAGCATACCACAAAAGCTAGTTGTTCTGTGTACGATACATCTGGCGATAAGTCAACAATTATGGAATAATTTACAATCTCTTAGGTTATCTCTATTTTAATTCGGTCCGTTGTACATATAATTATCAAATCCCTTAGCTGTCATTCTTTTATAGAGTTTACACGGCGCACAAGATGCTGGTCCGGTTAATTTTGAATAAACCAACCAATTACGTTTGATTCGTTCTCCGTTTATTAATTGTTTTTATAAAACAATTGACTGGTACAAATTTTTTTAGAGAGTCATATTGTCTTTGAGATTTTTAAAGTCAAAGTTCTGTTGAATTCTACTGTAGAGCACCAACTTACGAAGTTCATTATTTACGTACCACAATGCCGGGTCATCGAGTGATATAATTGGGGCTACTTTCAGAGCATTTTCAGAGCTCTATGAGCTCCAAGCCTTTTGTAGATGCACTACGATTTGGATTTAAAATTACTGAAGTCGATGATGAGGATTGTGATTGCTGTACACCACGCGAGAAAAAAATGGTTACCTTTCTTGATCACAGTATTTTGGCGTTAAAGACGCTCTTTGGAACGCTTTCTGAATGTCGCTCCACTTGGTTGTTTAAACAAATTTTGACTATATTTGCCATTTGTCGTTCAACTTTTAAAATAATAATAATTATAAATCATAATGCTAACGCAACGATTACAGGTTACTATAATAACACTAATTTATATGCACCGCTACTGTTTGCCGTATGACTTCTCCTATTCGACTGCCGCGAACGACCACATGCTCCGCCTTACATTCAAACGCGCGATTGAAGAAGGAACCACAGGGTTCTGAAATTTGATATCAAGGGCGCCGCTAGAAATAATACGGACGGTGATTTGTCATTTTGTAAAAATTCTGAATACCTTCTCTGTAATACGTTATTTTTGTTATAATACAAATGTTTTTAAAAGTTTATTATGCCACGTTTTATGGTCAAGGTGTAATTTAAAAGTTTAATAGTTATAAAATTTAACTCAAAACTTATAGGTTAATCAGGCCCTGACAAACTAAAAAATTCTCAGGATTTTGGTTACTTTATTATTGATATTATTCTCTATTTTATTAATTTAAAACTAAAATCGTTAGTAATGTAATGTTCGACATTGTAAATTACTGGAATGTAATAAATTGCTCCCTATATAACGAAACATTAACTAACCTTTGTTACAGGTAATTTTTGACTACGTCGTTAGAGTTAAGCCGATTAATACATAAATCGCCTTATCGCAGAAGGTTGACCTGTTAACTCGCGCCGAGCCTAGTATCGGACACCATCACATCACGCTAATTTTCAGCTTCGGCGGTTCTCTGTTAGTGTAACGACGTGCTGAATAATGCCTTCAATAAGAATCGACGACTTGCCTTTAATCCTGTCGTAACGAGGTTGTTTGCGCAATGCAAGGACTACTGTATATCGCGATTTAAAAAAATATCACTATACTGTGGCATTAAAAAACCTAATTACATCAACGTGTGCAGAAGATGAAAGCTACTTTAAAAGCAATTTAACTGGGAGGATGATTGTCTTTACAAGCTCACGCTAGCGTTAACCAAAATTGCCCTAAAAAGTTAGCACGCCGACAATTAATTTTTAATGTAAAACAAATTGAAACCAAAATTCTCTCCGAATGACATTAAAAAGTCAGCAAAAAGGCCAAGTTTCAATATGGCGCTGTTAATTGTTTTAAACTGTAGTCTCCGTTGTTTGTATGAGGTGCCGGTTACGTATAAAGAAAAACATACGAGGTTTAAAATTCTGACCTTTTCAGTGCAACTCCATGAAAGCTATGAATGGTTCGCTTAGAAATACTTGCAGTTAAGGGTTTCGTAATAGTTTTACTTTTGCCTTTGGTATTTAGTGTAACATTTTTGTAGTAACAACTCTCGTTTTTGTTTTGGTGCTCCAGATTCTTCCAACTAAAGCCGTTCTGCATTAAGCGCCATCAAAACCTTTTAGCACGCGCATCATTCCAGAACTTTTTATCATTGTTTGTTACGCTGTAATAAATATCCCTCATTTTTATTAAAATCTGCCACTTTTGTATGAAGCAGACGATCGTATATAGCAGCTTTTGGATGTTGTTTAATAATACGCTTTATAAGGGTATAACAAGTTATGAAAAATAACTTTATACATAATGGTTATTTCTAATTAAAGAAAAAGCAGAAATAATTTTTTCTAATAATTTTGTACATGCGATTTAAATGTAAATATAAAATATAATAATTAAGTAACATAACTGGATACACTATAAAAATGAAAAGTTTTTCAATAACATTAAAAAATGAAATGTCCTTAGCAATATTATTTAGAGAAAAAGCGAAAACACAAAACCAATAGTGCGAAGCTAAATTAAATAGAACAATGTTTTGATATTAACTGTCTCAATCGCCAACGACCACGCACAATAAAAACTCTATTTATGATAAAAGCAATAAGATATAATAAGCGCAATTATTACCATGTAAGTTAGACATATTCGGAATACTACACTTTCTTTCTAAAAATTGGCTTTTATTTCTATGGAATTAGTGGTGCCGCCTGTTCGTAAAAAATTATCAACCTTTCTTAATAATCTTTAAAAATTTCATGACGTTTTGCTTACTAGAAGCTAAAGACAGGCAGTAGTTTGTAACCTTTGGTGGAATAACGAAGGAAAAACAAGGAATGAACATCAAGTTCTGTGCTACAAACCGTAAAAGTGCTACGAAAAAGATTCAGTTGCTTATAATTGCTTATGAAGATAATTGTTTATTATAAACACAAGCTTTTTGGTGATATCGAAGATTCACAGAAGGCAGAAAATATTTGGATGATGATAAATATTCAAGCCGAGAAAAGTTGAAAAATTGCTTAATTTCGAAGAACTTTTTAATGAGATTTATGTGAACAATTATTGTTTAGATTCCAAGATTATACATAAAAAATTCGTTTCAAGTGTGTTCCAGCGTGAAGTATTATCATGGTGAATTGAATAAAGCGTTTGGTAGGCCGTATTCGTCAAAAACCAGACATTTGGTGTTTGTTGTATGATAATCCACCTTCTCATTATTTATCAATTGTCACTGATTTTTTGGTAAAATATTAAATCTTGTTGCTTCGGTATCCCCATATTTATTCGATTTGGCTCCTCGCGACTATTTTGTATTATTTATTATGCATTTGGCGTAAAAAACCGTTTTCAGTTAAAGAGATCAATGATTAGCAGTATCAACACCATTTAATTAACGACATAAAAAAGTCATTTGATGCACTCTTCAACATGAAAATTGGATTTCGAACAAAAAAATGTTTTTTTGATAAAATTGCCTAACTGTGGAGAGTGGATATTTAGTATATTAAGTACCTACTTGAAACTCTATCACAGTAAAATGTGTTTTATGATAATCATAACAGGAGATGCCTCAAACGTCACAATTTTGTTTTAGTTATAATGTGGCGGAATATGAATTATTATAATGCTGCAATGTAAATATAAAATTTTTACTTTCCTTATCTTATAATAAGGAAAGTAATGTAATCGGCGGAAATTTGACCTACCCAGTTTTTCACATTTCTGGACGAAATATAGCCTCAGGACACCAAAAAAGTTGGTTTGAGCCATTGGTTCGTGTGTGTGTGTGTGTGTCTGTCGGTCTGTCAGTAAACAGGATATCTCGAGCTAGATACTTGAAATTTGGTATCCAAGTTACTTGTAGGTAGTGGACGCAGTGCGAAGCTTTTGGTGAAAATCGGCCGAGCCGTTTGGTCCCAAGGTCGCAAAATCGGTTGCAAAGCGGTCTAAACGGTTGAAGATACAAAAAATTTATGAGAATAAAAATGATTTGTTATCATGATATAAAATAAATTTAAATTAAAAAAAATTAAAATTAAAAAAAAAATTTAAAATAAAAGTTGGTAAAATAGGAACTCGAAAAAAAATTGAAGCTCAGGATTTTTAATATACCGGGTGTTCATAAAATTTTTAGAAAATTTATATTACCGGATAGGCCAGGCCGAAACAAACAAAAAATTACAATGAAATTTTTTGATCCGAGGTCAAATAAATAAGTTATAGCCGATTAAAAATTAATTAAACGGACCAATCAGAGCGCGCTCGGAGAGCTTCCCGGTCAACTGAGAGAGGACGGGGGGGAGCGCTTGGCCGCTAGGAGGGAGCACGCAAGCCGCAATGGGGAAGGTTGTGCAGCAGAGCTCGCACGGTTACCTTCAGTGACGTAGCAAAATTTTAAGTTCGAGTCAATTATTGTCTTGTACAGTTTATTTTAAACAACTTTCGAATGTTGGACTCACGCCTCGTCCTTTTTTATTTAAAATAACAAGTTCCGGGACGAGAGCAGCGCAGGGCCGAGACGATGGACCCGGTATAATATATAATAATAGGATAAGAAAAGTCGTGTGATGTTCACACCAGATTTTTTCAAAGATGTTGATCAATGAAATATCTTAATAGTAGTGCATCTGGCTATAATGGCTTATCGAAGAGATTTCAGTATTTATAATGCAGATTGTAAGGAACTTCATCACCGATAATTTGCGCAATTCAATTAACCAATGATTTTATAATTTTAATTAATGCGGTCAATTTATAAATTAGTAATATAAATATGCAGATATAATTTACATTGCTTAAAAAAAACTAAAAAATTGTATGCACTAATATTTGCTTACTGAAAATTGTAGATAGAAGAAATGATTAGAATTTAAATAAAATTTGTATTATATACGATACAATAACCTACAAACTACAAAACTAGTATTTCAATTGTGGGTAGCTATATAAAATTGGTTATGCATTTTTTATGCACAAGGTATTATTAATTTTCTAAGTTGGCTAAATTTATTTGGAGTAAAAATATGTAACTGCGGATATCTTACCATCTACTGTCCTTTAATACTTGCTTTATTGCTAATCAGTACAGCCCTATTGGCTTTAGTTTTTTTAGCTTTAAAATAATGTGTCTTAGCTAGATTTGCCCCAATAAAAACTGTTGGTTCAGGAAAAGTAAAAGTCGCTTATTTTATGGTTTCAACGGTAAGAAATCCCTTAGTCTAAATTTACAACTAAATCTGTTTTTGCAAAATTGGTTTTTTTAATTTGCAAGTTCTCTAAGACATTTGTCTGTTGGAATTTCTACAAAATTAACTTTGGCGTAGATTTTGTTGTCTATCATTAGAGTACTATTCAGTGAGAAAATTTTTCTATAATCTTTGATTACGACTTTTCATACTAAAATTGGCCTTAAAATTTGCACTTAAAAACAATTTGAACTTTAAAACTTTGTAACTTGCTAGATTCTTTACATTATTACCTCAAAGATATTAATGAGTTTCTACTTAAAAATTGATATTGCGATAACTAATTCTTGCGTGTTTTGCAGTCGCCAATATGTTTCTTGACTGTTAGATGCTCCTTAAATGTGGCAGTAAAAAGAGCTTGTACTGTCATTTTAACACGTTATACCGAGCACTTTTGAGTGTTACCCTGTGTTGAGATATTATTGTCCGCATCCTACAATCATAATCAGATAGTACTAAAGTTTTAGAAGAGACATTTTATTTTAAAGAACGCTCAGACGTCTGCGATGGAGAAGAATATCGTTGCTATTAAGAATCTAACAGACATGTAACTTATCGCCAGATGTAAGAGTTTGGAAATTTTTGTACTACTTTGCACGATTACCTTTAACAAATATTTGTTTACTTTGGGTACCATATGCTAAATTTAAAAATAGAACATCTCTCTATTTCAACAAAATTGTAACATATGACGAAAACTAACTTTATTTTTATGAAGCTGGTTACTACAACCTAAACTAAAGTTTGGGTCTTTAAAGGTAAAAACACTTCCGAGTCACTGCAAAAATTCTGACTCACGTAAAAGAGAATGATGGCTTTTTTACCACCAGAGAAGTTATAAAATGCGTGGTACTGGCAACACAGAGGACAACCACTGAAAATTGTTCCTTTCTCAAAAGCAGGTACGTGGTTTTTCCAACAGAATAAATGCTTCTGCTCACCGCTACAGCACTGATCTGAAAATACTGGATTATCCTTTCAACAGTACATAACTCGCTTCAAGTGAGTTCGGACAGTTGTCTTATATAAAGAACAGGCTAAAAGGATGGTGGCTTTGTAATGATAAGAACTCGGAAATGAAAAGATGATGAAAAGATGTGAAAGAGTTCGTCTTAAGTAAAATGAAACTGCATGAAGTGTGGTAGAAAGTATAAAAAATTATGAAAACCGTAATGCAAATTTCTTACGTAGTATTCTATATAATTTACATTTTGAAAAACATTAAACAATTGGACAATTTAACTTGCTATTTGACTATAATTTTTCATAAATTCTGCAATTACTAAAAAGACAACAAAACCGTAAACCTTTATTTAAAATAAGACTTTTTTAAATGTTAATAGGAATACCACTGTTTTAATACTCACTTTATATTATTTTTCTTGCTCAACTTTTTTTTTGATTGCTTTCATTTGGAAATCTTCATATTAAATAATGGATGATTTATCACACAGCTTGCTATTTCTTTACTAAATTAATTAATGTGTTCTAAGTTTAAATCGTCTTATTTATGATGTCAATAGCTTTCAAAAACGCATTTAAACGTAAGAATAGCAATTCATTCAATTTATTTGCTATTCTTAAAAATAGAGTAAGAAAATATTTCATACTATAGCTTTCAATAGGTTAGCAGTAAAACGATTTTCAACTACAAGTTTCCCGACGAAGTTGAATAAGTGGTATGAGTATTTTGCTTATATTTCTTATGGAAATTTCTTATATTACTGTTGTTATAGTTATCCTTGACAAGCCAATTCCGCAATTGAAATTCTTTATAAAATATCGAGTCACGACTGATTTTCTAATTAGTTGAGAGGTAAATCTTCTTTTATTCTAAAAAAATGCATGGCATGTCGTGTATCTGAAAAGTTCTTTGTCTTCAGTTTTTTCATTTCAAAATTGCATCTATTTGGTTTATAAGTACTACTTGTTATAATTGAATCTAGCTGTCGTTTGTTTGCATGTCTGTTGAGTTATATCATCTTTCTTGTTTTGCTTGAAGGATTAGTTTTCAATAATCCCAATAATTCTTCTTCCACAAATTTTTTTAGCTTGGGCTTTCGATTACTCGTGATGATTTCCGTCTGTGTGCGTCGGATTCTTTTACAGTATGTCCAACATAGGTTTTCAGTATGTGCATATTTAAAAAAACAATCCTGTTGTTCAATTTTTGATCCATAGCGAATTGGACATCCGAATTTATTAAATTAAAAAGATACGAAAACTGTGATAGTATTTTTTGTTTCTATACCACAAATTAATATGTTTTAGCTGTATTATAGACAAAGCGTCAAGAGTTTTTAACTTCACACGCAGCCTAATAACTCGAAACTATTATGTTTACATTATAAATTAAGCAAAGAGAAAAGCTACCATTGAAATGTGTGAGTTGTCTTTGTTTGAATTGAAAAACTAAATTACTAATACTAATTTGATATGAGTAGAAATTAAAGTTGGTAGAAAAATTAGATTGTTCTTCATTAGAGTAACATTGTAATTTAAAAACAAAAATTGCTCAAATTTTGCCGTATTTAAATTTTTATGATTTTTCCAATTAGTCAATCTAGAACACTACACGAAAGAACAGCAAGTTATTGTTTTTAAAATTCGCTGAACATTTTATATAAATTTTGAGGATACTTCACAAAAACTTCGTGAAACTTTTGGTCAAAGTAGTACTATCCGGACATTTATTATAAAATTTGATAAAACTGGATCGGTAATGGATATAAGATCTTATGAGTACCACAGTGGTGCCATAGACAGTCGAAGTGTCGTTACAAATCCGAAAACATCGAGTTGATATAATGCGCAACATTTCAAGAAACTTCTTTTAGCTAAAGTACTTTTATGTGTAGAGCTTGAGCATACTGGTAATTTTCACAGTCGACAATTCATCTATGAGTTGTTAGACTACCGTAAAATGGATTCTCAATTCAGTCAAAAAGTCATTTTAAGAATGAGGCGCATTTTTAACTCAGCGGAGTCGTAAACAAACAAAATTGTCGCATATGGAATTCGGAACAGATAATGCACCTCCAATGAGTCATTCTTTGGTGTAGGTTTTCGGCCGATAACATAATAGACCCATACTTTTTGGAAGATTATGTTGGAAATGATGTAACTGCAAATAACAGTCGTTACAGTTACATGATAATCCAGCATTTTTGGTCAACATAGATCTGGAACAAATATGATTCTAACAAGTCTGCACCATCTACCATACATCTTAAGCAATAGTCGAATAGTTTTATTTAAATTTAAATCCGGACCACTCTTTACAACATTGAAACTTTCAAAAGATACTTTTGAATTTTCAGTTTTCATGGGTGCTGTATTTTTAGTCTTTAATACAACAATATAGTCCGCGTTCGAGTGTTGGCGCGAGCAGATGTGTTATACCTGAGCCATCATTGCGAGCGCAGCAACCGAGTCGTAGCGATAACCGCAAGGCCGTAGGGCCTAGCGAGTGCACCCTCCACATAGTGGCGGAGCCCCGCCATTATCTTGCTGTCGTTTCTGCTGCTGTTAGTGCCGCCGTTCCCACCGGCGTTCCTGCCGCCGTTCCTGCCGCCGTTCCTGCCGCCGTTCGTGCCGCCGTTGACTGTACCTGCGTTATCGCGGCGGTGCAGCTGCAGGCTTGCATAAGAACATTATCAAGCAGCATACACTTGACGTTTGGTCAAGTACAATCTGTACGCACATCTATTCATATAAATTGTATGTTTAAGATTTTTAATATTTAACAAGGTCTGTATACCTTTAATTACTTTACTACAAAAACACCAGCTGAGCAGGCCGTATGGCACAAGCTCAAAATTATAACTAAATGTATCCAACCATTCCAAACGTCAATTTCTGTAATGGCCAAAATACGCCGACGCCTTGCGTACCTATACCCGCCAATGGATCATTGACGCAATTTGTGCCAACTCAGCATTCTAATCCACAGTACAACACAACATATTATTCAAAACCTATACCGCAAGTGGCAAATCAAACATACAGTCAACCTTCGTATGGTTTGCCTGAAAATCAGTGGCGGACGATCACGTATAACCCTAAAAAACGAAGTAGATGCTCTGACACTCATGCTGAAAATAAAAATCAAGACTACTGGCTGGGTGACCCAATTTCAACCAGCAATAAACATGACAAGCTTCAAGAAGAGGATGTTGATTCAAGCAGTCAAGCTAAGCAAGAAAACAAGAACCCAAAACCACTCATACATATTTATAGCAGGGGTGAAAAACATCAAATCTCTAACAGAACTACTAGAAGAATTAGCAAAAAACAAGTACACATTAAAAGCATTAAGCAATGATCAAGTTAAAGTACAACCTTCAGAAAGTGCAGTCTACACTATTATCATTAAGGCACTACTGAACAAACAAACTGAATTTCACACTTACAAACCTAAACAAGAGAAATTCTTCCGAGTGGTGCTAAAAAACATACACCCCCACCACTGATATAAATGACATAAAACTGAGCCTACAAAAAAAGGACATGAGGCTAGAAACATATGGAATATAAAACAACGTAAGACGAAGAAAGAGCTTCCATTGTTCTTCATAGATCTCAAAACAAAAGGAAATAATAAAGATATCTACAACACTAACCTACTACTGAATACACGTGTACAGTTTGAAGCCCCACACGTCAGAAGGAAAATCCCTCAATGCGTAAGATGCCAGAAATACGGCCATACAAGAAATTATTGCAATAATACTCCTCGTTGCGTTAACCATGCAACTAAGGGATGCCCCAAGAAAATTAAAGACGACCAAGTTCTGTGTGCCAACTGCAGCGAACACCATCCTGCGAATTATAGGGGATGCATAATGCATAAACAACTACAGCAGAAACTGTACCCCACATTACGAGAGAAAAGTATTCCTAATAGACTGGTACAACAAGGCAAAACATATGCTCAAGCATTTAAAAACACGCAGTCAATGCATCCTGCTAATAACGTACAAACCATCACTTCACCAACTCCACTACAGCCCACAAATGATACAGCTGAGTTAAAGCAGATGATGAGTAAACTCATGGAACAAATGGGGACATTACTAAATTTATTAACAACCCTAGTTGCTAAATCAACATAATGGCTCAGTTATTAAAAATTGCTATGTGAAACGCCAATGGCTTCTGCCAGCATGCCCACGAAACTAAATTATTCTTAAATACCCATAATATTGACGTAATGCTTATTGCTGAAGCGCGCTTCACAGATCGAAGCCACCTAAAAATCCCAAATTATAATATCTATCATACTAAACATCCCGATGAACGAGCTCATGCTGGTACCGCAATAATCATCAAGCAAAACATCCAACATTATGAACAAGCTGAATACAAATATGACAATATCCAAGCCACTATCATTACTCTTTATGACCATATAGGTAAATTCTCACTAGCAGCAGTTTATTGGCCTCCAAGGCACAATAACAAATCGGAACATTTTGATCATCTATTTAGAACACTTGAAAGCAGGTTTCTAATTGGAGGCGATTACAACGCCAAAAACACTCTCTGGGGCTCCAGAGTAACTACAGCAAAGGGAACGCAGCTAACGGCTTCAATGAAAACTAACAATCTTAGTTATCTCTCCTCAGGTGAACCCACATATTGGCCAAGCGATCCCCATAGACTACCTGATCTCCTCGAACTCTGTGTCGTCAAAGGCTTCAACACAAGAAAATTCTTAGTGGAATCATGCTTAGAGCTCAGCTCTGATCACACACCGGTTATAATAACTATGTGCGCCCAAATACTTGAAAAATCAAAACAACCATACTTTCATAGCAGAAAAACTGATTGGGTTCTATTCCGTAGTATACTGGATGAGCATATTAGTCTAGACCTTCCACTAAAAACTGAAACCGACATCGAAGTAGCAGTTAAAACCTTAACCAAATCAATGCAAGTAGCAGCCTGGCAATCAACACCTGATTAACTAGAAATGCAAATCAAAGAAACGGCTCCTGTAATTGTTAAAGACCTAATCTCCCAAAAAAGGAGAGCTAGAGCACTTAAAACATTCCCCTGGTGACAAGCGAAGATTAAATAAAATCAATAAAAAATTAAATCAAGTTCTGATACAACTTAAAAATGATTCTATCCAGGAATACTTAAGCACACTAAGTCCTACACAGGCTACGGATTACTCCTTATGGAAGGCGACCAAAAAATTTAGAAGACCACAAACTACAACAACGCCTTTAAAAGCCAACGACGGTACTTGGCTGCGTAGTAGTACACAGAAAGCGGCTGCATACACTGAGCACCTTTCGACAGTATTTCAACCGTATGACATTACAACTTCACCTCAAGATGAAACCAACATTCAGCAAATTCTCGATTCTCCATTTCAAGTGTGTCAATCACTTAAGTTTATTACAACTACAGAAGTCAAAACAATTATCCATAAAGATCTTAACCCGAATAAAGCTCCAGGGTTTGATCTTATCACGAGGAAAGTCTTAAGAGAAGTATCTGAAAAATGTATCAAAGCTATCACGTACATCTTCAATGCCGTCTTAAGGGCGGAATACTTCCCTACCCAATGGAAAGTGACTCAAATTATTATGGTACCTAAACCTGAAAAGAATCCGCTACAAATAGAATCTTATAGGCCTATAAGTTTGTTACCTCTCTTATCTAAAGTTCTAGAAAAGCTCTTGTTGAAACGACTACAACCAGTTATAGAGAAACAAAACTTAATTCCCAGTCATCAATTCGGGTTCCGAACAATGCATAGAACAACCGAGCAAGTGCATCGAATTATTAAACAAATAACTCAAGACTTGGAGACTAAGCGTTACTGTTCAGCGGTGTTTCTTGATATACGCCAAGCATTTGATAAAGTGTAGCATAAAGGACTACGTTACAAGATGAAAAGTACGCTACCCCATCAACTTTACAACATACTAACATCTTTCTTAACGGGTAGGCAGTACTATGTAAATTACCAGGAGGCTTATACTGACTTGTTTCCTATATTATCTGGTGTCCCACAAGAGAGCGTTATTGGTCCAATACTCTATTTAATTTACATTGCGGATTTATTAATTCACGAAACAACTCTTATAGCCACATTTGCGGACGATACTGCCCTATTAGCATCCCATACTAATCCTATAACAGCTACGCAAAATTTGCAGGCACATCTAGACGACATAGAAGGCTGGTTACAAAAATGGAAAATCAAAGCAAACTCTGACAAATCGGTCCACATCACATTCACGTTAAGACGAAATACTTGCCCTCCAGTGACGCTCAATGGCCAGCAAATACCCCAAGCAGATGAGGCTAAATATCTTGGTCTCCACCTAGATAAGAGATTGACATGGAAGAAGCACATATTCAGCAAACGGAAACAACTCGGAATAAAATTTAGGACAATGTATTGGATGTTAGGAAGGCAGTCGCGGATGACGTTAGATAGTAAACTACTCATTTATAAAACTATGATAAAACCGATCTGGACGTACGGGATTGAACTGTGGGGCACAGCCAGCAACTCAAACATAGAAATTCTCCAAAGATATCAAAATAAAATGTTTTGTACGATAGTTGATGCTCCATGGTACATGCCTAATGCGGTAATACATAGTGACTTAAAAATTCCGTTAGTGAGTGATGTAATTATGCAATATATTGTAACTCATAGAGTTAAACTACAAGTGCACTCCAATTATCTGGCAATCACACTGTCGAAGGACGAAGGTGAAGTGAGACGGCTAAAGACCATCAGATCTTCCTACTAGATTTGATTAAAAATAATGTTAGCTTGTATTATACTAACATAAGAAATTTTTAGTTTGTAAATTATAATAGAGATTCTTCACTGGAAGTTTCTCTGCATGTCACAAGATTACTTTCATATAACAACTTGTTCTTATCAAATACTCATTATCCCTATCTAGGATAGATTGTATGTATATTCTGAGTTAAATAAATTAAAAAAAATACAATAGTTCTCTAATTTTAAAAAAGCTCCTTATAAACTTTTTGCATACATGTTCGGAGAGGTTTCCACAGTAAAGTATACATGAAAAATAGAGACAAACGGCATCGATTTTTGGAAAATTATCAATATTTCGGCATTCATTTTGATGCCATTTTCAAGGAATTGGAGGTAGTTCTTTACTCGGATTCTGAATCTGCCTACTCTTCAAAGAGCACTACAAGTAAAAAAGTCAAGAAGATTAGACATTTTAAAAATCAAAAAGTTGATGTAAATACATTGCTGTAACTTATAACATATCAAACTTAAATTAAAAGCGAATATCACTGAAGGCTATACTAACGGGAGAAATAAAGTTGTTTGGATCACCACTTTTAAATTAACTCATCTTACTTTTTTAACAACTTACCATATTATAAATATAAAAACTTTGCATTTTAAATCCCTCTAGCGGTCGAACAACTCAATCAATTCTAATAAAGTTTAAGTTGCTTATATATGACACTTACATATGTATAGAGAGAACTAGTTGTAGAGTATCTCATGTAACTTTTTTATTAATCAATCATTTTTGTTATATAATTAAATTGGCAGAAATGAAATCGAAAGTTGATTTTCCAGCAAAAACTTCCGCAACCGTAATCTTTCCGGTTTCGTCAGAAGTTCTGTCCCGGCGGCTGCCAAGGCGTAATTTGCGCAAAAGGTAAGCGCGAAGAAGTAAACGCGAATGTTTAGCTTTCCAGCAACTTAAATGAGAAAAGTTATAAAATTATCTAGCGCGTATTGTTTATACAGTAAATAAAAATGATGCAGCAATGTAACCATTTAATCAACTGCATAAGAGCAGCTGCCGAAAAGCGCCGACAACGCGGCGCAAATTGCGTGCAAAAAGCTGGCAAGTTAACGAGATCGACTTAATAATGCCGAGAAATTATCCAGATAAGCTTGATTACTACGAACTTTTAAGAAACAGACAAGGAAGAATTAGGCAACAAATTGCCCAACTTCTTTGGTGATATATCATGCTACTATGGCAAAAGTACGCTAAATTAATAAAGGCACAAATATATTTACGCCCCGTAGTTTTATATCTTGTAAATGTACACTAGAGATAAAATGTGGTTAAGATATTTAGTTTACTTTGTCTTTTTTATATTAATTTAATTTCATTATGACTGGTAGTTCTTTTGTAATATTCAGAGTTTTTGTATTGTTTTAATTTAAATATTTACTATCATTTATTTTTTAACAATATTGGTAATTCCCTTAATAGGCTTAAATTATTTTCTTTATTAACAATTTCCCCAAATAAATTATACCACAAAACTATTGCGTTATTTGCTTTTTCTCGTCTGATTTTTTAAGTTTTCGTTTAATGCTTAGTGTAAATTTATACACAGCAATTTTGAGTTATATTTATAATCTAAAGCTGCGTTCCAATAAAATTTAAATTTAAATAAACATTACTTTTCAAAGTGTCAATTGTTCGTGATTTAAGATAGTTTCATAAAAAAAGTTGATACTATAGTTTGATGACACAGCAACCAGGTAATGTCATCATTTTTGACATGATTCGACCTAGAAATATTTGTCTTCAAACTGATATTGTAATGACAAGTTGCGCCATCTTGTTAGAACTACAATCCCCCTATTCAAAGTATTTTTACATATAATTGCGGAATATTACAAATAATTTTTCTATATTTCTTTCCAGTTATAATAACACATTTGCTCCTAAGTTATTAAAAGAAAAATGACGCGATAGAATTTCACACAAAACAAAACTTTTTGATATTATTAAGTACCAACTACACGAAGGTTTTTTGTTTTGTAATAAGGATTACTTTGTTTGTTCACAACGGTAGCAGGTCTAAAGCGAGCCTTGTTACACATTGTATGATAGCACCAGGCAATCGATTCTACTTATAGCAAATAAGTGACGATTTGAGCGCCTGCTGTAATTTACTTAAAGTTTCAATTTTATATGGATGCATATAAAGGTCCATAAACAAAATTAATTTTAAAGTTTTTGGGCAGTATTAACGCACATAATGTTTTATATATGTTACACGGTTTACATTAGACACTACACCGTTATTCAAGAACGACATGAATACCAAATTACCTTTTTATGAAAACTATTTCAATAGCACATTTTTTACAGAAAGCACATTGATTCAAAATCACAGAAATTTTGTTTTATAAAAATATAACAATTTCTGTGCGTTCTTTAATGTTATATTTATTTGTATTTTGTAGTTTATGCAACAAAAATAACATACGTCAACAAATGACAAACAATAGTTACTATATACAAAAGAAATTAGTTTTGCTACCTTTAGACTGGACTATGAAACTTTTTTTTTGTAAGTGCAAAGACACTTATTTTATTACAATCTGATCTTAATAGATCAATGAATAATTCAATTCTAACTTAAAATAACTAAAAAGAAACTTAAAACTAAGGTCTTACTCATCAGTGTCCTTAGAGTTCTGATAATACTAAGTAGGTATATTATCCCTAACGTACGCACTTAGACACACACTATGCTCTGCTTTGGAGAAATCACTGAACTAACTCAAAGGGCTTGGTCCTCTTGAGTCTTCGCACTAGCTGTGAATTATCGAGGAGCTGGATGGCCTCTATGTTCACATGTTGAAGAAGCCGTTGTTCGTGACTTCTGGCAAACATAAGAATGACTTACTCTACAGTCTTCACCTCGAGGTCCCGATGGATATCACTGTTGCGGCAGTACCAGGGTGCATCTACAATGTTCCTTAATACTTTGTTTTGAAATCTCTGAATGATAAGAATATTACTCTTGCTGGCACAACCCCAGAGTTGGATGCCATATGCCCACACGGGCCCTAATATTTGCTTATATAGTAGTAACTTATGTGTGGACAAATTGAAGTTTCGTCCTATTAACCAATACATTTTTTATACCTTAAACCGAGTTCTTCTCTTTTCTTTTTAATGTGGGCCTTCCAGCGTAACCTCGCATCGAGTGTCATACCCAGATATTTAACCGTATTAGCGTATGGGATCTGGGTTTCATTAATTCTAACGGGTATGTGTTGTTTCCGTTTATTGGTGAAATTGATATGTACAGATTTACTTTCATTCAACTTTATCCCCCACCTACTAGTCCAGGCGTTGATCTTGTTAATAGACGTTTGGAGCTTCCTCGTCGCTTCTTCGTGATCACTTCCAACTGCAAGAATTGCGGTATCATCGGCAAAGGTGGCGATAGTTTCGTGTTCGAGTTCAGGAATATCACTGGTATAAAGTAAGTATATTCCTTACTATAAAGAAGTCTATTAGATCAGGAATCTTACTGCTATCGGTTGGCCAATAGGTAGGCTTCCCAGTTGATATTGTATCACAGTTAAGCTGGTTGCATGCTGATAGAAGTTCTCTACCTTTGGTAGTCGTTAGCCTCGACCCCCAATGGGCGTGCTTCGCATTGAAATCACCTCCAATAATGAATCTACATCCCTGGGTTTCGAGGAAGTCTAAGTATTGATTTTTCTTAATCGCGTATCTAGGTGGGCAATATAATGATGTGATAACAACTTCGTAGGTTTTTGTTTTAACTTTAACAGCTGTAGCTTGAATTTCCTATGTTTGATATTGAATTTTTAGATAATGTGTAATGGATTCTCTTATTATTATTGCACTACCGCCTCTAGCGGTGTTTTTTGGATGTATAGTGTGATATACCCTGTATCCCTTGAATTTTATATGCGATTCCTTGGTAAAATGGGTTTCAGCAATAAGACACACATCGATCTTTTCTATGTCCAGGACTGCTTATAACTCATGATGATGTTGAAG
Organism: Sinelater perroti; assembly: GCA_036346155.1. Classification (NCBI taxonomy): domain Eukaryota; kingdom Metazoa; phylum Arthropoda; class Insecta; order Coleoptera; family Elateridae; genus Sinelater; species Sinelater perroti. The sequence goes on along the minus strand of JARFIY010000013.1, from coordinate 6,187,055 downwards.
TAGTCCATTGGCGTTTCATTGCATTATTCTGATATTATTATTAGCCATTTTTAGATTTAGGTATCGCTCCTTGAGCGCGATATTCCAGCTTTGAGATACGATCGTCCATTTTACTTAATTTTTCCAAGATCAATTGGAGCGTGTGTTCAACTGACGAGTTTTGTTGACTTGGTGTTTTCTCAATCTGTTTCTGCGGCTTTTCAGATGCCACCTGGCTATAAGTCCTTGGTTTAGGAGCATTATCTTGTTTTGATGGAATGGGGTTTATTTTCTGTTGGTCGAATCTGTTTGGCTGTTTGGGTAGACTCGGTTTCTTCATTTGTTTATTCTTTAACATCTGCATTTCTTTTGCTACCATGCACCCACGGTAGTTAGCTGGATGTACTTCCCCACAATGTACACATTTTGGAGGAGTTTCCTTTTGTTTCTTACACTCTGCAGTAAAGTGTTTACCCGTGCATTTTACGCATCTGGGTTCTTTAGCGCAGTATTTCTGTGTGTGCCCATATGCTTGACACCGCTTACATTGTGGCACTAATTTATTTTTTTAATGGGTTGAATTTCTACTCGAATGCCCATGATATCTTTTATTTCGAAAATTTTGTTAGTGTCTTCATCATGTCGAAACGACAACATGAACATGTTTAGAGAATGTTTTGTTTTGTATTGTAATTTTTTTGTTGCTTCAAGTATTTTATATCCTCTTTTTCGTAGTTCGCTAACTATCTCTTCCGAATTACATGAGTGATGAAGCCTAGTAGCCATCACCTTAATAGGTCTATTTTGTTTATTTTCAAAAGAGTGCCACGAGTACTCATTGTCAAGCAGAGGGCTTGATAGCTTTCCCCATCTGAGACGTTAATTTTAATGTTTTGGTTATTTATTATCTCAATTTGAAAACCACGAATCGAGTTACTTATGAGTTTATGGATGTCATTAAAGTTATTAATTCCGTCCACAATTATAGGCGGTGGTTGTGGATCTTTCTTTGGTTGTATTGTTTTGTTTTCTAAGACCTTTTGCCTGTCTTGTGGGGAGTAAGCGATGTATTCATTTTCTCTTTTATTCTTTACTCTTACCCACTCGGTCTCTTTTGCTAGCTCTTCCTCATCCGTGAAGTACTCCGTTAGTTCTTCCTCCTTCTGTAATGTTGGAGGATTTTGGGTTGAACTATTTTCTAACATTGCAAATTTAACATGTAAATCCGCATTAACCTTCTGTAAATTTTCTAATTGCGTTTGAAGAGCATTTAATCTATTAATAATACTGGCTTTCTCATTCTCCGATTTTTGCCAAGCAGCAAAAAGCACTTGTTAATTTTGTGACCTTGCACTATTTTCCTGGAAAAGTGCATTATTTTGTTGTATTAATATCGCCTCATTCGGCGACTGTGCTGGCGGTGTTTGATAAAACATATGTACTACGCGATAGCTGAACGACCGTGACACGGCGACACTCGCGTTGAATGATACCCGATTAACACTTATTTATAGGCGACACTTGCGACACGATGTTTACAGTTTGAAAGTCAAACGAATACTCTCGGACTATGAAACTACGATCAAAAGTGTCCAGGGTTGTTGAGATAAATCTAAAAAAATTTTAGGTTGTATTACGCGAAAGCCGAAATGCACAATCCCGTGTTAGGTGACACAAGTTAGCTTCACATAATCAACAACCGACGATTGTCAACAAAATCAGCCGAAAATAGCAGAGCTGCTATAATTGAAACCCTTTGCACCAGTTTGGCTGTAAAAATCTCAAGTTTATGTCGTACCCAAGAAATGCAAAGAATTTGATTACCAAGAAGAAGTTATTGCTGACAGGGCAACTCACGGCAAGCAATCTGATCGTAAGAGAAGTGATGAATTCGTTAACCAATTGAAAGAGAAGATCTATCAGGATCCTGGGCGTAGCTAATCTGGGAAAAAAGGGCGTGTCGAGGCCGATGGTTAATTTAGTAGTGCACCGAAACCTGCACTAGAAGTCTTTCGTCCTGAGAAACCGCCAATTGTTGTTTGCGAAAAACAAGATAAGTAAGAAATCAAAAGCCTAAACATTGCTGAACGACAACGTTATAAACTTTAAGCAGGGTAGGAAGATGAATAGTCAAAATGACCGTTGGATCTGTTAAGATGCATCTGAAGTGCCTACCGTTATGCCTACAAACTTCCCCGCCTATGTGATGGTGCTGGAGCTTGTAAACAACAAAGAGGTTGTCATATTTTAAGAAAAGCCTAAAGGTGACCTCTGACAGTTATATTAACGTGCTGGTAACAATTTTAGATACAGGAGGTGGCCACTGGGCGAGAGTATGTATTCGAGCAAGACTCCACTTCAGTCCACAAGGCAAGGGAGATCCAAGCATGGTTATACAACAATTTGTATGGTTCTCCGACTTGTGGTCACCCTCAGCCCCTCGACTACAACGTGTGGGGCGTAGTCGAGGCGAAGATCAATAAGAGGTATCATAACACCAAAAACAGCTCAAGGGTTTCCATCATGGGAGTAATGGAGGAAGTTGTGTTGGCCTGCAAAAGGATTAGGCCCCGGTTCGAGAAGGTCGTACCCGCTGGTGGAGGCTAATATGATTCTTAAAACTATTCATTTTAAGTGTGCTAAGTTTTATGTAAATAAATTTATTTTTTTTGTATTCTAATGTTATTTTTGTTGTTTATTAATTTTCCTGATTTAGCCTGACGATGTGATTATTAGCGTTAACTATGATGAATTCAAGATCTTGTATAACTTCTCTTCTTGTCAACATTATATTTTTTCGGATTGCATAATTGTGTATGTGTAATTATAAGTTTGACCATTTCTATTACGTTTACATAAAATGTATGTACTTCTATTAATACAAAATAGGTTTTTGTTAATATCTGTTTAGTTTGAAGTTTTATTTATAAAATTAACAAAACGTTAGATAATCTTTTGTAATTGTGAAATAAATAAGAAAGTTTTACTTTTTTAATATTCACAAATATTTTATTACGTTTTTTGCTATTATTTTAATGCTGATCTTGTTAATAATTTTTAAAGTAAATAATGTTCTTAACAACGTAAAATCAAAAAAATTCTGTCTAGAATTTTTTGTGAAATAAAAATAATACCGTTGGAAACAGACTCAAACTTAGAATTGATGAAAGGTAGAGAGTTAAATATGCAAACCGGTATTTCTACTACAATTGCAGAATAAAAGGAATCCCAAAATCTTAAATATTTAATGAACTTCTACACAGCAAGCCATGCCTAAGAATCAATAGTATGCTCTTGGTAGTTTGCAACCATGATTAAGCTGTAACCCTAACAGAATACGATTCATTACTGACAACATATGTAACGTTAATGCCGGTTCACTTTGTTTTTAACGTGTTGTGAATCAAGTAGGACTGTGGAGGCGGTTGCATTGAATATCTTGAATAGCTTCAATGTAAATACAAAACCCACTTCACCGACATGTCAGAGAAATCAATCCAAATTCCAGGAGCAGCGGTAGTTGCTGCGAATACGTATGCAGCAACTGCGGAAAACTCGGAATTTTTCGCAAACATAAGTCTAGGGTAAGTATATTTGTTTCAGCCACGGCTTAAATAAACAAGAGCCACAAAACAAGATTGCAAATAAGGACGTTTACTTGCAAAATGTTGTTTTAAACATATTGAACTGGTTGGAAAATTTAAATATAGTAAAATTAGTTACCATAAATTTATATATTATAAATAACATAAATCGTAATTTTGACCAACCTACTTATAGCTTGTTTTAGGTTGTATGTATAAAAAAAATACAGGTGTGGATAAGTCATAATCGTTATTATTTTTTTAAATTTATTGGAGCATTATAAACATACATAGAAAATTATTTTTCTATATAAACTTCTGAGTTAGAAACATATTTCTCCACTGGTAAGTAGTTTTTTTATCCGGCTATCGTAAAATGGAAATGGGTTTGTAACGCTGCCAATCGCACAGCAAAACTGTTGCTTCTTGTAGAATTTAAAGCTAATGATAATTTGCAGAACAATAATTATGGATTGTAATAAAAATGTTCCAGTATAGTATAGATAGTATCCTCGATTTTTTGTCAAGTTTGGACAACTATATGGCCTCAGAAGCAATTTTAAAAATAGTTTTCAGCGGTTATCGTCGATGAGGTGGTGACAATGCAATTATTCTCCTAAATTATGCTGCTCATTAGGCGAGCTTTGCTTTTAACTGCAAAATTGTTTATGCTACGCGTACATTTGAATCTTTTTAAGGGTATTATCTCTAAACTATACTTTAAGCATTCTCACAATTTCGAATGGTGCCTTCTGTTGTGAGAAATTTAATGTGAGGTATGCTACGAGGGGAATCCCCTTCAAGTATCTATGACTTCAACGGTCAAAAGCCCCGTTCCTCTCCGTCCACCTCAAGGCACGTAAAGAATAAATTTTGGTTTATATTTGATTTACTTTTGTACGTTTGAATATTCAGTTTCATCTTATGAAAGATTATGCCTTTTATGGATTAAATTAATTTGTAGCTATTGAGCCCAAATTCATAAATGACTTGGTTCCTTTCTTGTGATTAATAAGATTGGTGCAAAATAATTATAAAATTAGTGGTAAAAAATAACTTTCTTCCATAAATAAGAGAAACCATTAGCTATTTTTATAATCATGTAACTCTTCCATAAAACAATCTTATATTTTTGTTAAAAATTGTATTAACATAAAAAAATTTAAAATTGTGTGACAATTGACATAAAAGTATTTGTTAGGAAATTAGAAATTAATTATAAAAAATACCTAACTTATTTTTATGCTCAAGAATAATTACAAAAATATTCCTTACTGATAATATATTATTACACTTTCTGTCGTATAATGACACAACAAATGTAACAGTTGTTCAGAGAATTTTATGACAAGATAATTCGAAAGCCCTCCAAAAACGGCAAATTTAATAGCGTGTGAAAAAGGGAACTTGATGCTTTGTAATTTAAAATCCTTGGAAGAATATAATAAAGGAGAAGTTATTACTAACCGCTTAAACGGAAAAATGACAACTAGCCGAGTAAAACCCCAGCGACCCATGAAAAAGACAAATCCTTCAAGCACAGGACAGCAAACGTAGGTAGGTTTGGAATTTCGGTTTTCCCTGTGGATGCTGTTACCTCGGCGAGCTCGTCTGGTTGACCCAATCAAGTAGCGATTCTGGGACTGTCAGGACTTACTTATGTTTTATATTCCTGCAGGGGACACGCGCGCGGAACGCTCTTTCACATTACGTATTCACGTGCACGGTTGAACGAATAAAGAAACTTCTGATTTAATGTATGATGTAGCGAAGTTACATAGGTACAGTTTTTTGATGACGTTTTTTGTTGTCTTAACTTTGTACTATAGAGCTTTGTACTTTAAAAGTAATACAAAACAGCAACGCTGTTTCGTGCCGGAAGATTCTTTATTCGTAACAATATAAGGATGGCGATACACTTGTTACTGCATTATTATTGCAACAACTTAAATAAATATTGGTGAACGGCAGCATCAACCTAACAAAAACATAAGAACCTTATCAGCGAATTGCAGCCTCGCGGAAAATCAAGATAGGCCAGAAGGATCGCGTTGTTTTCTTAAGAAAATGCTCAGATGAGACGCGATTACTCATTCTAACAGATTCATTGCAATTATCGTCAAGATCTAAATTGCATTAAACATCCTCCACCGGAGGACTTTAAAAACAGGGCTTGTGGGGCGGGCTTAGTGTTCGTTGTTTAACTGTCAACGCAGCGACGACGAAAGCCGTAAAAATGCGTCTTCTGTGTGTTCGTGAAAGATTAGCACAAAGAGACCATGCTAGAGAACATCTCATAAACCTGAGCCACATTTTGTCCTGGTAAACGTACTTAGAGTACACAAGTATATTCTTGATAAAAAATATAAATTGCAAAATTAACTTTTGTGCTATGCAAGATAAGAAACAAACAATATTGTTAATATTAAAGTAATTTAAATAATAAAAAGTTACAAAAGCTGAAAAGTAAACAATTTAAATGAAAATTTAATGTTTCCTAAAAATACTACACCTATTATAGATCGACAATTACAAAATATTGTCAAATACGTCAATTTAAAAGCAAGAGAATAAAAAAATACCAATTATATTTGTATTTCAAAAATCTATAGGTGACAATGTTAAGAAAGTAAAAGTAGATAACTTTCCAGGGCATATTCGAAGTAATCCGAAAAAACCTTACCTAAAATTCATTTTCTTAACATTGAAAATACTGTTATATTCCACTAAGAGATCAGTCACAAACCTAATGGCTTTAAATCAGAAATCTTAGTTTCACTCAAAGGAATCTGCTGACGTTGTATGTAAAAAGATAAATAATATATAAAGCAGATTTTTTAAATAACGTGGGTGAAAAAGGATTTTCTCTTGCAGGTTAGTATTACAATTTTAGAAAAAAAGACACTTTTGTCCGTTACACAACGGTTTAGTATCAAATTTCTCACGACATAAAGCGTAAAGCTGAAATTTTGAATAGGTTTCAGGTTTTAAATCCGAAAACAATATTCTTAAGGAGACTCAAATGTATGCGTAGTGCTAGTTTGAATTCTGTAGCGTTATCATAGACGATTGTGGGTTCAAGTTTAATGCGACCATGAATGCCTTATCGCTTACAGAGTTTAATGAGATTTTAAACTACATAGTTTCAGTGGTAGAACAATAAAAATAGGTAATTCCTTTTTCAAATTACCACAATGCTAGCAGCAGAAAATAAACTTAGCTTCAATTGCATAATTAGACAGCCAATTTCACAAAAACACAAGATCAACTTCAAATAAGTACTTAAGTGCCACAAACTTTAAGTGAATTTAAAAAACAATCTTTCAAAAATAGTCAAATACCAGTACCCTACAACATACAACTGAGTTAATTAACAACAGAATACAACATTTATTTTCCTCTAAATCAAAAAAATTCCATGGAATAACAGCCTACAGGAGCCTATCCAATTGATAATTTTCTACAACTCTTCAAAATGGTTTCAATTAGCAATTAGAAATCTAAAGAGAACATTTGGAAAGTTGTTAAGGCCACAAAATCTAGAAAAGTAGGAATAAACGTACAAGAAAACAGTGACTAGTGGAATACCACTTTTCAACAAATACAATATATTAATTAAATTTATAAGAAGACAACTACAACAACAATGCAATAGAACCTAACAACTTAAATCTCCTCCAATATTTGTTTACGGAGTTATAAATCTACCAAAATGAAAAAAACCTGCTTAAATAGTAGAAGAAAAGCAAATATTTTACCAAAGATTTGATAAACAACACAATAAAAATTACGAGTGATACTCCAAATAGGCAAAGAAAATTAGCACGATTTATGCAAGAAAACTAAATAATTCACCACATATACCAATAAAAAGAAGAACAAATGTTTAGGATGGCCATTAATTATTTTTAACATTAAATATCTATAGACAAAATAAAAACAAAAATAACCGAACACGTATATCAAGTCAAAAATATAATCAACGTAAAACACGGAGCAGAAAGGAGCCAATGAACCTATTCTTCGTATATCTGGAATCATCTAAAAACAATAAAGACATCTATAAAACACAACATCTACAATACAACCGTATCCTAATGGAACTACCAAAAATAAATAAAAACATAGTATGGTCACACCAAACTGCTGCCAAGCAATAAGCTGCAAAAAGAGTAAAGACACGCCACTATCTTGCCCCTTATGTGGAGAAAATTATCCGGACAACTACCGAGGATGCCAATACTACCACAAATGATTCAAATCTAAACTACTAATTACAGAACTCAAACTTCTCAAGCCCCTCCTCTAAAGTCACAAAATCAATCTTCAAACTTCTGCTGTCCAATGAACTATTCTAATATTGTCAGAAATGCAGAACTTCAAAACAGAACAATGGATAGAAAAAATAGCACAACGGAACGCCAATAATTTTTTGAAACATGGAAACGAAGTTATTCTATCCTAAAATTCAATTTAATTGATATACTGTTAAAAAGTGATACAAATTTTGCAGAAATATTCCATTTTAAAATTCAAAACTATCCAATTGATTGCACTAACTATCCCAATAGAACTAGGTGACGCAGAAACCGCCATCCTGGTAAAGAAAAGCCTCAAACACTACGCTCTACTTAAATGTGAAGAAGATATACTTCAGGCCACCTTCATTAAAGTGTGTACTTTACCGTACGAACTATCGTGCCGGTCTACTCTTAAATACAACATTAAAAAAACGGCTTCAGACATTCCTTCCACACTCTGCGAGCCAAATTCATTTCTAGAGGAGACTTTAACAGCAAACTCATCACTTGGAAATCTTGACTAGTTACAACCAAAGGTAAAGAATTGTACAAGGTTAAACAAGATAACATATAAAACTACTTGCCAACGGAGACCCCGAAATACTGGCCTACTAACCCCATCAAGACATTCGCCCTTCTAAACATGTTTATCAATAGAATATTAACAAATCATAGCAACAATCAGCGCACGCGTTGTATATAAAGAGTCCACAAAAGACTTCACAACTCTAAAGCATATTCGGAATTTTATCGCCATAGCCTACATAAAAGCGCAGATTCGAAACAATTAAAAATACAAAAGAAATAGATGACGCCGTCAACGGAGAGCCAGAGCTCAATAGCAAATAACACACCATATATCAGATGAGAGAAGACAACAACCTAAGTAACCAAGTAAAAGCAAAACTGAAGAACTTAAGAGACAACTCATTCGAAATTTATGTATCAAACTTAAATAGATAAGATAACTCAATTTAAAAACCCATTAAGTCCTCCCGAAAACCTCATGCTGTATCTTCATATCTGAATACTACCTCCGGTGTATTTCAACCACGCGAAGACACAATTTACGACCCAGTCTCGAACATGATCCGAAACACTTCCCATTCCCATACCGCCAGTTACTTTAAAGGATATCAAATTTGAGATACAGTGACTAAATCTTAAGAATGAACCTACATACATCTCTAACGCTATACTGAGACAAAAAATTGAAATAATACTCATTCCCAAGTCAAATAGGGATCCCGAAGACGCAACATCATATCGCCCTACAAGCTTGTCACCAGTGATTTCTAAGCTCATTGAAAGCCCTCTCGACCCTTAATTTTCAACAACAAACTGGATTTTTGACTACTATTTTGGTTTTAGTAAGTGCCACAGGATGCCATATGTAATAAACACTGCTTTAAAAGAAAAAGCCTACTATACAGTTATCTTACTGGGTGCTTGTATACAACATTCAACAAATCTTACCACCTTAATTTCACAAGCTACTAGAACCCTACTTAAGCAACCGGAAATTTAGAACACAAGATAAACATGAAGTCTCAGCACTATCCCCAATCCAATCAGGAGTATATCAGGAAAGGATCTTGGAACGTTTTCTATATATTTTTTATTTTTTTATTCACCTTTAACCTTTCAACCGCACCTACCACAAATATATGTACCTTCGCTAACGACACAATCATACTTGCGAGTCATAACGATGTAAATATCGCATCACGTCAAATTCAAACCCACCTTAGTCAACTTAGAAACTAGATCAAAAAATAGAAAATTTCTAATACTTATATGTAGGTATTAGAATTTTTCGAAACACTGGCCGTATTTCAATTATTTAATGCAGTGATGAAATGACACTGAATTTATAATACATAAAGATTTCATAAAATCTGTTATGGCATATAATACACACACCGACAGAATAATTTCCGTAAAGATACGTGAAAAACCATGCGACTTAAACATTGTGAAAATATATGCATCTACAGCGCAATCTACAGATGAAGATCTAGATTTCTTTTACCACTCACTACAAGATGTAATAAATCAATTTCCTAGCAGGGAAATAAGCATGGTAATTGGAGATTTCAGTGCCAAAATTGGAGAAACAACACAGGATGATCTCTGCAGAAAAACATATTTGGTTAATGTGGGCTAGCTGAAAGAAACATGAGGTGAACGTCTCATACAGTTCTGTATAGAAAACTATTTATAAACACTTATGACAGATGTCAGAAATGACAGAAATAGAAGCTTGTCTTCAGCTTGGAAGCTGTCTTGATCAAAAGTTAAAACAACTGATCACGCCCGTTCGATTCACATATGTGTTATTAAGATCGTACTTTCAGATCAAGAGTTTTACCCCTAACACAATTTTGATTTTAGAAATTTTTATGTTTTTAAGAACAGTTCGTCAAGCCCTGTCGATTGACATATATTTTATTAAAATCGGTCTTTCGGATTAAAAGATGCTCCTCATACAATATAATGACAAGTTAAACATTAACCCTCTTCCAACACCACCCCAGAAGACTTTATACCTGGAAGCACCTTGACGGTATACATAGAAATCAGATTGACTTTATTTTGATTGAGACAAGATGGCAAAAAGTATATGAAATGTCGAAACCTACCTCAGTGCAGACTGCGACACAGACCACTAACTTTTAGTAGCAAAAATATCCAATAAACTCAAGTGCAGTCAAAACAAAAAAAGAATTAGAAGAATGGCAATTAATAAAGAAGAAGCATATCAAACAGCATTAACCGACATATTATTAAAAGAACAACTAAATAATGAAGATATGAACAAAATGTGACAAAATATAAAAAAAGACATAATCAAAGCTGTAAAAATAGAAAAAAGAACAACTTCAAATCCAACAAATAGATACATTAGGACAGATAGAAGAAAGAAGAAAACTTAAGAACACTGGAATACACAAGACCCAGGAACAAGAGCTGTATAAGCAGATAAATAGACATTCATCGCTCATGCAAAATCGATAAAAATAATTACTCTAAGGAACTATGCCAAGATCTCCAAACACTAGGCTAACCAAAAAAAGACCAAACTACTCTTCCAAGCAGTCAAACATATCACAAGAGAATTCAAGCTGCAAAACTGGAATCTCTTAAACGATCAAGACGAGAAAATTACTAACATTACATATTTTAAATGAATGGAGAAAATACTGTTATAGACTATTTAACGACCACATGCAACCTGAAGCAACGTTGAAGTCAGGGATAGAGGAAAAAGAACTTTACATTATGCGAGAAGATATTGATGCTGCTATCAAACAATTAAAGTCAGGAAAAGCAACTACCACCGATGGAACTAGTGCAGAAGTGATTAAAGCTGTGTGCGAACTGAGAGTGGATGTAATACATGTGCTATGCCAAGCCATCTAGAACACGGGGCTCTGGTCAAAAGATTAGTGAATCTCAGTCTTTATACCCATACACAAATAAGGACAAATGTGACAACTACAGGCTAATTGCGCTAATACCGTATATCAGCAATTTACATATAATAAATAAAAAATTAAAAGTGTATCTAGAACAGCAGATCGCAAGCGAATAGACTTACTTCGTAAAAGGCAACGGTATCCGAGAATACATACCTAACTTAGGCAAATAATAGAGAAAGCAAAGGAATACAACCTAAGTCTGTTTGTTAGTTTTGTAGACTATCATAAGGCTTTTGATAGCGTAAACTGGGTGAAGCTGTGGAGCATTCTCAAAAAAATGGGATACCACAGCATATTATCACACTGTGGTAAGGGTAACAATAAACATAGAGTAATAAAAATTGACAACCAGCTGTCAAAGGGATTTAACATAAGAAAGGGTGTTCGACAGGGGTGCATCCTGTCTCCACACCTATTTAATATATGCGGTAAATATGTAATGAGAGAAGTAGTACTAAACACCATTGGAAGATTCAAGATCAACGGCGAAACGATAACCAATCTCCGGTATGTCGATGACACTGCTATTCTCACTCCCACCAAAGATGAGATAATAGAATTTCTTTTTAAATTACAATGCGACAGTGCAAAATATGGCTTAAAATTAAATAAAACAAAAATAAAAGATCCTATAGTCAATAAAGCAAACAATAACAGGTCTAATTTAAAAGAAATCGGAGGCTTTGAAGTAGTTAAACATTACATATACTTGGAAACACTTATCAACAACATGGAGGACTGCTCAGCGAAAATAATCAGACGAATCCAAATAAGCAAAAGTGCTATGACTAAGTTAAAAAGACTATGGAAAGATCGACAAATAACAAGCAATACAAAAGTATCACTGATAAGAACTGTGGTTTTCCCCATATTATTATATGGAGTCGAATCGTGGACAGTAAAAGAAAAAGGAAGCAAAAGAATTGACGCCTTTAAAATGTGGTGTTGGAAACCCATGCTGAGGATGTCCTGGACAGTAAGGAGGAAAAATGTGTCTGTATTACAAGAACTCAATATAAATAATCGCCTCTTTACTATAGTGACAATAGCCTTGAAAAACTAGTAGTGGAAGAACGTACTGAAGACACCAGGCCACGAGGAAGAGCGTTGAAGGGATGGTTAGATCAAGTCAAAACAGCAATAGAAAAGTCAATACAACAAATCAATCATAAGACTCAGAACCGACCAAGATAAAAAAACATCGCCAAAAATACAATGAATACCATGATAATGACGACTTTTCTGATAAGAAGATACGACGGGAAGAAGAAAAAAATTCAGTGACGGAGAGCCTGCTTTGTAAGCATCTTTAAGTTTCTATCACTAACCATAAATGGAACCTGATTAAGGTTTTTGGCGCCCTATGCTGATAATTGTTTTCCTGCCTTCTCTCTAACTTTTGCGTGTGTGGACGTTATCAAAACATTTATTTCTTTCTTTTATACTTTGTTACTTACATACACTTTAATGTAATACTTACATACACTCACACATCAATGAAGAAAAATAAAAACAAATGTTCCTTATATGTACAAACTTTTATTTAAAGAACATTTCTTTTGTTGCCTTTAGTATGTAATTAAAAGAGAGATTCTGTAGAAACTCGCTCAAAAAAATGAAAGTGTAAACTGTTTCTTTTAACATTGAAATTTTTTCGCTCTTTTAAGAGAGGAAAATAATCGTTCACCAGTGCAGGTAGCAACTACGATACTTCAGAAATTCTTACAACGATGCCAATATCGGGAGAAGTAGGCACTTCCCTGAAGTTTCCATGACTTCAATAATACTAGGAGTCTTTCCGGTTCTAATTGTATTTTTGGTTTGGTATTCTTATCTTCTTTGTCACTACTTTGATTGATTATTAAGAATGTTGCTAAATTCACACATCTAAATCGAAGACATATTTTTGCAACAGCTGATTCGCTTTTTGGCGTATTCTGTTATTTTTCATTTGAGTAATTTCCCATAGAAATCCAAATTTTTGTGTATTGCTATAAATATTGTTTCTTTTATTATTTAGTTGGGCTTCAGAGAATCAATTGCAGTATAATATGTTTATATCATGAAAGACTGTCATCTAGCCAACTTGTATCGTCCATCTTTGTTTTCACCAAAAAGAACTTTTGGCCTCCTCTTTCTTGTAATGCCTGCTTTGTAGACGTTAGTTTTAAACATCAATTTTGCTTTGTTGTCTAGCCATAAAAACATTTATATATAAAAGCTTCTAAGGTATGATCACTACCATGGGTAATGTGTGTTAGAACATCAATCTCTTAGGAACATCGTTTCTCCATAGAGTTTGCATAGCGCACAAAATATTTGTCCGGTTAATTTTGAATAGACCAACTAATTTCGCTTAATGCGTTATGAATTTTATTAACTTTTTATAAAACAACTGATTAGTACAAAATCTTTTTTGGGTGGCATTCTATCTTTCAATTTCTTTAAGTCAGATTCATCGTTTTGTTGAATGTCAGACTATCAACTCACATAGTTCATCATTTCGCACCACAATACTGCGTCATTAAGTGATAAAATCGGATCCACCTCTTTAAGAGTATTTTCAGAGCTCTGTGAGCTTGAAGTTTCTTGCAGCTTTACATTTGATGCACTGTAATGTGGACTTGAAGTCACTGAAGTCGTTTGCGACGATCGCGATTAATTCACATTACGTTTAGTTTGGTGTTTTCTTGATCACAGCATCCTGCCGTCCAAGATGTTCTTTGAAACTTTTTTTAAATTCTGCTCCACTTGCTTTGTTAACAAATCTCGACCATATTTACTGCTCATTGTTTAGCCTTTGTGATAAATTAAATGTGAATTGAACGACGATTTAATTTAAAGCTAAACTTTATTCATAAGATCTGCAAAATAACCATAAATTATAACCTAACAGTCAACGGTTACTATAACAACACTAATTTATTTGGACCCTTGTATGACTTCTATTAGACTGCCGCAAATACTCATCTACTCCGCCTTATATTTAAACGCGCAATTCTAGAATGAAATAGAAGATTCTGGAATTTAAATTCAAGGGCGCCGCTAGAAATGGCGCGGACAGCGATTTATTATTCTGGAATGTTCCCGAATAATTGTATGTACGCTTAATAGTTATAACATATTCAAAGTTTCCTGATGAAGCTCACTTATTCGTTTACTCCAAAATATTGTCTTCTTGTCCAATTTTGGAGCATTAGGCTGCAACTTACTTAGTCTATGGCTTAATTAGGTCCTCCTTATGAACTACACATTCTTTGTCAAAATGATTTGCATATCCATCAGTTTTTAATTTAATACCGCTCTGAAAGGACTCTATAACAGTGGGGAATTCTTAGAATAGCGAAAGCATGCCATCAATTTTCATCAAAAGACAACCTAGTAATGTATATCAACTTACTTGCAAATTATTGTTCTTACATTTTATTAAATATTAATTATACTCATATTACAATTTCAAATCATAAAAGGTTTTTATTTACTTTACAAAAAATATTTAAATCGGCGAATTCGAATTATGTTATAGCCGTAAAGCGCACAATTTTACTTTGTGTTTTCACGGTAATGAAAAATATGGTGACCTCAATTCCAATAAGCCTACTAAAAAGGTCGGTATGCATTTTCGCGCACGCTGTATCAACAGAAAAAAGTGAGAGAAATGGAGATTAGTTACCTTCGGTTTTCGGTGCGGGCGGTTTCCTGGTGGCCCAGTTGGTGCGGATGCTGCGACTTCCCAGCCATTGGCCGTTCATCCCGGCGATGGCATTTTCGGCCTCCTGAAACCCACAGACCCAATTAATGCGGAAAAGTGCGGCGCGCGCAAATCATCGCAACGAGCGATTAATAAAAAAGCGCCGAGTTGCGATTTCATGCAGCGCTTTAAATTCGGCGTGCATACGTGTAATGCAGGCGAGATAAAGCACGTATTTTTAATGAAAGTGATCTCTGCGAAATAATGGGGCAATAATTTTCGGGGTTATTAACTGAATCGCTACACCTGTCTAGTAATAGCGGGCGGAGAGATACTGCAACGCGGTGCACTTTTGCATTAACCGCGACAAATGGTTTCAGAAAGCAAACAAATAGTCGCGAGTTTGAATTTACTGCTGTACGAAACGAGGGAACGAGCCATCGTACTCCCATACCGTTGCCGGCTGACATGGGAGACGTTACGATGACAACGTAATCACTTTATATGATTATGACGTTAGGACGGATTCCGGTGATCTCGTATCATTAAACTACTACTGCTGATAATGTATGGACGATTATCATTGCGTTGATTAATTGCAGAGCCGTGTACATAATTCGCGTCATATAGGCCTTAGCCGTCATTGATTATTCCATGTCCACGTCATAGCGTGCGCCCGTTCGTTAGCACCGGAAAGGGTTAGGCGTTCGTTTTATATTTCGTACTCAGTCTAGAACATACACCACCATGCAAACAGATGTTGCATACTTTCAGCTTCAAAAATTTTACACCGCCATTGATCCATCCACACCTCCGCATAGCAGTTACAGGGATTCATCAGTTACAGCGGTCCTGTTTCAGAACCTATTTGCCCGTGAAGGATCGCGGAAAACTAAGAAGAAAAACGGATTCGAATGAAAAAGCCTCACTATATTGATGGATTCTTAAAAAGCATAAAAATTTTGATGTTTCGTTCATTTATCAATGTATAGGTTAAATTTAGTAACGAAAACTAATAGCTCGGCTTTTTCACGGAGTCGACAAACAAAAGCAAGGCTGGGGAAATGTTTGTACAATTTCGGACCCTGCCCTTTCTATTGCAACGCCGCGGTCGAGTAAATGATCCCGGTTTGACTGCTGGCGACCTTTACGGAACATTGCGCCACCGAACGCTAAAGAGATTGGAAGAATTCCAGTGGTAAATTGTGTTCCCAGATGGGCAGTGCGACAAATTTGAATCGAGAAAGAATTATTGTGTTACGGAACTGCAAATAAAAATATATTGGAGACAAAAGGAAGTGCAGCCTAAAGGAGCCCTTCCAGGATCAATATTATTGAAGCAATATTATTACGTCATATTGCGGTGGAAATATTTTGTTTCTCCTAGTCCCCTTTATTTAGGAAGACACATCCAAAATTTACATGTAGTACTCTATGCTGACAAATTGTCTATAATTTGTAGTTTTGTAAAATAGAAAAAATTCCATTACATTTGTTTTTAAGCATGCTATGCAAGTTGAAACAATTAAAAACATAACAAATACACGTAAATGTATGCTAAGCCTAGATTAGATTAAGCTCCAAAGTGATAATACATGTTAATATATTAATACTAATTCAGCCAATAAAAATGTAAAAAGTTTATATAGGGTAATCCAAATTGAACTTTAAGATTTGAATTGTGCACTGTTTGCGTTCTGTGGACATTGGAAGTTGGCATTTGTATAGTTGGTTTCTAAACACATGGCAAAGTTCATCAAAAACTAACAAACATTTGTGAACTGGGTTTTAGAGAACATAGCAATTGATGCTAATATGTATGGCGTTACAGCAAAATTATCCTATCATTTCCTAAAAATACTCCAAACTTTGACGTCGTTTCTTTTGTTTACAAATATCCCTAAAGTTATTGAAGTCGAACTATAATATAAATAACAATATCCTCTCCTTAATTAAGCATTGCCTATCCAATACTTACTTTACCTTCCAAAATAAATTTGACCGCCAAACTAATGGTGCTCCCATGGGTTCCCCACTTTCACCTGTCATTGCTAACCTTTTTATGACCGATTTTGAAACAAAAGCCCTCGCCAACTTTCACCTTAAACCTACCTGCTGGATACGATATGTCGATGACACTTTTGTTATCTGGCCTCATGGACATGATACCCTTCCAGAATTCCTTTCCCACCTCAACCAAATCCACACCAATATCAAATTTACCATGGAAACTGAACATAACAATTCCCTTCCCTTCCCAGATACTCTCATAACAAGAAGTCTTTCTAATGACAGCTTTTATTACACTGTCTACAAAAAACCCACTCATATTAAACCTCTACCTAAATACCTAATCCTATCACTACCCTTTCCAAATTCTTTCAGTTGCAATAACTAAATATCTGGGTTTATTCGTCCAGCAAAAGATCACTGTCCCAATGAATCCCAAGGAGCTTATGAAATATCTTGTGGAGACTACCAAAGGACCTACATAGGTCAAACAAATCGGCAAATATCCAGTCGAACATATGAGCATTCTCTCGTACGGAAAGGTGATAATTGTTTGGCACTTACCAAATATACTAACATCTTTACCTAGAGTTTTTTCAGGATGGTCGGCGAATGTTTCACTTTTTTCTTAGTCACAGTTATAAGTTGCATTGCATAAGGTGCTTGTTGTAAAATTCTCCATGTGGTTTTTCATAGTCCCGGGTCGCCTGGTTGAAAGGTGCTGATGTGCTTCTGACATGTCCTAATTCTGTATTTATCCAGTTTTCTTTTAATTCTATGTGAGAAGTTATTAATGACGTTTTTTGTTGCAGGATTTCTAGTGCGTTGCCACTTCTTACGCAGTTGACTTTTTTGCTTTATTAATTTGATGATTTGCAAGGAAGTACTTTTATAGTCAGTGGGTTTTCATTGTTTTTGTAGAGATGTAATTGTTTGTACACTTTCTATTGTGCATGTTGTGTAATTAGTTATTGTTTTATCTATCTCTTGCGGGTTAGCAACTTATTGGGATATTTGAGATTGTTATCTAGTAGTTTTTGGAAAAGGTTTCAATCTATTAGTCCGTTTATTATACTTGGTTCATTAGGTCTTCGAGAAGGTGCTGTTATGAAAGATGTTATTACCGGAAGATGGTCTGAGTTAAGTTTGAAGCAAATTTCTTGAGATATTTGTGATTTAAATTTTTTTCTTGAATTATTAGATCCATAATATCCGGTTCGTGATTTAACCGATACGGGTAGTATGTCGGTTTTTCTGGGGTTATTATTTGAAGAGCGTGAGTAATTGCGATTGCTTTAAGTTTTGTTCCAGCTAGGTTACCTACTCTACACCCCAATATGGTATTTTTAGGGTTAAGATCGCCAATTAGAGTTGTAGGTTTATTATTGTTGAATATCTTGCATATGTCGCTTTTAAGAAGCTGTTTGTTTGGTTATCGATATACACTAATTATTTTAATATAGTTGTCTACTTGTGTTTTTATTTTAATTGCTACTCTTTGTAGATTGGCAGTGTTGATTGTTGTGATGATAAATAATTTTTTGTTTTATAAAAACTGCTACTTTACCAGAAGCAAATATTGCTGCTCTACCATTGCGATAACAGAAATAGCCAGATATTTTGATGCTATTATTATTAGTCAAGTGTGTCTCTGATATACGTGCTAGGTCTATGTTACATCTTGCTAGAAAAGTTGTAATTAATTTTTGTTGGTCCTTTAGTCCGTTGGCGTTCTAGTTCAGGGTGTTTGAATGAATAAGAGTTTTGTTGCAGTTATAATCCATTTAGGAAAAGAGCTAACATATTGATTAACAAGAATTGTTACATATATATATATATATATATATATATATATATATATATATATATATACATATATATATATATATATATATATATATATATATATATATATATATATATATATATATATATATATATATATATATATATATATATATATATATATATATATCACTGGTTACAATACTACAGTCGCGATTTTCATCCAAAGAAAGATATAGTTTTTAAAGACGGAGAAGTACTAATTGTATAACGAACTCATTCAAGCATTCAATAATAAAAATGCAAATCATAAAATTATCACCTTCGCTAGCGAAAAACTCTTGGTTGTATGTTAACATTGCTTTAGTCATTTTGCTATCATATTTTACGAGATCGTTAACAAAAAGTAAAAAAATAGCAATATTACTTCATGCAATAGATGCAGCACAATCATCAAATTCAATGATGATGTCGCATATCAAAAATTCACAAGAATGGGACAAAAAAAGTAAAATTGGGCCTATTCCAATAGAAACCGAAAAAGACCCTGTTCCTAAACTCTGCTAGAACTTATTTTCTGCAAATGAAATAAAAAGCATTACAGTGCTCTGTTATATGTGTTTTTGTAATGGAGTCTCATGTGAAACCGTTTAAGAAGTTATACCAGATTCTAACGAGGAAGGTGAAAAAACTACTAAAATCAATTTTGACTATAGAAATGGAAGATAATGCTATATATAAAACCAGGAGAAAAATTATTTTTTTAGCAAGATATTGAGCTTAACCAACCTCTTCTATCTAAGAGATCAAACAAACCCAGACAAAGAACTTTGAGTGTGTGGTGGATTAGTCCTATGAGAAAAACTATACTAAAAATGTTTTTTATTTTCCATGGTGACAAAAATATGTAATAATTAAAATTTTTTAGAAAAAATTATGTACTTTATTCCTCTATTTCTCGGAAACTTTATGAAAAAATAGAATAAAGAAAATTTTCTGCCCTCCACTTTTAATACTAACTATTTTTTACTAACTAAAAAATAGTGTAGTAACAATCATCATCTTTAGATTCTAGACGACAATTGACAAAATCGATTTTTGGCTAAGAAACTGCAAGTCTTATAAATGTTTTGAGTTTTTTGATAAAGTTAAAAAACACATGCCAAGAAGTTTTTATTTGAATTTGGCAAATTAGTATCGTAGACAAATTGCACAATTTGCAGAGGGTTAGCAAAAATTGAAAATAATAGGCTTAATTTTAAAAAATAATTTTTTGACATTAATTTACATATAAAAATCAAGTGTTCAGGAATTTTTTTTCTAAAATATAGTGAAAGTTTTATTTTAACATCAGCATCAACCAACTAGCTTTTATAAAAATACGATAAATATGGTAACAATCTTAGATATCCAAAAAGGTAGAAATATTCGTATTTTTGTCTCATATTTATGACGGTTTCTACCATCGTTAATTTCACTTATTTAAGTAAGTTTATAACTGTCAGATTTTTATGTAGTCATTTAAGATTTTGTTGAAACTGAATTTTAACATGTCTTTAGATTCTATAAGTACTAAAAATGTGAAACATAGAAGATATGGGAGATGAAAGAAAAAAGAATTTCAACAAATATACGATATAACACTGCTTCCAGTGTGTTCAATTAAGTGACTTAATAATAATAATTCTGGGAGTTCACATGTTTGAGATATTAAACTAATCAAACAAGTTATTAAAGTTGTGTGAGTATTCTAAAAACGTTAGATACATTTTGACTTTTAAGGAGACTATTGGTTGCCACCTTAAATCTATCGGCACTATAGCACGTTCCATAACTAAGGAATTTTAAATTAAACTTCGCATTAAATTTTGGTTTAGCTTTTTTCTTTTCCTAAAGAAAAATTTACTGAACTGAAAGGGGAGAAAAGTAAATTTTGCTGGTTAATCCTGACATGGTTAAAGAAAAACTATTGGAATTTATACAGAACGGACAGTTACAAACTGAAGATTTTGTTATGTGCTTCATGAAGTGGATGGTTCCATCTGAAAAATCCACTAGGTACTTTGGCAAATAAAAAAAAGTTCTCTTGTAATAAAAAAATCTTGTTCTTTATATAACACAAAAAGATTTAAAAAATAAAGATCACAGTATTGTTAAGTTCCTTCTATATTTGGCATTAGTCAAAACTTTATTTTATCTTATTATTATGTATTTAAATTAATGCAAATTTTTAAACAAACTACTTTGTCAAAACAATTTCATTAGATCCAAAAAAATTGCAGAAGCCATTTCTGTTTAGTGCTGCTCTCTCCCAGTTACCCACTTTAAGATTTTCCTCGCATCCTCGGCTAATTTTTTCTGTTATTTTTCGAGGTTTTTCGAATGGTATATGCCTTATAATTTTTTCATTTTTATAGTACAATGTGTGTCATGTCCTTAGCCTCTGTCTTGACAAATTCTGATATAGATGCCTCTTTGTATTCTTGATATATTTAATGATTGTATCTACATCTTTAAGTTCTATACGATTATATGTTTTGTAAAATATGTTCATTTTAATTTTTTGTTTGTTTTTTTTATTTACTAAGTATTCTATGTAATGCAAACCTCTTTTGTAAATTTATTTTACTATGCCAAACTTGGGGTTGAATGTATTTTAGTCTGATTTACTAATTTATGTGTAGGTAAGGATTTATTACTCTTTTATTGCCTTATTTTACTTTATCTTACTAAGTCACTTCTTGATTGTATAAATTATTATTATAAAATACGTTATTGTACTATTGTGAAAAAATAGAAAGACATTTTCTTAGTAAAGTTACGGACATGCTAAATATTTACTTGTCTCAAAATATTTTTGTTATAAATATATTACTACCTAGCAGATTGTATAACATGCTACGGAAAAGCTAAGCTAATATAAATTATAATTTGTAAACAGAACAACTACCTTAGTTTATTGTCAAAAATTTAATGCTTCTTTAGAATGTCAGAGATGTAAGGTTCAAAAAATAGTTGCAAGGTACAGTAAAACGTCCACTTCCAGCGAGAAAATATTTTTTCTTTCCCACGCTACGTTCACTAAGATTTATCATTATTAACTCGCGGGCAGTTGTTATTATATGATAATTGTTCTTGTCTATTGTAGTAGTGTTGGTCTATACCGATGAGATTTATTTTTCTTATAAATTTTAACATATCCCTGCTATTTTGTCAATTTAGATTTCCGACAGTTTACAACCGGCTTTTGTTAGGAATTTAATTATAATCCATTGTTTGACAAATATCTTTTCTTCGCCATCTTTTACTACTGATAGAATACGAACAAATTATAATTTGTTTGCTCGTGCCCCTCAATATTTATAATGTATTTTATTCTATTTATTTTTCTAAAACATGTGATATTAATTCGCACAAATAGAGTATATCATACTATTTTAACAGTCACTAGCAAATTTATAATCCTGTTTTTAAAAGTGTAGGATTTAGAGATTAGTAATGAAAAAATTCATTTTAAGCGAAAGGGTCAAAATTGTTAAACTCCACTTTGAAAACCAGAGGTTCATCGTTCTCATACAACGGACTAACATGCGTCATTTTCAAGTTCGGAATCTACCCTCAAAAACTGCTATACCGAGGCTGATTGGTAGTTTTTGGCAAGAAGGGTCTGTGGGTGACCTGCCAGAAAGTAACAGATTGAGTACTCTGAGTACATTAGAAATAGAGGACAAGATGTAAGAACTTCCACTCGGAAACATTCACAAAAACTTAGAATCTTAACATCACTACGACGATTAGAAAAGGATTTATATACATATATGTCCCTATAAAGTTTAATTGATTTAATAAATAAAGTCGGTAGACTCTCAACGACGACTGCGCTATGCACTTCGAATCAAAGAAATAACCAGAGCTGATAAAGGATTTATTCGAAAACCGCCGATGTGTAATGAAGCCCATTTTTATCTTAATGGCTTTGTGAATAAACAAAGCACTCGATTTTAGGGTATCGAAAATCCAAGTCATACATCAGAAAAGATAATCTAACCTTATTGTTGGGAAATGTTAGAAATTTCTATTCCTTTGGCCGTTGAGAACATAAATAACATTAATTTCTCATACAGTAAGAAAGTCCGTGCAGCTTTTAAGACATTTTTGGTGAAAGAATATTTCGATTTCAAGTGGTTTACACGTTTGTTTGATTTAACGGCTTCTGATTTCTTTTTGTGTGATTATTTAAAAAATTGTGTTTATGTCAATAAAGCCTGCATTACTCAATAGTTCAAAGAGGAGAACATTCGTGCAGAAATTCGGGACATAGACGACACCACACTGGCTAGTGCGATACAAAATATCACAGAGAGAGCCAGAGCTTATAATAAAAAATACGGAAGCTCTTGTGCATTAGAGTTTTCGAAATGTATAAAATAACAAACCCCTAAGAGTATAGTGCATTTTGTTGTTTAAATGGTAGCCTGAGTTATAGCCCACTCAGTACATGTTTTCAAAAAAAAGAACACACGAATTGATATACAGATATTTCTGTATTGCTATTGCAACAACAAATGTAATTTTAAAGTTTCAAACAACCTCATGTGTAATAATAGTGCTAAAAAATAAAAGAAGGCAGTTTTTGCAGTAGTGTTTAATTTTATACAACAAAAAAGTGTTACTGTATAGGATTACTAATTACATCGTAATCATTGATAAGCAAGATGCATTTTAAGTAAAATCAAAATTTTAAAGAATGTACTAAGACTGAAAAGAGTAAAGCACATAAACGCCACATAATAAGTGGGATTCATGATTATTTTAATAAAATAAAATTGAATAAATAGAACTAATGAAATAAAGTATTACAAGTTTCGTACGTACTCAACATTTGCCAGATAACCATTGCATAACGTAAAAAGCTTTATAAAAAGGGAGTTGTTTTACTAGTGACTAGTAACTGGAGGCTAATTAAAGGATTTAAAAACAAAAAGCACAAAATCCACTTTGCGTTAAAAAATTGGATTTTGTAATTTGTCTGTTCTGCAAAACATGCTTTAGTGCTAATGGTAAATGTCAATGCTTGCAGTGTGCTGAAACGATCGTTTAAGTGCAACACGTGAAATAATTAAAATCCACAACTATACAAATTTTTGCGCTTTTGGGATATTTTTATATTCTGTTGTCTTCTAATATTTGTTTTTCATATATATGTTG
This sequence comes from Sinelater perroti, assembly GCA_036346155.1. Classification (NCBI taxonomy): domain Eukaryota; kingdom Metazoa; phylum Arthropoda; class Insecta; order Coleoptera; family Elateridae; genus Sinelater; species Sinelater perroti. Next base: position 6,163,015 of record JARFIY010000013.1, on the reverse strand, counting down.
ATAGAAAATTTATGTTTGAAGCGTTTAAACAAAATAATTTCTTGAGTGTGTGTCTGTGGAATAGAATGCCTGAAACTGTTTAACGATGAATGAAATATGATTTTAATGTTGCTATTCAAATATCTTTAGTAATATTAATTTAAACTGATTGTTTCAACGTGAAGGTGTTTTTTTATCTCTCTCAATTTAAACTGCACATAGTTAAATCTGAAATAATAAATTTTATAATTATACGGTAATGGGTATAAATGTTTACGCAGAAATTACTCATTTCATTTTAATTACCACTTGCCCTTTTAAGTACAAATCAATTAAGATATATGTACTAAAAAGTCAATAAATGATAAAGATATTTGTGCAGGAAGAGACTGTCATTTTACTAATTGTTATTAAATTAAAAAATAACATAAAAAGCTCTAATTAAAATTACCCAAAAAGTTTCATGTATCGTAGTCTCAAAAAGTGCAAGATGTAAAAAACTTTATGAAATTCAAGTCTGAAGTATCAACAACAGATGAAGTAAGGATAAAGATACCAACAATGTTGAAGATAAAGGGGAAAAGTGGATGTATATATTAAACAGTATTAAATATGATAAAGCAAAGAAAAAGTCGAATAGTTTTTCTTTTTTGTTATATAAAAGAACTAAAGTGTATATGGCGGTTTTTATCTTACGGAAGAAAAACGTAAAAGTTTAAACTTAGCCAGATAGTAGTTTATAGCCATTTTACGTATAATTATACAATATAGTCCGATTACAGCATGCAATTCTTTAGTCGGTTTTACTGCAGTGTTTATGGCTCATTAAAATGCTCTAAAATATTATTTGTTAACGAGTAAGTTGTAGTAAAACTTCAGTATTTGTAGTGATTCATATCTTCCCCAATTAGTTAAATGCTAAAGTTTTAGCGCAAACGGTTTATGAATAACGTAGAGCTTAATTATCAATTTATTGCAGTTGACCTTTGTGTAATATTATTCATTGTTTGTAGTGCGACTTTTCATACAGAAAGTACGGCAAGATATAATAAAAGCCGCTATAAAAAGTTTGAATTGTTTCGCGTATATAACGTTTTAATGTTCAGAAATATGCATGAAAATTTTATGCTCTTGCTTGGGAGTTGTAAAAGGTCCTCGAAAAGGCTAAAAAATGGTCCACAGCGACAGAGATGAACAAAAAATTATAAATAATCATTGTTTTGCATTAAGTTAAGGAGGTGAATAGAAAAATTTAAAGGCAAAACTTTAGTTGTTGTATTCATATAACGATCATAATTTTTTTAACTTTTAAAGTTTATTAGTTGCTGTTGTTAGAATCGAAAAATCGTAAATTGATCTCTTATGTATATTATAATATAGTCAAGAAGTTTACTAGTATCAACGGTGTTTGTTATAGCAAAAAAATAACTCTGAGTCGCTAAACTATTAAGTGTAAATCAGAATATTGTGTAAGTGATTGAAAGAAGAAAAAAGAACATTAGCCGTTTTAAGTAATATTTTCAAAAGTTTATTAACAAAGTTATTAACAAGCACACAAGTAATGGCAAGTAAATATTTTTTTTATTAAAGTAAGTTACAATTTTAGACAATCAAATGGTAGAACTACAAAACTTTGGTATTCAATGGCTTATTGCTTTACCACATCTCAAACAGCTTGATTTTTAGAGCCAGTCAAAGGACCGAGGACACTTTTCTGGAGAACACCGGAGCTGATGGTATGGTAGTTTGATAGCGTAATCTCGGACTGAATAGGAGGAAGGTTTGCTACAGTTGCTTTCTTTTGATTTTATATAATAACTCGCAACATCATTGTTGAAAGTCTATTGAATATTTTTTCCTTCGAAGTTTTTCTTAGTGTAGTTAAGTATTCTATGACCTTGTTAGATTGTTGAATGAATTAGCTTCGTCGGAGGTGTCATTTCCTTGATTCTATATAATAGCTTAAATATCTTGGGTAAAAAGAGGTAATAAAGATAATAGAGATAAGAGACATTTTTTGTGGAGGTTTTCTAGGCATAACTGTCACGGATATTAATGCAAATTTCCATAAAGTAGGGAAGAAAGTATAGTAAGCAAGCGGTTGTTTGCTCCCCTTGTAGGGAGATACTTCAATATATTATCTACTGTAAGATCATAGTCAGAGACTCTAAATGAAATGCTTAGTTTTATTTCTCTTTTCTTATGTAAAACTAGCCTCAGAGGCAGAGATACTTGCTCGGGCCAGTTGGAAAATTCCTGTATCACTGTGTCAAAATTAGTATTATTAGACGAAAATGGGGTGATTACTTTTGCACGATATGCTCCGAAAGTATTTTAGTTTTCTCCATTTGATCGAATCTAGCTTCCATCTGATTTTCTCAGAGGTGACCTTTTAGTCTATTTAGTTAAGTTCCAGATAATATGATTTTGTGGCGATAAGGTAGAAATGTAATAGTTAAATGTTTCATTTCAGTTTTTTTGGGTAACATTTTTAGTGTAGTCTTGTCTCAGATATTTCTAGATACTTGTCAGTTATCAGAAACTTTACGTTTTTTTTTAATAAGCTGTTTTATATAAACTAGTACATTGTGGACTTTGTGTACACTTTTGTGGTTAATTGAAGTAGCTAGCCAGGCAGCCTCTTGTATGACCTTTGAGAAGTGCTTTATAGTTTTATTGATTTTGATAAATGTGTGCATTTGATAGGTTAGATTATTATCATTGATCTACAATTAAAATTACCCCCCTGTCCGTTTTAATAGTACACAATTTTAGTAGTGCGGTTTTTCATATAATATTTGTACTCACATTTATTATTGTTGATGAGTTATGTGAGTCAAAGTTGCTTTTGGTTTAGCTATATATGCTGGAAATGGGTTTGGGTCGGTTGATTAAAGAAATTTAAATAAATACTAATAATACACTGTAATAAATAATCAGAATTTTAAGTGATATGCTATTCCTCTGAGAAAATCAGTGATTAAAATATTATTTTCTAGTCTTTTGTATCACTGTCTTAAGACTATTTTCATGCAGGCAGTGATATTTCACGGTAGTCAAGTCAAATTAGTAATAAAAAAAATTTGTGGGTACACGTATCGGCATGTTTCAAAGCGCATTCGATTTATAAAAGCTTCAAAAAAAGTGTTACCACATATTTTTTGTTATAATGTAAAAGTGCATTTGTGCACGCAAAAATGCATTTATTTGACGCATTTTAACAGACCCTAAAGGATATTCTATTTCTCGCTTAACATTAACCAAAATAAGTTCATTTCCGTTACTCGGAGGTTTTTGGGTTTCTGATCACGTGCACATAGAATTCCTCAAAGCACTTTAATAGCTTTTATTCATTTTTATCGTTTAAGAATTTAGTCTTCAATTCATCGAAAGCAGTGGGTATTTCAAAATGGCGAACCAGAAGGCTGAAATCAACATTGGTGTCATATTTCCTTTTAAAACCACGAATTTTAAGATGAGTTATTTGACATATATGAAAAAACAACCCCTATTTTGTGCAGTGAAATTGATTTCAGATGCATTGATGGCTGCTAATTCAAAGTCAGTAATAATGAAATCGGTTCAAGAACAACATCAATTTCATTTGCCATTTGATCGATAGTTTCAAATATCTTTTGATACAACTCTTGACTTTTTGATGTCTAATGGAAAGATGCGCTTGTTATCGTCTGCTCCGATTTGGCTATAAAAAGTGTACACTTGGTGAAGTAGTCTTGAAGTTTTCTTAAATGTAGCGTCCATTAACCATGTCTTAACTTTATCTAATAATTTCAGGTTTTGAAATGTAAACAGTAAAATTGAATGACATCTCGAAACTCGGCACCGTTGATCGTCGTTTCGAATTTGTCAGGTAATTGAAAATCAGTTTATGATTCTGGTTCACCTGGGAGATTCTCACGTCGAATGCGTTTGCAGGTTTTCCTGATAGCGTTGGTGGAAGAGAAGCAAAAATGTTACTAGAGAGTTGAGATTTAATATTTTGGCCAATTTGTGAGGGTTTGTCATTGCAAATAGCTGCGAGTTCTTTGATTTTGTTTAATGCTTTTGCACTTCGATTTTTATGGCATCAACTACGTGATTGTGTTTTTGGGAGTATCGAATTGTATCTTGCACATTATTCGTCTCAGTCATTGTGTTGTACGTGCCAGTAGTGCCTTTGCAGTTTAACGTTTTTTCCGGCCAGTGCCGATAACAAATTAAAATAGCCTGGATTGCCAGAATCTGTATGCATACGATTTCGCACCATCAAATATCCGCCCTCATTAAACGCTTTGAAACAACAATTTCTGACTCCAAATTTTACTTTTATAGATTCTATTTCTTCCTGTAGTTTAACCGCCATAGTTGCATTTGTGTAAGTGTTATCTAAAATTTTAATGTATCTGTAATTTATATGACTTTCTCTTTTGGCAAGCCCTTTTGTGGTATTGAAAGCTTTAAAAAAATTAATATATATTTAGACAAGTATTCTATTTAATACTTTTTCCTATAAGAGTTTTGATACGTTGGAGGTGGTCGCTTGTACTAAAGCTCTGTCTAAACCCTGACTGTTCTTTTGACTGATAGAACTTTAGCTTCTTTTTAAGTTTAGTTATTATTCTAGTGAGTACATAGATGGCGCCATTTAGAAAAAGTAGTCAACTTGTTAACACAAAGGCTAAAGAGAATTAAGGAGAAAAAGAAAATATTTCTTTGTAAATTAGCATTCTATTGATCTTTAATAAAAATATTTTAAAATTTTATTTTGAAATCGACTACAAAAAGTTTTAAATTAGAATTTCTTAATTAAAAATAACATTAGAATTACATACTCAAACTATACCTATTTTAATAATTTTTGGCATATTAAAGTTTGATGGATACCTTTACCTCACTGACAGCGTTTAACCCTATTAAAAGGTTTTTAATCGATATGTTTAAAATATAATGGTTTTTATATTTGCCACACTTTACCACAACTATCATTAAAAATAAAACACGTTTATTTATTTTGTCAAACCTGTACAAAGCACCTTTCCTTGCTGTATATTCCGATAGCGTTAGGCCAGCAATTTATTTGTACAAACAAGCACTCCACCCAGAATGCTACAGATTTGGACCTTAAATAATGGAAAGTATCCCGATATTCTGGTATTAGTACTATAATCCCATTCGGTGTAAGTTAGCTATCAAAACTTTTACTGAAAATTGTGTCCCCGAGATTGGGATTACCCGCTTTTCCTTGGATCTAAATTTAAGCAAGATTTCTCTTTGCCGTACCGTTCGTAACCCCTTGCTGTGCTTTAATGCAGTCTGGCAACCAAATTACGATAAGTTCCGGTTGCGGGATAATTCAAATTTCGGAAATTAGAAGCGCGCGTGTAACAAAAATTGGTTATTGGAGATATCGGAAGAGGGCGTTTAGAAATAACAAATAGGCCCAAACGTATGAGGCTGCGCGGTTGATTTCGTACACGCATTGCGAAAGCCAGACGATCACGTCGGGGCACATATTCTGAACAGGCAGCGCCTTATTTGCTTGATTGCGTTAGGAACTGCTGAAGAAATTACCAGGGGAACAACTATGTCGCAACTTCCCCGTCTATCGAAACCAGGTAATCTGGAGCATTTCTGGAGGAGGCTGGCGTAATGTTGCAGCTGGAAAGGTTTCCGATAATTTAATTATTTTAACAGGGATGTTGATGGGAGTGTACCACTAAAAATTACCCCGACTTTTAGTTGGTAGAGAGCACATCTTGTTAAGCTGTAATCATTAATTACAATAGATTACGTGTGAAATAAGTAAATATACACTCTTCTGAAAGTCCTTCAGCCAACGCAAGTAAATTAACTAAAAATACTCGAATAACCTTAAATAACACATTTCTTAACAAAAAAAGAGACGTGAAACTGACACAATTAAGGAAGATAAACTTCAAAGTCTTTTCCTGAGCGGGTAAATTATTTTTGTTAATTTGGATACTTGTAAATGATTGATTATTTTATTTAAAAAATAAAATTTTTGCAGTACGTAAGTTTTCAAGAAAGAGAAGGCCTTTTAAGTAAAAAAAATTAAAAAACAGCTTTTGGCCTAAAGTAACATAATAATAAGCTCTATATGACCTCTTAAATGTAATTAGTGCTACCACTAATATGCTCTCCTAGATCCTTAGACCACTAGCAAAATTAAATATGTAAATACTAATAAAAGTGCAAATTGATTTGTTCTCCCCTTAGAGGGGTACAGCAAAAAATAAGTAATAAAGAAAACAATTTTTTTAACTGAAAAACAAAACGAGCCACACAAAAACATTGAGAGCACTGGTATGTGGTGTATCTAATAAATCACCATGAATATTTAGGTTCGCATAGTTCTATTATTATCTTGAAAGATTGCGGTTATATAATTTATTTTTAAATAATAAATTTTAGGTGGTTATCGTTGACCTATAAGTCAAAACACTATTTCAAAGTACTTATTCATTGAAATTAAAATACAGTTACTACATACTTCCTAAATTTCTAGGGTTGTATCAGGACTACTGGCATTAAGAAGGAAAGGTTTGGTTGAATGTTTTTATACATTTATCCTTGCTTTCAGCAAAAACGACAGAGCCTAATCGGCTGGCGACAATTCTCTGAACGGAGCCGGAAATAACTCAGTGCGTTAAGGTCTAAATTGAGTTAATAATAGGCCCACCTCTAAATTTTAAATCTAGTACTTAAAAAGAGAAACACTTTTGTGTCGCTAAAAAGGCAAATAAATTATAGCCTATATAGTTGATATCCACACTTTATAGGTTAGTTATCTACACATAAAACATCTTAAAACTTTAACAATAATCAAGCTCTTAAAAAACTCATCTGACAAGAAATTATCAGCTATTACCTTAACCATTGACAAGGTGTATGATACTGTATATATATATTTTGAACTATATGCTCATATCTCTTTTTACAACGGAAATTTCTAAACTATGCGCAATTTAGTCATTATACCGTTATACTTTTTCCTTCTCACTAACAAACTTTGTTGTGGGTGCATATTATAATTCTTATATGTTCTAAAAACATTGTAATTTTTTTATTCTTTGTGAGTCTTGGGCACAAAATTCAGCTTAATGTAGACTTTTTTGAAAAATTTTAAATTTGTTTTTTTTTAATAAAATGCCATATTCTTTTTGGAATTCAAAAAAAGTATCTAAACATCAAATCATTGTCTCACTAAAGTCCACTGCATACAACAAATTTGCTGGTAAATTTGTAATCCCTTCGAAAAATAGTAGTATTTCTAAATAAACACTTTCAAAAAATAAAAGATAGTAGATCATCGGAAGATAATGGTTCGTAACAGATTTTTAATCAGATACAGTTTTGTAGGTTTTATAATGTTTCTACCTCGAAAAACATTCTTAAGTTTTAAATATAGATTGTAGTCCTAGAGGCTAGATCTAGGTTGTAAGATGAGTGGAAAAGTTCCTCAAAGTCATAGTCCGCTGCAGCCTTATGTACAGGAGCATTATCGTGCAGAAGGCGGACAGTTTGTTCCCTGATAACGTCGCTCAATTTATGCAGTAAACTAGCACAATACTATCTATCTACTGTGTTCTTTTTCTTAAAACCTATTAACAAAACTTTGTTTGAATAACAAAATATCGTCCAGTCTATGCCATTACATTGATTCTATCTGCCAGAGAATCTAGTATAGGATCATAATTACATTCTTTGTAATGATGGATTAAAGAACTTTTTTGTTGTTGCTATTTAAGTTTAAATATTATCCAGAACATGTTACAAATTGCTGTTTTTGAACCTCTAACAAAATTAGGAGGTTCTCTGGAAAGACTGAATTAATGTGTAAGGGCTTTCCTTAAAACTTCCTATTCTTGAATTGCCTTCGGTGATCGTCCGTATGGTCTCTTTTCAACATTCAACAATAGTCGGCCATCATACGTTCTCCATGTTTTTTCGTAAAATCGCCAAGTTTATTAAGAAAGTAATTTAGATTACCATGAAGAAAGTGAACTGAGACGCTCATATTTCACCCGAGTAGTTTATAGGATTCCAACATTTCCTCGACTGAAATGGTGCAATTTGCAGCCTTCGTATTTCCCAAAAAGCTTTGTAATATATTTCTGAAAACAGCTTATGCTCGCAATTCGCACTCACTCATGGTTTTCTCGAATATATTGTCCGCCATTATTTTTCGTATTTGTGGGCCAGCTTTAATTTTTTCTGACCTGATTGATAAAAACTTAACAATTACTTTCCCTGCTTAAAGCTGTTATGAATTGCTTCATTAAGTCAAGTTTCATGTGTATAGGTCATAACAGTATTTTTGAGCGATAATCTAGTGGAAATAAAATAATGATATTTTTGCGAGATGTCAATGTACTTCTGACTGGCCACTGCTTCCGACCCCAATGTTTTCTCCTATCTCTAGAGTCCCATTCACACAGAAAGCAAGAAAATTTGGTGTTGCCTACTTATTGGCCGAGCAATATTCCAAATACCTTGAAATTCCCCCACAAAGATCATTTATGAAGCTTGTATTGAACACTTTTCAATTTCATTTTTGTTATCAGCTGTGTATTTATGTTTATCTATTCCTTACACATTTATTTCGTTTATCTAGAAAACATTTTCGCACGTTACAAACCTTACCATATGTTTGGCGCACATCTCTAAATCTCCTTGTCCCGAATCCCATCTCTACCCGCAACCTTAATTCTGTCCACTCAGCCACCCTAGTAACAACTAAACGGAATTTTTACCGCCGCCCGGAATTTCCTTTCGAACCCCCATGAGCGACGGAGCAGAGCTAAACGACTTGGTGTTGTATTGCGCTTCGCTTGTGCGCTGTCGATTGCCTTTTGTATGTTCCGCCCCGTCCGTGGTGCCCCAGTACATCTGGCCAAGGAAAATCCACTCCCGGGTTGAAGCCGCCAAACAAAGAACGCCGACATCCGTCGCCCAGGCTGCCAGACAACGTTACTTGTGGTAAGTCTCGTTTTAGTTGTTCCGTCGTGCATTTGTTCCAACAGCACTTTTTTCCCGTAGTCTGGAGAGTGCACAACTGACATTCCGCCCACCGTATTTGGAGTTATTTAATCATAGTTGTATTATTTTGTTTTTTTTCAATTTCTTTGTTTTGCTTAATTTATGGTTACTTTGTAATTAATTTCTTTGTGCCCAATATATATAGTTTACACAGCTCTGTTTTTTTTCTATTTTGTTTATTGGGTTACTTTTAACTGTGCTTAATTATAAAACACCGTGTATCAGTACCATTAAAAAATTGTTTTTGCAATTTTCACATTTTTGTGGAAACACCTGGCGTGATACCGAATTTTAATCATTTTGGAAATCTGCGAAAAAATATATTCCGACACACTTCTTCATTTGAATAAAACAGAAAAAAAGTTGCAAAATTGCAGATTAGTGTAATTGCTTTATTTTCAAAATCTTACAGCCCCTCATGTTTGATGAGAGTGACGTTTTCTTCCTAAAGCCTTTTAATTGGTCAACCTGCACGTGGTTCATCTTAGATGCTTTTTTGGCCTAAATGAAATTGTTTTGCTCACTTTTTCTACAATGAAATATAAAACCGAAAATTTACCGCCTATACCATCTAAATGATGTTTAATACCATTAAGGCTAAAACCTTCTATAGTAAGAAATTTAATCACGACTTGCACATTGTGCAAAATAACGCGATACTACTAAGGTGCTTGTTGCTAATCATCTGAGGATAATCAGCTGCTGAAATGTTTATGAATATTTATGAAAAGATGGCAGACCTGACAAAAGTATTTGAGGTGTCGGTATTACCTTTGATAGAAGTGTTAAGAGAAAGCTAGGAGCTCTTTACTCTTAGTTTTATTCTGCTAATTCTTCTATGAAGACTATGAGTAATAGATAAAGACGTTTTTTCTCTAATGATAATATTCAATAGTCTAAAATTTTGGAACAATACGCATCACCCCTAATGTGTTAATAACTTATGTGCCTGGTTAAATGAGTAATTTAATTTGTATGCTCATACATGGCGATAATAACTGTACATGAGGCCATAAAGTTTCTTTATAGATCAACATTTGATGTCTATAAATCTTTCTACGTTAATTCTTTACTTGGTAGATGCTTAAACACAAAGATAAAATAGAAAACAGTGATTCAATTATTTTTTCTAATATTAGGCGAGATATTCTTTTGACTTTTTAGTCTAAAAATAATTGACATTTCAGCAATCTCAAATAAAGTTCATAATATGCTTTTGACCGATAGTCAAGTAAACTGTGTGAATAATAGAAACAACAGGCATATCAACGTAATATCAAAAAGTTTTATATAAAAACTTCAGAACAACGAACTTTATTTTAGTATTTGCAATTTAAAAAAATTATATTTTTGTGAGATTTTGTGAACATGGGCGAAAATTGAATTTACCACCGTGCACTGGAAACACAATAGTAACTCAAATAGTGGACTGCATAAAGTGAAACGGCTGTAAACAAAACGAAAAGCATAGTATCTATTGAAAGGAGTTTTTTTTAAATTTTTTAGTGGGAAAAATTGTTACTATCAAGTACTGCGTGGAATTTCTGCAAAGATCATAGAAACGCACTTTGAAATGACCAAAAAAGGTATTGTTCAGCAGCGGAAATTTATCGGCGCATTCAAGCCGTGTCATTGAGCAAAAATAGGCTAAGTTAAGATTTCGATTTTATTGTTGATATACACAGTCATCACGAGTAATATTACAACTTTTCTTACTTTATAGATCTAAAACCAGAAAACGATAATAAAATCACAACTCCGGAAATTAAATTTATTGCTATTTTTTATTGGTTAATATTAAAGATGTCATTTTTCAGTATATGAGTAGTAAAAACTATACGTTAACGAATGATATATGCTTACATAACGCATTGATATTGTAAAAATTTACTTTAAAATTTATGGAAACTTTGAGAAGGCAATTTATAGATGTCGTATACTTTTCCGTTAAAATGAAGCATTTTGTCACACGACAATTGTGAAGCATTTTGGTCAAGTTTCGAACGTAAAGAATCCAAAACGTGCTCGACCAGTCAGAGCTATTGGAAATATAACCTCTGTGAGAGAAAAATTTAAAATTATCGATTTCAAGACGTTTGCAACAATTAGGCATTTCAGAAATTATATATTGCCTACAAAGTTTAGTTGACACAAGAACTTATATGGGGATGTAAAGAACTGATCTCCATATTTTCAAAGAAATTAACTGATTGATGAAGCCCATTTCCACTTCTTGGTTTGTAAGTAAGCAACTCTGTCGCATGTGAAGTTTGAAAATCCAAGAGAAATAGTCGGAAAACCTCTTCATCCCCAACGAATTACAATTTGTAGGGCTTTCTGGTTTGGTGTCTTCATTGGTCCGTATTTTTTTGAGAATAAAGCTGGTGAAACTATATCAGTGAATAGTGTACGTTATCGTAAAATTCTGACCAGAAGTGGAAGCCATTGAAGAAAATGACATTTATTTCCAATAAAACAGAGTTACACTTCACTAACGTTGTGAAACAATTGAATTATTGGTCGAGAAATTTCCTGGACGATTGTTTCAAAATGGAGACTTTAATTGATAGCCCAAATCACGCGATTTGACACCATTAGACTTTTTCTTTGGGATTACGTCAAAAGTTGGGTATATGTCAAAGCACTCAAGGCAATGTCAAAGTTTTAATTAGCTAAATCGAGCCAGATTTGTAAGTATCTAAATAAATATATCTCCATAGTTTTCAAAAATAACGTTTTTTATCATTTTTAATAACACATTTTAATAAAGTACCCTGTATGTGCAATATAATCGGTAAGCTTATGGGGTGAAGTCAACGATTGGCAAATGGCAATATATCGTTTTTAGCGAAAATTATAAGGTTTTTGCACACTGTGCTAGAGTATGGGAAGGCGCTAGATAACGCATAAATTCGCAGTTTGTTGTTGAGTAGTACATCGTCAAAACAGTAGCTTGTCTTGGTGAGGTACTCAATAGAGTTATGAACTGTTTAGTAAGTTTCAGAGATAGCGGATTTTTAAACTACGAAAGGCAGGATGCTGGTAACCGAGCCGTGAGTACAGTGGCGTGTAAAAGAATGAACACCACAAATAAAAATTTTGTTATAGCATAATGACGTTTGTTTTCACCCACATTATTGAGAATTAATGGCTGTATATCATTTTCAAAGACGTTTAGGTTTTTTGGACATGCGTGATCACTGTACTATAGCATGGAGAGATATTAAAAATGCACAATTCTTAAGTTTACTGTTGAACGATACCATCAAAATTGATGATATCGTGTTTTGATTTATCCTGGTAATTATTGGAGGAACGTTGATGTACAGTGGTACGTTCAGGATTCAGATCATATTTTCTAATGCTGTTTTTATGGCATCAACACTTTTTCTTGATTCGCCCTGTTTTCAGGCTTATCGCTTATTAAATATATGTAAGGTCAGGTAGAACAGCAGTTTTAGCTGTTACGATCTACTAAGAGATACTATTAGACATCTCTATGACTTCATGACAAATGATTTTGCCGCATTTACTCATACTAGGGCTATGCAACAATATACTAAAGGTAGTTTTCGTTCATACAATTTTGCTTGAATAAATGATCTATTTGATTTGACATCGTAAGGATAGAGCCGAATATAAAGACAGATTTTAAGAGAGTTTGTAGCACTTTATTATTTAGCAACTATATCTATACGGACGCAAACTACCAGTTGACACGAAGATTATCGCATCCGAACAACGTCACTTCGATAGTTCGGAACTTCGTTAAAACTATTTCTAAACTCGGATGGTTCGTCGACCACGTACGATCAACTGCCGCCGGAACCGAAGATCGAGTCACCTGGACCATCTAGACTATTTCTATTCTTAAGTGCTTTAAGCTCTAGATAGTACATTGCCCACATGTGACCAGCTACCAGCGGCCCTAAGAACCTAAACCTTATTTGTTGCTCGAACAGGCAGCTCACAGCAGAAACCAACTAAATGTGTCCTCAAAATGCTTCCGCGTTCAATCAACCCTTAAAAATATTTTTAATATTATAATCAGATACTTATATTGTGTGGTAAGTTTTATCTATTTTGGCGTCTTCTTTTGGATAGGGCGATTTTTACGGCAATTAGTTTATTTCGTACAAACTACATTACATAATCAATTTATATGATTTTTTGTGTCATTAATTTAATAAAGCTTCCCAGTATAACGAGGTTGTTTGTAATTAATGACAGCTACAGTAAAGTTTTTGAACAACAAATTACAAATGGAATCGATTGCGTTTGCTGATGTAACTATAAAAAAGCTTTAATAAGAAATGATGGTCGGCGGTTTTTTCTCCAAACAATCAAAATCGAATAAAAGCTCGACACCGACGAAATTCGTTTGGCACGGGCCGCGATTCAATTATTTTACTAGTTTTCAGCGTCCATTCGCACACAATTAAAAATTTAGTCGGTTACAGGCTGCAACAGGGTTCGCCGAGGACGTGAATAATTAAATCCCCCGAACCTTCTCGACGCGCGCTTCATAGACACGCAGCACGAAGACGACGAGATTTTCTCCAGCCCCGGAAAGCGTTTGTTTAGTCGCGTCGGAAAGCAATCGTGGAACTTCAAACGTTGATTGATTGCAGACGTTCTTTTACCGGCTATAAACGGTGGGAATAATATCGGTAGTAAATCGGATTCGACTCCATTATAAAAACAACCCCGCAGCGCATCGCGACGCACGTTCGTTACGAAATGCGCGACAAACGGATGGATATGAATGAATCTCTTTCCGTGACGCAGAATTGATATTTTTGTGCTCGTATCCACTACAAATTTATTTGTATTTGCGGCTATGTCCAGGTACGTGCCTCGATTGCGAATAAATCCGCCGCTTCGCTGGTAATGCTTTTTCGCGTATGAACGTTTTCTGGAAAATGGCTGTATTAGCGAGCTCCGCCGGTTTGGATGCAGCACCGAACTTAAAATATAAATAAGTCGTGCGACGTTCCCTTCCCGTTCTCATAATCCGCGACGCACTCGCAAAAATTTGCGGCGTTCAACTCTAAAACTTGCGCTATTTAAACGAACTTCCGTTAATACGCTTAATTTAGCGGGGTTTATTCTCGGGATAGATTTCCCGAAATCCATTAGAATGAAGGAAGCAGGCGATACAATATAAATTCTGCCGTACAAAAAGTTGCGCCTTGTAACTAATGTAAGCCTGCTCTTTGGTATTCCCTTTTGCGCTTGCTATTTAAGTAGGGCTAAGTCAGGCGGCTAAGGGTTTGACAACAGAGCCTGCGGGTTTTCTCTCAAGCAAAGGCGGGGCGTAATGATAATTAGAGAAACGCGAAAGCCCGCGGTCAACTAGCACTCAAGCTTGATATTAATAATAACGGAATGCTAACTCCTGCATTAGTTCATAATTACTAATACGCTTTGTTTTGCACTAATTTGCAGATATCTCTTCACAAGGTAACTAACTTCTGTATGTTTCAAACAGTTGCGAACATGTATGTGTGTGTTGGAACATTAGCGTAAATTTCCGCGTTTAGTTCATTATTTGCCTGAGAATAGTACACGGGTTATTCGTTTTGAGTTACTATGTGTATCCATTATGAAAGAACATTTAGGAAAAAGCCAACTGACAATTTAAACAATCCTTTTTCCTAAATCAAAAATAGCTATTTCGGAAATAAACATAAATAAAATTCAAGCATATATATCACAAAAATAAAACTCGCTTTTCTTTGTTGTGATACATAGAGCAACACAAACATTGCGGTATTAATAGCAGTCATCAAAATGTTAATATAATGAAGACAGTTTGTGCGTCCACGATATAACCTGGCAGCTAATGAGAGAGGACTGTAATGCGCATGCGTATATGTTGACGACTTTATTATGCAGCGCAAACAATTCAGAGATGGCTGTGTATCTGTTGAAAGTAGTCCACGCCCTAAAAGAATACCGAAAAAAATTAAACGTGTACACAAGAATCGACGACTGAGAATTATAGAAGATAAATCAAAAACTAAAGTGTGTAAAATTTACATGGAAGAACTTAACATGAAGCATAAATTTGTTCCGTGGATACTTTTGCTAGATCAAAAGAAAAAATAGTGTATTCAAATTGCCAATAAGTTGTTTTACTTTTGAAAGGGGAGAGTTTCCAGATGGTCGACAAGATTTAAGGGGGTAGTTTGGTCAATAATTTAAAAAAAAAACTCAATATTTTGTTTAAAACACTCTTTAATATATGTATTACAGCTCGGGGGTCCTTTTTTCAAAATTAGATTTTTAAGTTGGTCTACCGACTCATTATGTGAGCAGATAGCAAGAGCGCTAATGAGACGCTCAAGTACGCAATGGTTTTTGACCCCTTGTTTTGCTTTTTCTAGCAGCTGCTTCACAAATACTGATTAGGACGCTTGTGTGTCATTTTATACATGTCTTTTCGTACACAGATTCCAAGTAACTCAGTACTGTAGCTCCAGATCGAGACGTTCAGTTGCATTGCTTGTTGTTTTGAGTAGATTTAAAAATATGGGCATATACAAAACGTTTATACGAAAGTAGGAAACGTAGTTCAAACCCTCCAAAATGTAAATTTCCCGGGCGGTTTACAAGTACTGAAACACAATTGCGGAAAAATTATCATCGGCCAAACTTGACTCATTTCTATAGAATAATTCTTCAATGCTTTGTCAGAATTTCTTATTTGTATAGCCTGCAAACGAAACGTGCGCTTTGAAGAATCGGCTCGTAAAGGACTTGGATTCACTATAATTGTGATTTTCGCGTGAGGACATCGCGAAATTTCATTTAGGACTTATTTAAATAATGCCCATGAAATAAATCGGCGTCGGGCGGGATGGAATAAACTTGCTGTGTGGTCTAATGGATATCAGAAAGAACTATAGCAAGAACACATACGATCTTGTAGTGACATACATGCATAGTGCCTCAAAGACAATATTCGGTGGTTTGTGTAAAAAGGAAATAAATAAAGAGAGAGAAGAAAACGAAAAACATAAAAGGCTTTTAACTGGTTTAAATGTTTCTAGGAATGGCTTTTAGAAAAAAAATAATTAAAGTTTATTATTTGAAATAACTACAGTAGTAAGCTATTAATCAAGAAAAAACTGATTGATTTAGTCGTAAGGATTAGTTTTTGTAAATGAGGGATAAAAACTTACAAGAATTTAGAGATTGGTACAAAAACCATAAAGAGAACTGTGCTTGTAACCACAAAGGTTCAGAAGACGAAATGGAAGTATAAGGCAACTACATAGATGATGGCGATTTGTAAAACTCTTAAAGTATTCTAAATCTAAATCTACATGATAATGAGTTTCAAGTTAAAAAAAGTGAGTTTATAGGTCATATCGAAAGAAAAAAAAACATTAGAAAGCCGGCTACGCCAAAATAGGAAAAACAAAAACTTGTTATAAAGAGAAATTTAGATTCTGTAGAAGGTATGCCAAAAGATATCATGGATATCATTTTCGTAAAATTTCTACGAATAAGAATCCAAGTCACGACAATTACCCTGAAAGCTCAGGTATGACTCCATGACATGCCATGCCCAAAACGCTAATGAAAACTCTATTTGCACAATTTGAAAGTTAGCTCCAGAGCACTTTCACTCCGCTACAAAAATAATGGAAACTGCCGTTTATATTGCTGACAATGAACATCACTGTTGGTACTGATTGACAATTTTATGTAGAAAGAGACAGAAACGTTGAAGCTTGGATGAGACCAAAAAGTCCCAAGCTGTTCAAAAATGAAACGATTAGAGAGAATAAATTTTTTGAAGAACCTGAAGGCATCTTATATGCTATCGGTATAGCTGACTGAATGATAACAAATTGTAAGTTTCATTAAAAAGCCAGAATTTAATTTTTTCTTCGCTTTGTACTCACCGAAAACTTTAGATGCGTTTAGCTGCATTTTCCAAAAACTGATCGATAGATCAACTTGGTTCTCAACATGGTTAAAGAAAAGAACACGCTTTTCTTGAGCAAATTAGAAAAGAATTGAAAAAATTTAGTTTTAGGCTCATTTTTGTTAAGAAATCGAACCTTTTATCCCAGAGTGTTCTCATTTTGCAAATTTAGATTTTTCCATTTTTTTAATCTACCCAAGAAAAATATATATACACTTAATAGTTTTTTTGTTTTTTCCAGATTGGACTATTTTTGCGATCTTGAGAGTGTACACAAAACGAATACTTGAAAATAAAGCCTGGATTCAAAGTAATATTTTCAGAAAAAAATGAGTATAAATGTTGTATTATATCTTTTGTAAATTTTTATCAAGAGTTTAACTTCAAGAGAATTTTTTGCTATTGCAATTATAATTTTTTGTATTATATGGCTTTATAATTTGGAATAGACTACGTTTGTATATAATACAAAAATTTTATATTTTTTAGTAAAAGGTAAATGGTATGTTCATTAAATACGTAACAATAGACTACAATATGGTATTTTAAAATAAAGTATTTAACCTCTTTTTCCAGAAATAGGGCTTAATAATGCTTTGCACCTTATATAACTGTGGTTTGACACCGAAGAGCCTTCAACATTTTTTCACAAATCTTCAATTATATTTTTTTATTTGTGGAAAAATTATATTTTTGTGTTCTTTATTCATTGCTTATGTAAAGCTGAAAAAAATTTAACCCTTTCTAGAACCTCAAAAAATAAAGTAATAGAATGATTTGTATTTTCAGCCCTAGATCACTGTACAATACACAGAACATTATTTCCAAAATGTTAAACTCTCAAACAATTTTTTTTGTTAAATTTAGGCGAATACGAAGCATCATCACCTTAACCAGTCTTTCGTTCCTACGCTGGGCAGATAGTCCCATCTTAAATTACTATACACTCGTTGATGATATGGCACACAGCCATTTTGCTGATGTTCAGATTCTGAAGGCTCGCAAATGTTTATGTGTTGTTTTCTCATTTTTTTAATCTTCATATTTTGGACCATAACAACAACTTCGCAAAATATAGTCTACAACTTAAAATTTCGACATTTTGTTTTGTAAATATTTATAAATTATTATCTGCTACAAAATACATTAGAGCTAATATTAATATTAAATAAAAGAGTACAGACAGCAACGGAAAAAACATTTAGAATAAAGAAAAAACCCTAAATATACTATAGATATAGAGCAAAAAGAAGACGAAGCTTGGGAAGACCGAAAAAGATATGGAGGGAGCAAGTATAAAAGTATAGAATCGTAGTGTCGCAACGGATTATATCTAAAGCATGATAAAGAAGAAGAAGAAGAAGATTTATATTAAATATTCGAGCGTTTAGGAAATATTATACAATCATAAATTTACTTAACTTGGTTTCTTTATTAATTTCTAGTTGATGCGACGACCGGATAGCGAGGGCGAACATATGAAAGCCCTAACCTCTCAGTTCGCACGTTTTATCTCTACGCAGAGCAGGGAGTCTCACTATTATTATTTTTTTTATTAACAATAGTGATAATGCTATTTTACATGACGCGTTATATTTAGGAATTACAAACATTTTGTTATATTTAAAAATCTGTTAGTTTTTCCTTGTTTCATTTTTGAGTTTTAATTTTAAATTACAAATGACATTTATTAAATTAATTTAGGGGAATTTAAATTTAATTTTAAGTGTACAGATTTTCTCAATTTGTAAAGAAAAATTTGAGTTTTAGTCGTCGTAAATATTGTCATGGTAAAGACTTGCTATAACTAGGATCTTCCTGTGTGCTACAAGGTTAATAACATACCATAATTCAGAATTTTTTATTTAAATAGTTTTTATGATACAAATAGTGTACAAAAAAATGTTTAATAATTATCAATGATTTTCGTGGCAGTGAAAATATTAAAAAAGTAAACATTAATTGACATTAACTTATATAGATCGTGGCCTACTTGAAGGTTAAGGTGAAATTTATTTAACAATATAGAATTAAAATAAATTTTGACCAAAAAGTAATTTATATTAAACATTTGTGAAGCATAAATATAAGATGAGATAACAAAATCAGTAAGCTGTCAAAATGCTTGTTTTTATTTTTAGTTCTTTTAAAGATAGTATTGTTTCAATAAAAATAAACTTTTTTTGAACAAATTAATGTTAGTGACCACATAAAATGTATTAATGTCGAAAAAATAAATATAGTAAAAAATTATAACTTAAAAATACGTCTCAAAAGGTTTAGGAGATTATTGACCAAATCCTTAGCAATAAAGTGGTTTTCAACCAATAAACGGTCAGTAAGGCACCAACTTCGCAGTTTGCAGGTCTTGCCAGAAGCGGAGCGTAGAATCTCACCTTTTTTATTGTTGATTTTCATTCCGCGATAGTGTGAATAATGCGAACAGAGCGTCTCAAAAATATACCACAAATATCACTTTGAAACCATACCTATACAGACAAAAAAGTTTAGATGTCGGTTAATTTGACCAAGTTACAAGAGAGTCTTCTCTGCACCAGAATTGTCAGAACTTCAATTCATTCAAAAATAAGAAATCAATGAAGTTTTTTATGGTAGACATTACAAAAAATCATAAAAACAAATAAATCAAAGTGAACTCTAAAAGTAAATTTAAAAAGTTTAAATATATGTTTTGTAATCCAAATTTACTAAACTAACCCCTCCATAACCCCAACATAAACAATAAAAAATGTAGGCTGTTTATACCATAGATCAAAGATATATAAAAATATAGCCTACCAGCAGCAATACTTGGCTGTTTAATATGTGTTGCAAAAAACTAAGAAAAGCAAATGTTTAATGTTTTTTATTGTCTTTCAAAATATTCTCCCTGGCGGTCAATACATTGTTGCATACAGTAGAACCAATTTTCTAACATTTTTTTCTATAGCGCATCAGGTATCTGCGAAACATGGGTTTTGAATGCATCAACCGCCATTCACGATGTCAGAAAATGTTATCAACGCAGTTTTTTTTTACATGTGGGAACAAAAAGGAATTTCTGCTGGCCAAATTAAGACTGTACAGAGTTTTGAGTGTTTGCGTAGATGTGTATGAACTCACATTGCCATGGTGAAGAATGATTCGGCGTCGCGCGTTGGTTTTTTATTTTTCTGAAAACTTCTGGCAAACAAAGGATTGTGTGTCATTTACAATTGATTGTTGTACAATTCTTTAAAACCACAGTTGCAACATGTCCAATTTTTACAAAAGAGCAAGCGACTATTTGCTTCGAAATCTTCGAGCACGATCAACTTTTGTTGTGTTTGGCACAACTTGGAAAACCCATACCGTTGACTGCCTCTTACTTTCGAGCTCATACGCATAAATCCAAGATTCGTCACGTGTGACGACGTTGTGAACGATTTTTAAAGCACCGCGATATTTCTTGAGCATTCCTGTGAACCAATCAACAAGAGTCTTTTTAAGCGATCATTAACTTATGCAGGATCTAACGCGCATACACATTTTTCCTGGTTAAATCTTCAAGCAATATCGAATGTATGCCAGTAAGACTAAGGATGTCTGAATTTTACAAGTGTCATGACAATCTTGCTATATCAGTTTTACGCACGGCATCGATGTTTACTGGCGCCGCAGCCGATTTTAGACCGCCTTTTTTAAATTTACCTGCCAGCAAACTACGACCACCATTAAATTTACTGAACCAACCATATAATGTGGCTCTGTGTGGGGCTTCATCACCAAAAGTAGAAGTAAGTTGATCGACGCACTGTTGTTAAAATAATATATGTCAAATGTCGTAAAAATTCATCGAGAGGAAATTTTCAACTTAATGAAAACCAAAGAAATTGCGCCCGTATGACAAAATATTCTGAGAACGTATGGCGTCAAGAATGTCGAACCGTACTACAAACGTCAATCGCATCTAGCACACGTGGAGTTACCAATTTGGAATAGATATCAAGCAGCTGGCGTAGATATTGAAATGATTATGAAACAAAAATATTTGTAAAATGAGAATTATTTTCCTAAATTTAAACTTAGGACCTTTTTATTTTTGATGGTGTTTCGTGATACTTACATATAAATATAGTGACAGTAGATGAGTACCAGTTTATCTAATCCTATCACTCAAACTTCAATTACTCGACAAAATGTGTTTAGAAGTTTTGAGTACCATTTGAGCAACGGTGTTGTATTCGATGCTCGAACAAAAAAATAACACGAACAAGGTTCCGTGGCATTTTGCGGAATGTTTATCTAAAAGCAGTGTCAGCAGAAAATGTTCAAGCTGGTTTCTCTGAAATTTACGCATTAAACAGCTATGTTATTTTGGAAACCGTTTTTGTCCCCAACACAATGACGGTAGGACAAGTTCCCAATCTAGACAGACGAGAAAGTTCTTTTGTAAGTAGTATTTTTGGCAAAATTCGGTAATATTCAAGTTAATAGCCGATAATTTCAAAAATCAAAGAATCTAAATTACATTTTAAGAAATTGCTTCTTACTCTTACACTTAAAACCATTAATACAAGCGTTCAACTTTACTGAACAAGCTCTTCCATGAGAGTTATTCAACGATCCTAAAATAAATTTAAAAAAATTATAATGGAGGTTAAAAAAACATTAAAAATTTATACTGCTTTTTATGTTGGAGTAACATAACATGCGATAGCAGTGAAAAGTAAAACTGTTGCTTTTTTTTATGTTATTCTGTTTATATTAATATATTCATTTTGTTTTTACATCATAATTTTATTAAGGGATCTTTAACAAGACCAACTGCAAAGTTTTTACATGCACTTATGCGTTAGTATATCGCTTTTATATATAACACTATTAGTTAATTTTTATAAAATAAAGTTTCTTTTATACTGCAAGCGTTCTTAATAAAGCTCACTGAAATGTTTTCTATTTGATATAATGAAGTTTTAAGACTTGGTTTTAATAATTTTTATAAATTGTTCATCATCTTTAGTGAAAAGTTATGCTAAAATAATATTTTTTATAAAAATATTTTGACAGTTGTTATCTGCGATTTTTCTAATTGGTAAATATAGAACGCAATACGAATATATATATACACGTCAAAAAATGCACTAAATAAATCAACTGGTCATAGTCAATTAAAGTGACGCTGCAAATCCAATAGATCGAATGTGCATCGTGCATCTTCAGGCTTACAAAATTCAAATGATGCAAGAACTTAAGCTTTCTGACAATTTCGCCGCCGACAATTTGTCAACTGGTTCTTAGAAAAAACAAAACGGTCGCATTTAAAAAATCCTCGCATAACTCATGAGAAGTAAGTGCAAGCCCATAGAGTCACTGATATTGGGCAGGTGCAGTGATAGGTTCATATTTCTTTGAAGAAGATGCTGGAAGTGCAAATGGCGATCGTTACTATTACAAGGTAACGCAGTTCTCTGGTATCAACCGGACAATATAAATCTGAAACAAATGTGGTTCCAGCACGTCGGAGCAACAGCGGAGCTACAATTTTACTGTAGCATAATTTTACGAAATGGCAGCAAAATTTTGTGATTTTACAACGTACGACCTCATTTTATGATTATCTAAAATCCAAAGTCTATTTCAGCAATCCGCAAATGGTTGATACCCTTAAGAATAAAATTCGACGTGTTATCGATAGAATCGGTCAGAATATTTGAGAAAGTGTAGTCGAAAATACTGGGGAAAGGACCACGAATAGAAGCCGAAGCAAAATCGAAATCAATATTCACATAGAACAGCCAACAGTACTTTAATTAGCATACGGTAGATTTTTATTTAAAAATTATTTATTTAATATTATAAAGGAAATGTACAGTACCCATTCATCTATGAGTCAAATTTTCTATGGCCCGTTAAAACCATCTTGTGGTTTCAAATCAAAGGACTGACGACACTTTTCTTCTGCTTCCTGAAAATTGTTGAAATGGTGATCGTCCAAGAAATGAGTCAGTAATCTGAACAGATAGCAATTTTTACATTTCATAACAAATGTTGCAGCGTGGCGTCTATTTAGCCATAATTTGATTTGCTTGTATTATAAAGATAGATCCAATTTTCGTTACTAGTAACAAATCGGAGATAGAAGTGGAGGATCTGAGGATTGTCAAGAAATATCCTGCACATATTAGCTCAGCGCGAGGCTTTTTTTCTGCACAGTCTGTGTGATTTTAGTTCATATATGCAACTCATGGCTTATTATCCATCGAGATAATACAAACTCCTGTGAAAACTGTCGAGTACTTATAGCTGGATATAATTGGAGAGCTTTAAGTAAAGATTTTTGATTGAGGCCGTTTTTAAAGACTGTGTTAGCGCTAATAAATTTTTTAAATTAATGGGGGGCTGTACGATTTAATATCACATCTTAGCCTTCAATCTCGTGGATTATTCGACCCGCAAGGGAAGCGCTCAACCTTAACTTCTAGTAATAATAAAAATAATTAATTAGAGAACTATTTCTACTTTTTACCTATTATTTTAGTGTCCTAACTTCTTTTAATACAAATTTTTATTTCATTATGGTTGATTGTATCTTTCTTTAGAAGGTGTTATTCAGATTAATCTCCTGTTACGCTATTAACATTCTTTTTAAAATTAAATTTAGTTTTCTTTCCTACTTGTTCTAATTCTTGGATTTGCTAGCATTGTCATACTGCTCAATTTTCACGCTTTCTATTCCATGAAATAATTATTTTAAATTTGCATGAGATAATGCATATCTATTTAGTATATGTATAAAGTTTATTTTAGCATCCTAATAGTTTTTTTAACGATTTGATTCCAAAATAATAATTTATTATTTTTATTTTGATTTCTGTTTTATTTTTGTTTAACAGATGTTTATTGTTTTTAATAGCTTCTAATTTCTTCATTTTCTTTTACAATAAATAAATCGGTTAACAAACATAGTTCGTTTAAAGACAATGTTCATTACCCGAATTATTCGTTAACCGATTATCGATTTACTATACATTTTCTTTCTAAAAACTAAATGAAGAATCATATAACTTTCTGCTACGTTTATTCACATGTAAAAACAATATATATATATATATATATATATATATATATATATATATATATATATATATATATATATATATATATACACTTGTGTTTGCGTTTGTGAGGCCTTAAAGAACCTGTCTAATGTTGATTGCTGTTTTCTCTTCTTCGCGATTTTTCGGAAGTGACTAATATTAGAGTCGCTGTAGAAATTTCAAACCCTACTGACCTCATCTTGTTTCGAATGTTATTCTAAGACTGTTTCTCTGACAAACTTCCACATTTTAAAAAGATCTTTAGTAGCAGATATCGGCATTGGTTTTCTTTCGTATTCTTCTTCTTATTCTTCAAAAAAAAAACGCACCTGGCTAAGTTTCTTCGTGTTCTTCGTCCAAGAGCTCTTTTTTTATGTTTTATTATGAGCTCTTTAGTCATTTTCATTCACCATCAATTCTAAATCTCCAACAGTTGCCACATATTTATCTATAATTCAAGCGACATCATCTTCATCTCCCTAAATACAGCATGGGATTTAATTGTTGTTGACTTAAGGAACCTCTGAAGTAGCATAATTTCTTAAAATCTGCAATAACGAAGTAGTGTTGAAAGACAATAACTGAACTGTTAACTAGGAAACATTTTGCAGTAAATTATCTTCCAAATTTTTTAATGGATTCTTAAAATTTGAAACAGAATTTCGGCTTATTTCTTAAAAATAAGAAACTCACCGTGCATTACCACATGTTTAATTCCACATCTTCTTTTAAGCTATATCAAACCTTTTAGTAGCAGCTTTAAATTTTTTCTTCTTGTGACAAATGTGGAGTTTGTTTCTTCAATTTTTCAGAAATATCTTTAGTTTTCTTAAATAACAGCCATATTAGTTACATATTTTTTTATTTCCCTTTCTTTTATCTAAACCAAAAGCAATATCACCATTTTCCTTTGTTTCTCAAATGTGACTCTTGTTACCTTTTTAGCTGCTCGAGTATTCTTGATTATATCTGTCTCAGCTAAGATTTTGCCTACTGTAGAGCTTTTCAAGCGATAGCAACCTCAGATATTTCTGCCCACTTTCTATCTTTGCTTTTATCTCTTGCTTTATTTTAAGGGTGAGCACAATTCACTCTTTTTAGGCCTCATAATTAGTTTTATTTATATAAAAAGTTTACAAAAGCCCTTAAAAAATTGAGACAGCAGAAATCAACTAGCATATGAAAAATCAGTCAAAATTTCATTTGAGAAACAGTTAACATGGCAACAAATGTACTGTACGATATTATTTATACGAATATAAAATTTTTTTGTGAAAGTGGTCGATGTCCAATTTGTTTGCGATTATGTAGTGTGTAATGTGTAATGTCTTATTTGCTATTTTTATTAAATTCCCTTTTCACTGATTTACTTTTTTGTATGTAATATTTGGGGTTCTATTACTTACCTTCGTGTAAAAATTAAACTGAGTATCTTTACTTTCATTAAGTTACTATTTTATCTAATACTTTTTCTTACTTATTCTAGCTTTCTACCTTATCATTTTACTTTTTTTAAATATTTAACAAACATTTTATTGATATTTATTTTGTTTTTATCATATAAGGGTGCTCAAAAATGTAGTTGCTCATTAAATGACAATAATTGCAGTGTTTAGTAAAGTAGTAGTTTAATAATGATTTTTTCTGTAAATGCAACCGGGGCCTTTGAAAGTCTGCAGGTTACTCTGGAACATCATTTCAATAATTTAAGTGTAAAATGGGTTATCAAGATTAAGCATTCTACACTTATTTTTTGACTCGACTATTACTGGCAATATTTATCTAAATATGCTGAAGGAATCAGTCTGTTCACGTGTTAAATAGTTGTTTGGTGACGAAAAGATTTTCATCAAAACGAAGCATCTCACCACTGTGATGCAACATTTTCGAATACATGGGTTGGGTTAAATTTTCTATGTGTTTCTCAAACCCTATTTAAATGGAGATACATCAAAGATAAGGTGTACTGCATAAAATTAGCAACAATTAATGAGCTGAAAAAGGAAGTTGAAAGACAATGTCTGGCAGTTCCAAATGAAATGCTTCATAACTCTGTCCAATCTATTAGTTTTTGTGTTCAGAAACAAGTACTCGTCAGTTTAAGTATTTGTAAACATATACTTATCTTAATTTTATAATATTTAATTTAAACCATTAAGCTATTGTTTATAACTCAATACTACTGTAACTACATACCTTGTCATTTAAAGAGTGGATACATGTTTTAGAAACAACCTGTATGTTATCTTGTTCACAATATTTTATTTATTTCTTTTTTATTTTTTATTTCTCATTTTTTATCATCTTATTTCCCGTAATCAGTTACTATGTCCGCGAGATTAATTTTTGTACCTAAACTTTCAACTTTTTGGGTATATTTTACTATTTTTAATCTACATATTGTTTTCATATTAATGTGATGCACATAAACTCATTATCATATATACAAAAATAAATTGAGCCATAAAATTATATCATTTTTTCTACTTTCGAGTAAATACTTATAGTTGATATATTTTTAATTTCAAATAAAAAAATAAAGACAAAATTAACTATTATTACAGCTTCTAAAGGTTTCTAGAGGAATAAAAACCTTTTGTACGTATTTTGTTCAAAGTTTCAAAGTTAAAAATTTATGAATGGCCCGCGTACAACAAATTTTCATGTTTTTAACCAATTAAAATTATTTTCAAAAGAAGAGAAGCATAATTAAATTTCCATATAACAATAACAATTGTCATCAGATATATAGATACCCTTCACGCTAAATTTATGCAATACAGGCATGTATACTAACAGGGAGGCTAACAACGCTTATTATTGAGTGATTTAATGGTTAAGAGGCAATTATATAATTAACAGTTCGATTACCTTAATGAGCAACAATTCTGTAGCGTAAACTATGCTTAAGTTACATTACGGTAGCATTAACACGCAATCAAATTTAAACGTTTCTAGCTAAAACAACGCCAACTTGTATTTTAGTTATAACTCACGCTAATTAGTTGACAAAAGGATAAACGAGGTACATTATAATAAAAATTACCACGTTAAATTGTAGTTGAATTATAAATTTTGCATAGTGTTAACAATCAACGATGTCTTTTTTGTCACATAAACAAAGCACTCATCCTATTTTGGGGCTTCAAGCTCGGTAGCCCCGTGTTTTTGCTAACTTAAAATGCACCCCTTGAGAAAACATTCAACTATAATTTGTTTTGTTTGGTTTTATTAAAAAATAATATTTTTTTGCTAGACAATTTTATATTTTGTAGGCATAGTTTTTGTGCTATATATGGCTTTTAATTAAATTTATCATTTCATAAAAATCTCTCTTTTAGACTTTTCCAGATTTCTTTAATTTTTTGCGCCGTGTTTATCTTTTATTGCTCCGTCTATGATTCACTTAAATGGAGGAACTTCTCCTGCAAAAAGAGTTTTTGATAATCGTTGATAACTGTCCTGGTGAACTTTAATTTGTTTTGTATTGACCCGGAAATGGTTTATTTTGGTTTAAACGAAAAAATACATCTGTAAAGCTACTTAACATTGTCATGAATGCCGAATATAGACATTCTTATTTTAAGATGAACAAAGGAAAACCAGTGAAGGCGATTATTTTGAGAGAAACGAATTGGCCTCCGAAACAGAACGCTGTTTTTGTCAAATAGCAAAATTGATCTGGGGCAAACGTCCACAGTTTGCTGATAATAAAACTGAGTAGAAAAATGTGTTTCGCTGGCAATAGTTTTTTATCTTGCCAGCGCCGCTATATATAAAAAGAGTTATGTCAATTAACTTGAATTCTTGAATAAATAGAGCAAGAGCGAGTTTTAGCAACAGTCGGGAATGCCGTCTTATATCGTTCCGCACAAAGGCTTTACGCTTGTGGGAAATGCTAGAACGACGGGGGTTTACATTTCTACGTTATGGATCTCATTTCGGGCAAATGGCCGGTCATCTCGTTGGAGAGTTGTTGTTCTGGGTGGTATTGCGGTTCTCGTATTTTGCATCTTTGCTCTACCGTAGTGACAGAGATTCCATCCCTGCTATCCTTACCGGACTCGACTTGGCTTGCTAACATATTGCATATAACCTTGCATTTCCACTGCCTTTTAAAAAATCGGGCGCTAGCTCATCGAGAAGGCGTGGGTAAATTCATAGATTCTATATTATAGGCAATCAACTTATTATTCAAAAATAAAAGATAAAATAATTTTTGTCTAGCCAGACATTTAATACTGCCGAACAATACAAAATCACTACAAAACAGATTTGCTTGCTATTAAGTAGCGTGCACTTTGCAGGTTTAACTACGGTATTTAATTGTGTAAATTGTATATCAACTTATTACTTAAACTTTACAAAATTACGGCCTAAAATAGCCTTTTGACATGTTAGGATGATAATTACGAAAAGTTAACAAGCGTAATAAATATCACCGTATATAACGGACATGAAAATAACGCTTGTCTTCAGTTTTAGCCATTTAGATTAGGGAACTTCGACCGAAAGTTAAATTAACGCGTGTCGACAGTAAATTAGCGTCTACATAAGCAATAAAAATATTTAATTACCGGTTAATAATTAAAAAGCTCACCAAAATTATAACACGAAGAAATTTAACTCATTCTAATAAGGAACCAAATGTGTGCATAACAATATCTTGTTCTCAAGTTTAAATGTAATTATTAATTAAATGCGACCTTAGTATCGCGTTTCGAACTCAATTATAGCAATGTACTGGTATGCGCATAACTTGAAAGCTATCAATTTGTATAATTAAAGATAAATAGTTGTGCAACTACGTAGACGTGATTAGTATCTGCAATAATTACCTATGCTACGGCTGTACATAAAATAATTAAAAAATTACTCTAATAAAAATAATTTTAGTGTACATTGAATAGGTCAAACATAGCCATATTGTTTAAACATTTAATAACAAAATTATAATTACTTTGTTTTCTAGATTTTAAAAGTTTAAGCTTTGGAGATCATTGGTGAAAAATTTATCTCGAACTAAAAGGTCAAAATTGTTAAACTCTACTTATATAAATTATATATCTACTTATATAAATAAAGCCGGTAGATTTTTAACAAAGATTGCGCTGTGTAGTTTGAATCCAAAAATGACCGGAGTTGATAAGGAATTTATTCAAAAATTGATAGTGGAAAACAAAGACATTTTTATTTTAATAGTTGTGTGAATAAACAAAAACATTTAATTTTGGGGTACCGAAAACCCAAAAGTCGAACATCAATGCGAGCTAAATTTTTTCAAAGTTACTGTTTTGTGCAAAGTGACATTAGAAAATGTAATAAATACTGTGACAACTTGTATTCGTCTAGCTGTTGAGAATACAACAAGATGGAGCAACTGCTCATATAGTAACAGAGACCATGCAGCTTTTAAAAGAAATTTTTAGTGAAAGAATAATTTTACGCAAGAGTGATTTTGAATGGCTTACCCTTTAGAATGGTTTAACGCCTCCTAATTTCTTTCTGTGGGTTATTTACAAGATCGTTTTTATGACAATAAAGCTCATAATAGTCAACATTCATGCAAAAATTTGGGACATAAACGAAATTATGCTTGCGAATGTGATACAAAATGTTACAAAAAGGGCTAGTGTTTGTGAAGAAGCAAACGGGGCTATTTGTGCAATATAGTTTCCAACGTGCAGAAAAAGTAAACTCCTACTAGTATAATTTGTGTAGAAAAATTATTGGGAATATTAAAAAAATACAAAAGTTATTGTTGTTTAAATGGTAGCATATCTTATGGCCTGTACTGTAGTTTTCTGCAAACTGAGAAGAACTCAAAACTTGCTTAATTCATTATGTTTTAGAGTTTAACGGACGTTCTAAAATTAATTCAAGTTTAATTTTATATTGTTAGAAGTACTACTGAATAAATATTTTTTGTATTCAAATCTTAGTTTGTCGACGTGACCGCATTGTGAATGGAATCGTTGCGATTTTCAGATACGTGAGGAAGAAGCATTACAAGCTTCTTAATCAATTTCTTTTGTGCTCGCCGGTATAGGAAACGTTTTGATCGGAAGACTAACATCCTCGCACAAAAAGACTGCTCGGATTGCACCGTACTCCGGAAAACAAGGGGATTTTTCACGGGCGCCTGCATCAATAAACGGGATGGTCTTTGGGTTGTAATTCCCGGTTAAATACTTGAAATCCGGCGCACGGGAGTAATTTCACGGGACCGATCGCGTGAATGAAACTGCGCTGACCTTCGATTCGGCGAAATGAAATTAAAGAAAACGGATGCACGTCGTTATTTTCGTATCGAGGAATAAAAGCGTCGCCGTTTGTAATTAGCGTAATTTGATTAAGGTCGTTTTGGTTCTTAAAACACGGAGCACTTCCCATATTTTGTTTGTAAGCGCACACCGTGGGTAATCTTCATTTGCATGACTAATTAGTTGCCAAGGGTGTCTCGCCAATTGTGCTCGATTCTTTTCACCTTTTAGTGGCGTCGCAGTGCAATGAATGCACCAACAGCTCGGGAGCGAATGAATTTTTTAGTGCCGAATATTACCGTGAGCTGTGTACCGGCTTTAGTTTTTATTAACAAGTTATCGCGTACCTACCGGCAGTTTAAGCAGTTTAATCAAAAACTTTTAAAAAATTAGCGTGGCGTTTATAAAATATTCATTCAGAGCCAAGATTTATAGCCCGGGCTGACGTGGCTGCGACGGTCGCCAAGTTAAATTAAAATATTAAAAAAACTATAATGAAAGGCGTTATGATTTCCCAGCTGAGTGAATGAATGTGTGCAGTGGAGGTGTGGTTTGATTACAGAGGGTAAATATGGTCACGAACGCGGGAAAAGGCCGCGTTTATCCGTTTCCGAAAAATTTCACGTCAACGCCTGCCATCTTACTCTTCCTAAAATGTTGTGTTTCGAAAGAGGAACTTCAGCAAAGCACAATCTTTGTTGGGCAATAAAAGCTTAAAACACAATCAATTATGCAGCGGCTATCGATATATAATTAGTAGCTTGTCATACTCACCGACTTCTTAATAAATGACACAAAGCCGTATCCTTTGGACTTCAGAGTCTGCGGATCTCTGACTACCCTGCAGTCCCTGCAAAAGGATGGAAATTAATTAACAAGAATATGTAAAATTAGCTTCAAGTCGATGTTTGAAACTGCTACATTGCATACAGTTTAATCTACTAATGGAATACCGAAAAGGATAAAAAAATATTCCACAAATTAAACGATGCTATCTATGTTCCCATTCATCAATATTGATTTCGAAACTATTGTAGAACTAAATGATGTGGTTTAATATAACTATAGCATTTTGTAGCTCAATAAATTTTATTTGGACCTGAAAGATAAATTACTTTTTGTATAGATTTATTTTAAATATTATTAAATGATACAAAATATGTAACAGTTGTATAATCACTGTAGCCTGATAATATAACATTTTATTACACATATAAAGAAGTTACTGTTTTATATTTTTTTGTTCAGTTATCCATTTAAAAGCAACCAGAACAAATGTTTACAGGGCCTGATTAAACTTATAGGCTGCCTAATGCAGCCTAGGGATTTGAGGGGACAAAATTTAGAGTTGAGTAAAGGAAATAGTGCACTCAATCAGATAAACGTTGGATAGGTTATAACTAATAAACTTTGAAATCGTACATTCATTGTTCATCAACGTGTAATAAACTTTTAAAAATATTTATATTATAACAAAAATAATATATGATAAAGACATTATTCCGAAACTTTCCAGAATCATGGATCGCCTCCCATGCCATTTCTGAGAGCGCCTTGGAGTATCAAATTCTAGAACCTTCTGATTCGTTCTATAAGCGTGCGTTTGAATATAAGACGGAACAGATGGGCATTTTTAACAATTAAATAAGAGTCATACAGCAAACAATATTTTTAGAAATAAGTTAGTGTTGTAGTAACACTGTTAACGGTGAATAGTAATGAATAGTAAATGTGGTGAATAAAATGCTTAAGTTAATTCAAAATACTTGTTTAATTTACCTACAACAATTAAATTATTTATTTGGCATTAGAATAGTTTATTCCGCTTTTAGCAGAGAGATGTGATCAAGAAAATACCAAAACTAGATACTTTTTAGTCGCGTAGTGTGTAACAATCGCAATCATCGTCGTCGATTTTAGTGACTTCAAGCCCAAATTGTAGTGCATCAAATGTACAGCTGCAAGAGGCTTTGAGTTCGTAAAGCTTTGAAAATACTCAAAGATGTAGATATAATTATATCATTTGATAATTAGGCTTTTTGGTGTGTAAATGATGATCCTCTGACTTTAGAAAATTTCAAAAACAGTATTCTACCCAAAAACGATTTTGTACTAATCAGTTGTGTTATAAAAAGTTAATAAACGGAGAACGTAAAAGCGTACAAGCGGACGAGTGTTTTGTGCACCGTGCAAACTCTATGGAAATACAATGTTTCTAGCAACTAAGAGAAAAAATAATCATATAACAAACTATCATACAATAACTCT
Source organism: Sinelater perroti (assembly GCA_036346155.1). Taxonomy (NCBI): domain Eukaryota; kingdom Metazoa; phylum Arthropoda; class Insecta; order Coleoptera; family Elateridae; genus Sinelater; species Sinelater perroti. The sequence continues at coordinate 6,130,427 of JARFIY010000013.1, read as the reverse complement.
GAACACAGAGTGGATTTCAAAATTTATTAGTAGAAGTCAAGATTCACAAAGAGTGGATTGTAAAATAGCAGAACAGTATAAGAAAGAAGCTTGTGTTGACAAAATGTTCTCTTAAAAGTTACAAAATTTTTAGCTTTTTGTAAACTGCCAATTCATGACTATAAGAAATGGTAATTTTTTTCGGCTGGTAGAACTGACTTCAGCATTTGATCCTTTTATGGCTAAACATATAGCAAAATTTGGAAATAAAGGAAGGGGTGTTCTCTCATACTTTTCAGTTACAATAAATTCATTATGCAGTTAGCAAAGCAAGTTAAGCCATATACAGTTCAAGAGATGGTAAATGCCAAATATTATTCCAAATTTGCTAAATAAATGCCACATGTGTTGCATGCAGGTCAACTATCTTTTACGGTACGTTATGTGCTATCTACGGGAACTTTTGTTGAACGATTTTCGGTGTTTACTCCTAACTGTAATCACAAAGGCGAAGAGATGGTAAATCTCGACCGTAAATTTTGTAAGTCGTAATCTATATAATTCTATAGGGCTATGACAATGCCAACAGTATGTCTGAATACTACAGAGATCTCCAGGCTAGAATAAAAGAAGTAACCACCCTTTAAAATTAGTTGGCTTTGCAGCTGCGAAGAGCAGAAAGTATTCTGTTGATTTTTTTCTTTTAAATAACAAATCTATAACTTGATTAGCTCTTTAACCAAAACAGAATGTGGTACAGTCTTATCTTAAAAAAACTCCTTTTCTTTAAAAACTTTGTTGACAACCCTATGTAGCGCCCGTGTTGATGCCAATCAAGAAGTTATTGATGCTTTGACACACATTAGCCGTGATCGTGATCAGACTAAAGACGTACAATATAAAGTAAATGTATGATTGGAAAAACTTAAGAGGTATAAAATAGAATTAATTGTATGTTTCCGGAACAATGTTCTTGTAAAGTCTCGAGAAGTAAGTGAACGCCTTCAAGCAGGAAGTACATACACAGTAAAAGTTATTACTCTATACAGTACTTTAAAAGCTTTTATAAAAACTCTTGTAAAACACAAACAATTGATGTCTAAAACTGATGCTTACATTACAGAAAAGAAGCCAAAAGTTCTTTTTATTGAAAACAAAGATAGAAATTACGAATTTTCTGAACGACAGTCTTTAGTGATAGAAACATGTGCTACAATTGATTCTCTAAAGCTTAACTTAGTACGAAAAATAACAATCTATACGGAAGTACATAATTATTTTGGATTTATATGGAAAATTACTCAAATGGAAAATGACAGAACATAGAGGACAAATCAGATATATAAAAATTATTCTCTTGATTTAAATAATACAAGCCCTTATGCATGTGTGCATTGAGTACTATTTTTAAGAATTAATAAAGGTACTGACAAAGAAGATGAGAATACAAAACCAAAAACATAATTAAAGCCACAAAGACTTCTGGCATTATTGAAGTCATGGGTCGTAGAGTCTACTTTTCCCAATACTGCCATCGTTCTAAACAGATATTTTTTCTACACAATTAACTTTTTGCAATTTTTTGATAACGTCCTTAACATGCAATAATTTAAGAAGAGGCGGTTAAAATTGTTAGAATAGGGTGCTAAAAACCTTGATCAGGAATGGTTCTTTTGCTCCAAACAACTACTACTAACAAACAAAAACTTTTAATTGATTTTTTACGGTCGGCTATTAAGATAAATATAACAAAAATATTGGTATAAAAAATAAAAAAGGTAAAGATATAAAAAAGATAAAAATATAAAAAATTCACACTAAGAATGATAAAGCCTAACACCGACCGAAGTTACTATTGGTACACGACTCAGATTGTACGTTTGGGCGGTACCGCGTACCAATGGTCGAGACGCAAAAGCTGTTTAGTTAAATTCCATCACTGTTGATGGCTCCTCCTCCCAGTCAGAATTTTCCAGCAAAAATAACTAAAGATGTATGGGTTTTAATTCTATTTAAGTTAGCATCAGAATGCTTTCTCTCAAATATTTGAGTTTTTCAAAAATGTTGGACGAGGTATTTGCTGCGTTTTGTCGTATCTAATAATTACTTCTTACCTTTTAAATTTGCATAAAATTTATTGGTTAGCTATTTAAAATTGAGTGTATAGCAGTATTATACTGGTGGATAATGAGAACATCTGAATATACTAACTTTTAAGCAATCGCCCTGTAACTCATGCCTTTTATATTATCGTCCTAATTTAGATGTGTTTTAGCTTTATTACAACTAAGTTTAAATTTAAACTTTAATCTACAACACCACAGGCGCCCATGAAAGAAGCGGAACTCGAACACGCTCAGTTTCGTTACGCGATCAAGGATCAAGCGTCAAATCCACTCACTAAACGCTAAACCAGGATTATAATAATTTCAAGAAATGCCGGATGTCCTAAAAATGTGCTCACTCTTTAAATGCAAATAAATAGTGTTTATTGACTTAGAAACAATGCATTGATTGTAATTGAAAAACTGTGAGTTAATTATTAAACTATTTTTTCTAAGTCATTAAACATATTTACTATGTAAAGAATGGGCACATTTTTGGGATGCCATATGTACATTTTAAAAGCGATAGTTTTGTTATTTAAATTTTACTATGTTTTAGAAATACAAATTTAACAAAATAATAAGTAAATCAAAGTTGTGCGGCTACTAACGGCAATAATTAGCCAGTTAGTGCATAAAACCCATATAGGTGACGCAAACTGTCTAATTACTTCATGATAATTTAGGTTTTAACCTACATCAGGTCAAGCGTGACATAGTTGAAAATCTAAAATTTTTATGCGAGCTTTGGTAACAACCCTGTTAGAATCAGGTATTTTGCAATTTTATAGAATAGATAATCTTACTGTAGATACTATATCAGTTATTCAAAGCTCTGGTGCTTTCCAATCTATTCGGTCAAAAATTTTAATAGTGCCTTGCATAATACACAGAAATAATCGTGTCCAGTCACGAACATCTTGACTTGATTAGTTTTAAAACAAAAAACTAAAAGAAGTGTGTGTCTACTAAAAGACCAAACCAATTTTGGATAGGATAAATAGGAATTTATAGATTAAAAAGCAAGCTTGAGTATTATAGGACAAAGTTAAAGTAATTGTGAGGATAAATAGCGTTAGCTTTAATATTTAAAGCTAAAAAGGTGACAAATTTTTGTAACACAGACTAACATTGGTTATACCAAAAATATATCCAATAGAAAAGAAGAATTAAATTTTTATCTAAAAAAGACAAGTCTAAAAGGGCATAGAGTGTATATCATTATTTTTTTAATAAATAATTTTCTTTTTAGCATATAAACAGAAATGATTAAGAACATAGGAGAAAATGGACCACTAAACTACTCAAAATAATTAATAAAGTCTGGCAAGAAAAGAAAATACCTAGAGAATGGGAAATCGGATTAATTTTTCCAATATACAAAAAGGGAGATGCAATGGAATGCCAAAATTACAGAGCTATAACCCTAATGAGTACCCCATTGAAGATACTTGAAAAAATTATAGAAGTGAGACTAAGGAAAGAAGTAGAATCCAAATTATTACAAGTACAAAGTGGGTTTAGGAAGGGAAAATGTATACAGGACCATGTATTCACAATTAAAGAGATCATAAACAGAACTTTGGCAAGATCAAAAACAATTTACCTAGCATTTATGGATACGAAGAAGGCATTCGACCGAGTGCCGAGAGCTAAAATATGGGAGTGCTGAAGAGAGAAAAACATAAATGAGAAATTAATAAGGGTCACGGAATGCATGTACAAAGAGATAAGAAATAAGATAATAAGCAAGAATGCAGAGTCGGAAATTTTTCACACAAATGAAGGAGTTAGACAAGGTGGATGTCTCAGCCCACTACTTTTCATTATCTTCATGGACCATTTAATACGAATTGCGAAGACAAGAACAAAACCCTTAGCTGTGGGATATAGAAAGATAGAGAAGGTTTTTATATTCGAATGTGGAGTTGCAGACGATGTAGCGTTAATAGCGGGAAATGAGAAGGACAATTTACAGGTGTGGAACGAAGTATTAAGCCAAAACGGATTGAAGATGAATAAGTCAAAAACTAAAATAATGGTAGTAACAAATGAAAAGAAAAATCAAAGATCCAAATAGATGAAAAAAAGAGAGAACAAGTGAACATCTTCCAATACCTGGGAGTAACTATAGAAGAAACAGGAAAATAAAGTATAGAGGTGAATAGAAGAATAGAGTCAGCCAACAAAGTGTATCATGCACTGAGTAAAGGCCATATCAATAAAAAAGAAATATCAAGAGAAACGAAAATAAAGGCAGTTGAGATGAAATATCTGAGAAGAGTAAAAGGTATAACCAAGCGTGATAGAATTAGAAATGAAGCAATTAGAGAAGAACTAAAGATTGAACCTGTAGAAGACTTTATTGAAAAAAGACAACTGGGATGGTAGGGACACCCACAAAGGATGGAGGAAAAAGCTCAGACATGGATGATCTGGGAATCCAAAGCAATAGGTACAAGAAAGAGAGGAAGACCAAAACAAACCTGGAATGATGCAATTGAAAAGGTACTGAACAAGAAGGGAAAATCGTGGACAGAGGCCAAAAGGTTAGCAGCAGATAGAAACAAGAGGAAAAAATTTATATCAAACTGAAGGAGTTATCGTGTTTATGGAAAGCAAAGTTTAGTGAAATATGTGAAATGCTGTTGTAAAAAAATATAAGTGTAACCTTACACCCTTATGGGTAGATAGGTTTTGATTTATATATATATATATATATATATATATATATATATATATATATATATATATATATATATGTTTTATATATATATGTTTATAAAGTTTTGTGGTACAAACCTCTCTAACGGTCACACTTTTTTGAAATTTAATTAGCTAATATAGTTGGTTGTTAACATTTTATCACTAAACTAAGCCGTAATTTTCTAGCCAGAAACTAGTGAGATGTGAGAGCATACATAGATTTAGAATTTTTTTAGAATTTTTGAGTTTTTATTGATACTCGACATTTATATTTGATAAGTTTAGACTGCACTTAGAATAATTGTAGTTGCAACCAGGCCTATTTGTAATCGATTAGGCATTTGGGGTAAATGCGTTCTATGGTTCTCATTATTTTTATGATCACGACGAGTTTTGTTTTCGTAACATTATCTATGATAAGACGGTTATTTTAATAATGAAATATTTTAGTTTAAATTTTATATTTCGAATGGTACTAATTTTTTTCACATATAAATTTACAAGCAAATTCTTGGAACTTTTATCAGAGCAAGTAAAATTATGTTAGCTCCAGGATTGCCTACCCGGTCTTGCTGCTTTCATTATAGAAAAACATGTTTTGTCTTACGCATTGTTTTTTTAAATTAGAGTTCAAATTTACACTTGTTGTTGACTTCTTTATGTCTTACTAGACGGAATGCTTTAAGGAAAAGGCTGCATCGCTCTAAGAATCACTGTAGCATCCATACATTTACATTTTACTTTACGCAGCTTTATTAATCTAATTACTTTTTTAAATTAATTTATACCACGTGGTAAAGATAAGAATGATTTTAAAATTTTCTATAAGGTCCGTAAGAGCTTTGATTGCAGGTCTAAGATAAAGTCGTTGGAACTTCAGCGGAGCGTCACATATTTAGGCATACTAACAACGAAGTGGTTTAAGATTTTTGGTTTCACTTTCCTACATTTTCTTACACAATTTTTTAATGCAAACCCACCCATCTGTTCGTAGAACTCAAAAACAGAAAGCATAGTCTATAAAAAACTCAAATAAGGAAAATGATTCTATCGTTGCATTTACAGCGTCAGAGATGACGAAGTTGAAGATAAAGTAGAAGAAATATTCATGTGCAATCCATGCTTGTTCACCGTTTCTTAGAGTTCGAAAATTCCTCCTCTGATAGAATCGATGGCTGTGACAAAGTTCACATTGTTCACAAACAAACTCATTTCTAGCACTTGTACTATTAAGGTGAACAGCAAAAGCTATACGTTCCTATTTGTTTATGTTCAAAGTATAATCTCAAATTACACAAAAATAATCCTTTTTGTATATTAAAGTTATAAGTAATATAAACGGAGAGTTTCATCTGATATAACTCTTCCAATACGTTTTTCATTACTTATTCAGATACTAAACAAACCCAAACAATTTTTGAAAACAATAAACTTGTTTTTCAAACCGAGATTTACCAAGAATTAAACAAAAGTGTCAGTAATAATACTGGATGGCTATCGATGACTGATTAATTCACAGTTTAAAATTTTGGAATTTTAACTTCTAAGATGAATAAATAATAACTCGATGCAAGATGAATGGTTACCTAACCAGAAATTCTGTGTTTGACATTACCATTCTACGATCCAGCAACGGTATCGAATAATAAATACCATACAGACTGCACTTCAGAACAAATAATTCTGCTCTGCTATGATGTTAGATGTCAGATAAGCAAAGTTTAGTATAGTGGGCTACTATACAAAATAAAAACCCGACTCACAAATTTTACCTCTTATTTTTTTCATATCTCAATAATAGAAGTTTTCAAACTAAGATTGGTAACGATGTATTTTAGATAGAATAAATAAGCGTTCTTGGCCCGATCTTATACTTACTCTACACCTCTGACCGACCAATATCCAATCATACCATGGAAGCATGTTCGCCGACGATACAGCTTTTCACGTTTGCAACGACCGAATACAGCATCGGAAGTGGTTTAACTTTATCTAAACCAAAATGAGCATTGCTTACGCAAGTGAAGTATTAAAGTTAATGAAAACAAATCAGTATAGATCACATTTACAACAAAACGTCCAACGTGTCCACCAGTTATCCTCCATCAATAACTCCTATTCTACAGTCAAACAAAGTAAAGTACCTGGGACTTTATCATGACGGGCGTCTAACCTGGAAACTTATATCAGCAAAAAGCACAAACAACTGACTTATCGAAAGAAAATCTCCCTTAGTGCTAAAGGAATCTTATTGTACAAAAGTATAATACGTTAACTCTAGACATACGGATGCCAACTATGGGAATGTGCTAGTAATTCTAACCTCGATATTACACAACGTTTTCTGTCGAAAATTCTTCAAAATATGTAAGATGTGTAATGGTATGTATCGAACCGTACACTACATGTAGGCCTTAACATCCCGTACGTGAAATATGCCATCAAACAGTATGCTGTTAAACACCACAACACCCTAGAAACTAACCTAAATAGAATCACGAAACCACTGATAGCAAATCCACAATCCAGGTGACTTCAGAAAGAAATAACCAAGAAATCTGACTAATTAAATAAGGAAGGACTCTGATGAGAAGTTGCCTTATACTTACTTTCCTCTTTTCAAAGAGACTATTTTTCAGTGCACACAACTAGCATGTTTTCAAACTATTCCTTCACGCCTTCTTTACAAATCACCCGACAGAATCACTTTCGATCTTCTGGAACGTCTTTTTAATTCTAAAATGTCCTGAGGTTCCTCTACGCATATTACGAAGGACATCTAACACGGCACCGATAACCACGACCTGTATTCAGTATCATTAATGTTCTTCAAGGTTTTTCCCAGAAGATTTGTTAGCCTTTATCGCTGGGTTCAGTGTTTTTATTTCTGCCTATTGTGGTTTCGCACCTTCATGCTTCCATTCCGGAACCACTCCTGATCTCGCTTCAGCACATAGGCAACCGCCGATTGTGAAATACTCTTCAGTGTTTCCTTTTAGTTGTTTTTAAAAACTTTAAAATTGTTTATTTTATTCGTTTTCTTTTAGTTAGTTTTTCACACTTTTAGAAAGTTCTTCTGCCTTATTTACTCTAGGATATTTTTAAAGTTTTTTAACATCTATTTTTATTTCTTATCTTAAACTTTGAAAGTGTTTTTCTGTATTTAACTTTATTTCTTGCGATTTTCCTTTTAGAATTCTGTACAAGATTCTAGATTACTCTCCAGTATCCATTTTTGCTTCTTACAACTGCAATTCTTTTGAATTTACTTTTATTTCTTGTAGTTCTTATTTGCAGAACATTTTTCTGAGTTTATTTTAATTTTTTGAAAAAGGTCTACACCATTCTTCGAATTTTTCTATTATGTTTATGATCTGTTTTCCTAAATATGTTCTCAATTTTTGTAATTTGTTTCTCAAAATTTTGAATTGTCCGTACTCACTTCAATTCTTGTAAGTTTTTTTCCAATGTTTTGTACTTTTATCTAATTCTTAATACAAAGTTTTGAATTTGTTCTTTAATTCTCTCTTAAAGTTATTTCACACCCTTTTCTATAGAATGAAAATTTTCTTGTTGTTTCTCAATTTGAATCTTCTAATTCTCTTTTTAGCTTCGTTACTTTCAATTTGTTACTATTCCCACATCTGACAGTGAATATAACAAACTTTGTTTATATTTAATTATATTTAACAATATATATATATATATATATATATATATATATATATATATATATATATATATATATATATATATATATATATATATATATACGTACACTATTTATTCCTGTAGGTATGTAAAGTAATTAACGCACCAATACTAATTATTTATTTCCACTGGCTGATCTATTTCAGGATGCACTTTAATTACCATACGAACTGTACCTCAACGCAACTTTCTGTTTTCCTTTTTTGATTGTTCTTCATACATTTAAATAATTACACGCTTAATTATAGAAACCTTGTGGTTCTGCGTTGGCATGTTGAGCAAGTTACCGGAATCTTTCTTCGCGATACATTTAGAAATCTTTGAATGTCTATACTACATTCTATTCACTACATTATTGACAGTGGAAAATAACCTTGATAAAATTTTTCAGTTTTTTATATTTTTGTGGTAGGGTACAAATTATAAGTGGATGTTGAATAACACAAATTTTTGTTTTATTATAGTTGTTACTTGTTTATTTTATATTAAAATTATTTTAAAACTTTACTTACTTGGTACTTTATTTGTTATCAATTTCACAATACTTTAATTTACTCAAAATCGTGTTTTATAGTTGTTTAATTGAAAGAATTTTTATAGTAGTGCTTTTAAAAAACGTCTGTGAAGTCATCTGCTTAGAGCATTCCTTTTAAGTTACAAAAATAAGAAACGACAAATGGTGAGGACAGAAACAGTGTTGGAGAGCAAGGGTGGCAGCTTGCTGTTGGGTAGGCGAGTTCGGTATTGTTTTTTTCTGGGCATTTGTTTTGGGGAGCATTCCGACAAATGAGGGATTCGTAAACTGGGAGATCGCCCTCTCGCTCTGAATAGATGTCAGGCCAGCCAGACTGTGCAGCTATTGAGATAATATAACACGGAATAGGTGGATCTGCTGAATATAAATTCACACAAATTTTCCATCCAAGTTGGCGGACAGCCCGGCTCACCTGGCTGAATGAGGGTGTCATTACAAGCAGCGTGACAAGTTTTGGTGCAATTACTGGGCTCATTGTTCTTATAATAATCAGCAGCGCCGAAGATGTTAATGACAGAGCGGGCACCAAAAAAGTGCGCATTTAGTGGGCCATCGCGCCAAATTTGTAATGTATTCATTAACCAATGTTACGACAGACTTCTTATTAATGTCAAACTATGTGCAACTGCTCGTCGCCGATTAATCCGCATGCCTTAACAAGTTTATGTATGCAAAGTTCGATAGAATACACCAAGCGTCCAACCCAATTAGGATCAGTTATCGCGTGTAGTTATCTACTACCCCACCGATGTTGCGCCTTTTGTATTGATTCCAGCGATAACGGTTAGCAATAAGAGGCTATTGCCTTTATCTCGCGCTAACCCGGTATTATAGCTACAACTTAACGTAGTAATAATTACTTGCTCATTCTTTACAATACCATTTACCGATAATTTATGTATGGCTTTTTTTATAATTATACAGTACAAATGTTTTTTTTTAATTTTCTATAGCTACTCGCACATATTTGGTATATGACAACCGGCTTACATTTTTGTTCAGCAAGTAGATTCCTGATAGTATTCATATTTTTCTTTGCTCTCCTGAATACTGCACTTTTAGAAGTCTTATCGAGAAGTATGATAAGGATGTCCAATAAAGTAAGGTCTTAAAACAAGTTTCTTTCCATTAACCGTGCAAGTTGCTATGATATAAACTTACTGGCTATTGCAAATAGTTTGCGTATAGGTTGTTGCATAACTATATTATTTTTCCACGAAGTTGAACCGTTGAGTACCACCAAGTAAGAAAAACCTATTAATAATGCATTGGGTGGAACGTAAGATTTAGTGCTTCCAACATTATTCGATTCAAATAGAAATAATAAAGTTGCAATTATGAGACACCGGAAAAAAATCTAACATGAATATGTGGAAGACAACTGTAAAAAAAGCAAATAAAGAAATACCAAACTAAAAAGAAAATTCTTGTGCCAGCTAAACACCCAAAACCTCCATTTATGTCATGTACCAAGAAGTATGTAGAGAATATTAATGAAAGTGCCAAGCCCAATATCTTTAATATTTTTTATAGAGAGGACAATAGTAACGATTAGGAAGAAAATAACAAGCCAATAAAATACCAAAAGATATTCGAGGAAACATTGGTTATATAAAAATCTTTCCTGGTCATCAAAGGCCACTATAATAAAGAAATATTTAGCAAATAAACTTAATATAAAAAAATGTACTTGTTGTACATTGGACATTACAAATCAAAGGTAATGCACGAGGCAGAGCAGAGAACGGTTGTATAGCCACATTATCAACGACGAATTTAATTTTTTGTTCAAATTGCCAGTGAATAACACCTGTCACCAATGTGACGAATTTATATTAATGATAAAGAGTACAAATGATGCAACTTAGATATGACGCAAAAATATCCGATAAAATTCCGCCAAAGAAAATTGTTATAGTCATCAACATGCTTACCAACAGCTTACTTGTCCAACTCACAATCGTTTTATTTGAGAAAACTGTGAACTCTTAATCCAACTATTCACTAGTGAAAAAGTCCACTGTACCATGTGAGATAAAACGGTTGAGGTACGAGGTGCTTGTGAGATCTTGCCATGTATTTTAAAGTGGGCACTAAATAACATAACAAGTGACTGTAGAATTGACTATCTAGTCAGATAATTGTGGAGGTCAAAACAGAAATTTTACTGTCTTGGCGAGCTACTTTTGGTTACTGCGAATGAATATTGCCTTTATTAAAAATAGGCGACCATAAATTTCTTCTCGGAGGGCACATATATATGGAGGTAGATGGAGTTTACTCAGTGATTGAGCATGCGAAAAAAGCTATAGGTGATTCAAATGACAGCAATTCATCCGTCAATGTAAATTTTAGGAAGTTTTGGGAGTCTACGACGCAACGATAGATGACCAAAAAAATTTAAAGTTTTGTTTGAAAAGGAAAATTCACCATAATTAATCGAAAAAACAAAGAATACAGAGCAAGAAGAATTTGAAATCAGTGAGCCCGCAATTGAACAAAGGAGAGGAAATTTTCTAATACAAGATTTTTTTAGACATAAAGAGGGACACAGGAAAACATTCCCTAGACAAATACTGTCAAGTACCAAGACTTTTTTTGACGCATTTACAGGTACTGCAGCTCAAGGGTTTATTGTGCCTACTAACATGCACTTAATAGTAGGACATTCACACACACACACTCAGGTTGAGCGAGACTCGAACTCGCGCGAGCCGGATAGCTGACAAAGGCAACTGCTTGAACCTGTTAAGCCACCGCGTCCCCAGCACCAAGACTTAGTAACACTTCTAAAATGATTACGAGGGTGTTCCCAATATTTTTACAAGTCTCCCACCATCACCAGGAGCACAGAAATTTCCACTGGTAAAGTGAAAGAGATATTTAAATTTGTTTTCTAATTATTTATTTTCAAGTTCAATTACGTTGTTTAACAACTTCAACAAAAATAAATAATTTTTAACGGTTTTAGCACTATTATTTTTTTGGGATTAATTTTTAATCACTGAAAAACAATCGCAACTTCATCAACAGAAAATGTAGCTATAAAGTAGACTTGTAACTGTTTTCCCTCATTATCTTTATTTGACAAAATTTTAAAGACGTAGGTCAACGGGAATAAGTAAAAAAAAATTAAGTAATAAAACAAGTCGCCAAAATATTGTAAGATGCAGTTACAACACTCTACCCTTATAAATAAAATTGTATGTATTAAAAAGTGAATATAAATTGACTACAATTGTTATCATGTGACAGATTAATATAATAACTATGTAATTATAAATAATAAACAATTATAACATTTTTGCAAGCCCAGCTATTCTTTAGTACCTCGCCATCGTATTATTTAAATCTCTTTGATGATACACGGTGTTAAATTACTATTTTACCACTACTCTAGAATTGTGGACTGTTGTGTTAAACCGAACCCAACCAAAATAAATGGTATGTTTCAGCTGTAATGTAAACATAAATCAGTAGCTATTAGCGGAAGAGTAAGTCACACAGAATATTTAAAATCTTCGTTTGAAGTAGCGTTTACTTGTTAGGAGAGCTTTTCTGCATCCATCAAATTTATTAAGAAACGGAAGCTCTTCGAAAGTTCAACAGAAACTCCAAGATCTAGTACCGATTGATTACATTATAAGCAGAAATGTAACAGTCTTTAGCATGTGCTCTTTACAGGCTAATGTTTAAGTACAAAAATAATTTTTAATAAATTAAAATTAAGATCTTATTAGCTGACAATGTTTTAAAATATTTTATTAAAATTATAGGTAATTAAAATAAAATTATTTTTAATAAAAGAATATGTTTATAACTTAGAACAATATACGGAGAATGACATAAAAGTAATGAGATTACTTTTATGCGTAAACTGACAAAAATGTAGCCTTTTCCCTCGTACGGTGGGCAATAAATAATTCGCAAACCCTAGCACAAGTTGCAACTTTCTGGCTTCATTAGGTGCCCACTTGTTATGTATTTAGCAATTACTACTATTGTAATGTATTACAAAATTAGAGCGATATAGGTTCGCATAACATTACGTGATACAGTGTACTTTATCCAACTTTCATGCGTCACGAGATTTCTTTAGAAATTAAAAATAAAACTCCTTATGAAAAATTTTTTGGAAGAGTAGAAAGCATTATGAAAGCAAACCGTCGGTTGATGTTAAGGCTAATCACCAACAAGTTAAATTTTAACCGTTCGACAAGACACGAAACATTAAGTACAAATAAGCCATAGAGTTTTTACTTGAAATAATATTATTTCAGTAGTCTTTATATGCTCCAAATATAAGTCTGTATAACACTTTTCATTTTACAATTTATGCTCCAATAAATATCCTAACCTTTCGTTTGTTTTTTTTAAGCTATACTATAGTCTAGACTTATAAAAATTGAAAATTGCTTTAATGTCTTCTAACCTTACTTATTATTTATTTTAAAACGGAAAATAATCAAAAATTTTGTTCGAAATTTGATTTCTAAATTAAAATCAAAATTATAAAAAATATTGGTTATATTTTTGTGTTATTCTAGGTCGACTCTGATTGCCAATGTTTCTTTGATATTTTAATTTACACAGACTAAAAAATGGAAAAAAGGAAAAATAAAAAACCAAAAACATAAGATATTTTATAAGTTATTGATATATAATGTAACGGTTTGCTCAAGAAGGTACATTTATCAGTGCCGAAAATTATCTGAAGGATAAGGGGTGACGTCAATATCTAGTCACCCAAATGTCAACATCACCTGCAACTGATACTCTCTGCTAGACAACAAACGAGGCTTTTACAACTCAACTACAGGGGGTATAACCTGGTCCAGTTGTCCCCTGGCTACGGGACCCACCTTCGTTTAAGTAATCACCCACAAGGTGGATTTAATATTTTAGAGACAAAACGCCTCCGAAATGGATGGATCACTGGACAACGAAAACGGCGTGAAAGAGAGATAAACCGCTATTTCTAGCGTTCATAGATAGCAAATCGGCTTTTGATAGAATTTCCAGGGATAGCTTATGGAAGACGTTATCAGAATTGAAAGTAACACAACAACTAGTACAGGCTATTAAAAAATTACAAACGAAAGGACGATTAATAATAAAAGGAGCAGAATCAAAAAGCTTCCAAATAAAACAAGGGGACCTCTTGGGAATTTTACCAAAACGCGGATACAATGTTTAGTATATGCAGACGACACTGCATTTGTAGCAGAATCATCATAGAAGCTACAGCAAGCGGTCAACAAGTGGAATATTGTGATAAACTGATATATTATAAAGATATACAAAAACAAGTAATAAACATATCAAGATCAGAAGAAAAAGGAAACATGAGAATAACACTTAACGGAAATCAGCTTCAAGGAATAGAAAGTTACGAGTATCTAGGAACAATGATAACTAACAAAGAAACACAAGAACAAGAACTTCCCAACAGGATAAATAAAGCAAGTCAAATTTACTACGCATTATATGTGATCATAATAAGAAAATAAACGCGAAAACAAAATTAAGAGTATTTAAGTATTTATGGTAGTAAAAACTGGATCATGTAGGGCAAAACGAGGAGTAAAATAACCGCCAGCAAAATTTTTTTTAAGGTATATGCGGCAAAACCTGAAAAGACAAAATTTGGAACGTGACAACCAGGGAAAAACTATAAGTAGAACTACTAGCAGAAGAAATTGAATAGAGCCAATTGCAATGGTATGGGCACTTGACTAAAATTAATAACTAAAGATACCAAAAAAAAAATGTTAGAAGTGAGACCAGATGGAAGATAACGTAGAATCAAACTTAGGAAAGAAAGGAAAAAAACGTAGAACGGGATGCAAAAGAACTCGCTGATCGAGTCTAGTACCGAAAATGGATAGAAGGCAATCTGACTCCGTAATAGCACATGGCGATTGGAAAACAAGGAAGAAGAAAATCATTTGTTGTGACTAATTATCTTTAATACATCTTCGACCACAGTTCTCCTTCTTATTTCTTTATTCCTAATTTTATCTCTGAGGCTTACCTTCAATATTGAGCGCTCAATGCTTCGTTGTGCTACCCTCAATTTATTCGCCGAGTTTTTTGTTAATATCATGGTTTCTAATCCATAAGCTAATACCGGTGTGGTATATTTGTTATATACTTCACGTTTTAAACCATTTGGGATATCTGACTTGAGTACGTAAAAAAGACGTCCGAAAGCTACCCATCCTAGTTTTATTCTTCTGTTTATTTCTTCACCTTGATTTTCCTTTCCAAGTTTAATTGTGTGTCCTAGGTATATATACCCTGTAACCTTTTCTATATGTTTTCCGTTTATTAGTATTTGTTCTTGATCTGAAATCATAACCTTTGCTTTCGATGGGTTTACTCTTAGTCCGACTTTCTCCGACTGTACCACCAATTCCTCTATCATATTCTGTACTTCTTTGCAATGAGAACTACATCGTCCGCGTATCTTAGATGGGCGAGGCTTTTACCGTCTATATTAATTCCTCGATTATCCCAATGTAGATTTTTAAAAACATCTTCCTTTGCAAGGTTAAACAGCTTGGGTGAGATCGTATCTCCTTGCCTTACTCCTCTTGTCATTTTAATTTTATTTTTCATTTTTCACAGCGCCATTTCTATTTCGTCAGTTTTTATTTGGGGGATGTCTTCTGAGTAAACGTTCTGAATTACCTTTTGTAATTGAGGTATATCTTCGAGTAATCTGTCATCTTCGGTTTTGTACAGGGCTTTATAGAATTTCTCTGTTCTTTTTTTTTAATGTTTTCTCTTCTAGTAAGTAGTTCGTCATTCTTGCTTCTTAGATGGTATATTTTGGTTTTGCCTTTAGATCTTTTTGTTTTTAGCACCTTCATGTTCATATTGTCTTCTATTGTCTGTTGTATTAACTCCGTGTTATATTTTCGTATATCTTTTCTAATCTTTTTTTTGACTTTTTTGTTTAATTCGTTATATTCTACCGTACCTCTTAACAAATTTCTCCTTTTTATTATTAGTTTTTTAGTTTCTGTGCTTATTTTTTTAAGTTGTACTGGGGATTTTTGCCTCGTAGAAACTATTTTTAAAGATGTTATTGCTCCTGCTACCTTTTCTGCTTGTTGATCTAAACTTAGATATTCTTGGTCATCCAGGTGTTTTAATTTCTCAGCTATTTCTAGTTGGTATCTTCCTTTATTTTGTTTTATAAAACTCTTCGCTATATCCTTTCTGCCTCCTTTGTATCAGGTTGTGTCTTTCCCACTTTATATTAACTTCTAGTCTAGCACGCACAAGCCTATGGTCACTCCCTGTATTAAATTTATTTAACACTAATACATCTTTTATGTTTTGTTTTTTGTCTGTTATTGTGCAATCTGTTTGATTTTTAGTTACTCCATTTGGACTTATCCATGTCCATTTCCTTTGTTGTCGTTTTTCGAAAAAGGTGTTCATCGCATATAACTGGTTTTCGTGAAGAAAGTTTACTAATTTGTTTCCTCTGTCGTTCCTATCTCCTAGTCCAAATCTTCCGATAAATATATCGTCGATTTTCTTCTTTCCACCAATTTTTGCATTCCAATCATCTATTATTACTGTGCACTGTGATTTTGATTTCTTTAATGCCAATGTTATGTCATCATAGAACATGTCAACTTCTTCATCCGGATGGTCTTTTGTAGGGGCATGTATCTGTATGATCTTTAGTTTATATTTGTTATTTAATTTCAATGTAACATACATAACTCTTTCTGATATTGCTTTTAATTCATTGATCTTGTTAGTATATTTCCTGGATATTATTAGAGCTATTCTACCAATTGAGGGTGGTTCTTCGTTTCCGTGAAATAGTATGTGTCCTGATTTCAGATTATTTTAAACGTGTTTCGCTTAGTCCCAAAATATCCCAATTTATACCTTCTAATTATTTTTCTAATTCCGTCATTCTCTCTTGACTTGGGTTTCTTTAGTCGGAATTTTGATCCCCCCCCCCCTCCCCCACACACAATCCTTGTGGCTGACTGCTGCTGTAGCAGTGTGGGATTTTGGTACTTTTTCCCTACCGATCTGGGGTAATTTCGTTTCTAAATTCCACATATTTACATAGGTCATCATAAGGGGTATTTGGCCATTTAACACATCGTGCTAGCCCTGCATGTTGGTGTGTAGGTGGTAATCCTGCTAACTAGGACTGCGTATGCCATGTTGCCTTGATAAGTCAACCTTTGTCATACTATCTACGCGCTCCCACCTTGACCACGTAGGAGGAGATTAGACCTCATCGGTTGTATCAACCAATTACTATCTTAAAGTCCCCTTGGTTCTTCCGTCTCTTATTCCGTTGGGGTATGATACCCTCGTCCGCACTTTAAGCTGTTGATCGGTTTTCACTCGTGATCCTGAGATGGGGCCCTTACAGGGTGCTATCATCCGGGCCAGCTGAACCCCGGTTTTTTAGAGAGGTGTTACTCCTCTATGATTTATCTGTAATACTTGAGTATTTATATAAATTTTAAGACGCCCCCCTTATTATAGCAAAGTGTTTGTGAACATACGAGTACACGAACACTTACAGAATATTTGGGAAACACCCGAGAAGATTCTAGAATAGATTTCAGAGGTTTATATAGTATGCAGCGGCAAAGTAACGGGTTGTTAAATATCAGGAAGGGAAACGAATAAATAATTCTAGTGCAAAATAAACTGTTTTCTAGATAACTAAAGTTATACAGAATAATTCTACTTCAGCGACTAATTTTTTTTGTATACATAATGTCATTAAATAGTTTAACTTTTCCAAATAAATTAAATAAGTTATTTTAAATAAATTTAACTACTTTATTCAGCATTTCAAGAACAAAAATTTACAATTGGAATCAAGTGTGGGGTTTTGCGTTCATAACGTAAATGACAAGTTCTGTAGTCGTGGCTTGCTGAGCATTTAACCCATCTGTATGGTCTGGTGCATTGGTTTCGCGTATGTCCATGGCACTGGCATCGTTTGCATTGTGGAATTTCCCTTTTTTGTGAGGTTCTTCAAACTGAACAACTTATTTATATATAAACATATAGTTTATAAATAAATAAATGTACGTACGTGATTGCACTTATCACACAGGCTTTGACCTTACGGTCGCAGCACTATTATCAGTCGTTACTTTGGTTTGACAGATAGCGGAGTAGAATACGAACGTCCTTACACTTCCAAACCAAAACGGGAACTGATTAGGTCATTGTCCCTATAAACTTTACACAATTTTTACAAGCCTGTCTTACGTTTTTTCTGTGTGAAAATAAAAAAGCAAAATATGCCGATAATGCACAGTTTGGTCTTCCATTTTCAACTGAATGTAAGAACTGAAGGACGTAACCAAATCAAATATTTATTTCAAATGAAGTTTAAACTGTCATCTGTCAAATTATACAGTTGTACCTATGGCGATGATGTTTCTGACCTCTAAATACACGTGACGCCATCTATTGCAAAATCCGTCATAAATTTTTCGATAACCCTATATATAAATAGATAGTTTAGTGCTTTGCATATAAATGTTTATAGTTTTCAGAATTTCTTGTTTTTTCTCATTTTTCTAAATCGAAAATAAGTGTAAAACACCTACAGAATTATTCTCAAAAATTACTAAAACTAAGATGTCTAAGGCTAAGACAATATAATATTACATTTTGAACAATATGTTAGAAGTTTGGGTTCCAACTAAAATATTAGCACAACCTCTACTGCTCTCTTTTAGTAATATGTTGTTTTTCATTAACACTTATGTTTTCGGATCTAAGGATTCTAAAATATCTGAATTTGTGTTCCAATTTCAAATAAAGAACAATAGCTCTACGGCATTCCTTTATGAAAAGTGGTTTTTTTTCCACTTTTCTGCATAGTTGTCAAGCATCAATAATCATTATTCCTTTTGTTCTGGTAAGAAGATACCCTTATCATGTTTTCCTGTATAAGGGAGTCATTAATGTTGATTGACACTATTCTTATTATATCGATTAATTACTGCTGGTTTTAACGTTTCAGCCCATAATTCCATATTAGTGCAAAAACGATTCTCCCAAATCTAATTGTTTAAAAAGTATTATATATTTTATCGATAAAAAACTGATCAAAATATTATAACGGTAGAGTTTCTTTTAAATGTAATTATTTTGCAAAACACTACAATATAGTAAACTATGTCGATGGCTGAGATTGCTCAATATCTTCATTACTAAAACTGTCTCCTACGTATACCAAGACTTTTAAACAATTCCGAGAATGCTGACAATGCCTGGGGTCAATTTCATCGTTTGGAGCTTCAAATTTGTCGGTTAAACTATCCAGTCCTGATGGAATTAAGTTGTATCACGATTGGTTTAAGCGATAAAATCAAGTATCTAGAAGCAATTATAGATTGAGTACAAAAATTAGAAAAATTTATAGGGAGCTACGTTCACATAAAAATAACTGAAATTTTATTCATAAAGGAATAAAAAAAATTATAACTTGATACTTTTATAATACTTCTCTAGCATTGATGTTATAAAATAATAAAATTGACTTGATTTACGGATAGACCGTTGAGCTGATATATTAATCATCGTCCAGATACAAATATGTAAGTCTTTCATAAATGGAGTGCTTTGCAAAGCTTACTTGCTAATATATTTTTAAAAAGAAAAAGCAATGACAAAAACAATATTTAGCAAATGCGCTATATGTATAAATGTATAAAATTCTATAAAACAACAGGGGTAATCAGTAGGCTGTTTCTGTTAGACAACGTGGAGTCAAAATTCTCATTACTTTCTTGTAGCATATGATATACCTAAGGCATTATTTTTAAACAATTATTAATTTATCAATTAATAATAATGAAAGTACTGGAACTGTCTAAATATGAAAATGGGAAGAATCTACTTTTATGAAAAACTCTTTTTATTTTTTAAGAGTTTGTAGATCTTACAAACTACTTTGGAGTGTAAATATGTACATACTAAAGCACATTAAAATGCAAAATAAAAACAATGTAGATAAGAGGAAAAGCTGGAAACATTTTATAATGAAATCGTTAACACATAAATAATTTAAATTATACTTTGTAGATTTTACAAAACTTGTGCCTTAACCGTCGCAAACTTGTGACAACTGATGTGCAAATTAATTTTAAACAGAATAGTTCATTTAGCTTCGAAAACCAATTTTATTCGAGGTTTCTCCCGGTTTAGAATTAATGTTAAAGTGTGTAAGAATAAGTTCAGCTTGGTATACAATTTCCGGCGTTTCTTGCCGAGAATGGCTTTGCAACATTATTAATGTAGTCCCAAAAAGAATTTCATAAGTTTCTTAAGTGATTTATATATTACTGTCAGTATTAAGTATTAAGTTATGCATCCTTGATTACTGTTTATATTTAATATGAGAAAGAAGTTTTAATAGCTACAATTTTATTTTTTTACTTTTCAGAAAAGAAGCAAAATTTTTTGTTTATTGTGTTATGAAGTAAATAATGTAGTTCATTATAAATATGTTGTCAACAAAAATAATTATATATAAAGTACCATAGTTTTCTCATTTTATAATTTTAGGAAAATAGTTAAGGGATGTTAAATATAAAATATAATTTAGCGACGACACAACAACCTTATGTAAAGGTAAGTACTAGGAATAAAATTTTAGAATTACTTAAATTAGTTATGTAATTTATAAATGTAGCGAATGATTTATTACTACGAAATGCTCATATAGATAGTTTTGCAAATGTTCAACGCACAGAAAACATAATAAAGCATCCTATAACGTACAATAGAAGCGTTTCAGGTTGCAGACTCAAATATCGCTGGAGCGAAACTCAGTCCACTATTTACCTTTAAAGCGATAGACGAAAACCGAAATAGTCTATTATTCCAATTTTTATAAAATAGTGTGAGCTCAACAGAAACTTGGCGCAGCAGCTTCGTGAGCATTGACGGCAATTATTTCAAGCCACCTAGGAGTGGTGATAATGAAAATGGAAGGTGCTCGTTAGAACCGATACTTTTAGGCCCAATTTGGTTTACTTTTATAGATCAGTAAAGCGCCTTTATTTGGTACAGTGACTAAGGCTGTTATTGAGGTGTAAATCGAAGTGGAAGTAGCAAATTCGTTTTTGTTTTTTGTGTTTGCTCTGAAATAGAACTTACTAAATAAAACGATAATTCCAAGAAATTATTATTTTTGGTTTTAAATAATGTGGTCAAAACTAACTTTTTAATCAACAACACATATGTTAAATTACAATTGGGAAACCAAGAAGCTCATATGGTTCAGGTAAGTTTTATATTGTGTTTGAATTAGATTTAAAAGAATGTACTCTACCTGAAAGTCAAAGGAACACTCAGTAAGTAATAACAAACAATCAAAATTACTTTTATGTAGACAAACTTATTTTAAATAGACGGTTAATATCGTGAGTACATTAATAAGTTTTACGTCATATGTATGGCGCGTCAGCCAAAAAGCCCTACTATAAAGTAAGCATATTGATATTAAAATAATTATATCATAGAATATAATTTTTAACTACAAAAGAAAAATAATAATAATTAAAAAGGTGTAATTAAGAAATATGTATTAATCAAAAGGGTTGATTGATACAATTCTGTTAAAATTGTAGAAATCTTTCATCAATACTATAAAATAGCAGTACACGAAACTAATTATACTTCCATTAGTTAGAGATTTAGAAACTTTAAACTTTAAAAATTGTTTTAAAAAACCTAACAGAAATCTCCAATACATCAAGCATATTGAAAGGATATGGATAGAAAAAAGGTAGAAAATCAATTTTTTTTTATTCAATATAAATACGAATTTCAATGTTATCAATGTTTAAGTTATTGAATTGGACACAAAAAGAGAAAACGCATTGATAACCTCTAAGAAATGATATATGATTAAAGAAACAGCTCAGTCACTATTTAGCTTTTTGTCTCTATCAGTATATATTTCAGCTCAGTCACCAAAAGTAGTCTTTAACATCATCAATGTAATCTCATGATTATCCTTAGAACACATAGAAAGAGATTTTGGTGCAACTCTCATCATACTTGATGGTTGTAATATATTTGAAGACCTATGTGTGTGAATAAAAAATAATCCGGAATCATACAAACACGCAAAGTTGTTTTCTGTTTATCTTCTGACTAAAAAACACATTTTTCTAACGGAGAGGTAGCTTCTTCATTCTGATAAGAAGAATAAAGGTAATGATGGCACAAACGATAAGTCCAGACTTTAGAGAGAATGTTCAGCGTATTTTAGAGTCAATCTTCAATTTGTTGTCGAGTTTGGGCAGCTGTGTGGAGTCGGGCGTTGTAAGACTATATCAGATTGCTTGAACACTGTCGCAGTTTATTGTGACCTCAGAAGTAATTTCAATAATCATTAATCGGTCTTCAAAAAGACGGCGAACAGTGAGAAGTTACGCTGATCATTGGGCGAACACTATGATATTCATTTTGAACTGCTTATCGTCTTCTCAAAAATTGTTTATGTTATGCTTAACTCTTCTTAAGGGTGTTATCTTCGAACTATGCCTTAAGTTTCCTTTTACACCATCTATCGTCAAAAACTCGATAATAATTTGTTGCACAATTAATCAGGGTATCATTTGCTCTAATACCGTGATACTGACTAAAAGAGCGGTAGTACGAGATACCTTACGGAAGATATCTCCTGTTTATAACGCCTTCGTTCACTTCATAGCGTAAAAAATTTCCAATTTATATTTGATTTATTCACACACATTTAACATTGCTATTCAGAAAGAATTCCCGTTCTTGGCCATTGTTATGGAATAATTCCATAAATAATAGCATGTGAAATCGGTTAAAGAAAAGTTTGGTTATACTTTAAACAAATTGCTTAGGAGATTAAGTATTGTTTTTTTATTCTTTTTGAAATTGAATTTAGAAGAAGAAAATTAATACTACACAAACAGCCACAAGCAGACAGGTTGAAATAAAGTACGCTAGTTATTTATTTATTTGTAAATTAAAAAGTTTTTTTGGCGAAGTACCCTTGTTACACTGTTTTGAAGTATTTTTTGCCACAAGTCCTTGTTATCAATATAGATATAAAAAACAAATTTACTACAGTTTTATTAATTTTTTCCCCATATAACTATTATTATTTTGTTATCTAGTATTCCATATTATGAATTGCTGATGTCACTAGCTTTTTCATTGCAAGATGATCTGTTCTTTTAACGCACTTGTGTGCGGTAAACTAAGATTTTGATAAATGAAGTCCATCATCCCTATTAAAATTATTTTTATGTTTGTAAATTTTCATTGTTTCTCTGCATAATCTCAAGTAATCGTTCCTATAACTAGACAAAATTTGTGTTTGCCCGAACACTTTTGTGGTTATTGATGGCCAAATAATTGTCCAGTCTATTACAATCATATATTGAAGTTACCAGTAATTACATCAAACCCTCTCCACTTTTTGTCATCCGCTTTAAACATCCAGCTACAAGAGGGATACCTAATGGTTAATTTTTATGTAACATTCCTGTTTATCAAAGTTTTGATCTAAGATACCCTGTACCACTTGTCCAGTTATCTTGTTTGGCAAGACATATATTCCGAACAAAGAAATGGAGTAGCGATGAGACATTTACTGAGCTTTGTGATCACCTATTATATGAAGAACTTTGAAGAGATCGCCATTATTATTAAAACTTGTAATATGGCTAAGATATGTCGATATGAAAACACAATAAAGAGACACTATGGCGGTATTTTAAACACCTTAATACTGTAGTATACAGCTTGCTATGGAATTGGAATCAAATAATAAGTTTGATTTCCTAAATGTGCAGGTGTTGATATCGGAGAATAGACATTTACAATATACTATTTATAGGAAACCCACGCATGGGGACTGACACTTTTACAAACAGTTGAATCATTGTCTAAGTCAAAAAAGAACGGTTGTAAAAACCTCAGTTCTTAAGTAGGGAAGTAAAATATCCAGAATAAGCTTTTTTACCTTATATTAACAGAATTACGGGCCGTATAGAGAAAATTTTGAACAAACACAAGATATAAACCGTTTACATAACTACCTTCAAAATACAAAACTTGTTTCAACTAGTCAAGGACCCAAACAACCCTACATGATACATTAGAGGTATACTACATACCGTGTTCGTGAAAGCAGATCTGTATTCTAAATACGGGTCGTAGGATTACCAGAATAAAGGAACACCAGCGGCATCTACCCTTCAACAAACTCAAAAAGTCACCTGTTGCTGAACATGCCTTAGCAAATCCTGGTCACGAGATATAGTTTGGGCAAGCACACGTTTTGTCTAACTGTAGAAACTATTCGCTATCATACATATGCTTCTAAATATGTATTCCATAGTTTTGAAAGAAATGTCAAAAATTTACTCTAACCATGGTTTAGCAATCCGAAAACGAATAACAGGCTATATCAAAACACTAACCGTAAAAACCTTTGCATTTATTTTTTTATTTGATTACTAAAATATTTCTACATTCTGGTCGACCATCTATTTTGGATATAGATTCGTCTGTTGAAAAGCTTGGAGTCGACCAGAAGACAGTATGAAGTTATTTTTAGTAACTTGAGTTTGTCCACAAAAAGCCTCGGCAAGATTCACACGAGCTAATAAAAAAACAGGCGTATGAGCGAGTTAAAATTTGTCACCTGTGTGACATTCTCCTCAATTTGATATTTAAGACAGTCTAAAGTCTACAGGTAAAAGAGTGTGCAAACCCCTATTCATATAAACCTGTTTTGTTTGTACTTAAATACCTCTATACCCGTCAACAGTATGACTATCTGGTTCCCTAGATTTAACGCTCGTGGATTTTTTTATACATATTTTTTGCTTTTCTTTTGCTTCAAATATCATTGTCACTCGAGTTTTGTAGCTCAAGCAGTGCAGACGTGCGAATTCAGAGTATTTTCAGAGTGTTTCCTGCGATTTTCACGCGCGGTATCGGTGCCACATAGCTGTGATTAAACAACGCTAGCAAACAACAAAAATGGAAATGGATCAACAAACAAGCATCGCCTACGGACAACCTAATAATTCGAACATTAACTACTCACAGGGTGCTCCAATGCAACTTCCACTTCCCACCAATCTTCAATTCGTAAGCCAACCGCTATCAACATGTAACAATTTTAACTTACCTCAAAATCAGTATCCTCCCACCAATCTCAGCAACAATTTGATGGCAACTACCTCACAATCTTTAACCAACAACGACAGAATTCTCTATCAAATGACGTATACTAGTGACGAAGAAATTCAAGAAGTAAACGATAATTCCACCAACACTAACAAATGGCAAACCGTTAAACGTCTTAAACGTAGAAAACTACCCCAACCTATCAAAGAAACTACGCAAATACCTTTAACAAACAGATATAACCAGCTAAATGAAGAAGAAGAGGGAAGCACCCTTACCAGACAAGTAAACAATACAACCATAAAACCTCCTCCGATATTTGTGTATGGAGTTACACACTACAGTGACATGGTCAAAAGTTTAAATACAGTTGCGGAAACTGAACAATTTAACACAAACACTTTAACAGATAACACCATAAAAATAAACTGCCATACTCCGGAAACCTACAGGAAACTAATTCATCACATCAAAGATGCCAACATTGTTCACCATACGTACCAGCCAAAAGAGGACCGTGCCTTTAGAGTGGTTATCAAAAACCTACACTTTACAACCGACATAAATGAAATTGAGCAAGAGCTAGCCAATCAGGGACACCAAGTCAGGAATATTTTAAATGGAAGAAGTAGAGTGTCTAAAGAACCATTAAACCTATTCTTTGTAGACTTCGAGCAAGCGGATAACAATAAAGAAATATATAATTTACGATGTATACAGAACAGAATAGTACAAGTCGAGCCACCAAGAAAAATTCAGTGTACACGTTGTCAGCAATATGGTCACACTAAAACATATTGTAACAGACCTTACTACTGTGTAAAATGTGGAGCAGCCCATAATTCCACAAGCTGTACAAAACCAAACAACACCCCTGCCACATGTGCACTATGCGGTGGTCCCCACCCTTCCAACTATAGAGGATGCGAATTCTACCATACTCTCTTCAAACAACCCAATAATGCCAACAACAGACTTAATATTCAACAATTACCAGCACCGATACACCCTATCCCACGACACAGAATACAACCAATAATTCAGGCGCAACAGGCTAATACGTATTCGAATATACTAAGAAATCAAAACCACCAAAAACCACCATAGGAAAAGTCAATTACTCTCAGCACTTTTTTAAATGAGTTTAAAAATATGTTCCAACAGCTAATACAACAAAACAGCTCAATTCTTACCATGCTTACAACGCCCAACAATAAAATTCGCTAAATTTGTACGAATTGCCCAATGGAATGCCAACGGCATCATTCAACACAAAAACGAAGTAGAGACTTTTCTACATCACAATTCAATCGACATACTACTTGTTAGAGAAACGCACTTTACCGACAGATCCTTCTTTCGTACACCATCCTATTTAACCTATAGCACAAACCACCCCGACAACACTGCACATGCAGATACTGCAATTTTAATAAAAAATACTATAAGTCACTACGTATTATCAAAGTATGAAACAAATCACTTACAAGCCACTTCACTCAAAGTCATAACGTCTTTCTACGAGATAACAGTTTCTGCAGTATATTGCCCTCGTAGGCACTACTTGAAACTCAGCCACTTCAGGGACTTCATTACACTCGGCTCCAAATTTATTGCTGGAGGTGACTTCAACAGTAAACATACTTTCTAGGGCTCTCGGCTAACAACTACCAAAGGTCGTGAGCTAGCTAATCTACTCCAGGAAAAAACTACTTACTTCTGTCCACCGGTAAACCAACATACTGGCCCAGTGATCCAAATAAAACTCCTGATCTGTTGGACTCCTTCATCACCAACGGAATCTCTTCACCATACATGGAAGTATCTCCTAGTTACGATTTGGCATCGGACCATTCCCCAATAATTGCAACAATTAGTACTTTCGTAATTATTAAGAATTTTACACCTAAACTTCATAACAATAAAACCAACTGGGATAAACACAAAAAGAAGTGGAACAACGGCTTAATCTAAAAACAAGCCTCAAAACCCATAACGAAGTCGAAGACGCCCTGAATGCCCTCACATGTACCCTTAAACATTCATTTATGGAAAGTACTCCATCTCTGCCAATAGCTAATACCACAAAATCAATACCACTTGAAATAAAACATTTAATTGGTAAAAAACGGAAGGCACGGTCTAGGTGGCACACAACCCAGGCACCCGTGGATAAAAATATACTGAATCGCATTAGCAATCAATTAAAGACGCAACTTAGAGAACTCCGTGAACAATCCTTCACTGACTACGTGACAAGACTAAATATATTCGACAACTCTATCTGGAGACCAATTAAATCCAAGAAAAAACCAAAAGAACACAATGCTCCAATAAAAAATCTTGCTGATCACAACGCTAAATGGGCGAGAAACGACCAAGAAAAGGCTGATCTTTTTGCAAATCATCTCGCATCTGTCTTTAAGACCTACAATCAAGATATAAATAATGACATCGTAAGTTTATCCAACATTCCACAATTCCCATCTCGAATTAAATCCTTCACTCCACACGAAGTTCTAAACAAACTTAACCATCTTAACATCCGAAAAGCACCAGGTACAGACAGTGTGACGCTAAAAATGCTCAGGGAATTGCCGAAAAAAGGGACACTCTTTATTACTTACATTTTTAATGCCATTTTAAGACTGCAGCACTGGCCTCCAATGCTAAAAACGGCAGAAATAATCTTAATAAATAAGCCAGGGAAGAACCCAAATGACGTAACCTCATACCATCCAATTAGTTTGCTCCCTACAGTTTCCAAGGTATTATTACTACAGAGACTAAATGCCGATATTTCACCAGATACCTGGCTTCCTCCCCATCAATTTGGTTTCCGAGCAGGACATTCTACATTTCAGCAAACACATAAATTAGTCCAAGTTATTAACCACGCTTTTGAACAAAAACATTATTGTACTTCAGTTCTACTGGACGTTAGCCAGGCCTTTTATAAGGTCTGGCATACAGGTCTCTTATATAAAGTCAAGGAAACCCTCCCACTAAAGTATTTCGACATCTTGAAATCCTACCTTTCAGACCGCAAATTTAGAACCAAAGTAGGAGATGCCAAATCAGACTATCATTCCATAGAAGCGGCTGTACCATATGGAAGCGTCTTGGGGCCGACCCTCTACAACCTATATACATCCGATATCCCAACAATCACTTAAACTAGTATCTGTACTTTTGCTGATGACACTACCATACTAGCAGCTCCTGAAGACCTAGCAATAGCATCTAATCTAGTACAAATCCACTTAAATGTACTCCAGGCTTGGTTGCATCTCTGGAAAATTAAAATAAACGAAAACAAATCACAGCACATAAACTTTACTCTAAGACACGAACGTTGTCCTCCGCTTTTTCTCAATAACGTCGAACTCCCTCGAGCTACATCTATCAAATATCTTGGATTCCACCTGGACACTAGGTTAACATGGAAAGATCACATTACCAAAAAACGGAAGCAGGTTGAAGATCAAAGAACTCTATTGGCTGTTAGGGAAGAACTCAAAACTTTCCCTAGAAAACAAAATACTGTGTTATAAAATAATCATCATCCCTATTTGGACGTATGGAATAGAAATCTGGGTTTGCGTAAGCAAATCCAATATAGCTCCAAAGAAGCCAATCTAAAGTGCTACGTATGATATCTCAAGCACCGTGGTATGTCTCAAACCAAACGCTACACGACGACCTGAGGATTCCCTATGTCAAAGATGTCATCAAGCTACGAAGTAGAACCCGCCACGATAGATTGGCAGCCCACTCAAATAAGCTACTTCAACCATTACTGGAAAGAGAACACCCACGACGACTACATAGACTTTGGCCAGCAGATCTTCTTGTGGATTAAGAGAGTCCTTCACTGGAAGAGCTCTCGTCTCGTCATATCAAGCTGAAATTCTGATATACAATTAGCCCATAGAATGTAGTAGTTCTGATTGCTAATAAATATACATCTATAAAGAAAAATATCATTGAGTTTCCAATTTAATTTGTAGTTGTAAAAGTGATAACAAAGATACTACATAGCATATGGCAAAACATTGACTATAGATAAGACGTCAATGGAAGTGACATTAAGCTCTAACCATCTGATATAAAACTGTTGATATTTTATTATAGTTAAAAACACTGCTCAAGTCTTTTAAATCTATTTAAATAACCTTTCAAGTTGCAAAGTTATTTTTGAAACACCCCGTATCTATTTTATATTTTTAACCAATTGCTACATTAGCTTATTATTAATTGTATATTACATTATCGATCTTGCTTTTACTATTTTTATCTGCAAAGCAATTAGTTTTTTTATTAAATAAATTATTAGAGTGTTATGTTAAATAAATTTCGTTAAGTAAAAAGTAAATATAAAAATTCAAAGTTTCCATTTTCCATCCCGCTTTTTAATTAAAGGCATTTGTACGAATTCCCTTAAGTAGCATTTACGTTTATAAAACATATAATCTACTTGATTAAGTTTAAGGTCCGCTAAAACTTTATTTTACACCAATTATGGCCAATTTAAATGCTAAATTTTATCTTTCGGGAGAGAGTTTAAGGCTGCGTTGTGCAGCTTTTCGCGACTCATTAGCTCAAGGGTATTACGTAAGCTCGTAATTTGCGTTTGAAAATGGCAAACAAGAGCACCATGACTTATTAAGAGACTTATTAAGAATTGCCCGAGGACGTATTCTTTATTTTCTACTTTATTACAGCATCAAAAGTTTTAAGGTCAAATTCGCATTAACAAAAAGTGATCGCGTTATTTCAAAAGAATTTGAGCGAAATTATACCTCTCGGAAAACATGATCTGAGCTACAAGGCTGCTTAGATTATAGATTCCGTGACTAATTACTTTAGCTCATAAATTTTTTTATTTGGCTGAAATTCCCCTAAAGCTCCGTTTTCGTGCTAAAGTGCATGTGATATGACCCATTTTGATATATTACATTCAATCTAGTCAATTGCCGGAGCTACCACAAACGGAAGCAATTAAGCTAATTCAAATTGCAACCCTGCAGTAGTAGGCAGGCGTTGGTGATAAATCTCTAACGATTTTAATAATAAATTCAAATGTAGGGTGCCGGCTTTACATGCATACCCTTTGAAGTCGCTGATGTGCACAGCGCAATTTCAATTTAACAGAGATGAAATGTGGAGTAACTGCTTTTATAATGTCAGTTTGAAAGCTAAAATTGATTCAAGCAAAAGTACACCTATTCAACAAGTATCGATACAGCTAAATAAATTCCTTTGTGCCGAGTCAAGTGACAAATCTTAGACCGATGTGCGTGAGAAATTAATCTGCATAATTGGCAATGGGGGATCTTGACGAGCGGGAGAGTACAGACCGAAAAGTTTACAACGTGAAAAGACGTTTTGTTGCACAGGAAACAATAAAACTACTTGTAACTACACAAGGAAAATACTAAAAGTGATTAAGTTCAGTAATATATTTACTACAAGTACCATCGCGCTTTGTGTCGTAGACCACTTGAAACTTTCTACATACAACCGACTCGTTTTGACGTTTCTGTTTAGTTTCTAGCAAATTTAGCCAGTCTCTCCAAATATATTTTTTGCCCGTCTACGAGCAACGTTGTTAAATTAAAAATGTCGAACAATCACTCTAAATTAAGATTAACTATGGTTATTATGATAAAATTGTACACTGTTTATGTTAACAAATTTTTTAAATTGATGTTAATTTTAAATCAAAACAGATGACAACTGGGCCACTGAATGAAAATAAATCAATATTCATTTACTTTGCCGATAACATTATTAACATATAATGGTAAATAATAACATCTTACATTATGCTAATTAAATTATAATGGTTACAGTTTTAAAATCTTTGCATTGTAAAATAGTTATTTTGTACGGGAATAAATTTAAAAGTGTTAAGATTTCATAAAATGTCTAAGTCACTAGTAGCAACACTTTTATTTTAAGATTTGAGTCATAGCAGTCGCGATCCCTATCAACTTGTTTCTCCAAGTTGCAAATCCTGCAACTAGTCTACCAAATACCAAAGATCAAACCGATTTAAATCTAGAAATATCAGCGAACAATAGAAATAAACCCTTCTCAAGACCATCCCTGACAGTCATAACCTTAAACATAGGACTATCTGCAGCAAAAAAAGATTTAATAACACATATGTACAAGAACAAAAAATGCAATGTCCTCTGCCTCTAAGAGACGCACAGAGGAATAGACCAAAGTAGACCCAAAATCCCAAGTATGACATTAGTCAAAAAACATCCATATGAACGACATGGCAGTGCAGTTTTTGTAAATACACAGAGTAGATGATGTAGTAAAAGCGGTCGTGACTGACGACGTAGACCTAAGTAAAATCGTCATATCTGCTTTCTACAAGCCGCCTAACACAGAATTTAAATACTCCAACCAAAACTACACGAAAAACAAACAAAAGCTGCAGATATTAATTGGAGACTTTAACAGTCACAATATAAACTGTGGATGGCCAACTATTAGAAAAATGGGCGGAAAGCAACCTAACGTCCTAATATATGACCCTAAATGACCAGCCTCCTTCAACAGTGGGCGCTGGCACAGAGAATACAATCCAGATTTAATCTTTGTCAGCAACACCTTAGATAACGTGTAACAAGGCTGTACTCGACCCGATACTACACATTCAACACATACCCTTAATAATACAACTAGAGCCTGCTTTATGGCTTAACAAAATTCCGTTCAGAAGGCGGTATAACTTTAAAAGACCCAACTGGTTTAAGCTTGCTCAAAACTAAACGAAAAAATTTCACAGATACTAACACAACGCAAAAACTACGAAAAATTTGTACTTGTAATAAAAAAGTGGCTAGAAATAAGATCTTTCAAGGCTACAGTATATAATTGGTTTTACAACTGAGCATAAAACGGAATATGCAAATTACTGTAGGGTACACGAAGCTGATCAGCTCCAGAAGAAACAGTAGATGCATTAAGAAATCAAGAAACGTGGGTGGAGACTATAGAATAACTAAATATGATACGCAGCAACATAAACGCCTGGAGCTTATTAATGAAATTAAGTAAAGATAAGATATCATCCAAAGACCTTTCTCTAGTGACAACCAACGGTATTGCATATCAGTTGTTGTTAACCGGATGACCAGATCCAACTAGTAAAATCCCAAAAACGTACCTTAAACCCGATATTGTTCTGAAAATAACAGCATTGATGCACATTTACAACTAAAGAATTGGGCGTAGCAATTTCTTGCCTAAGAAACGGAATGGTAACTGGAACTGATGATATTAGGAACGAATTGTTGATTAATACTAGTCTAAAAGCACACAACTGGCTTGTAAACCTATACAATAACTGCTGGAAGTCATGCAACATTTCAAAAATATGGCGCCAAGCCAAAGCAGTAGCAATACTTAAATCCGGAAAACTAAAATAAGTAACAAGTTATAGACCAATCTCTCTTTTGTGTATCACCTTAAAACTGTATGAAAGATTGAGCGTAAATAGAATTATCCCTGAAGTTGATCAAACACTGATTCTTGAATAATCTGGATTTACACCTGGAAAGTCGTGTACCGGACCCATAAAAGACTTTTTTCAAAGAAGAGAAGCAACGGGATGGTGTTCATTGATCTATGAGCAACAAATGATTCGGTAAATCAGAGGCAATTGCACAAGAAGATATATAAGCACACTTCAAATTTCTATCTGGTACAAGTAATACAGTGCCTTCTATCTAATCGACGATACTGCATCAAATTCCAAGGTAAAGGGGATCTATGGCGGCATTAGAAAAATGGCCTACTAGAGGTAAGCATCTTGTTACCTTTATTATTTAACATTTTCACTAGCCACCAACCAAACAGCCCCAATACACAAAGTTTTGTGTATGATGATGACGTTGCAATTGTCAGTCAGATGAATATCGAACAAATTGAACAAAACTTGAACAATGCTCTCCAAAACCTTATTCTTTATTACCACAAACACCAACTTAAACCAAATCCTACTAAAACGCAGACATGCCTATTCCACATTAACAGTAAACAACTTAACGCTCCAAATTGAGTGGGAATTACAATATTGTTCACACCCAGTTTATATAGGAGTAACTTTAGATCGCACTTTATCCTATAGAAGGCATATATAAAAAACTAAAGCCAAAGCCAGCACAAGAAATGGAATCCTAGGAAGACACGCCACTTTAAATGGGACGCTAACCCAAAAGTTCTTAGAACCAATGCAATAGGATTGATATATACCAGCATATATAGCAGAATATATATATGTCCAGCATGGAAATGATCTGTACACAAAATAAATCCAGTATTAAATAAGATCAGCAGAATAATTATAGTCTGCCTTAAACCTACAAATGTTAATTACCTTACACATATTAGCAGGAATAGCAACTCTATACATACGAAGAACAACAATCAGTATAGCAGAACGCACTAAATAACAACAGGACACCTCAAATCAAAGCGTAGTTATATGTCGGAAGCAATACCTCTAACAGGACCGTTAGACAGAACAAGAAAAGAAATATGGCTAATCTCATTTCACAAAAGAAACCCAAGAATGAATTTCCCAGTAAATCAAACCTTATCTAAGGAAAATACTTTAGAGTGTCCGGTATGGAAAACCTTAAATAGATTACGAAGCGCAGTGGGAAGATCCAAAACTAATATGGTCAAATAGTGATATATCGATGAATTCCAATGTGAATGTGGAGCGGAAGAAACCATGGGACACCTGATATGAGTCTTTGAGAAAGACTGACCTTTACCATTACTGGTACACGAGTACAGATTAACTAAGTAAGTCAAATCAGTCCCACAATTACGAAAAGATTTCCTAACGTTTCCAAATTTTGAACCAAAAATTTTCCACTTCACTGGTTTGTACATTTGCTATTTGGCAAAAGAAATAGAGTTACATCATTTGCCTATACGGTTAAATGCGCAATACATCTGATTAAAACTAAATAGAAGTACGCAATTAAAAATATACCATATGTTCTATAACAAAAAAGCTTTTATATAATATATTTCTTTTCGTAAACAATCTGCGGTTCTGAAAAGAGGCGTTTTTCACAACTATTGAGGTGGTGGATGCAGATGACCTCTTGCCAGATGGAAAGCGTAAATTTGTTTAAACAGTAACTCATCAAAATTCCTTGGAATGGTACCCTTAACGTATTTTTAAATACGATCAGTGTTTTCTGTGTAGATTGTAGAGTCGGTAAGATCCACAATAGTAAGAGACTGATTATCGGAAAAATAGTGAAAGCCTTCGCCCTTTAGAAAGGCATAAGCTCACCAGAAATCCAATTCAATAGTAGTGCCAGAAGGCTCTCACACATATGATTTAGGATATATTTAATAAATATACGTTTCGATTCCCGTTCTAATCGTCTTTAATGAGCCTTCTTTATAGTA
Organism: Sinelater perroti; assembly: GCA_036346155.1. NCBI lineage: Eukaryota > Metazoa > Arthropoda > Insecta > Coleoptera > Elateridae > Sinelater > Sinelater perroti. Next base: position 6,095,729 of record JARFIY010000013.1, on the reverse strand, counting down.
CTTGCACTTCTTAAATTTAGTTCCATTGATTTCTATGATGATCTGTTTTGAAGTGCTCAGTGATCCAATTTAAACAAACCTTTCTACAGAAAATTGTTGGCTTTAACCATTTATTTTGTGTTTTATTTACAGCACAGAATAACAAAGAAAAATCTGTTGGTAAATATAACCTACCATACCACGCATCAATGTTGCATTTTTGTTTATGTTGCAATGTACCCTTTGCGGTATCTGCCTAAGTTATCTAATAACTCGCCCTTTGTAGCATCAGAACAGCCACTTTGCGATATTTAATGTCATAGGCTCATAGTATTGCGTGCACTTCCTTTCCCGACAGAGCACCTCATGGTTAATGAGGAAATCCGCTAGGAGCACAAAATTGGCAGCAGTAATAGCAGCTCCGAATATTGATATTGTAACCGTTGCACCGTGCCACAGCCATGCTCTCTTTTAAAATAAACGTTTTTATTAAAATTGCATTTTAAGCACAAAAAGCTGTTTTCTTTCTAAAGTAATGCAATACATACCTTATACGCGAAAAAAGAAAAGAAGGTGTAATGCAAAGAAAGATAATTCGAACAACCAGAGAAATGCGTTATTAACTTATTTCATTAAAAAACTCAAATTTAAAATAATATTAGTTATACTTAATATTGGTGTGTGCAAGTTACACCTACGACTTTAAATTTAAGTCTTAGAAGAATTTTATAAGCAAATGGAGGTATATAGGATAAATGTAGGTTATATATATCACTATATATAATTATATATATATATATATATATATATATATATATATATATATATGTGTGTGTGTGTGTGTGTGTAACATAAAAATGTGCAAAAATAATCACCAATGTGAACAAGGATTGTAGGAGTTTCCGGATTATTGGTGATAGGATGTTTCTTCTGAGTGACAAGGAAGATTTTCATATTAAAATCATTTCTATAAAATAACCACTTCAAGGTATAAAACAATGACTTAATTGTAACATTAAAACGTATCATAATTTTCTTACCTCTTACTCTTAAAAAAAATTTTTAAGGCAGCCCCCAAGAGGTATATAGATTTTGTGATATAGTAATTGCATACACATTTAACAGTTATATAAATATGCATTATTATATATATATATAATCTCCCCAGTCTCTTATTTGAAAGTAAAGAGAATTTGCAGAAGTAAAACAAAAGTAAGTTGAACGGTGATTACAAATAACAAAAAATATTTTGCAAACAAGAAAATAAAAAAATCTTTTCATTAAGCAAAAAACGAAAACAAAAGACCAAAAAAAGACTAGTTACTACAAAAATAAAAAAATGAAAGCAATTATTTGAAAACTTTGAAAAAATTAAAAGGTGGAGACTACTTTAAGGAAGGTTTTTAAAAGTAATAATAAGAATAACTGAAAGATTGCGTGATGAAGAGGAACGATTGAGATAAAAGAATGAAAAAATTATTACCAATCGCTCCATATCAAAAGAAAATAGAACAATTGGCAATTTAAAAATAATAAAAACATTGCAATTTACAATACAAAAAAAATTGAACAACAAAAAATACATATACAACTAGAAGAGGTGAAGAATAGCATAAAGAGGTTCAGAAATGATAGTAGTACATGAGAAAGAGGCGTGAAAGACATACAGATATTAAAAAATATATATGTAATGGGAAGAAGAAAATGTACCAAAAGACTGAGAGATAGGAATTATTCTGACAAGAAAAGTGATAGGAAAGACTGCAACAATCATCAAGAAATTAACTTGCCGGGTATAGCGTACCTTTGGTATATGAAAGAATTTTGGAAATAAAACTAAATCGGGAACTAGAACTCCAGGTCGAACTGTCTCAGAGTAGCTTCAAGTAAGGTCAAAGTATACAAGATTATTTATAATTAAACACATAGCAGCAAAAATAAACTATACCTAGCTGTTCTTGATGTAGAAAAAGCATTTGATAAAATATCAATAAAAAATATAGAGCAAAAGTATGATTAATAGAAAAATTGATATGAAACTAATAAGAGCAATAACGAGAACAACACTAGAAATATCGCAAGAACAGACAATATGCAGCCAAATGAGTTCTCCGTAAGGCAACGAGGTGTTCAGGGCCCAACTTTGTTTAACTTAATAATGGACGATGTAATGAATGAAGCGAGAATAAGAACGTGTACGTTCAATGTGGAGTACAAAAATATAGAGCAAGTTCGAATAAATAAATACGCGTTTGTTGATGACCTTATATTTGGAAAAATGAAACTGAATTAAAGAAAAACTTACAGATGTAGAATAAGGAATTAGAAAAAATAAAGAAGAAACAAAAATTATGGTTAGTGGGAAATCAGGTATAAAGTCTAAGATCTAGCTAAATGGAAATCCTTGGAAGTATGATTTGACAAAAAGAGGAACAATGAAGTAAAAATAAGTGACAGAATAGAGATTGTATCGAAGGTGTATTACAGCTTCAGTAATAATTTTCTAGAAAAGTAGTTTCTGTAAAAGTAGAAATGAGTATATACAGAGCCGTATTTGTACATATACTAACATTTTGCAATAAAATCTGGGTGGTAACGAAGAGACTAAAGATTTAAAGCAAATGTTATTCCATCAGTAAAGTTTTAAGTTATCCATTTTCTTATTTCAATCCAATATTTTCCTATTTAACTTATTTATTGCTTTTTCACATGATATCCAAATTATTGTCCATGTTTTCTGTTCTTTTATCCAAGTCTATCGGTATCTTTAACTTAGCATTTATCTTTGACAACAGTTTTTCCATTTTTGTGTGCTTTATTTTATTTTTCACTTATTTATTTATTTAATGTTTTCTCTATTACTTGATTATTTTATTTTTAAGATGTTAAAACAATAATAATACTCACTTTACACTACATTATCAGTAGTAACGACAATAATTAAGCATACATAAGAAAAAGCAAACTAAACAAAAGTGGGATTACAAAGGAACTCACAATTTTAACTTTATAAAGCAAAGCAAATAAAAAACAAGGATAAAGTAATGGAAATAAACAAAAAACAATTATTCTAATTTTTTTCTTACCTTTTTAAAGCTAAATTTGTAATTACAAAAAAACTACCAATTAACTATTGAAATAAAAAAGAGCAAAGTTTGTAGGAAAACAAGCTAAAGCAACCTGCAGTAACTCTGAATTATACCCTTATCATTGGATTAATGCTGCCCTAAGCAGTAATTTTTTGTTGAATTGAATATGCGTGGTTTGTTTTCGAGTACCACCAATTGTACACATTAATAACAATTATGTATAGGTAACGTCAAACTAGAATTTAGGATTGGTAATATAAACTTAAATCTCGTGTATTAATGTGAAGTGTAAAATAAAATATCACAATATTCTGCTAATAAAATGATTTTCAATACGTTCAACTCTTTATCTGATTACAGCACTGTTGTACTTTTTATCCTATTTTTGTTCAATTTTTCATTAGAGTTTTCATTTAAGTCATACTTCTCATTTTACATTCTAACAACCACTCCACCTCGTACTTCAAACTTTCATTTGCTGCTAAACATTTCTAGATCGTGCTGTCTGGTATTCATAAAAAACTACAGCAGATCTTAAAGATGATCTTAATATGATTGAATGCAGAACTCCTACTTAATTTGTTTTCAGTCAAAGGCGACTAAACAAAAACCTCTTACTTTTGTCGGCACTTCCATGGCAGTAAAAATTGAAACACTAAAAGCCTCTTCAATAAAAAACAATAAATCACAATCTTTAAGTAAAAGATGAAAATATTTAATATTCAATATTTTTTATTAAACATAGCAGTACGTAATACGTTACAATTAAAGCAAAGTTATCTTAGAAAATGTTTAAAAATCAAACTCGCAAGTTTATTTCAGAAAATAACATTTTATTTTAATGATAAATTCATTTTTTGTACAAATAAAAAAATGATAAAAATTATTGAATATCTTGTTTAGTGAAAAGTATTCTTTGGTTATCAGAACTTTTAATTTTTTTAATATACCATACAAAATGTATGGTAGCAACCTGTCAAAGGTTTATGAAGTTCAATCACTTTTTGCTGTACGTTTAAATATACAGCCAATTTTTAATTTCAATCGGAAAACATTGAGCCAAGTATACTAAACGACTGACCCAAATATGCAAAGTATCACACAGAATCAAAGGCCGTATATTTTTCTTACTTTATAAATTTTCCGGCCACAATATAAACTATGAAGTAACGAAATAAAGCTTTGCAGTTAAATAATTTGTACTTCGTTATTCCAAAATATGGAGAAGCACTTACAGAGTCCGGTAGAATAAGTTCCCCTAACAACAATAAAAAAACAACATAGATTTTTTTTTTATTGTACCATTACATAGAATAATGTTGGTGCATCGTGTGGTTGGTTCTTGGGTTATAAGGCTAAGGTACGAGTTCAGAAAAATGTAGTGACTGTCCCGTGCATTTTCGCTTTTATACTTGTGCGAGTATGGCAGAGATGGTGTTGGGGACCGTTGTTGACGTCACTGGGATGGTAGATAACGTGATCGGACTATCTGCTGACGTCAATCAGGTCATTGTAGGTAATATTTTCGCAACTTCTGATGTCGCTCGCTCTTTCAGCGTATCGCGGTTTATATTTTGCTCTTTAAGAGCGATAAAAGGATCAAAAGGTAGTTCCGAAGTATTTACAGGTCAAACATCACCTACGCACCTCTCAAGCCCAAACAGTTTATCGGAAAGTGGAAGATGCTTTAGTCAGAAAACAAGTGCACGCTACTAGAAAAACCTTCGCTCTATGTTCACTAGAACTGATGCAAATTCATGTCAGCGTGGCTAGCAGAATCTATAAAGATGACTGGGATACTGTAGACCGCATCACTTTCCATTATATGGAGAAACACGATCGATCGCCACCGTTAGACAATTTTCTAAGTTTCAGTGTTTACAGAAGAAAAGCGCTCCTCTACAAGCAAACTGTAATAAACCTTTCCAAACACAAGCTTAGCCAAGAAGCCATCAGTGCTCTCAGCAAAGGTGAAAAGTTTGCCGCAGCACCTAAATCCATTCCGGTTTAGGACATTATAGCTAACGTAAAAGCAGCCATACGAAACCGTCTAACGGACGAAGTAGAGGAAGTATGAGTCGAGACTTAACGCTTCTTGCGCCGTGCTAAGCCGTCTAAAAAAAAAAACTTATCCAGGGCGGAATTAAATGCTCTATGTGAGCTCAAGAATGATGATACCATCATTGTCTTACCAGCAGATAAAGGTAATGCCATAGTTGTACTAGCACAGGAGAACTACACAAAGAAGATGACCAAATAGCTCAAGACGAACACTTACACCGTGCACAAACGCAATCCCACATCGCGGATACTACGTGATACGAGCAAACTGATAAAGAGTTTCTTTCTGGATAACACCATAAAAAAGATACTAATAACATCAGAGGCGCTGTCCCCAAAAATATACGGGCTCCCCAAAATACACAAGGATGATGTACCGCTGTGACCCATTGTCAGTACCATCAGTGGTCCTACCTACAAGCTGGCCAAATACTTATTCAGTCTGCTACAACCGTACATTGGACATACTAGCAGTTACATCAAGCACTCCGCACATTTTATTAACCATCTTTAAGACATCCAGCTACAGGAAAAAGATCTTATGATTAGTTTCACTGTAACATCCATGTTTACCAAATTGCCGGTTTAAGATGCCTTGGATCACCTAAACAAAAATTTTAACGATATCTTAAAGCTATTTCAGCAGTACCTTACGTTTAGTTACTTTGTTTGGCAGGGCGTATATTACGAACAAAAAACGGAGTAGCAATGGTTAGCCCACTTAGCCTTGTAATCGCCAATTACTACATGGAGAAATTTGAGGAGATCGCCATCAATACAACACTGTTAAAATCCGCGACATGGCTAAGATACGTCGATGACACCTTTGTAATATGGAGATACTGTAAGGAGACCCTACCAAAATTTCTTATGGAGTTGAATTCTATACACCCAAGCATACAGTTTACCATGGAACTGAAATCGAAAGATAGGATTGCTTTCTTAGACGTACAAGTGCTGAGATCGGAGAATGGCCGTTTACAACACACAGTGTACAGAAAACCCTTGCATACAGATAGATACCTTCATTAGCAGTCGAATTACCATTCAAGTAAAAAAAAAACGTTTGTAAAAACATTGGTAAACCAAACACGACATATGTGTTAACCTCAGTTTTCGGATAAAGAATTAAAACATTTCGAACAAGCCTTACAAGGGAATGGCTACTTGTGGGACGGAGATAAATAGAGCAATTAAATCTAACAAATTCGCAAGAAAAACGCAACTGAAATTGGCTACGGTAGGTAAAGCTTTTTACCTTACATCAACAGGGTTACGGACCGGATAGGAAAAATTCTCAATAAACTCAAGGTGGAAACCATCTATACCACTACCACCAAGATAAGGAATTTACTTATACCAAACAAAGATACAAAAAACCCACAGTATATACCAGAGGTACACTGAATACATCGGTCATGTGAGCAAGTCTACATTAGAACTGCGGGCCGAATGATTACCACCGGAATAAAGAAACATAAACGTCATCTACATCTTAATCAACCTGATAAATCAGCAGATGCTGAAAATGCTTTGGAAAATCCTGATGACGAGATAGAATTCGGGCAAACACAAGTTTTATCCAATTGTAGGAATTATTACCCGAGATTATATAGAGGCGGAGGAAATTTATAAATATAAAAATAATTTTAGCAGAGACGAAGGATTCAATCTACCCATATCTTGGTTTATTGCTCTTAAGGAGGAAAACCAATTTGCTATACGGTGAGTGACGTCAGAAAATGCCAAAATATTACCTGCAACGACCCGATTGACGTCAGCAGCTAGCCCGATCACATCATCTACCATCCCGGTGACGTCAACAACGACCACCCAACACCATCTCTACTATACTCGCACGAGTATAAAAGCAAAAACGCACGGAACCGTCACTTAATTTTTAGAATATTTTCTTCTAAATGTATCCGCCGTAGTTGTGGACGAAACGTCAAGAGTTTCCGAACTCCGACCACGACCTTATAACTCAAGAACTAACCACACGATGCACCATAACACCGGTCGTGAAAGCCTTCACATTTAAATATTTATTGTTTAGCCATCAACCGTTTTCGAAGTTGATAACGTCTAAATGTTTGTTCACACAAACGATACACTTCTGCAGCCTCACATTAAAGTTGCATATTGATTGTCAGGCTATTTCGCGTTGCAAATAGCATTCTTTAATTCCTCAATAGTCCGCGGCATGCGTTGAAAAACTGCAGCCTTAGGGTATTCTCAAAGAAAGAAATGGCAAGGAGACAGGTCTGATGACCTAGCAGGTCATGGGACGTTACCATGTAATGAGATGAAACGACTTGGAAACATTTCTCTCAGAACTTCTTGAGAAATTCAGCGCCATCTTGTTGGAACTACAGTGGAGCATATTCATGTTTATTGAGTCTGGACTCCGGAATATTGAGTAACATCACATCCGGCTGAGGGGTATACTAGTCACATCCTTTAAGTTCCTGGATCATCATCAGTTTGTGTGGATAGAACATGAGATCGCAGTGTAGAAACCTCCGCACGCTGTGGTCAGATATTCCCAAGGCGAGAGCATGCTCACCAGCGGAATATTGTGACGATCCGACAACACCTGCTTTACTGTGTCCAAACACTACGAGGTCTACCGGGTAATATCCGTTTTAATGTTGAACCAGTTTGTCACCCGAAATATTATGGTTTTCTTGGTTATAACTTTTCCGTGACGACCTACCCCTAACTGCCTACGAAACAGCTGCTACGTCACAATCACAGTATCTTCATTTTTAAATTATGTTAAGACAGTCTTATTCAAAGACTCATAGCTCTCCTTGGGGAGTAGGCAGATTGAGACCCCGAGTGAAGAGCTAACCTCTTGAAAATGGCATCAAAGCCGATGCTGAAACGTCGAGAATTTTCTCAAAATAGACGCGGTTCATCCCGTGAACTAAGTTGTTTAAACATAGTTAACCGCGGAAACCTATCCGAATATGACAAAAGTCAGTTGCGCAATGGATGTTTCCTCTAGAAAAAGTAGCTGCCACAATAACAAGGTAGTTTGTTACTTTTATTAAAAGTATACGAAAAAAATCCACATCAGCAGCAATTGGTACAGCAAGTTCAAGTAAATCTCAAAGTCCAGAACGTGTCAACAAGTTTAAATTGGATGATTTTGACCAGTATTAAATAGAACAGTTTATCAGGTTTATAATGTAGATTACAAGGTCCCTACATTAAAAACTTTGGTTAAAAATTAAGTGGAAAAGAAACGTTTGAAGCTTGGATTTTTTACGAGAAGTGCCATAACAAACAAAAGTTGTTAATGAAAAGGATTAATAATGTAGCATGTGCCAGTTAGTATTTAAGGAGATTGAAATAAAATGAAGCTATGGGTGACAACAAAAACCAGTGACATATTTAGATGGAATTTACATTCATTCCACATATAATGTTAATAAATACTGGTAATTAAACACCGAATCTGTTTTTTTAAGTACATCTAAACGAGCTTGTCAGAGGTACATCATAGTTTTTGTTGGTAGTTTGTATGCTTTTGTAAATAACGCACTTTCATTTTTTAAATTAAAGAATATCATGATGACGTAAATTATATTAATTAAATGTAGCGGCTAGAAAAACAGTTAAGTGCTATTTTTTGTTTAATTATTTTAAATAACGTACTGTGCCATAGTGTTCAAAATTTACAAATATACAACACAACATTTTTATTTTAACTGTGTTTAGTATTTATTTTTCTTTCCTCATTCTTCTAAGCAGTTCATCGTTTGTTACATTTGTTTCAGTGGTCTTCGATAAGTCACATTTTGAATGCTTCACTGATATGTTTTTATCGTCCAAGCCTCAATTCCATAAAATACTACTAAAAATTCATAAGATCTCAGAATTATAATTCTAAGTTGTAGATTCAGGTCTCTGCTTCATAACACATTCTTCATTTTATTAAATATTGTCTTGCGTTGTCTAATCCTTGCCTTAATTTTCCCTGTGTATTTATGGCTTTATTTACAATTGTATTTATATTTTTGTACTTTCTCTACTTGTTCACCTCCAATCCATAAATTTTCTTGGAGTTGCTGCGATTTTGTAATCATCATAAATTTGGTCTTTTTAATATTGAGTGTCATACCTTTTTCCTCACTGCTTTCTACTACCTCATCTAATATTCTTTGTAGATCTTTTAATGATTCTGTAATGAGTATAATGTGATCTATGTATTTGATATTATTTATGCATTTCCTATTTACACTTATTCCGACTGGGTTTTTTTCTAAAGCGTTCTTGATTATTTCCTCTGAATGTACTTTGAAGAGCAGAGGCGAGAATACGCAACCTTGTCTCACTCCTCTTTGTATCTGGATTTATTCTGATTGCTCATTGCCCACTTTTACATTGGCGGTTTGGTTAAAATATAGATAACGCATTGTTCTCATATCTTTCTTATCTATGTTTTTGTCTTTAAGTATTTGAATGATGTGGTTATGACAAACTTTGTCGAATGCTTTATTGTAATTAAGAAAGCACACATATATTGGTTAATCATCATCCATACATTTTTGAGCTAACAGATTAAATGCAAACAAAGCCTCTTTTATGCTAATTGCTTTTATGAAACCAAACTGGGTCTTGCTAAGACCGTGTTCCAACTTTTAAAAAATTCTTAAGAGTTGGGCTCATTAAAGTAATTGTCTTAAGGTTATTGCATTCTTTTGCATTTGCTTTTTTTGGTGAAGCTACAAACGTCGATTTAAGTCACTCTGCAGGAATTATTATTGTATTATACTGTATTATACAAGTCCACGTTATACGTGTATTTATTCTTCTTTAATTAATTTTATTATCTCAACTGTCATTTTGTCAGGAACTGGGGCTTTATCATATTTTGCCAACTTTACTGCATTTATCACCTCTTATTTTGTTATAGATGGCCCATTATCTTATTCTGCATTTTTTGTGTTTTCTCTTGTTGTCTTTCGTCCTCAAATAGGTCATATACATCAACACAAATAACTGGCTATTTAAGCACTCAAATCTTCGAATTGATAGGCCATCTGCCGTACACCCCTGATTTGAGTACTAAAGATTTCTTCTTGTTCCTACACGTAAAGAATAAACTGCGTGGACAACGATTTTCAACGCCGGAATGGACGGTTGATGCGTTTAAAACCCATATTTTGGAAAAAAGCTGTGAAAATTGGTTTCAACGTATTCACCAATGTATTGATTGTCAGGGAGAATATTTTAAAAAGAATAAAAAAATTATCAACATTAAACATTTGTGTTCGTTAATTTTACAATAGATATCGAGCAGCCCCCGTATAAGGATTTCGCATGCAACAGAAGTTAGTTTTGTTTATTGTTTCTTAGGTCCTTGTGAGTGTGCAATATGTAATAATATTTTATGTTATTTTGTAGTTCTATTGTCCTTTTTGTACAGTAATTTCACATGAAACAGTATTTTGTATAAATGTTATAAATATTAAATATAATTTATAATAAATTTTATATTCATTAATTGTGTCCAATAAAAATCTTTTTTTTTTAGATATCGTAAAACTATTTCATTTTTGTAATGCGTAAACTTCCTCCACAGTTTAGATACCTAATTCTAGGGTAATTTCATGAAAGAAATTTGTAGTTTTTAAATTTGCCGCCAAATTGATCGTAATTGTACTACATAAACATGAAACGCTACTATAGACGCCCACTCAAGATGTCAAAATGCTTAGGCACACTATACTAACTTTCCCATTTTGAAGTAACCGTACGTTTATGACTTACTTTTTAGAAGAAATAGATTATGCATTATTTTCTTTTCAACAGTTTGAGATTGCTTCACATATACTGGGCCAGACATTTTTAGAAACACCCATTGTACACATTGCTGCTTCAATTTAAGTTTAAATTTATTACAAATAACGATCAGTTGTTGTCAATTGTTTTAAATTTACCACCGATGTATTTACCAACAAAAAAATGTTATTTTATTGTAGTTAGACACATTCCCAAGGGGCTCTTAATAATTCTACATGTAATTATATTTTTCTTGGTAATTGTATATATCGGTAACTGTTGAAGTTGACTTCACTTATAGATGTACCAAATTACTGCTTTTTCCTTGATTCAGTTTGCATTCTTTAAGATTTGGTAACAGTTTTAATTAACCGAAAGCCTAATTAACCGGTGTGTATTGTATTAAAAATGAACATTAGATAATATTACATCTTCTTTCTTTTCTGTCTTTTGTGCTAATAGCCCAATTTGTTAGCCACATTAATCATTTATTGAAATATATAACGCCTTAAGTTTCTGTCATATATCAGTCTATATAGTATACACAAAAGTAAATAATGAAACAATGACAACGGTCACGAAAACTGTTGCTAATGCGTTACAACAAAACTACAATTATGTAAATGATATGTTCCAAGCTTATAGTATTGATTGCTGCCTCAGCTATACAAAAATAAACAAATCAAGAAAATGGGCGAGTGTCATTGCACTGCTGTAGCAATTTTAGAATATTTTGTTTAAAAATTGAATAGTATATAATTATCCGATTATGTCAAATTGAGGTTATTTTTGATGTTTTTGCAAATTAGCAAATTTAAATGCTGCAATTCCTCTTATTTGGATAGCCTATTGCGTACTTTTATAGAAAAATAAACGCTCGCAGTTAGACGCCGGTCGTTAAACAACGCAAAAGCGAGATCCTTCCGTTAATAGTCTGAACGAATTACTTTAAGGTATTTGTGTAGATGCACCGTTAGGCACGCCGCAGCGGCAGAAGTATTTATAAAACTAGGTCTTAATGCCGAAACTCACTTAGCATCTAGCCTTTGCAAACATTTTGCTTGCATTAGTTTCACCCTTTTAACCATGGATTATAGCAGTGGGATCGAAATATAGCGGTGCATCTTCTGCAGCCGCATGGAAACAAAAATGCTGGTGCTACAATACGGCGCCTTCGTTAACTTTTATTTTACCGCAGAACATTGAAGGAGATAAAAGCTTAAAGTATTTTAATATCATATAGTTGGCTCCGTGTCTAAACTTGCACCCAAAGTATGGACGGATCGTTTTAGCGAATCTGCTGAAAGTATCGCGAATTTAGCCGGTACAGTGCAAAAAGTAATTTTTGGAGAAAGGATCGTACAAAGCAATGGCACAAAACCGGAAAATTATGCACCGCATCGGCAATACCGTTTAGTGTTACTGTGGAATTTGCGTTGTCATATAATACCCTGCATGCATTGTTTGTGTCACTGGTAATAGGATTGAAGCACTCGGAACAAGTTCATTGGCGTTAAGTATCAAATAGATAGAAAATTGACACGACAGGAAATCGTTGGCTAAATATCTAAATGTCGCATTAAACCTTTGTTGCAAATTTCAATTATTACAATTTTTTAACGTATATGTGAATTTTTTCTCATTAGACCAGAATGTATATTAAATATAAACATACATTGCATTGCATTGTAGAAAATTACACTGTTTCAAAAACCAGACACGTTAATAGAGAAAAATATAAATGGTAATTGAACTCGACAAAAGCTTTGTTTAAAGACTCTTAAGTTGTGTAATATACAAAATACAATCGTTTATTGAAAAAAATACAAATTATCAAATAAGTGTTTATAGGAGAACGACGGCCAGTTACTTTTAAGACAGACAATGTAAGATCTCTTGTGACCTTCCAACTTCTCTTTCTCAAAATACTTTGTTGAAATTGCCATCTTGTATTTTCCTGAGTTCTATTGACGTTTCGCTAAAAATTCTTATATGTTATCATAATGAAACTACCAATCATTAATTGGCGGTGGCTGTTTTCGTAGTACTGCAACTCTTGAAAAACATTGAGATAATACTGCTTATTAATTTTTATAGTTTCAGAAATCATACCCATCAATGAAAAAACTTCATCTATTTAAATTTTGCAGTAATTTCTTTGAGTGCGAAGGACCAGGCGCTTCCATTAGAACTTTAAGGACCTACAATTTATCTTAGGTTATAATCTTTAAGAAAATGTGGTTAAATGCTAACAGTTTGAAGTAAATCATTAGCCATTGCAATTCTAGTGGCAAAAGTAGAAGAACAAATTTTTGCTACATGTTTCTAGTTTTCTCACTGCCGATCATCTATCTCTGTTGGTTATGGTCTGTTCAATCTGCTTAGGTGTTCTACTTATAATAGGCTTTTTAGAAAGTGAATAGCGTTTTTCACCATTTTGAAAGTATTTTATATTTCTGTGCGTTACACTTATTTTTCTTTTATCCTTAAAAGTTTAACTCAAATCTTATGCAGATTGGTTACTCTAAAAAATTCTCAAACAGCTAAGTCTTGTATTAAACAATTTACAAAAAGTATAACATTAACATAAAATGAAATAAACAGTCGTCAGTGCTAAAGAAAATCATAAACAATAAAAAATAAAAAAATTAAAATACTACAATTAATATAATGTTCTATAAATAGCGCTGAATTTAATTAGGGCGGCATTTGTTTGTTTTGAAGTTGGCGGACCTGTTTTATCATGTTTGTTGTATATCATTTTTTTGGATGTTTTTTTTGTCAAATAATTCTTAGAATTAATTAAAAATACATATTTTAATTTTGAAACATTACAATATGATGGCTTCGGTAAATATCAAATAAAGTCCAATTAATATTTTTATCCGTAGTTGATGGGTACGAGAATGTCTCCCAGATATGGGTGGTGTCGGAGAAATGAAATATTCGAGGTAGACCAAAATTAGCAACTGGACAACAGCAGCTGGTTGCTTGTAACTAATCACAGGCAAAAATCGGAGAGATAGAATGACTATCGATCAGACAATACAGGCGTAGATGAAATAATTATCTTTAATGGAAATGTTAGAACTTATGGAGAGTAACAGAAAATTACTATGTATAATTTTTCCCAATACATTCATCTATGACCTAAAATAATCAAAAGATGAGTTTTAGTCGTCGGCAGATTTTAAATAGTTAGATGTTGCTAAACATTTCCGGGTGAGCTACTAAGATATGCACATGGAATGCTAAAATATTATATCAGACAAATCACAATATAATTAAAACAATAAGACCGCTGAATATAAGCATCATAGGTATCAGGGAAGTCTGGTGGTCAGGTACGAGTCTTTATGAAATAGACAAATAACACTTCGGAAAAGACACATGCGAATATCCACACGGAACAGGAATTGTAGAAAAATTATTATCAAAAATTGTTACTAACTTTGCACTTGTTTTAGAACGAGTAATGCTACTGCAAATAAAGGCAAACCCTATTTTAATCAACTTAATTGAAATATATAATATAAGCAGATAAAACTGATAAAGAAGTAGAGACGTTTTACGAGAAATTATCACAGCTACATAAAAAAATCCTTAGGCGTTAGGGGATTTTTTTAGTATCAAAGTAAAAAAAGACAAAATGGGCGATACATTACATCACATGGATTAGGAAAGAGGTGGCAGGATTGAGGTATCTATTACAGAAGAACAAGTTGTTATACTCAACACATTTTTTAAATGATCATCAAGATGGTTGTATACTTATAAATTATTAATTGAGACCCCAGGACACATAATAATATACCGGATTAACTATGTATTAGTCAATAAAAGACACCACAAGGCGTTTACTTCAGGTAAAACATACCCAGGATCTGGTCATTGGTAAACGGTGGTAAACATAAGATAAAAACTAGGCAGAAGGAAAACACAGAACAAAAATTACGACATAAGAAGGTTAAAAGAACTTAGTATATTAAAAGTGAGAAGTGGACTAATTGAATGTGCAAATTCCTTGAACTATTAGACGACCACAGTGTCGAACAGTTGACCAGTATACATAACAGTATATATCAAACAGGTAATATTCCTCAAGACTGGCTTAAATTGGAATGTCAGTAAAGTGCATCATGCTATGATGGATAGACTGACTGATGGTGGTATGGATGACAAGTTCTTGCCAACAATTTCAGTTATATTGGAGTCAACCTACTTATATCAAGGCAGATGGAGAACACTTTGAAGCACTTAAAGTAGTAATACAAGATTGCGTGTTGTTCCCGTTACTGTTTAACATGTATGCTGAACAATTATTCAAAAAAGAATTCGAGAATAACAATTGCAGAATTTTTGTTAACCACCAACAGATAAACAATAGCAGGTATGTTAATCATACCACTATTATTACAGACATTTTAAAAAATTTACAACATAAATAGAAAGAGAAAAGTTAACATGAAATACGGCTTATCTCAATGTTAACTAAATATATGGTGACCACCAAAAACGAAATTCTGAAGGAAAACCTCCTATTGAATAACAAAAGGATGCAACGCATATCTGGACACAAAACTTAATAACCGGTAGAGTCATTCACAATAGATATGAAGTTGTAGTAAAAGGGTTGCGTTATGTTGTCAATTCTGAACTCTAATAGAAGGAACCAGCAAGAAGATAACAATTTTTTAAATCTGGCTTAATCAATCAATATTAAGAATTTTATGGATAGAGCATGTAAGTAATAAACATTTTTTTGAAGGATGAAGAACAATCCCGAAATAATAATTACGATAAAGACACGAAAGCACGAGTTCTCGAAACACAAAATGAGAAACAGGAAAAGCAATGGCTTAATGGAATTAATATTGTAAGAAACAATTTTAAGAAGACGTGGATCAGGATTCCTAACTATGAAATTTTAAAAAGCAATTTTCCATATCAACATCTGGACTTTTCCTTGGCGCGGTAAGTAAAGTAACGACATCCTAAATGATCGACACTACGGAAAGAAAAAAATTAAATAAATCGTATGAGGCAAATACTGATGGAAGTTTGTTGTGGTATAATTAGGAGTGCAAGGGCACTTCATGAATTATTGAATAAGAAACAATACTCGCCCAGTAAAATCTGGTCTGTAGCAATATTCCAAATATTTCATCCGTCTTACAATTTTGTTATTAAATATTTTTATTTGATAACATAGGCCGCAACACTTTTTATTTTACTTCACGAAGAATATGTAGCGAATGTTCCGATCGATAACTAAATTATTATATAAGCAAGAGATGATAAAATTGTGGAAAGATATTAAAAAATGAAATAAACAGCAGATATCAAATTAGTCTACTAAAAAAGTGTTAAAAAGCATCAAAAAATAAAAGCCTAGCAAGTTATTAAGCAGATCAAGACTTATTAAGTTTGTAGTAGCAAAATATAAACTGAATTATGTAATATTAATATTAATTGTTGGTTAACAACATTTAATGTCATGTTCAATAACTAAATCAGATATTAAAAATTAGTAGTAAGATATATTCAAAACATCCTGAAGCACTGATCAATATGTTCATTTTAAGGTTTGATTGCATTAAGAAGTTAGTACTAGTAACATGGCAATTACATTAATTACAACTTCTTCATTAACTTGTACCATAAAGCTCAATGGTTTATTATACCAATTAAATGTAAGATAACTAAAATTGCTATAGATTGAAGAGCACACTGTAAGTTAATGTACGGAAGTTTCAACCATTTTTTATTTGTACTATATATACTAAGTACAATCATAAACTAGTTGCAGTTGCATATTCTACTCTTTTCTCTTCTTAACTAATTAAAAGTCTGTACATATTTACAAAATTTACATATTTTTAAATAAAATGGGAGAACGTTTTCATAGAAAAAGCTCTTTTGATCGCGTATTATGCTGTTCAAGTATTATCTGGCAAGGAGATGTCGGTTTTGGTGCCCGTTATTCCTTTACAAAGTATACATGCACTGATTGTTGCCAATCCAAGTACATTAAGAAAAATACATAGTTTTTCATGTTACCTGTATTTTATAGCAATTTTTTCTGTATGTTTGATACTACATTTGGTTTTATCATATTATTGAATCGGATAGATTTTGAATGCTGCATGTTGATGGTACCTGTGTTCTGCGTAATGCTCTATAACAACGCATTTTGTCTTTTTTACTATAAGAAAATGTTAGGGTCATATTACCTAAGTTATAAAATATGGTATTGTGCTAGTACTCTTATATTTCAAATTTTTCCAATGCATTTTATGTATTCATAAAAATGGTGGATGTAGGCTTTTTAGAGTTAAAAGATTAAAAGGCACATAAAAAAGCATTAAACATTAGTAATAATTATCCTTGGTGAAAAAAAAACAAATAAGTCATTTAAAGTTATTTTGTAGTTTCTTTTATAGACTGGGACTATCATCAAAGTTGTTTGGCAGTTATTATGTTAAAAATGTCAAAATGCGGGATGGGCGGTCATTCTAAACTCTTAAACTGTTTGTGTTTCTTATTACACATCATTAATTTTGGCACACATGCATAGACACTTTTACGTTAAATATACATATATCGCGTGTGGAAAATAAAAAAGTAAACTATACCAAAAATATATAAGCAACATAAAACCAAAGATAAAATATGAAAAAATTCTTTACAATAATTTCTATTATATGTAGTTAAACAGCAAGCAATTAAAATTCCATTACCATTGTAGTTTGTAGATACAAACTTAATAGATAATAATAGACACACAAAATAAATTGAATCCTCATGTCAAACGTGAAATTCTCTAGTGCAAATGCTGCCAAAGATTGGGGTATACAAAAATTTCCTATAAACAACCCAGGATATGTCAAATGTCAACAATATACGATCTGTCCAAATATAGCAATAAACACACTGATTTCCCTAAATTTTTCAAGAACTTAAAAAACTGTTTTTAGGTAGGCGGAGGCTTCAATACCAAAAATACAATTTGGGGTTCTAGAATTAGTACATCCAAAAGTAGGAAACTGCAAAAGACTATTAGAAATAATAATTTAATCTTTGTAACAAGGCCACTAACGTGTTGGCCACCCGATTCCAAGAAAACACCGGATCTTATTGATTTGTGCATCGCAAAGAAACTCGATTAAAAAAAACAGTTGAGTCATGTCTATCTGATCATACTCTTATACTAGTAACCATTCTAAACTCTGTACTTGGAAAACAAAAAAAACATCGCTCTTTACCAGCAAGATGGATTGAAATTTCTTTGAAGAAAAACTAAACGAGCTCTTAACATTAGAATTGGAGCTAACAAACTGAAACGCAACTTATCTAAGTAGCAGTCTGACAAGCAACACCAGATAAAGATGACAAATATATTTCAGTCAAATTCCCCACAAGAATAAGAGAAAACCTACGCAAAAAAGTAGGTGACAAATATTAAAAAGTCTAAGTGATAAACAATCTTGAAAAAACTTAAAAATATATTACATAAATTAAAAAATGATTCAGCACAAAAATATCTTGAAAAATTGTTTACGTATTTTCTCTGCTCCACGATGTTATCCTATGGACAAGGCATGTCAAATGCAACATTCATGGAAACAATATTTTCAGAGCATTTTCTGCTTTTTTCATATATGGGGCAGCATCGCTTACATACATAAGGACGTTGTCATGAAGAATTTTCTCTGGCTAAAGTGGTGACAGGGAAGTCGTGAATAATTGTGCGATTGTAGTGCTATTTTCTCTCTCAAGAGATTAGGTATTTAACAAATAAATTTTAGATGCTTGATTTGTCTCCAAAGATCCAACAATTACATTGGCGATATGGCTGCAAAATCAGGTTGTATTGATACAGAGAAGCGAAAGTTTGCTATTTCCAACTTACCTTCCTGTATCATCTGTTGTCTCGTCTATTGATATCCAAATCTTCTTGTTTTTCATGTTTTTTTGAATTTCATCCATTGTGGATTCGTAAGCTCTGTCGAGACAATTTTTTCTGAACGTTGATTTATTTGCTAAATTTTATTTGACATGCTTTTCGAAAAATGGCCGCAATGGCGGATTTTGTAATTTCCATAACGGGACTCCAACGCTCACAAAGGCTTTACATAAGTCAAACGAAAACTCAGATATGTCGATTGGATGTTGACACAAACGTTTTCAGTAACGGAGTTTTTGGGACTTTCTTTTCGATTGCTCTCTTATAGAAGAGTCCTTCAGTGTGTTGAGTAACAAAATACTTTATCTCGAAACTTACTGGTTTCTCACAGATTTTACAAAGAAGCATAGAACCATCAGTTGAAAAAATATCACTTCCAAATTTCCGCACAATTTTATCTAATTTGTCTGTGTTAAAAGAACACTTTTGGCATTGTGGCAGAAAAAAACCTTATAAGGATGAATGAAAATGAATGCCAATTACCAAACAAAGTAAGTATTAATACTGAAGTAGATATACATTTTCAGGTCTAATTCTCGATAAGGCATTAACAGATTATCGGGAACAAGTAATTAACGAGATGGGATTTTTGTCGGTGCTATTGATTCTATCAAAACCAAATGTATGTAACTAAATAGGCAGTTATAAGTGTTATAAGCAAAAAAGGCATTTATAAATAAAAATAGTCAAAATAAGCATTTTTAGGTATTTTAGGCATTTTGTCTGAACATCCAGGCTTTAATTATATTATATAAGATGTATATATAGTCCGCAAAACGGACAGATTGTACAAATAAAAGCCAATAACAAATGATTTTATTGAAACCTGTATAATCTATCTCAAAAAATCACAAAAGAAATAATCACGTAGTTGTAACTCTGAGAGCATTGTAACAATTTTTTTGGAAGTATCATGTGCATAGTACTTCATCAGGAGCTTCAGAAGGTAACGTTTATGACACACTGCCATAACTTAGGCTATTAATTAACTGTTTATAGTAAATTTAGTCTGATGTTAAACGAAGCCAAAGGGGTTGATTTGCAAATTAGACCCGGTGGGCTAGCCTAAGCCGGTTGAAGTTCATCGCGTGATTATAAATACTCGTCTAAATTTGGTTTACTGCCTAACCGTTTCTTTACATTTTACTATTGCTGCAGAAGTAACTTTCAGTTACGTGGAGCAGTAGTAAACAATAATGAAAATATTATACTGTAGTCTCTGTGAAAACGCAAGAACGTGAAATTAAAAGGTTTGTTGTATACGTATTCTTAAGATCGCGTTTTATAATAATAATACTTACCCTGTTCCATTTCCTAAAGCTTTATACTAATGTGACCTTCAGTTAGGATCAGCGAAGTCCATTACAGTACATTACGCACGCATTTTATTATTATTAACGGAGCTTTAAATTACTGCAGACATTACGACGACGGTATAGCGGCAAGATTTAAAACGAACGCTCCCCCAATATGGAAGATTAGTGTCTGAAAAGATAAATAATTGATATAAAGACTAGAATGGGTTTTCAATTAATTAGTAGGAGAAGGCCAGGCGTAAAGACGCTGCCTAGGGTTTGCTCGCAATAAGCCGCACAATTTCCCATCGTTAACGAGCTTGTCCTGGGCTGCCATCTGTAAATAATTCAATATGGGTACTATACAAATCGGTATTCGTGACTTTATTATGTTCAATCTTTAATCTCACCATTCCTCAAGCCAGTTCCCTTGAGGATGCAGCTTTTTACTGTGCTACGGTCTGCGAATGATCTCAGTTACTTTCGGCCGTGGAAACTGCGAAATTGGTTTTCAAAATATTTATAGTCTAATTTTGTCTTGTGCTTGTGCGAGTTTGCACCAAATGAACACTCCTTATTTTATTACTCAGTCAACTCCCTTTTTCATTTTTTGCTTTTATATTACATATTTGTATAGCCTACTGTTTTATCGACAAAAACCAGTGGCACATTAAGTTCTTATGTCAGGGTATTTTAAAGTAAAAAATCGATCACTTACACATTTATTCCACACTTTAAAAAAGTACAGTGTAGCGCATGTTACACGGTTATAACAAATATTTACAGAATTTTTCCGGGGTATTTAATAATACAGAAATTCAAAAAATAAATTTATTTAAAAACTGAGATGGCCAATTAATATTTCATATAATAAATAGAAGTTCATTTACTGTAGCACTAACAAATAGTTATTATTGTGTTGTAAATGAGCCAGAAGTTTTGCTTGCATTTTGTCTGTTGCAAACACACGAGGCAGTTACATATATGACGTGCTAGTTCAGCGGCGCCGAAAAGCCTTTGAAGTTCAAGTTAGCAATGACACAGCAATCCACATAGATGATAAACTACAATTAATTTCATTGTTTTATCACATCTCGTGCCACAAATACACAATGGACCAGAATACGGAAAGCATTTATAACTTCTAACGTCGTTAGCATTCGCGCAAGTGCTGGCATGTACTTTCTCACAACATTCTGTTTCAATAGTTTGAAATTTAATTACACACTTTTTAATTAAAACCTGCCAGAGAAAATTTTAATTTTTTTTGTAAAAAAATATTGGCGTTTGTCTAGATCTTTCACCAACAAAATATGCTGAAAAACGAGGACGATGTATTGAGAAGTCGCAATTTACAGAGATGAGGTTTTAGTTCTCCCGCGTTATGAACATAAAAAATAAAGCATTGAGGTGCACTTTTATCATAGTACGTTAAAAGTGACATATACTGATTAGGTCATAAACGATAAAATTAAATTAAAAAAATTGTTGTTTATATTAAAATTTTAGTAATTCCCAACAATTGCGACAAAAACTTATGCTGTCAGCTAAATTTTATAAGTAAAAGTGTCAAGAAAATAAATACAGAACCATAAAAAATAATCTTTAATAAAGAACGTACAGCCTTTAGTGCTTTTAGTTTCTGAATTCCTTACAACAATTTACTGAATATGTTTTTGTATTCGTCATTATCTAGCAGCGTGTGAAATAGTATAACAAATGTTCCTAAAATTTTCATTCGACTTTATCTAAAATGCAACCATAAGTCGAAAATGTACGGATCAGGGGTGTCCAGTAAGTTTTTAAAGACATATCTTACATGGTTCTTAAACTACGTAGCACTTATTTATTGCTTTGGTCTCTTCTTTGTTCATTATAACGATAGAAAATAGAGACGTTAAACTTTGTGTACAAGCTAACATGAAGTACTATCTGTAACGTTGTACGTATATTTTTACTGTTTTAAGACAGCAGTCATAAAACTTCTGTGCGTAAGTCTTAATATATTAATTCAGTATAGCCATAGTTATCGACAACTGGTATAGCAAACTGCAATTTAATTTAAAAATGTCCCAAAAGTTTTCCAATAATAGTTTTTTCTTGTATCTCCCTCGTATCTTTTACGTTTGTTAATTTGAAAACTTTATGCCTTTCTGATTGACTACATCCCCGCAGCAATGTTTTCTTATAAAAATCAAATTTAACAAATTGAATGAGAAAGTCGTTGGATGAAGAAGATTCACATTTAGATAACGGATATCTTTGATGTAACGTAGTGCTACTGCCTTTCCAATAAATTGTATGATTGTCAAATTATACTAACCTATCAACTTCCATATTGCCTTTATAAAATTTGTCCATCTTCTAATTATTTTTTTTTTAAATTTTGTTCGTTACATTAAACATTTTCGATTTCTTCGTAACTAAAATATGATCCTACGCCAAATTATTGTAACATTAGGTGTGGCCATCTGGAGTGGCGCAAAGGATGTGACAAATATGACTATACATAGTGTACATTCTGCAATTGTCCTACTTAAACTTTTGCAGTTTCTTTTCCAGTACCATTTTAGACGGTTTTTTAATTAGCCGTAACGTGCGCTCAAGAAGACGTTACAGTGGGACCTGGGCAGAGCACTAAATATCTGTCATAATTGGATGACAAGCTTCTGGAGTAGCTTAAATAAACTTTGACTTTTCTTGAAGTCAATCATTAACGGATACTTTCTTACTGAGAAACCGTAGTTCAGGAACACAGTAAGGGCATTTTTAGTATAGTTTCCTTTATGTGTTTATTCATCATTTTCTATAGTCGATTATTTATTTTCAATAGTGAGTTAGCTTGCAGTTATTTTGTTTTTTGTAAACTTTATGGCCCTAAAAATTAAAGAAATTACTCCAATGTCCGTATTTCTTATCAGGACTTGTAACACATTTTTGCTTGACTCTCTTCCGAACATTTCTAAAAGTGTAGTATATAACTAATCTATTTACGAACGTCCTTCTTGTATTCTGGACAAATTTTCAATTTAATCTTTTTTAATGAACTTTTTTTCTTTCTTCCTTCTTTGTTTTTTCCCGTTTTGCCTTACGGCATTGGGTTTTGTAGCCATCTGTTGTATTCTAGTCGGTTGTTAGTCTGTCTTTTTAGTTCTTGTTTTCTCTTCCAATTTTATATATATATAGTCCAGCCATTGCATCCGTGGTCGTCCTCTTCCTTTCTTTCCCTCCGGTCTTTTTTTCATAACTTGCTTTGTCAGTCTCATGGCATTCATGTGGAATACGTGTCCAAATCATTTAAGTTGTTTTTCTTCTAATGGTGTTACCTCTACTGATTCTCCTATTCCCGTATTTCTAATCCCATCGAGTTTAGTTTTACCTTCTATCTTCCTGAGGTAACGCATTTCTACTGGCTGTATTTTAATTTTACTTTTCTCGTTAAGTATCCAGCTTTCAAATCTGTATTCTAATACTGGTAGATATGCTTGTTTATATATTGTAATTTAGTCTTGGTTTTTACTTCTTTTTTCCCGATTAGGGTATCCTTTAATTGTTAGTACACATGGTTATTTGCTATTCTATTGTTTATTTTATTGTCTATCTTTCTATTTTTATGTATTATTACACCTACATATTCAAATCTATTTACATATTCTATTTCTTTTTCGTTGCAATACATCTTTTCATCTTCTTGATTTATTTCCTGATTTCGCTTTGCTACTTTTATTATTTTGCTTTTTTCTTCATTTACTTTCATTCTTTTTTATACAATGAAATGATTCTGTATATTTATTGCTTTCTGTAATTTTCTTTTTCATCCTTCACCAACACGATGCCATCTGTGTATACTAGTGACTGGATTTTTACTGGTCTCATTTTTCAGCTCACAATTTTAATGGTTTTTGTTCTTCTTTTGCTTTTCTTTATTATCTGGTTCATAACTATTATAAATAGTAGTGGACTCAGACTGTCCCTTTGCATTATACCTCTCTCTAGGTTAAACGTTTTAGAAGTTTGTCCGTTTAAATGTACTTGCGCCTCCCATAAGGTTAGATCTTATTTCTCTAGACTATACTGTGTAGTCAATTGTGCTTTTGACATCTCTTGTTTATGCTTCAAATATAATATTTCCTATAACTAATTGATTGTTACTACAAAATTTATGCGATCTCAGTTGTCGTTTTTCGTCATTTCCGCACCAAATCGTCCCTTTGTTCCTAGTTCTTGTGTAACATCGTTAACGATTCTTGCATTCCAATCTCCTGTGATTATTATTTGGTTAGGTATTCAACGGACATTGTCTAGAATTGTTTGCAATTTTCCGTGGAATGCTTCTTTAATAATAAATTCAATAAATTATCATTTGGAAATTTTTTAGATTCTTATTGAATATTACCACAATTACAAAGTGGGTATTCCAGCCAGCAAAAATTTTGTACGATTGGTGAGTCCAAACTCGACAATAAATCGAAAATTTGTTTTAGACTATACTTGGACTAGGTTTATTACCCTACAATTATTATTTCTTTGTACTAAAAGAATCACTTGCAGGACAAAGTATAATGACAACTTTTTACAAAAAAAACTATCTATCCTTCCAGAAAAATGTATATTTGCTAGAAAAAAAACTTTTTCTATATTTATATGATGACCTAATTAATTTAAAAAAGATATTCCAGTTTATATTTAATTAACTTGCGTGTTTTAACCAAGATATAATAGTCGTTTGTACTACCAAAAATTTTAGAAATTGGAGCAAAAAATTGAGTTGACTAAAATAAATTGTAAGTATATCTAACAACTGACTGGTGCAAGTTTTTTTTTTAATTCAAGGGGTATTTAAGAGATTACAAATTAAAAAAGTAAAAAAACTAATTATTCGGGTTATTGATAAACAAAAGTTCAAAATCGTTTCTTTTCTGCTATAGAGCGAATAACCTGACGAATTGTTGATTTTTCTACCACCTACGATAATTTACTTTAGCAAACTTTAGTGTTAAATATATAAACTTTTATTTATTGAGCAGTATACTTATAAAAAATACACTAAAGAGACATGCACGATTGTTAAAATAAATAAAGCAGATATAACTTAATAGTTAAACAATTAAACAAAATGTTAACAGTTAACATATTTTCCAATTTTTGAACACTTTGTTAAATAGAAATAGCTGTAACTAAGTAAGTATTGCATTAAAAAGTAAGTTTTAGCAAGTACGCGAAAACTTACAAAAATATGAAAACAAATAAAATCGCTCGTAAAATGTGGGCGTTCCGGCAGTTTCATCTTATTCTAGTTTTAGGAGGCGTTCAACTTTGTCACATATTTGTTTGATATCGGCACTGGTAAGCAAACATTTGCAGTCAATGTTTTTCTTGAATTTTGCCTATCGAGTTCAACAGTTTCTCTTCGGCGCGCTCTTAAAAGTTTGGAGTGTAGTTCGAATGGCGATGAATACGAAGTGTTCAAAATGACACTACACGCGTGATGGGAATTGAAAGGCTGCTTCAAAGTGGAAACCGCTACTGGATGCAACAACGGCGTCATCAACGGTTTAAGTTACTAACACGACAGGTTGCCCTCGCTTTGATTTTCTTTTAGTAATTACTAACTTATGAAAGTTGGTATTAAATGAAAATACATCTACACATATTGTAAATTTAAAAATCATAGGCACATGTTATTAGGGAAAATAATACATAATTTAAAGAAATTATATTACAGAAAAATACTGACAAAGTCAAATGTAATGTAATATTAGGTGTATACAGATAATTCAGTTTCCAATCTACTCTCAATAGTAATAATCCTTTAATTCTAAACAACATGAGATGCTCTCTGCAGAAGCATACAATTAAGAAAGTGACAAAGTAAAAAATGAAGAAATAATAACAGGCTACATGTTTTAAAAGACCAATAAAAGGAGACAACTCCAAACAAAAAATAAATTTTTATAACTTAACAGTTTTTTATGAATTACACAGCTAATATTGCATTTTTTCTTTTGACCGTTACCTACACTATTAACTACAACATAATCAATAACTTTTGATTGGTTTAATATTTAAAGGGTTTAGTTATACACTTATTCAAATACAAAAATGTAATTTTTGAGGAAAAGTTTTTTTTTAATTTTTTTTAAATTTTGGAAAAGTGCCATAAAAATATATTTATTAAAAAACTTAAAGTAATCTAATGTTACATGCAAAGAATAGTCATAAAATTATTAGATTATTGCTTCAGATTACATTTCAATTAATATTTACCAATTTGAAGAAAAAATTTGGAATTTTTAAAACATTTTTTCTTTAATACCTTCTTTTATTTTATGAGGTTGGTTTGAAAAGTCTCGTCTCTACTATAACTTTATTAATAAATAAGGTATACAGATAAGCTGTATATTTCTTATAAACTTGACCTATCTTCTATCAAGGCGTGTTATTTTTTCCTACAAAATCACCGTCCCAGTGCACATCTGTATGCCAAAGATTAGCAAGAGTTTTTATCTTGTTGGAAATGAAATCAAGCGTTTTTTCCACACACAGGTGCATGCACTCCTTCGTAATTAGTGTAACTCTATCTCTTTAAATATTCTTTTAGTTTCAAAAAAATCGTAAGCGATGAGATCCTACCAGCAGGACGAACGCAGAATTTTTTTTAAATTTCCTGCGTTTGTCAACTACAGTGAAGAAGAGCATCGTTGAATAATTATTTCGACACCAGATGTAACTAGTCGGAATTGAACTGCAAGTTTTTTCAGTTTTCGCTTATTATAATTCAATGTTTACTATGTTGTTTTAATTCACATTTCCTTCCAAAGGAAAAGCTCCGAATGTTGTCGAATTAGGAGACCAAAGAAGTGCGTCACATTTCTGCTCAATATACGTGGAACCCATCTTGTTTATACTTTCCTATAGCCAAACAAAGCATAAATTATGTGATGGACTCGTTCAATAGAAAATTTAGAAGTTCCAACGATAGATTTTTGCTTTACGCGGTGATTAACACAAATCACTTCGTCTACGCGTACTTGGTGCTGTTCACCCATCAAAGGCCGATTACATTGAGCCTGATCATGTAGATTTTCTGTGGCTAGATTTTTTCTTTTCACACTTCTTGCTAACGATTCAGACACATATATATTATATTTATGATTTTTTGCTATTACATTTTTATTCTGATGCTATTATTAATTTCATCTCTTTGAACATTCAGAGGTCTTTCTTTTTTGATATTATTATGTATTAATTCGTTTATTCTACGCCAATGTGTTTTTTTAATGTGATAACATGTTTTAGCAAACAAAAACCAAGTCAAATAAAGTGTAATACCAAGTGGAACAAGTAAATGCATTTTTTTTGTTATTCAGCTC
Source organism: Sinelater perroti (assembly GCA_036346155.1). NCBI lineage: Eukaryota > Metazoa > Arthropoda > Insecta > Coleoptera > Elateridae > Sinelater > Sinelater perroti. Next base: position 6,068,173 of record JARFIY010000013.1, on the reverse strand, counting down.
ACTATAATCAATAATTAATTAAAAACCATTATAATGTAGTAGCAATAAATATTTAATAGTAATTTTGCAAATCCCTAAAACAAGTACATTTAACTTGTCAAATTAGGTAAAAAATTAAAAGTTAAATTACAAAGTTAGATTAACGTAGGTCTCTAATGTGTCGTTACAATTAACAGTTTAGAGTAGAACAGGCACTTAACTAAATTGTGCTTCGCTTAAAATGTAGCTCAAGTTTTACTGACGGCTTGACCACTAACTATATTTTTGTTCAAAATGTTCACAATGAAAATTAAAAGGCTTCCGCAATTTAAGCACCCAATAAAACAACAAATTCAGAAATTTAAAATATAATGAATTTCATTAAATTATACGAAGTAACGAAAGTCACTACAATTTAAACTGTACACCAACGAAATTGACGAAAATAATTTTGAATAGAATTTCTAACAACTTGAGTATTTGACACTAAGATAAAAATTCAAGAATTCTGTAGTGAAGAAAAAAGTTGAAAGAACAGGATTGTGGTTCATGCCCCTACTAGCAGCTGAAATTAAAGAAAAACATATTTTATCAAAACGATTTTTTAAAAAATTGTTTATATAAAAACTTATAAGAAAGCTGTGAAATTTATGCGTCACTCTAATTTTATTTTTTGTAGTTCTTTAAATAATTGATATTAAGATTTGTTACATTGATCATAGATGCTACTTATATTTCACTAATTACTAAATCAAACGAAAGATCTTCCTTATTCTATATTTTTATTTTTTTCATTTTGTTTCTTCTGCGTATTGTTGCACTTTACTTTGTTCCTTTTCTTTAATTTGTTAGCGTTTTTTTTGATTTTTTATTGCCTCTTGTAATTTCGCAATTACAATATTTTTTAATATTTTTCTATTTTTTTGAATATGACAGTTATCTTATTTGTTCTTTTTCTTTTATTGTTTTGGTGCTGGTCTAAGAAGTCTTCTACAAATGAGTTTTCTTTACTAAGCAACTTTTCCGTTAAGTGAATTATTTGGCTTTGTCAATGAGTCACACTCTTTAACAATCAGTTTATCAGTACCAAATATTATTTTAGTAAATATATAATACTTCCTTGTATTTTTAAACAAATGTTACTATTGTTACAATTTTATATATTACTGGACTTTTGTATCTGCCTATATTTATTACTCAATAAATTCTTGATTTTGTTCTCTTATCTCTCTGAGAAGCGATGATCTTGATTGTTCTTTAACTCAACTCATATTTTTCTGATTTTTGAAAGGCCCTGTTGTATAAGTTATATAACTACAGATGACGTTGATTTTTCTCTGAATCACATTAGTCGCTCTAGAAACTTTATTAGCAAGGAACATAAGTATTTTTTTAATAATTGGGTATCTAATGGTCGATAGATTATTTTCCAAATTGGTACATCTGTACCTTAACGGGGAAAAATGTTCACTGATTTTTAGACTTCAATTTCTATCCAGTAGGAAGAAGTGCTGACGGGGACTGTAGGAGTTGGCAAATCTTTCCAAAGGAGGAGGTAAAAGCGTAGTAAAGGTAAGCAATACAATTTGATAGTGATTACTGATCCTAACAAGTCTGAATTTTTGTACGATTCAATTATGACAAGTATTAAAGTTATTTGAGAAAAACTGAATTTCTTATATATTGGGTCTATGGAAGGCCAACACTTTTTCGGAATTTTAGATACGATTCAAGTTGGGTTCAAAGTAGTAATGAATAAAGGGGAAATTGAGGTTAATTTTTTATTAAAAATCCGAAGGACATCGACACTCTATGGTGCAGATTTCAAATGTTAAAGTTACAAAAGGAGTTTTGCAACTGCCAAGTCTATGCCGTTTACGCTATTCAATTTGCCTACTTACTTTTATGACTTTCCGTATTTGACTTTGCCTTACTGGATAATATTTAGTGTAAATATACGGTTTGTGTTGTATCGAAATGCATTATACAGATTATAAGAGAATGTAAACTTTGACACCTGAAATCTGCGCTATGGAGTGCCGATGCCCCTCGGATTTTTAATGAAAGATTAACTTCAATTATCACTTTATTCATTACTATTTTAAATGAAACTTTTTCATTTAAGCGTTAATCCTAATTAAAATTTCGAAAAGTTGTTGGTCCCCATAGACCCAATGTGTAAGAAATTTAGTTTTTCTCAAATAACTTTAATACTTGTCATAATAAAATCCTAGAAAAATTCAGGTTTGTAAGAGTCACTAATTATTATCAAAGTATATTATTAGCTTTTATTTCTGCCGACCTTCTCCAGACTTTCACCTTCTCTTTTCATAAATGGATTTTTTAGGAGAGGAGATAAAGGTTTGTTCATTTTTTGCTTCCGACCTCCATCTCCCGCGGCCGGGTAACAGAATTAATATATAATTTGATCACTACGTCCTGTTATATAGGTCATAACATGTAAATGCCATTTTTAATTTTTGCTGATTTTTTTCTGTTTAGGATTGAGTTTTAAGTTCTTTGTAACATTAGAATGGAGGGGGATAAACATTACTTGTTTGTTGTTAACCATGAAGTAGATTAATAATGTGAATAATATATTGTATGATTCTTAACTATATGCTTCCAATTTGCGTTTACACTGAGAATATTGAGCAATGTACTCGATAATATTGCGTCACGCCTTGCACGAGTACACCAACTGGCGCATTCACTTTGTCCCCTGCAATTGCATATGCACACCCCCGCAATACGCTCTCAAAGTGGATACCGAACACTTAAGTAAATTAGCTGTCGCTGACCTCATAATAACCTGCGCTTGTTAAATATATAAATACCGTACCCGGTCAGAGTCATTAATATTACTTTAGCGCGGGGATAAAAGATTGGCTCTGCGTGTACGTTGTTTTGCTCTAAGCGCTGGAAAAGCAAATTTACGGAAAATTGTTTATCGGAACTGTGCTTACGTTACGGGAAATGTTACAAACTAAACAGTATCAGTGCTTGCTTGAGGATTACCTAATTTTGGATTTGGCAGATTGGCAAAATGTTACATTCAAACACGGTGTTGCGTAACGCTAAGTGAATCGAAGAAACTGTGTATTAACAATGGGTTATACATAACCACCGGCAAATTGTGCTGTTGCATGCAGCGGGTGTAATAACTTTAAAATTCAAACCAAACCCTCGGCTGTATTTTTCTGTTCGTTCAACTTTTGAATTAAACAAAAACTAGGAATGCTATTGGTGGCTTTAAACGCGAATACCTCACAATTTATTTTCTGTATCAAGCGGATTACAGAAAAGTGCGGTAACTCCATCTGCAGTTCTCATTAATCACGTTACCTGCATGCATTGCTTTACAATCATACGGTTCGAGCCTGTTACCCATAAATATACTTTAGTGAATGAATATTCGCTACCCGACAAATATCCAATACACCTACTTGCTTGATAAATGCCCGTTTCCCATTAATTAATCGAAGTAGCAATAGAACAAATTAATGCCAGTCGCACTTAGGAATTAAAGCGAGGTACAAACGCAGTCGCTTTTATTAGTACGACAACATTTCTGGATTTACAGGTTAAAAATATGACAAAGGACTTTCCCTTACTTCGTTTAATTAATCGTTTCTTGCGCCAGCTAGTACTTGTATTAATTGAGATCAAACACCAAGCAAACGCAGCCAACCAATGGGCACAACTTAATTTAATTCACTTGCCTATCGGTTATGCCTACCAAAATTGGTAGGTTCGTATTTTAAATAAAATACGAACCATTTATTACAGAATACTACAATCATCCCAACTCAATCGGAAGCAATCTGGCGACTTTTAGTAGTGTAAAAATAAGTCAGGAGAATTTTTGTTTAATGTGGATCATGTAGTGTTTTTTTTTTTGTGGAGACGCACCTATCGGCACTGCAGCCTCAAGGGTTTATTGTTCCCAATAACATGCAGTTAACTAATTTAATACTGCGACGTCACACGGGTTTCCAAAGCGACTCGAACTCGTCCGCCTCGGCTCGCGAACACAGGAGCGATGCTTTTGACAACTGAGCTACAGCGGTGGCCTATGTAGTGTTATAAAAATGTATAGTTTCTTAGACATTGGGGTAGTTTTGGCTATTAAAAGATAAAATGTATATAATTTTTTTTTATTGAAGTACCCAATTACCATATATTTGGTTCAATCGTCTACATTACTGATTATGGCTTTTATACTCTTTTTTCACGTTTTAGAAAAGTTTTCTGCACAATCATTTGGCAAATATCACTATAGCTTCTTAATTTGAAATGACAGTTTCTTCACCATGCACGATGACCTTCACTTTCATGTACAACTACGCATTTTCAATAGGATTAGCATCGAAGTGACGTTATTTTGTTGTTTCCATGCACTGTGTAGTTTGCTGTCATGTTTAAGGCCATTATTTTCTTGAAGCACCTAAATTGTTCTGTCAGAACAAAAAAACCTGTCAACACACTTCAGTAAGCATTTCTGCTAAATCTCTCTCTTTCTCTAATGGCGCTACAGCTCGCTTCGGACCTTGGCCTCTCTCAGTTTTCTTTCCCATACATCTCGATTCATGGCAGATCTCTTTGGATGTTTTTTTTTGTCCTCTGCCACTTCTTTCTGCCAATTTTTCCGGGATTTTTTACCGGTATTTGCTCCTCCACTCTCGATTCGAGGATACTCCTTGGCATTTTCTGTTCCCCCATTCTAACGACATGAGCGGCCCACCGTAGTCTTTGGATTCTGACAAATTCAGATATGAAGATTCCTTTATATTTTTCATACAGCTCATGGTTGTGTCTTGATCTCCATGCCCCCCCCCCTTCTTGCTTTAGTACAAATATTCGTCTCAAAATTTTTCTTTTGAAGACGTTGTAGTTTGCCATGTTCTGTGCTAAGATCTATGTATCGCATCCATACACTATTATAGGTCTGATGATGCTCTTATAGATTCGAATTTTATTTTTTGGGTGTACATTGTGGGATCTGAGTATGTATAGGAGAGCAAAGTACGCTTTGTTTGACTGGGCGACTCTTCTTCGAATCTCTGGTTCTTCACTTCCATCTTTGGATAGATTTACTCCCAGGTAAGTAAAATTTGTTACTTGCTTCAGATTGTCGTCACCAATGGTTATGTTTTGCAGAAATCCAGTTGAACGCGTTTGTTCTGTCTATGTTTATTGTTATTCCTACTTCACTAGCTTTGTTTTTCAAATCCATATATATCTTTTACAGTTGACAGTGACCGTCCCATTATGTTAATGTCATCTACGTATGCTGCAATTTTATTTGGAATTTAAATTGTTCACAAAGAGAAAGAGGCAATCAAATCTGCGTTTACAAAGACATCCCCAAATATGCACTTTTACAAGATACTTTACTGTACTCTAAAAAATTCTATTACTCTTTCTCTGACTTTCGATAAGGAAGATTGTTCCCCGAAAGAAGACATAGTCTTAATATCGATCCAAATTTTTCTTTGCAGGCAACTGTGAATCGTATTTAGAAATACCTGAATTTCTTCCTCGCAGAATTTCATTTGGGTACACCGCAGCGAAACCCTGGCTTGTCTTAAAAGAGTCGCAATATCGCTTTATCCTTCTTCGTTGTTCTGACGCAGACTATTCCCCTCTCTAGCATATTGTTTACATTCCCAACTTACAAATGTTACTTTACCCACTTAACGAATGCCTTCGATTTCCGCGTATATATTGCAACCTTTTTATACATCAGTTTAGATCCAATATACTGCCCAAAAAAAGCACGAAATATAGATTAAAACTAATTAACAGAGATAAAATACATATTTTTCTGAAATATAAAAATATTTGTCATTCATGAAACTATTCAAGCCTAAAAAAATCAGTTATAATACAGGTAAAAGTTTTCTTCAAGAATCTATTAATAGTTATATGTTTTGAAAAAAAATAGTTTTCTAGTATGGATATAATTTTTCAATTGAGTTAGATATCTCGTAGATAGATCATTGTTTTTCAACTGATTTCTAAACAATTAAAATTATCATCGGCTAGCTTTATTAATTTAAAATAAGTATTTTAAGTGATAAAATAAAAGTTACTAATATTAAAAATATAAAATCTTTGTATTATTATAGATTTAATAAATTCATGTAAACCTCATAAGACCTAAAAGCCTAAAACATTAGTGATTGTTCTTCTTCATTCTCCTTTGTGCTTAATTTTATTTCCCTATCATTTTTTCTTTAGTTTTATTATCTTGTTCCATCATGTCTAATCAAGTCTTTCTTCTGCGGCACGATTAAAACTTTAATTATTTTTGTAATTCTGTGGCCATGTACCTTACCTTTGTAATACTTGGGATTTTATTATTTCATTTATCCTCTTTAATAAAATGTGTTCAATTTTCTTTTTAGTTATTCATATTATTTTTCTTTTTACTCTATATATTTTTATTCATTATTTAAGGGTTTATACCTATATTTAGTATAATTAGTTATTTGATATATTTTAATTTTAGACAGTTAGTAATCGTGTAGTTAAAAGCTTCAAGTGATTGATGGGTGACCTACTTAGATATCAAAATAATTGTTAATCTTTTACTTTTAATTTTATTTCTCACGCAACACATCCGGTTTAAAAATGTACAACAAATTGTTTTAAGCGATTGGTAATTAAAATCCTGGTAAAAAAATTTTATTTTATTTTTGCTATTAAAGAACATATAATTCTCAACCACCTTGACCTAATTACTTTTTTGTTTTGTTTTCTATACGTCAGCTATATCTACCGGTTATAATTTTAGTGTTTCTTTTTCAAAGTAACAATGGAAAGTTTTTGTTTATTCTTTAAATAAATTTCTTAAATAGATTCCCCTCGGACCTGATTCTACCTCTTGCCCTATTTATATTTAATTTTTTGAACTATCAACTTTTGGTTTTACTAGCTTTGCTTTCTGTTTTTTTTTTATTTTTGCCAATGATTGGGTTCTTGTCTAAGTTTGGGTTTGATATTTTGTTGAATCATTATCTATATAAACTCATTAATCTCTCAGATTTATTTAATATAATTTTAATTTTCTTCTGATTTCGTCTTTTCAATCTTTTTAGTATCTTTTTCTTAACTCACTTTTTTTAACAAAAGTTACAACTTTCATAACTTCTTTTGTTTTTTGCTTACCTTTAATTTGCTATTAGTTCTTTCTCCTATTTTTAAATTTTTTTCATGCTGTTTTCCGTTATAATTCAACACCCTACAATCTTTATTTAATCAACAACCTTTGGGCAGGCAACATTTTTGGTTTGTCTACTTATTCAGTTTTTACTTTTTCTTTAAATTTTGTTTGTTTTAAATTGCTCTAATTATTTTTTATTTAGTTAGCTACCTACTCTGCTGCTTTCTTTACCTACACACCTTTTATTACTTTTTAGCACTCCCTCTACACTTTTCAATTTTTCTCTACTGCAGTTTATTTAGACTTTAATTTTATCATCTTTCAAATTTTTAAACTACGTACTATTTATTATTTTTTGTGTTTTTATTGGACTCAAATTATTAGTTGCATTTGCTCGATTTGTTTTATTGCTGTCTTGACAAATTGAATTTTTTTGCGTTGCTGCTTTATACCAAAATGTATTTGTATTCGCCAGCTTGCATCAATTTATATCAAAATTTTTTATTAGAATATATTTTATTAAATAATAAAATTGCTTAAATGCATCAGAGAAAAATTTAATTTGATGAATAACAACTCTAAGATTCTTCACATGAACTAGTGTAGAAAAAAAAATAAACTCAGGTGATCATACCCATATTATATAATTTTTTAAATAAATAATTTAGGGTATTAATTTAGTTATTTTTTAACTAGGTTTTTATATGTAATGGAATAATATATACTTGTAAAACTAATTTTAAACGAATAGTAATCTTTTCTCACTTTTGCCAATTCTGCCACCATTATAACTAAAAAATGTTTATTTATGATAAAATAGCATTGGTTGTAGGCTGCTCATTTATGCAAGAAAGTATATTTAGGAAAAATTAGTAGCTCGTTAACGGAATTTATAACTCCACCTGTAGCCCTCTGTTCAGTTAGCATATATTATCAAAACGGATTGCGTGGAATATGTTGACTTAATGAACGTCAAAAATATTACATTACAATTTCATACATTTTCTGCAATTCAGCTAGATTAAGAAATTTGCATAAAACATACTTAAGTAATTAACATGATATTTTTGTTACGAATTTATGAGGAATTTTTGCGTAGGTTAGGCCAAATTAAATGTTTTTTTTTTATATTGAGAGGTTTTTTTCTGTGGTAGCTGTACAATCAGAAATATTGCTATCTATAAGAATATTGAGGCAATATTAATTAAATTAAAGAAAAATATATAATAAACTTATTTAACCAACAAATAAAAGCATAGCTACAAGCAACGTTGACAAAATAAAGTTAAATATAACAACTGATATATAAAAAAATTTAAATTTAATTCAGTAAACTTTCGTATTGTACAAAGTTTAAGCCTAAGTACAAACAGTACACTTTAAAAAAATAATAAATTTTGTTAGTGCATGTAAAATTACATATTATCGAAAATTTATTTTAAACAATAGGATGTTACAAATAGCTTAAGGTTATGGAAACGTATAAAATAACTGTAATTAGTTTCTTAACAAACAAATATACATATAATAAGAGTAAATTTAAGAGAACATATTTTACAAAAAAAAAACTTTCCCTTAAATAACAAAGGAGAGGATGGTATCGGCCGCATAACTATATGCGTTTGCATAATGTCCAGATAACGCACCGGTACTGAATATTCACACGTCCAATCCGGGTAATTTTGGTTCACGCAAATACGTTATCCTCCCGCCGCAATGGGTAATGAGTCGGGAGTTGAATTTAGCATGCGGAAAAATTGGCGCCATATACGGGCACCAACTGTACAGCACCGTCTAGCACCTTTGAAAATTGTCGACTTACGCTCCAACAGCTACCTGGTGTCGTGATATACAGGTAATAATTGCATCTCATTTGCATTCTAATTTCTACAACCGATGCCAATTATGACGCTTGATGCAAAACAATGGAGCACGCTATTTGTGGCTTACAATAGCTTGTGAACGCGTCAATGATATGTGTCACGTATGAAATTAGTACGTTTTTCAAATTTTAAAGTAATTAAAATTGCATTAATAACATTTTAGAATTATAACAAAAGTGTTATCGTTTTTAAACATTTTCTCTTATTTTTTAAATCTATTTTGCTGAGTATTTTCTTTAAGTTTGCACTACTGACAAAGCCACAACAAGTCTACTGTGTCTATTAACTTATACGTGGGCTGCACCCCTGTATATGTTAAAAGCATCGTACAGTTTGACATTTTTGACGCCGTACGTACTCAGAACGTTTTGTCATACGGGCGCTATTTTTTTGTTTCTTTTAAATTGGAAATTTCTTCGCGGCCAGATAATAGAATTAACTCGTGAACATTGTCGTGCGATAATTTTTTGCCACTTCCAACGTGGATTACCTCAACAACAGTACGTTGATCAACTCACTTCTACTTTTGGTGATGAAATTCCACACAGAGACACTGTGTTATCGTTGGTTCAATCAGTTTAATCGTGGTCGTAGTTCACTGGCAGATGAACTTATAGAAGGCCGTCCAAAATCGGCTGTGATGTCAGCAAACATCAATGCCGTGGGCGAGCTGATAAAGTAAGATCGTCATGTGACTTACTGGAAAATTGAGGCATCTTTAGGCATTAGTATGACTCGATATTGCATAAATATTTATCCGTGAAAAAGCTGTGTGCGAGTTGGATCCCGCATAAGTTAACGATCGCTCAAAAACAGACTCGTGTCGATTGGTCAAATGCTCTTTATAACATCGTTACAGATGACGAATTTTCGATGTATGCGTGAGTTCGAAAGTAAACAGCAGTCGACTGTACGGATCTTCCAAAATAAACCAAACTAAACAAAAGTTATTCACCCTCGAAACACCTTGAAGCAAATAGTCGCCTGTTTCTTTTTTGGAAAAACTGGACATGTTGCAACAGTGGTTTTAGAAAATCACAAAACAGTCAATTGTGAATGATACACAGCCATTTGTTTGTCAGAAGTTTTCGGAAAAATAAGAATAACCAACGCGCGACGCCAGATCATTTTCCACCATAGCAACGCGAGCTCACACACATCAACGCAAGCCAAATCAAATCATCGAATTGATGAGTAATCCGCCGTAGAGTCTTGATTTGACCCCTAACGATTTGTTTTTGTTCCCACACGTAAAAAACAAACTGCATGGAGAACGATTTTCGACGCCGAAATGGAGGCGGTTGGTGCGTTCAAAACTCATATTCCGCAGATACCTGATTTGCTAGGAAAAATGCTATAAAAATTAGTTTCAGCATATGCAACAATGTATTGACCATCAAGACTTATGAAAAACAATAAGAAAGTTTCCAACATTAATCATTTGTTTTGGTTATGATATCGTGCAGTCCATGTACGTATCTCTTTATAACAGTGCACGACCGTTCACCTATGGTCAACTCCTGCTTACTGACAGATACTACAAAAATAACTTAGATGCACATAGCATTTTTTATATTGACCTGTTAACATACAGCTTATATTTACTTTATATTTAAGGTGTTGCAAACATCCATGAGTTTAGTGGGAATAAAATTTGCTCACATTGTTGCTTACAGATTAAAGTGGTACGTTCTTGTTATATTTCTAACTATATTTAATTCTTTATTCAATCTTCAACAAAAAATTTAATTTTAAGAAAGAATAATATCTTAATTTCCATTTAATTTACTTGCAAATTTCACGTAACTATAATGAGTTTAATAATATAGAAAAGTACCAGTAGACTTTCACTAGATGGCATTGGAAAATGCTGTCTATGTCACAATTATGAAAAATGCACAACTCATGCACATATTTGTAAAGGTGACATTTTAACACATTTTTAGAAAAAGTTTCTTGGAATAAATTGATTTGTGTTATTGTGGCCTTTTGAAGTTGGAAGAAGACTAGGTGCAATTTATACACTTAATTCTTTTCTATTACCGGAATGGTAAAAATACCACGCAAGCAACAAAAATATATTTACTGTTTAAGGAGATAGTTTTTGTCTGAAATTAGTTTCCTAAATTTAAAGCTGGTGATTTTGACCTTAAAATCCAACAACGATTGAGGAATCTGGGTACACAACACGAAATTTAGCAGAAATATTAGAAACATCAAAAACTTCTGCCCAAAAGCATTTAGTAAAGCAATAAAATTAACAACGAAATTTTTGAAATAATAAAATTTGGCAAACTTGAACATCTGTCGGGAAGCAGTGCCGAGCTGGAGATTGAAAATTTGGTGGTAACCAAACAACAAAACTGTCACAGAGGCTAGACATTGATATCTGTTGAGACACTCTATTAAAATGTGCAAGGACTAATTCTTATTCCAATTGCAAAAAGTAATTACTTAACAAAAAGTCTTACCAACTGCAACACAACTAACAATATCTACAGAAAAAATATACATAAAATTTTCGATCCAACGTCATCTAAATTACTGAAGAGGATCATTTAGGAAAAATGGTTATCAAAGTCTTGTTCTAATTTTTCGTAGCTTTTAATTTGGTATACATAATTTTGTTAAATGTCATAAGCTAATATCTTTTTTATTAAATATAGTTACTTTTATATAGTGACTAAAAGTAATTATATATAGTATAGTCCTCTTGTAAAAAATTATTACAAAATATATAAATTATCAAGTTGCAACACCAAAAAGTTGCCTACAAAGTGAATGAGTAACAATAAACTCCTGAACATTTTTAATAATTCAAAAACAACTTAAAAATACTTGAATATGTCTCTGTAGTGTAAATATCATCTATTCAAATTACAGAAACAATTTGGTTCGACATCAGAAGTTAGATTTTTTCATTACCTAATTTTCTCTTTCAGTAGTCGTATTTGTATGTTTTCACGTCTTAAAGTTTATTCGACGCATCCATGTTATCCACCTTATCGAAATTTTCCTACTTAGGAAACTTTAGACACCTTTAGATATTACGACGACTTTTCTCTATTTAAGAGGTATCTAGAAGTTTGTAAATCGAACTTTGTTTAATCAAAAATCTCGTAATTACTGTATGTTTTCGATTAGTTCCCTTTTATCAATAAAAAATTAATTTATTTTAATATTATTGCTTCGTAAATTGTAAATAATTTGTTAAGTGAAAATACTATATTTGTGTAAATCATCATTATTAAAAATTTCTGAAGTCTGCATTAGCAAAAAACGCAAAATAGTATTACAAATATTGTTTAAGTCAATAATCACCAACAGTAGACATACGTTCCCACCGCAAACGCATAACTCAAGATCATACCAAACAAGAAAACCAGAATTTGCTAAACAATAATAAATACCGCAAAAATTGCAAATAAGCAATTATTACTAAAGCCTACATCCAGCCAACTATAGAGGCTATCAGGTGTATTAACAATTACAACTTAATAAAGGCAAATATGTTGTCCTTATAAGAACTCATAGCTCACCAAATGTTGCTTTATCAATTGTTGCAATAAGAGTAATAAATATTTATACTGCAAACCTGAACAACAAAACACTGAACAAGGAAGCAACAAGAATGACATTACACCATCCCAATTTCTAACCCAATTTGAAACAATGCTCACTAAACTCATGAACTAAAATAGTGTAACGTCAAGTATACTCAAAACGCTAAATAACAAGTCCCAATAGTGGACCTCCTTTAAAAATAGTGGGCTGGCACAGCGTCACCTAGAATATAATCTTTTTCTCAATAAACAGAATATTGATACTCAAACAAAATATTCGATACTGTAAATTTCTTTATTACAAAATAGTTTTTTTTAAGTATTGCAAAGAGGGTTTTTGCTTTGACTTATTTCTAGAGCACTCAACCGTAATAAATAAATCAGCACTTCTATTACTTCTAACCAAATAACCTTCATTTTATAACGATCACACAAAATGATCACAAATATTTTTAACACGCTAAACAGTTAATCTAAAAATTAAAGTTTATCTAAAAACGGAGAACAAAATCAATACTGCAGTATCACTGGTATTCTACCCCACTAAATCTTGCAACAAATGGCATTGTGGATAATTATCTTGTGGACATCATAACAAAAATTAACGAAAAAGTATCAGAGTCATTTGGCAGCAAACCAGGCTTCTCGGCGATAAAAGTAAATAGAATACATTAACTAAAAAACTAAAAAATTAGAAAATACAACATTTAATGCATATATAAGTAATTTATCACCGTCCTCACACAACGACTATGTCTTGTAGAAAATCAAGAAACAATAACTAAGAGTCCCAGATATTCTACTTTAGTAAATTTAAAAATCTGGAGGCATGCGCCCAAAAAACAAATAGCATATCTCTTTGACGAACACTTATCTAATATTTTTCAACTACATGCTCACTCCAAATGTCCCATACAATATTTTATGCCTGAAAAATTAAGTCGAAAATTAAAAACTTCAACAATAAAGAGGATTGCATTCTTATTACTGCAAAACATACCTAAGTGAGACGTACTATCAGATCAAAATTGAAATAACCAATTTAGACTGTACCTAATCAGCATGGGTGTTTCTCAGAAAAGTGTAATAGAACATATTTTGTATCAAATATTTAAAACTGCCATGCGACGAGGATATAACTACTATCACATTCGCAAATGATACTGCGTTACTAGCTTCACACAGGTGCCATACAAATAGCAGAAAATTTTAATAACATGTAAAAGTGGTTATTAAGTGACGTATAAAAATCCACGACAATAATATTTGCTATAAAGGAAGGGCATAAATGTGCGGCTGTATAAATAGTATCTTTTGTCAATGGTTGGTTACAAATGGAGATAACAAATAAACAACTAGTCCAAACAGAGGTATCAACTCTTACTTATGGCTCTAAATACCACATTTTGAAAACTGCATTGACCTGTGAGTAACTATGAGAGTAGCGAAATATAGTAAAATAATGGAGGATAGCAGAACCTATTAGTACCAAGGTAAAACCCAAGGAAAATGATCCCAAACTGATTTGTCAGTGGATTTTCGCAAGCATAACTAAAACAGTTTTAATGGTTGCAATGGTGCAGTGCAGAAAGGAACAAAAAGCTACTGTACGATTATTTTTCCAAGACAACCATAACAGCTGAAAGCCAAAATACCCTTTTAGTAGGGATACGGTACAAAACGTCTCCGCGTGAGCCAACATGAGCAGTTTTAACATTCATAAGCGTCAAAATAACTACCTGAAATTCCGTCAGGAAAGTTGAGTAATGTTAGTACAGAAATAAACAAAACAAAAACTAATATACTTAGTATCAGCGAAGTTAGATGTCCAAAAATCGGAAAATGCCGGGCCGAGAACTACCCAAGGTAGTTCAATTAGTGATCCATTGGTAAATTGAGTGTAATACAAGCTCATATTCCAACCACCTACAAAGAAGATGACGATTTCGAGAATTTCTCTAACAAGCTAAATAAAACAAAGTATAAAGTCAAAAATTATTTAAAAAATATATTTATATACCAAAATAAGCAAAAGTACATAAGATGACAACATTGGAAATTTTGGTTAAAAAATAAAAATGACAAAAGTGAGAGATTACTGCAACAATGTATAGAAACAGTCGACTAAAGCTAACAGACCTTTCAAATTACCGGACAGGCAATTATACACGTTGAAATGAGCTCGTGACAATAATGAACATATCGTCAACGAAACTGACTATACACTAATAAACAAGAAATTAAAAACAATAACATAGCTTGGGATCACAACTCAATAGTCACGATAAAACAAAAAATAATTAGTAGTAACGACAAAATAAATATTACGGAATTAACAAAAAAAAAAGATATTTCTATTCGAGTGTCTTTTGTTATAAAGAAGAAATTCTTAGAACTTAATAATAAAATTAAAACACAAAATTACTATGACATAAGAAAAACATACACTGAAGTAAAAACAATCATATACATAAATCAAGAGAGAACACTGGTGTCATAAAATGAGACAAAAAAGGATAATAACTGAAATTTTTGATTAAAATATTCCAAATGTACAAAAATACAAATAAAGGTATATAGAGAAAAATTCACAATAAAATTAGAAAAAAGAAGCAAAAGAGGCCTTGATGCTAGACAAATGCAAAGAAATCCAACAACTTCAGGAGAGACATGATATTTTTAATATACCTAAGAAGATAAAAAGTCATAGGCCTGAGACGTAACCAGTACTCGGGTATCTTAAAAGACGAAAATGGGGACATTATTATAGACTTAGAGGACAATTTGAAAAGATGGAATGAATACATCAAAGAAATGTTTTATAGTTACAAAGTCATAAAATATAAAATCAAAGTCAAACACGCAATTATATGAACAAAAGCACAGGGGGCTTCTGAATCCGATAAAGTGTACAGCGAATTATTAAATACCTAACTATCTTGGGAGAATCATTTAACAACATATACAAAACAGGGATGATATCGCACAACTGGATGACATCTACAATTCTTACTATTTTAAAAAATCCGCATGTTAAAATGTAATGAAAAAATTCTTATAAGACAAGCCCTAAAAATATTTCTTCGAGTGATATATATATATATATATATATATATATATATATATATATATATATATATATTAGACTATAAAAATGTGAAGTAAAAATTTCTAGCACTCAGTTTAGATACCAAAAATGGGCTTTTCGCCTTTACTGTGCTACTGGGCATCGAGATATGAACAACGATGCTTTCGGATGCTTCATCTATTAAAAATAATAGAAAATCTACGAAGAGACCGCCAAGATAAAAACATAATATCAAATCTTTATTGGACCAAACAGCTAAGGTAAAGATAGAAAACACTGTCATATAAAGCAGAAACAAAGAGAGTCAAACAGGAACGCATGTTATCACATTTTTTGAGTCAAATTTCAGGAAAGCCTTAATGGAAGAAGAAGAAGAACAATAATTAACAATGTTGCTATAAATAAACTGAGATATTCGGACGATGCTATGATACTAACCAACCACATTAAAGATCTACAGAGAATCATAGAAAAAATAAAAATAATATGTGAAACATATGGTCTTACCATGAATATCAGTAAAACCAAACTAGTAGTGTTTACAAAGAACTGCACCCAGTCTACAAATTTGTTTATAAATATCTAATATTTAAATTATGCAAAAGTTTTAAAGCAAGACACTTCACAGTTCAACAAAGACCGAATTATTGTAGTGCGTCAGTAATAAATCTGCTGGAAGAGGAAAATAGCATTCAATAAATAAAATAGGCAAAGATTACATTTTTTTAATCAGTGATTAGTAAATAGAGGAGATGTCCGCTGGACGATATGTTCTTCTCTTGTTATTATGGCGTTACACACGTTTGTATCTTAGCTTATAAATATAGCAATCAATATAAAACAAATTATTAGATTTTTGAATTTATCGCCAAAATGTCATCAATTTTATAATAATTTAATGTTTTATCTTATTTCTTTGTTATAAAGAGCCTTTGCAATTATGCAACTTACAAATAATTTTCATTCTCCTGGTTTGCAATATTGTGAAATTTTGGACTATACTGTAACTTTAGGTATCTAAAGTTTTAGAAATACAAGTAAGATATTTTTTTCTGGAGTTTGTTATTTGTTTCCTTGTACATTCATAGCAAATTGTTTATCAAAGTCAAATTTGAGCAGTGAAGCTACATAAAAAAATATGAAAGCAAAATGCGCCCGTCTTATTGCCTTCCTCAAAAGTTGATTTACGTAAATTTCTACAAATGTTTTTGTAGGGAAAAAACTTTTGTAAGGTTACTTTTGAAAAATCGAGTAAAAAGAAGCTGCAAACTCTCAAATTTGTTTCTGTAAAACCCACAGTTTTTCCTAATTGTCCTCTTTCTAAAATATATCACAAAACAAATATATACGAGTTATATAGTATAACAAAAAGGAGCAACATATTAAATTATCATAGAATTATGTAAAACATTAGGCTTAATCAAATTAGTTAACACCAAAAAAGATTTCGGTCGTAATCAGGGCCTTTGAGTGTTCTGTATAAATTAATATGAAAGTTAAATATGTTCCAAATTCAATGTCAGCTAAACTAACAAATTTTTATTTAAGAATTTATGACGCTTAATATTTCGCAGGGTCCGACAGAATAATATCCTATTCTTTAATTGACTGACTTACGCAATATATTAGTAGACGGCGGTCGAGTCGTACATCTTTTAACAGCACAAGGCATGTCATTTTAGTGCCCATCATTGCGTCTGTGTTGGAGACTTATTTTTAAAATGGCAATTCTGCGATTGTTTTGCAGTGCCTATTTTATAGCCTATCGGAGTAGGTCGTCACGAAAAAATTTCGACCAACAAAAACCAATGTTTTGGGTGCACAATTTCCGACAGACTGATTTAGCATTAAAACGGATATCACCCGGTAGATCTCGTAGCGCTCAGACACCCGAGAATACCACAGGAGTGAGGCAAGCTGTTACCATATCACCACAACCTACCGCCGTTAAGTATGCTCTCATTTCGGAAATATCTGAAAGGAATGTGCAGATAATTCTACATTACAATTTCGTATCCAATCCATATAAAATAATGGTTGTCCAAAACATAAATAATGTTCCAGATGATGCTGTTGTGCTAATTAGTGACCAAGCTCATTTTCATTTATCGGACTGGGTCAATAAGCAGAATTTGTATTGGATCCTACAAAATCCTCAATAACTCCATGAGCGACACCTTTACATTCAGCGTGTAACTGTTTGATTTACTATTACGAAATTTGACATCATAATGCCGTATTTTTTTGAGCAGGACGCGTGGTAACTGTCTCATGTGCTTGCTATATTGAGATGTTACGCATTTTGTTGGAGCCCAAACTAAACGAATATAGAAAGGCAGTACTGCAATTCCAACAAAATGACGCTATCGCACACACGGCGCGAACCGTTCGAGAAGTTCTGGGACAAATGTTTCCAGGCCGCTTCATCTCATTATATGGTGACGTCCCATGGCTATCAAACCTGTATCCTTGCAAGTTTTTCAACGCAGGCCACAGATTATCCAAAAATTAAACGGTGCTCTTCACAACGCTATCGCAGCAATGCCAGTGAATATAATAATAATAAGCGCGTATCGCTCATGCAGGCAAACATTTGGACGATATCATCTTCAAAACTGGTTGATGACTAAAAGGCAAGCGTTGTTCTGTGTGATGGTAAAACAAAACATTTAACAGAATCTATGATATGTGTTTTTATTGCTGTTTCAAAGAGGATAGATAATTCTGTTAAACTCTATATTACGAGAGCTTTTATTAAGGACCATTATTTTGTGTTATGCAGTACATAACATCCCTTCTGTTAAATGTAGTTGTAATCTTTTTATAAGAACTGCAACTATGTTTACTCACATTTTTGCTCATTTAATTGCTAATGATCATTAGTTGTATCTTATTGATGTTAACTATGTTTTAGTTGTACTCCGCAATTCTATTTAAAATGGCGGCCATAAATTCCTTAAGAATCCATTTGTGTTTTACAAAATTATCTCCACTCCATTTTTATAAACTATTTTCAACTCACAGGTATATCTAAGTTTTTTATATAGCATTATTGCAGAACCTTGTTAAGAAAATTATGCAAATTTCTTATGTTCCGTAAATCATATTTTGAAAATCGATGCTCTATATTATTGATACATATTATCTTCACAGTAAAAATTATTTATTCTATTTTAAAAAGAAACAAGCCGCACTCTGCAGCAGCTGTGCAACCAAGAGAAAGTGGAGCCACAACCTCCACCCTCCGTCTTGCTCGGGTTAGAACCTGTTTAGTTCTGTTTGGGAGTTGCTAGAGTGCAATACAATTTGAAACTTCTATATCTAGATGTTTTTGCTCAGTTATGACGTGTCCAAAACCTTTTACATCTTTTTGGTGAAGTGTACCATTATCCAAAATGACAGATAGACATTTGTCTGTTCAGCGTAAGCGTTATATGTGCAGATTCTGATGATTAGCCCAGATTCAGCACTTTTTTGGGCACATCTGGGTTTGACTTCCATGCTCTTGAAGTTTACGGGACGCTATTGTTAGCTCTTCCGTAGATACAACAATTGTGGTGTCGCCGATAAAGGTTGTAGTTGAAATTAATTTAACAGTCATTAGATCAGCTGTGCGGAATAGATACAGAACGTTATCGAGAATACTGGCCTGTGAAATACTTTACTTGATTAAGAATAGAGTTGTTGGGATGTCTTGGCATTTCACTTGGAAAAAACTACCTGCCAAGTACAATTTCGGTACTTTGTAAGATATTTTTTATATTAACATAGTTCTGTGGGAAATCTTTGGTTGCACAACAAGAAGATCTGACATATTTCTTCTCTCTGTTGGTCAATATGTATATTTACTAGTAGATAGATGTTTGTAATAAAGCGAGTTGTGTAAAATTTCTTAAATTACTGTTTCTTAATTATTGGTTTAGGTGAAAAATATATAGCCACGGTGTTCGATTGTCCGTTTCAATTTTAGAGTAATACCAGTGGTTTTAAGGTGATCTTCATTAATTTCTGTGTAATCCACGGCGTTTAATAATATCTTTAATTATGACAACCATAACTGCATGTGTATGTTCATCCAAATGTTGCGTGATATATATTGTATACCTTAGGATTTTTAAATAAACTTTGTTTATGTAGTGCATTTTTAAATTACTATTATGTCTATGTTATCGTTTACTAGAAATGTTTTCATTTCTTGTCCATGTAATGTTTAAATAGCAAGTCAGTAAGGCATCTTGCAGATTATTGCAATAAGAAATTTAGAATGTCTTGTTGTAGGTAATTTGTTGTTTGGTTATACTGTCTGACCGGCTTTATTAGTTCAGCATAGAATGTACCAGATTGTACCATAGATATAATGGTTTTGGGTACTTGTGGTATTGCGATTTTTAACTGTTGTTCTCCAAGTGATAAAATTTTTTTCTTTTAATGTTTCTTGTGCATTACATAGTCTCTGTGCTTTGCAAAGTTGTTGCCTTATGGCAACAAAATTTTTTGATATGCCTCCATCTTTGGCATTTTAGACATTCAGGTACTTATCTTTTGGGATGGGGTGGCTCAAATGCATTAAACGATCTAACTGAAATATTTATTTGTTATTACGATATGTTCTGAGATCTACGGGAAAAAGTGACAATATTTTATATTTAAGTGTGCTTTATATATTACTAATGTTAAACACTATAAAACTTGGATTTTCAATTTCTATTTGTATCTGTAGATGGGTGGACGGATGGATTTCTTAAAACTATTATAAAATATTTGTTTTTTAAGTAGCAGGTGTGGAATTTTAGTGTAGCTTTCAGTTGTTTAAAGCTGGATTTGACATTTGATATGTACTTTTAGTGGTTTTCACCAATAATTCAATTAATGACTGTATACCGTCAGTTTTCATAGTGAATAATTATATAGATATATGTAATTGCCCTAGTGTTTGAAATATTTTTGGCAATCCAGCTTTTTATTTACGTTTTATTTATTTACCTACGGCGACAATTTGTAATTGTTATCATAATTTGCTTTGAAACGTATATAAAATACATAATATTTTGTTTGTTGATATTTTCAATTAGATAGTTCGTAAGTAATATACTTAAAGTTTATTAACAATATAATAAATCCTATTATATTAATTTCCTTTCGTCTCCTTTATGACAACGACCATTTTACTCTCTCTTTCTGACTTCAAAGTTTGATTAGGCAACTTTTTAAATTTTGAATATATTCGATACTTGTTTTAGTAACTGTTGTGGTTTCTGATAATACAAGAACAACTCGGAAGAAACCTCGGGGGATAGGCGAGGATAGTGATGCCAATTGAAAATTAACGTTGCCATAGAAAATCCCGCCAAATTTAAAGTGCGTGCAGTAATACGACTTTTATGTGCAAAAAAAAAAACTTTCCGAGGATTGTGTAATGTTTATGGGTCAAACGTAATATGTGAAAGTGTCACACTTCAATAGCGTCGTATGTATAAAGGTGGATGTGCACAATGAAGTTAGAAGTGGCCGCCCATCTATAATCGGCTATGAATTTGTACAGAAAACTGACAAAAACTTCCGTTATGTACATGAAACATTGCTGCACTGTGCTTCAAGATGCTGTTACAGGGTGGCTTCATTCCTAGGCGGAAGTGTTTTTTGTAAGAGGAATTCCAAACCTTCTTTGCATGGCAATTATATCGAAAAGTAATGTAGATTTCTAATGTGTGTATAAAGGTTTTGTATCTACGCGTATCTGTAATTGATAATCAAACGGACGTTTCATCTTACAGATGTACTGAAGCAAAAACGCGTGTAAATACAGATACGCTTATGCAAAAATTTCTCAAACCATTTGAGAATAAATGCACTTTAAAATTTTATATTTCATTTACAAATATTCACAAAAATTTAATCATCATCACAACAGTTTACGCCTACATATTATAGGCTAATTTTTACACTTAGTGTGCTAATTTTAATACTTCTGAAATAGTTACGAGTTATAATTAAGAACACTTACTTAAGCAATAATGAGCAAAAATATTGCGGTATTCTTAAATTAATTACCTAACGGATTCGGAAGTTAGCCCAAAACATTTTTCTCCCAGCGTGGAGCCGGAGTTGTTGTTACTGTTTTTGTTGAATTACTTTTGATATTCAGCATCTTTAGTACTCCAAAAACTTCTAAAGGAGCTATAAATTACGCGGCTTTTTTAAGAAACGGATAAGCGGGGTCTATTGTTCCTTTCAATGCCTGCGCGTTCTGGTTAGCAACGGTTCAAATTTTCGGAATCATGCGTTATTTTGTTGGAATGTCTCTATTCATTGCAAAATATTTTGAGCGTAAACGGGTTCTTCATCACTGCGCCTTTGTTTTTCGGAATATTAAGAGCAGCTGGCAGTGAATAACGTCCAGGTGAAAGAGTTTTGTAAAATGGCAGGCTTGTGGGTAACGGGAGGCAACTTTTTTAAACGGAGAGTGGAAGTTTGCGTGCATGCATCTGCCTGAGATGGTTTTTCAATGTTCGGTTAGGATCCGTTTTTGTTTACAAACAAGAGAGTTGCGAGCAGAAATTCTCTCAGATTTTCCTAGTGAAATGCTGAGCACTACGGTTTATTATGTTCCAATAATCGAACGTCATCAGTTTTTTTCGAGTGATATACGATTAATGGCAGTTAGCTACTGGGGCAGTACACCAGCCATTAATGCGTTTGATCAGTAAAACATTCATCTTATAATATGGCAGGGAATAACTTCTTTTACGATAATGCAGCGTATACGTACGCGCGTCTTCTTTCTTTTGTGACAAATTTGATGGAGTCTTAAACCCCATAAAGTTACAAGGGAGTATCGATTGTTTAGAAATACCTACTTTATCATAATTTATGCAGATTAGTTTACGAAGGGGCACGATAATCTTTAGGGTGGCGGAGCTTTTAGCACACGTTTTAGGAGAGATTTGCCTACTTCTTTGTCGAATATCACATATATTATTCATGTTTTATGTGACAGGATGCAAACAGGAGCAGACAGAAATAAGCGCTAAATGAAAATCTTTATGAAAATGATGGAACATCCCGCATAAACTTATTTACGCTGCATTATACAGCTATTTAAACCCATAATACTCTTATTTAAGGGGGCGTAAACCTTTGTTTACTCTGCTTTATAGTAGCAGCTACTACAAATTCAGCTCTCGATGTCGCATCAAGCTGCCGATGACAGCCGTACATTTTCACACATCATAGTCAAGATACAAGTATCACATATGTTACTCGTTCTCTAGTATATCAATATAATAAGTAGATAACATATAAAGTAATTTAATATATAATATAATACCGTTTTCTTTTTATAGTTATGTAAATTTTTGTATTAATTATTTTAGCATTTACTTTGACTTTATAATAATAAAACAAATAAACATAATGTCAGTGAAATAATATTTGTATTATTAATATTTGACAAGTAAATAAATTTACATGTAACTTACAATGTAACGGGATTGGGAATAACCACGAGCCGGTCCTGTTAACCCGCTCTATTTTGTATAAACCACGCAAAGAAAATTATTGTAATGCTCCTCACATCATTCGTTTAAATGTCTATACGTAACCATATGAAGATCTGTTCCTACATCATGCATAGGCACAGCGGCTTCCAAGTTTAATTCGAATGTCTTGCACTTACAGCCGTTGCAAATGATACTGAAATTTTAATGGTCACACTGAAAATTTAACTGGCAATAAAACAGGAATGACCACTAAACTGCTACATTCCAGCCTGTGTCCACGCTTTTGTAACTATTAAGTTGTTTTGTATTTGGAACTAAAAACAGCATATTCCGCCCCTTTCGAAACCGTAAGCTTTACATCATAGTTAATTTTTTAATTTTTGCAAATTTTTCTCCAACCGAAATTGAAACATAATTAATACGGCCTAAATTTATATTAAAAAATCAATGGAAAAATGCTACATAATATGCTATAACAGTATAAGAATATGCAGTATAATATGTTGTAAAAATAACTGCTTAGTAACAATCTTTCGAAAAATTACAGTATACCAAAAAAGGCATATATTTTATTATAAAATAATAGAAAGTGATCTTAATATTTATTTTCAGATTTTTATAGGTAAATTTTTTTAGAACCTAAAATACAGACCTGAAAAGTTTATTTCAAGTTAAAATTTATGGAGCTTGAATGTTATTGATTAAAAATTAAAATATTAGAATCATATGCTACATTATTATTTTCAACAAGGCTCAGTTTTCAATTTACCTTGTTCGAATAGACAATATTAGAACCTTTTGCTAAACTCATTATAGACATGGCTTTTTTTGTTTAAATCCATAATCAACTTATCTAATGCAAAGTTTAGCGTATTTCGTCTAAATTTTTCTGCTCCACTTAGTGAAACTTTTCTGTAGATTTAACAAAAAATTTTGAAATAATAAGTATCTTTTTTAAATTACTATAGTCTTTGTCCACGTTAGTACTTACATTTTTAACTGTCTCCTTATTTTCGTTTAGTCTGTGATCTGATTGTTCTTGTACGTTTCCACAAATACTTTTAATGACGTAATTAATAATTCATCTTCTCATACGTTTAAGGTTGGCACTTTTTTGTTAACTAAATTAGATCTTTCTAAAATTTCTTTTCAAAAACTAGTTTCACCAAATTACTATACAAATTCTGTGCCTTGCTTAGAAAATCAAGTTTCCCATTTATATTGTCACTAAACGTTTTTAAATTGTTTGGGATATTACTGTAACTATTTTTTAAAGCTCTAAGAGCAACACATTTAGCCAACCATCTCATTTAGCATAAACTTCTTATTGAAAATTTTAATTTAGTTTCACAATTTAGAAGTTTCCACCTATGTGAGGATGCAGAAAAGAAAATTATTTGTCGCACTACTTTAACAAAGGTCACAATTTGAGTTCCAACTTTAACCACTTCCCCATCAACTAGATTAAGGAAATGTGCAGCCACCGTAGTTAATCAACGTATTTGATTTTTCTTGCACTTTAATTACAAAATTGTCAAAAGAGCATAGTCTAAAATTATTTAGTACTAGTCCATTTTTTCTGCAAATTCTTGTAAATAATGTATTAAAAATAAGCCACGATGACTACTAATTTTGATGAAAAATACACATTTTGACATGAAAACGTCTTTAAGTTCGGTACGAACACTGAGTGTCATTTCAAAATATGAGCGACACCAAAACGGACCAATACTCGAAGACTACTAGACGAAGGACAACGGGAAGGGCAGCATTCGACAAAAGAAGGTTAAAAGCCGATCCCCCCCCTACGACGCAAAGGTACAAAGGGTAACTTAGTTGGATAATAAAACGACATTTTCATGAAAAACTCACTACAATTACCCAGTTATTTTTTTATAAAATGTTCTCTCAAATTAATATCGTACTGTAATAACTAGTAGGTTATTGTGGGACTAATTTGGTGTTGAGTCTATTACACTTAAATAGTACTTTGCATCGTCACTATTTCTTTTAGTTATAATTCGTTTTATTGTTTGTTTTTTCATAATCTCTATTTTTGATAGGTGTGAAGTGAAAGGCTTTGCTCGCAGTTCTGGTTGGATATGTTCGCGCATGAACGGATCGAACTCTGTTAGTAATTCCAGATCCTCCATAAAATTACCATTGTGAGGAGAGACAAATATTTTCTCGCAACTTTTGGATGTTAAACCTCTTACACATAAATAGTTTTAGGACATTGTGGTAATATTCCATATCTTTTCTTAATTGCTTTTGCAACTGCTTGTCAACAACAGATTTATTTTCTTAATGTGTTAGCAATACTAGCAATATCTTATGTCCATTAGAATTTTTGTGACTATATAAGGTCTTAAATGTTTCTAGTTAAAGTATCCAGATGCATATTGAAAAGATATTTTAGGGAAAAGTTCGCAGATTAGACAAAAAACACTTTCCATACTGGAAGAATAGTGCAACTAAGATCTTTCCAGTAATTGGCCATTATCAATTTTTTTGTTAAAGTACTTTTTTGAAAATGATCTATTTTATTCTTTGTAATTTCTTATTAAAATTGAATATATATTTTTTTAAATTTTAATTTTGCAAACAAGTGATTCATATAATTATCATTTAGCTGTGCAGGCCCTCAAACATACGTCAATATTGAGCAAGCAACTCTGTGTTTTCTAAAGCTTTTTCTGGCTTTTTATCACCATTTTTTAATAAAACACCAACAGAGACTTCAGAGAGCTAATCGTCGTCTAGGTTTTATATATTATTGCCTAGTACTAAATATCTATTAACGTTAACATTGTTTTTAGATGTTCTCGATAGTAATTATAGTTTTAGTAATTCGTCGTTATTGTTACACACATTTTGTTTGTTGTTCTGTTTCTTTTTGATTAAACTATTCTCTCTTTCACTTATCAGTAATACTTGTATTTCTTAGATACTCATTTTTATTTTCCATTACGAACAAAATTAACATTTTAGCATATTTACTTCTTCATTTTTCTCTAGTTAATTATATTCTTTAATCTGAATAGATATAAAAACTATCATATTAGATTAGTTGTCATTGTCAAGTAGGTAAACGTATAGCTTACGCTGCTTAAAAGTATCTACCACTAGCTTCAAATAAACTGTGTCCATTTATTTTCATCATGGCTCACTTCAAAATAATGCAAAAGAAGATTGAAGAAAAGGTTTTCGAACGAATGATTATTTAATATTCAACTATATTTTACTACACATAACCTCAAATGTTAAACAGTAAAAGCTCAACTAAGCTTACCAAAAATTGACAAAGTATATTTTAGTTTTACCGACTAGCGACATCTAGATATTTTAAAAGTTGCTACAAATCAGTACAAAGATGAATTATAGAACCTCAAAAAGCAAGAAATTTAACAGGTGGGACTTTTAAGGTTTAAAAAGATTAAAACTTTCAATAGATTTGCAAATAATTATATTTTTATTGTCATTATACCCATCAATAATTGACTAATACAAAAAGCCTGAACATTCAAGAACACGGCGAAACTCAAAACGTATAGGGTATAGTAGCCACTTAGATATTCTAAACTAAAATAATAGTCTAGAGTTCAGGACATACCTTATAAGAAGCAACACCCTAATATATGCAATTTGAAATTTTTTCTTGTCAAGGCAGTAGTACATTTTTCTATAAATACCTTGGGTAATAAAAAGATTTTTTCTAATTGTTAAAAATAGAGGTTATGCTAGTCATATTACCAAAGATACTTTAAATACTGTAATGTTTCTAAAAGAAACAATTGTTCCTAACGGAACTCAACATTTTTTAAGCAAAAATAAAAAATTAATTTCTTTAATATTTCAGAAAGATAGGGATAAACCGCTCTATTATCTCTATCATTTTGTGGATTACATTTCTAAGAACATTTTAGAAATACAATTTTGTAAAAGTGCAAAGATTTAAATAAATAAACATGAATTTTAAACAACATTTATATATGGCTATGAATATTAAGATAAAAACAGTTTAAGAGTTATTTGTAAGCAAAGTGACTAAAATCAAAGTTTTTAAATCTTCGTAAAAGAAGTAAAACAACCAACAAGATAATTATGCTTGATTTGCTTATATCTTGTACTGTATATACATAGATATTATTTCTTTTAATATATGGTGTGGAATCTTAAGAAATTACATAAGAAAGGTAATCAAAAATTTTTTATAGAGACAAATGCGTAAAAAATACATCTATTTAGAGATAGCTTTTATTAATAATGTTTTTTATATGAAAAATATGTTTTGTTGCTTGATAAAATGGCTCTTTTAACATAAAATTTGATTATACCCATAAAAGACGTATAGGTTGAACATACAGCACAGCCAGTCGTATAATGCTATTTATGGTTGCGGAACGATTCAGTAATTATAAATTACCAACAGGTTATTTTGCTACTCATAAAAATATGACAGACAAAGCATTTAATGTTTGTTGCTGCTGCGTGAATGAAACTAAAAATAGTTGGATTAAAATTTCGCACGCTTAATGCGATCAAGGTTTGCGTAATCGTTTGGTCTATAATTGATTTTGCGCTAGCACAAGCAAACTAAGTGTGGCTACGCATAAATGGATTGAGGTTGTTTGTTCAACGCTGTACATTGGCTCATTATTGTACTGTTAGCTTTTTGAACTTGCTATAATAAGTGTTTGAGAGCAGTATAAATTAGACAGATCGGAAATATTTAATAAAATTATTATCTCTTGAGTGAGTATGATATAATTATATAAGCGTTACCGGTAAGAGATTATGTTGATGGTCACTACAATGGCAGATAGTATCTAGAATAGAGAAATATTAGTCTGAATTTCACATTTGGCGAGTCGATTTTCAAAATGCAAATAAATATATAATATTTGGTAATAAATAGTTTCTGCTTATTTCATAACATGTCGAAATAAGTACATTTTAAAGCAAAAATGATTTCATAGACACAGCGGTTACTTTAAAGGCCCTGCAAATATCATTCCCTTACATCTGTGACATACGAGGTGCATTCAAGTTATAACACCTCCGAATTTTTTTCTCAGGACTGGGAACAGATAGAAACATGCGGTTTGTTTCAAAATACGCGCGCACTCTTTGCGAATGCTTGACAGAGGTGGGAGCACTGCACGGCACACAAAGACTTTAGCGGTAGCGGCGAGAATAAAAACTGTTTTTGATACTTAAAATGGCGATGTTTTCATTACAAGGATCATTTGTTTTATCCATTCGGGTGCCGATTGAAATTCATCGCCAGTTAAGTCATTAACCAGTTAAGACATGTGGTGATGGTGTTATGGTTGTGTCTCATGTGTGTTTGTGGGTGCAACAGTTCAATGAAGGCAGAACATCGTGTGACAACAAACCATGTCTAACGACATGATAATGCAAGTGGAGAAACTTGTTTTGGAGGATCGCCGAATGAGTGTGCAACACATCGCCTCCAAAGTTGGCACTACCGTGGGATCTGTGCACACAATCCTGCATGAAGACCTGAAAATGCGAAAAGTGTCTTTCAGATAGGTGCCACGAATGCTCACACCTTTGAAATGAATGCTCATGCCCCCTACTCCCCTGACCTGGCTCCTAGCAACTTTTGGCTGTTTACAACGATTAAAGACACTGTCCATGATCGTAAATTCAGTAGTCGTTCCGCTATTGCATCAGCGATTTTTCAGTACTCTTATAGAAGCGTTCGCAGCGGCCATGGAATCATGGCGTCGACGTTGTGAAAAATATTCTAAGGCAGATGTAGCATAAGAATGAAAATGTAGTGTTTTCTAAAAAATACGAAATAATTCAAAAAAGATTTGATACTATTAGTATACAATTCAATATTCAACTGCAACACTTTCCTAAAAAAGTATACATTAATTTTCGGAATATTACAAAAAAATTTACATATAATATTCAAAGTATATAACCTTCATTCAAATAAGCATAAAAATGCTTTGCAGAATATACAAACTTTAATATGTTCCTTTTCATTCATATTCAAAAATTCAGTTAACGCATAGTGTATATGCATTTAGCATATATTTACAGCTCCCTTTTTTTATAAAAATAGATTTCATAAGGAAAAATAACGATAACATGCATACAAATTACTAGTACAAATGAAAAATTAACTGGTAATTATTGCGAGTCTAAGATTCACATACAGAATAGCCCAAAATAAATTTAAAAAAAAATAAATATACTAAATGTAACTGTTACTAAAATTACTTAGATAACATAAATTACTATTAAAAAATGTATTGTTTTCTAATATGATAAATTAGATATTAAAGTTAAAATTATGTGTCACCTTTTAGGTGTTTGTGTGTATACAAGTGTACGTAAGTGTGGCATTAATTAGATTTAAAGTAGGTTTCAGTGTACAATTCATCGTGATTTTAGAAGAAACTTTAACGTGTTCGTAAGCATTCTAACGTTACGGTATTTAGCCATCGGCGGCACAACCCAAATCTGGGTTTTCTGACAACTACAGGCGACTTGAGACAAAATATGGCAGCAACTATTTACATGTACATTACTGGAATAGTTCCATCATAGTTGCTTGTCCTTCTGGGCACACAAAGATGCTCGCATTCGTGATAGAGTAATATGGGATGCGAAGCATCCCTAGAGTCGTTTAACGTTCACACGGGTTACTTTACGCGTTGTGTTGGGGGCGTTCCGCTTTTATATATTAATAAATCTGAAAAGCTAGCAGTAAAAGTCCTCTAACGGTGTCCTGCAGGGTACTCATAAAAGTACAAAATTTAGAGGCAATTTTCTGCAGTCCCGATTGTTTTGCGCGATTGTATAATTCATGCCGCTTCCTATCGAGATGATTGTAAATATCTTGCGCTACTCCATCACACTCCCTTATTTCCAGTTCTTACATAGTCAACAGCAAATAACGAAACTTTGCATTCTAGATGACGGCTTCGAAGTAAGATTTATCTATTATTAATGTACTTTGTCCCAAGTGAGCAAGCTTAAATTGAAAATTTTCAAAATAAATACTGCTTACATAAATTGAGTTGTGGCAAGTGAGAAACAGATTTCGGTTCCATTAATATTACGATAAAAATTTACTCATAAAATATAACATACTCGTTTTATTTTTATTTCTGTACTGAAAAGATAACCAAAAAAAAATATAAATGCTTGTTATTGAAACTGTAACTAAATGTTACATGAATTTCTTTTATTTTTGTAGTCTATTTGATAAAATCTTTAAATACGGCCTTGTACGTGTACTATACAATGATATGAGCATACTTTTGCATATATTAGCTGGTGGGTGCATCTTTAGTTAATCTTGTATATTCTGCCCATTTTTTATGAAATGAGATTTCAATTTTAAAACAAAAATGCTTGTAGTTAATTATTCTTATTTTTAAATCACATTTTCATTCCCGTGTGGAGTCCTCGGGTAGTTAGGGAAACCGCCTTTCAGATATGGGTGGTACCGGGGAAATAAAATACCCGGTGCGAACCAAAAACACCAGGAGAATGTCACTCCGTCATCAAACCCCTGGCACAAACTTCTTAACCATGCGATGAGCAGAGGCTGTGAACAGAGCCGTGGGTTTAGGCTGGAGCACACGGATGGAATAAGTCAACGGAAGCGTTCGAAGTCTTCCTGAAAAATTACAGGTGGCAACCGGCCGTAAAACACACACAGCCAAACATATATCCTTCTGGTTTAATGAAAGCACAAATAAGGAAAAGAGATATAAGGGCTAGAGCGTTCCACTCAAGCGACGGTTATCGGAATAAAGGTGCTCATAATGCTACGGTGTCCCTACAAGCGACGATTGCAGACGCAACGTTACTAACGTATATATATTTCTCTCACTAGACCCATGCAAGAATTGGCAAAAGTATCCTACAGACGTAATATCAACATATATTGTTTACAGAAACAAAAATGGAAAAGGTCTAAATCCAGAGATGTCGTTAAGGGTTACCAACTACTGTACTACGGTTTAACAAATTCTCGCAATAACGTAGGAATAGTCTTAGACGAAAATTTTAAATAACGTATATCCGTGGAAAGATAAGGCGATAGGATAATGTCTGTTAAACTTGCACTTGATGAACAACCCTGCTTAAATATAATATCTACATACACACATGGATGCACAACACATGAAAATATGAAAAAGGATTTACAAGATGTTCTACAAAGTATACCGTTATCTGAAAATAAGACTATAGCCGGAGATCTAAACGGCCATGTCGGCCGCTATGCACCGAGGAATTTAACAATTCATAGAAACCACGGATATGGGTGTCTAAATAGCCAAGGAGAGGATATCCTGGAAATAGCTAACACCTTTGATATGCCAATTATTAGTACGTATTTTAAGAAAAAAGAAGAACATCTTATTACATACAAAAGTGGTGTATCAGCCACTTAAATAGATTACATAATGTGTAACAGATCTATGAGAGAAAGTTTCAAAGACTGCAAAGTAATCCCGGGTGAACCACTCACTGCACAGCACCGATTGCTTATAGCATGCCTGAAAAACGAAGGATCAACTGCTGAAGTAAATAAATATGTGGAAACGTGATAGGAACAAAGATGTAAATGTTATATAGAATGACTTTTGCTCGCACTCAGTAAAAAAGCCAAGAGAAATACTTGGAGTTACAAAAGGTGAATTAAAATTCGGTAAAGGTCCAACCTGGTGGAATGAAGAAGTTAAATTGAGTCTTGGTGAAAAGAAAACAATATCTAAAACATAGCCGGAATCAAAAATAGAAGAGGATCACTTAAAATACAAAGAATCTAAAAAAGCTGCATGAAAGTCTGTCGCAAAAGCAAAATTTACAACTCATGAAAGCTTCTACAATAGACTTACGCCGACAAAAACTGATAAAGAGATTTTTAAAGTCGCCAAATTTAGGAATAACTAATCCAAAGATATTAAACATAATATATAAATATATAACACAACGGGCACACTTTTTTTATTACAAAATCTTTTGAATAAAAAGTTTTCTCAAGAGGCACTCTCTTGCCTAGCACCTGTTCAAGGTTCCCCAGAGGAGATAACAGAAAAGGTAAAAACTGCCATAAAACTAACCAAAAACGGCAAATCTAGCGGGCCTGATCAAATACCTTTAGAACTCTTAAAGAAGAAGTAGAGAGGCAAGCATTTTATGTGTCACCAACCTCTTTAACCTTATTCTGAAAGAAGGCAGAATGCCGAAGGCCTGGAGACTCAGTGATATTATCCCGTTCTACAAAAATAGAGGTGACGTGACTCTATGCGGCAATTATCTTGTCATTAAACTCACTTCCCATGTTTTAAAAATATTCGAAAGTGTAGTAGCTAAAAGAATAAATAAATTGACTAATACTACACCTAACCAATGTGGATTTACAAGTGGGGTTGGAACAATATATGACATTCATACAATCAAATTTTTAATGGAAAAGTACAAAGCTCCTAGAAAAGACCTGCATTTCTTTTTCTTAGACCTCGAAAAAGCATTTGACCGAGTACCAAGACAACTTATATGATAAACTCTTTACGCACAGCTATTACCAGAATATTACATCTACATTTTTCCAGATATCTACAACAATGTCAAAACCATAGTTGTAAGCCCGGCAGGTACCGGTAAAAATTTTGAGGTAAAAGTTTGGGTGCACCAAGGGTCTACCTGAGCCCTTTGCTGTTTAATTTTGTTTACGGTTGAACTCCAGAAGCCAACACCTTGGACTCTGTTCACCGACGATATAGTAATTGTAACTGAGTCACAGCAGGAAATACAAGCTTACCTAAATGTATGGTGCACTGCGCTAGAACGAAGAGGACTGAAAGTAAGCAGAACCAAAACAGAATATATGTACTGCAACTTTTCTGTTCAAAGTAACAGAATGCGTTCGCTCTATCTCGGAGACGTACTCCTCGTTACAGTAGATTACTTCAAATATCTTGAATCAGTAGTAACATCAATAGCTACAACGTGTGAAGACATAAAGAAACGTATAACAACAGGGTAACTTAAATGGAGATCTCTATTTGAAGTTATGTGCGATAAAAAAATGCCCATATAAGTCAAAGAAAATGTATATAAAACAGCAATCAGACCAGCTTTACCCTACGGATTACAATACTGCGCAATGCACAAAACAGATAAACAGAAGTTCCATGTGGTGTAAATGAAGATGCTATGATGGTCGGGGGGGAATAACTTGTGAAGACAGAGTTTGAAACGAATATATTCGAGGGACGTTTAAATTTGCTAATATAGGAGATAAAATATCAGAAAATCGCCTGCGTTGGTACGAACATGTTATGCTTCGAAATCCTGACCATATGACTAGAACAGTCATAGAGATACAACAATCAAAAAGAAAACCAAGACGCCCGCCGACCACCTGAATTGAGACCATTAAAAAAGATATAAAGATTTAAAACCTAAGATGGCGAAAAAGCACTAGAAGGTCCGACCTCGAAACAAATGGAACGTAACGGCATGGAAGAAGAAGAAGAAGATTAACAATTTTCGTTGCTGAAGTAAATATTACGTTTTTGTCACATATTTTAAACTTTTATGTTTAGTCTCTCGTTGATTAAATTTTATAAATTTAGAAAAAAAAAAAATTCTTTAACTGCAGGGATATGTTAGTTAAAAGCTCATTTTACGTGGAAGTTAAAATATCAACTGTTTGTTAAACCGCTATTGTGCTCATTTTTAATTACGATTCTTATCTTGAATATTAACACTTAAATTTTTCCATATAGTAACAACATAATAACCTCCATAAAAAATTTCTTCAATGCGGTTAGTTACAAATGTCTACACTTTTATCTAATATTTTCATGTATATAAAATATTTCTACATATTTTGTTATATTTAATGCATACACGGGCATATTTTTCTTCTTTTCTATATAATTTACATCGTTATTTAATAACACACAAATAAAATTGCTTTTTGTTAAATCTATAATGTGATTGTATGAAAAACAAAGATTTAATATTAATTTGCGGCATATAATTAATGTCCTTGAGGTCTATAATCTACCCGAATAGGATCAGCAAGCAATAATTTAATTTTTAGCAACTTAGGAATGCAAGCTAGTGTAGTATGGACCAAGATATGTGTCAGAAACAATGATTGGTTGTGTATTGTGTATTGCATATATTTTAAGCGTGACACCATGTGACTTTCATTTCTTCGGGCCGTTAAAGAGATTTCCAAAGGAACAAAGATCAATGAGGACCTAAAAGGTGCAGTTGCAGACTAACATCAACATATATTTTTTCAGAATTAATATATATGCAGTAAATTTCATTAATACAAGGTCACTTAAAAAAACTTATTTTGTGCGATACCTTACACGGTATCCGTATTTTCCGAATTTATGCTGTCCAAATTATATAAAAGTAAGCTTTTGGCTTTTACATAAAAAAAATTAAAACAAATATATGCATTAATTTGTTCACATTATTAGCAGTCTTCGATAAATACAGCAGACTATCTGTCTTATAATCAGTATAAAAAATATTGCTTTTATAGAGAAAAGTTTGGGGCAACTGCCACTAATTGGAGTCTTTGAAGTAACCTACCTTTATATTTATATGATGGTTTAGATCGTGGTTATATTTTTAGATTCAAAAATAAGAACTTTTTGAAATAAGTTTTAATTCGCACATTTTTAGCCGGAAAAGCTTTTATAATAAATAATATAATTTACGCATTGTCATGATGATTTTATACATGTGTCAACTCACAATTAGGTCTTCACAGTATCTCTGTATAGCATTATTGATCTTAGATCAATAAATTCATCGCATTTTACCTTATTGCGATCGGAGAAACACACCAGCTGCAAATGTGACATGGGTTTTTTACGGAGTGATAAACTCGGGAATTTTTGTTGCGTGCTTTGGCGTTTTGCTTCAAGGTCATAAATTCAGCATTAAGTTTTATCACCCATAATTACTCTTAGAACTGTGCTATTTGTAGAAAGAGTAATCATAACGTGGAATCACCGCTGCATCTGTTGGTCTATCGAAAACTTTTGTGTGCTCAATCCTTTAGTCCAAATTAGCCTGACGGTTTTTCGATTCAATTTCCATTGAATAGCTATTAGTCTGCAATCGTCGTTTATATCTTTCTGTCCATATTTAATCCATATTAATTGCTCGCAAACATCTGATTTTTACATCAGCTTTTGTAATATCCACATAATAAATGGTCCTATTGGGTTAATATTTACGTGCGTGCCGACACAATTACTTAGATAATTCTAATATAATACAACGTGGCCGATAATGTGCCTAGAAATTTAATTATCATATCTGATACATTTTTATTTAATACTTTGTTAAATACACAGTAAGGTGAAAATTATTTTAATGTCTATTATTTTGTAAAATTATATTGTAGGAGCATTGTCAAAGTAAATGAAACACGGTTGTCAAACTCCAATAAATAATATTTAAGTAAAAAATTATCCATAAAATATTATAATTTTAGAAATAAATTAGAAATTTCTTACAATCCACTAAAATGCCTCGATGCGCATAAATGGTTTCTGATGTAGGAATTTCATTTAGGACACCAATCAACCAGTGCTTGAACATATTAGCCTTCGATAGATGGGATTTGCTTAGTTACAGCGTTCTAATCTAATATGAATACATATACATGATTAGTAAACATCCGTCTTACTGAAATGCAGACATTTCTACTTTAGTACTATCAAGGAGATATTAAGTTTAATAAAACAACGAGCGGCATTGTTATCCCAGTTTTCGATTCGGTCCAAAGATTCGAATAAAGTATCAGATAGAGAACGATTCTTCCATTGTCAGGGCATGCATTGGAGGGTAATCCGGGTTTGGCATTTTCTTGGCCTTCTAGAGCAATGAAGTCCTTCATTATTGACGCCGGCTCTATAAATCTGACAATCTGTAGTTGTCCGATTCTGAACATAATCGCTAGAGAGGTTAATTTTCACGTTAATCAGAGAGATTGTTAGAAATTCGACGTTTCTTGTATATAATTTGCTAAATGTTTGTTTACTATTCGATTGTTTATATTCCAAAGTTGTTTCGCGCGGTTCACTTTTAAATAACTTAGGATAATGATTACTGATTCATTAGGTACCCAGTTTGATGGGAAACGTATGTTGAAACTCTGTAATGTCGTATGCGAGCCATCCAGATCCCAACCGTCCTAAAATTCGGCAGTAAATGGAGCATTTTTATTTGTTTTCTCCACTGATATTTATTATGGCAGTGCTCCGAGAGCTTTGAATATTTTATGCGGCCTTTGTAGAGGTGCGTAGCTTTATCCGACAACGGTGCGTACAAACGAGTGCCCTCATTTATAATTCCCTATAGTTATATAATGCTTGCTCGTTACAGTTGTACGCATTAACCATAACTTTAACGAACAGCTAATTTTATTTCGTAACTTAGATTTTAAACAAGGTTTCTTTCTATTACGCTCTAGATATTAGCATTCGTAATCAATCGCGCTAAAAGGGAGTCATATTTTAGAAAAACAAAACGAGAATACGTAACCCACTTTCTCAACTTTTTCCATTCTTACGACCACCATAAAAATTTTATTTGGGGAACCAGAGGAGTTTTTCAGATATGTGCTGCATTTTACAGGAAAATGAAATTTTAGTAATGTAATTGCAGGCCTAAATCTGCATAGTAACCATTTCGTATACACAATATTTAGACATATCAGTATAAAGTAACCATTGCTGATGCACTGAAAACTATAATAATAAATTTAAAAAATTACTAATTTAAAGTCACGTATATAATTGAAGATTTAAATAGTTTCTTTCAAATATTAAAACTGGTTAATCTGTGATTTTGAAAATAGGAGCAAGTAGTTTCTAAAGATCTCATTAGGCGGTAGTATAACTCAGCATGATCGTAGTTCAGATATTACACACGCGCATGTGTCGTTCAGTTTAAAGATGGCGTTTTTTAATAAGAATGTACATTATATTTTTTTTATAGCCAGAAGAATAAGGAAATATTTTTTTTTGTAGTGGAAAATGTTAGTAGCAGAGTGAGATCAATAAATTTTCTGAAGGAGGTTCAAAACTTAACGAAACCCGACTTAGTCGTTCTATTTAAAATGAGACAGAAGCAACAAGGCTCAAGGTGAAGATAATTTGAGCTGTTAGGAAAGTAACCTTAGACAGTACAGCAATTGTAAAGAAACGGATTAGCGTAATGCTTTGTTATACAAATGTTGACCTTACCTTTTCGTGGTGCACCCTATTATATTTATAGCAAACACAAAGAGCACTGAAGAAAGAAATGTCTTCATACACGTATAAGCCAAATATTTAAGATAACCATCTCGTGAAAATCAACGGTGAACTACTAAGATATAGTTGGATCTCCCAATATTATTGTCATTAATAGCAGGGTGTCTTTAGTAGATAAACATTCCAGAGGTAAAACTGGCCGCTAGTCAAATTTCCAGGTCGGGACAACTAACTAAAATATAAATAGGTCAGAATTAAAAAGAATTGAAACATGGAATGTTAGAACATTGTGGAAAAGAGAAACTCCAAAAAATATCAAACGCAAAAATTAAATACAATGACACAGATCTGCTCTAAATACGAATACAGAATAATAAACATTTCTGTTGTAAATGTACAAACCAGAGTTATAAGAAAATACATAGGACAAAAAGCAAAAAGTTACGTCTTCAAAAGTGAGAGAGTGATACTGGTGAAAATAGCTGGCAAACCAAAAGACGCAATTGTAATACAAGTGTACATGTTAATTGCAGACTATGATGACGATGAAGTGAAGAATGCATATGCATAAATAGAGGAAACAATTAAATACGTCAAAGGCACGAAAAATCTAATATTAATGGGAAATTAACACGCCATTATTAGTAAAGTGGACAGTGAAATTATAGATCAACACAGATGAGATAAAATAAATAAAAAGATAACTATATAACTGTATAATGAAGTTTTATGTAAAGTACAAGTTAATAATAATCAACATAACATTTGACTATTAACCGTGTAGAAAATATACATGGAAAATACTCGATACTATCAAAAGATACCAGATTGATTTTTACTTGTGCAATAAATATTTAAAAATCGATCAAAATTAATAAAGTATATACAGGCAAGGACGTGGATAGCGATCACAATCTAGTAATGGTGGCGTGCGATTTAAGATTTAACAACTTAAAAAGAAGGAAAGGACACATACAAATATATAAATAAAAACATAAAAATACCAAGAAATTATTAGACAACAGCGTAAGTAGAAGTTTGGAAGAACGACAGATAAGACAAAATGAGGTTGGCGTAGATAAAATTTGTAACACCATAAGATAATGCGTTCACTCGAACAAGGGGTAATAATGGCGGTCGTCTAAGGCACGGTGCTTGCCACATTGCCCCGCATCAGAGGTAGTGCGCGACGATTGGACACAATGGCGGACAAATAAGAGCCTCAACCTCTCTGTTTGTGGGCCGTGCTCCCTCGCGGGGCGTTAGTGCTTTATCATTATAATAATAATTATTATTGTTAGAAGTTTGTGAGATGTGGTAATACAGACGAATGTTGGAGATAACCTAGGTAGAAAGAATAACAAATACGAAGGTATTAAAAAGAATAGAAAGACAGAAGAAAGACGAGAATTACTAATTAGACATTTTCTACCTCATGACGATTTTCTTAACACAGTTATAGAAGGAAGACTTGAAGGAAGTATTTCGGTATAAATTTTCTAATCAATTTTATAATTACGGTAATACAACTTAAAATCATTTGAACAGACAGAAGAAGAAAAAACAATACTGACCGTTTGACATATTGTTAGAGGTCAAGTAAGCAGAAAAATTAAAATAAATGAGATATTTCCGTCGTGTAATTTGAGGTCTAAAGTAGACTCTGAAACGTTTCGATTAGATATGACGGACTAGCTTCTCTGACTTAAAATTATAGATACACAAAACAAAAATGCGAGACAATCGCACGGTTGATAAAAAATCAATTCTTAGAAATAAAGACACAAGTTGATTCCAGTTGGAAATGCAGAGCATTTGGCTTTGGCACTATTATAATTATTATAATTCCCATTTGACTTTCAAAATGTAAGCAAGACAGCAGCGCTCAGATATCTTTGAAAGTGCCGAGTGTCGAATTATTTACTGATAACCCGCATCACTCCACTTCAAAACTGTACGTATAATTTAAATTTAAAATTAATATCGGAAGTCTATCACTGTAACAGAAGTATGTACTAACCCATGTTTCCAATGGGAAACAATTACGGCCCCGGGCCTCCGGCAGCCCCAGCAGCCCCTGAAAATTACGGCTTCGCGTTCAATATCCCTAATGTACAAGTATATCAATTTACTCAACAACAAAACACCTACAGCCAATCTGGTCCACAACCCAGATATTCTACCGATTGTCAAGCATACCAGTCATCTCATTTTTCATTCAATCCGCAACCACTGTCCTTTTCTCAAACTGCACAAAATGGAATCAACCAACAAATAATGAAGCCACCAACAATAATTTCAATCACGAAGACCACGATTCACGTGTAAATGCAGATTTAATCGAAGACTCGGATTCAGATACTAACAGCCCCAACAACACGCAAGGTACCTCGACAAATACGAAACATGAATGGCAAAAAATCAAAAAACGGAAAATAACCAACTCTAATACAATCTTTAATCGTCAACAACCCATTCCTACGAGTATATCAAACAGATACGAGATCCTCTCACAAACTCAACCCGAAAACGCTTGTCAAGAGCAAACACCTAATAATAATGAAAGTCCTAGAATGGCAAAGCCTTCGCCTATTTATATCCATGGAGTAAACCATTATAATGAAATGATTAAAAACATTACTAAAATCCTGGAAAAAGAGCAATACCACACAACAACTTTACCAAACGATAAAATTAAAATAAACACCAACACAATAGACTCATACAGAAAACTCACCAAACACCTTAAAGATGAAAATATATTTCATCACACCTACCAATTAAAAGAAGTACGCGCATATAGGATAGCCATTCGAAATATTCACCACTCCATACCAGTTTCAGAAATAACAAAAGAACTTGGGAATCTTGGTCACACAGTACGCAATATTATTAACATACGTCACAGAGTAACCAAACAACCATTGTCACTTTTCATCTTAGACCTAGAACCTAAAGAAAATAATAAGTCCATCTTCAACGTTCAACATCTAAGTAATATGAATATCACGGTTGAACCCCCCAGGAAGACACAAACCATACCTCAGTGCACCCGCTGTCAAGAGTATGGCCATACGAAAACTTACTGTAATAAACCATTTGTCTATGTCAAATGTAGAGGTAACCACGAAACCCAGTCCTGCAAAAAAAAACAATACTCCAGCCACTTGTGCCTTATGTAATGGACAACACCCAGGCAATTACAAGGGTTGTTCAGTATATCAGGACATCAAAATAGCCAAAAACCCAACACTCAGAGGAATCACAAACAAATCCAAATAACCAGTTACTACCAAATATATCCGAATTCCCACCAATTCCTAAACAAAACGCCAAACAAAATCCAGAAGCTATGCATCATCCTTACCACAGACCCCTCTCCCTGCAACCCCCTCAGAAGACCCCCTATTCATACCTTCAATGAACTGCAGAATAACATCAACCAATTGTTCTTTAGCTTCCTAACGGAATTTAAAGCAATGTTTTTGCAGCTTATCAGCCAAAACAGCATGGTTTTAAACATGCTTTCCACTGTTATAAACAAATTAGCTTAAAAATGGCCAACCACCTCCGTATCGCTCTCTGGAACGCCAATGGCTTATCAAACCATATACCTGAGATCAACTGTTTTCTGCAATTACAGGATATAGATGTGTTACTCGTCTCCGAAACCCACGCACCAGCCAGAACAGTTATAAAAATACCGCACTATTCCGTATACCTTTCCTACCGCCCTGATGGTACAGCACATGGCGGATCAGCGGTAATTATCAAAAACTCAATCTCTCACCATTAATGGAACTCCTTTCAAACCGACAAAATTCAAAGCTCTAGTATAAAGATTCAAGTCCTACCCTACCCATTGATCATAGCAGCAGTATACAGTCCACCACGACATGCTATCTTAATTGAAGAATACACAGATTTGCTAAAATCCCTTGACGCGAGATTCCTCATTGGAGGAGGTTAGAACGCCAAGAATGTGGCCTGGGGCTCAAGACTAACCAATCGGAAAGGGCGTAACCTGCTCAGAGCAATACAAAATTATAACTGCAACTACATATCAACCGGAGAACCCACCTATTGGCCTACAGATACAAATAAAATCCCCGACTTATTAGACTTCGCTATTTCCCGCGGCATAGCAAACACATACACCTAAGTGGAATCTAACTATGACCTGTCCTCAGATCATACTCCCATTCTAATTACCTTAAGCACATCCATTATTACCAGAAAACCATCCCCCAAACTCTGCAACAATAACACCAATTGGGACCTCTTCCAAAACACACTGGATCACGAGATTAATCTAACTATCCGAATTAAGGACGCCTATGACCTAGACGAAGCAACCCAATATTTAACTACAATGATACAAAATGCGGCATGGCAAGCAACACCCAGTGAAACAAACACCTGCTCAGCAGATATTAATATCCCTCGTCATATAAGACACCTCGTCACAAAAAAAAAACGCAAGGCACGAAAAAAATGGCAACGAACTAAACAAAGGCCAGACAAGACCATATATAATAGACTTACTTATCAACTCCACACTGAACTACTAAAAGCCCGGAACGACACCTTTCAGCATTACATCACAAATCTTTCACCTATTGATCATACGATATGGAAAGCAACAAAAAAATTTAAAAGGCCAATAGCACCGATACCTCTAATCAAAAAGTCCGATGATACATGGGCCAGATCAGACAAGGAAAAAGCTGATTCATTCGCAGACCATCTTGCTACTGTATTCTCACCGCCACAACCGGTAGGAAACAACGATGACACCGACATTTCCGCATTCCTTGACGCGCCCTGCCAAATGTCCTTACCTCTGAGACCATTCTCACCAGCCGAAGTAAGACAGCAAATTAAATTAGCAAACCCACGTAAAGCACCTGGTTACGACCTAATCGTAGGAGATGTATTGCAAAACCTCCCCAGAAAAGCCCTAATGTTACTTACAACCATCTACAACAGCATTCTACGACTCTGCCACTTCCCCACTCAGTGAAAACATGCTATAATAATTACCCTTATTAAACCTGGCAAACCTCCTACGCAACCCTCCTTCTACAGACCCATCAGCCTTTTACCACTCATATCAAAATATTCGAAAAATTGCCCCTCACGAGAATCCATGAAACTGTCGACCTACATGAAATTCTCCCAAACTACCAGTTTGGCTTCCGGCAGCATCATTCTACTATCCACCAAGGGCACCGAATAGTTAACAGCATTATGGAGACTCTAGAAACCAAGCGCGTCTGCATAATTATATGCCTAGACATAAAACAGGCTTTCGATAAAGTATGGTACACGGGTCTGTTATACAAAATAAAACTCTATTTTCCAAATCAGCTGTACCTCATACTAAAATCATATCTAACCCAGAGGACTTTCCAAGTTAAAGTAAATAACACAACTTCCGAATACCACGAAATTACATCTGGAGTACCGCAAGGTAGCGTACTGGGACCGCTGCTGTATCTCCTATATACTTCCGACACGCCTTCAACTGACGATACTGTACTTGTAATGTTCGCCGATGATACAGCTATCCTCTCAATAGACGAAAACCCAATAACTGCAGCAGCCCATCTACAAACACACTTAGACATCTTGCAAAACTGGTTCAACAAATGGAGAATTACAGTCAATAGCGACAAATCCTCGCAAATCACTTTCATAAATAGACGTATTGCAAGCC
The DNA here is from genome assembly GCA_036346155.1 of Sinelater perroti. Classification (NCBI taxonomy): domain Eukaryota; kingdom Metazoa; phylum Arthropoda; class Insecta; order Coleoptera; family Elateridae; genus Sinelater; species Sinelater perroti. The sequence continues at coordinate 6,024,977 of JARFIY010000013.1, read as the reverse complement.
CACTAAACAACATCAACAACACTCCGATACCTCAGAAGACGGACATCAAATATCTTGGACTATACCTAGACCATAAGCTCACCTGGAGCACTCACATCAAAGCCAAACGAAAACAAATAGACCTTAAAATTAAACAAATGCACTGACTCCTTGACAGACGCTCCCAACTCTCACTGTCAAACAAACTACTGTAATATAAAAGCATCATACAACCCCTCTGGACATATGGTATACAGTTGTGGGGATGCGCTAAAGACTCCCACACAAAGATCCTGCAACGAAGCCAATCAAAAATCCTTGGCAAAATAGCCAACGCCCCATGGTACATCTCTAACGAAACCCTTCACACAGACCTAGGAATTCCATACGTAACCGCAGAGATACAGAAGCTTGCTCGAACATACACGAACCACCTGGCAGGACATAAAAACCAGCTAATAGAACAGCTCTCTAACCAGCCAACCATCACCAGACAATTAAAACGAAATTGGCCACAAGACCTTCCAGTGTAACTACCCAGAATAACTTAGTGTTTAGCCTACGGGGAGTAAGGCGCTGGCCGGATCCCCCCAATGACATGTTATAAAATTATAAATTATAAATAATTTACTTATTACTCGTGTGAGACTAGATTGTAAATAAGCAACAAATAATAAAAAAAATACAATTTCTGTTTCATTTTTGTCATTTCTACTTTATGTTGTGGCTACTATGGTTACGTTTTGATTTGTAGCACAATTTTAACTTCATAATGCCTACTCAATTAATTATATTAGGCCTTTTAATTTATACTTTGAAAAATTTATTACTCTTAAATTTATTTTTTATTTTTAAAGATAAATTATGTCTAATATAAACCATAGTTTTTTTGCAGGTAATAACGGCCTTTGATAAATTAAGACAAACATTGGACAACATGTCTAAAAAACCAATCCATACTTCGAAAGCAGAAAACTTGTTGAAAACGTTTGTGTTATAAAATACCAAAGTCAATTTTATGATTTTAATATAAAAAACACAAAATGTTTTCTAGCTATCTATCAGAAACGTATTTCTTAAACCTCATACATTATTGCACAATCATTAGTTTCAAAGTTCTATACAACAGTTATATATAAGAAAAATAATGCTTGATAATACTTTAATTTTCCTTAAAAATTATCTTTGTTTAATACAAATAAAACTGGCATATGAGTAGTTCCAAATAAAAAGTGTTTTCTAATAAACAATGTATTAGATCAATTAAAATTAGTTATTCCGCAGGTTTATATTAAAAAAAAGTTATACCAAGTAGTTCAATTATTTTATTCCGTCTCCTAAGCTTTTAGCGTTGCTTTCAATATTGTTAACTTTAGATTAACGACATAGAAAAGAAAATACCAAAAATATAGATTTTGTTAGACAAAATTACATCTATCTTCATTTAATTTTAACCAAAGAGTCGGATCTTGGAATTGTTATATACGAGTATGAATATGTTGCACCAGCATTGATATATTGATGCTTGAGTAGTATACCATTTCTTATTAATCTCACATCTAATCAAAAAATCATTATCAATTAATATTTAAGTCATTTATTTGAGTCTAAGGCGTTTAAGAGCCTAGAGAACGTCCACCATCAGCCGATCAATTGTGAATAAACTTTAAGTACGGAAGCAGTCTGAAAAGTCTTAAGCTTAACATAGATACAAGTGTTTTTTTGTCAAATTTAATTTTATTTTTTAACATAGTCTTTTATTAAGTCCATATACTTTTTACAGTGATGCTCTAATCTCTTTCATCCGTCCAAAGTAATTCTCTGCAAAATAGGCGTCTACGTTGCAATGACCTCCTCGTTTCACAATAATCTATGTCGTCCGAGACAGGAGACAAGAAATCGCTGGTAAATATGCTGCGTAATCAATCAATTCCAACTGCAACTTATAAATTTTGGCAATGGCAACTGCAAAAAGTATAAGCCGTCGCGTTGTCTTGATGGAAGAAACAATTGCTGCCTTTAACTGGTCTAATAACAATGCGTAGTACGACCCCGTTATTGTTTTCTAAGCAGTCGATGATCAGAATTTCCTGACTATCTCAAAAAACAATCGCCATCATCTTCCCGGCCGATAAAAGTGTCTTCTTTTTTTGGAGTAGGTTTACCTTTCGCAGTCCACTGTTTTGACTGTTCTTTCATCTCCGGAATGTAATGGCATTGACAGTGATAAATCAACCCAAAAAGTGCTACTAGTTTCGCTGAAACCGCTTAAACAGGACCTTGGAAATGTTCATTCAAATGAATTTTAGGTTCAAAGTGAGCAAGCGCTGGACTCAGCGCGCGCGCAGCTTTCTCATACCCAATTTTTAATCAATATATGACAAACGCGTTTATTTCGGCATGCTCACAGTTTCTGCTATCTTTCTAACCTTGATTCGACGGTCGTCCAGTACCATTTGGTAAACTTTTTCGATGTTGCCGGGTGAGGTCATAGTTGTTGGCCGTCCCCAACGCTCATCACCCACCAAGCTCATACGACCACGTTTAAATTCAGCTGCCCATTTTTTCACGGTGATAAATAATGGAACAAAGTCCCAGTAAACAGCATCTCACTCGGCTTTAATTTGCGTAAGCCTTTCAAATGCAACTTAATTGCGGCACGATATTCCATTTTTTTCATTTTTACAAAAGCACTGATATCGGCTGATACAAACAACTGTCAAACAAAAACTGAGTACCCAAAATGGCTGAAATTGTTACAGCTATCTTTCAAAGCATGTAAATTTGTAGTAGCAGAATGGTTTTGACGAGTAGGGCCGTCTTAATGTTGAGGCTCAAAGCTCTTCAGACTGCCCACGTAAACTAATGTTAGAATAACTGTCAAAAAGTTTGTAAGCATAAAATAGTTACTTAAATGGTATAATATATCGAACAATATACCAAAATACTGCTTTATATTAAAATAACGTTCGCCTGAAACTTAAAATTAGGCACAAAGACACAAAGTATTTTTGTCTTAGTATTCTTGCTAAAGATTTCAGTTTAATACTCCACCAAGTGTTCAAAAGCTTCTTTTCTTTTTATCAAAGTCCATGTTTAGAATCTGTACATTCTAATTTGTTTCATAATTGTGGTATGCTATATACCAGTTTCTGGTGACTGAAATTTCTCTTTGTAATGTTGGTTTTACTCATCCAGTGCCTTCTTGTAATCATTAATTATTTTACTCTCAAGAGATGCTAAATTTTTACTATGTCCGTAATCTTAATCACTTGTCAAAATAAAAATAATTATTTTTAAAGTGGTTCTAAAAAATATAGCAACATACAGGGTCCGGCAGAATGATCCCCACTTTTTAGAATGAGAATAATGATAAATACCGTGCGTTTGTGTTGGAGATTTATTTTAAACATGGTGATTTTGTAATTGTGACGCAGTAGCTATTTCGTAGATATTTTCAAGTAGGTGGTCACGAAAGAGTTCCGATCAAGCAGACTGTAATTTTGCGGGTACATAATTTTCAACAAACTGGTTTAGCATTAAAACGAAAATCACCCGGTAGATCTCGTAGTGTTCGAAAACCCGAGAATACCGCAGCTGTGAGGCAGGCTGTAGTTACATTGCACAACGCTCTCGCTTTGGGAATATCTGGCCGGCGTGTGCGGAGAATTCTACAATACGATCTAATGTTCCATCCATAAAAACTAATAGTGATCTAGGAACTTAAAAAGTGTGGCTGGTTGCGAAAATATGTTAGTACATTTTCCAGCTGATGATGCGCTCATTGCTGACGGAGCTTATTTTTATTTATCAGGCTGCATCAATATGTAGAATTCTCGCTATTGGGTCTCATAAAATTCTCAACAAGTCCAAGAGTGATCGTTCTACAGTCAAGATATAACTGTTTAGGGTGGTATTACTGTAGTTTTAACAAGATGACGGTACCGCGTACGGTAATAACTTCTCGAGAAGTTCTGAGACAAATGTTTACAAGTTACCTCATCTCGTTACTTGGTGACATCCCATGGCCGATTCTGTGGGGATACCTGAGCGCTGAAGTCTTTCAGTGTAGAATGTAGACTATTAAACAATTAAACGTAGCAACGCAATCACATCAGTACTAGTAGAAACAACCCGACAAGTAATGCAAAAATTTAAGGCGATGCTGCAGGATATCATCTTCAAAACTGGTTGATGGTTAAATGGCAAGCATCTGTTTGATGGTACAATAAAACATTGAACAAACTCTATGCTGTTATTTTTATTGCTGTGTCGAAAAGGGGGAACATTCTGCCGGACGCCATATGTTACTGTACCACAAAATCAAATAAATATAAAATATGATTTTTTGATATGTAACATAATTATGGAATACTTTAAAAATAATAAAAAACTACGAAATTAATTGGTTTATTACTTTGTTTATAAGCTTAAAATTATTAGCATTTATTGTGTTTAAAGCACTACTGTGAATATACAAAAGTTGCTTTTACTGTGAATTAGATAAGAAGCTTACTTCAATGCATTTTCGCTGTATATAAGTTTTAAACCACACGTGGGATTGGAATCGCAGCATATATCGATTGACATTTACCTACCACTTTTGCTTTCTTTTTTGATAACTTCCGACGGACAACACGTAGCATTAGAGCCTAGTTCGCAAAATAAATGGTCTCTCAATAAGTTGAAATGGGGTCTTTATAAGCAATTCGACTAAAACCGTTATAAAAAGGGTATCCTAGCAAAGCTAACACTTTATTTGTTATCTAAGGTATGTCAGAAAATAAGTTATGTATTTATAGCATTTTTAATAACAAAATAGTCGCATGTAAATAGCTCTACTATTTTCAGGAGCTTTTATGCTAAAATATGCGTACCCTCCGATGCAGTAAATTACAGCGAACGATTTGGGATGAACATAAATACGTCGGATAACAAAATTTCCTTGACGAACTTTTTCAGGCGCATGGAAATGGAGATCCGTGCATAACGGTAGTTTGCACGTAGCGAGATCTTATCGATAGGCGCCATACAATCGCTGAAATAAATTCGAACCACGCTGCAGTCACCTTCGCGTTACTGTGCCACAACCGTTAATTATACGGCAATAAAATTTTCGAGTCTGCCAAAATCGGAATTATTTGGAATATTTGCAGCTACAGCTCAAGTTGAACTACTGCGATGACAGTATTTGTTTACACATTATGATGTGTAATACTGACAACCTTAAGTATTAGATTTACTTATAGGTTGTGATATCTTAATTCTAGATTACAGCTAATGAGTTTAATGTTTATTCTAAATTTTAGTGTGCGTTTGTTGAAATATTATTCATAAACATACGTTAGTAATTTATATTTATCAGTTGTATACGTTTGCTGATAAAATGTACTGATTACACAGAATGTTTCTAGTTTGAGTATAATTTTTTTAGTTGCAGGTTTACTAAATATTATTTATTAAAAACCAAAATATTGGCATGCACTTCCTATTAATATCTGTACTGGAAATACTTACGTTTTTTTAGGTAATTCAATCGTTTTACATGAGAAATATATAGTTAGGAATTTCATGAAAAAATGAATAAATGCTATCCAAATATAACGGATTGTTCCATTATATCATAGTCTCTTTGGAATTAACACATAAAAGATTATAGATTTTGAACAACGATGATGACATTAGAAAGGAGGGTAGTATTTAATCTCGAAGAAAAACTTTTCATGATTCAACTAGAATCTTATAACTGGTTTGTAGCAACAAAACGCCTATCTGCAATAACAACTTACAACTGCAACAACAATTAAATAATCTGCAACAAGCTATCTTTGAACTGATTTAAGAAATCGGTCAGTCTACAAAAGCAAGATGGTAGAACTCTACAAGATAACTTTATGAAACACCAACGGTGTTTTAAATCATCAACAAAAAATCGAATTATTCTGAAATCTTAACAAAACAGATATTTTTTTAATAGCTGTATCCATCTAATAACCAACATGACCTTAAAGATACTACTTTATACAATTTACAATGCTGCTCACCCAAACACAGAGAACTTAGAGCAATGAAGAGGACATTTGTAATAATTCGAGAAGCTATAAAACATCATTTGTTAAACGAAATTGAAAAAACAGTTCTCCAGGCTGCAACTATTGCCATAAAAATATCTCGGCAACGTCCTGCTCACCAAATTATCAATAAAACAGAGATATTTTTATAGCTAATTACAATCATCTGAAAATCGATTCCCGGCTAGTGGTTATTATAACGCTAAACCTACCAGGTAAAGACCGAGGTATTCATCTTCAGGGAGAAGAAGAATACTCTGTGAAATCATTCCAAAGCTACATTTTGATCGTCTTTCTACATACAAATCCACTTACTGGCCAACAAAACTGCAGAAAATACCCGACTGTTTAGACTTTTTTGTCAACAAAAGATTCACATTAGAAACCATAGACATTAAACCTAATGAAGATATTGCCTCTGAATCAAAGTTTTTCAAAGATTTATTTAACAAAAAAATATATTTAAAAATGTCACTCAAAACACCGCAAGAACTGGAAGAAAAACCACAACAATTTTCTATAGTAATTAAAGAAATGCCTGGAAAACGACACTGAACCTAAAGCAAAAAAAAAAGAACAAACTCTTTACCAGTTGTTCAAAAAAAAACAAAAAAAATAGACCCTTAAAAATTGAAAATATCTAGACATCTACAAGGCAAAAGAAATTTCAATTGCGCAGCAAGACAGCTAAAAGAATTTTTGACATAACTTAATGTCTCTTTCAGGAAATATCTTGAAAACATCGCCTTTTGAAGACACCGGCTTGCTTTTTGGGAAGCAACAAGAAGACTAAAGCAACCTCGAGTTATTCCGCCAATCATAAAAACAAAAGCCACCTAGGCGACTTCCGAGAAAAACAAAGCTGCAGTCTTTGCTGATCAGCTGTGAAAGGTTTTCACACCTTTTCCATCAGGACATGGCAATGAAGGCCAAAAATAAATTAATTCTTGGAGAAACCAGAATAATCAAGTGAATCATTAAACCAATTGCAGCCAAATAAATTAACAATTTAATTAAAAACCAATTAAATTCTAAGGAAGTTCAGATCATGAATGAATTAACCCAAAGAGAAATAGTGATGCTATTGTATATTTTCATCGCTATGTTTCAATAAAAATACTTTCCAGCACAATGAAAAGTCTCAGAAGTTACTGTTACACAAAAACCGCCTGATGTCCCTACTTCGTACTGAGCGATTAGTTTTCTACTGTTAATAGCAAAGATTTTAGAAAAAAATGTTAGCAAAAACTGCAAGATACTATTTCTGAAAGAAAACTACTTCCTGATTATCAATTTGGTTTTAGGAGTAAACCTTCTATTATTGAATAAATACACTTAGTAACTGGCACTATAAACAGAACAATTAAAGAAAAAAGCTTTTGTTCGCCGGCATTTCTTAATGCCAGTCAACAGTTAATAAGGTTTGGCATGAAGGTTTACCGTATAACCTAAATAAAAAAAATTCACTTCTTCGGGTAGTATATGAATCAGAAGTTACAGCTTTACACCTAATCATTTCCGAAGTCCTACAAAGAAGTGTGCTGGGATCCATACTGTATTTGATTTTCATGACCGACTTGCTAACAAATATAAATGTCACCACAGCAATGGCCGATGACACTGAAATTTTAGCTGCACATCAAAATCTTATTAAGCCAAGAAATCTACTTAAAATTAATGAAATGGAGGAATGGTCCAAAAATGGCAGAATAAAGTTTAAATCAAATTACATCGCATTAATTAAATTTCAAGGTGTTATCTCCAGTTACAATAAACAATGAAATAATGTTTACCACAAGCACCGTCAAATAGCTAGGCATGCATCTTAACCTGATGCACATAAGAAATAACGAAATAAATTAGATTTGAAACTTAGAATGCACTACTGGCTAATTGGATGGAAATCTCAGCTATCAACACTACTCCGACATCAACAATACCATATGGCGACAAACTATATACTGAGCGAAAAAGAGTATGGAGAACGAAACAGTTATTCAAACGAATTAACATAGATGCTGCTGCAATGCTTTTTCCATATAACGGTGGACATTTTCTTGTCATTTAGATTGTAACTGTCGCATACATGTATCATTAGTTTGGTGTGCGCTTTTAATTCTTTAATATATAAAAACACCCAACTGTGAGGTGATTTATATATAAATTTTTAAAGTAGTAACTATAATACGCAGATATATCAATAAAATATTAACTAAAAAGAAAAAGAAAAACCAGTAGCAAATATAGTAGTAACAACACAAATAAATAATTCAATATAAAATAATTAGTCAGCATATTGACTTAAAAGTATAAAAAGAGCTAGACATGAATCATTAGAATCAACTAAATAACTTATATGTAGTTAGTGATTGTAACAATTCAATAACAACTAAAATACAAAACTAAATAAGAAAGATTGAAAATAGTATTATAACATTTAGAGTAGTTTTAGTATTCATAGAAATATGCAAATAATTATAAAATATTTCACAAATACGTCACCCAATTTACAAAAAAATTATATGCTAGTACAAAATCTTTGTGTTTTCCCCAATTTTATCGATCCACACAAATCTTACTATTCAAATTAAATGATAAAATTAGTTTTGTTAATATTTGCAATTATTGTAAGCACAGTAAACGCATTCAAAATTATTTGAATATAAAAATTTTTCCTAGTTATTTGCTTGCCAAATCATCTTTTTTGTAAATATTTCTTACAATTTGACATTTTGGTAAATTTTAGGTTCAGTTTAAGACAACTCTCTATAGCATTTATCTTTATATATATTATTTAAAATTTAATAAGCCATACAATAATAAGAAACGCATAAAGCGTTAATCCAAAACTACGATTTAGAAACAAGCAGTTAATCTAGAAAAAGTACATTAAGTCCATTCTCCTGTATTTCTGGAAGTATAAAACAATAATTTTGGCGCAATGCTCGCCAAAAGAAACACAAACTACAACGAAGAACGTTAATCAAACCTTTGATTTGTCTCATTCTAAAGAATGAATAATTTGTTTTATAAAACACCACAGGCTCTATTAACATTCAAATAAAAATAATATAAGGTACTCTATAATTTACTGAACTAACAAAATTATATGATTTGCGATATTGTATCAATCTGTATCCATGCTACCGACTTGAACAGACACCCAACATTAATTTAGAAGTAACTCAAAAGAAGATACCTACATTAAGTAAAATTCGAGTGAAATGAGAATATTACTGAGCATTTAGACTGAGAATTTTTGTTCCAAACACTTTTTATTTTTGATATGGTTTTATGACAAGTGGCACTGTCTTGTTGGAGCCAGATGTTATTGTACAAATTTAGCTACTTGTAATCAAAGAAAGCCTTCCAAAGATTTGTTTATTATATTAATTTTCACTCAATAAATATAACTACTTTATTATTTATTTTCAAATCGTGTTTCAAATTTACGGAGAGCCTTAATATATATTTTGGAATCTAAAATATAATTGAATTAAGGCCACTCCTTTATTTGCCTTGCATTTATTTTTATTCTAATCCAATATTTAAAAATTAAAATAAAGATTACTAATATTCTATTTTTAATCAATAGCATTCTTATAAATTGTTTTAGATTTTGCTAATATTGAATTAGAGAAAAATTTTAAACGTGACTTAGTAGAACACGGCATTAAATATAGTTAAAATTGATAACTAGAAATAAGAAAAAACTAAACGTTTATATAAAACTAAACATGACGATGTTGGATTGGATAAAGGCCTGTACAAAAAACAAAACCTAGATGACCAGGGCAATAAATAAACCAAATCAAATATATTATCTGCTAAAAGAGAAGAAATTCATAATTACCAATTTATGCAAAAATACATAATCTAATAGTTAGATCGAACTTTTATATAATAAAGTGTCTCTACCAATATGGAGCAAATACTAAAACACAAATACTAAAGTCAGAAATAGAAAATAACAAAAATTACTTCCAAAAACAATAACAAAAGTAACAATAAGAAAAGATAAACATTTTTACGTTTTTAAGTATTACAAAACTTTCAATGTCATAACCGCATGTTACTATCAATTATATTTAGTATAGGTTACCATTTAAACATACGATGTTTTATAGGACTTCGGTACGTACAACAAATTGTAGAAACATTAGGACGATAATTTACTCTACACTATAGAAAGTGTCCGCAAGACGACGAAATCGCAAAGAATGTTTAAACTATTCTTCATCAAGGCTTATTTAACGATTTCGCGCTATGCTCAAGAATTGCGACTTCTGCAAATAATAATTTCGCAAATGTTACGATTATGCTTACATTTGTAACTCTATAAGATCATATTAGCTCAAAAGCAGAACCCAATGGTCATCTCCGATTGGATTTTAAATAATTGGAAACCAATAATATTTTTTAGGAAGAAATAATCAACCATTTCTGGTGGACTGGCTTCGTTAATAAACAAAATTGCTCAACACAAGTAAATGAAGAAGCAAATTTACATCTATAAAAACTAAATTTATGGTGCGACTTGTAGTATAAAGCTATTGTTAAATTTTCATTTTTCAAAGAATGAAAAATATATCCTTATAGTAAACGGAAGCGGCTATTCGTAGACAATAAAATTTTTTGTAAACTTAACTGATATTTCGTTTCTGGAAACCCTGTCAACGTATTAGGAAAAAAATGATAAAAAATCTCAAAACGTTGAACACAGGAAAAGATAGAAACAAAATAAACTTAATTATTTTCATTATAAATAAACAGTAATCACTTTAAATTAATATGCACTAGCGACGTTTAAATAGATTTTCAAAATTTAAAAATTCATACCATTTATAATTTATTTTTATGGAATGACCTACTAAAATTTTATAATTTACAGTATATTGAGTGTATGACTTTATTGAAAGTGTTACTAATATACAGACCATTTTCAGAAGCATCAAATTCGATTTAACAGTTTACTAGAATTAGACATAAAAAATCAGTATTTTTTTAGTTATTGCAAATGACAGTAAAATAAGCTTGCGACGTGAAGACATTATTTATATAAAAATAAATCATATTTTTAAGTATCTATGGTTGTCATACGAGATAAAATACAGGGTGGCCAATTTAAGACGATACAACTTTAAATCATTTTTAAATCAAATGAGAAATAATGTATTATTGCATAAATATTTGTGGAATATAACATCTGCCAAATGTTCACCTATTGTTCAATACAAATTTAAGCTCTTTTCATTATATATTTTTTATCGCATTTTCTCATATTTCCGGCAATATTCCACTTGAATATTCTGCTTTAGATATTCAATATTTATTGGCTTGTTGGCATGGACTCGTCGTTTTAGATAGCCCCACAAAATCCGGAATCTTTGTAACCAACCAGTGTCACTATTTCTTGCAATTAATTGACGCAGAAACATTGTTTTTAACATTTCGACAGTGTCTCGTGCCGCATGATATGTGTCCCCATTTTGTTGGAACCACATGTTGTCTAGGTCTAACTGATTAACTTGATGTAACAAAAAATTGTTAATCATCTCACAGTAGCGATCGCCAATCATTATTACAACTACATCTGCAGCGTCTTTAAAAAAATAGGACCAATTATCTCTCTTGACCAGATTCCACACCACACTGTCACTTGATGAAAATGTACTGGTCGTCCGTGAATTAAAAAAGTTTGTTCATCACCCCAATAGCGGTAATTTTGTTTGTTAACAAATGGATTTTGTCACTGATTTTTGACGAGAATTTGGATAATCATCAAATTTGGATAACATTACTGAAGTTACAAAGGTGTTCATGGTTACAAGATTTAAGTTTCCGAGTTAACTTAATTTTATAGGGGCGTAGACTTAATTTTTTTCAGAATGTTGTGTAGAGAAGTTTTTCTAAGTCCCAGTTGTTGAGAATGTCACCTGGTAGACAATTTCGAATATTCGGTTACACTTTCAAGGACACTTTCAATATTTTGCTCTGAAAGAACACTTCTGGCACGATAAGATATTCTTTAGCCTGTTACGTCATGCTGCTCAGATTTATCCACTAAACGAGTTATTGTTAGTCACCAGGTGTGTGGCTTTTACTGAAAATAGGACGCAATATTCTAAGCGTTTCCTTAATAGAAGACCGATTTACGTAGAGCGTTTTGGTAATTAAAACACGTTGCTCAAGAGAAACATGCTCCATAATGAATTACCTACGTCTGCACTAATGAATTGTCAACCAATAATGTCAAAATTTGCGGCGGAATAAATAAGTTGTATACATATAAGTTGACCACCCTGTATGACACAAATAATCATTTTATAGACCGTCTCGTATATTATTACTGGCTTTGAATTTACTAGCAGGCGTTCATCCGCGTCCTGAAACGAGGCTGTAGTCAGTCCAGCCATTCGAATTAAACGAGGAGACGGACATCTTGGAGCTGGTGCTTTGCAAGAACATTTAAAGAACAAAATTGCTCAAAGCTCGCAAATTGCGGTTCATAAATGCAGAAAATTTGATCCATGTCGAATCTTGCATGTTTTATTAAAGCGTATTCGACGGCAAAATTAATTATTACAAAGCAATTTACTGAACAGCAACTAAGTAACCCCCGAGCGGCAAATATTAGTCTAAATTTTAATTTTGCGCGGCCATAAAATAATTAGTGTACATAAACTTACGATATTTCTCCGAAAACTCCGAAAGCCTCGCGGAGCGTGTGGGTCTCGACCTCAGGACTCAGGTCCCCAACGAAAATATGGTGGTGCTCTGGAAAGAAAATTGCATTAATAATTGAGCGACCAAAGGCTCAGCTGTACACAAAACGGTAGAAATCTGGCCGGGCTGAATTAATTAGTAATCAGGGCAGGGACGTGCGGCTGCATTGCACCGTTTGCACATCTCATAAAAAAGGTGACCGCGCGAAGGTCCATCAGATGTGGCGGCCTGTATCGATCTCTCAGATCAAGAGAGGGCATCTACATCTTACGACTGGCCGCTGTCACAACGTTTTCGAAACCTAAATAAGGTTTGGCCAAGATTGACCTGACCGGATTTTCAAATCGTTTCATTCATAATTCAGCCCGTGCTGCAACGTCCGCATCGTACTCCCACCCGTGAAACTGGTCTCTGTAGTATAAATTTTAACTTTTCCTATTCAAATTTCAAAGGCGACAACCATTTTATTTTTTATTTTTTGGGCGAATGAAACCAACACATTTGGAATTCATTGATACTGTCCTGTATAATTTAAAAAATATTACAAAAATATGCATGCTCAAATTACGAACAATTGCAATAAAAATAATGTGCATATTCTTCATAATGACAACAGTAACGAAATCAGAAAATGACACCTGAAGCGAGATAAAAAAGTAGTATATATTTTGTACTTCCATTACGGTATTTGTAAACTTTAAATAAGTCTGCGCTGCATTAAAAAAGAGATTTTGGGATAACATTTAGTGAGCGTAGCGTTAATGGAAACCTGATACAAAAAAGGTTTTAGATTAGAAAGCCAATTATTTTACTTAGCATCGTGTTAAGGACCGCGATAAAACTTAAACCAAAAGGACCATAGATTTCCAGATGGCCTACATGATAATAATAAAAACAATATAAATATAGCAGAACGCCAGTAGAATTAAAACCAGATTTTTAATAGTAAGGACAGGTCAAGAAAAAAATTAGGAAATAAACTACAATTTATTATTACGGAAGACAACACAATTCTAATCTAGTAAAAATTATCTCTGAGTAGCAGTAACTACTAGAAGTGAAAGAAAAGTGGAAATAAATAAAAAATTAGCAAATACAATTAAAAAATAGAAAAGAAGGATATCGAGAAAAATAAACTAAGAAAAAAGCTGCAAAACATTAAATGAATAGGACTAAGGGAAATTTGGCAAAATACTTATAAAGTCTAAAAAATAATGATGTGGCTGAAATATATATCAAAGATAATAGAAATTAAATCTAAGAAACAAATGCAGAAGAGTTTCAATGCACGAAGAAAGAAAAAAGGAGACAGAAGAATCACAGACAGTAAATCAGTTCAAAAGTTTTTGGCAAATTAAATTGAAAGAGGTTAATGAGTCATAAAACCTCTACTTCTTTTTAAACAAAAAAAATATATGTAAATATATGTATCTATGTAAAATCGTTAAAAATGTGAAAAATATTGACTTTCGTTTGGATGTCACCTGATGAACATTGTCAGAATTTAGTTATTTTTTAACTTTGTCTAAATGAGTTCCAGACAGCTGACGCAGTCATTAAAAACGATTGAGTGCTTGCATTTATTTCAAACAAGGGGTAATAATGCAGATATTGCACATATGAAAGCCTTTATATTTACATCAACAAGAGATATAATTTTATTCTTATATTTAATCTTTTCCAAAAAATTATAAAAAATCATCATTTAAAATGCGGTAGTCTGTAGTTATTCTAATGTTGAAGCATACCATAAATTAGGTATGTAGATTTTTAGTAGTGTAATTATTCTCTATCATATCTTCACCTGTAATGGATCAGTACCACTATCCAATTGATTTGGCCGGATCAAGGATAGTTCGTCATCATTTTTTTTCATCCATAAATTTTAAAGGTGGATTATACATCTGTTCGTAAAATATCATTATTTTATTATATAATGAAATTATAATATTTAATATTATAACATTATACAAAAGAAATTCTTAGGTTATAGTTAAAAAATGTTTATTTTTGCCCATCAAGATATATCACACAGTAATTGTGTATTTAAATTTTTATAATATTAAAATTATTTAGATTACTTGGATTGTAATATATATGTAGGAATGATAGGTGTATATTATAAAACTTAATTTCTACTGTTACTGATGCGTATACAAATCACTGCACGATTTGTACATTTACCTAACCCGCTGAAATTGATCCAGGGCGTTTTCCGATTTTTGGTCCCGCAGGTTCAGAATTGGCTCGCAATTACAAAGCGAGAGATTACCCCAGCGCTAGTGGAATAGATTTCCATTCGGCTTGATGCATAACCCTATAACTCCCAACAGGTGCCAAAAGAATTCCCCAACTTTTTACTCTTCCCCGTCCGCATTGGATCATTTCCGGAGCACTCGCATCGGAACAAATTGGAATCGTTTGTGGAGGTATTTAGCGGAGTCATTTTTTACAATGGTTGTTTGCAATAGGAATAATTAAAAAATTATTTTATTCCATTTTAAGAGAACATCTTCTGGTAAAATATGCATTTCTACTAATATACAAAAAAAGAAATATAAACAATGATATAAATAACAAATTACCTTAAAAGGTTTATACAGATAATTATATACACAAAAATGATGCAATATATATTATAAAAAATGGTTTAAAAATTGCTAATTCTATCAGATTTGAATTTGACCAATTTAGCAATGATCTACTATAGTGGCCTGCGGTTATAGTTGTGTTATGAATTTTTAAAAATATGGTTGAACTTTTAAATATTATCTAACCCTTTTTCCACCATATTTGAATTTCATCCCTTTCCATACGATAACGAGTATTGAAAATGGCGCTCGTAAAAAATGCTATTTTCTAATTTACAATACTGAATATAAACAAATTTCCCTTCTTGATCAGGATGCATAAGTTCAAAAAGTAGGATTATTAGTGCAACAAAATTATAACGAAAGTTAAATATAATAATAAATATAAGCTGCAATTATTTATATTAATTTTAATTTTTTGTTTTTTGCTTTTTTAGTGGTGTACCTGATAGTCGTAGGATGGTAAGTCCGGGCTGTAGATGCATATAGTGTAGTATAGCAAAATCCCCACTTTTGTCAAATTTGAGCAACTGTATGGGCCCAGATGTTCTTGTAAAGCAAGATAACGTTTTGGATTGGAAAATTTCGTCTTTTTATACGATACACGGATTTTGTCCCCTCCAAAAGTTGACAGAAACAACCGCTAATCGTTGATTATCCTCGGTGACCTTCATTTTCAACTACTTCTGGTTTTCTTAAAATTCCTTTGGAAGGCATATGCTTGAGTTCCCTTAAGAGAATTGTCTTCAAACTGGCCTTAAATTTTCTCAACATTTTTAACAATTTTATATATCTCGACAAAAGAAGCGGTAGTGTGAGGTACCCTCAGATTTTCCTTCGCACATTTTACGATGTGTAAAATCAAAATTTCGTCTTATATTTGACTCATTCATGTAAAATAAATGTAATGTAAGTGAAGAGAAATTATTACATGATTATCATGACATATTTAGTTACTATACAAAATTGATATCGTTCTAACAGCTCTAGGTGTAATTGTAATAGTAAAGCTTTTCAACTGACATTAAAGCATCTAATTATTATTAAAATAACTTTAAATGGGTATTTTTAAGATAATTTGTGCATAAAGTTATAAATTATAAAACAAGAATCAAAATAATATTCAAATTATAACGAAAGGGAAAACAAAAATTATTTTTAAATACATTCATTTCAGCCCACAATTCTGGGGAAATGCTGCCAGAGTGATGTGTTTTTACCTCGGGAGGGAGATTTTCCGCAAATTGTAAAGTACGTATTGAGCAGGTACATGAAATGAGTCCAGAGTACAAGTTTTCCGATATCAAATTCCACCCCTGCAGGCAGATCTGACAATCAAAACAGGTTTTTCGTTTCTTTATTTTCTTTGCTCTGCTCTATGGCTTCAGGCTACATCAGATAAGTAGGCGCAATTCGCCCAGAACGAAAATTTGCTCTAAAAGTATATACTTTTGTTTCAAAGCGGCGTGTACTTTTTTATTAAATTAATCTTTGCGCAATTTCATACAAAGCGTAGAAGCTATTTGCTGTGGTGTGCATTGAAGTTGCAAAGAATGTTTATGTTAATAACACAATCGACAGTTTTTAAATTATTTAAAACTTTCAGGACCGTAGTGAAATGATTAAATGAATTTAATTGGTACACCTTGTATATAATTCGCACCAGAAGGTGTAACGTTTTGGTGGCTTCACTTAAAATGTGAAAAGCTGAAAGTAGATTTCGTTGAGTTTGTGTAACTTTAAAAATCACAGAGAACATCACTTGACGTACGAAAGCCGCAATGCATGTCTTATTACGTTCGTTGAAATAGCTGTACATTTAGCACGTTTAACGTCAGAAGTTATGCCGCTCTTGCTGAAATTTCTAAATATGGGATGCATTACCTTTGCTGCTTCGTTCAATTAACTGACCCATGTGTTTCCAGTTATTGTTTTTATCGAGCTTCTTTTGAAGGCCATAAATAATTTGCAAATGGCGTTGGGAAACAAGATTCATGTCACAGCGGGCAAACAAAAAATGTTCCCAACCTTGGTATCACTCACGGATTTCATCCAAATTGCGTTAACTATTTTAAATAACTACTGACAATTACAGATTTATGATTATTCTTCTAGACATAATTTTTGTTTATTTTCTTAAAATCACATATTCGAAAGTTTAGACGACAAATTTCCTTTTCTAATTTTCAGTAGTGTCATTCAACTATTATATGCTTTGCTGTCTTCTACAGGGTGTCCAAAAATGTTACTCGCTCTTTAAATGTAACTAAATGCAAGTCTAGAAATATTCAACTTGATGACCATGTCTCTCCGAACACAGCCTATAACTCGGGCCAATTTATTCGACATCGTCGACTATTATTGCTAATTTTGTAGTGTTTGGTCTGAGGAATGCGCATGTAATTTCAGACCACTTCTTTATATTTGTTCAGGAAAATTGCATCGAGATTCTTGCATCATGATGATAATGGGTAGGTTTAGTTAAAAATTACCAATTACAGTTTGATAAAAAAATAACGGCCTTATAATATACAGCGCTGATACTCTACACTACACTGTAACACCTATCAAGTCCAAATTGCGTTTTATAGTAACATGCGGATGTTGAGGAGTCGAGTAGATGGAACTACTGAGTCATTTAACTCAAAGAAAATCTTATAGCATCATAAACTTTTCGATAAAAATGCTGTATCTTTTATAATTTACCCAACTATTATTCTGAAAATTGTCATTTAAAGACTGGGTATATTAGAACATTATGTATGTTCTAACTGTACATTAATATTTTTCCGTTTTCAACATTAAATAAAAATATTGTTTATATCTTCTAAAAATACGTCATTTGCGTATGCAAAAGTGGCGTTTGCTTTGTTGTTGTGGTGTAAATCAACAATTATGCTTATTTAGAGGTAATGTGTGTTGTTTTCCTTTTTAAGCATGATGTGGATAAGATTTTCAATCAAAGAGGTAGGCATTCGACAGAAGGTGATATAGCCAATGTATGCTAGTTTTTATTTTTTGTCAGCTTGGTTGCATTTGAAGTTAATTTTCGTGTCCATTTGGTAACCAAACTAACACGCGAGGTTTTTATTATCTCATTTGAACAAAAATGGTAATTACGGTTTGAATGTAATATGTGTATTATACTGACTGACCAATAAATTCATCATTATATTGTTTTATTTGAAATGTATTCAGTGTTTTCAAATTTGTTTTTCTGATAGTTCTTACCACATCTTAATATGTTGCTACTATAGCCTTTGTAATATTTAGCAGTTTAAATTACATTACTATTAATAATGTGATAAATAAATAATAATAAATAATAGTCGCAGAAAATTTGCAGACCATGTCCTTTTCTCAAGAAATGTGCACGAATTAGATTGAACTTGTAATTGCATGCAAAGTGAAACGAGAATTTTATATATCAAAATACACCCTAATAAGTGCTTTAAGCTCGGAACGCGTGCTTTAATGGAGAATGCATGAAATTGGTACTTTGATGCAGCGAAAACAATGTCGGGAGGCCCTAAAGCTATAAAATTTGTAAGAGCAACTACCCTCCCTAATTTTGCAATAAACAATGGATGGCATCGCGGAGGCGGCAATTTGTAGGCAGGAATCAAGTTACATTTCAGCGCCGCGTAGAGGTACGTGTTAATATTTACGCAGGACTCTTTGAAGTTCGCTGTTTTCCTAGCGAAAAGGGAAGCTCAAAGTTAACAGGCATAATTTTGATCCAAAATGCTCAGCGGAAGTTTGCGTAACCTGTTAGCAAATAAGAAAACCGGAATTTTCAAAGCGCGTAATTTCCAAGCGCTGCTTGCAGAGGTTTTATACAAAACACAATAATACGCAAAATCGAAAACAGGAGAATGTATCGGAATTGCCATTTTCAAAGCAAATTCTATAGTTATAAATGTTAAAATCATATAAACAATTTAGAGTTTTTGCATACGGTGACTAAATTATTGTTTTATTTGCTGCAGAACTATGTTTCCATTTGCACCACAATAGAAATTAATTATGTTAAAAACGATTTACTATCTCGAAAGTTTAGGAGATCTAGACTCATACTTTAGGAATGTTTTTCCTAAATCAAAAATAGCCCCAGAAGGAAAAGGTATAATGGCGTTAGATTGTAAGCTTGCGGTCACCAATCATCACCCAGAAAATTTAATTTAAAATAAAGTGAGTGTTTCACGCGCTGTGCGATATGTGACCCGGTCTTATTAAAACCAAACGTCGTTTAACTTCAAATCTTTGCTTTTATTAAAAAAAGTTGTTTAATAGCTTCCGATAGCACACATCATTGACAGCAACAGCGTTATCACCTTTGTCCTCCAGCCCACAATGCATACTAAACACTGCATTTTGTGAATGAGTTGTTTTTTACGAATATAACTTAAATTTTTACTAACTCAGATGGGACAAATTTGACGATTCACAAAGCCAATTAAAGGAAAATGAGCTTCATCGCTCAATATGAGTTTTTTGAAAAACCCATCATCAACTGGTGTCTTATCTAAAATCTAGTTCATAAATTTACGGCATTTCTGATGGACTGTGCCATGCGTTTAGATACCAACTTTCAATTTGGATCACCTTATATCAGGTATTTTGAGTCCACTACAAAACACGTCTCGTAGAAAGTGGTTAAAACGAAAGGTAATAAATAAAACTCAACTTTTAAATGGCGATTTTAATAATAAACAAGATTTTGGTATTAGTCTACGTTTGGGAATTGCAAATGATAAAAATGTAAAAAAGCATATTATGCAAATAAAAACTGGAAATATATGTAACAAACCAATACATTTAACAAGTAGCAGCTATTGTAAAAAAACATTTTACATTGCAAAAATATATACTAAAAGTAAGTAACAGAAAACTTGGCATTCTAATTTTAAAATGGCGTCAAAGACTTCACAAAACTTTATATCACTATACACATAATGTAACTGAACTGAAAAATTCCTAACTTTATGACTCACACTAATATAATACTAATACTCTGTACTGATAGTATGGTTTATTTAAATTATATAAAACTAAATCAAAAATCTGTGTAATTTCAATATACGATAGAAATAGTTAAGTGCACACTTTACTGTTGATTAAATGTACAAATACATGCTGCAACCGTTTGTAATGCTAGCAGAATTATAATATTTTAATCTAATTATCACAGACAACGTCACAAAGGACAATTCGCAAGCGTTAATTAAATTCTGAACAGCGCTGCATTAATAACAGTTTAAAGTCTGATGAATTAATTGGCTGCTTCTCTTGTTTGTTGCACGCTTGCTTCAAGTGCAACCAACGAAAAAGTGCAATATTTTTTTAAAAAGGAGTAAAACAAATAAACAGACTACAGTTTTTGGTTGTTCTAAATCACAAGCTTTTATATTTTTGGTTGTACATTTTACGTGCAGTTATGTGTCCGCATCCAACGATTGCAGACCAGGCTGTCCTTTACCTACCTCAAACTCTAATTATCAATTAATTTACTTAAGTTTCTTTCAGGCGCTTCCGAAAGTTCTAAAGTTTTCTTCTGCATTGAGTATCCAAATGACGAGCGCGCATGCTGGAACAACAGGCAAGACAAATCTATTAATTTTAAAATTTAGCTCCTTGCTGGAGCTAAGATTGCTTTTGTTATCCTGTTTTATTGAATTTATTCTTGTAGGTCAGAAAGTCACTCTAGTATCTCTCTACAAAACGATTTGAAGTCTATCTAGAATACAAATTGTACGAAATGATTTAATTACTCCCCTTCTTTTGTTATCTTTTAGTACAATTAATTTTGCTTTCGAGGATTAGTGCATTAAGAATTTTGTATAGTTGTGTCTATATCTTTAGTTAAAATGAAATTGAAATTGTTATTGGTGGTATTATATATATTTAAAAAATTTACACAGTTAGTTTCGAATACATCAATTAATAAAATAGAAAAATTATCTTTTTTGTTATGTGCTTATATTAACACATTATTGACTACATTCGAAAGTAATATAATATTTAGGATATTCTGTATAAGCTGACAGTCTTATTTTAAGTTTTAAAAGATTGGGACAGGTTAGAAAGCAAAATTACGGTTTTGATTCAGACGCTTTAGCATACTTTCACGCATAACTGCATAATTTTGAATTACCTTCACGATCCTGAGAATATTTGCAACCAGCTATAAGGGATTGGAATTTCTGGCATATTTCGATCAGGTAAAGGGAGAACGTGACTCCAAGTTTGCGCTTGGCGGATCTAACAGCGCCATGTAGCGAACTTAATTCAGAATGACCTGCAGTCTAACATTGTTGCTGTTAAAGGGTGTCGTCATACGTAACTGTGGTACGTAAAAAGGGCCGAATATATTCTACTCGATTTGTAGAACTTCTATTGAAAGGCATGCAGTTGGAGCTGACCTACTCCTTGCGTAATGTCTTTACACCTAAAATTTGCAACTTTCGGTTGAGAGTATTCTGCACAATTGCGAGTTCGACACGAAATGTCGATATTGTCGATTTATGCCAAGAGAAATTGTAATTATAATATTTATTAATCTAATCTATGGCAATCGAAGCAACCCTCTGTTGAGTATCACCCAGCTTGAGAGCACCGTACTGACAGCTGCCCAAATATTCGCCAAAATTTTGATTTCGGCAACTATGTTTATGACAGGAAGGGCAGAGGTGGCAATTTCTAGCAACCCTGCCGATCGCTGCTATCGGTTACTCATTTGTTCACTCATTATCGACTTCGACGTCCCGATCTGCGATCATTAGGAATAGCGCTGACTTAACAATTCCCGGTTCTTACTTCCACACTTAAGCTAAATTACGTCGTTCTATCTCACAACTCTGGAATTCTAGCGTCTTTGCGAGACGTTCGTTCGAGTCGGTAACTGTTGTCGTCTTGTAAACAAGGCATCTACTTCTTCCAGATCAGCAGTGGATTCCATTTCCATTTGTGTACATATAATAATCTGGGCATGAGGGATAAAATATCGGAAGGGGATATCAAAACCTTTTTAACAATAAATTTGCCTCACTCAATTTTATGATGTTTTAACGTTTCGCGTTTGTTCCGGGGAAGAATTCCGATATATTTTCCGCTTTTAGCCAGCCGTCACTCACGAGGGACATTTTGCATCAACCTATTTTTAGGATATGCTGATTCTGTTTTATTTTAAATATAAAATAGCAAAAACTATTAAAATACATATGCATATGTATTTGATGATAACTAGTTTTACTTGAAAATGAACAACATTGAGTAATTTTATTCTTGATATTCATATAATTTATTACACGTATAATCGATTTAAAAACAACTCATTTTTACTAATCAGTTGTCAGTTTGGAATTATCACTAGAGAATGGTCCATTTGGAACTCTATCGTTAAAATTAACATTAAGCGTGCTAAACTGTTCTTTAAATTTTGGAAACACTTTTTCATGATACAAGCAAAGCGTCACATAATAATAGATAGAGAACTTTTATTATACATATTAGAAAGCTACGACAGAACATTACCTTTCGACGTACCTGCTATGCAAACTGAGGCATTTGTTATAACGTCTTACAAGTTTGTAATTCATTCTGAAAAAAAACTCTCCCATTTGAAAACGAAGCCACTCTTTAACATCATCTTGAAGTGCAGTGTCATCTTCAATGCGGCGCGATCAAGCCACTGTTTGATGTGCATAACGGACTTGTTGTCAATTTCCTGCACAGATCTATCGTCGCCTACAGACGGGCCGCCACACCTTGCATCATCGTGCACGCTATTGCGTTCTTTAAACATACGACACTTTCAAATCACAAAATTCGCGATGAATTGTATCTGCCGAAAGTTTTTTCGCACAAATAAATCGTATTACTGCTCGCACTTTACATTTGACGGGGTTGGCTATAGCAGCGTTCATTTTCAAAAGATCTTGCGGACGATAAAACTGCATTCCAACATTCCTTTTCTACTCCGCACTGTCTACTGAAGTACTGCGTACAGCGACACAACACTGACGTCGCTATATCCTCATTGCTTTCGTAAAATACAAGATAACACGTTAAAAGAAACACGCTCTCAGCACGCTCTAATAAAAAAACCTTAAATAATAGACTGAAACTAAGTATATTATAAATAGAGAAATTCATACAGTTGATTGCAGTTACTCATATTAAATATTAAAATTTATGAAATTGCTCTGGTTACTATTTTAGTAAAAAATAAAAATTGTGTAATATTTAAGATAAATTTGATATAGAATATTGAATGGTTGTTTAACTTTTATTAGCAATAGCTAGCTAGTAGTTATAGCCTCTGCATCAATACAATCAAACATATAAAAATTAAGAATTTAAATAAATAATTCCATTAACTATATCAGGTTAAAAATTACGCAAATTTAAAGTATAATAGTATGCTATAGAAATGATGATACGCTGCTGGCGCTACCATTGTTTTTCTTAAAACAGTTAGCGACTCCTTATCGGTTGTTAATTTCATCCACTACCTTTTTTAAATGAGTGACACTCTACTTTTTACTCTCTTAGAGCGCCAAAATAAGGTTCAAGGCGATGAAAATCATCGTGAATGTTGTAATTATTTTTAGTTTCATTTATTTGCATACATTTTTATACAACATGGAATAGTAAATTTTTAAAATTTCCAGAATTATAATTAATTACAATTTTTGTAATACAAGTGCTTTCTTATTTTCGCATATATATGTGATCTATTCCGAAATGTCAAATCAATGTCGATATAATAAAAGGTTTTCAAAACCGCGATGTAATATTCATGCGCATGCGTGAATGAGGACGACTTTACTAATCGGGCCAGTTAGGAGGTAGGCACTAGTGAGTGAGCACATGTAGTTTGTAGTCGCTACATTTGCAAGAACAGCGAACCCGCATCAAATTTTGTGTGAAGCTAGTCCATAAAACCTGTTCGGGCACAACATGTATAAAAACACGATACAAACGATTCAGAGATTCTGTTAAATGATTTATGATCTGGAAGACCCACAACGAGTAGAACACCAGAATATGTGTAACCTGTACGGAACACGATCAACAAGGAAAGTCTGAGTATTAGAAGATGAGATGGGAATTCGAGAAACTAAAGTTTGTAAACTTTTTCCGGGCAGCGCGTTGCAGATACTAATAACTTACTTTAGGCTACTACCAACAAACCAGATTTCCTCAGAGAGCTCATAAACAAAATTTAAACGTGAGTTTACGGCTACAATTTAGAAACAAAGACTCAAATTTCTCAATAGAAGTCTCCAGATATATCCATCTAAAGGATTGAAAATATATTCAGTGTAATTTGTACCATATATCACTGTTATTAAATATACAGATTATTTATTATTGGAATAAAACAAGGCCGCAAAGCAAATTAATTTAATAACAAATTATAACGTAAAGGCCGCTTAAAATATACTTAAAATATACTTCTATGAATGAAATGGTAAAGTTTTCGAGCGGTGTGCGTTGAGGCGCTTTGTCGCACCTTGTAAGAAGTGCAAGCCTTACCTTCTCCGCCACTTAAATGTAGTCAATATTGCAAAAGACTGCAAAAAGACGGCAACCACCAAAGAGGTTGAACCCACAAACCTCGCATCTCGAAGCAAACCCGCTACTAACTCGACCAATTGGGCACTACGGGAAAGCGCGCTTTGTGCGCTGTTTCGTTTGGTCTGTTTTTCTGTCATTTTTGACATCTGTCAAGTTTTATAGTTTTTAAATGAGCTATTTTTTAGGCTACTTGTATTGGTTTTCTTGAATTTCTGATCGCAGATTCGGATTCTACGGTAAATTTGGCCTTTTTTTGTTTTTTCCAGAGGGAACTGGCGGCCAGGGTATTTTATGTGCTATCCTTATAGTTTATAGAAGGATAATAATAATATTTGTATTATCTGGCTCAATACAGTTGGTTAAACTAACTTAATACATGCACTTTGTTTCAAGCAAAATGTTACTTGTTATTTTGATCACTACAGTGACGCCACTTGATATTTTAGGTAAACATTATATTAGCCAATAAATTAAAGAATAGAATGATCTATTTTATGTGGGAGAAAAGTAGGAAGCAAGAGTTTTTACAACACCCTGGCTGGCTGCAATAATCTGCTGTAACTAAAATAAATTTACAATACTACAACATTTATAGTATAGCAAAATTTGAATTTGTCAATTCACAATCTACAATCAAAAACACAGTTAATAAGATACAAATTAATTTTGCTAACTATAGAATGTAATATAATCTTCTAAAAAAGTGAATATATTTCTCATGGTAGCTTTTCTCAATTCGGTTGAAGGATTAGAAGACATTATTGAAATATTATGGGGTTTTCCTATAAGTTGAATAATGTACAAATGCACTAAAAGTTCAACCAACTTCTCTTTAGCGTACAAAATGTATACAACTTTTTAGATAAACAAAACGTCCTTTCTTACCTTTCTATACAAAATTTATATCGCTTATACAACAGTTGAAAGACTATAGAAAGTCTTTTGACGCTATGTTTTAGAAGTTATTACATTTTTCTAAAACGTCCACACATTGTCAAAACGTTGACACATTCAGATTAAAAGACAAAAGTTCAGCATGAGCCAAATTTAAAAAATGTGGTATATTGTTAATCATTGCTACCAGTTCTAACAAGACATTATCTTTCTCTCACGCCCCAAATTTCAGCAAATTATTTGTGTTTTCAACAACTTTTCTACTAGCACTACTAGTGTTACTATTCAAATATTTTTTTGTATGCGATTTGCATTCTTGAAAACGTTTCTATTTATGTCTTCCTAATTTAAAGCAAAATTTGACTCTATGCAATTTAAAAACAATTTTTTAGTAATAAAATGATCAAAAATACAGCAAAATATTACATAGTTTAATTATCATGAAAATGTTTTGAACATCCTATGTTTACATTTTTACATAACTGAAAGAGTCAAAAAAATTTTTGCTGACGTTTGTCATTTTTCTTTTCTTTGTTGGTCTTTTAATTATTTGATTTATACAAAAATGTTATAAACAGATCAAAGTAACAAGTTTGTAATATAATATATATTTTATTTTTTTTTGTACCATAAAGTTTATTAAAGCTATCTTGGACCGATGTATCTCATGTAACTTTTTCTATATGACCTTGTACTTAATGATGTTTTAAGTTAATCTTGCAGTTTTATTAGTAAACATACTTTGAATTACCTTTTTTATTAATTTATAATAATTTTATTTATTTTTAGTGATAAGAAAATAAGCAGTATGGAAATTCGTATGCGCTGTAGATGAAAAATTACATCTGTTAAATAGCACTCATTTCCTGCTTTACAAAGACGAGCTCTTTCTAATGGTGTCAAAGTTGTTTCTCTATTCTACGAGAATTCAAGGCTTATTTGTATAGACTTTCTAGTTATGAAGTCTAAAGTCTTCAAATCAGGCAACCGTGGCAAACAATTAATTTCAATATTTTGCAAAATTAATTTGTTTTCAGCAGTGTGACAAGTGGCTTCGTTTTGCTAAAACCACACACCAGGTCCGTCCTAAATCATAGTCTTTGGTAAACTATTGCGAATTTGACAATAGTGTTCTCCATTTACCGTTATTTCATTACCAAATCCTTCTTCAAAAATGAACTGTAAACCAACACCATACTGCACTTTCATCCGATATAATCAGACAGCGAATAAATTTATTATAGTTTGTGGCTGGTTCTTGAAATTGAATAGCATAAAGAGGGCATATCTGGAAATCTACAGGTCTTAGTTTTTGAGCGAGTTGTTTTTTATAGAGATCAACTTCACCGATTTAAAAATGAGTTGCATAAACGGTCAGGTCATTCCGATTTTGACAGATCTTCTCCAAAGTCGATGTTCCTGGTTTTTTATTCACGCTTTCTTCCTTACAGTTGATTTTATCATGTTTTCTAACAGAATGTGGCCTATCGGAACGTAGAAGATCATATACACCACTCTGCTCCATAAAACGTCTAATCCAACGGCAAATAGTTGATTCGTTGTCTATTTTTGATACTGTACTGTCGATTATAAGTTCATTGTATGGTAATGATTCAATACTGATTTTTAAAATAAAATTGGATAACCTTAGCGCACTGTAAAGTGTACATTTTTTAAATATTGGCTACAATTCCTACAAATAAAGAATATTGTAAGGCGATTATTAAAACAATTATAAACATCTGAAAGTTCATTCACCCTATATGTGTTTTTGCCTTTAATTTAACTAATTTCTAATATCTATCTGATGTTTTCTTTAACTGTCTGGTCATTTACAATTTTTTAGTACTTCTGTATTTTCTATTTATATTATTTTTAAAGTTTTGTCATATTGTACTGTTTTTATTTTATAAATATTATTACTAAGTAAATTATTGATAGTATCATTTTTCTTAATTTTATGCGCTGCTGATTGTAAAGGTATATGTAATTTTTAAAAAATAATTAAACTACAGTTAAAATAGTTGTTAGAAAAATTGTATACTTGTTTACAAAAAATTAATGAATTTGTGATGTTATTGTTATTTGATAATGTAATGTTACAGAACTAAAAAAGTGATAAATCTTTCTAATTATAAATGCCGTTATAATTAAGTAAAATGATCAGATCCAATGCAAACTATATTTACTTGTTCAACTTAAAATTTGCGTTATTGACTATGCTTAATTTTTTGAAAAAAAACTTTTTTTTTAAAATCAGTTATAAAATTAACTAACTAATATAGCAAATATATCAACAAACAGCTACAAAAGATTACAAGATTAATAATGAAACCTCTAGACTTTAAGATTACGAGCATTGAGATTGCAACGCTGTGCTGAATCTTCTGCAAGCAGGGCTCACTACGTTGAAGTACAGCCATGATTGCAAAACCCTTAATGAAGTTTAGACTTCACCGCAACCGTCCAACCTAATTACGCATTTTTATTCTGAAGCGCGGCCACAGACCTTGATCGGAAAGCTTAAAAGCCCTCTCGTTGCCAGACCTTTGAAAACAATGCACTTAAAGTACGAGGATACCTTCATTAGACATTTGCACGCGATCAACGGTGTTCGATTTTCGTTTAAAGCCATAAAGGTATATTACGCTCGAGTACAGGCAGAACAATTTAAAGCGAGCTTGTTGATGAATTGCAGCTGCAAATTCCTTCGGAATCGGGCATTGGGTTTTATTCACTTTATATAAGTGGTATCAAATGCACAAATCCGATTTAGCGCGAGTTACAAAATTTATTTGTGGCGAATCAAATTTCCGAATTGATAATTTACATTTCCATCTTTGCGTATTAACTGTAGAAAAATATAAACAAATAAATAATCAATTCAAATCTATATATTTATATATCAGAAAGGTTACCCTAAAAAATCTTTAATTTTCAATTTACCTAAAGTAACAGCATTGCTATGACACTAGCAGTAGTCAACAATTTGGTAAATTTTATTACTAAATCTGTAAATATATACAAAAAGCATGTTTTATTTTACGGATTTTTAATTGAAATTTATATATAAGGTTCGGCAGAATGAGTGCCCCTTTTTTTATACGTAGAGGTTGCTCGAGTCGTGCATCCTTGAGCAGCACAAGGTATGTCATTTCAGTGCCCATGATGGTGGCTTGGAGTGCGTTTGTGTTAGAGACTTATTTTTAAAATGGCGACTTTGTGATTGTGACGCAACGGCTATTTCGTAGGCATTTCGGAGTAGGTCGTCACGAAACTGTTTCGAGAAAGAAAGCCATAATGTTATGGGTACACAGTTTTCGACAGATTGATTTAGTACTAGAACGGAAATCACTCGGTAGATCTCGTAGCGTTTGGACACCTGAGAATATCGCAGCAGTGAAGCAGGTTGTTGTCATATCGCTACAACATACTGCGTCTAAGCATGTTGTCGGCTTGGAAATATCTGACTAGAACGTGAGGAGAATTCTACACTGCGGTCTCATGTACCATACATATAAACTGATGATGGCCAAGCAAGTTGTATGCACGAAACATACTGGCAAATGTTCCAGCTTATGCTGTTCTGATGAAGCTCTGTTGCGATATTACGCAATTTTTTGAAGCCCAAACTTAACAAACATGGAAATGAATAAATTTAGTTACAACAGATGGAGCTATCACATACACGGTGAAAAATCCTGGAACACATGTGTCAAGGCGCTTTTATTTCATTACATGGTGACGTACCCAAGCCACCTAGCTCCAAAAACCTGTTTCCTTAAGAATTATTTCTGTGGGGGCACCTTAAGGCTGAAGTCTTTCAACACGGGCCGCGGACTGCTGATGATCAAAGATGCTATTAACAACGCGATCGCAGGGGTACAAGTGGAAATGATTCGACCAGCAATGTGGAAATTTAAGGTAAGGCCGCAGGAGTGTATTGCTCGTGTGGTCAAACATTTGGACGATATCATCTTCAAAACTGGTTGATAACTAAATGGCAAGCATCTGCTTGATGGTACATTAAAACATTGAACAGAATTTGTTATTTTTTATTGCTTTTTCGAAAAGGGAAGATCATTTTATTGGACCGTGTATAAGCCTATACTGGCATATTACATTAATTAAAAATAATTAAAATTTCTATATTTTTATATATTAATTTTTTCACACATGTTTTGGTAAATTCGTATATATTTTTGTTGCATAAAAGTTTTGTGAAAAAGATTATTTATTATAAACACTTTTAGAAAAAGATACTTACAAATTACCTTAATTTAAGTCATATATATATATATATATATATATATATATATATATATATATATATATATATATATATATATATATATATTTGTTTTAGGGGCATCGCTTATAGTTTTATTTATTGCTTCTCAATTTTATCGTTTATAGTAACATACTGTGAAATGTATGTCAAAGTGAATCACAATTAATTATGTTAATTATAAGTTTGTTTTCTTTTGAAAATTTAAGCTTAAGACGAGGTAATTCTAGTCTTCTGATTATGTATATAATTAAATTAGACTTATTAAAGAAAACCTACATAAAAGCTTTGTTCATGCGGCACAAAAAGCTTTCTGTTGATTAGAATTTGCTTAAAATATTTAAGCAAGGCGTATCTAAGTACAAATGCTTATTTGAAAAAATGAGAAGATAATAGTCGCGGTTAGCTGAGAATAAAAGTATGGCTACTCAAAACGCACGAGGATTTATGGAATGACACATTTCGACGGAACGTGGTCAGAAAGAAAACACTACACAGCTATTTTATTTGGGGTAGTGCTTTCTCAGATATAGTAATTGGCGAGCGACTCGCATGTTCTCCGAGCACAGCCGGTGAATGGATCCGATATTTGGGATGCGAAGGAATCCCGTATGCAAAATTACTTTCTCTGCCTCGATTTCGTTTCCCCTACTTCCATTCATTCAAAGTCGATCTTTTGTACTTTAACTTATTGCTTCCGTTTGTAAAAAAGTTGCTCGAAATTTCGACAATAAAAAGATTCCCGATATCCCCATCGGAACGAGAATTGGCTAACGCCGGCTTAATTTGCATATTTGGCTTAAAATGCCCGTGTGCTACGTGATTTTGTGTCTACGTGATAAAAGCTTGCGTTAACGCCAACTTTAGCGTGTTGCACCCATAAATTATAATTTGAGCTCATGGTGTAAATTTGAAATTCCATGTATTTATTAAAGCTAGTCATGCGAAAACGAACAACCGGTCGGATCCTCGGATTTGTATCCGTACTCTATGAAACCATCAGACATAATCAGCATATGATTTTTAAATAGAAATACAACCTCATATCTCAAAAGCGCATTATGATGTAACAAATAAATATAATTGCACCCATGCTTTACATAAAATAAACTTGTGCTTTTTTAAGGCAGTAGCTCGATGATACGATATTGTTAATTATACTTTCGAGTAGAGCAAAATTGACTTAAAATTTTTATAAGATTTCCAAAAGATTTAAAATAACACTACATTACATTCAAATAAAATATTTTAAACATCAAAGAATTGGAAGAATTGTAACATCTTGATAAAATTTTAATGAAGTTGTAATTAACTAAGACATTTTCAAAGGAAGCTTGACGCTAGTGTAATAGATTATAAGAATTAATATGTGAAGAAGAAATTGAGTCAACAGCAAAAAAGATATTGGCCAGTTCTTGGACTAAAGGTGATATGATTAAAAAATAACATTGTGTTCAAATTCCAAACGTATTGCTTGCATTTACAGTTAATACAAAAAAAGGAAGCACCAACTAATCACTGTATTTAGAAAACCAAATCTAATTTTCCAATAGTAATACACTATTGATAGAGGACGATATCCAGCAGTAGTTGACCACCACTAATCTTGTCATATTACACATATCAAAAATCTTTATTCTAAAAAATATTTATGTGCTAAGTATCTTGAATTGGGAATAAGTGCCAACAAGTAGCATGTGGTGCTGAAATTAACTAAAATAATTTTTTTCGATTCCATTCTTATACTTGCAATTTTCAGAAACATCATTTTAGGATTTAACTTGCTATAACACCGTGGTATGAAAACTGATCTAAAAGATAACATTCAGATGAGTGACAAAAAAATTGTCATGTATTGATACATCTTAGATTATATCGTAAAGATGCTAACCCTACATTTTCTGATTGATGTTACATAACTGATAAAGCAAGTAATATTTTTCTATTTTATCTTATTTCTCGGTATAGAAATATTCATGGAAATTCCTCTCAAAAAAAAATTAAGCTCTGCGGGAAACATAAATATGTGTTTTTTATATACGTAAGGTTTATCTAAGCTCTTTCTTCAAATGACCAAAGCGTAAAAAATACTTTTTCTTCAACTGGTCATCTCACTATACTAATGTTGCGACTCCACACTCTGGCTCAGTATCTTAAATAGCTTGGAGTTTATAGCTTGATCAAAAATTTTATTTATAGTCTTCGTTGTATTATTCATCACTATGTTTAGTAGAATTTTTTGCCATTATCCGTTTCTAGTTGGTCATATCAGTGAACAAAATTGTTAGATGAAGTGCGTTTATACACGTTGCAACACTGCACTTAA
Source organism: Sinelater perroti (assembly GCA_036346155.1). Lineage (NCBI taxonomy): Eukaryota > Metazoa > Arthropoda > Insecta > Coleoptera > Elateridae > Sinelater > Sinelater perroti. The sequence continues at coordinate 5,992,520 of JARFIY010000013.1, read as the reverse complement.
AAATAGTCATTAAGAAATACAGCGAATATCTTTAATCTAGTAGTCGAAGCAAATTAAGATAGTAAAAAAGTTTTTTCTAATATTTTCATCTCTATTATACTACATAAAACGAGACAAAATAGCGCAGTCACTAATATCGACAAATTGAAGTTGGTCGCAAAGATCTCAATTGTTTATCTTTTCTTTATTATCAAGAGACACGTAACAATTTTATAAACAGCATTAATCTTGGATTTGGCAAGATAAAATTTTCTGAGTCATATCTAAGACTTGTTATCAATATTGAACTAAGACATTTGAAGTTCTGATTTTGTTATGTGTATCTAATTTTTGGTCTGATTGTTCAGTGACTGGCTACGAACATGAAAAATAATCAAGTTTGGAAGAATTTAGAGTCCATTTTGTAACATTTTGGAAATTATAATACATGCATGCACAAATGGTGTGGATAGGTTACTATAGAAAAACCAAGATTCAAATAGTTCTCAATGTGATGTGTAAAAACGGTCTCCTTTTATAATATATTAATTTTCTTTAACTCTTCTGCGAACCTGCAAAAGTTTCCAGAGGCTGACACCTGTTAGCAGGCTATTGGTGGAAAACCTACACTGCGATATATGTTCTAAAATTTGGAATAAAATAAGATATGGACCATAAAATTGTCACAAAAGCTTCTGTAAATATCACTGTAACAGCAAAAAGTTAGAAAGAACTTTATACCATCTATATTTACGTTTTTAAACAACCAAAAAATTTTAAGAGTGCAAAAAAAGCATTGTACAATAACTTGGTGTTTGATAACGGATGTTGGATCAAAATATGGCGAAAACACGTTTTTATAAAAAATCTGGTAAAAATTAATACAATATACCCAAAAACTATTGTTAGAAAATATTACAAAACCAATATGGTGGTGAAGGTTGAGCATGTAGAAATTCACTTTTAAATCTGTGGGGCTACGAATTGAAATTACTGTTAAAGATTTTCAAAAACGCCACAAAGTAAATAAAATTTTTTTGAACATATAAAGTATTGTCCAAATTATAAAAATAGGAACTGTATAATACATCTTATTTGATAATTCAAAGGCGCTAAAAAGCTATTTAAGTTGAGTTTTGGTTTCTTTCATAGATTTAAAATTTTTTGCATGCTTCTCTCCAAGTATTTTTAAATTTCTAGCGCATTTCTCTCCATTTTGTGTTTTTTATATCAGCTGTTTCTATTAGTTTGAATTTTTATCACTAATCTTCCTTTGTGCATTCTTATTAAATAACTTAAAGACCCCAACTGGCTTTTTTACACTAATAGCATTACCACTTTTACATTTTACTTTTCTTAAAATTATACGTTTTTCATTATTATTTTGCCTTATATTTTTTTCAAAAATTTTATTTTCATACTTCCCACTCAGATCTAGTATTGTTGTCTAAGTCTCACAGTTGCGGGTAAAACAGTTACAGTTTTATAAATACCTTAATTTTAGTTTCTGCCCTTAAGAACATAAAATGTATTTAACTGAAAATGTGTAGCTCCTATTTTTTCTTTTATTTCGTCATCTAGTTTTCCTATTTTTTTTTATCCGTTCCACTTTTTTCCATTTATAAATATAGTTTTTCCTCATTAAAGGCTTTCCTATAATTTTAGCTGTTTCTACGTTGATTTTTAGATTTATCTTTTTAGTTCTGCTTCAATGTATGTGTAAATCTTTATTAGTTTTCCAGACACTACCATATTATCTACAAACAGTAAATTTGTTATAAATACTTTTTCCATGTCCTAATTTTCTATTTGGTGTTTTTTTATGCCTCTATTGCTTTATCAAGTACCAAATTGAACAATGATGGACTAACCTAATCTTGTCATGAGTCTATATTAAACTTAAATTGTGTCAATGTCCCTTTTAACAATATTGTCACTGTCGTCATGCAGTGTTTTGATAAACTCAGTTTCATACGGCTATATTTCCTGAACTATACATTGTAGGTAAATTATTTACATAATATTTCAAAAAGGATATCTTAAAGTTTCAAATACTACATACAGCACTATTAGTTGTGTGCGAGATGACTATGCAACATTGACCCTCAAACGAGAAATAGCATGTATCCTTGGAATCATCAGTGTGATCAAACTGGCTAGTTATGTAAAAGTAAAAGCATAGTGCGGCTGCGTGTATTGGAGTAGAATGTAAGACGAATCCGAGAGAGTTTAGGGCGTAGCCCAATAAAGTCATCCCGTAGGCTATCACAAATAATTGTTTTGCATATGTTGAGTGTCTTAAACCATAGTGCCTACAACTGGTACAGGCTCTTCGCGCAAAGGACAAGTTTAAGTAGGTAACATTTTCTAACGATGTGTAACCAGTCCAATATTCGCATATAGGGGCTACAACATTTTCATGCGACATTGGAAAATGAGAACAACTCCCAGAATGTTAATATGATCTGTGCTGTGTCAAGAAAAAATGTTTATGGGTCTTTCTTTTTTTGATGCTAACACGGTTACTATGGTAACGCATTTTGTGATTTTGTCAAACTGCTTCTCCTTTAAATAAATACAGATTCAGAAAATTTCATTTTCCAACAGACCAGAGCTCTACCCTATTAGTACCAGGATGTTTGGGGTTTTCTGAACAGTTTCTACAGCAAGGATTGATAGGTCGCATGGGGAATAAAGACTTGGCACTTACATTCTACCTCCCCGAGATCTCTTAATCTTACACCTTCAAACTTTTTCTTGTGGAGGTTCATAAATGAAGTAGTTTATGTACCATCTCTGTCAACAACTTCGAACAACCTAAGATACAAGATCACAGCCGCGGTAAACTCAGTGACGCAAGACACTTTTTATCGAGTGTGGGGTAAATTCTGCTACCATCTAGATGTTTTCTGTGCAGTCGGAAGGGGAATTTATAACTGAAATGTAAGAATATGAAATATAATTTATATCATATTCGTCAATAGTCTTAATTTTGAATTGTAGCCTTACAAAATTGAGTTTATTACTTTGAATCACCCTATATTATGGTTTCTTTTATATACTGCCATGCCATTTTTTCTTGGAATTTTGTTAAAAGTTCTTTCTAGACCTATAAAGTGCAAATAATTTTTTCCCTTTAATTATGGTGCTGTTAGTTATTGATCACAATTTGCATAGTAATTTTCACTTTTCAGCTAGTTATGCATACGCAAATAAATAAATGTATTTTCTATAAATAGTTTCTGTTCTAACACTCATATAATATTGTAAACGTAGCTGTAAAAAGCAAAAGTTGATATTTTTAATACAAATCTGAAATATGTAACGTCTGTTTTGGCGTTAATTTATTTAACCTATAAATATTTATTTACACCTTGGCGCACGCAAGCTGTTTACCATAGTTTTCCTCCTTAATGTATAAAACACGTTGCGTTTTGCGGCAAGGTACTTTCTTATTATAATTAATGTTGAAAAACGTATAGCATAAAATTCTGATTGTAAAAGATTACACAAATTTCAGCGTCTAATAAAATATTCAGGCATTAATTACAAGTCAGTGCCGGTAAGGCTTGCGAGGTCAGAATTTTTTCACTGTAGATTCACTTTTGTTTCACGTTCCAGCCTAAAACTTGCTGGAGTTCATTATCCGAAAATTTTACGTGGAAAATCACTTCCACGCTGGCAAAGCACTGACCGCGAACCGCTAAAAATCGGAGCGAAATAGCGCGCGCTAAACAAATTCGAGGCTAAATTTGCTGAAATATCCGTAATATCGATCAGAAAATCGTTGGGCTTATGTGCTTACTTTCGTGACCCCATATTTCCAAGTTGCGCCGCGCCGAAATAGTTAGCGTTATTTTGTGTTGAGTTACCGACCAGAGTCAATGGCGAAATGATGGTAATGTAAAGTGATCAGAGCTCGAGTCGAAAACGACAATTGGTGGCTCTATTACGGTTCATGATTCCTTGGGCATTTGGGACAGCGTCCTTAAAGGATGTACCGTGTGTTCGCCGCAGCTTGCCGGCATTTGCTTCCCGGGGCTTTCCCGAGATTTCCCAGCGCGCGCTAGCCGGCGCTCCAGGAATGCGGTCCGCAGCCGGGCGTCTTTATCCGAGCCCGGAAAATGGTGACGGCCGGGCTGCTTTCCCCAAAGAGATTCGAAAAACATTCGGTATATTAGTTAAGTTTATTTGCTCTGACGTTCGTGGAGACAGCGTCTACTGCTAGGACTGGCGACTGTAGAGCTTCGCTGCTGGCGAGGGTGCGAGGGTTGAAAATGGCACAGGGCCAGGGTATCCGCAGCCTTATGACTAGCAAACCAATCGCCAGCATATATTACACCATCTTTATTTCAAAACCAACTAGCATTTTTGCAACTGATAATTTTTACAGATCTCGTTCGCTCTATTCTGAATAATTATGACTTGTAATGGTTTCTCTCGACGTTCTATCGCAGTTCATAGGTCTCTGTTATGTTATATTCAGCAGTGCAGCATTAGAAGCGATACAAATATAACGATACCATTAAGGAATTGGCATTTTATTGATATAATATTGCACACTTAGGAATACTGGTGACGGTTTCTCGAACGAAATGCAACAGGTAACATGTAAGGAACGCTTTGAGCTATAAAATAAATATTCATATTCACAAAAATGGTCATCTTTGTTTATCTGAAGAAATGATTGTAATTTTATCAAATTATTTTTAAAACATGAAAGCTAAGAAGCCTAAATTAATATATAAAAGATGTATAAAATGTTGTCTTTATAATTGGCCATATACTTAAAAAAATTTAAAAAAAGATTCATAAAAATTGATTAATATTTATCCAATACAGATCCTATCATTTGCATGAAAATCTGTATTTGGTATACTTTATTTTCAAACTTAAAATTAATTTTGACAATGTCATAAAACCTAAGAAATAAATTTGTTATTTCATCTCCTATTTGTAATGCTTGTTATTTAGAATTTCTTATTTTTGCTTTAAAATTTGTTGTAACTTTTTTAAAGAGTTTTAATTCCAGATAACACTGTTAAGAGATGAACAAATTAAAATATGTTAAGAACTATTCAAAGAAGACCACAAGTTACAATTTTTTAGAGACATCTCTCTCTCTCTCTCTCTCTCTCTCTCTCTCTCTCTCTTTCTCTCAGACATTCCCTTATGTCGTATAACATTTGAACTTGGTAGTTCATCAAACAGAATAAAGAACCATGTTCAAATTAGATCTGGGGTCTTCACAGATCAAACCTAAGTAAACTTATAAAGCATAGGACACTGATCAAAAGTGTAAATGGGCTCAACTTTGTAGGTCGTTACTAGGGTGAGCTACAACCATCAGAACTTGGACTATATGGTATATATAAATTCCGACTCAGAAAAGATGTTCAGAAGCTAATATCAATCCATAACACTCAACGTGATAAACAATAGCAATACACATGGCACAATAGGTCCTTGTGGTTTTTACTGTACTGGAGTGTGTTTACAAAGGCCCGTTTGCGTTGTTACGCATACACTAAGTGGAGATGGGCTTAATTTAGATCCTTAGGCCTCTTATTCTAGTTAAATGTAAACGTTGGTATGGTGCGGATGCGACATGTGACCTCTGGTAACAGTGTGATAAAGCTGACCTCAAAGGCTATTAACAGCCCAACTGTGAATACTTTTCAATTTTTATCTAAATATGCTTAATGTAGCTAACATAAACTTACAAGTGCAATCTAAGCGAAAACTCTACATGTGGTCAACCAAAAATTTGTTAACACAAAAAATTTTTACTTGCCACCAAATAATGAAAATGAACTTAGTGAGGAGCCAATCAGTAATTTAATTCTACAACAATTTAACAGCAAACCAAAAATTCTGCCAATATGCATGCAAAATGCTATAAACCACAAAGCCCTAATACAAGATATCAATTTACAACCATGTGCAATATAAAGACTATTCGCATAAATTTAACAACTGAAGACGATTATCGCAACTTTATTAAATTCTATACTAAAAACAAAATTCGGTATCATACATTTGAAAATTCTAACAAGCCTATGTCTATTGATATAAAAAATGTTCCACTATCACTGACCGTCAAAAAATCGAAGATTCATTAAATAAATTACCTATTATTAACGTAACTTGAGTGGTAACTATAGATAAAAATTCTGTTCCTGTGTGTGTAGTAATGCTGACGAACAATGACAAAACCAAGAAGATATTTAGCATAAAACAACTGCATCATTCAATACTAACAGTTAAAATTAGAAAAAGAAACAGCAATCTTACCCCAATGCTATTTTTGCCAGCGCTATGGGCATACCAAAAATTATTGCACTCTCACCCCGAGATGTTTTAAATATGCAGGAAATCGCAATCATACCGTTTATACCAAATTAGTCAAAGTCAAACCAACATCCGCCAAATTTGGAGGTGATTAGACCGCCAACCACAGGGGATGTAGTCAACACATAGAACTACAACAAAAACTTATAGAAATAGACCTATTCTAAACAATCCACTTATTAAGCCAACTCAGCCATATGCCAATTGAGTTAAAAACGCCCTAAATACCAATTCCACTTTCTCAAACTCATCAACCCTTCTATCAGAACAATCTCAGTCAGCAAACAATATCAAAACTTTCCTAGATTTATTAACCTCCTTTCTCCCCCAAATCAAAAAATTTATTATTCAAAAAACATTTCCTTTATTGTTTAATCATCCTTAATACATCAAGATTAGTTGAAAATCTAACAGTCCTATTTTTCTTCCCACAGTCTTATCTAGGAAAGGCTAATTATTAGATAAACCTCTTCTTGTTTTGGCTTTGCCCAAAAAAGATATGAGCAGTAGATATTTTCATATAGCGATGAATCCCTTATATTTACTGCAGTTCTTCGGCGTTCATAGTTTTCTAACACGTTCTGAGGAATGGGTTTACTATTATCGCCATTTAAGTCCTTCTTCTGCTTAGATCTTAAGGATTCTTTACAGCAAGAATAATATAACACCTTTGTACTAATTTTTAGTGGATCTTAATAACGAATCTTTTCTATTGGTAGTAATAATTAATAAAACTAGTAAGTACATGTTTAAATAGCATTTAGGTTGGTACTCTGTATTAACATAACTAAAGGTTAAGACTAGAATGAAACCGAGCTAATATTTTCCTTACAATATGAAGTACCTGGAAAGCTGTCCAAACATCGTAATACAGCGATATCTGTCCTGTACCTCAATAGCCTTCCAGTTTCAGATAGCTACCATCCGACTCTGGTAATTGTGGGACCAATTTCAATGAAGTTCAAGCAAATTCGGCAGCACTGCATATGGTCCAACTATTATTTACTTACCAACCAGAATAGAGAAGACTGTGAAAGAGAAAGAGAGTGGGAGATAAAGAGATATAAAGAGAAAGCAATAAAATAGGTCGAAAAATTACTAGTCCAACTTATAAAGCTGTCGTTTTACTATTCGCCCATTGACACGTTTGACTAGTATTTTATGCTCTGTAAGTTTCCTCAAGTTTTATCGGTAAAGGCCCCAGATCTAGTACCCGTACAGATTTGAACATTGTCCTTTATATCAATTGTATTATTAACTTACGTGACTTGAAGCGATAGTTATTAGTTTCGTTTACATTTTTTGAATTAGCAATTATTAACTACCAAAGGCGTGGTAACCCTTAAGAGGTAGTTAATGATATTACAATCTCGTCTGTGTGTGTGTGTGTCTGTCATCGCGATAACTCAAAAACTAAAGATCTGATTGACAACAAATTTGGTACAAGTACTCCAGACCAGAAACAAAGCATGATTTTGATTTTCAGCCAAATTGCTCAATTTTTTTTATTGTGTTAGTTAAAGTTTTCGATTTTTGCAAATTTGGGTTTACACCCAATATTGATATTTTCTCATTATTCGCAAAAGCGTAGCCGTCTTAACGTTATTATCAAACTATTTAAAAGAGAACAACTCTATCGTAATATTGTTCACCTCACCAAACAGTTTCTAAAACTGACTGTAAAAAAATTGGGCACAATAGAGAAAATAAATCGCCAGAATGTGCGAGACATTATACAAAAGATAATTCAACAACGGCAAAGAGTTTCAATGAAAAAAGATGCAAAAAATTTGGTATAATGCTAAAAACTGCCCGCTTGTTAGCAAATAGAAATATTCAGATGCTACCATAAAAATTGCAGGGGATCTTATAACCAAAATGTTGCGTCGATGCTGGTCGCTGGTGCATAGTATTATTACAAACAAGAAAGTTTTTACAATAACAAAAACTATATATAAAATCTACTCAGGAATATTTTGGCAATCAGATTTGGATGCTTCGTCCGGATTTTTCTCACACACCAAGTAAGATAAACATAAACACGGCGCAGAAAAACTTTCTCGATTTTATTAGTACTAAAGAATGGCCGCCGAACTCACATGGGGGTTATAGCGTCTGGTCAATTTTAGGAACTCGGTGCTATACAAAGTCATAGTAGTGTCAAGTTATTAAATCTGTTTTTTCTAACAAAATAGCATACTGTGACACTAGATGAGACGAGACGCGTAAAGAATTTTTTGTACTTTGTTTAGCGCTGTGCCTCAAGGACAAGATAGACATTATAAAAATTAGTAGTGTAATTATATTTTTCAGTCATGTTGTAAGAAGACAATGCCTTGTGTTGTCCATTCTCGAGCTGTTAGACCGTGGCCAGAATTTTGAAACTCTTGACGTTAATCTACAACTGCGGCGGACACCTTCAAAAGAAAATTTTCTCAAATTAAGTTGTTGCTCTGTGCCTTCTTGCTTTTAAACTTATATGAGAGAAATAGGGATGGTGATGGAAGGCCGTTGTTTATGTCACCAGGTTAGCTTCTTAAGAGTAGAAAATCAAGATTTATGTGAATAAAATTCTTCGTTTCTGTTAAAATTATTCTTATATTTAAAAATTTTTATCGCCTTTTTGTATGATCTTGGGTAATAGTTTTTAGAATTAGACAGAATTTGTATTTACCCAAACTCTCTCTAAGCAAGATTTTCAAGGTATGTTCAGCAACAACGGGTTAATTAAGGCGTAGATGACGATTGTGTCCATTTATCCTAGTGGTAATCGTTCCAATGTAGAATTGTTCACATAAGCAAGGTATGCAGTATATCCCTTAATATTAAAGTGTTTGAGACACTTCAGTAATATTTTTCCGTGTCATAAACGTGTAATCGAAGTCATATTGCGAATTTTAATGGTGACGTGTTTATAGCGATCTCTTTAAATTTTTCTATGTAATAATTGGCGATTACAAGGTTCTGCGGGCTACTCATTGCCACTCCGTCTTTTTGTTTGTAATACACGCCCTATCAAACAAATTAACTGAACGAAAGGCATAAGATCATAATAGAAAATTTGGTAAACATAGGTGTTATATCAAAAATGACCATAGATCTTCCTGGTGCAGCTGCATATTTGAAAAATGGTTGACAAAGTGTGTAGTCCTTAATGGAACTGCTAGTGAGTCCAATATATGATTCTAATAGGGTAAACAAGTGTGTAGCCCCTTTGTAGGTAGAGCTACAGATGGCATTGATAATAGGTTTTAGTGGTACATCATCTTTGTGGATTTTAGAAAGCTTATATATTCTTGGAGACAGTTCCTCTGATGTTGTTATTCTTTTCTTAATGGCGTCATCCAGAGAGAAACTATTTATCAGTTTGCTTGTGTTACGTGGTAGCCGTTCGTTCGTCTTCTTTGTGTGCCCCTCCTGCAACAGTATAACTGTAACATTGCCCTTATCCGCTCGTAAAATGATAATAATTTTGTTATTCTTGAGTTTACTTAGAATATTTATTTTAGCTCTATGTAGGTTCTTATTAGGTGGCAAGTTGCGTAAAGTCTCGACCAAAATTTCTTTACTTCATCCGTTGGAAGGTTTCATATGACGGTTTATATATTAGTTATGAGATATATTTTCAACCAAAATGGATTTAGGTGCTACAACAAACTTTTCTCCCTTCCTGGGGGCACTAACAGCTTTCTAGCTAAGGTTATATTTGGAAAGGTTTATTGGCGTTTGCTTACAATCCAACTGTGTAGGGACGCTTTTCTTCCCTAAAGACTGGAACTTAGATGGTTGTCTGTCGATGGTAGCAACTCTGGGTTTTTCTGCAAACTGGAATATAATGCGGTTTACGGTGTATTAGTCATCTTCGTAAATTCTCCTAACCAGGCTGACATGCATTTGCATCATTTTTAGTGAGCCAGGGTTTTTCTTATAGTGCGCACTTGTTCTCTTACTAAAGTAGCTTCTGTTTTTTGATTAATCCGTTGGGCTCGGGAGATGTGCAAGTGGACTAAACTTCAAGAGTTTCCAAATACCAATCACGGTCTAATAACCCGAGAACACGACCTGTAAAAACAGCCGTGAAAGCCTTTGCAGGTATTTAATTGTAAAAGGTCATTTAGTATATTTTTGATAATAATTAAAAATCTCTGTATCTGTAATTTATTATCAATCTGCAGTATACCAAGAACACCTGGTACGCTCCTTATCATAGCAATGAACTACGTTATAAGAGTTTGACAATAATAACATTTTGACCCCTAAGTGATGTTTCAACTGCCTTGGTTTATTAAACATTTTTGTCGACAAAATCCCCAGTTGAACTGAGAGCAATTAAAAAATTTAAAATAAAAATATAATGATCATTTTTATAATGCAATTTTCTTTTAATATGCGGATCCAGGAGGAATTTTATATCTTAAAAATTAATTCATATTTTGCATATGTATAATACAAATAGAAATTTATTTTTAAATTAGTAGTACACAAGGTTTGATCAAATATTACATTCAATAATATAATCACATCAAACTTAAATGTTTTGGAAATCAATCAATTTAATTATATGTAATTTTTACGGCTTCCTGTAGTCTAATTTCAGTTTTTATTTTTTGATGAATGTGAGCGAACGACTAAATGATAAATAATTTTTCCACAATACCGGAGTTTATTTTTGTCTAAAAATAATACGGGATGCTTTTCAGTTTTTTAGATTGTAATAATTTAGTAAGGAAAAGGTTCTGACAGTAATTTTTATGGGATACAATCTCTCTTGGATAAACTCATGATATTGAATGTATGTAGACTTCCAGATGTTATACTTGTCGTTTTTGAGTATATAGTACATTTATAATTTACCAATTAAAATTACTAGAACTTGTAGTTGCTTACTAGTACTTCGTGAGATTCCTGTTCTATTTAAGTGATGAGGTTTAGATTTGGCTGAAAATATACCCACTTTATGACGTTTTTGAGCTCGGGTTCGTATAAATCAATGAAAAACTGCTACAGAGCTACCTATATGTTTTCTAATAAAGACGACGGTCTAATTATGTTAGGCGTTGTTAGAACTCGGATGGTTAGCTGCTAGAAAACTGCCACGTGTGTTGCTATCTAATACCCGACAACTAATAAGTCAGTTTAAGAAAAAAGAAACTACTATACGATTATACAGAGTACTTCAAATGAAAACACTCAATATTCTAAATACTAAATTTTTGTGAATGAAAGGAAAACTTTCCAATACATAGAAAGTACTACAGAATTAGTTTACATCACCAAAAAATGCTGCCAGGGTCAGTTTTTTATTTATTTATTTGGTGTATTTGTATTAAAATGTTTTTCTTGTCGTAACATTTTTTTTTAATTTTGTTTAATTTTTGGTATGTAGGAACTTCAAATAATCCTAACTTTTCTTTCCATTTCAATTATTTTACAATACTTATTCTCTGTCGTTGCATTATGGTGTTTATTTTGTGGTATTGTCTAAGTATTACTTCCTACTGCAAATGACTGTACATAGGTTATTTTCTGTTCATTATTTTTGATATTTTTGAAAGGTTTTTCTGCTGCATACTCCAAAAATGATAAAACTTATTTTGATCTGCTTTTTGATTTCGTTTTTCTTTTATAAAATTATCGTTCTAGTGCAAAATACAATATTTTTGTTTTTAAAATTTTAATTCTATTAGGTAAGTTTTGTATTTTCTATTTTTGTCTTAATTATCTTTTGCAGATTGAGATCCGCATTTCTTTGATTATCTTATAATGTTTTCTATTAATCAGTACAATCGTTTAATTTTACATTGCATTTTAAGAATTGTTACATATCTTTTTTGTTCTAGTAAATTAAATAATATTTTTTATCTAATTCTAAAGATAGCCTTAAGACTTTGTAGTTTTTATTTTATTATAAGTAAAGTTTATGTAATTTTTGAGCATCACTTTGCACAGTATAGCATAAAAATTGTTATATTTTCTCATTAATATATTATGAGCGAACATTATCCACGTTTTGTGAATTATACAGAAAATAAATTGCTTCTTCTTTAAAATATAAATGTGCAATGATGTGGCTTCCGAGCTCAGAGGTTAAATAATAAAAAATTTAAAAAGTGATTGCACAGTCAACTATTCTATACAGACGAAGTGAAATTAACTTTCTAGTGCATTATGATAATATGTTAAAGATAAAATGTAATTCAAAAGTATTGTTTTATTTGTAATTTGTTTTAAAAGTATCAAATTGTGTGTTGTGTATGTTTTAAACTTTTTCTTTAATTTTTTTGTAGCTACCAGCCATAAATAATAAATGTGTATAGAACATACAATGCGCTAAATCAATGTTTGCTTAAATTTATATTTTAGGGTTTAAAACAATAGAAGAGTTATTTATAGCCCCGTCCAGCATTTTATCTCTCTTTTTATTATTATTTAAAAGATATCCTGCATTTTAAACGCCGTAAGTTGAACTATATTTACTGTAAATAATTTAGCTCCCATAAAATTAAGCTATCAAAAACCTAATTTGTGTAATTTATCTGGCACCATTAAAGCGAGGGGAATTCATTTCAACCTAACAATTCCATGTTTAACGTTCCGCTGATTTAAATTTTTAAAATTTCAATTTTGTTACTGCTTTAGCCAAAACGGCAATTTTCAGTGTTTGTTTACTATGCAGCTGCAGCAATCGCGTTTATCTGGCGATACCCGTTTTTAAGTGAAATAGAGAAACTAAACACTGCTGTTATCTTTTACTATCAAAGTTATTTCCATTTTATCATCCAGAGGAACACGGTATAGCCATACTCTTTCTATTATTTTAATGGAAAAATAGAAATTAAAATCAGGTAGTGAAGAAGTGATATTGTAACGTCGGATTCCAGGAAATCGGGTCGCCGTGGAATATTCGGCAACTCCTAAAGGCTCCCCAAAATCCCCTTCGGGCAAGCCTTCTTCTACATTCAAATAACACGTCACTATTCCCAATTTTTAAAAATACGTGTATTGAATATTTTAGTTTCTAATAATTGGGAAACGTAATGTTTTAAGGGTTTTTGAGGTAAATCCGAAAATGAATAAACAATGATAATAAATTATAATAGACATTAAATTTATTTACATAAACGTTGGCACAATTAGAGTATCAAGAATCATATTCTTCAATATAACTGGGACCCAAATCTCCTGCAGACCAATACAATTTTCTTTTTATCCGTATGTGTCATTGCCATAGTGAAGGTTCTTAAGCTGTCCTTGATGTTATGATACTTTTCGCCTCGATCACGTTCCACACGTAGTAGTCTTGGAGTTCGCAGTCGAGGTGGGTGAATGCCCACAGCTCGAGGTAGTAGTGTAGGTAGTTTCCAATACAATGATAATATAAATTATTGTAAATCCATGCCTGGGACTTTCTTGTCTTGTGTGTCGGAGTGGAGTCTTGCTGGAACATTTCGCCTAGCGGCCACCTCCTCTATCCAGAGCTTGACAATTCTTTCCAGCACGGCGATATAACTGTCAACGGTCACTTTCAGCTTTCAACTTTGTATGAATGGCGGTAGGCACTTCAGAGAGATCGTGGCAGATCCAAACCTTATTTTGGCAATTCACCTTTTGTTCAGCAGTGTTTGGGCTTTTAGCTTTCAGTCCATTTTGCTTTTCTCAGATTTATCAGAACTAAAGGCTTTTAGGGCAGGTCCTGATGCATTGCTAGGCAAACCGTTCACTTCTCTATGCTTATTTTTTGAAAGACAGCCATTTTTGCTTAGGATTCTAATAGATTTTTTTTTCAATTCGCGGATAAATTTGTCACTTTTTGCGATCAGATTGCTTGCTGTGGGTTGTCCTGTTAGCAGTTATTTCCTCCTAGTGGTCAGATTTTTTATACGTCGTAAATTTATTTTTTTATACCAAATACGCAATAATTATCTGTTGGCGATTATCTATCACAAAAGGATTCAAGTATAGCAGTTCTGCGATTATATTCTCGATTTGTTTTGTGATGCGCCTGCGCATAAGACGACCTTTCGGCTTTCCTGCAATATAACTTAAAAATATTCCAGATTTATCTCTACTACCCTGTATATTACAATAGTTCGAAACTATTACACCAGAATTATTTGAATTAATTTAATAGATTATTTATTTACTATTGTACTATATGTTTTAAAATAAACTGAACTGTTTAAAACTCGATTCTCACAACATTAAGTAAATAAAATACAAATGTCTGTATTAACAGTAATTTAAGCAGGAAGAAGATTTGCCAATAATCCAATATAAGATGATTCAACACACAACATGCTTCGTATAATTTTATAACATCTATGCTACTCCAGTTGCTATCCTGTTGTTGGTTACAATATCTTAATTTGAAATTCATGCAGTTTATAAAAATTTTAGTAAAAGTACAAAAACACGGTTGCCTTTTAAAAATTTAAAATATTTTTTATTGATCTACTGTGTGCGTAAATCAAGATGTTTGTTTTTCGTGCATTAGATGGAGCGTTTCAAATTTTCAATTTCTACAAAGTGGGCTTTTGTACTGAAGGGAATGATACAACATTACCCTTGCGTTAGCAGCTAATGCTTTCTAAACACACTACAGTACTGGGTTTTATGTAGAACAGTAAAATTTGACAGCTTAATTTTACGCGGAAATTTATGGGCCAGAAAAAGTTTTAAAACTGCAATATATTTTAATTTCGGCGCCTAGTGTAATTTGCTGATACACATGTATGACGTTCTATCGTTGTCCGTTTAAGCTCGTCTCATAAGTGTGATAAAAGAATAAGTTTATTTTTACAATGACAATGCAAGGGTACCACGAAAGGCAACTACATATGAATGTGGAGCTATTTGTTCGTTTGAAAATAATAAAATAAAGAACTTTACTTAAGAGAATCTATAATTCGTTTAGGTAAAGGCGAATAAATTAAAAATCAATAGAAATGTTTGTCCCTTACTGTTATAGCAAGCAATTTTTGTGACAAAGGATTTTGCTTACTCTTTTCAGATTTTTTAAATTTAGATTGTGTAGGTAAAAAATAAAAGTTTTATCTGCTAACATCTATAATAATTTAAATAATGCCATACTCAGCTAAATCATAGCCATTACGTATTTCACTAGATGCATAAGTAGTAGCAAGGAAATAAGACCAAGAATGTCAGGAATCAGGCTAATATATGCACTAAGTCATGCACTTAATTTGAGCTTTTGAATAAGCATTGTAAATAAACACTATACATAACACTAATAAGAGTAGTTGTGTGCTATAGTTATGAAACATGAGCCTTTAGTATTAAAAACCAAGAATTATTAAATCCATTTTAATGGAAAGTCTTGAGAATGATACATGGCCCAGTATATGATGAGGACCTGGGTGGATGGCAATAAAGAATTAATTTTAAATTATAAAAAATGGAAAACGGGCCACAATTATAGCAGTGGATCAAAAGACAAATATTAAGGTGGTTCGGACACGTATGGTAACTGAGAGAGGACAAATACTTGGAAAAAGTAACGAATAGGACAACAAATAAATAACCACCAAGAAAATCGAAGGAGAATGGGTTAACAATATTATAGACGACCTAAAAAATCTTTGAAAACTGCATTAAGAAAGTCTTGTTCAAGAAAAAGAAACGTGAAGGCCGGTTTTGGAACAGATAAAGACCCATGACGGGTTGTAGTGCAACAGTGTGTGTGTGTGTGTTTGCATAAGTTGTCTCCTTTTTGCTTCATAAAGTAAGAAGTTGACACTTATTTTAACCAAATTTTCAAGTTTACTTTAATATTTTTAAAAATTTTAACTATAATATATAATTATGGTGAATTTGAAGAGATCTACAAGTTGTTTGAAATATGTGGAAATTACAGTGAACTAGTATATATGTACGTTAGGTTTTTAAACTGCCTATAACTAGATAAAATTTTCAAATTTAGTGTTGTTTTAACTATGCGACGCCTACTGGTGTAAAAAGTGTGTGTAAAAAGTGTTCTTATCTTAAAAAAAAAAGGATAAATGATTAGCACTACCAAGATTCTTTCTAGGATCTTCAGAACAAACAGATGTCCAAAAAAGGAAATTTTGCATAGTGTGATTAAAACAATACTCTTATTGATGCCCTTTTAAAAAAAGCGTTAACAGAATTTAATAACAGAAATACAGTTTTCAGCGGTTGACTTTTGGCCAATACTACCAATTTAGTGGTTGAATCTGGATATAAAAGCATTCGTTTATTCAATTAGATGATAAATTCCTATACTAGACTGTGAAATATAAAAAGAGAAGCAACAGATTACACTTTTTCTATAGCCGGGACAGTTTCTAAACATTAATTTAGAAGCGATATCACGAACACCTAATCTACGATCTTCTAATAATAACTTACTCCACTCGCGCAATCATGATTTTGGTCTGGTTGTTTCGGTTTATTGTCACACAACTCTCAACCCTCTTTAAACTTTTGCACCCACGAACGCACATCTTTAACATCCATAACGCCTTCATCGTATGTCTCACTCAATTGATGCTGAATTTCGATTGGCATTTCACCATGCAAGAGGAGGAAAAAACGAATAATTATACGTTGTCCTAAACGTCGCAATTTGAAGTGTACAAAACGAAACTCACTACAATGGCGGTAATTCAACCTGTGTATATCATAAATTCAGAAATATTTCCCGCGTCTTTTAAAATTAACCGCATCTTTCGACTTATTCTCAGTACTGCCACAAATAATTGGAGACCTTAGAACTTGAACGCACCTCGTAATATAAATCTAACAACAAAACTAAGTAAATAGATGGTAACATAGGAATGACAGAAAATGTCCCAGGAAACGCCAAACGATTTAATCGTGCCCCAAATGTTAAAAGCATTATTTGTACTAATTATAAATTTTAGTTAAATATTTAACTAAATATTGTTTTAATAAAAGTTACTATTTAAATTTTGTATCTGTATTTTAACATCTTAGTGTATATAGTGTTTGTGAATATCTGCCAAATACCAAGTAATAGCATATAAGGCAACATAACCATTCTAAAATTATTAAATATCACCTGTAAGTCTTCAGCAGAGTCATAACGAAGCACGATAATCTAATTAATTGTCTGGACTTTGTCAACAAAATTGTTATAAAATGTTTCTTTTTCAGTCAAAAAATCTTTAGTTATCTGAGTTTAACCTGAATAAATTAGTCGCGCATTTAATATTTTTGCAATAGAAGTAATAATTTTATTTAAAAAAATAAATAGTGCCGAATAATTGTCTTACACATCTTAAGACAACATCGGTTACTGAATAAGCATGTAGTTTTAATGATGATACGCATACAAAATAAATAATTAGTAAAAAATTGTCATTTACTCTAATTCTAGTATGTTTAAAGAGAATTACAATTATAAGGCTAACACACGTATTTTGTAAAGATTAGGTAAATAACTTTTATGATTGTGGATCATAAAAGGAATAAGCGGAAAGCAGCAGAGGCGTACAACAAAATCACTGCTCTAACTGCAATACTTTGAGAATATTTTGCATGGGTATTCCGGGCCATTCCCAGGTGACTCAAAATTAGTTCCCAAGTCATATTCTGCTTTCATGCAACTGTTTTAGTTGGGCAAATTGCCAGGATGTCAAACTATAGTTGGACGTAATTATTAAGTTAAAACACACAGCTAGGCGTGATCAGGAAAAAGTCGTGCCGTATTGCAGAAATTGAATGAAGTTTTGCAAATAAGCGTACCGAGACGCTGGCGCTGTCATAAAAGCTCACCGCCATTTACGCGGCGTTCATTAATAACCATCATTCAAATAATAAACGGTTGCGTTACAAAAAATTTAAGACCGGCTTCATGGGTGTTTGTAATTATATCCGTTTACCCTCGCAGCGGGTGATTATTATTCGTCTGCTTTCATTAACAATAGACACTCGCTGAGGGCGGCTACATCAAGCAGAAAAATGCCAAGGACGGAGCGAATTTATTTTTTTTATAATAAAAATTTTATAAGGCGTCTATACGAAGCAAAATTTTATTTTATTACAGCTAATCAATAATCATTGCAAGTTAAATTATTTCTTATTTTCAAATTTCATATCGCAATTAATATACTGAAAGCATATTAATATTTTTGTATGTTTACTATTGTTAATTGCAGACTAGAAATATATCCATACAAATATTTGTTTTTCTACTACCATTATTTGTTATAAATATTAATTATAGTAATATAAATTAAACCAGTTCCTATAAAAAGGAGCATCTGCACATTTACATTTTGCGTCTCCGCTAATTTTGGCATTTCTCCCGTATCGAGCATTTATCTAATCTCAGTTTTTCTGCATTGTCACATCTACAAACTGGGCCATTTATCTCAGCCACTATTACCCTCTGAACTATTTTTTTGCGCTTCGATCCCGAAGGCTTCGCGCTCGCTTGGGAGGAAATCGTAAGATACCGAATTTCAGCTTGACTCTCTTAAAAGCTCTGATAGGTTCGATAGTACTAGTTAATTTACACTATGTGTTTATTTACGTTCAAAACATTTCTCAGGGCATAATCAGTTAATGACAATACAGGCACTAAGCGTTAATGAATGTCGCCTCCCCTATCCCTACAAAAAAAGCATAAAATCTATAACATCATTGACAACGCATTTTACTACTAATACGTGAAATACATACGCTGTCTAAGAAAAGTATACATTATTCTTCTACAGGTTATAAATTAATTTACTATTAAATTACTATATTAATAAAGAGAATTTAATTTATAATTTATATTTAATATAAAAAATTTAGATTGTACATCCTTGAGAAATGATTACTATAATAAAAAAGAAGTTAACAAAAATATAATAATCTAATATTTAGTTAATTGAATTTGGTTGTTCAAAACCAATATTTGCTAATTCACAACAGACATATTTTTTCTTTACAAAAATGCCATTCCACATTCAAAATGTTTTTTTGTCTTTACTCAACCAAGTCTCCACCATACCCCTTTAAACAATAAAGAAAAATTTTGCTCATAGTATTGAACGATGTTTACTATAACTTGTTGTGGTACACCTATAGATGTGGAGGTGTTTTAAAAGGTTTCCCTTCCTTCGTGATAACTTTATTAATAGAAAAGATATAAAATTAAGTGTCCTATTTTTAGTTGTAACTGCTATTAATCAAAGGGTCATTGCTTTTCCACAAAACCACAATTTTTTTCACACAGACACACGCTGCACACATTTTTTTATTTCGTTAGACATTAAATCAAATGTTTGCTTTTTTTAAGAAAAGTTTTATCAATTCTAGCGATATCCTTATACTGCACATGGCGCTTAGTACAAGACACGTCGTTTACACTCTCTTGGTGCTGTTCTTTCTTGGCTGTAAAGGCCAGACCATATCGAACTTGATTATAAATATTTGCAATTATTACAGTAGAACTACCTGTTATTGCAAAAAACACTGCTGGGTGTTTTGATATTCATTGAGTTAAAGGTTTATATTAAAAAACTGTAAGCTAGGAGGCAAGAGTTTTTATTTATAATGCACGCATTTCTTAAACAATTTTTGAAAATAATGATCAGTGGAAAGCATTGAAAAATTTTCACTCCGCGTATTTCATTCCTTTTGTTTATATTTTTTTGTATAAAACATAACAATGCTAAACATTTGCTGTTTTTAAAAACCTTGCTGTACTGGGACAAATTTTTTTATGCACAAAGTAATAAAGAGCATTTCATTTTACATTAAAGAAATAACTACTTGTTTATTTCAACAAATTTTAATTTACAGCCTGTTAAATATGTAATTTTAATACTGTTATACAATAAAAGTTAAATTACAAGAACTATATTACAATAAGTCGAAATCCTTAAATCAATTGTAACAATATTACATGATGGAATATTTTATTATGAGTTTTATCTTTTAATTGAAACGTTGGTATTAGGCAGTATTTTACTAAGTTTGACAAACCAAGGAAAACAAAAAGCAAGATAATCCAAAACCGAATAATAACTTCATAGTACGTTAGTTCAGGTTTATAATCCTAAAACTAGGACTCTCCATTTCCTTCCTTTTTTTCTATTTAATGCTGTTATTTTTATTATACTAATTTCTTGTGTCTTTCAACATCAACCACTAGTCTCATTTATGACCTTTTCTTTTTTTCTAACCATTAATAGAATCCAGTTTTGAATAATACAGTTCTATTACTAAATCTGACGTTGTGGCCAGAAAACGTTCAGTTTAATTTTAGGGCGGCAGTAACTTAGTCGTTTGTACTGTTTGTTTTTGTTTGTGATCTTCTAATGTTATTCTTGTTATTCATCTTATTAATGCTCTTTGAGTTTTTGCTATCGTGTTAAAACTGGATATAATAAAAGTCCAATTGTATATGACAAATGTTACTACGCGAAGAATGCACGTGCCAAAGATTTTGCCTTATTTTTATAAACAAGTAAACATTGTTAGATGGTGACGAACTTATTAAAATTCTTTTAGTTTTTTAATCATCTGATACTCTTTGATTCGTTTTATCAGCTAGTTTAGTTTCTTCTTGCCCTTACAACCCGAGAACCCATCACTAGATGCACAAAAATAAAAATTATATATAAAAATAAAACAAAAAGTCAAAAAATTAACACTTAACTGAAATAAAAGATTAGAACAGTAGTTCAACATGAAGTACAAATATTTTATTCAATGTAATATTATTATGGTAAGTCCTGCAAAACACAAGTATAGCAGGAAAACAATCTCAAGGACATAAATAAATAAGGAATAACTAAAGCTATTAATAAATAAATAGGAATAAAAAACTAGACCAGCATAATATAATACCAAAACTAAATAAAAAGAGAATATAAAATTATAAAATTACTTTTACTAAAGAGATGTTTGTTTGAAGAAGATATACTGAATGATTGGAATAACTTCCTGTCCGGGCTAATTTATAAAGGAGGACAGCCTCACAATGCATAAAATTAAACTGAATAGTGCTGCTATCGTAGCTTTACGCGCTGCTCATTAGATTAATAATAAGTTGATTAAAGGAAAAATTTAACAAATCAATCAATTGAGTAGCCTGGGTTTCGACGAGGCTATAGTATAGTAGACAGCCTTTTAACGATTTATTTAGTACGTAGGTAAAATTCTAAAACACATTTATGTATAAAAAATGGTCCAACTATTTTTTAAAATTTTTGGCAGCATTTTTATCAGAACAAATACTAAAAATTACAAGTTATTTTTTTCAACATATATAGCCAAATATGTATCTTAAATTTATCGATTTAGATTACTTATGTGTATATAAAAATGTATAAATAGTTTTCTTGTTAATCGGTTAGTAAAATTATTAAATAATGAATGATTTTTATAGTCCTTAGTGGTCTTAAAATGTTATTAAGGCGGGATCTCCTTTTGACAAGAATTTTATTGGCAACCTCCCCTCGCATTCCTTTTTGCACTTCATTTATAGTAAAACAGGAAATATACGGCTAAATAACTGAGAATTTTTGTTACCAAGTAATTAAAATTTTTTCCTTACTGCTAGTGGAATTTATCAACAAATAGCACAATTGCATTCTTCATATGTTCGGAACTTTCCGCTATATTCGAGAAAGTACTAGATGACACTAAAAACTTATCAAAATTTCAATTTGGTTTTATTTCTAACTTGTGTGCTATACTGTTGACTACTAGGTAAAATATTTAATACTTAATGATATGCTACAAGCTATACTCATTATTTTGTTAAGTATGGATAGATTTTTAAAAATATTATTAAAACTATCTACGTTTGAAAACGACACGAATAAAAAGAAAAATAAATTATGTAACAACAAATGCCATAACTACGGGTTTACAATTATTTTTATATAAGTTATATAAGTTCTCAAAGCTACTTTAATATTTAAATAACAAACATAAAATACCAAATGACAAGCCTGTGGAATTATATGAAAGAACGCCGAACTTCTCCCATGAGGTGCAAACTACTTTTGCATCAATAACCGTTACTATTGAAAAGCATTATTAGCAAGTTAAATTTCGCATTGCAAAAGCCAGTAAGTCAAATACAATTTTTAAAAATTTGAATTTGCCAGCAGTTGCTGAATGGTTGTTAATAGAGGAGCTATAAAGTTAGAAACTATACCCACTTCGATAATACTATCTAAAAAAAAATAAGTAGCATGACAGATCAAAATCTTTACCTTCCAAAATGGATGGTGTTGTACATTTCCTCAAAAAAAAGTATAAAGAGAAAAGTAAGCTCGCATTTTTATACATAAAAAATACAAAGCCCACGTTTTTTGAGAAGTAGAACTTTTAATGTATTTGCAAGGTAATAAATTTTTCAATTATCTTAACTTTTTAATATGGTTTACCTTATTGACATTTCGAACTAATTTGATAGTTGTTTGTAAGACCGCGATGTTAATATAATAACAGGTAAGGGTACAATTAACGAGTTTGATTGACTTTAGTGCATTCAAAAATTTATGAATGATTTAGCCACGTATAATATGATAAATTCTGAGGATGTTTTTATAGACATGCAAGTTAATTTTTACAACTTATAGTAATATTTCTGTGACCATTTTGCCAAAGAAATTTAAAAGAACTATAACAATTACAAATGGATACTGAATCCATTTTTAGACAGTTTCTTTCAACATGTTGAGATTCTAGCAAACAACAAAGAAGAACGAATTGAAATGTATATATTGAAAAGGCATGAAATGTCGATTCTTAACTTTTTCTGAGAACTCAGATCAGTTTTAGACAAAAAAATAGAACATTATATTTATCCTTGTTAAGTTTTCCCTTTATGACTGTCATCAAAACAAAAGAGAATTGCTGGAGTTGCGACTCACACTTTAAAAACCACTAATCTAAATGATGCTCTAAATAATGGTAGTGTTTGGTAAATAAGGCACGTATAGGGGAACTATCTGATCCAACATAAATAATAGCCTTTATGTAGCTTTAAATTATATCGTATGTATTTTTGAGAAATAAATATCTCATTTTATATTTGCATCATTTGTTAATAACTATTCACCCGATTTTACTTCTTCAATACCAAATTAACGTAGATATTGGATCCACCTGTAATTTTTTGTATTTAAAATTGGAGTAGATGTACTGTAAAAATTTTATCTTGTTATTTTATTTTTGTTGGGGTCTTGTCTTTCTTTTGTCTTTAGGAATTCAATTCAATTCAATAATGAAAAGTAGATTTGTAAATGAGAGCAAGCAGACTTCCATTATTTGTAAATTTGTTTAATGCTAGATAATAAAATTTTGTTAATATGCAATAAACTCACAATAATATTTCTATGGTAGCATTTTATAAAATTTGGATTTGATAAATATAAAATTTAATAAATTCGACTAAACAAATGTTTTGTTGTTTGAAACGCACATTGTAATGTGACTGTTAAAACAACGAATAAATCAAATTATAAGGCACGCAATTAGTACACTCAACGAATTTTATAATTTTAAAGTACAGCAATCGCTTTAAAATTATCTTCGCTTTTGTACTTTAAACTTGTTCCGCATTTGAAATGTATAATTTATGCAGCTATTTTCCGCATTTACCTTTAAAACCGCTGTTCCTGTCGTTAATAATGCAAATGTATTTAGCAGTGGATGTACCCGTAATGAACTTTACTTTAAAAACGGTTAAGCAAACGTGCAAAAGCAAAATGGCAGCTCAATAAAACTAATTGCGCCACATGCAGATATTACACATTGCACATTACAAAAATGATTTCTTGTTGCCGTGCAGTGAGAAGCCAAGCAAAACTTTGGCGTGTCCATGCTATTGCTTTAAATCGTCATATTAAAATAATCGAGCTCCAACATGTACTACAGTTTAGACATGCAGCACGCATATGGCTTAAATGCAAAAATCATCGAGTAATATTTAGAGCTCCGCGCTAGGATGGAATTCCAAGAAAGCAAATCACCCCAAATTGTACACGAGGTTATTAGGATTTATATTATGATACACGGAAGTTGAATCTATTATGTGATGCGTTGAAATAAAATAAAGTACTATTGATGTTCTTTAACTAAGTATTATATAAGGACAAATACAAAATTTAAAAATATTTTTTATTTAACATCAACCAAATACCACGTCAAAAAAATTCAAAACTTCAACCAACGTTTACACCCACTAGCCTAGAATTTGTTTGCTGCAGTGGATCACCAACCCGATGTACACTAGACCTTTTTTTTGAAAAACCATCTCCAGTTTATGACAACTGAGTTTAGCAGCGTATAAGGATAATTTGACGTGTATTTGTACACTTTTTAATCAATCTCCTGGTAGTAATAGATATATACTTTTTTGGTAGTACTTAAATATATAAAAAATTTAGTACTTTTGTTTGCATGAGTTGCTGTCTAAAGTTTACCCAGTGCCTTTGTTACTTAGAATTATTATTTTCTTATCACCGGTGGTTATCTGTGATAATAATCTTATAAATTTTAAAGCGATCACTAGCTTATCTTCCAGATCATTCTAATGCATTGTCTTGACGTTTCGTCCACAACTGTTGTGGACATCTTCAGAAGGAAATCTAAAAAATTAAGTTACTTAAGTGCGCTTTTGCTTTTATACTTGTGTGCGGTGGAGGAGAGGAGGGATTGTTGTTGACGCCACCATATTAGTTGCTGATGTAACTGGGCTAACTAAAGATGCAAATCGGGTCGTTGCAGGTAACGTTTTGGAATAGAATCCGCTGCTTCTGTTAAAATTATTTTTATTTTTCTAATTTCCTCCTCTTCTCTGTACAATCTCGGGTAATAGTTCCTACAACTGGATAAAACTTGTGTTTGCTCGAATTCTACATCGTGACCAGGATTTTCCAAGGCATGTTTAGCAACAGCTGATTTATCAGTTTGGTTAAGGCGTAGATGACGTTTGTGTTCCTTTATTCTGGTGGTAACCGTTTGGCCCCTATATAGACTTTCTCAAAAAAACGTGGTATGGCGTATACCTTTGGTGTATCCTGTAGGTTTCTTGCGTCCTTCTACATTGTATTTATTCGAAATTATCCCTATCCCGTCCGTGACTCCCTTAATATAAGGTAAAAAAGCGATCAATTTCAATTTGTGTTATTGCTCTTTTTATCTCATCCGAGCAGCATTTTCTTGTAAGGCTTTAGTTCCTTATCCAAGACCTCATGTTGACATATTCTCCGTGCTCGAGCTTCTAATGCTTTTACAACCGTTTTTTTAACTTGGATGGCGAGTCGACTACTTAGGAAGGTATCGGTTCGTATGTGTGAGTTTCCTATACAGTATGTTGTAATTATCCATTCTCCGATCGCAAAAACTATACGTTTAGAAAAGAAATTCTGTTGTTCGATAGTGCTGAGGGCAATAACTTAATTTTTAGAAGATTTTCTTCTGGGTCAATGTCCCAACAATACGATGCATCAAAACAGCGGCCGTGAAAGCCTTCTCATTTATTTCATATTTTCTAATGTTTATGGATGAATTATAATTGATTTATGAAACAATATCAATTTAAAAAAATTTACTCTTATGTTGTTCATAAAATAGCAACGGTTTATAAGTTAAACTGTTCATTCTACTATCAATACAAATGTGCCTTCTATTAAGTTTATAAATACAAATAAATTTAAAAATATTTTAGTTACTTTTTGAATTTAAATATACATAATAATAATTGTCATGAATCTTAAATAACTCTTGCTAACTACTAAAGACTAGCAAATAAAAAAAGTTGACAAATCTGTATAATTGCTCATATAAAGTAAATTAGAGGATTAATGCGATAGTGACGAAATAATCCAAACAAATTTTAGACTGCAATTAATGTTATCTTCGGTGACGAAGTTTATTGTAAAGTTAATGCGGGCGGCTGAAACTGTTGAATACCGCTGTAATAAGACAATATTGGCCAGTACCACCAAAGTGGAATTTATGAGCACGAAGTTAGACAACATGATGATAAAGTTGACTGTCAGAATATTAGGCAAATTCTGAATCCAGGTTGCGGGTTAGTTCCCCGCCGAGCTACGGGGAAGCGCAAAATGTACGCACGTACTATCACCGTAAATATAAGCTATATTAGGGTAACTCCTCTAACCAGTCTTCAGACCTGAGCCTTGCATATTGCTTTATTCATACCCACGCAGAAAATAACTCCCGCCGTTAACCCGTCTCCTAAATTTATTCATCTAAGAGCCGTTTACGCTTAGAATGTAAACGCAGAGATATTTCCTTGTGTATCTTGCCTATTCCCTTCTGCGTTTTTGCGAACTGGAGACATGTTGTCTGTTACAAATTGATGCTGACCTAGAATCAGTTTCGTATACTTCCCCGTTACTATAAATATCAAGAATAGGCGTCGTCGCTCCACCCATGCTCATGTTGTGCCCGAATTCCGTGTTATCTAAGTTCTATTTAGTTTTTGTTACAAACACTTTACTATTTTGCTTTCTGATACTAAGAAAGCATTTGCTTTTTAGTTAGAATTTGAAAAACTAAGTCTATCCCTTTATTGTTTTCCCAATTTCAAATATATAGTTGCCAAAATAATTTTTTGCTGTACAAATTGTACTCTTGTATATAACACTGGAATGCTATCTTAAAACATAATCTACAAGTAGCGTAATGTATTATAACACAATTTGTAATCTGTATTTGATAGTAAATCTTAATCTATAAAAATGTTGCAGTTTAGCGATAGACGACTAAAAATACCGTCTGATTTAAAAAAATCTTAATTATATTTATTAGGTTGGGTAGTTTTCATAAAATAAAAAAATCCAAAATACTAAAGTAGGAAATCACATCTCCAAAAGAAAAAGTATTATAAATTTGAGTCAGTCTCAATATCAATTTTGTTATAGTTTTTATTTTTTTTAATTCTACTTCAACTAAGGTATATAAAACTTCCGCAAATTTGACATTTAGTTTATCATTCTCAGACAATATTTAATACTGCCCAATAGTATGGTGCTGATTACAATTCTTGGAAACATTAGAAAAGTAAAATTATAGATTTTATAACCCCTCCCCCCTCCTAACCTTGCCCTTTTTATTTTAAATATTTAACTAATATATCACGTCAATTTGGTCTTTTCAATCATATAAGAATTAAGATTAGCCTTATATATTTATTTTATCTACTATTATAATAAGTTAGATGAAATAAATAACTGAATATGCTACGAAAAACCGGAGTCTCCTCCATCTACTATTTTTCACAAATATACAAAAAATTAACAAATTAACAAATATATAAAACTAAAACAAAAGTGTATTCTAACATACCACGCTTTTAACCTATATAGAAATATATAACAAAAAAATCCATAGAAAAGTGACATCCATTAATGAGTAGACAATCATAAATCTAAGATACTCTTACAATACAACTTTACTCACATACAATGAAAAATAACTTCAGATTGTAAAGAAAAACCCTGCACTACACCTAGACTTGATACATTCAAAATGGAACTCGTTATTGTGGATACACATTACGACAGCTAATTATAAATGATGACTCAATAGATAGAAAAAGCAAAAAAAATCAAAATAAAGTATAAATAAAAAACTAATAAAAATATAAGGAGAAAAGAGCACATTTGAATATGTATTTCTATACGTCAACGATTCCCACATACTACGACAAAAAGAAAAAGAAAACCAAAACTATAGAAATGGAAGAAAATATTGAACATCTCATTAATTATTACTATAGAAACTCAATATTACAAATCATCGTTTCAATGAAATTCAAGAGAAAAGATCCAGACATTTTAGATACATAATGATCCTTGAGAAAACAAAAAAAAGTCAAAAATTGTTGGCTAATTAGGTGTATTGATCAAATAACTAAGCTGGTAGGAAAAAATTTACTTTATCTTAGCTAGGAACAATAAAGAATATTATCAGATTTCCTATTGTGAAACAGGATTGAGAAGGAGGAAAAGAAAAGAAAGAAGGGGAGAACTATAAACAATATGTCACTATTTTTCTTTTAATTCTCCAGTACGATTTGAGTTTTAGATTTTTTGATTTGCCACTATCAATTTAAATGTGTGCTTTAGGCTGCCACCGTAGCGCAGTGGTCAAGAGCATTGCTTTTCTGTCCGCGAAGTCAGCGTAGACGAGTTTGGGTCTCGCTAAGCTCATGGGTGTATGTAACGTCACAGTATAATTGGCAATTCTTTGTTGGCTTTTGTGGCATAGACTAGTGTGCTATTATTTGTATATAATATATTTTGCTTTATTTAAATAATTTTGTCCCTAGATATAAATGCAAAAGTAAACATTAATATAAACTTACGTTTCTTTCAATAACATTGCGATAAAATTGCGTGAAATGCACAAAACACGAAAAGTGAAAATATTAAGAAGGTTTTGTGAGCAAAGCATTGAAACTAAAAATGATATTAAAAATAATTAAAAATGTGATGAACCCAAATCAATGTCCCGACAAAAAATATTTTTAAGAAGAAAAACAAAAGTTGTTTCAACTGTTGGACGAACATGAGCAAATTATATATTATATCTTATATCCATTGTATATGTTTCTAGTTTTTAATGTGGTGGGTTTTTTTTTCGTTGAGGTGCACGAACTGACACTGCAGCTTCAAACGCTTATTGTGCCTCTTAACATGCAACCTTATATACTAGGACGTCACATACACTCATGTGTTTCCAGGGAGATTCGCACTCGCTGGGTGCACGGAAAGAGAAAAGAAAAGAAAAACAGTTAACAACTAGATTAGAACTGTACATAAAATATAAGGTATGTTTATTGAAGAGAGGTTATTATAGAGAGTATCTTACTATAGATGAAATACCAGTTCTGTTCAGACAAATTTGTTATTTTAAATAGTACACTATTAATATATAGTATTAGCAGCAACCCCTCCAAATACATGATTAAAATATATACAACATATATGTACAATTTTGACTTCGCCATAGAATCACAAATAGATAAATAACAATATAAGATAAAATGTCGATTTTTAATGATTTTAGAGGGTATAAAAATAATTTAATTGCAAGCAATTCCTGTCTATAACTTATATAGATAATATGCGATAATCTCTGAGCAGTGAATTTTGGTACAGTCACCAATGTAATAGTAACAGTGAGGGACAAAAGTACTACTTAATGAATTAAATAATTGAAATCATATAATAATTATATTCTTTATATTAGGATGGTTTGCCAGATTTTATTGAAAACTTAACAATTAAAAATAAACATTTATTGCAAAACTAAACAGTGTGCGCTTTATTACCATTGCTAGGTAACGGTAAGTCGTAATGTTACCAGCAGTCGGTTATTGATTCAAAACAAACTGTCCTTAAATGAAAGCCAATAAATGGTACATTAGTCACATGAGAACGAAAAACATTTTATGACGTTGCTAGAACTAGTGTGGATGTAATGGATCAACTATTTGCCTGTATCATTGAAAAGAAAATTAAAAGATGCTACTCAGTGCAATATAAGATCAAGATCATTAAATAACAAAACTAACAGTCAAACGAGGGCTTATTTATATCTAAAAAATAAATAGTATAATTACGATCCATAAATATTCATTATTCTTTATTTTTTGTTAGGTTACGTTGAGTATAAATTACATTTTTTTGTTAAATGTTTTTTAATTCAGCTTAACATGCACAAAAAGGAACAGAAAAATATAAAACTTAAATTAGCTACTATTTAATAAAAAAATCGATTAAAAGTGCTTTCAAACACACTGCTAAATAAATTATGGTCCGGCCTAAAAGCATAAAACGATATTAATATAAAAAATAAATTATAATGCGCATGCGTGAATGAGGACCAACAGGGTCAACGTGCGATCGTCAGATTTGCAATGACTCATCGTCTAGATCATCAAATTTGCATCAAATATTGTGGGAAGAGAAACATTTGTCCCTAGAAACTATTTTAATGGTTTATGAAGCTTTGAGAAGCGTATACATAAAGGATAATTGGTAATTTTATCATAACAACGCGCCTTCCCAGGTATCACATCTTGAGTAGAATTTTTTTTATTGAAATATTAAATCGTGGAGAGTACTCAAACACCCTATAATCCAGACTTGTCGTTTTGCGACATTTGATAGCTCCTAAAACTTAAATTATCTTTGAAAAAAAAAGATATTATAAACTGTCGACAAGATTCAGATCAATATAAAATGTTGTTGATGTTTTGAAGAGTGGAAATGACGCTGGGAAAAATATGTGAGATTTCAAGTTGCTTACTTTAAAGGGGATTTCTAAAGTTACAGTCTTTTGTTGTTCCAATTGTGATTTTTTTGCGTTACATCATTTAATACTTTCTGAACAGATCATGTATGTGAATCCTTTTGACGTTGTTAGTTAAGGGTTGATAAAGGCATGAATGGATCCTTTATACTTAATATTTTGATTTCATTTCTTATCATTTCCTTATAGATGTTTAAATAACTGCTATAGATGCTATAGTAGTAAAACCGAATATGTGAGAGAGGCCAATAAAAGTTACACACTTTTAATTTATTCGAATAAATAAGTTATCAACACTCCGCACGTTGAATTTAAAATTTAATAGTTTTATTTTCTGCGCTGACGTGCGCTTAAAAGTACGCGATGGAGGTAGCTGCAACTGCAACTTCCGCAGTTTTCAATTCTGTGATGTTTCCCGTAAAGCGAATTCCTCTGTGGATTGATTGTGGAATAGCAAACTTGCCAATTTAAATATTTTAGCGCTGTTGCCAGCAGATATGGCGTACGTACGCGGACTGTCTTTTTAAAGGGTGGGATGTAAATAAAAGCCCCTATTAACACAACGCTTAATGCATATGCAACGGCTTGCTTTAATTACCCTATGAATATTACAATTTTTCTTATCATTTAGAGCTGGCATATATTAAATGCAAAATTTATTGCAGGCTATAAATTATCAAGATAGTGCAGCTCAGTTATAAATTTTTGCGGAAAATAACGTAACACTAAAAAACGGAATATCAAGGAAACGTCGTCAAAGGAACGAAAATAACTTTGAGAAGGAACGCTTACATCTGCTTTTGCCCAGGTATAATGCTGATGATGTGTATCATCTTTTTTGATTTCGTTTGTAAATGTTTTTAAAGTTACAAACTGCTCTAAATAGTTCTTATTCAGCAGAAGCAGAACGGAGGACAATTGCTTTCAAAGGTGGCATGGAGCTCGTCCTTTATTCATATCATACCGCTAGCTCGGAACAACTACTTTGTGAAGTCAGGAGTTTTCTTCGACAATTCTTACTTAAATTACGTCTATCACCAAGTTCTTAGAATGAAAAAATAAAAAAGTTGCGTATCTGCGCCAAAATTTTTTAAAGAAGTTGTCCTCGAATCTTCTTATGGCTCTATTTATAGATTTGTAAGCTGCGTAGCTAAACATTTATTTAGAACGATAAAGCTTTTTAAAATATTTACTTCAGCATATGAAAACTTTGTAACAATAATTTCGACGTACTTTATGTTCTTTATTTGACTTTAAAACGTTATAATTAACAATTTTAACAAAAACTTTTAATTAAGTACATAAATTTTATTATATCAGCACTGATTACTACGGCAAAAATTGTAAAGGAGCAATAACTTAATAGTCAGATTAAAAAACAAAGCGCAAAAACCTTATCTTAGTATTTCAGAACTTCTTGCAAAGCTGCTGCAGACTTCAGCTTCCTTAATTGTTTTTTAATCTTAAGAGAAAAAAGACATTTATTCTACTCTGATGCGATACCCGCAAAAACAAGCTGCAAAAAAATTAATGTATTAGCGGCATTAAATAAACAACGCAGATCCCGCATAAACGCATACTTTCCGAAGTGATTTATGACGCTGTTTGATCCTTGCAGCATCGCTTGCTTCTTGAAGCAACCGGAATAAGATGCAACATTTATATTTCTCGCAGGTAAACAACGCGGCTCGCTTAAAAATATTTGACAAAATCCCATAGCGCATATGCATAGTTAATAGTTTGTAATTTTTTATGTCGGCGTATTTTTTTGGTACCTTGCACTTTTCCTAGAAATCCCGTAAATTATACGATTTTAAAATATGTCATACGAGGTACTGGCAAAAATTATATATATATATATATATATATATATATATATATATATATTATTAATATATAATTAAACAATAATAATTCTCAATGTACAAAATCATTTACACCTATCTTCCGATTTACACGAAAGAAGGAAAAATAAAATATAATTTAGTCAGTTTAACAATTAAATTTATTTATTTCAACATAAAACAAAAAAAAAACAGTATTGATCCATTCATCAAATAACAAATATATAAAGCTATATCAAATTCATTTTAAAGATACAAGAAATACAAAATTCATAAAAACTACTACCATCACTTCTATAACCTATTAGTCCTTTCTTCTTGATTGGTTGGATGTTATTTTTATCATCCAACGGTATTGGTGCAATTTTGGTTCAATGGTTCAATTAGGGGAAATTTTTAATTGAAGTGGCTCAAAATCCGTAATTAACAATTGCGTTTGGTTTTTGATTAGATCCTTATAGACCTCCTCATATTGAGATAAGCATTAATTAATATCACGCTGTAATCAAAATTCATTTAGTCATAGAAAATGATTATGGAATTTTTGTTATAATTCAAGTCCTTTATGGATGACTTTTGTTGTAAATGCAACTGGTTCAGATTCCTTTTTATTAACTTTGTTAACTAAATCATCCTCATCTAGTTCTTCATCCGCCACTAGTTCTACAATATTTGTCTTAGATAAGTCTTCAAAACTTTCTTCTCCCATTGTCTTCATTATCTGAGAATATTTATGCTGCAATGGTCAACAAGAAATCCCACTTTCAACTACTTCTGGCTGTCGATGATTAGTTAATCTCAGTATATGATATTGCAACATGATTACTCTAAAATTTTACATTTTTTCAAAAATTTATTTCTGTAGATCCCTTATATATTATATTAAAAAATAATTTTCAGGCTAGTTCTAGATAGCTATATAAAACGTAATTTGTAAAAAAAAACGTAAAATATAATTTATAATTTTCGTTGAAAACCCTTCGTCTGATTGTTACAACGTTGTCAACAAAAATGCCAAAAAACAACTAGAGAAATGGATATATTATTGAATCAAGTCTGCAACGTAGATAAAAGCGGTTTATCTTGGGTGGTGTGAAAAAGGTTGTTTCGTGAAAGTGAAAACTCCGCCCCTAAAAGGAAAACCACGTAACCTTCATAATCCTAAGTTGAAGTTGTTTGTTACTGATAAAGAAAACATGTTAGAGCATTTAAGAAATGCGTAAATATTCTTGTTTGTACTGACGCCAAAAAGAATGAGTTACTCTTCTGACAGTGGGTTTAATACAAATGTGTTTTCAGTATGCGAATAAATAAATAAGTTAAATTTGTCCTAAAATATTGCTTTTGCTCATAAAGAGCAGGTTGATCCGAAAAACTGAGCAAAGATATCGTCTTTTATTTTTGCCACCTTTAGTGCGTTTTTTCGTTGGGGCGCACTTACTAGCACTGCAGCTTCAAGGGCTTATTGTGCCTACTAACACGTAACCTTGCACGCTACTTACAAACGATAACGTCACATGCATTCATGAGTTTGCAACAAGAATCGAAATCGCCCGCGTGCTGGGTTCGCAGCCAACAAAGCAAACGCTCTTGATCACTATGTCAAAACGGGGTTTTGATCCAAAAATTATGGAGTCAAATATAGCCTTTTTGAGTAAAGAGATTTTGTGGCTGCCTCTTTAAAATTTGCAGCTTAATTGTCATATATCATGGAGAACAATGATTTAAAATAAAAACTTAATGACTGGCATTGTGACAACTGTCTGAGCCAAGTATAACAAATGATACAATTTGAGAATAGATTAATGGACGCATGATTTATATAAATTTACTGACAGACAAAAATTTCAAAAATAAAGGCATAATAGAAATGGTATTTGGAAATTAATTTCAAGTAAAGTAGCGCTTAGAAGTTTGATATACGTGCACTAGTTTATTCAATTTGCAGCATAATCAATAACAAATTATACCACATTAAAACTTGTATATTAAACTAAGCATAATATAACCAAAAATTGATTAAAATTTGAGAACCATATCTTTATATTCGCTCTAGATTTGGTTATATCGTTTCTTAGATATGAGAAAGTACTGATATCAAGTGGAAAATAGGCATAAAAATATTTTCAGTCATTCATATGTGGCACGTGCAACTTACACGGTATAATAATACCTTGAAGTTACAGAATTTGAAAGAGGACGCAGTGTCAGCCTACATAAGAAAGTATGTTTTAAGGCAAATGAGTACTGCAGCGCAAATATGGAATCAGCGGATCGAAGAAAGTACTCATTTGCGAAGTCTAAGCAGTACATAGAAGAAGTAACCAAGGGGATCGCTTTTAAAAGCCCAAACTCAACAACGGTAGTCAATTATATGGTACCGGTTATCTTTTATATTCCACGTCCATTACTCGTAATAGAACTAACAGCACCACGCCCTTTCTTGCAGATACCACTGACCTTTCTGTATTGGAAATGGAGGTTACATTGGGCGATGGACACACGAGTTCTGTGAAATCTAGATTTTTTCAACCGAAACTAAATACAAAGTTTTGCAATGCGTATCAGTTAAGCGAAGAGACTATGTCTGATACATTTTGAGGGAGAGGAAGAAGATTCCAAGCTAACAACACCTTTTCTATATGTAGTCGAATGATATCATAGAATGGGATGACTATAACTTCTTGAACTATAGATCTTTCTTGGAACGCGTCATTTAAATTGCTGTATTTACTGCTGATAATTTGCCACGATAGTATAATTGATTTTAGCAACACATAATCCATCATATTATACTAGAGATTTCTCTCGTTATTGGCTCATAATTTGATGTAAAATAAATCTGCAAGTATTTACAGATACTTTATTACTAATTTAGCTAAGCTCGTGCTTTCTAAATTAATTAATTTAAGCAGTAGCTAAATAAATGAACATCTGGATTTTATATATATTTAATAACAGGCTCTCTGAAATAGTTGCTGGAGGGCAAATCTGGTAAATATGCTGACTGGTTAATCAATGCAAACTGCAATTTAAACTGTATTCGAATGAATTTTTGATTAAAAGTGAGCAAACCCGGGACCCAACGCGCAGACTGTTTTCTCATGTCCAATTGTTCAGTTGATATATGGCAAACGCGTTCTTTTGATATGCCCACAGCCGCTGCTCTCTCTAACCTTGATTCAACGGTCTTCCAGTACCATGTAGTGAACTTTTTTGATGTTATGGGTGGAGGTCGCAATTGTTGGCCGTCTCGACCGTTCATCATCGGCGAAGCTGATACGCCCATGTTTAAATTCAGCCGCCTATCTTTTCGCGGTGGCAAATGATGGGACAGAGTCTCTATAAACGGCATTTAACTCGAGTTTAATTTGCGTAAGCATATTGTCTTTCAAATGCAAGTACTTAATTACGGCACGGTATTCGATTTTTTCATTTCCACAAAAGCACTGACATCGACCGATGCTGTCAAATTGAGCTTGTAAAGTGGCTAAAATTTTTTCAGGTATCTTTCAAAGGATGTACGATTGTAGCAGCAAAATGGTTTCGGCCAGTAAGGCCATCTTCATGTTAAGACAGAAAACTTTTCAGGTGCCTACGTAAAATACTATAAAAAGCGCAAAAATATGCAGTAATAGTTGCCATCAACTATGTTGTAACAGATTTACTATATATTACAATAAAATAAAAAAACATAAATTTTATAACAGTAAGATTACTACATATATAAATCTAAACAACATTCAAATGTAATAATAATAAAATACATAGCAAGCCAGAAATATTTTGTTTATATATTTTATAAAGTTCATAAAAAATAATTGCTTTCAATAGAAAAGCAATGTACGATATTCACTGTTATTCCAAACTTA
Source organism: Sinelater perroti (assembly GCA_036346155.1). NCBI lineage: Eukaryota > Metazoa > Arthropoda > Insecta > Coleoptera > Elateridae > Sinelater > Sinelater perroti. The sequence continues at coordinate 5,956,168 of JARFIY010000013.1, read as the reverse complement.
GCTATATATTGAATGAGACGTAAAAGCAAAGATGTTCTTACAATTTAAGTTCAATATACCATTTTTGTGGTAAAGTTTGAAGTTTTTCAATAAATAAGAATAAAATGTAGCTTACTAAACCAAACTAAAATCAAAGCATCGTTGCTAAAAATAAACAATAATAACAAAATTTATGCCCTCTCTCTCTCTCTTTTAGCGATAGCCATTTATTACGCGCCTTGTGTATAGACATTTCTCTACGCATTTGCAACCAATTTCTTGTTATTTATCCACCATGTTTTTTTTCCTCGTCCTCTTTTTTATTTAATCTTCCCTTCTATTGCATATTGTAACGTTATGTATTTTTCGTGTCTTATTATGTGTCCAAAGTGAGATAACTTCCTTTTTTTATATTGTCTACCAGTTTTCCCTTCGTTCCAATTCGTCTCAAAACTTCGGCATTTCTCAATATTTTAACTATTTTTTAAAATTCTTCTATATGTCCATATTTTAAAGGTTGTAAATTGATCTGTTGTCTTTGTTTAATTATCTATACAATAAAGTTGATCACATATAGGATTTTAGATTTAGATTGAGGTAACGGCTAATTAATATAGTTTTAAATTTACTAAAAGTTGTTTATGGAATCCTTATTCCTCTCCTTCATTTTTGTCTTTGCATTACTTTTTTAAATTAATTATGCAACCTAAGTATGTGTAACTGATTCGATTCTAATGTGGTCTATCTTAATATTATTTCTACTTATGACCATGATGTTTATTTTATTTACGATATTCTTGTTTCCATCCTCGCACTCTCCTCTTTTAATCGATCTGGGAAACTTTACAGCTCTTTTTAGTTTCCCGCTATTAGAGCCGTGTCAATTAATTTTCAACTCTTATTCTCGCTTTTTAATAAACATATAGATTATTTTCTAATTTAAAATAATTTCTATTATCAAAATTTCTCAGGTTTTTGAGAAATTGAGAGAAAATATTTGATTTTTAAAATCAACTACAACTTTTAGTTCATCCTATTTATTGTCGAACAACTTCATGTAGAGCAAATAGGTATTTTTATTATCTATCTATTATTAATAATAAATCTCGCCCAAAAACATATTTTTTGCAATTTTATTGAACTAAAATTAAATATATTTTGATATTTATCTAAAATTTGCATGCGTATATGCAAAAATATGCAGTATAAGTACAAAAAATTTATAATAAACTGAATTGTAAAGATAAAATTTCAAATCTATTAAAATACTAACATTCAAGAGTATTAGTAAAATCATTTAAGAAAGTTTTTGTAATTTGTCATAATTAAAATAATCCAGTAGAAAACTGAAATTACATCTAGAATGAGGTGTTAGTACAAATGGTTTTAGCTAAATGCTAGTGCATTGTCTTAAGTATTTTTGAAGACCGCAAATTAAAAAAACAAATACGTAACGGAGTGCTGAAAGGTAAGGTCATAAGGTCGCAGAAATAGAAAAATCGAACAAACCCTAATTGATTTCTTGTAACTGGGGCTTCATAATCGAATTAAGCTGAGGCAACTAGTTAACCCATCGGGATTAGATCCGTCATTTGAGAATCCGATTGTTGGACCCAAACGTTTTGAATGTTGTGTCCGTTTATAATTGACATTCCTCTTGGTCACCTGCTCCCAAAACGCTCTCTAAAAGGCTCAGAGCGGCGACCGTTGGAGATGCAGGCAGGGAAATACTGAAGTTGAATAAGAACTCATTATTCTTCAAATTATAAAACAAGCAACGACGATTTAAATTACCTATCGCATCAGAAATAATGCAATTTTAAATTTAAATGGGAATAAATCGATAGAAAAAGTTAGGGTAAGGTAAAACGAAATCTGTTGTGATTTATTTTTAATTAATGAACGTTTTATCCCGCACGGCTTGTTATACCGGGATTTACTTCCCGAAGTAATTAAATTATCGTCATTCTGTTGAGTTTAAATTATTTTGATTTATTTGGAACCTTAATGGGTATTACACTATATTAATTAGAATTGATTTCGACGTAAAATAAGGAACCTGCGAACGCAGTTGCTGTAGCGAGCCGAGTTACTTTTGAACTCGATAATTACGCGCAAACTGGGAAAAGACGGCGGAGGTATGTAAAGCTGCTACCAATTAAAAGTAATATAAAAGCCAGTTTGCATTTGGTGCAAATGGAAAGTTTTCTAAACGAGCTAGGGTTGAATTATCATCCGCCAATAATCGAAAAAGCCAAATGAGACGCATTTTTTAGTGGAGTGCTTTGCGGGTGCCCTAATTTATGAAAGATGACTCTTTAAAAGTATAATTTAATTAGAGTAATTTGCGAAATTAAACTTTCTGAAGTAAGGAAAGTTTAAAAGGACATAGGTTATTGTTGTGCTTAAAATATTTATTTAATTTTAAGCAAATCAAATACTATTGGTTCATAGTTTCCATATTAATTGTTCACATTCACTTAGTGATTAACATACCGATATTTTGATTGTATTTTAAACGGTGCGTAGTAGCACTATTTGCTAGGAGTACCTTCATGTCTATTTTTCTACATTTTTAACATGTGAATGTACATATGCGCGTGATTATATATTCCCAGGAACGGTTTCTTAAATTCGATATTAACTTCTACTCAATTTTTGTTTGCTATTTTGTTTCATAAATAACTTGTAGGTCTATTACTACTACATATAACTATTTTGTATTGATCGAAATATAATATAACCCCTTTAGTATGGTATCGGTCAAACGCCGTTTTTATTTGTTAAACTAAGTTTGCCTCAATATAATAGCAATGAAATAAAGTAAAAACTATTTAAACATACGATAAAAAGATTTCGCTCTCCAAACCCTCAAGCAGCAAATATTTGTACTACCCGTTGAAATATTATTTATGAGCACCGTAAAATGCATTCAAAAGTAATCGGCTTTTATAGGTATATGTATCTCCCGTTGCAATAAAGTGAGGAAAGTGATAGGGAGCAAAATCAATCGCAAACAAAGAATTTGCATCGGTAAGGTTAAAGGTAATAAACGGGACGCAGGGCTGTTTTCCCTTCTGTCTAAAACAACGCATTTTAAATTTTATCAAAATATTTACCCCCGCAAACAAAACAAGAGATTTATTATTTTTTGATGTTTTTTCCGAAGATATATATTTCCATGCGCGCTCTATATAGCCTTTCAAATTCATCGACGTTGAAATTTCGTCTTACGATAGACAATAATTCACTGAAAATCATAAACGACACGTGCACATGGCCGTAAACTTTTTATTAATACCAGTTAAACAGTTGAGCAGCAAATTACCTTTAAATCATAATAAAGATGCGCATTGTATGTGCGCAACGTTATTCTGATATACAATTCGTCTTTAGGTGCTATAACAAAATCCAAACGAAGTGGGATTACTGCAGATCAAGAACAGAAACAAATAATTTTACTGTCAGACGTTCGAAAAGTGATGCCGTATCTTCATAAACCTAAAATAAAAGAGGCGTCCATAAAAAGCATGAAACCAGAATACATATCTCAGTATTTATATCAGAAATAAATTAATGATAATTTCTACCTTCGCTGTATCTCATTAATTAAATTACATTTAATAATTTAACAATTCAAAATTTTAAAAACTATTTTGAGTTATCTGTTTATATTTATTGATAGTGATTTTAGTGTTATTATATAAATAAATTTCGCTTAAGATGCTCCGCATCTATAAACCCATTTTAAATAATCCATGAGAAGCTTATTGACGTTTATCATTAATCAAGAAGGTATCGGAATTACGTGAACTTAACCAACAGTTAAAAGAAGGCAGATTGCAGCATGACAACCAAACAGGGCTGCAGTTAAAGCATTAACCTTTACAATTGATTTCATTTATTATAAAAGTTGTAGTTTTAATACACCCTGTGTTTTTGGCTAATTTTTATAAAAATGAGTAAACAACACTTTAATAAATACATTTCATTTGTATACATGTATATTTATAGAAGTATATTTAATTTATAAAATTATAGTTAACATTTATGCATTTATTCTTTTAAGTGCTAATATAATTTTTATAGTGCATAGATGATTGTAACTACTCTATTGTAAACAGAGAATTTAATATTTTAAATTTTAAATATACAATTAGAACAATAATAAGACATATAGATAAGTAATATAATGTTTAAGAATTGATTACAATAAAATGCATCTGAAAATTCTGATAGAAAACAATTAGAGGTTCTATAACAAATACCATACTTTTTCTTTTCATACGTCATTAAAATAAAGAGTACTAAAGATCCATATTGGACCGCTGCTGTAGTAGACTGAGCAAATGCTCCTCTGTCAAATCTCGTTAGACTCCTGAATGTATATGACCTAGTATTTAAGTCCTTAAGGTTGCAGTACTGGTAGTGCGCCCAACAAAAAGACCCACATCATAATATTGATTTAAAGTTGCCAGTCGTCCACTTTACAAAAAATTTAGTATAATTAGTACAAATTTTTTTATTAACTATTTTGCCATACAATATATCCTATTTATAGAGGACAATAAGCATTTTTTATAGTGTATTATACATGGGTTTATCCCATTAAAGTATTTGTCAATTGGTTGGAATGTACTATAAGTCGGTCTTTATATCTTTTGGCAAATATTTGTATCTCTCATTTCCGGGTATGTACAAATTACTTTGTTTGGCGCGTACCATTGAGCACAAACTATGATAGATAAAAATTAATTTTGGAACCTTTAAAAGAGAAATATACATTTAGATAGGTTTTAACGTAACTTATACAGTAGCAGCCTGTTTCCTAAGAATAGTTTAGATCTTATCTGATTTTGCAATATAACTTTTTGAGTTGAAGTCCAACTTGTTTTCACTTATTGACAATATGAGTTCTTCAAGTCAGAGGTCATTCTTAGTCGAGCGCTAAATATTTTGTGCAGTCGACATGCTATGGTTGTTGTTTATTAGGTAGTACCGTTGAGCAGTTATCCCAGTTCATTGTGAAGGTGACACGTTGGAATTTATTTTCATTTACCTGCAATCTTTCAGCCATTGTTAGACATTATTGAGAGAGGCTTACAGGTCGGGGTATGCTGCTGTAAAATTGATGTGTGAGGTCCGCACAGCCGAGTCGTCAGCGAAGGTGACATTTGAGTTTAATCTTGTAGTTCGTAAGTCAGCTTTGAATAGTAGGTATAAGATGGATCCATACTGTCTTGAAGTACTCCAGGTAAGACAGGTTGTAGATCTTCGCCTCGTTGGTTCACAAAAAAGTCCCTATTTGATAGGTAGGCTTTAGTATTTTATAGATTTGGTATTGCAGATATTTATTTAGTTTATAGGCTTATATGCCGAACCTTGTCAGAAGCTTGGATTATATCTAAAAACGCAGAGGAACAATAATTTACTAATCGATGAATTTGTTCGACTGCTGCGTGTAGGTGTCGAAACCCGTTCATCTAGGATTGGTTGAAGTCATTTTTTCCAAGACTAACAGATGACTAATAAGTCTATAAGATGTTGGATCAGTAGTTATGGTTCCTAATTGCACTATCATTATCTGAGCCACTTTCCAGGAACTTGAAAAGCATCTGATTGTAAGAATAGCATTATATATTTGCGTAATGGCCCGAATTGCAGTTTGAGGTAGCTGCTGAAAAATTTTCCTCCTGATAAAGTCGAAACCTGAAGTCTTTTTAGGGTTAGTTTTTTATTGATAATTTCTTGGACTTCTGAAAACTTTAATGTGTTCATCGGTAGGCTGATTATGTAGAAAAATTCCAGAAATTATTTCTTCGGGACACTGTTTGGAGAAGGCTAGATGATAAGCGCAGGTCTCTGCTTTTTGTTTGGTACTGCAGGCCCACCGGTCATCTGGTTTGGTAATCGGCGGTATGTGTGTTACAGACTCTTTAAATTTTTTTAAGCGCTTTCTACAGCAAATAGTCAGATATTTTATTAACAGTAAAATTTGCGAGATAATGTTGACTGTCTTTTTTTTATTGTAATATAAGTTTCGCTAGTTGTTACGTGGTAACTTGTCAACATTTTCTGATGCATTTTTTTTTAATCTACTCGTTTTTTATGAAGACAAGATGTTAGGGGTTTTCTTTGTTATGCTTTTCATACAGCTTGTTAGATTATGTTGGTTAACATTATTGCGACTTCAATATTGTATTTGGTTTTTAAAGCCATTTTTTAATTAAATAAATTATAGTTAAGTATTCTTTGAAAACATTTGTAGTCCGTGTTGGTGTTGATAAGTGTGGGCCGTACATGTCTTTTGCTTTGGCTTGTACGTATGAATTTTATTTGTTCTTATACTTGTATAGGTTTCACTTATTTTACTTTAGATTTTAATTTGATCGTTGCCGAGTTCTTTCAGTGTGTAACAGTCTTTGGTAATTTCGTTTTGTAGCCCTGTTGTAGAGTTTATGATTTTAATATTAAATACACAGATGAGTAGTGGTTAAGGATTTTTCGGAATAAATGTTTTTGGTGAAGTGCTTGCCTAATTATTGATTTCTATATCGACTGGCTTATTAGTGGCCAGTTAGTGGTTCGTACTGGGTTATTTAGCCAATATTAAACTTCTTTCTGAAGTTTGTCTAATAATAATAATGATAATGGTAAGGCCCTACGCCCCGCGTGGGAGCACGGCCTGCGAACTGAGAGGTTAAGGCTCTCATACGATCGCGCTCTCTGCCCGGTCGTCGCTCACCATCTCTGATGCGGGGCGATGTGGCAAGCACCGCGCCTAAGACGACCGCCATTATTACCCCTTGTTCGAATGAACGCAGGTACTCAATTATTTTTAGTGACTGAGTAAGCCACCCGCCAGGCATCAGAGAGCACCGGGAATTGAACCCGGGTCCGTCAGCATCACAGTCCGCCCCTCAATCACGGGACCACGCTGGCTGTCCTTAAGTTTGCTTGCTTAGTGTTTACTTAGTTTTAAAGCTTCTGTTTCTCTCTTTGTAGTTTATTGTATGCCATTTTTTCTCAGCAGGAGATTAATGTAGATTTATTAGGTGGATGTTTGTAATTTGTACCTGGTAAATGAGTACTGAGTAGTTTGAGATTGTATAGGATATGATTGTTATTAAAATGCATTATAAATCTAATGTTGAATTTTCTAATGTTCTGTTTCAACTTAACTTGGGTAAAAATAAGATTTAAACTAAGAAGAGTCCATGTTTTATTGTTTGATAAGTAATATATTATAACAGTTGATTTATATTTTGAATTTAATTTATACGCAAAGGAATAAAAGTAATAAATTACTAATAACTTTCCTGCAGTATAAAAAGCTCTGTGGTTAATGATAGCATCCTCCAATAGCGATAGCTGCTATAGCGCAAGTGTAGCTGGTTCACTTACGTTTATTCTGCTTCAATGCATGAGTCGAACTAAACATAGGTTCAATTCCCAGAACAGTTGTTTTTACAGAAGTTTTTTTGAAGACAGTAGAAAACAAAAAAGGACAACATACTCTCTAGAATACTTTCTTACCTCAGAGTGGTCATATTTATTTTATTATATCTACTTACTAGGATAAGATATATATTAGGCTGCCGCCGTAGCTTAGATGTCAAGATCCTTGTTCCTCTGTCCGCGAGTCGGCGCAGACGAGTTCGAGTCTCGTTGTAAACCCATGGGTATATGTGACGTCGTAATATTAAGTTAGTTAAGTGCATGACAGCAGGTACAATAAGCCCTTGAGGCTACAGTGCCAATAAGTGTACCCCAATGAAAAAAAAACATAAATTTGGTCGCTGCTGTATATAACTGGTCACGATCAATGTTCTACTGTCAGGGAACCCAGCGTGCGGGCGAATTTGAGTCTGGCCGGAAACTCATAGATATATGCAAGTTTGAATGTTAGTAGACAATGTTAGTAAGTGCAAATTAAAAAAAAGCTATAATTTCGTAGACTTTTAGATGTAGATTTATTTTGTACAAAGTTTTTGAAGCATATACAGTGTAATTTAAGTCGTATGCGTTCTTTTGTTAATTACTTGTACTTTATATCGCCACCAATTAAAAATGACAAGTAAAAAAATAAAACTATTAAAAACATATCTTTAAGGTAACAAAGAGGTGCACATCATATACGTTGACCGTTGCCATAATTCAATTGTATATAAAAACCTTCAATGTGTTGAGAAGTGAGTGTATAATTTTTATTGAAGCCTGGGAAATAACAGAATTTATAGTCAAACGGGATACTTACATGAGGAGGCCAGTTTTCTGTGTGTCTTGCAACTTAGAGAAAATAATCCATTTTTAACTAATTACAAATAATGAAACAATTGACGATCATCAGTTTGAGCGAATGTATGCAAAGCTAAGTCAGAAATATCCGATTTTAATCAACTAACAGCACTGCGGTATACATACGAAGTATAAGCTTTAAATATTTGATTCACCTGAACTTTTGACACATCCTGTACCTTTTTCGAGTGGTAACGCTTTTTTGCGTAGATACAAATTATACTCACCTTCTTCATTTGTAGAATACAACAATCTTTATTTTGAAGAATAATTTTTATTTATTCTTATTGTATAAAGTTACGATTCATTACATAATAAAGTTACGATTTACTAAAATATACTTTTGCATATTTGGGGTGGGGGATGTAGCCTTTGTGAGCCACATGTCACTCGTAAACCATCAGTTTGATACTCCTGAGTTATACCTGATATACCGTGTGTAACGTTATAAACACACATAACACAGCGCTTGAATATGAATAAGGCATACAAAAAAAAAGATTCCAGCACATTTTTATTTTCCAAAACGCATTTAGCACCGTGAGCGCAATACAGAAAGATACAAAATAAATCAGAGGAGAAAATGACATGAATATTCAAAAATATGTTAAATCCGTTTAACTTGTAAAAAGTTTGTCTAAAAAAATGTTATAATAAAAAAAGACAACGTGTACCGAATAATATTTGTATCATAAATACTATAAAAATATGAATCAGTTATTATTAATTTATTGCAGTAGCTAAATTGCATATTAAAACAAATTTGAAATATGTGAGCATGAATATATTACAGCAAATATAGAAGCTTTCATTGAATTGCGCGACTTTTAAGAACAGTATTAATGTTGAAAATGTAATCCGCGAAGGGAGCAAAGAATTCTGATGAGGTACAAAGCGGGATTCGTAAATTGTTTGTGAAACGATAATTTGACAGATAACAGAGGTTTGCTTTGCTCTTGTTTTTACACATTCATACTCTATGTTTTGTGTCAGCGAGTTCCGTATGATCAATTTAGTACAATATGCAAGCTATAGTTGTTTTCGGGTTTGAAAAAATAGAGCCTTAATAAATAATGCAAGCGCTCTTGTATAGACCTCGGGCGATCAAATGTGCAGTTAAAGTTTGTTCTCCATGCAGTTTCTGCATTTAATATTGAGCTGTGTATTCCCCGAGTTTATTTTTGCTGTTTTTCCGTACTATGTAATGTTTAGACAGCCGTCTCCATCAGAACTTCTTTCAATTTCTATCTGACAACTGCAGCAACGATATTCTAGTTTAAGACATCGTGTGATTGCATGTATGTAGGTACAATAATTTTAAGCGACTACTTTAAAACAGCCGATTGGCAAGGAATTTGGTTTTTAATAATAAAATATCGACGAGTTTAACGAAAACCCGCAGGAAAGGGGTGGCTGATTTGTTATGCACTGAAGCAGAAAAAACACGGTTCTGGAATTGGCGAATACATCGGCCCTAGCCGAGATTGAGTAACATAAAATGAACTGCATAATACACGACGTGTGAGTCAGGATAGTTGGGTTCTTTGACCGTGGCGTGGTTAAGCTCAGATTCTGGAGTAACTAACCGTTCGTGCCGAACACGTTTCAGTACGGCTAAAGTTTATGCGACGGGGAAATCTGACGGCTGAATTTATTGCTCGCCGGAATATTATATTTGATGTGAACGGGCCCTCTACTCGAATAATAATTACCGATTGCCGAGTAAATATTGATTTACACGGAGTTTCCACTAATCACCGAAGACTTAACGAGTACCTACGGAAGTCGTCTTGCAGCTCAATTTAGTAAACAACTTTATGATCGTCTATTTTTCCGCAAAGGGGCTCTAAAGCTATCAACATACGTTAGCATCAGCTTCGCGAAATGATAGCAGCTAAAAGTACGGGCGGATGGCGCTATGCCCTAAAAAAGAAAGGAAAGCGCGCTGAAATGGTTTTACAACTCCCAAATGAAAGGCTGCATTAATATTCATGTGTTTGTGCACTTGGACAGATAAAACCTTGTATCACACCTAGTTAATTGTCTAATGGCTAGCTTATACATCACGCACGTCACACTCGACGCCGGTTACGCACCCCCCATCACGCCTCAAGGAAACGGACAATAACCTGCATCATAGCATATCTCTATGGACTCGCATACACTACAAAACTGAAAAAGTCGTCCTTATTATTTACCGAATTTACATAATATACCCTTATTACTGAATTTAAATATACTTCTTTCCAGATGACCTATTTTTAACATAATTTTCTAATATATATTTGTATGCAAACGCATATTTTCTTGCGTCACTATTTTAAAGATTTTAGTTGATATCTTTACCTCCTAAATCTTTTCGGAAATATTTATGCTGCATTGTTTTACATATATTGCCAAAAATTTATGTTTTTGCATGTCCGACTAGAAATTCATATTTTTACATATATTTATGCATATTTTAAGTGAGCTACATTATTTATTTAATTTTTGTTTGATGGAGATTAAAAAAATTTATTTGTGGACAAAATTCATTATAATTAATGGATCGATTGTAAAAGCACGTCTACTCTGTATAAGTTCTTTAACGCTTTGCATTAAATGGTTCTATTTATATAGACAAAAAGTGGTTTTTAAAATTTAAACAAGTGGAAATAAATGATATTGCGTTGGTATCTACAAAATGTTACATTGACAATTATCATCAATTTAGCGAAAAACTAAAAATTCTTGAGTTTTAGAACCAACATTTTATAAAATTTGTGTTCTCACAACTTAACAAAAAAATTCAAATTCACAGGTTGGTGCACGTTGGTCGGATGTTCGACCGAAAACATTGCAGCAGTAAATCAAAATGCACCAATTAAATCTTCCTACCGTTAGTTTTAGCGTACAACGAATTAAGTTAAATCGAGATAAGGAATTTGCAGATTATCCCTTGAAAAACTTTATTGGTTTTTGCAAAAAATTATGTTTGACGACGAGGCACATTCTTACTTAAACAAATAAGCAAGATTGCCGCATTTGAAGTTTCTCAACCTACGTATTATTCAAGAGAAGCCGATACACCCGGAATGTGTAACATTTTTATGAAGTGTCACTGAAGCAAACTTTTTTGATAACGACGCTAAAAAAGTTTGTTATTGTTGTTAAAGTGTGCTATAGTTTGAGTTGAAGAACATAGACATCAAAGTGTCGATATAAGTGGCGAGGCAATCACTTTATTTCACTTATAATTCCCCGATTGCTTTTTGTGAAATAATAGCAATTTGGAGATTTAATGAAACTAAACTTATTTATTAGAACTTGTGTTAAAATAAAAATCTACGCCGATGAATAGTACGCAGTATAACTGACCCACGCAATCAACTCTAACGTTCAAAATGTTATGACCAAAATAGAGACAGTTTATTCTAAAAATATTGATTATCCCAATTTATATTGTGTTTAAAAAACAAATTTTACAACTATTATGAAACCATTAAGGCAAAAATTGATGAAATAAAAAATGCCGCGTTTGCGCTAGAAAATTTTAGTTGGAGGTGGAAAAAATGCATGTAACTAAAAAGAAATGTTAAGAATAAAAATTAATATTTGAGAAACAATATACAATATACATTACATAAAAAGTTATAACTTCTAAAATTTGTTGCTTGGTTTAGATCTAAATAAGTTTTTCAAGCAAAGAAAACAGATATATGAAACAAACTTCATGGTGGACAGAAGAAATAAAACGGCGTGAAACAATTAAGCGAGAGAAGTAAATGGAAAAATTCCTAAATAAAGAAACAAGAATACAAGAAACAAAGAATAAAAGTTAAAGGGCTAGTAAGAGAATCTAAACAAAAAACATTGAAGGAATTCGGAGATAAATTTAAAAGGGGCAGTAAAGGAAACCAAAAAGTCATAAAAAGCTTTGAAAATAACGGAAAAGCATATATTGTAACAATTACAAATAAAAGAGTAGAGATATTAAGAAGCGAAACAGAAATTATAAAACTCTGAAAAGAATACTTCCAGGAACTGCTGGTGATAAAAACAAAACAAGAATTAGATTGCGAAGCAATAAGTAGACTAAAAAAAGAATTAGAAAATGAAATAAGTAATGTCACCTTGGAAGAACTAACAGAAGTGGTTAAAGAATTGTAAAATGACAAGGCATCAAGAAGTGATAAAGTTACAACAGAAATGGTCAAAAACATGTGAGAGGACGGAACACACATGGTTCTAAAAATATTTAATGGAGTTTGGAACGAGGAGAAAGTACCTAAAGTATAAGAGATTGGATTACTACTACCAATATTTAAAAAGGGAGCCGTGTGTAATGCAATCATTATAGAGGTCTAACCTTATTGAGTACTCTAATAAAGCTGTTTGAAAAAATTATGGAAAAAGACTAACGAAAAAAGTTGAATTGATGTTATTACAAGTACAGACTGGATTCAAGAAGGAGAGAAGCCTACAGAACCACGTATATACAGTTAAGGAAATTATCAACAAAACAATGGCAAGGACGAACACAGTCTATTTAGCACTTACAGGTATGGAAAGATCCTTCAATGGGTACTCTAAAATATAGGAGTGTCTAAATAAAGAAAATACAAATAAGAAGTTAGAAGACTAGAAATAAGCTAGAATGCAGAGTCTAAAATATTTTACACAAAAGAGGAGTTAGACAAGGTGGAAGCCTAAGTCCACTGTTATTTATTATTGTTATGAACAAACTCATCAGAAGTGCAAAGCAAAGACCAAAACAATTATACATTGGGTACAAAAATCTTGAAAAAATTGATATTTTTGAATGCGTTTTCGCAGACGATATAGCTATAATATAGGGAAGCGAGAAGAATTTAAAAGAAAATTAGAAAGAATAAAATAGAATTTTGATAAAAATGGAATGAGGTAGAATAAAGTCAAAACAAAAATAATGGTAATTGCTGTAAAAGGAAAAGAAATTGAAGTTATACCAGACGATGAACCAATCAAGCAAGTAAGCAGTTTCTAATATCTATGGACAACCTTAGAAGTAACAGTAAACCATGGAATAGAAGTTAACAGCAGATTATAGAAAACCAATAAAGTATAGTGTGCTCTAGATAAAGGGCTTATCAACAAAAGAAACAAAGATGAAGGCCTACAAAACAATATATAGACTACTCCTCACCTATGGATGTGAATCATCTAAATGCGTCGTTCGCAAACATGCGACCGTATTTCGACTTCTAATCGCACTGTGCGACAAATTCTTCAAAAGGATCTTTGTCTTCATATTTATAAGATAGTTGTTGTTTAAGAACTGTTTGAACCTGATTGGTATAGTCTATTTGTGACAAGTAAAGATTGATTGAAATTGACGTGGTTATTTTCTTCAGTGAAGATGCATATTTACATTTATCTGACTATGAAATTAAGCAGAACTTAAAACAAGCCAAAAGTCTCTATATAGTGTCATAGTTTAGTGCGCAGTGTCACAAATAGGGATCATCGGGATTTAGTTTTTTGAAGAGATAAATCGGGCAGCTACAGTTTTTAAACCAAATGTGAGCATGCTTCAAAAATTTTTGTTGCAATTCTTGCAGAACTTAGTCTGAAGAATGTCTGGTTTTAGTACGACGGGACTACGAGCGACACAGTGCAAATATCAATGCAAGTTTTGAGGAAAATACTTTCCTGGTGCTTGATCTTTCTGAAAGGCGATACTATGTGGCTCATCAGATTTGCCCCATTCAACTTTTTGTAGGTTTATCTCAAAGTGGCGGTTTCTAAACATCGTCCAAAAAAACATACAAATTTTAAAGGAGGCAATCCACTCCAAGAGATACTCAAAAGAGTTATGCGAAACTTTAAAGTTACTTGCAGCAGTATTTGGACAACAGCGGACAATATTTGGCCGATATTATTTTCAAAATAACATAATATAAAACTTTTCATGTATAAATTGTTTGAATCTCAAATACTTTTTTAAAATTTACCTTAAACATTGGGGAGAAAGTTTTCTCGCACCTTGTATTAAAGAATGAGCAGCAAAACAAGTACACAAAACAAACTTTACAGCTAATACTACCTAAATTAGATGAACAAAAAGTGTTTATTTAAGCTCTAGACAAGCGTGCGAAAAGACTCAAGTACTTATAGTCTCAAGGGAGATATGCGTAAATTTAAACAAAATGTCTAATTTGCTAGAGATATTAAAACGCAACCATAATGGACTCCTCAACTACCACTCTAATTGGTTCTGCAAATAGAATCGCAGTATGATTTATTTCTGAGATCTGCATAACTAAACATTTATTTACTGAATTTATGGTTATAAAATTTACACTATTATTCTGGCAACAATGCTAAATAAAAAATTACAATGTTAATAAAGAAAAACATACAACACCATGAAGAACCGAATTATGATACATCGAAAATGCATGTGAAAATATCTTAGTCTTACTATAGATAAAAAAACTGCGTAAGAAAAACAAAGAATTGGGTATCAGATATAAAAAATGTACTGACACCTGGAAAGAAACTTAACTTTGCCAATACATAAAAGCTTCTGTACAAGCAAATAGCCGTATGGAATACTATTGTAGAGTTGTACGTCAAATATTAAAATTATACAAAAATTCCAAAATGAAGTACTAAAGAATATAGTGGATGTGCTTTAATATATTAGAAATTAACATCTTTATAGAGATCTTGGAGTGAAATACGTTGAGAAAGAAATTTAAAAACGTTTAAGAAGCCATGAAGAAAGACTTCTATAACTCAAAAATACCGAGACCATCTAGTCTTTGATATGTAGAGTTAAATAAAAAATTTGAAAGGATTAAATCTAATGAGTTAATGTAGTGGAAAAGAAGAGTAAGGTTGTGTTACGCTTAAGCAAAAACGTGCTTTTAATTGTTAGAATAGGCTAAGACATCAATGATTAACTTTTAGTTATTAAGGTGTTTAGTATAGCATAAATAATTTATTTATTAGCATAATGAACAAAAAATATAAATTTAATATTTTGTTAATTGTTTTGGTTACGCTGTATTATAAAAATAACAATAAGGGTTTACCTAAAACAAAATTAAAAATTAAAAGAAAATATTTAGTGAAAAAAGAATTTAAATGAATAGTAAAACCCATTTAAAAAAATACTTTATTAATAAATAGAACAAGCAAAGAAAGATTAACCAAAAAGTGCAATGTAATATATGTAAGGGTAGCGACACTTCTCTGTGATCCTGACAAATATAGGTCTACTTCAGGGAAGCAACCCTGCTCACGCGAGCCTTGAATTTCCCTCATCTCCTCAAATACTAAGAACCATTTATGCCCTAATCCCCATTCCATTCAACACAAATAAGTCTTTTCTTGGTCCAACCCAACCTCACCAACCCGCCTGACCAGCGTGGTGAGTAACGGCTAACATACCCCCTACATAATAAAATGTCAAATCTTAAAACTGAAATACCCCAGGTGAGTAGAGAAAAAATCTCAGAATTTCACACCGTTGACAAAACGGTCTGCCGCGAGGATTCTGGGGGAGGAAAAAGTTCGAAAAAAATAAATACTGCGTGTGGCAACATTTAACGTAAGGTCATTAGTTACAGAAGATAAAATGATAGAACTAGAACAAGAATTAAGAAAAGTAAAATGGAGTATCATAGGAATATCGGAAGTAGGAAGAAAAGGAGAAGGATGCATAACATTGAGAAGCGGCCATGTACTATATTACAGAGAAAATGAAGATAAACGAATAGGAAGGGTCGCATTTCTAATAAACAAAAACATAACAAGTAAAGTAGTACAATGTCAGAATATATAGGAAAGAACAATTTAAATATTAGAGTAGATCACAGATATACATCTTTAATACAAAACATATATAAAAATGATACATTTAAAATTATGTTGCATGAGAAAACCAAGAAGATTAAAATCAATAAAGGGGTGCAACAGGGAGACTTGATTTCGCCTAAGTTATATACACTTACGGTGGAAGACACGTTCAAAGAACTAAAATGGGATGACAAAGGCATTAGTATCGACGGAGAGAAGCTAAAACATCTGCGCTTTGCCGATGACATTGTTCTAATGGCCGCTGATAAAGAAGAATTGCAGCAAATGCTACAAGAATTACATCAACAATCAAAACAAATTGGCTTAAAATGAATACAATAAAAACGAAATACATCACCAATCAAATAATACAGGATAAAAAAATGAAAGTCTGGAAGTTGACATTCACACAATAGAGAAGATGGATTCATACATTTACCTAGGACAAAAACTCATATTATCAAAAGATAACTTAAAAGCCGATCTAGATAGACGCATATCACTAGCTTGGGCCACGTTCGGTAAACTTCAACAACTTTTTAAATCTCAAATATCGAACTCATTATAAGCAAGAGTCTTTAATCAACACATACTTCCGACATTAAGATATGGTACAGAATCTTGGGCTCTTAATAACAGCATAATAAAGAAGCTTCAAGTTACACAGCGTGCAATGGAAAGACGCATGATAGGAATTACACTCCGTGATCATATATCTAATGATGAAATACGGAAAAGATCAAAAATGACAGACGTGATGCATCGAGTGTGTAAACTTAGATGGAATTGGAAAGGCCACATAGCCAGGATGAATGGCAATAAATGGCCACATCGAATAATTGAATGGAGGCTACGAAGTCAGACGAGATATAGAGGGAGGGCACAAACAAGGTGAACTGACAACGTTAAAAAATTCGTAGGTATAGACTGGATGCAAAAGACCAGAGATCGACAACAGTGGAAAATGCAAGGGGAGGTTTACATCCGACGATGGATGGTATAGCTGTGATAATGATAATGATGATAATGAATGTAACATATGAGGGTTGAGAGTCAATTAAATACATAGAAGTATGCAATATATGCTGTTTTATGTTACCTTCATAAAGTATGAGGCCAAAATTTCTGACCGTGAAGAAAAATGTGACGTTTGAAATCATCGCTGTAGTATGGAATACAATACATAAAGTGAAGCACATAGTAGATACGCAATATGTTTAAGAAATAACATCTAATTTATTGATTTTTCAATATTGTCACATTTGCAAATAAAATATATTGTTGTACAAATCACTAACTCGTGTATGTAAACTTGTCTACAAATAAAACTAGTAATTAGTGAACTATATTGGTATAGTAATGATTAAAAGCCTCATATTACTAAAAGCAGATGTTTCTTATTTAATATATGACAGCTTTAATTTTATTTTAAAATAAAAGAGCTGTAATAAATATCTGAAAAACGTTATAATTAAGGGCACACCTGTCTATAAAGTACCCATAATAGAAAAATGCGTGCCTAGCGTACAGGAATGTAACGTGGTGTTATTTGTTTTCGCTTTGCTATATGTTTAAAGCAAGTTGTTATTTGATTTACAGAAACCCGAAAAAATATATTATGGTGAAGTACGACCGCTTCTCTATTTAGAGATATAGAGCAGCGCAACGCCTTGCCGCACGTAAACGAAATATTTTATTTTATTTGAGAACTCAAAGCCTGGTGACTCTGGACAATTAAATTAATCCTTTTTTGGGCGGCCAAGGAAGTGCTGCCTGCTGAAACCACTAAATCCTTAGTCGGAAACTTATTCTATAAAGCGAATAAAGTGATGCAAACAGAAACAATACAGCGACTTTGAATCTCTGATTATATAAAGGACTAGGATGCTTCGAGCCGACTCAACCCAAACCCCATAAATCCCCCTCGTTTCTTTCCTCACATATTTGGTCCGTATCTGCAGCCGCACAAGTGTTTAAGATTTACGAGTATTCTCAAATCTGAATGGGCCCTGTTGAGAAATTTTGTACTAAGTAGAATATTGCTGTCAGAAAATCAATCGCAATTTCTTTTGACCGAAGAACTAAAATCGAATCGACACACGCTGACGTTTTAGTATTTATTTAAAACTTAATATATTTATGTTAACGTCAATATTTAAAATTCGTTAAGAGCGAGCTTGATTAATTACGAGGGTGAATCAAATATAAACAGTCATTATTATTTTTACATTGATTGAAACATTATAAAAATAGACACCTAAAAATTATTATGCTACATATTATTCTGATTTAGAGAAACATTCTTTCTAGCGGATAAGTAGATTTTTTTTATCTCTTTATCGTACAATAAAGATAATCATGTCACAAACCAATCGCGCACGAACGCTGCGACAGTAACATTTGTCTTCAAAGTTTGTTTTTAGTGGTCCAAACAAATGATAATTGTAAGGCGATAAGTAGTGATTGAAGGGAGGGTTATTTAGTGTACTCCACAACAAATCAACATGTTTTGTCAAGTTGGGGTAGCTGTATCAAACTGAGTGTTGTATGGAAAGATAACGTCTCGAATTGCCTGGCCATTGCTGTGGTTTATTCCGAAAAGAAACAATATGAATACTCTCTTCAGTCAGGCTTATTGTTAGGCGACGCAGATGATCTTCATTTTGTCCTCCTAAAAATTGTTTATCTATATATAGACTATTTATTCATTTCTAGTAATAAGTAAAATCGAAGGAAAAAGCAGTCTCATGAAAAGTCCAAATCCCAATTTCTTTATACGGAAGAGATTAATTAAAGGTTTG
Organism: Sinelater perroti; assembly: GCA_036346155.1. Lineage (NCBI taxonomy): Eukaryota > Metazoa > Arthropoda > Insecta > Coleoptera > Elateridae > Sinelater > Sinelater perroti. Next base: position 5,937,266 of record JARFIY010000013.1, on the reverse strand, counting down.
GAATTTATTATAAGACATGAGTGACCTACATAAAGTCCATCACATTGTTAGCATTTAATAACTTAAAAGTTTATAAGGAAACTCTACATAAATTATGGTTTGTTTAGTAAACTTTATAAGAGAATTATTATTGTTTTGAAAATATCAAATTTTGATAACATTCAACGAATATGCTTGGTGCTTTATAGCAAACTTTAGGTTCTCATAATGCTCGCGTAACAATAAAAAGTATCAACGAAATTAATATCAATTAGTACATTTATTAGTCTTGGCTGTTATTAAGACTAGAATTTATTTGTTACAAAGTATCCAATATTTGTTATATAATGTGCTAAAAGTATGAAGTTATCCAGTGTACTATTCTGTGAAAATGTAAACAAAACCTTGGTAGTAATAAATGTGTCGTAAAAATTAAACAAACTAAATAAAATTTTTTATTGTATAATAATAGGCGTATCTATGTCGGTCCGTTGTGCTCCTTCGGGAGCACACAGCGTCTGAAAATATTTGATTGATTATATGATTTATATTATAGTGTTAAGGTTATAATCTGCCTCGGTTTACCATTAAGGATATTGGGTGTACATCTTATTCTACTGATCTCTATTACTATTGATAAATTTTCTCCATTCCTTTCTGTTATTTCCCATTTTTCTTGCCTGTACCATATTAATCCCTCTGTCTATCAATATCTCTCTCACACTATCGTCCCACGTTTTCCTAGGTCTTTCTTTTGGTCTTTTCTTGTGTTTCCTTGCTTCCCACGCTTGTTTCACCGGTCTTTCGTTTCCTAATTTAATTACATGACCAAACCAAGCGAGTTTTCGCTCTTCGACTATTTTTAGTACAGGTTCCTCATTTAGTCTTGTCCGTATTTCTTATTTTGTCTTTTCTGGTGACGCCAGCTACTTTGTGGAGATGTTTCATCTCAATTGCCTGTAATTTGCTCTTCATACATGTCGTTAGGACCCACGTTTCACATCCAAATATAAGTGTCGGTACAAACACAGTTTTGTATACTGTTAATTTGGTTTTTTATGAGATCTCTCTTTTCTCTATGAATGTATTTATTAAGCTGTAGAATAGCCTAGATGTATTTTCTAATCTTGCGTTTATTTCCGCTTTGTGGTGACCTTTGTTGTTGATGTGTACTCCTAGATATTTAAACGTCTCCACTTCCTCCGTTGCCCTCCTATTCAAGATAATGTTTGAGTGTAGATTACTTATGCTTGTTACCATTATTTTTATTTTTTCTACGTTTATTTTTATGTCATGCAGGTCATGATCAAATAAACGGACTTATATGGGACCTACAGAATAGAGATACTAACATAAATATTTAATCAAGCTTGGAAGGAAGGAAAAATGCCACTAAACTAGAAAATTGGTATCATAGTTCCGATATTCAAGAAAGGCGACAGGCGAGAGTGCAAAAACTACAGAGGGATCACCCTATTGAGTATACCATCGAAAATATATGAACGGATTTTGGAAAAAAAAAGTTAGTGGGGCAAATTGAGGGACAATTAGAACAGCTGCAGAGTAGATTCGGAAAGGTAGAAGATAACCTAGTAGCAGCTATAATGAGCCTACACGAGGAGAACAAATAATAGAGAATCAGAAACATTTAAAGTAAATATCGGACTAAGGCAGGGAAGAGTCTTAAGTCCTATACTTTTTAACATAGTCTTAGATGACATAATAAAGAAAATAACGACAAACATTTACATTGGACACAGCTACATGAGGATATTTATAAGACACTATAAGTTTAACATAACTCATGATATCTTTCTCATAATTATGATAACATCATGTTTCTGTTCCTATTACTGTATTTACAGCTATTTTCCATGGGTGATATGAAACAGCTGTAGCCCTAATAAAATTGGTCAGAATTTAAGCAAATCACTGGAAACATTTGCTGTAATTCTGTAAAGCTGTTTTGCATTATGCATTTATAGTGGGCTTATTTTTAATCATAAAATGAAATGTTATAAAGAAATAAAGACAAGTTGTGTGTCAAACTATGCTAAATGAATGGTTTTGGATGTTAAAAACTTCAAGACAAACACAATTTTTCTATTTAAAAATTTGAACGTCATTTTTTGTGTCCTAGTTGTGGTATAAAACTCAATCAAAGCTACAGCTCTGTTTTCACTAGCCACAAACTTTGTGTCACTAAAAAATGTATGTTGTCTATAAAACAGAGTTCATAATTGTAAAATTTTAGGAATCAGCAAAAATTTTGCTGACGAAATAATAATTTTTACCAGATTTTGTTCTTATTTGGTAGTAAATATGTGTTTCGTTTTGTAAATTCTTTTAGGAGTGTCTAAATGTTTTTTTGTTTTTTAAATATTTTGAGAAGCCTTGTGTTAAGATAAATATACATTTATAATAATAGAATAGTAGCTTTCAACGGTTCAGCAGTTCATTTTCATAAAGCCAGCTTTCAAACTATTATGCATTGTCATATGTCGTCTTTTGAGCGGGATTTAAGTAAAATGGCTCTAGCGCCGCTATTATAGCCGATCGAGAAAAACTAAAAAAACAAACAAATCTGATACTTTTCACCACATTAATAATTTAATCACATCTAAGTTCCCAGTGAGGACAATAGTTTTATTTGGTGTTAGGTACCCCAGAGTAAAATAAAATTAAAATCAGTTTAAATACACTTTATAAAATCAAAAAATTGTTGTTATTTATCCTTTACTAATAAAAATAATTAGAAAATGTTAAAATTATGAACCTGTACCTTCTAATTAATAAGCCAAGTAAAAATTATTATAAAAATAATAAATATATAATATCTTTTTAAATTTTTTCTGTTGGTAAAATCATGATAAGAAATAATATAATAAATTTTTATATTAAAAATCTAGAAAAATTTTAATTGCGTAATTTTAAGTTTAATATGATATGTTAACTCTTTTAAAAAATAATAATAAACTTGTTAAACGAATCTCCACTAAAAGTAAACTAATTTTCGAAGGTAATAAGACACAACTCTAGTATGCATTTTTGTGTGGTTGTAATAATAATTGTAGTGTCCAGACTCATAGTTTTTCTAAATACTACAGTTATTGCATTTTCCATATACAGGGTATAATTTTTCTAAAATAATTTTTCACACCCACCACGTATAGTAACACAAAATAGCTTTAGTTTCTTTTATTTATGACGTACGGGTCTCTATTATCGTAACACCCTTTGCAGTTGATATATTTACTATTTCTTATATATAGAAACATTTATTTACATCTTTATGGCTTTATAATTTTTTAATTTTGGTTTGTATCACTATTATGTGGTCGCTCAAAAGATGATTTCGATTTCTCGTCTACTTTATCGTGACTGTCAATAATTTTCAAGAATTTCCTATAATATTTGAGAGCAACAACCCAAAAAGATTATTTCTATTTTACTTACAAGAAATATGTACACGAATCCTTCTTTTTTCTGGATAAAAACTTGATGGATAGAAAGGCCACGCCAAGCTGGGCATAAAACATAAAGAATCAATCTTTACAATCTTATAATTTTGAAATTATACGATTTAAAGTTTATACAGAAAAATTGCGAATAAAGCCAAACATTGAACAAAAATAAATAAAAATTAGGATGTCAGATCAGAGTTAAGATTTATAAAATCTTATCAGACGACACAAAAACATCATCATAAATGATACGACTTATCAGCAAACACCAAAGTCACACTTTCAGTAAGTAATTTATTTATAAAACTGGTACATTGTGATAATCTAAGTAATTTGATACATGCAATCAAGTAACAGTCATCGTAGTAAAAACATTCCACTTCATATCAATTAAATATATATCTACTGTTATACCTATTTTGAGATTTTGTTTGTTGTTTTAGATTAAGTTTGTCGACTTGAGCTGATTGGTAAATTAACCTAAAAGATTAAACGACAATTACATTTATTAACTTTAAATAACGTATTTGGGCGAACTCAATAAAAAAAAACTAAAAATTAAATTTTTTTAACGTCTATGCAATGCACAATTTTTCAGGTTGACTTTGACTGAAAATCGAATCTAAAAATATAACATGTAAATCGCACTGGAGTTTTACCCACTTAGCTCTTGAGACCAGTACAGAAAGTGGTCACTATAGCCCTAAAAAGTAAAAATTTATTTAAGAATAAAGAAGTATTCAAAAAACATCACGAAAACTGCCTTTAATTAACTTAACATTTTAAAGACTAACAACGTTACCTGAACAATTACTGTCAAGTACCAATTCACTTCACAAAAGAGTGCACATCGTAAAAGTATTTTTATTTTTATGAAACAGAGTTATGACTCTTCTCTTCATATTGTCAAATATGATCAGCAACCGTTGTTCGGTGATTGTTCGGACGGCGTCTATTATTGCTTCTTCTAATTTATTTAATGCATGTAACCGATTTCTGACAATCTTGCGCCAATTTTTTTTACGAAACGCAACGGAGTCTCATGGAAAATGTGTGGGTTTTCATCATTTCAGGTCTGATAGTTTTGAAAATTTACGTGTCCACTCAAATAAAACTATACTTTGTCTTAAAATAGCATTTTATCTAATACGACATTATTCTTTAAGTTATCGTTAAATTACAATAGTAAATTTCTTTTCATAGGTTCTGAAGAAGTAATTCTTGAGCAAAGATTTTATATAAGTGAAAATGCAATTTATTTTACAACAGTACATCAATCATGCGACAACTGACGTAACAATTCTTGGGGGCTTTATTCCAAGCGGTTTTGAATACCTGCAACTATTTCTTCGTTAATTATTTTCAAACGACCAGGTGATTTTCCAGTTAAAGTTTTTTCAAAACGTTAAACTACATGACAAATGTGGTGGTACAAAAATATGGTAATCAACGTCCACGTCAGGAAACTCATAAATTCTTTGCAACATGAACAAATAAAAAATAACCAATTGCCTCAGCAACCAATGGTGGAAATAATATTAATGTAGAAATTTGTCCTGTTCTAACAAAAAGTGCATAATACAACTGGCAAAGAGAAAAATCTATCAACTGGTTGCCGTTTTTTTTATCTATCTAAAATTAAAATTTGTTCAGCGAAAAACAAATTCAACGTAACAAATATAATTTTTAAGATTTCTTTGTATTAATCAAATAAATTATATTTCCACTGGACGTCAACTCTGATTATATTACGAAATGTTCTTATAAAAATGCGAAAGCTAAAGATACTAACACATTATTTAATAAAAATTCAAACAGTCTGCGAAAATTGAAGGATAATAATTTTTAGCAACAGCAAGTTATCCAATACAACACTTTTGATTGAAACACTATGTATAAATTATTAAAATAATTTTAATGGACAAAAATTAGAACATAAAATTGCTTTTATATTTGTTCAAGTTCAAAAGTGCAATGTTATAGTTACATATCAATTTATAATTTGCTCATGCTGACCAATGTCAAAATGAAGTTAATATGTATTAGAATAAAAATCAGTAATAAATAAGCTATATAAAGGCAGGGGTCCGGATTCACGCGACATATTTGACTTATTACTCCTAATCCGAACGCACTCGGTGAAGAGCTCATTTTTCCTCGGGAAATGATCCATGCAAGCGACATTTTAGTTAATTTACGGGCCGAAACAGGCTGCTTTTAAATTTGAGACGCCAGAAGGGGTCCGGTGCCACAGGATGCGAAGAGTGTGCGCGAAGCAGAGCCACAAGGACGACAATAGTGCAAGAGGCAAACTGCGCCCTTCTTGCGTATGTACTGCATTAGTAAACATTTCAATCTGGCGTACTGTATGACCGCGGTTTCAGTACGGGCTGCGTTACCTGCTTTATTAACGTGCATTTACCACTTGAAAGGTTCTCCCCTTTGAACTACACAATTCCCGGCAAAATTTAGCTCGAGGTCGAGGTCAGTACATGGTTTTGCAGCCCATTGTTGCGGGCTATTGGCTGTCTTTACCGAAATATCAATATTTTTGGGGTAATTTACCGGCTCCTGCATCATGTTTTACACATGCAGGGGCAAAAGTGAGGCATACCTGTAATTGACCCCGCTTCGGTTGGAACAATGCTGCATGATGAAATAACAAAAGCAAAGGTTCCGAAATTAAATTAAATTGCTAATTACTGTATACTATAAACTAGCAAGTGTAAATTAACGTAAGCATCGAAACAAGAACGCTGGTAGTATTAAATCAACAAAATTTATTTTTCGATAATGAAATATAGTCTTTGTCTTATTGTTTTCTTAGCAGAAAGAATTTTTTAACTTTTGGATTGTTAAGGATAGTTTTAGAGTCTTTCCTTTATGCACCAAAGATTATTTTTATCAAATCAATAAATATCAATTATTGTAAAGTTTATGTTATTTAATAGTATTTACCCTTATCAACAATTCAAATCAATATAATAATAATATAAAATGTCTTTATAAGGCGTGTAGTACCAGTTTAAAAATCTTATAATATAATTGTCTTATCTCCTTTTCTTTCTAAACTTACAATTCTATCTCCTCCTAGACGCTTCAACCGATTTCCTTGAAACTTGAACACCACATTTACAACTATATATTTGCTAATTCGGCGCAAAAATCAGCCTTCTAACTTTAACCGTTTTTGAATCATTTAAATATTTTGATTATAGTATTGTATAGTTGTCACACATGTGACAGATAAAAACATTTTTTTGAAAAACAGCGCCATCTGTTGGACGTAAAAGCAAACCCACAACAACGCGTGGCCGGGTACAGCTATTTTAGAATAAAAACAAACATTCTGTTACTGTTGCCAATATTAACCTAGAGAAAAATTAAAAATTACTGCAAATGAACGTAAAACGTAAAAATTAGGGGAGTGCATTATGAACGAGCGCATAAGCTTTGCATTAATTCAACTTTACGTATTACGTATTTTCTATGGGCGGTTATGCTTACGTCCACCATGAATGGGCTTTAGATTGTTCCATGTTTCTGATCCAGAGAAAAAGCCGGTCTAACTAAAAATTTATACGTTCCTAACTTGCAAAAATTTGAGGAAAGGCGGGTGAAAAATTGTCAGTCTAGGACGCCAAAAATACCTTTTGGCGGGCAACACCTATTATATTATATATAGTGTTTCAAAAAATTTAACCCATACTTCATTATTGTATTGAGAACATCTTATAAAACAACGCTTTATTAGAAACGCTACAGGGGTTAGAATTGATCATCCCGCTGATCGGACGTCATAAAACAATCTACTTAGCCGTCAGTCATTTAAATATAATGATATTGTCCTCAAATAGTGCAAAAAAGTAATTTTTTTATTACTAACTTTAACTACTCAAGGATCTTTTACGTTTAATGTAGAATAAGAATTTAAAATTACATTACAACAAGGGATACAGGAGGTAAGAGTCTATTGCAAAATCTTAAAATTTAATTTATTTAAATTTCAATAGAAGAAAGCAATGAAAGACAATGATATTAATATAACTATATAGAACATATAGGAATGGAGAATTTAAGACAAATAAATAACAGACCAATTTAAACGAAGAATTTAATTGCAAAAATAGCATTCGGGTGGATAGCAAGGGAAAACAACGAAAATACAAGATAATAAGGCATTTATATCAAAACACAGAAATTATCTGAACTTAGATTCAACGGCATTGACAATAAGAAAAAAAATATCATCGGAGTGGAATAATGCAGTGGTGATCCTACTCCACAAGAAGAAACCAAAAACAACTTTATAATTACAGACCAATAAATTTATTCTGTCAGGCATACAAACTGTATTACTTACTAAACTACTGTCTAATAGATTAACACACCAATTTGACTCATACCAAACCCCAAAGTAAGCCAGTAGAAATCTGGATCATACTGAACTGCCAAATAGACACAAAATTCATCGAGTTATTGAAAAATGTATATAAAGAACGAGTACTGTAAAACTATATGAAAAACTAACCCAATAAAGATAGAAAGAGGCTTACGACAAGGAGATGCCATATTCCCAATAATATTCACGTTAGTATTAGAAAATGTATTTAAGAAGTTAAATTGGGAGAATTGGGGTTCAACGATCTATGGTGAAAGATTGAATAATTCAAGATTATTAGACAACGTTGTATTAATAACAGACCTAAAAATAATGCTACAAGAGATAAAGAAAACATTAAAAAAACTTTGGCTCATAACAAATATAAATAAAACAAATACAATATGAAGAACGCCATGCCAACATAAAGAAGACATGAAACTAGAAGACGAAGTCGATAAGTATATATACTTCGGTCAAATGATAAGTTTGAATAAAAACATTCAACATGCAGAATCGCATATATACTATATACTAAGAAACAAATATAGCAAATTCACCGTACATATGAAAACACGAGTATTTCTACAATTAGTAGTACGTGTACTTACATATAGCATAGAAAGCAGAAGCTACAAGTTAGCCAAGAAAATGTGGGAAGAGCAATATTAAGTGTACAACTAAAAAACAAAAATCTATAGAATGGATTAGGAAAAAACAAAAAGAAAGACATTAGACAAACAGTAATAAAGAAATAACGATAGGTAAAGCATATAGCTTGAATGGACACAAAACTGTAACTGTTGAAAAAAGTTTGAAACTCCTTTGAATTAGATGGTATAATGACATACGGCAGATAACTGAGAAAAGATGGATAATTGCAGCTCAGAAATAAGAATTAGTTATTGAAACGAATGGAGGAAGCGTTTGCTCGCACGCGAAGGTTCAACACTGATTAAAGAAGAAAGAAGAAAACTCGCATATAAAATGTAGCATAAAGAAAGGGACTAAAGTTTTAATAGAAGTATAATAAACAACGAAACAAAAATGCAATCTTAATTACCGGACCAGAGAAGCTGTAAGAAAAAAGAAGTAAATTTATATAAAACAGTGAAATAATAAAACGAAAGAAAATCAAATAAAATATAAGGAATATAAAGATTTGTCGTAAAAAAACGAAAACTGGCAAAGGACACGTGGAAATATAGAGTAATATATTAGTGGGGCAAAAAATAGAAAATAAAATTTGTGTGTGCGTGTATATATCGCTTATATAAAAAAATGCAAAAATTACTACAAAGAACTCTTAACGTAAACAAAACTTTAGTTCTTAAATGCGGGTAAGAGGACGTTCAAAAACCAAAAGAAAGATGCTTATCGATGCTTTATCGATTCTACAGCGATAACCAATGCAATAAAATCTGTTAAAAATAATAAATCATCAAATCTTAAAGCAATTTCTCTGAAAAATGTATCCTAAGTGTAATATATTAACAGTCCCACCATGATTGCACTTATTAAGTGAACTTAAAAATGTCAGATACAGGTAATGCAGATCATTTATGAATAAAAAAATAAGATGTATTTCGATCTTGTTCATAGTTGGGGTTAGCAATTGAGGATTAAACAGAATACCTAAGAGTGAAATTGTATTAACCATTGTGAAACACCAACGTCACAAATAAGATTTTATTGTTCCAAAAGTATTCGATTATACCAAGTTGTCTTATTAGTTTTTCTTAGTGTAGTTTTATAATTGAGGTATATTCAATACATTTTATAATTATAATGTGCAATTTTGCAGTTCTCATACAAGGTACATGAGCTCGAATTACATTAATGAATTTTAAGATCCTAAATCAACAAAAAAAAAAAAAATTGGCGTTATCAAATTCTTTTATCAGTTTCTGTTGGTATAGAAATTATGTGATATTACAATAGTATCGCCTATTTAGTAAACATTGATAGGAGCTGAGAAAAAATTCAGATAGAACTTTTTATATTTCCAAAACACAATAACTATTCGCATTGCTAATGTTCCTGGGTTTTTTAAAGAAATCAAAAAACATCAGACAAGAATACACAGTCGGCAATATTAGTTAAGTTTGTTTTATTAAAAAATTGAATTTTTAGTCATACATTTGATAAAAAACGTCATTTTCTGATCAAATCAGTCTGCGCCTCTTTAAATACCAGTAATGATATTTATTGTAAAAGTAATTGTGTTACATGGTTATCACATTTTTAACTAAAAAGGCATAACAAAAATTAATAAAACACTTAGCTAACTTTTATTACGTGCTGTATATGAATAACATTTTTAAACGAGGTAAAGCTTTCAATACATCTAAATTGTTTGTGTATGTTAACGAAAGGCACTTAACAAGTACGATGAGTTAATTTATGGCAATGAAAGCCAAATAAAATTGCTCAAAGAAAACAGATTGGCAGGATATATTAGGGCCGCAATTGCTGAAAATACACTTTAGAGGTTTTAGAGCGGTGAAGTGGTCTACTTCAAACTGTTAGCGATGCGTTATTTGCTACTTTCAAGAATATATTCCTGAGGTCTAATATTCATATCTACACAAAGATGGACTTTTATTCAACGTTTGCGATGAAGCGTTATATATTTAAATCAGAACGGCAGGGCTAGAAGAGACTGTTCGGTAAATTCAAAAATTGTATTTCAAAAATGTGTGAAGTAAATCTTGAATAAAACATAAATCGCTTACAGCGCCGATACAGGGTATCCCAAAAATGTACATACGTTAAATGAAAGCTTAGAAACGATAGTTTAGTGGTTTAAGTTAAAATTTATTATAAAATTAGATGCATTCCAAGATCAATTTCCAAGCACAGACGATAACCCGAACTAATAGCTTCAGCAATGACAGAAAATATTTCATTTGGAAGTGCGAAATATTGTCCTTCAATTTTGTTTTTCAGCTCATCGATTGTTGTTCGTTTTATCCAGTAAACACCACCTCTTCGTCAGACTCATTTATTGCAAATTGTTACAAGTCGCAACGAGACAAGCTCTGACATTATGATGATAGTAAAGAGGTGCTATATCTTCTTGAAAGTCTCTGCGTCACCGAACAACTCTTCAAATCGATAGATTTTTGCACCATATTCCGGTATATGTCACCAGTGTCAGTTGGATCAGAAATAAATGCCCAACCTCTACACTATGACTCACAGTAAATTAAAAAAAATGCTCAATAATAACAAGCAGATTTTGAAGAGCCCAGTAGGTGTAAATATTTCGATTAATTGAATCAAATTTTGAGTAAAATGCAGGATCCTTCAAGAATAGCTATGGTAAAAACACTGCAATCATTGTCGTTTAAGGAGTAAGTATATTACAGACACTCTGCCTAAGTGATACTTTAGTTATATAATTATTAATTTAGATACTAAATTAAAATTTAAAATTTTACGCAAAAACAAATCAAGAAGATTTTTTGGCAATTTTTTAATATAACTTAAAGATAAACAGAAATATTACAGAAAACTTAACACTACAAAAAAGGTTTGTCGAAACAAGAGACGATATATTGTAGCCTAAAATTGAATAACCAGCAATAAAAGCTTTTCAGGAAATTTGCTCTCATCCTTTTAAGGTAATATAATATTAGAAGGTGAAAAAATAGACAAAGCTTTAAAAAACCTTTTAGTCCATTAAAAATCTATTTTTACGTTACGACGGTAATTTCACAAATCTCAGCGTAAAAATAGTTGACCATATGGGCTGGGGATCAACTAGCAACAAATTGCGCGCGGTCCGAGATAAAATTCGCGTTTTGTACTTCACCGCTCCCTCTTCTTATTAAAACGCTCCTGGTTATTAAAATAGCACACGATCGAAGTTACCGCGGCTATAAAAGACCTGTTACGCGCAAATTAAATTAGATTCATCTTAGTTAAATAGTACTGCAGCTGTTGCCACAATCGAATTGTTCCATTTCGAATGGCGTCCAAACATATTTACGAGTTTTAATTGAAGCTTGCATTTAAATAGAGCTTTAATTGTTTTAACGATCGGATGACCAGGATATAAAGTGCAGACAGTTGGTAACACTTAATATTTAATGACAAAAAAATATAAGTTGTTGCATAGCTAGTTGTTTTGGGCGAAATACAAATTTAAATTGTTCTAAAAATATCTAAAAAATATTAGTCATTACCGTTTACACTTTCTTACAATTACAATTTTATATTAAAAAATAATTTTCTTCCGTTAATTTTAAATTCTTTAAGCAAAGTAGTAGCAATAGCATTAGGATAATAGTCCTTCAGTTTTTTATATATGAAAATTATTTAATATTAAAAAATGTAGCATTAAAAGTGTATGCTATTGTGATCTATACAAGGTGTATAAAAAGTAATTAGGTATCAGAATATAAAACTTGTAGTTATAATGAAGACCGTTTTTAAATAGATGTTCGTAAGTAGAATTTTATATTTCCCAAGTTAATAGTATACAAATCGACTGCAAGGAGCAACGTAACAAATATGGGAGACTTTTTGATTGTTCAAGAACGAGATAATATCACAGCACGCTATAAAGTGTGGAATTTCATTGTCTTGTGCATGTAAAAGGGAGAATACAACACTACGTTCAAAGGCAACAGAAAAATGTCATGTAAAGCTGATGACAACGCAAGAAGTGACCATCTATTCACATCTAGTGTGGCCAACGTTATCTAGCAGGAATAACATTTTTAAGCAGAATGGCGCAGCACCCCATTTTGCTCTTCACGCCCATGATCAAAACACCATTTTTCTGGACGTTGGCTGCAACAATGTCACAAATATTTTCCAAGAAGTCCAAATCTCTCTCTGATTTTCACCTATGAGGTTACGCAAAGGACGTGTACAACACAAAGATTCACATATCAAAAAAATTGAAGGCACGGATTAAGGAAATTCTCAGCAATATCCCAAACGATTTCCTTCAGAAGACTGCATATTCTATTACTAGCTGTTTGAGGAACCGGTTTTTGCCACCTGTGCCTACGTTGAAATTTAAAGATTATCTTTTATTTTCTTTTGTAATAAAATATATATACAATTTGTTTCAATAAAGTTGTATTAGAAATATCGAGTTTATTACCAATTGCCGCAAAACTCGTCGTTGATCAACCATATTATTGTTTTGATATGTTGAAAATAAAACTAGATAGTAATGGCTCAACCTTCTGGAACCAACTCAATGTAAATAGTATATTTGTAATTTCAGCAGACACAAAGCATAACATTAGCCTAAACACTTTTACATTTCACAACAATTCTATAGTTTGGTCTCTACTTAACTAAAAATCGAAGGTTCAGAGGATTGTCTGTACGCATTAGTTCGGCGTTCAGTTTGTTGGTGTGTTAAAGCATGAAATGTTTTTCTGCATCACTTTTGTTTAGCTTAGGCAAGTGACAACTTATTACCTATCAGAGTGATTTAAGTTTTTGTGATAATTTTTGGGTACTTATAGCTGAAGATGTTTCAACAGTTTGAGGTAAGGCTTCTCGATTTACTCCAGAAAGTTATTTGGATCGAAGTTGTATCTTAATCTTCAATCTCGCAGATTATTCAATTTATATCTATGATAAGCAGCAACTAGTTAATAAAATAGTGGCCAATAAACTAATAATTATTTCCTACTGTTTTGGATTTTTACTTGTTAGCTGATACCAAACCCCAAAAAATATTTTTTTCTGTCAATAACAGACATTCTTGTGTAATTTTCATAATTACATTTCACTACATTCCCTCAATGGGTAGCAGATAGCACTCTTCTGCGATTCCGTTAGAGGATCGGCTACTACAGGATTTGGCGAATCCTGCCCTTATGTCAGTTACTGGTTTTGCTTTTATTCCCCATCTTTCAGGAGAACTCAGGTCCAACCCGCTTCTTCCTTCCAACTCTATATCTGTTATCCTATATCCTTTCCCCATCCTACACCATGGAGGAAGGCAACAGGGAATTACTTGGATTATTTGCTCAAGAGAACCATGGGATGACTACATTCAATTTAAAATGTTCCAGAGGTAAAAATAGTTTTCCGATCTGGCGGGAACGGTCTTGAATGAAATCAAGAAGACAAGGATGAATACTCGCAAAAACCGTATAAATATTGAGACATGAAATATCTGCAACCTATTTGAAGCCGACTGGCCAACACTGTTAAGGAGATGCGGCAGCACAAATCGACTTTATTCTCATACACAAGAGATTTACTACATCAATAATAAAAGCTCTCACATACTCGCGTGTTGAGGTTCCGTCAAATCTTGTTGTCCTACAAACAAGTTTAAAACTAAAAATTGCCTTAACAAAATTTAACCACATCAAAACACAAAAACTAGACTTCGATAAACTAAGAAAAACAGAATTTAAAATAGAACTGAAATCAAAATTAAATAAAAAACTGACAGAAATAAGAGAAAATAGTTCAGAAATGACACCAATAGAATTATGAAAGGAAACTGAAGACAAAATATAAAACATTGCAACAAAAGAATTAGGAAACTACAAAAAGCAATATAAAAAAAGATGGACAACGAAGAAAATTCTAGAATTAATGGAGCAACAACAGAAACAAAAACAGAAACAGAAATAACAATGAATATAAAAGATTGAACACATTAATCAGGGGTGAAATCAGGAAAGCTAAAAGGAAATGGATAAAGAAAGAATGCGAAGAGATTGAAAAATTACAACATATGCACGACACCCAAGAAGAAAATAAGAAGCTAAAAAAAGTAACTGATGTATACAAAACACAACAATCGCTAATATTATTGAACGACAAGAATGTTATAATGATAGAAGATAAAGATAAAAAAGAACTCTGGAAAACATACGTAAAGAAGTTGTTTAGACGAGATCTTAACGAAACACCAGCGCTAGCAGGACCACCAATAACGCTAAACAAAATTAGAAAGGCGGTAAAAAAGCCGAAAATAATAAGGCACTAGGACTAGACGGTTTACCAGCAGATATCATAGAACTGATCGACGAAGACAATATCGATATCCTAACTATAATGTTTAATAACATACACGATACAGGATGCTTTCCTAAGAACTGACTAAGGTCCACATTTATTAATCTGCCAAAAAAAAATGTACAAAGATGCATTGACCACAGACTAATAAGCTTAATGAACCATTTATTTTTAAAATATTTTTAAAGATAATAGATAACAGAATTTATTCTAAATGCGAACAATATAAGCCCCAATCCGTTTGGCTTTAGGTCAGGCATAAAAACTTGAGAAGTATTCTTCGGGATACAGGCGTTGGTACAAAAATGTCTAAACATAAACAAAGACGTGTTTCTTTGTTTTACAGACTACAAAAAAGAGTTTAATCGCGTTCAACATAAGAGGCTCATGAACATGTTAAGAAATACGGTCATAGACAAAAAAGACATTCGATGTGTAGAAAACTTATACTGATACCAGACAGCATACATAAAAACACAAAATATTAACACAGATGACATCCCAGTTCAGAGAGGCGTACTACAGGGATGTATGCTGTCTCCACTATTATTTAATTTGTACTCGGAAGCCATATTTGACGAAGCTCTTGAAGAACAACGGATGGGTATAAAAGTTAATGGAGTGTCAATATTAAACCTTAGATATGCAGACGATAAAGTACTGATTGCCAACAATATCGAAGAATTACAACAGATATGTACATAATTGAATAAGTACAGTGAAATATACGGACTAGATATAAATGCAAAAAAGACCAAGTTCATGATAGTCAGCAGGAAAAAGAAACCATACACTAACGCGGCTATTCAAATAGGAAATCAACAAATCGAAAGAGTAACTCAATACAAATCTCTGAAAAAGAAATTAAAAATAGAACTGAAATAGCACGTATAACGTTTATGAAGTGTGAAAAAATTTTGAGAAACAGGGATATCCAGCTGTCACGGCATGAGTTATACAAAATGCTACGTATGGACTATATTGCTATATGAAATGGAGTTGTAGACCATGAAAATGAGCGCAATCAATAAAATCGAAGCTTTCGAAATGTGGACTTACAGACGCCTGTTGAGAGTGTCCTGAACTGAAAAAATTACCAACGAGGAAGTGCTAAGAATAATGAATAAAGACCTAGAACTGCTTACCTGAAACATATCGTTAGAAATGGAAAGCATGGGATACTGCAATTAATCTTAGAAGGAAAAATAGAGCGAAAAAGAGGAATAGGAAGAAAACAGCTGTCATGGACAAGAAATATAAGACAATGGACTGGACTCCAAATATTAATCTCTTGTAGGCGTTAAATACAGTTTACGTTTTAAAACAATGTTTAAAAAATATTTCACTAAATAAAAACAGTATTAGTATAAAAAAATTTTGTTCTAAAGAATTTAGTTACTTTTGAATTACAAGACAGTATGAGAATAACAATTTCTATTTAATTATTGTAGACCTGTAAATAATTATTACACTTGCCATTTACAGTTTTATTTGGTATTATGTTGAGATTTTATATAACTGCCCCAATTTTAAATTTTTTTATAATTTTTAGTGATAGATAAAATGCAATCCGCATTACGTTTGGAAAAGCGACACGTTACACAATTTTGATACAATTAATTATATTAATAAATTATATTAATTGATTTTTTAGTTCTGCTTAGTTTATTCATCTAATAAATATTTTAGTGTGACTGAAAAATATCCATCGTCAAATTCCGTTCTTTTTCGAACTCCGAGCCGGAAATATTCAGCGCTTACTTCGTAAGAATTAGATAAACCTTTTAATATTTTTTGAAACTCAAAAAAATTGTTATATCTTTGAAAGAGTGTTATTTTCTAACGGTATTATGTATTAAACAAATAGGGAGACATGTAATATTAATTAAAACAAAAATGCAGCTAGCAAAGCTAACGTATAAAAATAATATTTAATTTAACAGTTAAACATTATTAATTTATTACAAATCAATAAAATATATCAGTTTCCACAAAACCTTTGAAAATATTTAAATTTTGATTTTATTTAGCACATTTTATCCTTATTACAACTTTGAATTACAAATTTAGTAAAATGTACACTAGGTAATGTTTGTTGTTGAATTAAAGAATGCATTAAAAGTAACAATAGGCTTCTTTGGCCGCTTTTGCTCTACCTAAAACAGTTATAAATCAAAAAATAAAATGTGAACCGCTGTAAATGCGAAACACAAAAGAAACTTTTATAAGTACATAACAACTGCATTCTTACAGATGAGAAGTTTAAAACACTTATTAAGTAATAAAGCAAAGTTAAACATGGAAAGAAAATCATCGGTATTTGTTAGTAACTAAATTTAGAGGAAAATTAGTGTATTTCTATCTTTTTAATGCAGCATTAGTTAAATTAGATACTGGTATTGTATTTGAATGTACAAAGCTACTCATAATAATTATAATTAAATTAAAATACATAATATATAGAAATAATAAATACTCAACTAATTTATTGTTATTTCCGTTACAATACGTGGTTTAGAATTGCCATCAAACAGAAACATCTCAGATAAGGAAGTCTCATCTTTTGGATATTTCCATTATTATACTTAAATTTCTGGTGAATTTCAACTACTCTCAGCTTCAATAAATTTACAAATGGCTGCAATATTCATTTAAGTGACATTTGTCCTTAATCTCACTCTGTCAAATTTTCTCTTACATATTTGATAATGTTGATTTTCTATATATAATCTGCTCAAAATTTTATTGGGACTAACATGTCGTATTGTGCAATGGAACAAAAAAAGTACCTAGTCAAACCGAGATGGACCAAAACGGCGCCGTGGTAGGACAGCCTACAACTTTTAACATTTTATGGCATGAGAAAATAGATCGGCCTGTATTTGATTGACTCTAGCACTATTAAAGTACTTAAATATTTAAAGAACATGGAACATAGCAAACACAAGTGAAATTATTATTTATGAACCCAAGAATTCACCCCTTTATAAATATAAAAACAATGTTCTTTTTAATAAATATAAATAAACTGTTTTAATTTGTTATAACATTTAGTGGCATATATCTTAAAAATATTTTTAAAGTAGCTCCATTCATTATGATTGCAAAATGCATATTTTCTCAAAAATAACTTCGTACTCTTAACAATTTATTAGATTTATCATTAGAACTCAGGCAAATTGTTTGCATTTGTTGTATATATAAATTGTATACCAATTCTAAATGCAAAATGTCAAATTAGTTAAATCAGGAAATGTAGAAAACCACAAAATAGACTCCCTTGCTATTCATCTCCTATGAAATATTTCGGACAGATACTTCGTAAATTGATTTAAACAAAGTTATCAAACAATTTGGCTTAGAATAGGATTTTCTAAAAAGCGTTGAATTTCCTTCCGAAATGTAGTCGTCTGTCGATATACTCGTAAAGAAAATGCATTTCGAACATTTCTGTTGATAATACCAGCTAAACAAATTAGTTCATTTGCATTGTTAAAACATTATTTACAATTTGCGTTTGCTCACTATAATAATAATATAATGCAATACATAATGTATAATAATACTACAATAAATATTTATTTTTACACGTCTTAAAGAGAGACACGAAAAATGTGTGCAGCAACGTTCTTAGATACACAATAAGCCTTTGAGAAGGTGTGCTATACGGATTTGCTCTACAAACTAAAATTCTATCTCTCGGTCAACTTTGTCTAGTATTAAAGTCATGCTTAAACGGACAGGTGTTTCAAGTCATATTAAGCTACTACCAAGTTACTTTTAGAATGCCACAAAGCATTGTGCTGAGACCTCTTCTGCACTTATTATACACAGCAGATGCTATAAGTACAGCAAACACCGTGATAGCTACCTGTGTCTACGATACGGCAATCTTGGCAGTCAATGACAACGCAGAATCAAGAGCGGAACAACTACAACTCTATCTCGACTTACTAAGTGATTGGCTCAGAAAGTGGATAATTAGTGTTAATCACGACAAATCTGCTCAGGTAACATTCACTAACAAACACACGGTATGTCAGCAAACAACAATCAACAATGCTTCTATACCAGTAAAAATAGAAGTTAAACGTTTTGGATCGCACTTGAATCATAAAATCACTTGGAGTGCATATATTAAGGCCAAACGTAAACAACTACATCTCAAAACAAAATAAATGAGTTTGTTAATTAGTAGACGCTCCCGTTTTTTCATATCCAATAAGTTACCCTTGTATAAAGTGGCACTAAAACCTATCTAGACATACTAAATTCCACTCTGGAGTTGGGTTAAAGCTTCATAGATAAATGTATTACAGAGATCCAAGTCAAAGATTTTACGTTTAATGACAAAGGCTTTCTGATACGTTACCAATAAAATAATCCACACAGACTTACACATGCCCTATGTAGCCAAAGAAATATAGCGAATGCCCCGTGAATATCACTAGCATATCAACAAAATGAACTACTACATCGACTCTATAACAACCAAACAACTAAAACACTGAAGTGTCAATAGTCATAAAACCAAATTGGATTCAGAATTTTTTTCTGAATACAATACAAAATAATAAAACAATCCAAATGTTGTTATTGTTATTGGTGTAAAGTATAGAGTTGTCAGTTACGTATAAAATATAATGTCGGCCAAATGCTCCATGAACCTTTTTTAGCCAACGGTTTTCCTTAAATGCTCTATTGTAGCAGTTACACGTCTGATCTTCTCTTTTAGTCCTGAAATCGCAGCGGGTTTGTTTACATAATCTACTTTGTTTCGCAAAACTGCAGTAGCCAATTGATGTCACCATTTTGCAAAACAATACATGGCACTCAAGTTTAAATTGTTGGTTTTATTGCAAAAACAGTTTTCTGCATCTCCTAATAACGTACACTATTGACAGTAACGGCCCACAATGCACGCCAAACTGCCTTTTTGTGGATGCATTGGTTTTTCATAAAGAGTATATGGATTTTCACTACCCTATAAGCGACAATTTTGACGATTTACAAAGTAATTTAAAGAAGAATAAAATTTAATGTTCAATATGAGGGTTTTTTTTAATTAACATTGACTGCCGGATTCTCTAAAACACATTTCATGAATGTACAACGTGTATGGTAGTTTTTGGTCGACTTGCCATATGTTTAGATACCAACTATACAAATGCAATCTTCTAACGTTCGCAGAACTCAAATTTAAATCCAAATGTTCAATTTCACTACTTTTAACATAATTTGTTTAGTTTGCGATGCATTTCTATCAATTATTTGAAGCTTTCTTAGCATTCAACGTCATATCCTCGCTAATGCAGAACTTTTTTCGCGTAGATAGTCTATTGTAAACTTGATAATGTGTCTGATGATAAAAAATACAAACTATGTGTGACAGAAGGTTTCATTTGAGTTGCTGGATGCTCGATCTCACTTCACCAAGAGTACATGTTCAAATTTTGAAAGTATTACTTAATGTTTGTTTTTAGTTTACCTTCACTGATATTGCATATTTATGACAATTCACCAACACTTACTTATTTACTGTACCTCATGTATTGATGATGCATACAAATGTCAATACGTGAGCTTTTACCTTTCATTTTTAAAAGGGTCGTTATACTTAGACACTAGCCTTTCAATAATTTTTTTTATAAATCTTGAATAAACTTTAATTAGTTTACAACCTTCTTCAGCAAAGTATTTGTTTGGAATGCATTGTTTTACGTTAACAAGTACCTTCTTATTTTTCTCATAATTGACAAACTACGTTTCTAATCTAATTTTGTTATTACCATTATTAATATACCGCCCTTCTCTGTTAAACCACCAATAAATTATAATTCAGTTTTGATCACGCCTTGTATTTTATTTTCACATTTTCACAATGTAGCTTCTGCACTATTTCAAATTTGATCAGTTCTAGACCTTATCAAAGATACTTTCGGAGATCGAATTATCGGTCTAAGATTTCCTGAGAGGTTTAGAGTTGGGATAAAGTGACCTGCTTTCTCACGGGACTTTAATACAATGGATTTTATTTGTGTGGGACTTCTCGAATGATAAGGTCTACAAAAATTAAAAACACACAATAGAAACTCTTTGGCAAGGCATTACAGATGTTCTAGAAACTACACCAAAATAAATTATCATTAGAGTGTATCAGAATTTTGTCGGTAAGCTGGGCCATGTTGCTGAATCTGAAGGCAAGCAAAACTTTTGAAAATTTAATCGATTGCCCGCTGTTACCTTAAATAATTTTCAATGACCTTTATCATTTATAATAAACTTGGTTTTATACATGTCCTTTTTTATTCGAAAGTTATTGATTTTTAAAGTTCTAGGTGATTTGGACCACCCATTAAGTGTAATTGATTGAGAAATACATGTTTGAAAAATTTTAAACAAATAGTGTTAGATTGTAATTTTTGTGTAATACAAATAAAATAAAAGTACAGAATATTAGCTTTGTTGGAGGGATATCATATCTTGTTTGTAGAATTTACCTAAAAAGTACCAATGTTTTTTTGTCATGTAATTCCCAAATAAAATAATTATTTGTTGTATTCAACGTAAATATAACAATAAACAAATATTTATTTTTAACATGTTTTGTAACGTTTTACATAGTGGGAGAATATATTTGGCTATTTATTGGAGAAAGAAAAGATTTTCAGTTCTCATGTTCAAACGCAATTGATAGTCTAAAATTATAAAATCCTATTTGAAATAAAGCGCGTTTGTGTGTCAATATAAGCAGCAGCGCCGTGTTGACACGATGACAGTGCCAGTCACATTTACTGATTCTTTCCGCAACGCCAACCAGGTCGAATCAATACTCTTCTTTTGGATTGGAAAGGAAGTTGTTGCATAGTGTGTGGCTTCTGTTGCGTACAAGACATAATAAATCAGCGCATCCGGAGGATAATGTAATCGGCAAGCGGGTGGTGCCGTGCCAGGCACCGGGTAATGATGCCCCTAAGCCCGTCACTATTATCAGGTTTTCGCTCCCCGGAGTTTGTCTTCATCTGCGAATCAGCTTATCTGCTAATATCAGAGCCGTCTCGCACGAATGCAGCCAAGAGGTGCGCAATCTGGGTCCCGCCGGAGACCCGAATCTTCTTATATGTATAATCGCAACCTTCTGACAGCTTACTTTGTCTGATTACCTTGGAACAAATTAGCAACGAAATTGGGCCATTGCGAATATGTCAAAAGTAACCAAGCAGCTTTCGGCTAAATACACTCATTTTCACCGAGTTAGATTTTAACTGCTTTCTGCTATTACCAAAGATATATACCATCAAAGAACATATCCAAATGCATTATGACTGTTTCTGCAAATTAAACTTCTTAGTGTTTATGATATTTATATAAAATAAAGTAGCTTGCTTAAAATAAAGTTTTATATGACTTAAACGCTTTCATAAAGTTACAAAAAAAATTATTACAACAATTTATAATCAAACAAACTAAATTGAAAATAATGCCTCTTAATTTGCGGTTAGACCTCGTATTATACTAATATACTATTCTATATAATATTAGAATTTTACTTTAAAAATTCTGGTTGTGATATGATAATATAAGTTTGCGACAAAGAGATTTTTGTATGAGTGAAATACCTTAATGTATTGAAAAATAAAACTCAATAATAGGGCTCTAATATTAAAAATAATATATTAAATTGTATCACACAATCAGTGTAGTTTTTAAATAGTTAATAATGTTCTATTTGTAAAATAGCTTTTTATTATTAGTAAAGTTAGTTAAAAATTGCAACTAAATGATTGATTTGATTGCTTTTAAGATTCTGAAATATGTTTTTAAAAAATACATTCACATTCTTCAAAGCTATTGTATTGATTTCTCAGTCTCGGTGCGATTTAAATAGTTGGAAATACTTCTGGAGATTGTTTCACGTCAGCTTCATCATATTGCTTCTTCAGCGTGTCAAATTTCTTTTTATTAATTTTAAAGATTAGCAAAACTCATAAGAACCTAGATTTGAAATATAAGGAGAATAAGAAGTAACAGTTAAAAGCCAAGGCACATATTTTGCAGTTTTTCTGTGCAAAATCTTGTGTAACAAATCTAAAATCAAGAACGTCACAAATTGTTTGCAACGGTTTTTGTTTATGCGAATTTTAGTATTAATTTGAAAGAAAATGTCAGTTGTTATCTTTAATCAATGTTTCTAAAAAAATAATATTGCATTTAGCTTGCAGATTTCTACCAAAATTTTTATTAATTTTTTAATTATCTTCTTGGATTTGGAAAGCAATTTAATGTAATTATTTCGCTTGTTCAAGTCGATAGTATTGTTAATCGCAAAATAACTAACAAATAAAACAAATGTAGCTTCCCGTGGCAACAGCAGGTGCTAAATTGTTTTTTTAATACTAGAAGCATGTAGCGGTGCAATTTTCTATCTTACTCGATTCGAGACGTAGAAGTATTTTTAACTATAAATTTATAAATTTAACGAGGTCTGGCAGCGGCCCCCCCGGAGAGCTTGTCCAACTCCGACATGCTTGAGCCCCTTCGCATAGTAGTTTTTAAAAATAAATAAAAACACGATTAAAAAGCTCTGTTTGACATAATTGACGTACGCCGTTGCCATGACAACGCATTTACGTATACCCAGTTAGAGTTGAACTTTGACCTTTGACCTTTGACCTGTGTGACAGTACTCATAATTTTTTTTATATATATAAGTGCTTTATTACCCGCTCTCAAACGAAAATTTTCCATCGCTTGCGGTTCCGGAAATATATTACCTCGGTCGCGCCTGCCGCCGGACCGAAATGTGTCCTTCGGAGGCGCTCGGGTCGGCACGGAAAGGCACGAACGATTTGACCTTTGACCTGTGTGACCGCAGCAGCAGCACTCATAATTTTTTTTATATATATAATTTAATCACTTCAAACCAATAAAGGGAATCTTAGATTAATACAGTCTGTATGACTTTGGTAAAACGGCACTGCAGCGCTATCTATGTTAACTCGTTTGAATTTTTATTTAGTGCTTTTTGCGCAGTGTAGTTTTTCGACACATTATGTTGTTGATGTAGATGCGAAGACTTTCAAGGCCTGTATTATGGTGTATCATGTGACACGAATGAATAGATGATGCGAGATGACCTAAACTGACTTATAAGTCGGAAGTAATCATTAAGAAGTGGATAAAGCGATATTCAAAGTTTAAGAATGTAGACGATCTACAGGAGAGAGAAATAGTCCGCGTCACAACAACAAAAAGCATAGAGTTCTTGCGTTTCGGGTCTTTTTAAATTTGATTCAAAGTCACTTGTGTGAAAAAACTTTTTATTTCCATTAAATTTGAAGAAACCTTTATTATCAGAAAAGCGTGTCGAAAAAAGGCTGGCGTAGACGAAAAAATTTGAATAAAGATAGGGATAATGTTATCTTCACGATAGTTTTCTTTTTGGTTATAGTCTTCCTTATCGAAAGCGTAATCAGCGAATAGTAATAGGATTCCTCAGCGCAAAGTATAACACACTGTAAAAGTGCATGTTTACCTCTTTCCGTTCACGGACAATTTAGACGCAGGGTAAACGTAAACCATCTACCAAAATTCTCACTGCAGTCCGCTGAAAAGCTTTTTGGTTCTGACGTAAGAAGTTGGGTGCTGCAAGAAGACAAATGTTAGTCCTTTTAAAACAAAGCTCAAAGAAAAACCAGTGTACCCAGTGAAGCGGCTGTCGTTGCAAATTTAAAAAAATATGGTAATCCTTGCCAAATAATTATGCAGAAAATCGTTTCAAAACAAGGAAAAATGTGTGAAGACATTACAGCGGTCACTTTATTATTAATCAAAATGTATAAAGCTACAAAAAATATTGTTGTTACAAGTTACTTTATTTATATTTTATATAATTTAAAAAAATATTGAATAATATATATTCATTTCTCATTCTCTAAATTTTAAAATAAATCGAATACTTTTGTCAGTATTTGTGGTGAACAGCGTCAACTTCCTGAAATTTGAATTAGGAAAGTAGAAGCGATGAAAATAGTTTGAGTAATATCAATATTAATGTTTCAGGAGATTTTCATGTTGTGCTTGAACCTTTTTAGGAAGGTAATTTACATAAATTGTGCGTGTAAAAACAAATAAAATACGGATTTGGCAAATTTTGAGCTTTCGTTGATGGTATTCATCTTGTTGCTGAAAATAATATCTGACGTGGATATTGTTTTGAAACCTTTTTTTACAAACAATCTGCAAGCTTTTCTTATCATTTATTTGTCTACATTACGTTAAAAACTATCGTTTTATCCAATAAAAAATTAACAAATTAGATGTGTTTCCAAAATCTTCTCGTCTTAGCCGTAAAGGTAGTTTATTTAATTTTTAGGTCAATGTTGCACAATAATGTTCACTGAAGATACTATCATGTTATTTTGTAGCTGCCATTTCAACCACACATCGTACAATACAGCATTAGTGCGGAATTCCGGAAACCGAGGGTTAGTAGTTAATGTAGCGGTTAAAATTAAAGTAGGGTTCATTTAGGAATAAACTGCCCCGAATGCAGACAAAAGCTCGCAATAATAGATTTCAAAATGTCCCACACATAGAGCTCATGCAGGGACGCAAACTCCGACCTGCGCTTTAAAAGCTTATTCATTTAGGCCTAATGTGAGAACTGCGCGGAAGAAGCGTCCGCTATTTTAATGCAGTATTTTGAATTTAAGGAAAATCTCTAAGGCCGGCAAAATAATTTGTTGAACAATTCGTAAATTGAATAAAAAGGTTTGCCAGTTGCATTAACTTAAATATTGGACAGCTTCCACATTTTACTGTAAATAGGCAGTTTAACAGCTAAATCAATTTGCAATATTCGCTCTTACCAATTTGTTTGATCAAATAGTACTTCTATTTATTCAGCAGAAACATCAAGTTAAAAAAAACCATTACACGGGTTTAATTGGATATGCGGATGAAAGCAAACACATGCGCTTTTCTCATTTTTTGTCCGCAGCTGTTATTTTCAATTGCACAAATTGCGGTTGCACTGCAGGTTTATCTACAGCAGTTTTACCAAAGCGAAACGAAGCCGGCCATTCGTTCACTTCCAGTGTAACGAATGCTGTTTTGCCCTATTGACGCTTAAATTTTTATTCGCGCCAGATAATCAGCCGTTCAAAATCCTTCTGTGGCTGAAGCAGACAGAGATCACGATGATCCGTCAAAATTTGGCTATTTTTGTACTTTATAGCTTTTGCTCAAATCAATCACGTTATTCGTAGGAATGTGATTTACGGAAATTTTTTTTATGAAAAAATATCAGTCGAATGACTGCTGAAAATGCAGTTCCCACTTCAACCAATTTGATTTTTAACTCAAAACTATTACAATTTTGAGCTTAAACTTTCTCTGCATTTTGTTCCTTGCGTCATTTATAATAAACAGAGCAGGGATTTCTAGCAACACGCGCCTTATATCTTCTGGATATCATGACTTTCGCAAATTTGTCCGTTAAATATGCACGAATTTTTTCTCACCATGGTTCAAAACGCGGCCAATTTCACAGCCGAAAGTTTGTTTTAAAAGAAAATTGTTGACCTCAAAAATGAGTGCGGTATACTTTAATCAATTAAATGAGAGCGGTTTATCAACCGCTGTTCGGTTTTTCACCGTATTAATCATATAAGTTAAATTGTAAGTTTCCTCGAATACTCCAGGCGACATTGTTACAAAAATGCAGGAGTACAAGCTAAATTTCTATGAAAACTGAGGTAATAAGGTGTGCTACTTTAAAAGAATTGGAGTTACTGCTGGAAGCGAATACAAATCAGTCAAAGAACGTAACAAAGCGCAATAACTAAGCATTATTGGGTAACGTCTAAGGAGCAGTATGAAGGAACGGGGAAACTAAAATGAGGAGGGTCGAAAGAACAGGAAAATATGGCGCAAGGTGCGGGTAGGCTTGACGCAAACTGCTCGCTTAGATAGAGGAACCATGCAAAAATATAATGAAATAAATTTTAATTATGTCAACCATAAACTGCTATTGTTTCGGGCCTCAAACGTATGTATCCATAAAAATGCTCTAAAGAAAATCTTAAAATATTTTTTTAGTAATAATAAAAACACACAAATTTTTCTCGTAAAAAAGTTAACGGCAATTTTAGGCAACGCATTTTTCTATTCTATTTTCTGTACTTACAATAATTCTTTATAAAATAATTTTTAAAAAGACGTTCTGCATAGGTGTGCCTATATTTATATGTTACACGGATATAGAAAGTCTAAACTTTTAAATGTAGTTAATGAAATCGCCTAAGAAGTAATGTTAAAACGCACAAGCAGGCCAGTTTTTAAGGTAACGTTACTTGTGCAGGTGAAAATATTTTAATTAAAAATTAAGTTTTTATAAGCGAGAATTAACGCACAAAGGACGTACGGGCGACGGTGCGGTAGCGCCTGTGACTTACGATGGTGGTTCCTTCAAAAGGGTTGGGGTAAACTTTGAAGCTTTGCCGCAATCCTCCCAAAGGGGCGCGGAGACGCAGACGGCATCCGCAACGTGTCTCAAGAAACCTGTCGCGCCGCGGACACCATGCGCGTCCTCCGATCCATTCATGCGGACAAATGCATGCAACCCTATGAGCGGGGGCTCAAGAGTTGCCGTGATCCAAGACGGAACGTCATGCGAGCCACATGTTGAGCTTCCGACGTACCTGCTTTGTTTGCGGGGGTGCCGTTCTGGGTGAGCGCCAGCTTGGGGTTGGGCTCCAGCTTGCTGGGCACCGGAAGCGGCCCCGGGGTGGACATGGTGGTCATCGCCGGCGCAGGCATCATCAGAGTCGACATGGTCAGCATCTTCGCCAAGCGTCACAACTTTTAAGAAGTTACCAAAATAGTGCTAATTATCTATGCTCTGTGGCAGGTACGTTTCTCACTGAAATGTTTCACTATCTACATTGGCGCGTGGTGGCGTGCCGCGTGCACCCGTCCTGCGGCCAGCACACCTACCCGCGTGGCGCGCTGCTCGAAGACTGGAAGCCGCGAGTTCGTCTCATATCGCTGGGGGTGGCAATCGGGGGTAGGCAATTTTGGCTGTGCTAGCGCGAGCGGCAAGCAACTCTTACTGCGTCCCGGCGGCGGCGCTTTTCGTGCGCCACTTAGTGCCCCAACTCCGTGGCGCACGCGTCCGCCCCCGAGTGTTTCCCAGTCAAAAGGCCGCCGCCACTGCTTCATAAACAACTGATAACGCAACACCACCTGTGCTGCACAACGATCTTCTATAAATCAAATCACGGCAAACAATTTCAGCGATTGCCGTAGTTTCTTGCAGCTTTTTCATCCTTGTAGCTTAGGTAAAGTCCCATTTATTCCAACCTTTTCATATACAAGCACCCGTCCCATCAAAACTCTGCTCGATTCTAATATAAAACAATTTTTAACTATAACTACCATCTTTGGTAATAAATAGCTCAAATTTAAGAACCTAAGATTTCTTTTCTTTACACAAAAATATGGGTAACTAATTTTAAATATGCGAAATTGTGTATAACGGGGTTTTAAACAATTAATACATTTAGAACTTTTTTTGTCTCGTTATTTTCTAACAGCATCAAATAAGACCGATTTTGATACTGCTAGTAACAAAAGTAAATAGTATTTTTGTGAATATTATTCGAAAAAAAATAAAAGACAAAGTGGCATGCACTAAATCTGTCGAAAATTTCCATCCCAGTTGTTTTTCGCGTCAGAACTGCAATTTCAAGAGTGAAATCACTAATACTACTGTTAAGATTATACAGCAAAGTAATGGAATAATATACTCTAAAGGGAGAAAATATTCTACTGCGGAAAATTGTAGAAAAAATTGCAAGATAAAAATACTCTGCAAAGTGGAATGATTAACTTTATGAAGGTTCAACAAATGGAACAAACAAATGTCAAAACACTGCTTTAAATAATCAAAAGTTGAACAAAACAACTACTGTAAATAACTACACTAAACAAGAGAGCCTAAGCACAGATGTGGACAATGTCGAGTAGATGCACCACCGTCGAAGACAGCAAATGCATTGAATTTGCTAAGATTTTGCAAGTATGTGTCCCACTGATACAGACAATAAATAAACAACTGAAAGTAGGGAACCGTTAACGATAGTTATACTAAAGTAATACAAAAAGCTAATAAGGGTGAAATTAAAAAAGAATTGGAAAAATAAAGAAATGCTTCTAATAAATTTATAGGAGTTTAAAGAAAGCATTTTCCAATAAGAATAATATGATTTTGAAATAAAATATCAACTATGCTTAAAATGTTATAACTGTTACTAATTGTCATTTGTGTTTAGTATAGTTTGACAATTCATAATGGCAAAATACACGCTTTACAAAGATGTGGTTATTGTTCAAAAATTTTATGAAAATAACTGTTCTTTATAAAAACGCTCTTTGGAAAACCTGTGGTCCGCATAATTACTTTTGTGAGTTTGTTATGCGTCGAATCGTTACAAAATTTGAAAGGGATTTTAACCTTTCCGATGGCACTACAAACAAGGACGTTTAAATGCAAGAAATGTAGAGAACATTGTTGCTGTAAGAGATGGTGTTGCATAGGCTCCAAACTTATCGATTCCTCGTCGTGCTCAAGAATTAGGGCTTAAAAGAACGCCCGTATAAGGTTGTGTGGACCCGAGAACCAAAGCCACTGGACCATGGTGAGGGCCATGACTTTACTGATTGAACCTTCAAACAAATCATCATTTTGGGGCAAAAAATGACCTTGCTAGATGAAGCTCATTTCTGGTTAAGTGGATATTGTTAACAAACAACATTGCCGGTTTTGGTGTGAAAATGATCTACAACAGATTCACTAGAAATCTTTGCATTCGTAGAAGGTCACTATATGGTATGATTCTTTTTCCAAGACGAGGTAGAAGATGCAGTTACAGTGACTGGTAAGCGGTACCGATTGATGTTAACAGATTTTATGTGGCTAAATTTAGATTAAATTGATTTGGAGGACAGGTGGTTCCAACAAGACGGTATTACATGTCACACTGCTAATGCTAATATTGACGTATTGTACGAAAAGTTTAGTGAAAGAATAAATTCAAAAAATGCACCTGTTAGCTGGTCTCCAAAAAGTGATCTACTTCATTTAGATTACTTTTTGCGTGGTTATTTAATTTCATAGTCCATGCAGACAAACCACAAACCCTTGATGCATTAGGATTGAACATCGAACGCTGCATCCGTGACATTAGAATTATTGCACAAAGTGATCGAAAAATGGGTTCATAGAATTTGCTCGTGTGCATAAAGTCGAGGTGCACACTTAAATGGCGTGTTATTCAAAAGATAATGTGATATACTATGCTTCAAAATAATATAAAATATTTAATTGTATCTAAAAAAGTTTTGTTTTATTTAATTTTAAAAACATGCCGTTCTTATTAGAAAACCCTTTAAAGTAGAATTAAATATAGTGCAGCTAATCAGAATATTGCAAATTATCTTATAATAAAAGAACTCAAGTACGAAAAACATTTTAAGTAACTGAACCACCTAAGAATCGAATTATAGATTTAGAAGATGCATTGTCATAACAGTTTCTGACCTTCTGGTGTTGGATACATAGAATATTTTAAAAATGACCAATATCATTTTTTACAATTTAAAAAGACCTAGAGCTTGATGCTCATGGTAAGAAAACCATCTCCGTATGTCATCAACATATACAATACATTAAAAATAAGTTCTTAGAATTGGAAGACTTCTTATAAGATTCGTCAGTTCCGTTGCACTTACAAAACATTGGGCAAGTGAAGATGAGTAAAATACTATTCACATAGAGGAATTTAAAGAAGAAATTGTTTATTTAGATTGTGGTGCTATTAAAAATAAAAGTATTAAAAATATACAAATTTTGTGTTAGACTAACCAACGAAAAGATAATTGTTATGTTTATATATCGTTCACCTAATGATTGTATAACAACATTTTTCAACTCTAGAAAAAATATTACACGTTCTATCAACAAATAGAAACTGGAAAATGATTCTATGCGGTGATTTTAACACTGACCAACGGTCACCAACTCTAATACGAAATATAAATTTGTTGAAAAGCTTTAACTTAAAACAATAATTTTATATTCAAACAGGAGTTACTTCAACATATGTTAGTTTGTTAAATAATTTTACAAACAATTAGCATAATTCTAATGTAAAATATTCTGCTTATTTGACCATTACGGTCAGTTGGTTACTCTTCTGCATATAAATAAAAGTCAAATTATTATTAAAAATAAAAATTTTTGTTTTAGAAAAATGTTGTTTTAAGATAAAATATAATGTTTTAAAAAAGGACTTTTATTCTCTAATTAGCAGGCAGTTTTATTTGAAACGGACGTTAATATTGCATACAAAAAATTCTACATTTACTACTCTGGAGAAATAATGTTTATAATTGAGAATATGTGCTAAAAAAAACAAAAAATGCAGTTTGGTTTGCGGAAAATATTAAAGCCGCTAGTAGAAAATTTAACCATGTATACAAAAAAGTTGAGTTTAGTTAGCAAACAACACTATAATGATTATTGTAAAATTGTTAAGAACGTAGTAACTTTATAAAGTAAAATTATGCTCAAAGCAAAACAAAAGCCACTTGCAAAGTTTTATCAGATTTTACCACTGTCATAACCAATAAACCCAATATTATAAGAATAAACCAATGTTTTAAATAAATATAAGTTTTCTGTAAATAATATTAGTAGTACAAACTGTATTTTAGAGAGATATAATAACCAGGCGAAATTTTTTTATTTTTTTCCCTTGACACCAAGTGAGATAACAACTTACGTAGATGGTCTAAAAAATACAAAAGCAGCTGGATTTGATAACATTGCAATTCAATTATTAAAAGAAACATCAGTTATATCTACACCTCTAAACCATATAAATCTTAAAGAGCTGGAGTCACCTCATATCAAGTCCAAGCTCGTAAAAAACTGCCTAGCCCATCTGGTCACCCTATCTGAGGATAACAAACTTAACCACATCTGGGTACCAGGCTACTCTGGAGTGGAAGGGAACGAAAGGGCAGACTCACTAGCAAAAAGCGGTTCTAACACTACTTTTACAGGACCGGAACTTGTTCTAGGCATACCAAAATGTATCATACGATCGACGATAAAAGAGTGGATGCAAGGACAATACTCATCTCGCTGAAATGCCATACAAGAGCAAAGATTAAGAAAGGAACTAATTGGGAAACCTTCCAGTAGGCTAAGTGATGGCGTACTCAGATAAGACTGGTAGTAGAACTTATAACAGGACACTTCCACCTAAAAAAGCATCTCCTTAGAATAGATGTAAACAGAGATGACACACATCCTCACACATAATCTTTAACTGCCCAGTATTATAGCGCAAAAGGCAGGAACTCTTTAGGGTAAATCTCCGTGGCAATCTACCATAACCAGAGATCGATTAAGTTAAGTAGATTTAGTTATCTTGGTCAGACTTTATCCATATGTATATCACCTAATAGCAAGCTATCAAAAGTATTCGACAGTTGAGATAAAAGCGATTTTTTCATAACAGTGATAACACATAAGTAACTTAACTTACACCTTACTCGATCACTTGCTTGGTATGTAAAGCATATCGAAGGTTAAAGTGTTTACAATGAATTAGACTATTAGATCCTTAGCGTTCTACATCAACATTATAACTATCTAGAACTTGTTCCTTAATATTTATTTATTAGATCAAGAAATATTTATGTATACAATAATTGACTATGCTAGCTTATGAGGTGTCTGGGTTTCTTCGTTAATGTCTTTTGATTATTCATTTTCGTCCGTTGTAGATCCTGGAAATGTTTGCGTATTAGTCAGGAGTTGATGTTTCGTCCGCCGAAGTTATGGGCTGATCCTTCAAAATTATTAATATTATCAAAGAATTTCATTGTGGTTGCTCCCATGTTTATGCCTCTAACTTTTGATGTAACGCAGTGTTTCTGATATACCACTGCTAAACATAGAACTTTGTTCTAGAGCATTTGTAATTTAATTGTGTTTGTTCTTGGTGCATGATATAATGCTACGGGCTTGATGAGTGATTTGTATATTGTGATTGCACATTTGGTTTTAAATGTAGATTTCTTATTTAACAATATATATTTGTGCGGGTCTTACGTAACTCTAGCTTAGTTTGTGATTAATGAGCAGCTTCCAAGATAATTTGTTATCTAGTTTTACACTTAGGCATTTAAAGTGTTGAGTGAAGAAGATTAAATTCGATAATTTTGTTCGTAAAGTGGATATTGGTTGGGTTGAAAATTTTCTTTAGAGTGGATATATTAGCTTGATTTGGTTGTATTGATTTGGATTTTTCAGTTGCTGAACTACAAATACACTTTTTCAATGGTATTCTGCAGCAGAAGAATGACTTCTATTTTTTTATCACTTTGAGTGTAGTCGGCGAGTATTGCTACAGTAACGTTTGTTTTTGAGATATCTGGTTAAGTAGTTTTCTTTTCAGGCCCTACAGTCAGACCTTATCAAAGGCCTGGGGCACATCAAAAAGAACCTCAGCGGTGTCTTATTTATTTTCGAATTCAGTCGCTCTTGTTTTGACTATTCTGTAAAGCCGGTGAGTAGTGAAGCAGGATTTTTTTAAGCTGAATCTATGTGGAGGAAGGACGTCAGGGAAATCACTTCATAAATTGTCCAAGAGTAGATAACCTTTCCCTATGCAATTTTTGTGTTTTCCCGGTTTGAAGAATAGCATTATGTGTGCCTATTTCCTTTTAAAAAGTACCCGACCTGACGTAGGCATATAATGTTGCGAGGTATGCAAGGAATTCAACAGTTGTGTTAACATATTTTTCTTTTGGTGAGTTTTTGCAATTAGAGGTTGGATTTCGTTAGGAGATGGTTTGGCAGGTTTGATTGTGACAGGCATGTCGCTTTTGATATGTTTTATTATATTTCCTACCTCTGTTAGGCTAACTGTAATTTCTTGCGTAAATGTACGTTTCAGATTATTAACGAAAACCGCGACTTTTTTCTGGGCCTGTGAAATAGTTATTTTTTTATTAAAAGATGCACAACTACAGCAGTAACCGACTAAGTTTTCTAGTTAAAATTAGAGTAAATATGGAAATACTACTACAAAAATAAGATACGTACGCTAAGATATAGTTCCAAATGAAAACCATTACTGCAAAAGTAAGTGTTAAACATATAATGTTAAACAAATATAACTATTTAATTCGTAAAAATTTCGTCAAGAAGTTCGGTAACAAATAGAGAAGAAACTGTAAGGTTTTTATAAAATAAAAATTTTAAAAAAAGCCATTCTATCCACCACTGATAGCCATCAATAAAATTTTTTAACTTAATCACTTAACAAATGCGAATTTAATTGAATGGTTAATCCTTATTACTTTAGACGACTATTTGTATTTGTTACAATCTGTTACAACCGAAGGTCATTAACTTTAAACGTTTTTAATTCGCATTTAAAGTTTCTTATATCAAGTTTTACGCAATGCATATGGGTTTTTCCTAGTTTCCTTAATGTTAGCTATTAAACTAATAGGGTAACCGGTTTTTATAAAAATCCATTAACGACTTTTAATTAAATAATTAAATTACTGCTGCAACTGTAGCTAAAAAACTAAATGTTATTCCATTATAATGTGACTAAATTAAATGGGAATTCATTTTGTAAATATTTATTTGGTCGAGTTTATTTTTAATGATGCTTATTATTTTAAAGTTTGCTAATATTTTTAACCCATAAAAAGTGTTTTACATTATTTAAATGACACGTACAATTAGTTGAATAAAAGACAGAGCAGAAATGTGTGTCTCTGTATACAGTAGTTTCAATTTTTAGCGTTTTATGTATGAAAAGTAACTTGATTTAATATTAAAAACAAGACTATAAGTTTACTTTGTCATCCAATAATGTTCTCTCGAAGTTTAATACATTTGGCCAAGCGTTTCTTTAAATTTGTTAATTTTGTTAGATTTTTTTAAACATTTGTAATTCGCATTTAATATTTACATACGAACTTAATTTTGCTCAAAGTTTTCTATGCGTAATTTATTGTGCGTTAGTCAAAACTATGTCATAAACTTCATAGACCTTTTTAGTTTGATAGTTGCTTTTGCGCCTTCAGGATGTGACGTATCTCCCATGCTTGCTGTACCGCGTGTGAATTTGTTTATTTACAGTTGGTTTTATAAGGACATGAGTTACATAATATAAAAAAATCTATTATAGAGTTCTTATTGTGTGCTTAAAAAAAGGTTTATCTATTATGCACTGTCACTCAAAACACATGTGTTTAAGTAACCTCTAAACAATAAATTAGTGGCAACTTTATTAGTAGCCATAGGAGGAAACTGAGTACAACTGTTGTTGTGCTCTATAAATACATAAATAAAATTACCTATCAAACCACCCACGTGTAATAAAGTGCACGAAAAAATATATATTGATGTTGTAGAGCCAGTTGATACTTAATCATATATATTTATAAATGTTGGATTCGTATTCACGAATTTAATTTTTATAGTTGCCATTTAATATTAATTTATCTTAACTACATTACTATTTTACGAAACTATATGACCATTGGAAAAATAGAAATTTACACAAAATTTATGCTATTTCCAGAAATGAGAAAATGCTTGCCATATATTGAAATTCAATTATAGTTATTTACTTAGAGTGTCTCAACAAGATAATCACTCTGTGTATAAGGAGAGAAGTAAAAAAACCATTATTAAATGATAGTTTAAATAATTCTGTTAGAAATATAAACTGGTGCAATCTAAATTTCATATGTATACCCGCATCAAAACTTTAACATTAAAAATTTAATGTTGTTCGAGTGATTAATAAAATGTCTCATGTTGGTTTTGATAAATTCTAAATAACTATATCAAAATTTTTGTAATAATTTAGGTATTTGACAGAAACAAGTTAGTGAATAAAGACAATAGTACCAAACACTATTAAAGTTATCTACAGAAATACATATAGTACCTTTACTAATGTTGTTTGTGAGAAAAAAAGGACTAAATTGCAATTCCGCCATAAAATTATGTGTATATTGTTCATAATAAACAAATAAATACAAAGATATATGACAAGAAAATGACAATCATCATTTGGTAAGGAAGCACCGCAACGGCATTTATGTTAATTCAGTTACAGCCTCATTTTGGGCTCTTTTTTGTAATACATACTTTGCCAACACATTGTGTTGTTAATGTCAATGAATTCGTTATCTTTATAAGTGCAAAATTCCTGATACGAAACCTTAAATTTAGTAAATCATACCGAAGAACAAAAACTGACATAAAGCGGCTGCCAAATATATGCGGAAGTCAGAAGCATTCGTTATAAAATGAGTAAAGCGATACTTGAAGATTAGGTATGTAGTCGATCTGCCGGAGAAGAAAATAGTCCACGTCACAACAACGAAGAAGGATAATGGAACCTTGCGTCTTTTTGGAGAAAAGCCAGGCCTTTTGCTGCGCTGTGTGCAAATGAAACTCCGCAAGAAAAAAATTCAGATTTCTCTAAATGTAATTCGAAGTCACCTGCGTGAAAGAACCTTTCCTTTCAATCATCTTTGAAAATAGCCCATTATTAGAAAAGCATGTGGAGAACAAGTGGCGTGGATAAAGGAAAATTTGGATCGTGATTGGAACAATTTTATCTGCGCGGATAATTTTCTTTTCTCGGAATGGTCCTCGTTATCGAAAGCGCGGTCAGCGAAGAGTAACAGGATTCTTCAGCGCACAGTAAAACACCATGTAGAAGTTTTTTTA
The DNA here is from genome assembly GCA_036346155.1 of Sinelater perroti. Lineage (NCBI taxonomy): Eukaryota > Metazoa > Arthropoda > Insecta > Coleoptera > Elateridae > Sinelater > Sinelater perroti. Next base: position 5,900,590 of record JARFIY010000013.1, on the reverse strand, counting down.
TTTGAGAAAATGGACACCATCTACCAGAAATATTTGCTGAAATCTAAATAGATACCTAGGACTTCACATACACCCATGGGTTGAGTGAAACTCCAACTCGGCTGCCTCGGCTTGGACAGAAGATCAGTGCTTGTGCCAATATAAGCCAAAGCGGCAGCCATTCTCAACATTATTTATATACCAAGCAGTGTAGTCAGATAGGAATGAAATATTAAGATAAAATATTGGAATTATAGAACAACGTACCTTTCTATATTATATAATTTAAAACAAATACATTCATCAAGCTTCAATATAAAATCCGAAATTTTAGATTCAGTTTCTCTGCTGCTGTACGTTATTCAAAAGTTAAGAAACAAGCGGAGAGGATCAACGAGAGTTGTTTCAACATTAATTAAGTATTGCGCGACTGGATGGCTAAGACGAAATGATGCGGTAAATCTCCTTGCGGATTCGTTATCACACTCTGTGTTGGCTTTGGAAAACATCATTAAACTTTACAAAGTACAACAATATTTCGGAAATTCATAGTGATGAAAGGTCAAGATATGCTGCTAAGTTCCTCTGCCTTTCGTCTACGCCCAAGTAATAACATTGACTTGTCAATATTTTTCGAAAATCCTCCCGAGGCGCGCAATGAATTTTGCCGGCGCGACTTAAAGTGAGCATTGTATCACTAGCGGAAACATTCCTGGAGAAGTGATTGCGATGCCGCGATATCTTCGCCAGTAAAGTAAACGCGGGAGGAAGCGGTGTACGCATAACTAAGTGGGAAAGGCGGCTGTAGTGTTAACACTCAACTTGCTATATTAAACCGAACCAAAATTCCTTTCTGCATATCTAATCTCATAATCTCGCCTACATTTACATTTGCTTTAGAAACGAATACCTCTGTATTTAGCACCGGCCGCGTTACCTTTGGCTTTCTGCAAATCGGCGTTTAATAATCTTTGCGTAATTATTGATCACAATTTCATAAAGCATCGAGTTTCATGTCTCTCTACTGAAACAAATTTTAAATGCCTTAATTGGCATATATGAAAAATGAATTTAAATTATTAAATTATTTAAAACTCCAATGCCACCACTTTTCAATAATATTATATATAATTAATTATTTATTTATATAAGACTGCCGAAGTTTGAATAAAAAAAGTGAAAAATATTTTAACCAGTTCGTTTCCAAATAATCAATTAGTAAGGTAAAAAAGAAATCTAAAAAGTGAAGTTTCAAATATCTTGGGCATGAGATGACTAAGGATAAAAGATTAAACAAAAATATAGATGAAAGATCCAGCACGACTGAAATATATTTTTTGAAATTAAAAATACATTTCTAACTAAGAAAGAACAGATAAACGTATATACTCAAGAGTGTCTACTTTAATATTTGGGTTAGAAGTACCAACGATTGAAAAAGTATAAGAAGAAAAATTAAAATTGTACCAAATAACAAATAATACATACAGACAAAAACCTACAAAAGGCAAAGTAGTAAAAAGAGCGTATGATGCACAAATAGCAAAAATAAATTAAAAAGATTACTGAGAAAGTAATTAATAGAAAAAGTGAGAAATTTATAAGTAAAAAGTATTTTTTGCATAACTTTTTATATTTACATTTATATATTTGAAGAGAACGATTTATATCTACTTAGATGGGTAGGCTAAAACATACTTTTAAAATTATTTTGTCTCTAAATATGTAGAAATTCCAATTGTAATTTTATTTTTAAATTATAGATATGCCCAGGATTTTATTATTCAATATCAATAATCAAGCGCAATGTTTTTATTTAAGTTATCTAAATAATGTAATGTTACACCAATTATTTTTAACATTAACGCTTTCTATATATACGAATAATTTAAAGACATACAGATATATAAAAAATTTCGATTACAACCCCCCTTAACCACAATATCGTCAGCAATTAACTAACAAGCGGCAAACAGCAAACCTTAAAACCCCACTTTTATCTAAGTTTTCAACATATTATAATAAGGCAAGAGCTTTACATATATTATCACCAATAAATAAATAATTAAATAACAAAATGAAAGGGGAAACCAAAAGTAATAGTTATTCTTAACAAGCTATTAAACAAATAAATAGATTAAATCGATTATCAAAAGATATACAATCAGTTCAACCAAATATTTTAACCCAGAACAGATATTTGCCCCCAGTTCAAGTTGACGAGATTTTAATTAGGAATACACTAGTAACAATGAATTCATATATGGTGTCATGATTATTTATATTTCAATAATTTCTAATTACAAGTAATACTATAATAAAACCTTAACAAAGGGCACCGTTAAAATCAATGGCTGTACCCTAGATACCTACATAAATATAATTTTGTACTTAAAATATTTATCATACGTATTAATTTAAAAAAGGTCGTATAGAACATTGTTTGGAAATCCCCATTACTCCATGGTGATTCCAGATTTGTTCATAAAGTTCATAATATAATGAACATTTGATACAAAATAAGTAAGAAACTCTTTATAATCTTTTAGACCGATTTGTAGTTTGCCATAAACAGCAAAAAGATTTACGAAATATCACTCTTGTATATCTATAAAATAAAAGTGGAAACGCCGAATGTAAAGACTTTCATCCAACATGTATAATGTCAAAACTATAGTCATGTCTAAGCATATTGTACCAAGCACTACATGTGCTTTCAAATTGGGGGCGGGCACAATACAACAATTTATATAGCACCAAAAAATATCCTAGACCCCATTCAAATGTACTTTATGTAAAGATGGCAATACCGCTAATTATAAAACTTGCTTTGTTTACAAATACTTACTCAATGAAAGAAATGGATCAAACAACAGAACCATATTTAATCGGTTTCGTTTGCTAATATTCTATCAACAAAAAATGTACCATCGCAAAGCTATCGACCAACTTACTCTGGAATTATGCAAACAGATTACCCCCTATAATGCAAATGAACAGTAAAATAACTTTGGATAACAACTGACCATTTTTCTTCATCAGTGTAAAAATATGTTTGCTCATCTGTGAACTTAGAACGCAAACGATCTACTCAACCATAGACATGAATTAACATTTTTATAATTAAACAAACTTATCTAATGTTACTATTTGAAACCTATTTTACTGACAACCAAACCGCATTATACTATTTATAACACCATTCATTTAAACGATACTCATACGATATTTCCGATACTTACCAAAAACTCTATTTTACATTACGAGTTTAATACATTTCAAATCGAGCATATCCAGGCTACAAATGGTAAGGTTAACACGTTTTCTGATTAGCTCTACAATTTTAGCAATGTATTGCTTTTCCATATATACCATATTAACCTTACTCTGATTACAAAAAATAGATTCCATACCAGAGGGATTAGAACACCAAACGTTCTTACTGGGCGTCGAGAATTACGCTAATAAATTATTGAAATTTGCTTTGTTTGTTAATGCAAAATAACCTTAATTATCTTTACTCTACTACTGAATCTATTCAACTTACTCACATTTTACTACTTTAATTACGTTAGAATCAAAGAACGACTTGTCTTCCGACTATATATATTGGTTGTAAATATTTAAGCACCCATGACATTAAGAAAAAGCTGAGTCCAATTAACGTAGTGAAATAGATTCTAAATGTATTAAGATGATAAAATAAATCAAAAGACTCGGGTAGCACGTCATTGTCTCATAACTTACATTCAAGAAGCACCATGGAAGTTAACACCCAATGTCCATAATTGAGTACATTTCATGTCCATTGTACCTTTTTACATTAATTTTTTTGAGTAATTCATGGTTCTAGCAAGATAGTAAAAAAGTAGTAATGCTGTTGATAAACTTATTTATAATCTTTTGACGAGAAAACGTACCTTTCTATGGGAAGTCTAAAATAATGACTTCACTGAATATATCACAAACCTAAAGCAAGTAGATCACATTATATAGAGAGCTACTAAAAAATGTAAGAAACCACAAATTACCATACGGCTCATCAAGTACTTGAACGATCAAAGGAAAAGATCAATTAAAGAAAAAGCAGAACATTTATCAAATATTTTAACTCTATCTGAAGCAGTACCGACTCCAGTGACAAAGCAGAAATATTTTTGCGCACTCCTCACCAGAAAAAATATAGTTTAAGCTGAGCAAATTGAATAAATACAAAGCCCAATTCTGTGACCCGATAACTAGTAAATTATTGAAAATACTACCTAAGAGGCTGTCGTTCTACTATTAATAATCTATAGTTGCATAATCAAACTTTACTATCACCCAGTTATATGGAAATGCGCACATTTCTTAAGGATACTTAAATCTGGAGAAGGTTTAAAAAAGTAGCACCGTATCGAACTGTTAGGCTCTTGCCCTGATAAACAAAATATTTTAGAAACTTTACTTAAATGGATGTCTTCATATAGCTGAGTTTAGATTTTGTGGTTGCAGTGTAACCACTCATCAAACGTACAAGGTTGCTAATGAAGTATTACGGGAATTGGCGGAATAAGATTGTATTTCCGTATTTTCAATGGCTACCGATGTATTGTTAAAATTTCACGCACTTATTTGTTTTATATGTTAAAAACGATATTACATTGCCTTCCTAAGTCCTGTCTATCAAAACGATTTTTAGTGTTACGTTTGAAAATGATTTTTTTTTCTTATTAGGTTTATTTTTTGGCCCAATTCTTTATCTTTCAAATCCAGATACATTACCAAAAATCCAGAATACTGTTTTCCCACTAACCCTACCAGCTCGTAAAAATCCAGTTACTATGTTCTCAAGTCTTCAGCACAACGTAAAATAAATTAGTATATGGTTCAATCATTGAAATCAGTTCAAATTACATTCAAAATCAGTTTACATCAGCAATAAACTTGTACCCATCACAACTAAAACTAAGTACTTAGCACTGCATATAGACCAACTTTTTATTTGGAAAAGCTGTAATTAGGTCTAAAATATAGATATATATATATATATATATATATATATATACTGGTTTTTGGACTGGAAGTGACTTAGCAATAAACTATTATTATAAGCAAGTATATTAAGATCAGTTTGTGCTTATATTTATCTGTGAAGATAAACCAATTTAACATAATGACAAATCATACGGCAATTTCAATTTAAGTTCCATTTGTCGCTAACAAAATTTGAAGATTTTGATAAAATTATGACCAAAGGTTTCCTAAACACAGCATTACATTAGAATAACAGCTGACCAATAATGACCTAGCTCTAGGACTGAAGCGAACATGACCTGTCAATTTCTTGTATTTCTCGCCTATAAATGACATTCCTAAAGAGTATTACCGCTGACTTATTTGTTCTAACCTTATCTACCGTTACAAGATTGCAAATAACTATGCTAATAAAAAATTGTAGATTTTCGTTAAAAAATCTGGGAGATTTTTCCAGTATGTTCTGATTCCTATATCGTAATGATAGTGGGAAATTTTGAAACACAAACTGTGTGTCAATAGTCGAAATATAATATAGACTCCTGGTTTTAACACACCTATTGTTTATCAAAAACTCATTGTAGAAGTTTAGTTCAGTAATTGTAATTTCCAGAAAAGTTTACATTTTCTAGTTTACAAAAAAGAAATTAATTTCGTAATTTCTTTTCTTGCGGATACTGTGTATGAAAATTTGTCAGCAGTAATAGAATAACTCAAGAACAATATCTACTCCGACAAATAAGTTTACATTTGTTTTTCGAAAAATTATGTAAACATTTCTATTATATGCTGCAGTGTAATACATAACTGCATTTTAGAAGAGAAGGCGTTCCACAGATATATTTTTAGTAATCGTGTTAGTTTTATAGTAAAATTTTAATTTTGTTAAGAGGCATGAATACTTGTTAATATTACTCTCGCAGTACGTCCTCAAAAGCGCCTCGATTTTGTTTTTTATTTTTGAGGTTGGTAAAACCAGAGCTTCGCGGATTTTGTTTTCAGCATTTCATGGAAGGGTCCTATTCACCTAGTTAAACCGACTTATGCAACAGCTGCCCACCGCGTTTCCTCTTTGCTTAGCTGTTTATCAGTTTCTTAGTACGTATAATTCTGCTACTTATTTCTCCCACGAGCGTAGCATTTAAACGGTACCGAGCAATTATATGCGCTTGCAGCAGGGAAAATAATTATCAGCTTTTTCTAAGGTGCTTTCAGAAAACCCATGAAACTTTTTAAACCAACTAGAATTAAGGTAGGTGGATATATAGAGCTTAAAAATGTATTTACGTAAAGTGGTTTATCTATTAATTAAAAGCTTTAGGCAGTTATTAAATTATTTTAAGGCGTTATCATCAATTGTGTTTTAAACACCTATTGTACAAGGTAGTTCAACATTATGTAATGATTTACATTTAGCTAATTTTGCACATATCTTGCGTAAAATATTCTTGTTAATATACTTTATTTATAATATCTAGAAAATGAATATTAAAAAAACATTTTTTGTTCTTTACGTCAAAAAGTGTATCAATGCTGCTTATAGAGGGAGGGGTCAAATCGCACTATTTGTAGGTATTAAAAACCGAACAATTTTTTTCCAGTTATTGCAGCAAATGTTAAAAACACAAATGTAAGTTGACATACAGACAAAAAAGTTTTACTTTTTAAATATCACTCTATGAAGATGGCGACTATCATTTTGTACATATTGCCCAAGTCTCACATGTCGTAGTACCGCCAGTGTTATTGCACGAAGTTCTTCTTCAATCCGTACTTTTAAGTCCAGTGTAGTTGATGAAAGAGTCTCAAAAACCTTCCATTGGAGATATTCTCATAAAAAATAATCACAGGAGATTAGGTCTGGCAATCTTGGGGGTTACTAAACATCCCTATTCCTCCTGATTAGGTGGTTCAAGAAAATCTCTTTCAGAAAGTTCATTGGCACCCTGGGTGTGCGATTAGTTGCTCCATCTTGTTGGAAATGATTCACAGAAAATTGTTGAAATTTTGGAATAAGGAAATTATCCAGCATTATATGTGGCGTGCTGATGTTACAGTAAAATCATGGGCATCATCATCCTTCAAAAAATACAAACCAATTATTCCATTCAAAGAGATTGCACGCCAAATTGTAACTTTGGACGAATGGAAAAGCCGTTTGTAATGTTTTTAAAGGTTGGCAACAGACCAAAAGCAAATATTCTATTTATTAAAATGAGCTTCATCGCTCATCCATAGATTATCAATGAACTGTGGGTCATCTGCAAGCAGCTGTAGCATGTGCCCACAAAAACCAACGCGGATAGTATAATCTCCGGGGTTCAAAACAGGGACTATTTGCATTTTATACGAGTGTAGGTGTAAGTTATCATGCAAAATTCTTCTTACTGTTCGAGTTGAAAGTTTTAAAGCAACGCTGTGGTGCCTGACAAATTTTTGCGAACTTCTTGTAATAGCTATTCGTACAGCCTCCACATTCTCGGGGGTCCTAACAGATCTTGCACTACCACCTCTTCTTATTGTTTGACCCGTTGTAGGTAACTTGTTAGCCCGAACAGAAGTGATTTTTCTATTTAGAATAGGAGCATCAGGTAGAAGATGAAAATGTAGGCGTTGTACTCGTACGTAACTTCGTCCATATTTGAAATACGCTGTAACAGCGAAACCACTTTGTTTACCAGCTTAACGCTGCATGGCTACTAAACTGTCTACTTCCCCTCCCACACATATACTCCAAAACTTTTTTATACGTCAGATTAACCGCCCTACCTTATACTTCTTAGTCTCATATTTATATGAATATCTAAGTTGTTGCATCAAAACTTTTATTTTAAGAAAGTTTGTAATACTGTATTACTTAGCAACTATATTTACGCGGACATGGGTTTTCAGTGAAAGCTCATGCCGTCGCTTTGGAACTAAGAACGTACCTTGTGCTCAACAACACTATCTCAGTACCTCAAGACGCCGTAAAAACTATTTCCAAACCCAGACGGTCTGTTGCCCACGTGCCGCTAACTGCCGGCACCCATCACCCGCGCCGCTTCCAAATAGGCCTTCCAAATGTTTCCTCGTTTAAGTATCCATTAAAAATGCTTACAAAAATAATAAACAAAATCTAACAGATGTAAATACATTAATACAACTAAAAATACCAATAATAAAATCTGCTATTACATTTATTACTACTAAAAGACCCATAAAAAACTCAAAACTGATTATTGTAATATCTCTAAAGGAATTATTTTCTGCAAAAACAGCAGTTATTATAACAGGTTATTATGACTTATTTAATATAACTAGTAGTAATCTTATAATTTATTTCAAAGGTGCTTAGTATACGATGTGTCTTTTTACGTTACTATGCTCATTTGTAGCATCTTGGATTTCCAACATTTTACATTAAAATGTTATGTATTAATATAGACGAAGTTCAGTATTGTAATTTATAAATATGACAAAAACCTTCAGTTAACCTCTAATAATATATTGCGGTCTAAATGGCGACTTATTGTATTTCAGAATGTAATTTGGCAAAATAGGAAATTAAAGACAAAAAATTTGGTTGTAATAAATATTTATTTACATTTTTAAGAATATAAAACTAATGATTCATATATTGGTAATATTTTTAGAGAAGATGAATATAGATATAACTCATCACTTGTTACAGTAAGCCGAAGTCTACGAGTTTGGGTTCATATGTCATAAACTAACCAAGACCAATTCCGGTCGTGATTGAAAAGGCGAAAAATTTAACTGCTGATAACTGACGTATAATAAGTTAGTTTATTATATGCCCAATAACAAATATCCTTTAATGAGAAACAGACCTAACAAATACTGGATGATAAGGTTCAGCCAAATGAAAAATATAACACTAACGGTATAATAAAATTATCAAAAAAACGTGAGTTATGGCACCGTCAATTATCAATAGGAAAGGTGCGAGACCTAAAATTATAGAAAGTTGTTTATACAGAATGTAGCGTCTTCCCATATGAAAAATTCACACAAAAAATTTTTGATTCACTGAACATAATATTAGTATAAAATGTTTGGAATATTTAACAAGTAACAATATATTTAAAAATAGTCTATCATCGAAACAACAACCAAAAATAGAAACAAATTGTTTTAAGTTACTTAGATAGTGTGGCAAGATATGTTGTTGCACTAGTCGCAGCGAGGGACCAATTGGCAAAATACTGGGGACTCTGTTTTTTAATGTAGGTTTTGCATATTTGACAGTATTAATTAATTTTTATAACCTACTTTTGTTACTAAGAATCATTATTTTATAGAAAAACAATAATTTAAGTAGATGGTTGAGTAAATAAAATATAGATTGGAATACTTTACGCACCGTGAGATAATCTGAAAGGGATACCTAAAGGAAATTTTAAACAATAAGGTACTTTGCACTATATATTATTTAGTCATCACCCTCGTCCGTTACACAATAGAGTATTACTAAGTAAATGTAAAACTATCTCAAATTTAGAGAAATCTTGAGGCACAGTTTAAACACATCTTATGCGTGGCATAAACAATTTTTGATAGGTAAAGTAGAAGTATTTGTAAATGAAAATTACCAACGTCATCCGAGGATTAGCATTACTGAGGAGAATATTTACATTGTTCCTTGCTTTTTGAGAATCAGTTATTACAGTTGTTTGTGAGATTAAAATAAGTTATCCGACAGCGGTCCAAACTTGAGAAATAATAAAGATTTGCTCTTAACTACGCTGGAACACCTTTCCTACAGTTACAATTATCATTTTTTTACCGCCAAGAAAGATTTAACGACAATGTTGCTGTGGATGTGTTCGTGTGTGACCGCTTGTGCCTGCTTGTCTTTTATTTTACGACAGCGGAATCAAATAACTGCTTATTTGTTAGAAGAGATAAGCTTTTAATGAGGAGATTATGTAGAAAAATAACTTTGTATGTTCGTATTTTTATAACATTTCAATAAATCAAAAAAGTAATTTTGGTTTATATTTGATTCACACATGTATTTCATGTTTCACACATTTCCAATTAAATAATATGTTGCAATAAATAATTATCTTACATTTTATTTTCTTGTGTATGAAATTTATAAGCGCACAAGAAATATAATTTGACCAAAAATTTTTTATTTATTGATTTTATGCTCAAATTAATTTATCTCATTTAATTCAGTTTCCTCTACTGTGAGTATCGTTGTCAGTTGTTATACTGTTGAAATCCGTTTTAACACTCGTTTCTTAAAGTGACCTTTAAGTTCTGTAGCTAATTTTCTTTAATTTCTTCTATTATTTATAACCAGTGGTCTTTGAAAGAAATTTTTGTGACAAAAGTGTTGACAAACGCCTTAATCTTACAATGATTTCAGTGGGAGTTTTGCCTAATTTGAAATTATGTTAAGATTTATAACGTTCAGTACAACTTATGCGTTTATTTTTATAAGCTTTTCTCAGTAGTATATATTGGGAATTAAAATTGACCCTAGGACGAGGTAAATTTTATAGCGAAAAAGTTAATATAGTATGTGCAGACGAACACTACTGTCAAAAATAACTTTATCGGAAGCTTCCATTTTAATTTGTCTTTTTTCTACATTTCACAATATTCTCCATAATCTGTTTTTTATCCATGTTTGTTTAGATGTTGGAAAAAGTAAAAATAGTGAAATAAGAAACATACGCAGTACAAGTTAAAAGTTACTATAGATCAGCGAGAAGAATTAGTATTTTTGATATGTTATGTAGACTACAGTCACTAAACAATTTTTTGCGTGTACTGTGCTATATCTTTTTATCACCTTATGAAACATAAAAACCTTTCTTATAAATTGACAGTTACATATTATTTCTCAAAATATTCACATGATGTCGTAATTGGAATGTCGTTTTCCAGTATTAGCTTAAGTATAACACAAACAAATTATTTTTGTACGACATTATTTAGTGACATTCAGAAACTGATTATATTAAATAAGCAATAAAACTAAAATAAAACCCCTATTTTCTCATAATCTATTTAAGATAATCATCTAACTCCCTGCTATTTAGTTTGGACATAACCACCGCTTTTATAAAATAAAGTTCCGGGGTAATTTTGCGGTAGTTACGCCAAATTAGCCAGTTAAAATTTTGTTTTCCAACTTGTGTCTTACTGGAAATGGTGCCATTAAAACAACGAATGGCGGCTTCAAACAGAGAAGCTATTGCTCTCCGCTACAGCCCTGAAAAGTTCGCCCTAAAACAAAAATGTGTGATCTATAAACCTATATATTTAATGGGGGTCGGAAGACGTAAATACGCTGCGTGAGTGCAGTATTACATTGTCAATTTCTACTTCTCCGAAGTAGTTGTTTTTATGAGCGTCCCGCTGTATTGTCCATTTCTCCTAGGTATGGCCGAAGTATGTGAGCAGATAACGAAATTTGGATTTATAGCGAAGCGTAAACCACTTAACCCAAATGACGCAAAATACAGTTACATTAGGAATTTAAAAATGAAACGTGGGTGTATACCAATTGCAAGACAATAATAGTAATTAGCTTTATTAATTAATTAAGGCAAAGCTTTCCCGCACTATGTCCTATACAGAAATATTACGGACACACCTAAATGGATGTATTTTACCATGGAGATTACGATATCATAGAACCGCAATTAATTGATCAAAATTTAGGTCAGTTTTTAACCGCTGTAATAAACGACATTAATTTTATCTAGTGCTGCCATAGAATAATAATACTTATAGCTTTGTTATGTTTCGTTTGGAATTATTGACTATAACGTAGTTAATTACTTTGCTGATCCATCGAACATCAATTTAGAACAGCTGCTTTAGCTCGTCAACGGACGCAGCTATAGCTACTCTTAATTACAGCCCTTCGAACATTTAATCTATTGACTACCAGGATAAGGTATTTGCTAACCGAGTTTTAGTACCAATTATAGAACAAAATATTTAGTAACGTTATCAAGCAATTATTATAGCAAATATTATTAATTCTTTTTTTTTAGAAATGTGCTTTTTAAAAGACAAAAAATTGATTTTATGGTATACAGTCAGTTAAGTAAGAGCATGTTCGGGTTAATGTGGAGAAAAATTATTTAAAAAATATTCCAAAAATATTTTTTAATAACTCCATTGGCATAAAATCTGCCCTTATAGAGGACAATAGGCATTATATATGTTTGAAGTTTAACTTATGGCAGTGTAAACTGTCTCAAAAGTCTTGCGGAGGAAGGTTCTAGTAAGGCCCCTTTATATTTCAAATACATGGGTACGTGGTACTCCATAAAAACAAAAATGCTATTGTATCAATAATGCGTCCAGTCGCTACCGGCGTTAATAATTGCCTGGCATCTTCGAGGCATGCTTTCGACCAAAGGCAAGGACTTCCAAATGTGACGCGTTAACTATTTTAATGTGGACACTTTTCTTCCACAAAATTTGTGTTTGATGTATTCCCACACATTCTCAATCGGATTTGCATCCGGCGACTGCGACGGTCAATCAAGTGCAGCGATACCAAACTGCTCTTTCTATGCTATGCAAAGCTTGATGCGCTATTTGCAGTATTTGCAAAATCCAATCCTCGTTATTCTTGATGAACCAACGTTCGGCAGTCGATAACAAATATTTCTTATATATCTTGAGCATTTTTAGATAATTTATATTGTATGTAAACAGATGCATCGTTCCGAAACCCAGTTTTAAGAAGCAGCCCCGAAGATGCACTTTTAATGGGAGTTTAGCGGTACGCTGTACCAACTTGTTAGTTTAGGTTAATCAGGCTCGTGGACGATAACATACCCCCATGCTCCAATCTTGGTCGATATTGTCCCTTGCCCAAGGAAGTCGCGTCGTCATAGGATTTTCACCTAACAAAGGTTTCTTCACTAAACTACGGCATTTTATATGCGCACAATGATTTATTCGGATACCTACGTACGATGTATCTATACCTTTGTTTCAATTTTGCTGCTTCTTAACGCGATGTTAAGGCCCGGTTTTGCAAAAACAAGTTTACGATCTGTTTTTTTGACTTCAGGGGACACTTTGCCTATCGAGCCACGGTCTGCCAAGTTACAGACCGTTTTTTTCTTCTTATATCGCTGCATCTATTTTCTGACGAATATTTTCGACTTGTTTATGTACTTGGCAGTCGTTGCATGAGACATTTTCAGCCCTTTCGGGAGAGTACAGAGGGGCATAGCCTCGTAGTGTGACCTATACGCGGCACTTATGGTCCTCTACGCGTTTATCTAGCAAAAATTCAATGCCAACTGAATATTTGGTGACAAAGCATCGAGGATAAAGGTGCCCTCTATTAACTCGCAAAATAATTAGGGCGATACCTTTTAGTAAGGCTCTGACGCCCCGCGTGGAAGCACGGCCTGTAAACTGAGAGATTAAGGCTTTCATATATTTACTCCGTCTGTCTGGTCGTCGTGCACCATCTCTGACGCGGGGCGATATGGCAAGCCTAAAAGACCTTTATTTCCCCCCTTGTTTGAGTAAATGCAGGTACTCAATTATTTTTAGTGACTAGATAGGCCACCCTCCAGACATCAGAAAGCTCAGAGAATAGGTCCGTCCGGACTGCAACCCGCGCCTCAACCGCTTGGACTACTCTAGCGGTGCGATACCTTTTACGAATTGCTAATTATACCAAACACGCTCTTACTTAACTAACTGTAGTTCTTTAATTTTAATATCATACACTTGGTGCAAACACTAAAAATGTATGCCATAAAAATCAATTTGTTACAAATTTATGTTACTTAAAGGGTAAGATTATATTACTTATAAAATATAATTTAATTATCATATAGCTAAGTCAACTTGCAAGGATGTAATAAAATATTTTTATATTTGCTATATTATTAGATGGAGAAATTCCAACAGTTCACAATTAGTATGTTACCGTTATGACGATTACACAATTATTCTATTAACCGTTAAAAATAATAAAACTGTCAATAAAATTGGTTTATGAAAAGTTAAAACATCTTGAACAAATAATTTTGGTCACATAGTAGGCCAGAATGAAAAAGTGTTTAGTATTGTTTCTGTATGTACTGTGCGTGGAATTCACTTGTAACCCGTGGTCATACTATTACCTGCACAGTGTAGTCATCATTAGTCAGATGTAGCTTTCCAAGTATTTGCGCTTTTTGCAATCAATTATAACCAGTTGTTTCTGTTTGCCTAAATGAGGATTTTTTTGTTTCTTTTTTCATTTTACCATTTTCTTAATCCATCTAGTATCTTTTGTTCTTTTAGTTTAAGCGCTTTATAAATACATTTTCTACTTTTGTCTTCATATGTTTTTTTATCTTCTAGAGTTAGTCCCAGCTATTTTCAATTTTTGTACTTTATTTGCCGTTAGCGTTTATGTTTCTACTGCGTAGTTTAGAATAGGGAGTACGTTTTGGTTGAGTAACTTTGTTTTTTGTTGCCGGTCAATTTTGCGTTGTAAAATATCTCTCTATCTTCCAAATACAACCCAACCCAGTTTTAACTTTTTATCTATTTGATTTATTTCATTGTCTAACTTTAATGTAATAAATTGTTCAGGATTAATATAACTGTCAACTATTTCTATAGTTTCGTCCTCCAACTATATATCAATTTCTGGTTTCACTAAGACGTTATCTTGGTATTTTCCTTGTTTATATTTAAACTGATTTCTATTGTATTACTATTTGTATCTGTTAACATTTCTTGTAAATCCTGTAGGTTGCTGGATCTTAGTAGAATGTCACTAGCAAATGGTAAATGGTTCAATCTTCTCCATCATTGTTTAACCCCTTTGCTTTTATGATTCTGCATAATCTATTATCTAATTCTCTAATATTACATACCTATTATCCATATCTATATACTATCTAATTCTCTAACTTTCTGTAATTTTATTTTACATGTAGCGTTTTTTGAATATTTAACTCCGTTATTTTGTAGATTTCATTGTGGCTTAATGTTCTACCGAATTTAGGACCTTTTTATAATATATGAAGGCAAGACATAAGGGTAAGTTATATTCTTTAGATTTTTTCATTAGGCTTCGTACTACTTGCGAGTGATCTTGACTACTATAGCTACTACAAAATTCGTCTGCTCTGGTCGTTTATAAGCGTCCGTCCTGTTGGTCAATCTATTTTGAATAGTTTGTATGCTTGTGATAATAGACCGATTGGTCTGTCATTTCTTAGTCTAGTTTTGTTATTTTTCTTAGACAACAACACTAATCTGCAATTTTTTATGTTGTTTTCAAATGAAGAGCTGTGTCCCAATGAACTTTTTCAACGGATTCTGAAAATTCCGTATCACGCCAGGTTTTTCAAGAAATCACAAAAATGTGCATAAAAAACGTAATTTTTTAATAACAATGACATGGGCAAACGTCCCGTGTTTATTTTGTATGCAGTTAGCATTAGGTTTTGCTTAATAATATGAGACGTCAAAGTTTTAGAAATTTGCATCTCCTAAGACGTAATCTTCTGTTTATGAGGAGGATTTTCTTTTAATCCAAGCACTTACGGGTTTGGTTGTCTGAACAGTAGGAACTGAACGTGGTCTTTTAGATCTTGGACGAATCTTGACACCTACAGTCTTATTAAACTATTTTATAGCCCGATACACAAGCATACACCTAATGCCGAGAAAATGCAGATTCTGAATAATTGCACTTTTTCAATTTCACACTTACGTAATGCTATTACAGCAACAAGGTTTTCTTCGTTACCTTACTCCATTGGTAAGTAATAAAACTTTCAAGAAACACAGTGTAACTTGCAACTTTAAGACTTGACAATTACAATGGTATGTTACCATTACAGATATTTTGATGATGTTTAAAGCAAGGGTAGATTTGGTTTTGTGGAAATACTAAGAAGCATAACAGGATAGACTGATTATAATATAAAATTGTTATTCCAGCTATTCCAAAACATATGAATATAGTTTTAGACCAGGTCGAGTGATAGTAACTTTTGGGCGAGTTCTTGTAATATGTTTTTCGTAAGGAGTGCGATAAACACCATAAAATCATAATTTTTTCTGAATAAGCAGAAAACTTTTGGTGATTAAGGGTTTATGCACATATTTTGACATTTCGCAGCAATGTTTGTTGGGGGACTAGTGACTAATTAGCATGATTAAGAAAATAAGCTTATGCCTATAAAATTTCCAGTTTTATTTTAATATCCCTTATACATTATTAAACACGTATTAATGATTTTTAAATAATTGTTATTTTTTAGTGGTTGCATAAAAATTGACAGTCTGAAGGATTATTTTAGTGCTTTAAATTTACATTTTTAGTATAAAATTTGTATTTATTGCTCAATCTTACCAACGCCCTACTTTTTCAGAGACCGATTTATTATTTTCCGACATGCAATTTTATACCTTTGTACAAATTGGATGCGTCATATTTAATACCATTTCATTTAACAAAGGCATCCTTCAATCGTCTACCTTTTAAGGTAAAAGTAGAACTTGCATTGAATTTAAAGTCCATTAGAGCGTTATACATAAACAACTGATTGATAGCTTTTAGTCAAGAATATTTTAGTAGAAAAATTAAGTCTTGGTACTAAATGTTAATTCAAAAATTATTGCTAAAGACCTTTAATTGATTAAGCTCACTAGCTTTTTGTACTAAAATTTATTTATAATTTTAAATAAGTTAATCTAGAGTTAAGCGTTTAAACTGCCAACAGTTAATGAGATTAATTTCATGCTATCATAAGAAGGAACAAATATAAATGTGTGCATTTTATGATTTAGACTAATAGAACTCTAAATATGCTCACATTCACGCAATGATTAAGTTAAATTTTGCATTTTAACTATTTCGCAAGTTTTTAGTACATGCTTAGCACACGCTGAGCTTCAACTACCTTTAGCGTTGCGAAATTTTCCATAAAGAAACAAGAAATTCAATATTTGCTTAAACAACTTATCAAAAGCGGCCGTTTTAAGAAATTTAAATGCATCCCGCTTTGTGGCGAGCTGATATCGACAGGCCTGACGAAAAGCGTTCCTTTGCTGGGAGCGCGCGGCTTATCGTCACATACAAATATTTGGCCACGAGAATGGCTAAATTGAAAGAAAAAGCGTCTGTTAGCAGTATTGATTATATCGCTCTCAGCATTAACTCGGATAGTGCCGAAAAACTGCCGGGTGTGATATTACTACTCTACTGCACAATTAATTTAGCTGAAAGCTGCAATATTTAATAATATTTAACAGCTCCAAGGGTAGCTGTGTGTATTCCATATAGAAATTAATAACTAATGTACAATCCATTAGATACATAAAAGAAAAATATAATAAAAACAAAAAAAACCTTTTTCAAAAGAACAAACCGTATAAAAAATTAATAAGCGATTTATTATTTGTGCCCTGTTATTTGTTAGCTTTTTCATGTATTGTCTACAATTTATATTTAAGATCAATACTAACAGTATACAACGTTTGATTTATTGATACGAACTGAGATTGTACTCAACAATATTGAATAAATAAGTAAAATAAAGAAGAATGAATTTAAAGTAACAACGTTATTGTTTAGTTTTTGCTATAATATAGTAACAATAAAAAATAAAACTTTTTGGTTATTTCGTTTTGTATACGCTATATCATTTTTAATTTTTTTATAGTAAATTTATTTAAAACATTTTTTCCAAAAATTTATAAAAATTTTAAGATTCTCTTATAGATCCGCCGCTGTGGTCTTGTGGTTATAGGCTTTGCTCCTCTATCTGGGTACCCAGCGCGCGGGCGAGTTCTAGTCTCGATGGAAACTTATGGGTGTATTTGATTTGACTCGAGGCTGCAGTCCTAGTAATCGCGCCTCAACAAAAAAAGATCTTGTGATGATTAGTATCTTTTTGGTAAAAATTTATTTTGTAACAGAACTTGTCCGGGTTGGCAGGCTATTTAAAAAACAAAGAGCATCGATAAGTTTTACTTAACAAATAGGAGTTTTTTTTTTAATTTGCAAGTAGTATTACAATTTATTCTAATCAAAAGATTGGGTAATTGGTTTGATAACAATATAATATTACTTGTATTGAGCTTTGTCCTTTGGCAATGCACCTCAGTTTAATCTCGAAGTTTGTTCGGTGGAGTATACTGATCTGAGAGCATTTAAGTACCCGATTTTACGAACACTGGCAGTCTGTAGTCTGGTTATTGTGGTACTGTTGTCTAGCAGGTTTATATTCTGGGCATTATTAAAGTGTATTAACAATGGCAGCAAGTTTAACGTAGTACGAAAGTCTTCTGTTTGTCTACATTTCTACTTATTTAGGAGTTGTTTCAAACATTCGAGAGATTGCTGTTGGGAGTTTAATTAGTGTTGTCATGTGCCATTCGTACAGCTTGGTTGGTTACTTCCCAAAACGATTTGCGAACAGAATGTGTGCATGTAAAAGATGGATAACCCTAACCATATTATACACATTAGAAAGGTCTACGGGAGTATGGTTTTGGTACAACCCTGATCGCTGCTTGAGCGACAATAATCAACTATTTCTTTATTTTTGCACGGAAGTTCAAATGTTATTTTGCAATTCAGTAAGGAGTTGATCTCGTAAATTAAATTGTTGTTTGGGTATATGTTTCTGACTTTGTCGCCTGTATTTTCTATGCTAATTTTAATGTCTAAAACTTTGACTCTTTTAATTGGTAGGTATTAAAGCAGATTTTATTAGTTTCCAAGCACCTTACAATTTTTCTGTTTGTTTTCGTAGTTTTAGCTGAAACTTTGCTAATAATTTTACGATTATAGTTGTTTTTGCTGCCATATCTATCATATCTATAATTGGTTTGATCATTTGAACACTCGGAATGGTCACTGATGGTGGTTGATGCTCTACAGTTTTGCGTGTATTGGAGTCGGCTTTCTGATCTTGTGATTCTTCGTATGCGACAGTTTGAAATTTGTTTTGTAAATCTCATATCTTTATTACGCCTTGGTTAATTCTGATTGCTATTAGAATCACTGGTCTTTTTATTTTTCTTGACTTTACTATGGTCCAGTCGTGGTTCAAAACATTACTATTATCGTTGTGGTTGTGGTTAAGATAATTGAGGTAGATCATTGGTAATGGAAAGCTTTGATACGTTGGTATTTGCGGTAGCATTACGTATTGTTGTGAACCATATGTTGCATTTGGGACATTATTATCTATTTGCATAGATCGGTGTTTATAATAATTTTTTGCCAGCAACTCTATGAAAATTAGCATACTGAAAATGTATTCAAATGCAGTTATTTTTGATCTGATACCTATTAAAATATAATATTGAAGCAGCTAAATGCGGCTGACCTTAAGCAAGCATGTCTGATTAACTTCAATGCACAAGGGTTAGCGTACACATCCACTTTTTTGCAAACTAGAGTTCCCGAATATTCTATTTTCTTCAAGTCGAAGTTGTAAATCGCCAGATAATTCAAATTGCGCAAACAACTGTTTGCAATTTTTACATTATCTAAATTACGTAGAATGGAAATTGTATAACAGGTTAATGTATTGTCATGGTCTATTAATTTACGCCTTAAGAGTTCCATCCTTTAAAAATTAAAAAAAAGTGTGAGTGTAATACAATTGTATTGCCAATTTTCTTTCTATTTTATCTACTATTCCTTCTACAAATTTTTAGGTACAAATTTTGAGTTTTACTAGAAATTCATGAATACATGCAACATTGTAGTATTTAAGTTTTATATTAGTAAGCACAATAAGCCATTGAGACTGCAGTGAAAAGTTTAAAACAATGTTCTTTAAATATCCACTAAAAACCGAAGTTAGGGTTGTATTAATCCCCTACTTAACCATCCGAAGATTAATAGTATTTTTAATTTGCTATGTTTTTGTATTGTTTTCATCGATTAACTAAGAAAAGAATCATTAAAATGAAATTGATAATTTTGTTTTTTTATCAGCGAATTTATAAAAATATGCTTTTTTGGTGTTAATAAAAAAAAAGACGTGCAGCGGTCAGAACGAATTGAATTTTGTGAATGTACAAATAAACAAAATTTGAAGTTACAGGTGGCCCAATGCTAGTTTTTAACAATATTCGTAGCTGTAATTAGAAACATTCGGAGAAACGACTAAAGGCAGTTCCATTGGACAGTTGGCGTATGTCCAGATTGCAAGCAACTTACAGTGTAGCAAAAGCTGCATTAAACTAGCAAAATTGACTGAATAAGGAGTCTGCAGATGTGGAATATTATTGTTTCTGAACTTTCACGGTCCATTTCTGTCTGAAATAAGCGGGAGGTGAGCGTCGATAAGTGAGTGTTCCCGGCTCATTTTTGAACCGATACATATCGCGCTTCATTGTATGCATGGTATGGGATGTTCCGGCATAAAATCAATTTGAGAACAGAATCTCTGGCTTTTGCACCAAAATCGAGCCATGAATATGTTGATAGCTCATTTTATGACTTTAAATAATTAGCATTTCCTTTGCTAGTAACTTCTTTCCCCTCTTCCTTCGAACGGCAGCGTCGGAAGGTAGTATTCACAATTCCTACTGGCAAACGTTTACCGGAGCTTCTGCCAATGCCATTAAAATTTAATTGCACGTAAGATTTGATACGCTCGTAAATTGCCGGCACGTAAATTTATCTAGTTGTGTTACGTTAATTAGGAACATTCTCCAGTTTTGTGGAACAGGTTACTTTAGTTTCTATAACAATTAACGACCTCCTTAAATTGACAATAATCAAGCAAGCGTATAACCATCAGTATAATTTTTTATACTTTAATACTTCTATTAAATAATAATTTTTTCATATTAAATTATATATCAAATTCTCATATTGCTAACATTTAAGATATGTTAAGTTATGATAGCTCTAAGGCACTTAAAATTGGAATTTTAAAGTTACCCAAGTTTTTCTTTTTGTATTTTGGTGACGGAAAATAAAATTTCAATAAATTGTTTTTGACTCATGATTTTTGTTGTAAAATATCTGCAAGGCATATTTATTATATTAATATTAATAATAATACTATGCATATCAGTACTCAGAATATTTTTTGCCGTTTTTACATAAATCAATATAAAAGAGTAGTAAAACCTTAATACTAGTCTTTTCAATTGTTACTATTATTAAACTCTTTATTTCTAATATAATCGTGGTGGCCGAAAAATAAGTTAAAATCTGTTAAAGAAAGTCTAATCAATATGATGTAAATCCCACTACCCTGTTTCGCTCTGTTAGCCAATACCGGCTTTTCTTTTAACGGTTCATTTTGAGCTTATTCTATGTGATTAGAGTGGTTGTCAGAATTGACGATTTTTCCAATTTTAAATATTACAAAAGTTTATTAAATAAAGCGAAATTTTTAAATTAATGTTAAGAGATTATCTAAAAATAGTTAATAACAATATCTTTTGTAACTAAAATGCTTAATTAATTTTCTGTCATACGTTAAGATGTGATTTTTGGTTGTTGTAAAATAGAAAAAAAACAAATAAGTGGTTACAATTTTTTTCCAGCTTTCATTGAGAGTAACAAGTTCCCAGCAGGCTAGAAAAAATCCATTTTAACTAATAGAAATCTAAAATCTGCCCACATAATATTATGGTTCAGTAGTCTCAACATTTAGTTTTAAACATATGCATAGCTAAAAAGTTATTAAAATTGCGTGAGCCTTAGTTCCCAAATTTGCAAAAATTTATATAGTTATTAATGTTAATTTTTTGCCCAATGGGAAAAGATTTGCAAGGATAACACTTTACTTTAGAAATTGAAGTTTATTTTTGAACAAGGAAATTTTTAAGAATTAATCAGAAATATTAAATTAATAAATTATATTTAAAAGTACTGCACATAATATTTGTAAAAGTAAATACAAGAGGTTAAGCAAATTAAGATTCTTAAAAGTATATCAAAGTTTGAAACAGCGGCAGTTGTCCAGATAATTTGTCAATTTTTTAAAGAATGGCTAATAAACGGAAGCTGCAAGAGAGAGGCTATAGTATAAATATGTTGACTCTATCAGCAATATTGCATTATTTAACAAATTAGTAATAAGAGGGTGAAATCCATCTAAATTTGTTAGAAAATCAAAATGCAATATAATGATATATGTTTTCCTCTAGAGCAAATGCACAGATGGACTAGACAATTTAGATATAGTGTTAATTATGTAAAAAGTTCTTTTTTAGCAGGCCAGGCGCACCGAATAGTGACACTAGAAGTAGTATAGAAAAATTGGTAGGTAAACAATTAGATCAAAAAATTGATATAATTTTTTAACAAAGGCAAGCATATTGAATAAATAAATAACAGAGAATGCTATGATAAAAAAAATTTCTATCTATCATTGAACGAATACACTAGCGAATTCTGGTACGCTGTTAGTTTCATGAAAAACTCTTTTTGACTACCAAATAGTGGTGTTAGAAGTCATTGCAACAGGGAAAAATTAGCGAATACTGGCAAATGTCTGAATACAAAGTATAGGAGGAAGTGTACGAATAGCTAAGTTTGAGGACAAAATATTTTTTCAATGTACTAGGAGCCTTATTTTCCATGCTATAGAAACTACGTAAAATGTGATGTAATCCTTTTATAATCAAAAATATTCGAATATTTAAATTACTCATATACTTAGTATGAATATAATACAAACAGATTAATGTAGATCTAGCATTAGCATAACAAAATCACAAAACAGCAGAAAAAAATTGTAAGGAATTCTGCAAGTTGTGTGCTGTATGTAGATAGTAGAATCACGTGCACGTGATTGTAAAAATTTGCATATCAATCATATTAATATGCTCTATACAGTGCCATCAGAGCATAATCAATTAATTTACAAACAGTTAATAAAAAAACAAATGTTTACAATATATTTTTTTTATTCTTAATGACCACTGAGGGCCCAAATATAGAAAGCATAAAAATGGGAGTTTAAAAGGTGTGCTATTTCATATTAATACAAAACCATGCTTCAAGGTTGTTTACCTGTAAACACTTATAAATTACGACGCATATGAACTAATTCTGATTTACATTATATATAAAGTACCATTTAAAAAATAAACTTCAATGGGTCCAGTTAGTTGAACGATGTCAATTACGCTAGTGTTTGAATGCAAGACTGGTGTCGTGGTGCAATTAGATATAAATAACAATGATTTTGAATGTTTTTTTTAATTTACTGATAGAAGAATCCTAAAAAAATATAAAAGTTAAAATTAAAAAATATGCTGAAGTGAAATTAATATAAAACAAAAAATTCCATAAAAGAAACATATATGTGGTATAAATAGCCAGGAGTAAAAAGGTATACCGTTTTTCAATTGTGTGGCGCAAATATTAGCCACTATTGTTGAGCTGATCCATTTGTCTGTATATCTTGGTTAAGCAAATTGATAAGTAGGACTATATTTACATTAATTCTCTATATACTACACCTAGATTACAATAACAAGTTTATGGAGAAATCACAAAATTATTTCGAACAAATTTAGAACGAATTTGAGTATCTACTGAAACCTCACAATTAATTAGGGCATATGCCCTTTTAACAATAGGATAGGAATAAAAAACAAACCAAATGAGTTGTATGATTTTTTACTGGCTGTCCGGAATTATGCAAACAAAACCACTAATGTAGATAAGGTTCCGTCGAAAGACTTTTGGTAAGGATCGCTGCATTTATGTGGATTGATTTTATACCAACCATGCTTTGATGAATTTTCTCTGAAAAAACAAAAGCTTAGGTGCCACCAGTGCAATAAAGAATAAAAAGGTCTTTCTACTGACAAAGAAAAATAATTTAAAAATAAGTAAAATACAGTAAAAGCCAAGTGAACATCCAAAAAATAGACGTTATCATTTACTAGCACAGAAACAAGATTGGTATCGATAAAGTGCTGCCCATTCTATAGAAAAATTCTAAAGCGATAGAAATAGTACATTACGATACGAGTGCGCAAAGTAGACCTACGAGCGCACGAGTATCGTATACTATTTTTCCTATTGAGTGCGCAAAGTTCGATACTGCGGTGCTGCGTGGGCGGAGGAAAGGGGGGTTCGGGGGGCGAAGCCCTCTCGAGTAAAAAAAATGTAAAAAGCTGTTTCAATATTTTTTACGATAAAAGTAGTATTTTGCGCACGCAAATACGTGCACAAACTCTAACTTTGCGCACGATAGTAGGAAAATGGTTTTTTCTATTTATTTCTATTATAGATTAACGTGTGACTGTTTTATAAAAAGGTAATAACAAAAAAACCTTTCAATATCCAGCAAATAATTTAAAAAGAAAGTCATCCGGCTAAATCAATAGAATTGAAAAAACTATTTTCTTTTACTTCTTCATTGTACCTAAAAATCTTTCTATAACCTATAAATTCAATCAACACAAAACGATTGCCTGGGTTCGACAAAAAGCTTCTTAGCAGAATTCTTGGGCGAATTCTTTTTTTCTTATTTCATACTTTGGTTAAATGATAAACTTTAATATTTTTTCTTTAATATTACCTCCAGATAGTTTGCTTTATTTAAACATACAAACATTCAATGAAATGATAAACTATAAAAGCTATAAATTAGTATTAGCATTAACCAATTGTACCATAATTTTATAAATTTACAGTAAGACTTAAAAAATACCAAATGAGACCTAGTTTGGTCTGTATTCAGATTCAGATATGCACCAGATTTCATCAAGTGTAGGTAGGTGTTTTGCGATTTCTCTTTATTTGTGATTATTATTTTTTACTGTATTGGTTTTGTGTTATCTAATTAATGATTGTTATCAAAATACTTCTTAATGTATGCCACGTTTTATAATTCACAAAATTATAGTACTTTTGTTGAAGATATTAAGCTTTGAAGATTTTCTTGCAAACCATATTGCGTATTTTTCAAGATTATTTTAACTTTTGTAATTATTGTAACCATTGCTTGAACGTGGAGTAGGGTGAATAATTTCTTCTTTTATTCGGCTCTCATCACTTGACGAATTTTTTGCATAGCCAAATTTCATATAGAAACTTTTAAGGCTTTTATTAGATTGTAAAATTATAAATATAACTGCAAGAACAAATTAGGCTGTGAAAATGAAGAAATAGGTTTTTGCTTACTCGTGATCAACCTAAATGCAATTAATATATCAAAAATTGCACGTTTTGTATATAGATAATGCTTATCGTTCGAAATACAGACACAGACATGTTGTGTTGTCGATGTCAGTGAATTCTTTATTTTTGAGATTAGCACAAAATTTTTGAGCGATACAAGGCAGTGTTTTCAATAAACTATGCAAAGGAACCAAAACTGACGTATAAAGTGGTTATGAAATCTATGCGGAAGTTGGGGTTGAAACCGTGGACGATCTGCTGGAGAGGGGAACGGCCGCGTTGCAACAACGAAGAAGGATAAAGCTATCTTGCGTTTTTTAGAAGACAAGCCAGGCCAAATACAACTCCGCAAGAAAGAAATTGAGATCTCTCTAAATATGATTCGAAGTCATCTGCGTAAAAAAACGTTTCTTTTCTATCAACTTTGTATTACTAGAAAAGAATTGGGAAAACGACTGGCGTCAGCAAAGAGAAATGTAGATTTAGATTAGGCTTACGTTTTTTTTTATTTCTGTGTATAGCCTTCCTTATTGAAAGCGTTGTCAGCGAAGAGTAATAACATTCTTCAGCGCACAGCAGAACACCAAGTAAAATTGCATGTTTGTGCATATTTACGGATAATCTAAACGCCTATAGAATGTATACCATCCACCAGAAATGCTTACTAAAGTCTTCTGAAAGTTTTTTTGGTTCTAACGGAACAAGTTGGGTTCTGCAATAAGGCAATGACCCTAATCATCGCAGCAAACTTGGTAGTGCATAGAAACAACAAAATAACGTCACTGTCATAAAATGGCTGGCAATGGTAAATACTAATCTCATTAAAATGTGTGATCGTACTATAAAAATTAAGCCCAAGAACAAACTAATGTACACGGTGAAGAAACTGTCATGTCCAATTAAGAAGATATATGCCTATCTTGGCTAAATGATTATGCAGAAAACCTCGCCGAAAGCTTGGTAAAAGGTGTAAAGCTATAATCAGTAATGGAAGTGAATGAATCAGATATTAGCTAATGACGCAATAGCCTATAATGTATACTTCAATAAGAAAAAAGAAATTTATCTATATTTTCATTTTTTCAAAATTACAGAGGTTACTTTATTATTGAACAGAATGTAGATGGAAATCGGAACAAGTTATATTTGGTCTCAACTCAACATAATTATGAAATTTTAACTTTAAGACTTCTCTAAGCAAGTAAATTGATAAAACTATTGTTTATAGCAATATGATATAACCATCTAACTTGACTTTTATATTATAACACCTTTTTGATTACAACAGATGCAGTACCAAATCTTTAGGACGTGGAATTGTATGTTATAGTTTTTTGTTTATAATTATCATATTTTTTTGCTTATTTACAATCTTCTCAACAATATACATAGAGTATTTAGTAATTTTTATGTTGCAATTGTGACTTGTATTGAGTACCATTCAGCGACAGTTCTTAAATTTTTAATCCCTTTTTTAAGCCCTTCTGGCCACGTTCGTTTAAGTCTACGTTCGACAAGCTGAGGGCGGTACATGGAATTGATGTTGGGACTGGTGTGTGCTGCATATCGTTGTTTTGCTTTAGTTGCATGGGCGGTAGTTACTTCGCTGATGAATGGTATTCCAAGATCGGTGTGGAGGGTTAGATTGGATACATACCATGGAGCTCCAGTGATCATGCGGAGTGTTTTTGACTGCAAAGTTTGAAGTATTTTAGTATCTGATGGTTTGCTGCATCCCCATAGTTCAATGCCATAGGTCCATATGGGCTTGAGAATTATCTTGTATATGCTCAGTTTGTTTTCCAATGACAATTATGATCGTTTACCTATCAGTCAGTTCATCTGTCTTACTTTCATGTTTAGTTGGGTTTTTTTTGGCTTTAATATGTTCCTTCCAATTTAGTTTTTGGTCGAGGCGTAGCCCTAAGTTTTTGACTGCAGGTTTTATTAAAATGGGTGAGTTATTAATCATCGCTTGTGGGCATACGCCTTTTCTTGTAGTAAAGGTTACCTGTGTAGATTTTTCGTTGTTTACCTTAATTTTCCACTTTTTTAACCACATTTAGAGTGTCTGCAGGTAGCTTTGCAGTTTTTCCGAGGCATGAATAGGGTCTACATCAGAAGTCAGGATTGCCGTATCGTCAGCGAATGTGGCCCTAGTGATATCATTGTTTACAGGTATGTCCGCAGTAAAGACTAAGTAGAGAAACGGTCCAAAGACGCTACCTTGGGGGACACCAGAGCATACCGGATAAAGATTAGATAGAAAGGCATTAACTTTAACTTGGAAGTAACATTCATGGATGTAGGATTTGAGGATGAAGTATATTTGGCTGGGCAATGATCGTTTTAACTTGTATAAAAGACCTTCGTACCAAACTTTGTCGAAGGCCTGTTGGACGTCAAGAAAGACTGAGGCACAATATTTCTTGTCTTCTAGGTTGTCTTTAATTGTATTCTCTTCTATGACATTGCTGAACTGGAAGTACTTTTGTCGAAAACCATATTGATGCTCAGGGATTAGTTCATCAATGGGTGTGCTTTCATGTATTCTATGGAGAAGTATTTTTTCAAAAATTTTGGATGCTGTTGGCAGAAGACTTATTGGCCGGTACGAGGTTGGTTCTGTAGGTGGTTTTCCCGGCTTTGCTATCATTATAATCTGTGCATACTTCCATTGGATTGGGAAGTAGCATAGACGCAGTATACTGTTATATATTGTGGTTAGAAGAACTACTGATTTTTTAGGTAGATGTTTCAGAACTTCTCTGATTATTAGGTCGTAACCTGGTGCCTTGAATGGTTTAATTTGTCGAATTTCTTTTAGAGCCTCTGCAGGTGTGAATGAGTTGATTGGCAAGCATAACTGACAGGCTGCACTGAGATAGTTCTCTATTTCCTCGTCTTCTATATTATTACCTGGAAGTGGAGTAAACACAGATGCTAAATGTTTGGCTAGTACTTCAGCCTTTTCTTCGTCAGACTGGGCCCAGTTTCGATCCAGTTTTCTTAGAGGAGAATTATCATATGAAAAGGTTTCTGTCATCATTGGAATTTTATAAAAAAAATAAATTTTTTTAGTAAAGAGCAAAACATTTGCAGTATTTTTAGTATCACTTGTTATACAGTTCTCCTAAATTTTCACAAAAGACGGAAATCTGATTGATAACGTTATCAAGTTGGTTTGGACGTTTTATTTGTTCTTGAGCACTTTGAGCTAACAAGAAACAATATTCATAAATTATTGATGCAATTTTTAAACATTTTTAGTAGAATAGCCAACATGTATATAAATATCTCCCATAACGTGATTATATAGATAGTCTTAACAAATGCTAAGTTTTTTAAAATTATGTGGAACATATGCCAATTTGCAAGGCGTAAACAAAATAAATTATTTATTTTAAATCAAACAAAAAGCAGAATTAATATGTTACTTAAAAGTAAATATCAATTATGAAAAACGTTACATTATAACTTTTTTGTTATAACAAATATCTTATAAACATTTTTTCCAACATATAAAAGCTTATTTCTATTTTTAGGTTTCATTGTAGTCTAGAAAGTTTTAAATAATCTTTTAATTTATGAAAACTTTATGAAATGAAAATGAATATTGGCTCTATTAAATATTTAAGTTAAATTTTTAGTTCTTAAAAGCACTAGTAAATATTTTTTGAGGTGTGCTATCTCTTCTTTTAATTAATACTACCACTACTCAATTTATTTGCGAACCAGCCGAAATTTATTATTTTCTAGGAATTTTAAAAACAAATAAGTCTGGATATAAAAATTCTGATTAGGAATATGTGGGAAACATGTAATTACTTTAAAACGGCTTTGACATTTGTACTCATTCATACGTAGAAAGCAATGAAAATTAATTAGTAACTAATCCAAAGGTAAATGGAATGAGTACCAATATAATTATTTATTTATGGGTTGTTTCTGTGGTGATCGGCGGGTGAATGACATCATTATAATGTAATTGAAATAGTTGGGGTTAGAACTGCAATTTAGTTTGCATTAAAGGTAGGACTCGCATTCGGATAACTCGAATACTCCGTTATTAAAACTTTGAATGCATGCAATTGAAATATTTTAAATTATTAATGTATTTAGTTTACTCAAATAGCCAAATTTTGCATTTCTAATATTCTCGCTATAATATTAATAGCTTTAATTTTATACAATTTAATTATTTCTTATTTTTACTTTCGTTGCCCTATAATAAGGAAAGTAATGTAATCGGCGAAAATTTGACCTACCCAGTTTTTCACATTTCTGGACGAATTATACCCTCAGAACACCAAAAAGTTGGTTTAGGCCATTGGTTCGTGTGTGTGTGTGTCTATCGGTCAGTCGGTCTGTCAGTAAACAGGATATCTCGAGAACCGTAAGAGATAAGGACTTGAAATTTGGTATGCAAGTTACTTGTAGGTAGGGGACGCAGCGCGAAACTTTTGGTAAAAATCGGCAGAGCCATTTGGTCATAAGGTCGCAAAATCGGTCGCAAAGCGGTCGCGAATCTAAACGGTTGAAGATACAAAACATGATTTGTTATTATGAGATAAACATGCATTTAAAATAAAAGTTGGTAAAATAGGAACTCGAAAAAAATTGAAGCTCAGGACTTTTAATAGACCGGGTGTTCATAAAATGTTTCGGGAAATTTATTTTACCGGATAGATCAGACCGAGACGAACAAAAAAATTACAATGAAATTTTTTGATCCGAGGTCAAATAAATAAGTTATAGCCGATTAAAAATTAATTAAACGGACCAATCACAGCGCGCTCGGAGAGCTTACTGGCCGACTGCGGGAGGACGGGGGGGAGCGCTTGGCTAGGAGGGAGCACGCAGGCGATAATGGGGAAGGCAATGCAGACGAGCTCACACGGTTATCTTCAGTGACGTAGCAAAATTTTAAGTACGAGTCAATTATTGTCTTGTATTGTTTATTTTAATCAGCTTTCGAGTGTTGGACTCGCGCCTCGTCCTTTTTTAAATTAACAAATTTTTAGAAGAGAGCAGCGCAGGGCCGAGACGATGGACCCGGTATAATATATAATAACAGAATAAGGAAAGTCGTGTGATGTTCACACCAGATTTTTTTAATTATAAATTTTAAGCTACTCTGTGGCACATTAATTATGTAATTATATTTTATTATATGCCAAATTACAACCACATAGAAAATTCTGTTTACGTAGAGGATTCATTAAATTTCTTGTAATTTTTAAATTGGTGTAGCAACTCAAACAGTTTGTACTAGTGCTCGGTAAATAAATTCGACCAAGCATTTTCTACAAAACAACCGCCGACTTCCACTGCAGCGTGACTTTTGAACGTGCCATCAAAAATAAACCAACAAAAATATTAGATGCGAGATGAGTGTGTTAATAACGAAGCATTATTTTTGAAGGAACTATAGCTCTCGCGCGGTTGTTATGAATTGCTGGTCATTGCTTCATTTATACAAAAAATATGTGAACATTTTACTTTTGTCCAGCAGGTAAAACGCACTATATCCGAAGCAAGAGCTGAAAGCATCTCATTACATGTAAATGTAATTTCACCAAAAGTAAACATTGTCTTTGTGAATGTAGAATTACCTAAAACAAACATACGCATTTGACATACAGTTTGTTCGGTTTGCCTCTAGCGTTCCATGACTAACTTGTATAAGGCAAAGACATTTTTTCGTTCGTGCAATTTATATTTATTTTGCAATGATTTCAAACATACTTTGTAACAAAACATTTAAATGTGATTTTATTATCCGCATACGTGGTAAAATTTAATAAATTATTCAGGCATGTTAAAAGTTAAGTAGCGGCTGGTGTTTTAAAATTTATTTCAAATACATTAAAGGCACAATACAATAAACAAGTAGGAAAGGTAATTTTGATTTTTAAATTATTAGTTGAATTAAAATCATAAAAATTTCTAACATTTTGGATATTTTCAGAAAAGCAACTTTTTAAAGATACAAATAGTAAGTCAATCATAGTAAATACTCTCATTTCATTTAAATTATTCGAAAAAAATGATAAACGGAACTTTTTTTCATAAACAAAACAAGTGAATTAAAAAGTAATAAACCATCTAAACCCACTCTTTTATGTTTGATTAAAAGTTTTCCAATTGATTACTTACTGGTAGATTATAAGTAGTCCACTGCATATTCTTAGATGATACTAAATTCAATTCTAAATAAATCTTTGGCGAATTTTTATACTTTGCCTTGTGGAACAATTCCGAATTATGTATTACTGTGCATAATCTCTCCAACCATACTTTAAACGAACCGGCTATTTAAGCTCCTGACAAAGAATTGAACTTTGCTGTCACTTCAATTCGTGCCTGTACTGAACATTATATCCCAGGTAGAATCATCTATTTCAAAACTCTCCGAAAACATAACCAAAATATCAGGCAAAATGTGACCAAAGTGTTAAACGGTCGTATTATCCAAATCCAATATCAAACTTTCTAACTTATAAGACCTAAAAATTCAAAGACGAGATAAAAACCTTATAATCTTACTGAAGGAAAAGATTATTCTCAACAACTCAGGCTACATCGTTATTATTTACTAAAATTATCGGACTATTGTCAGATACCCAATAACTTACCTTAAAAAAATCAAGATTTTCATTAACAATTCAAACGTATTCCTCGATACCAAAATACTCTTCATAACTCAAGAAAAATTTCCAAATATTTTAAAGTTATCAAGCAAAGTGCTCCCTTACGATCTGTTGTCAGTGCCTTTGGTTTCCCTATATACAACTTAGCCAAATACCTGTCTAAAATCCTTCAGTCCTTTACCGAACAAGCTTCATCACATGTCCGAAACTCCTCGCACTATTTAGAAATTTTTAAATTTTTCCCATACATAAAGATGACATAATGATCAGTTCAGATGTTACCCTCCCTATTTACTAATATTCCCACTCTGAGATTTTGCAACTTCTAATAACTGATCACAGTCTAGAAGTTAATAAACTATTGCCTAACTAATACTTATTTTACGTACCAAAACAGATTTTATTGCCGGACCAATAGCTCTGCTATGGGTTTCCTACGCCTGATGGATAAGATACGTTGACGATACTTTTGTTATCTAGCCTTATAGACAAAATATACTTTCCCAATTTCCTTTCCATTTACATTTTATGCCAACATCAAGTTTACTATGGTCGAGCAACAATTCTCTCCCTTTCTTAGACACCCTCATAACAAAAATTTTACACTGTCCACAGAAAATCTACCAATACTAAAAGTTATGTAAACACTAAATCCCATCATATCTTTAGTTAAATCCACTCAGTTCCAAAATCTCTAATTACCTAATCCTTTAAACTTTCGTATACTACTAATCGACAAATTAAAATTGATACCATCACTGATACCTTCAGACAAAATAGATATTCCAAAAAAATCTTCGACCTACACCATTAACAATATTAACCAAAAATAGCCGTTTTTCTGGCTAAACTAAAACGTTCTTGCATTATATTACAGGTATCATTGACAAAATAAATCGCATATTGAATAAACAAAATATATAAACCATGTTTACGACTAACAATAAAATAGTTTACTTCATCCGCTCAGATATGGACCATCACCTTCACTAAATGCTTTGTGGTAACTGACAGAACCTACATTAGGCAAACGAATAGATAAATATTAAGCCATATATGTGAACATTCTTTGATTGTACGAAATAGCGATAATTGTTCGACACTGGGCAAACATAATAAAGAAAGAGGACAAAATAAGAAATTCCCCAATTCATTGCATTTCTCGTCAAAACTTGTTCCCATCAATCTTACATTTCGGATTCTATAAATAGCAAAGTAGAGCACGCAAAAGGCGAATCCTCTTCTTTGACTCATAAAGTTTGGAAACTTTTGACGTTTCGTCAAATCACACGAAGTTATGATTTGAATGTTGAAAATGATCTAATTCGAAAATTTATTTACTTAAAAGGTAGGACAGCCCAAAGCCAGCCTAATACAGAAAAACAAACTTCCAGAACTTGATATTGGTGCCATATAGTATTTAATTTTAAATTTTTAAAAACTGATCGTAACAGAAAATTTCAAATTTTGATTTATTTCTTAGTTATAGCCAATAAACCGAACATAATTTTGATGCACTCGTTTAATGAGGCCATACATCACATACCATAGATATCAGCCGTTCTTGAGAAATTAAATAGTAAATATTCAATAAATAGGAACAAAATTTGGAAACATCAGAGATGCACAAGACAGAAAAAAATAAAAAAAGTTTTTAAAATTAAAAGTCTATTTTTAATTTTAATAGAAGTTGAAAAGTCGATCCAAATCGTGCGCAACCGAATGTATTTGAGTACAGTCACTCAGAGTCGACACAAACTAAAAATACGAACACATAGTCTTCAAAGTTTGCGACAAAGGTTTTCTTAAAATTGTAAAAGCTAAGAATTATTGAGCTAAAGCTTCGAAAAATTTTAAGCTCTAGGATATCTTGTGATTCATAACTTTTATAGCTCACTTGAATATTAACAGCAGATAGAAGAAGTCACTATCAAAACAGGAATTGCAAACACATGCGAGCAATTACCAGTCTCTAATTGTAATTTAGTATATATTCACATTTTCCAAATTAATTAAATCGTAAAATATCAGACGCCTGCAATTTGCAGAACATAATCAGCTTTGTAACTGCAACCCAATTATACAAATGTTTAAATCATTTAATTTACTTCAGAACATAGGATATATTTTATTAGAAATTTATTTAGCTACGAAACTGGGTTGGAGCGAATAAGTTAAAATTTTATTAACCTGTGTGCAATTGTAGGCTTGAATTATAGAGTACAATACAAGTCTAGGTGTTTTTCAGCGCCGCCGTTTATCGATTGTATTTACAATTACGGCTGATTCATCAACCGACTAAATTTTCCACAATAACTGTAATTATTTTAAGCTCATCTGGCAGCGTATAAGCTCGGAAACGGGGAATGCTTCAAACGGAATACAAAATAAGTCTTTGGTTGCTCGTGTGGCAATGTCAATTTCAAATAGTGTCTTTCGAAGCATTAGCAAAACCTACTTACATGACAAATGCCTAAAACTTGTAGACATTTACCTCCGTTCGAATTATCAGCTAATGGAGCCTGCATTGGTAAGCACAGAACAGAAATCAGCCATTGCGGATAAGACTACTGATGTAGCTTAATGCATAGAGCTCGTTCCACTTAATAAAATCCATTCCAGAAGATACAGAATTGAAGCTATAAAAGCAGGAAGCTTTAAGAGCCTTTTATTAAAATTTGCCGGTTAAATGTGCCGTTTTATGCCGATGTATGATGTCCTACGGCAATTCATATACTTACGTAATTTTAGTTTAACATTTTTTTTGTTCTATTAGAGTAGAACCTGTAGAAAAATTAGATTTGGTTGTAGTGCTGATTTTTTACAACTCAGTTAAATACATTGTAATACCTAAAAACACATTAAAAAGGTTTTTATACCTTTTCTAAGCAACATTTCATCTTGTACTTCGAACTTACACTTGAAACTTAGTTGAATCTTTTTAAAAAAGCTTTTATGATGTATACTAGATTATGCAGTAACAAATAAAGCAAAAGTTAAAGTTAAAATTTTATAAAATATACTTTGTCGCATTCTGAAAGCTTATTTTAGTGTTATAGTACATTTTGTCTATAACTTGAACAAGTAGGAGCAAAGCCAACAGTTATGTGATATTTGTAGCGAACTATTAAAATAAAGTACCGTTTTTCTGTTGCATAATACATTGATTTAGACAAGTTAAACAGGCTTCTGAAATTTGAAGTCAATTTTCAAATAATAACTATAATAACTCAAATTGATGCGAAGGCTTTCAGGGCTGGTATTATAGTGCATCAGGTAGTTGGTTCTCGGGTTGTTCTGGAATCGAACGATAGGATTGCTTTCTTAGACTACAGGTGTTCAGATTAGAGAATTACGCAAATCACCTCCCAAGTCAAAAAAATAGTTGTAAAAACATTAGCAAACCAAGCACGATGTATATGTCAACCACAGTTTCTGGATGAGAAATAAAAAAATTTGGAACAAGTCTTACAAGGAAATGGCTACTTGAGGACGGAGATAAACAGAGCAACTAAATCTAACAAATGCGCACGAAAAACACAACCGAAATTGGCCACGGTAGTCAAAGATCATCAACAGTAAACATAAAATGGAAACCATCTTATACCACTACTACTAAGATACGGGATTTGTTTTGACCAACCAAAAATACAAGAAACCCACAGAATACAAGGGTGTACTGCATGCCATGTTCGTGTAAGCAAGTCTATATTGGGACCATGAATCGAATGATTACCACCAATATAAAGGAACACAAACGTCATCTACGCGAGAAATCAGCACTTGCTGAACATGCTTTGGAAAATCCTCACCACGAAATAAAATTAGGGCAATCACAAGTTGAAATAATTGTAAGAATTACTACACGAGATTATGCAGAGAGGCGGTAGAGATTTATAAATTAAAAATAATTTTAACAATGCTGACATGTTACCTGCAACGATCCGATTGACGTCAGCAGCTAGTCCGATTGCATTATCAACTACCACACTTGCTCGAGTATAAAAGCACGAAATAGAAGATTTTCTTGTGTACAAAACGCGAAGAGTTTCCAAACTCCGACCACGGCCTAACAACCCGAAAACGAACCACACGATGCACCACAACTATAATAAGTGTTAGGTGAGACATATTTAACTGACTAATTATATATTTTTAAATCTGTAATTAACAATTTAAAGAAAATTATTAATTCGTTAACTTTATTTAACACCAAATTCATCTAATCTAAAGTCCGGTCAATCAACAATTACTTTTTATAAAAAAATAAAAACATTAAACAGCTTATAACTCAATCACCGCCAATAAGAACTGAAAATGGTTGAGTAAGAGACAACAAGTAGAAAGCAAAGGTTTTCTCAAAACATTTCAAATAAAAATATTTGAAGCGAAAGAACAAGGATAAAATGAATAAATACTGAAAGTAAAAGATAAAATCAAAGAAAAAGAAATAAAATTTGTTATCCCCCCGGTAAGAAACAAAATAAATTAACGAAAACATAAACTTTAAGAATTATAGGGACAGTATTGAAGTAGTTATTTAGAAAAGGATTATTAAAAGTAATAAGCTTAATAAAAGCAGCAATTTCGATCTAAATTTTTAACAAGCGTTTGTAAGGTGGCTAAAATAATAATAAAATAGACGCCTGGAAAGCCATCAATCAAAACAACAACACATCGGCCTATCTCACTCTTACAGACAATCTCAGA
This sequence comes from Sinelater perroti, assembly GCA_036346155.1. NCBI lineage: Eukaryota > Metazoa > Arthropoda > Insecta > Coleoptera > Elateridae > Sinelater > Sinelater perroti. The sequence goes on along the minus strand of JARFIY010000013.1, from coordinate 5,864,101 downwards.
AATACTTAAAAAACTGTTTTTTAAAAGGCTAACACCAATAATAGAAAGAAAAGAGCTGATTCAAAGACAACAGTTTGGTTTCAGAAATCAATATTCTACCATAGATCAAATCTACAGGCTAACAACAACAAGTGAAAAGTCTCAAAGAAAAGAAAGTCTATTCAGCAATATTCTCAATGTTGAGCAGGCTTTCGACAAAGTTTAGCATCAATGATTGAACCAGAAATTTAGAAAAATACTGCTGAGACAATTTTTCAAACTACAAGTTTTACATTGCAGATAAAGTGTTCAGGGTTAGACTTTGCAGGAAATTAAAGTAGAAATACTACATGGCTGTGTACTGGAACCAGTGCTTTACCTCTTTACAGCACTGATATCCCTACAACCAACCAAGTAACGATAGCTATTTTCGCAGAAGACACTGAAATCCTGGCAACAAGAAAGGGACTATAGAAACAGAAGTGCTACAGCAAGCCTTAAACGAGATAAGTTCGTGGAAAAAAGATGGAGAATAATATTTACTAACACCAAATCTGTGGATATTAATAACATGAAGAAGAATCAGTAATACTAAACAACATCTTACCACATACTAATGTGTAAAGTACCTGTGAATACACTTAGAAGCTAAATTACGATGAAAGGAACATATTAAAAAGAAAAAAGAACAGTTAAGTGTAACAAAAACTGCGTTATCTACAGAGATCTATAGATAAAAACTGTATTAGAGGAAATAAAGAAAATTGCTTAGAAGCTTGAGACCAGACTTCATGAACATGTAAACATCCAGGCTCTACAACTCCTAGATAATACAAAATTGGAAAGAAAACTATAGAATAGCACCATTTGAGTTAGTGTAAAGTGACAAATGTGCAGTGTAAAATCAGAGTAAACCTTTTAACAGGTGAAAAGTGTGTGCCAGAATACCAGAACTGAGAAGAGAATTGATGGGTGATGTATTATATAAATATTAGATAATTTTTTAGATAAGAATTGCTGGTTTGTCTTTAGACTAGTTGCAATATATATTTATTTAAAAAATCTGATCTGAAAATTACTTACTATATTGCTAATTTAAATTTTACCATTCAAAGATATAAGCAATTCTTTGGTAAAATGTTTATATTATTTAATTAAGGAGTTACATTTTATTTTAAAACAATTACTGAAAATATGTAAGACAAAACAGATGTACGTATTTGAGTGTATTAAAATTAAAGATTGGTCATCTGATCAAAGTTGAAAAAAATAGTTGCAGAAAGTGTATCAATTAAATTATTAAAAAACAACTAGGCAATAAACACGTTACTAGTGAATATATTGAAAAACAAATATTTATTATAAAAATCGTAAAACTACACAGTTTCTTCCTTACGCCACAACTTTTATATGATCCTTTTAAGATTATTAAAAGAAGCAAATAAATTGATCAATATTAGCAAAATAATACATATTTAGGGTAGGTTATAAAAACACTCTTAAAAGTAAAAAAGTTATATAAATTTGTATACTTGAATTTGCATAGTCACAAACACAAACATATTTTTTGTAGTTTGTTTAAATGAACTTTGATAGTATACGAGAAAGAATTTTTGGAGTAGAATGTTCTTTTTTGTTTCACTAATTGTTGAAAACTGTTGTGAGCTCATACTGAAGTTTAAGTTAAAATTTCATATTCCGTAAAACAAATATAACTTTAGTTCTATCTAGAAACAAAAATGTGTAAGCAGTCCAAGTATTACTTTAAAAATAAATGTTATAAAGAACTTTACGACGCCATTTTGCTAAAGTCATATAACGTTAGGTTTATCAACTCCTCGCAGACCATGCTTGCACATATTCAGGTTAATAAAATTATATCAAAAAGTTTATGCTACGCAAATTTTTAAGGAAATGTACACACTAAACATTTTTGGGTAAGTGTAATCTCTTTTTTATATTCCTTTTATTACCTGCATTATTTACAGATATCCTTTTTTAACACGTGCATATAAATTAAAATTTTAACTTAAATTATTGTTGATATAATATTTTGTATGTCACTTATTTTTATCATCTATGTATGTTAAAATTTAAAGAATTATAGAAAAATAACACCTCATTGTAATTTGATATAGTTTTTTCCAAATTATAAAAAGTAGAAGAGTTTGATTACCATAAAGCCCAAGATTTATTCACCTGAGGCATGTTGGTTATTGTTATTCAATTTGATAAAATCAGTATTTTAAATAGATACTTCTCTGAAATATGATGTTACTGTAGTAAAATAAAAAATATTTTTTTGTGAGAAGATTGAAAGTATCAATCTCTTATAGATGTAAATACAAAATTTGCTTTGGCCAGACTTTTTTAATTTTATTGTGTATGTGCTATTAAGCGGTGATTGATATTCTAAAACTAAAGATCTTTTGTCTCCAGAGAAGAATTTTTGAAAACGTTGGACTGTTATTCCAATAGTCATCATTTGTATTTCAAATTTTGTTAAGTATATTACATAAATGTCAGACAAGAAAACTTGTGTTTTGTAACATTATTTTGCATTTTAAGTCAATTTAAAATTATTACCTATAATCAGAACCTATATAAACAAAAGAAATTAGGAATCTGTTGTACAAGGTTCTATGCTACATAGTTCATTTACTTCGCTTTTGGTTAATGATCTGACTATATCCTTTCACCTTTTTTTATTCAAAAGAAAACCCTTCGGAATTGAAGAACGTTTCAATTTTTTGCTACTTTTTCTACGCTTTTTAGTTTCTATTTCTATTTCTATTTGTTTAGCTTTCGGAAATGAGCATACTTATTTCAGGGGTATTAAAAATGTTGACTTAGTTAATTTGAAACAAAAATAAAAAAGAAGCTGTCCAGTACACTTTGACGGAGTTGATTTGAAAGTTTCTGAAGTTATTGTAAAAGTAGTTATAGCAGTGCTTACTTTATCAGCCTCGTTATCTATTGAGTGCATTCGAGCTCTGAAGAGGTGATTAGAATTAGTTCTCAGTAGTTTGGCACGAAAGAAAGTTTTTAAAAATAGTTTCTAATAGAGGCAATATACCCAGTCTTTTAATTTTATATTTCGGGGTATTGTTTTCTTCCCCCAATTTAAATTTTTAGGCAGGGAATTATACATATTTTTTAATTTTGACTAAAATCCTATACTACCTAAGCCGAGCATGTCAATTTAGTAACTCGGCACAGAAGTTAGTAATGCGATTAGTAGAGACAATAGTAGAGTCCAAAAGAAACATTACATGTAATAATTAGATCTCTTTAATACCCTTCAGCATCAGTTTACGCGAAGACTTTTATTGGAACATTAAAAAAGAACAAACGTAAAGTCTTTCCAAAATCTGCTAGAAAATTTAAAAATAGTCTTTTTAGTTTCTAATAGAAACATACGTTAGTCTTGTATGTACCAAAAAAGATTATGGTAGTTTTAGGCATATCAATCATGTATGACAGCAAAGCTATTGATCTCAACACAAGTAATGATATAAAACTTATTATTATTACCACCTACAATGATACGAAGTATAGAATAATATTTTTAATAAAATGCGTAGGCAATATGACACTGTTCTTAATATTTAAAGAGTTAATAGACAATACAATAACATCAAGGATCTAAACTTCTTGAAAACCCTGGAATTTTATTTAAATGAATTAGAGATAGGTCACACCATCACTCTAAATGTGATACCAAAACAAATAAACTGTTTTTGAAAAAATGGATCCACTGCAACTTTTACTACTAAAGATAGCTGAAATTGGTCGGTGTTTTGCCTGTCAGAGAAAGAAATAATACTACCAAAAGGACGCACAATAAATGCTAGAAATGGGATTACCAAAAAAGTGTGTGTTAACAGTGCTTGCAATTAATAAATTTGTAACATTTATGGTAAAAATTCTACAAGCAAGTTTTTACAACTAAATATAATGTTTATTTCTACTTAACATAACTTATAAAAGTTGATTGTTAGTTTAATGAATGTCTTTCATTACTACACAACGTTTCGATTAGTTAAAACCAAAATTGGTAAAGTGGTAAATTTAGTATTTGAAAAGCACATTAATTTTGTTTTAGATGTAAACCATTGTAAAACCAATTTTTGAATAACATTTACCCAAAGTCAGTGTCAACCATTGAAATTGACACAAAATATATGCAAAAAAAAAACGGGGTTGGTCCAAACCGCGCGCTTACTGAATCGAGCATTATTTTTATGCTATAATACCACCAGCTGCCAAAAAAAGCTTATGAAAAGGTAAACTATCTGTAACGATGTAAAATATCTAGGTATTCTCTTAGACTCAAAACAAACATGGAAAACACACATCCAAAAAAAAAAAATACAAAAAATAGACCTCAAATTTAAGAAAATTTCACGACTCGTGGAAAGTGAATCACCACTGTCCTTAGAAAATAAAGTTTTGTTTTATAAATCAATAATCAAGTCAATGTGGACGTATGACACTGAATTATGCGGAGTGTTTGTGCAAATCAAACTTCGATATTATCCAGATGTTACAATCAAGTCTTAAGGCTCCCTGGTATGTATATAACAGAACTTTACATAATGACCTCAAAATCCTCTTCGTCGATGGAGTTATAGCTAAAAGATCTATAAAACGTTAAGTGAAAATAGCAGTCCATCGAACTGAGCTAATTAAGTTAATAATAAAAAATTTACAAAACAGACGGTTCAAGTGTAAATGAAATATGAAAACTGTGCATAGTACTGGTGTTTAGTGTTTTTTGTATTAGTGAGGAGGCCATTGTAATCCCAATAGAATAATCTACGGTAGCATCATTGAACGGTTCTGTATAACCATATTTAGACAAGATTAGCTTATAGAATAATATGTATTCTAGTTAATAATAAAACATATAAACAAATTGTAACAAAAGGCTACACAAAGAAAATCTAGACATTTGTGTTTAGACTACAGATGTAAACTATGTCTAGAATCTTACTTACTGATATATCATACAAAAGAATAATTTACATAACTATAATTTTAAAACATTTAGTTTAAATTATATTTTCTAATAACAATAAATATATTTTGAATAAAATTGTTTAAAAAATATAATTTACCGTATATAACATATTTGCCAAGGATAAAAATCATAATTCCAGCAAAAACGACGTTTTTTGTTCAAGACCGAAATGTTCTGTAGATTAAGTAATTAATTCATTTAAACAATTAATTAATCAAAATGATTTAAGTATGATAATAGGTAATAATTAATTCTTTTACAGGAGCAATATTACATTTTCCAAATTAAAACGTATATTTGCAATAGCAAAATATAAGCTTTATTGGTGGATGACCATTTTATTGTGTTAATTAAGTACATTTTAAGCATAACTTCATAAAAGAGATTTAGCATAATTTACAATTAATATCTTGATTTAATAGTGAAAAAAAACAAAGTTAATTAAGTCTAATTAAGATATAAAAGATGAGTATTGAACGCTTTCCCTTCTTGCAAGACTTCAATTGACTATAGAGCTAATTAATACTATACCTAGTATTACCATAAATACCGTTACAAAATCAAACTTACTCTTGCACCATAGAGCATAAAGATATTTACATATGACATTCAAATGATTTTGCAATTGTCAAGTCTTAAAGTTATAAAGACTTGTAAGTTACATTGTATGTCTTGACAAGTTTGGTTATTTACCAAGGCATTAGCGCTATGTTACTGTATCGGACTATGAAATTATTTAATGAGACATATGGTGTTGAAGATCGTCCACGATCTGGAAGGTAGTCAAAGCTATAAGTGTCTGAATTAAACGAAATTCTCTTCGTAAGCAGAAAACTATGTCTCGAAAGATGCAAATTTCTAAAACTTTGATGTCTTCTATTATTAAACAAAACCTAGGACTAGTTGCATACAAAAGACATATTTGCTGACAGATGCTTGAAAGGAAGATAAAAGAGAGAAAGCAAAGAGGTTGTTTACCGAATACGCACTTGATGGCTACAAAAAATGCTGTTTTCAGATAAAAAAAAATTACAGTGGGGGAATCTTTCAACAAACAAAAGTTGACAGGGTCGTCCAAACGAGGATCTTAGCTAGTGTCTAGGGTTCAGAGAGGCAACCATCCAGTTGCTGTAGTAATTTGGCCCTATAGTAGTTTAGACCTCAATCCATTAGATTACAAATTATGGGCAGTTTTAGAGGGCGTAATATGCTCAAAAGATACCCTAGCCCTAACGGCTGCAGTCAATAACTTTCCAATGACTGTAGCGCAAACTGCCATAGACAAGTGGCCCTGACGTCTTAAAGCTTGTGCAGAGGTTAAGGGTGGTCGTTAGATAAATCCTAAAAATATTATGAAGAACAGTTAATCGGCATTATGGGGATACTATGTATTGAGCTTAATTATTCAGCAGAAACATAACATTTCGGTCTTATTGTAAGATTAATGTAATAAAAAGAAGTTTTATGTTCTTTCTATTAATGCGTAAAAGTCGCAATTTTAGATTTTTTATGTCACCCATTCATAATAATGCCAAATTAAGAAACGGATTCAATTATAGGTATTGATATGCACATATTTTATTTTTATTCGCATATATCGAGGAAATCAATAATGATGGGAGAACTGACCACCAAATCAAAGATAGAGTGTAAATCGCAGTGATTTAGAGTTCGACCGAAAGCCATAAAAAGAAAACTAAGCTTATTTTATTATGGGCGACTTCTGCTTAGCGGAGGCTCAATTTGTGTCCTATATATCTTCGAAATTACGGCGGAGAGCTGGAAGTACTACCGGAATGAAAAATAAATCTTGTAAACAAGAAGCAATATTTATTTAGGGTGCAATTGTACGTAATTAAAGATTTAGCTACAAAGCGAGAAGTGCCGAGAAGTCACAAACGGGGGCGGTTCGATGCAGGTGCTGCTGTGCCGGTGAATAATTTACAGGCAACTGGACGAAGCAGATTAGATGTGGTTTACCAAGCAATAAGGTGCACGAGCGTATAATTCCGACATGGTACACATACATGAAAGATCTTAGGCATTACACAATATGCACCTCCAGCGATAGTCCTCGAACGATTTTGGCATTCGTGCTAGTAAGCTTTTTCTAAGAGTGCTCTAGTGTTCCACATGGACGAAAACAATTTAGTTCGAACGGCGCCGAAATGTGCGGCCACTGCTCTTTGGACGCGCGGCGTATCTGCAGTGGCGAAAAATAAAACCTCGTCGTCATTGGAGATAATAAAAAATTTCAGCCCTAGTTTCCTAGAGTTCTGTAATTTACTTCGGCTTGCTTATAATCTTCACGTGCAACGCGAGCGCCGGTGTAAGGTGCATGAGGCAAAGGGCACGTAGGTCAGGTGCTCAGCGAATTTACGTTTACTTTAACCGGACCATCAGGAGCCAAGGTTTCATAAATAAAATTTTAATACTACAACCATTTAAACTACGTGGAAGTGGGTCACCTAAATCAACACTCATTTTTAGTCTTTCGCAAGCCGCCGGGTTATCACATATTCATGAAAAACGTCAATTGCAGTAAACAAACGCCCGCTTCATTTAAAAACTGAATCCAAAATAACGATTCGTAAATTTGCAAAAGCTAGTTAACCCTCGCCATGAAGTTAGCTGCCGATTTGAATTAATTACAGGTTTAAAAACTTTCCAAGTTCCGGTAATAGAATACAGCCCACTTCTTCTGAACTAACTTCCAACATTTGCCTTTTTCTGTAATTAGAAGCTATGGCAAAGGAATTGGCAAAACATTAATGAAGTTTTTATATTAATGAGAACTTAGTGGTTTCTCATCTGAGAAAGTATATTTAAACCGTAACTTTCACTTTTCAAATTAAATTGTAACGTAGCAATCCAAACATTTAGAATAATTAGTAATAAAAAATTAGGCAAAACCTTAAGTTTAATTCATTTTTGAAAATTAAAGAATTTATTGTTTAGGAAAGAGCTTAAATTATGTCGACAAGAAAATCTTCTGTTATAGAGAAAGTCCAATGTATCATAGTAATTGTTTGCAGTACTAACGCAACATGTTTTATAATGTCGAGTGTAATTGTACAAAAAACATTGTTTTATTAAGTACTAAATTAGCCTAGTGGACTAACTTTTTCTCTTTATTTTTCTTTAATACATATAGGGTTACTACAAAAGAGCCATCGGGTTTTAAAAATATGTATTTTACAAAGTATTATAGATATAATAATAAATAATACATGAAAATGAAAGAAAAACGCTAAAGTTTTTATTAATACCATCTATCTATGTACTTGAACAAAAAGTAAACAAAAAAATGTGGTGTGGTTCTCAGCTCTTGATTTACACGAGGAGATCCATAGTAGACAAAGACAGCCTATATATTTGAACGGAAAGTAAACAAAGACGGCTGATATATTTGACGTGTTGCGCTATGAGCGCTTAATTCACACGAGGAGATTTGTGCGTTCGTGCAAGCACATCGGGGCTCTCGCCCCTTGCCGAATAGCCGAGCGGCCTTGGCTGATATCGGATCGCTGCATTGCCGAACGCAAAAAGCGCGTCTGCCATAGCCATTTGGTTTACTTCCGCCGAGCAAAGTTTTGATTGTAACCACCCATTCATAATGGATTTAAGCATAAGACGCCCTTAAGAAATACGTATAATGGACGTAAGCCTTATTTTAACCGTTGTGAATGGCCAAACATAGTAGCAAGTGTGGAAGTAAAATATTGGTATAGACCTTTAGTATTATCAACTGTGTACTGTCCCCCAAATTATGCAATAAACAACTAAGGGTTGATAGAGTACTTCAAGTCATTACGTAACCGATTTTTTGCGGATGGCGACTATGATGCAAAAAATGCCCTTTGGAGTTCTCGCATTTTTCCGCCTGAAATAGGTAGAGTACTGTATCAGGTACTACGAGAACTACATCTAAGACACTTATCAATTTACGAACCTATCCACTGGCCAACTGATACAAACAAAATTCCAGACCTTCTCGATTTCTTTGTGACAGGGCATTTCTGCTAATTATCTTAAGATAGCATCGTGTTGGGACTTATCCTCAGATCACACCCCGGTGATAGCAACTGTAAATGTAACAGTAATAGAAAAGGAAAGGCAGTTAAGATTATTTAACAATAATACATAGTGGTACTACTATAGGTATATTGTTTAGCAAAAGCTGGATATGAGAGTATCTCTACAGTCTATACACTTTGCAGTGTGTCCTTATTGATGCTCCTCATAACAACAATAATGCGGCCTCAAAGGTCATCTAATGTTGTTAGCATTAATAGCACATAAACTAGATCATTAATGTATACCCAAAAAAAATCTCAAACTGTAAGTTTGGAAGACCTAAGGGAGGGGGCAGCTGAACAATACCAAATTTTCTCTAGAGCATAGATAGTCGCATAATTGACTATACCATAAGGTAAAGTCACATCTTTTTGGAATGTAAAGCCATAACTGCAACATATTGGTCTATTTAGCCTGGTCGCTGACATCAGACGGTTGGTAAATTTGGTATTCTCCATTGCTTTCTACATTTCTTTACAAAAATAGGTTTGTTTTGCATGATCGTCGATCCTTAAACTTTGAATCATTTGTTAACGGTACGGTATGAATTGCAACTGCCGTCATATAATTTTCCGTGCAGTTTGCTGCAAAATACCAAGTTTACGACTTGCTCTTGTAGTAGACTATTGTGGGTTAGGCAAAAAATTTTCCCTAACCGACTCGACAGTGTCGTCAAAAACGGCTGATCTTCCGGTGCTTTTACTTATATCCTTAATTAGGCCATACTATCGCTCTAGTGACCAGGCAATTCTATTTCTTACTCCCCATATATGCACGTTGCTCTGTAATAACCGAAAGAACTGCTCGTATACTCGACACCTGGACGTTCAAATCGAAGTTTGTAAGCTTACATTTTCAACTTGGACATATTTTCTTCCCGCACACTTATTATTTGATATTATATTTATAATACTTTGTAAAATATATTTCTTTAACTTTTTATGATTCTTTTGTACGTACTGGAGCAGGAGTGAATAAATGCCGAATCCAGCTCACTAATTAAAATAGACAAAACCAACATTGCACGAGATTTGCACTTTGTACCTACACATGACATCTGTGTTGCTATCCCATCTGTGTTTTGTTATCATTAGCGAGTTTATTGCAAGTTTAAATTGACAAAAAGCAATATTTATACAAGAATTTTAAATAATTTCATGAACAGTATAGTCTTCATACAGTTAAAGTTTTTGATTTTTAATTTAATTCATCTATAAAACTATTGTGGGTCATGCTATCTTACGTTCTATTATCCGACAAAAAAATATTTACTCTTATAGTAGAAGAGCTTTTCTACCATTCATTTTAAAATTTATTAATAATTACAAATCTTTCATTCTGTTAACTTCTTCAGAACTTCTTGCATTTTTATTACTATACTGGGCATATATGTACCAATTAGATTTTCAAGATGGGTTATGTTAACCGATACTATTTATGTTTTTTTTTTTTGAGTTTTATGGCCAAATTCATAAACAGCACTTAGATTATTCTCATTCCAACTAACTAATGTTCATATATTGTGGGATTTATATTTGAAATTATTATTTTTGTAATTTTTACTCACTTAGAAATCTTTAGAAATTGTCAAGTTTTGAAATTATATCAAAGGAAGTAATATATTTTGTTTTGTGTTACTTCTGTAATTATTTTTCTATTATTATTTGTTAATACCTTATTAACCTGTAAATGATGAAATTTATTATACAGTAGATATATGTTTTTAGAATATAATTGTTATTTAGTGCATAGATTTTAAAAAACCTTATTATAAACATATAGTAAACAAACGCATGACAAAAGTAAATAATAGTGCATTTCAATTGTAAATAAGATACCTTAGAGGATTCTATAAATATTTCTGAAATACATCTGAAATTTATTTCATTTCCAGTTAAAAATGACTCACTGCATATTCATAATAGCATAAAAGCAAAAGAAAATAAAATGAGTGTATCTACAACCACATTTTTGTATTCAGAAACTCACTCATCTTTTAAATAGCTTTATTACTAGAATACCGTAAAAATATATGATACATTTTAATATCAAAAGTTTTTACTGATGAAATTTTTAATGTGTCTAATTAGGTTCTATCAAATTAATAATGCTTTTTATTTGAAAAATGTTGTGAAGGCAGCAGTAGTTCTACTAGACTTGTAAATCTGCAAGTCTAGTTAAAATTGTATGGTTTAGTTGCTGTATAGCCATACATAGTTAGTTTTTCGTGGTATAAAAATTATCAAATTTTTCGAGTTTTGATTTTGACTTTCTTCTTAGCAATTTGTCTTAAAAATGTGAATAAACATTTCATAGAATAAGAAAATTAAATATAATGGACTACCAATACAATTTTTGATTTTATAACACGAGTCAAAAGGGAACAGCGAGTTTTTGTTATCCCATCTGCACTTGAGAGCAAAACGATTGTTTCACTAGTTGTACGCACATTTTCGTCTTTTGTTTTAGTCCAAAGAAAATAAAAATAAAAACTAACGTGCAGTGAGTATCCTTATTATTGAGCTTTAAAAAACTGTTGCTATTGCATTAATCAGATGATGCATTCAAAAAAATATGCATTACAAATGGGGTCTTACGAATCTTGGTAATTGGAACGCACGTGCGCGACGACTGTGATTGGTCTACAGTACCCTTGCAATCCGGTAATTCATCTCATGTCAGTCAGTTATCCGAAGTTGACATAAGTAACCTAAGTGCTCGAGTGATTCGCAAGAAAATGGATAGCACAGCCGCTGAAGCAGCTCAGACAGTTACATTGTTGAGAGAGAGCCCCAGTCAGAGGGCCGAGGCAAATCAACTAAATCTGAGTCAATCAGCTACGTCGAGAATATGTCGTCGGTGCCGAGAAACCGCTTGCTACGTCCGCCGGCAAGGAAACGGCCGTAGGCTTGTGACGAACAAGAAAAGAAATCGATTTTTTGTTTTTATATTCCTCAAAAATCAACATATGACTGGCGTTGACCTAAAGCAAGAGCTGAGTACGATCAGAGGTGTGGTCGCCAGCGCTTGGACAGTGAGAAGGAGACTAAAGGCAGCCAACCTGATCCCCCAAAAAGGCAGCTACGGGGCCCAAGCTGACTTTGCTGGAATTTGCTCGCGAACATCTCGAATGGGACCTCGACCATTAGAGTCAGATATTATTCACCAACCAATCGAGGATGTGCCTACATGGCAACTACAGGAGGAATTAGGTCTATACCTTTATCAGAACGGGCCAGATTCCAATCAAAGTGGTATCTTTTAAAACTACAGTTTTTAAGCTTCCAAACAGTACACTGAACTTTATTTGGGGTGCTATCGGTGTGGATACACATTTTCTCAAAATTCTAATATGTTGCTGAGCCGATTGCTTTCTCTGACGTATAGTTCTTCACATTTTTAGGTAATCATAAAATATTAGTCTGTAAAAACTAACTTTTCTTCCGCATTTATTACTTATATTTTAATTTTTTAATATTAAATGTTGCGTTTATTAACACTTTTAATATTGCAAAAAAACTTGATTCCAAGTTATTTATTTAAAACTGAAATTATTTACTAACATTATTGTATTATTTATTTCTACACTCGGACAACCATTAACTAATATAATGTCAATAACATAACGATTTTATCACCATAAAGTATCTGAACCACAACTATGCTTCGTATATGTGCTTATCTCTTAAATATTGTAGCACAAACTTTACAGTTTTCAATTGATACATAATTTTTCATTGCAGTAACTTTACGTTACTTACTATTAGTTTATTTCTAAATTTTCAACAGGATAGAGTTGTTTGTTGTAAAGATATTTAAATTTAAAAATTCGCTACAATTTCTGGAGCTATACATTATACTATATATTAATTTTACGTGTTGTTTCTGCCGCCATATTGAGATGAGCTATAATTCTGAGTCTTCAAAAAGGTTAGAAAAGGAGCAACGATAAAGCTGTTACCGAAAATTATTACGAATAAAGTGATCATGAATCAGAACTTGAGGTGCTTGGTGATGATGAATATATATATATATATATATATATATATATATATATATATATATATATATAAATAGGTCTAGTAAAAAGAAATCCATTATTTTTCCAATAGATGGTTTAATAAATTGTATCTCGCGCTCTAAAAGTCTGATCGATTTACTCTAGATGGCGTTAGAAAGCTGACATTTCGTACTAAAAAACCTTAGTTGACAGTTTTGTAAATGGTTGACTCAGGTTTGTTTGAGCTCACGTCAAAGATGGACACCAGTAAAGAGAAAAGACGCTATATTTTACAGTTTTTCTTCGATGAAGGTGAAAACGCAAGCCGGGCGGCTAAAATTTGAATAGTGTTTATGGTTCTGATACTGTAATAGCCAATCAAGCGCAGTTTTGGTTTTGTCGATTCCGTTCTGGTAATTTCGATGTCAAAGGTGCACCACGCTCTGGAAAGCCAATTGTCCAAAGAGTGGATAAAATCATGGAAATGGCCGAGTCCAACCGTCGTATAAGCACTGTTTCTATTGCCCAGGAGCTAAACATTGCACAAAAAACCGTTTGGAACCATTTGGAAAAGGCTGGAAAAAGAAGCTGGATGTATGGGTGCCACACAAGTTAACGCAAAAAACCTCATGGACCGAATCTTCATCTGTGAATCGTTGCTGAATCGCAACAAAGTCGACCCATTTCTGAAGCGGATGGTAAATAGCGATGAAAAGTGGATCACTTACGACAACGTCAAGCGGAAACGGTCGTGGTCGAAGCCAGAATTGACGGCCAGGTTTTGTTGTGCGTTTGGCGGAATTGGCAAGGAATTATATACTATGAGCTGCTCCCCTACGGCCAAACTCTTAATTCGAACCTGTACGGTGAACAATTGGACCGCCTGAAGGAAGCAATCGCCCAGAAGCGGCCAACTTTGGCCACTAGGACAGGAATTGTGTTTCATCAAGATAACGCCAAGCCACATATATCAATAGCGACTCGCCAGAAGCTCCAGGAGCTTGGTTGGGAGGTTCTTATGCATCCACCTTATAGTCCGGACCTGGCACCAAGTGATTACCACCTGTTCCTGTCCATCGGTTCATTATAAGTATGTTAAATAAAACCTTCAATTTCATGCAAAAATAATGGATTTCTTTTTGCTAGACCTATTATATATATAAAGAAAAAGAATGTTTCAAATAAATTCGCGAAAAAAACGAACACAAAAACATAATATAATTGCCAAATTATAATACGTTACGAGTAGATTTTGCAGTAGACAAATATTAAGTATATAAATCAGAAAAGATTAAAACTACAGAATTTAAATTTGGAAAAATTAAAATTTTTTATAAGTTTTATTATTTTACACAGCAGCTTTCAATTATAACTACAAAACAATTAAACAAAGTTTACCAGAGATGGAACAGAACATAAACCATTTTATTGTGTAATAAGTAGAAATTTATTAATATTTAGTTATTAATATTAGTTATGATAAGCATAATGAAATATTAGTCTATTTGCATCCTTTGAGCAAATATAGCTGTCAATGAGATTTTAGTGCCATTTCGTAGAAAATACAATTTTAAAATGTACATTCCAAGCAAGCCATTCAATTATAAAATAAAAATTCTGTGTATGACAGATGCTCGTAGCCATTATTTTTACAATGTATACGGGTAAAGATGTTAATGGCATTGGTTCCAGTAAAGAATTGTTTTGCGACAGTGAAAGCGAGTGGATGTGTACCTTACGATCCGTTTTCAATCTGGGGTTGAACTTTTCGATATTAAACCTCAATGTGTAAAAAATTATATTTCCAACTACAATAAACAAATTAGGGATTAGGAAATATTATGTTTCCTATACAGACAGTCAACCTTAACATTACTTGGGGGTATGTGTATAATCCTATGAACAACCAACACTAGTTACACTATCAACCTAAACAAATGTTAAATGACGATAGACACATAATTCATCCAATTCCAACAATAACACATAATCTATCCTAGTCTCCACCATATATTCAAAATTATCTTTTCTGCCTTTATTCACTTTCATATTTAATCAAAATTCAGTAGTTCAGAATCTACCATCTGCTATGCAATACAAATTATCCTATAAGAAAACTAAAAAACAAAACATCAGATAATATTCATGACTAAAAAGTGGTTGAGGAAAGAAAAAGTATATTCAAATCAACTACACAAACTGTCAGCAAAGAAAATACAGAATAGACAGAAATCAGAAAGGTGATGAAGATACATAAGATAATCCAATGATATATAATGTTACAAATTACAATAGCATGGTTGAAAGTTAAAAAAATAACAGAAGAATAGTATTATTTTTCTTCATTATTTTTTCAATAAAATCTGCAAGTTTTCTAACTATAAACAAATATATTATGATGAATAATTTATATAGAATTTATTATGTAGAATTTTTTCTTTCCGGTGCCTTCTAATGTGAAGATTGTTACTCGAGAATTTATATTTAAAAAGTTGACGCAATATGACAAAAAGGTTTTTCCGAAAAAACTGGATATATAGTATTTAAAAATAAAATAATAGATAATTCTGATTTTCCCAATAAGCAAAAATTCAAATTTGTTAAAACATTGTTGTGATATAAATTTGCAATGATGTCTAAATGGCAAGTTTCTAAAAGAACAGAACAAGTTTTCGTAGATAAGAACTGCAGTTGACTATAAGGAACTATAGAAATACCTCTTAAGAAAGTCTCTTATGTAGCTGCTGGCTGCCCGTAGAAGCCCTTTGAAGATCTGGTAGATCGCAGTAAGCGCCGGAAAAGAGAACATCTAAAGACGAGTGACAAGGGTCAAGAGCTGTTGTATACAGGACAAATGCTGCTACGAATGCTGCAAGAAAACTTAGATGAAGCAAACGTAGTGAAAGACATTATGACCTCTCCAATACCCGGTGACAAGTACAAAAAAGCCCACAGAAAAAGTGATCCACTATCATCAGTTAGTAAGCAACTAACCTCATCAGAAGCTCTGTCGATGTTTGTTGAAGCGTCTTTAAGCAGAAGACACTATGAGATTATTTGAGAAACTTCGAAAGGTCTTTATCCTTGCTACAGCAAAAAATATTTCTTTTTTGTGAAGTTCAATTTACATAAACAAACATACTACAGAGTCGTTTATATTCTATATAAATCATGCTTTTCAAGTTTTAACAACTAAAGGATTGGCCTCCCTTGAACTGAAATACAAGTGGAGCTGTGACAAATCCCAACAAACTCAGTACCAACGAATATTCCAAAATAGCATTGACGTCAACATCTTTCAGTCTTTTTTGGTTTCTTTGCGGCTCTCTTGCCAAACAAACAAGAAAGTGATTTGGCAAAATATCACTCTTTTATCGCCTCAGTTTTGTTGTCCTATGAGAATAAGGTTTATGCATAAGACGCCAGATATAATCAAAGAAAAAACTAACTACTACAACAACAAAATTACGTCTTTAAATCCAATAATAATCGTAAAAAAAAAATAATAGTAAAGCACACGTTGTTTTTAACTATAGTCATTGGCAAAGCGTCTAACGCAGCAACAAATACTACTTCAACCATGAAATGTTTTATTTGTAAAGCTGCATCAAAGCAGTTCAACGATTTGTCAAGATGCAATGCAATAAATACTGAAAATTTAACATTTGATTTGTCGATATTACACACCAAAATAAATTTTTTAAAACTTTGTTCCATTTTTTTGTATAAAATTCCTATGCAGAACTGGCAAGTACTATCTGAAGGAGATAAAAGAATAATAAAAAAGGAAAGAAATCCTACAACAAAAATTTAAGAGGAAATTTAGACTCATTGTTGATGTACCCAAATTCCAATATGGCAATAATAATGATAATAATACAAAATAAAGGCTTTACTCAAATCTTGAAACATCCGCAATAATCACTGGTATCAACAAAAGCCTTAAAGAAAGATTTGCTATTGCCCTGGAGATGATTTCTAGTGGACATAAGATCAACATAGAAAAGTTTTTCACCTACTGCCTAGATATAGCAAAGTTGTACCTAAAACTATATTTGTGGCACCCGATGTCCTTTATAGTTCACAAAATATTAATCCATGGGTCTGTGATTATTGAGAACGCCTTACTTCCAATAGGGACATTATTAGAAGAGGTTGCAGAGGTCAGAAACAAACTTTGTTGCCAATTTAGAGAAAGTCACTCTCGAAAGTTTTCTAGAGAACAAAGTAGTATAAACATTATAAATACATTATTATTGACGCCTGATCCCCAAGCCAAATCAGGACTATACGGCGGATGATCCATCGATTCGACGTTTTAAGTGCTCGAAAAGCTAGGTGTTTGCGTCGATGTGTGCTGTTTCGCATTGTCGTGATGGAGAACGATCCAGCGTCGCGCGTTGGTTTTTCTTATTTTTTCGAAGATTTCTGGCAAATAAATGATTGTGTACCATTGGCCGTTTTACGATCCTCTAAAGCCATACGTAATGTGTTGGTAGATGGAGCTTGACTTGTAGATCTTTAAGTAATACAAGGCATGTCATTTTTGTATTCATTATGGCGTTGAATAGTGAACACCATGCATTTGTGTTGAGCAACACCATGAGTGACTTCTCCACAGTCAGCGTGTAACCTTCTGGTGGAAAATGTACCATTGTGATTCCAACAAGATAGCGCTACTGCATACACGGCAGAAAGTTCTCGTAAAAGTTCTGAGATAAATGTTTCCAAACTGCCTTATCTCATTACATGACAATATTCTGTGGACGGCTAGGTCTCCAGATCTGTTTTCTTGCGATTTCTTTCTATGGTGACACCTGAAGACTGAAGTCCTCTAACGTAGGCTGTAGACTATTGAGAAATTAAAGAATATCATTCACAATGAGATCGCTGCAGTACTAGTAGAAATGACTCGCCAAACAATTTGGAGCTTTAAGGCAAGTCTGCAGAAATGTATCGCTCGTGTGGGCAAACATTTGAACGATATTATCCTAGAAACTGGTTGACAACTCAATGGAAATTATTGTTCTGGGTGATGGTGCAATAAAACATTGAACAGACTCTATATTATTCTTTTTATTGTTGTTTGGAAAATAGTAAATAATTCTGTGAGCAATATATCTGATGGACCATAAATGGTAGCAGTATGAGATTTAACAGTTAAATAATCTTCTACTGATCTCTATAATAGTTTATACGTTCCTTTTTAAAACTTCCGTTAGCTGTCTCTTCACAGAAGCATCTAAATTACCGATGTTATTTTTCAACATTTTATAGAAGCTCGGTTTTCCAGAGCTGGTTATGACAATATGCTATATATATTTTCAGTAATTTAGGTGTTTTATAATATTAAATAAAATAGTTGTAATAAATAAATTTTCTGTCTATAATTGTATATTTTTGTAGGCTATTTGTCTTATAACAAAAGAATAAAAAAACAGCACACTAAAAGTAAATTCCATGCAAATGTTTATTTATTTGTTGCAAAATTAAGTAATTTTAAAATATCAAACAAATATCTTGAGGAGAGCAAGACCAATAACACATTTCTTCCTATTCCCTCATTTTCCTGCATTTTTCTTAGTTTTAGAAACAAGCATAATACAATAGAAAACGTATTTTCAAGAGACAAAAAATTTGTGAGTGTGTTATGCACAGTCCTGGCATAAATTTTATTGTAACTTTTGTTGTAAACAACATTATTAACATTTAATGTTTTTAAATAACTTTATTTAGTTAAAGTAAGTCTCGTTTTTTAATTCATTTCATTACTCTAATTGCTCCAGACTGCCTAAATATTTGCGTTACTGCGTAAGTATCATGTCTTTCAAAAGAAATCAAATCTGTCAGCAATACAATAATTAAAAATAAAAAAATAACACAGTATTAGAATTTTTTGCTTTATAGACAAGAGATAAGCTTAATTTTACCATTGAAATAATTTTCTGATATTACTTTTAATATGAGGGGAGTTGTCTTTTTCCTTTAATTTATTCGACACTTTATTACGAGGGTGACTCAAATATAAACGAGACTTATTTTTGAAAAAATATTTTATTTTAACTTGAAACAAAAGAATAGCAGATTATTTTTCTACATAATCTCCTGATTTAGAAACACATTTTTCCCAACGTGTAGCTAATTTTGAAATGCCTTTCTCGTACAATGAAGTTGGTCGTGTTTCCAGCCAATTGCGCACATAGACCTCAACCTCCTCAGCGTTGTCGAATCTATGCCCTCCCTCGACTCGGGGGTATAGTGGTGTACCCACGTTTCATCACAGGTGACAACGTGAGTCAGAAACGAGTCTCCCTCTTGATGAAATCTCACCAGGAAACGCTCACACATCTGTGAACGATGCAATTTCTGCTCAGTTGTCAGAAGGCGAGGCACCCACCTTGCGCACACCGTACCAAACCCTAGCTCCTCTGTGATGATCGAAAAAGTGCTGCTATAACTTATTCCAACCTGAGATGCAATCTCATTGATGTTCAGACGCCTGTCACCCTCAATAAATTGTTGAACGAGGACGATGTTTTCGTTGGTGGTGCTGGTGCGAGATCGGCGATCATGGCTCTCATTTTCAACATTCTCACGACCCTCCACGAACTTTTTGTGCCATGCGAATACTCTAGCTCGTGACAGTGTCTCTTCCTTGAACTGCGCAGTCAATCTCCTCAGGATTTCAGCCGGTTTTACACCTCCTGCTCAGACATTGTCACGACGGGTACTGACAGGAACGAACGAAATCGCCCGTCTGCTTTCCCCACTCCTGACATCCCTACCCAACACCTGACGAAGCGAGAACTCTCGCGCGTTAATATTGCGCGCCCGAGATCAAAAGCCTCGTTTATATTTGATTTACCTTCGTAAGTAGTACTATAATTTGGAAATTGAATGATTAAAATATCCATGATAATGCATGATCTACTTTTCAATTCAACTTTTACCTAGAATTTATGGCAGGACCATGTACATATTTCTAAAACACAAACCTTGATAACATTATATGGGTCATATTAAAATAAAATTTGTCTTCTGCAACAACTTTAAAGAAAAACAGTTTTTCTAATAAAAGACAAGTTACCTTATGTCTTACTAAAAAATTATATTCTCCAGTTTGCATATAATGTGAATAATCCGTTAATTTATGATTTTGTTGGCTTGTTCTGCAACTGATGTAATTTGAACAATGAAAATAATTGGATAATATTAAAGATGTATTGTTTTTAATATTAGGATAAAATGTAACATAAACACTTATATAGTTAAAAGTAATACTAGAGTTTTCATATTCTATTTAGCGAATAAATAACTGTAATACCTATACAGTTTATTTTTATTCTGCAGCTGTTGTATAACGCCTTTCCTCTAAACGACGTTGAATTATTATAGCAAAGGGAACAAAATCCGGATAACATCTTGCATTATTCAAGTAGGTAAACTAGTTAGGAAATTTATAATTCGGTTAAGATAAGTTATCGATAATGTTTACTAAGTTGCGTGTTAAATAGAACATTCCAAACAGTATATATCTGTGATAGCGCAATAAGCTGCTTTAAATTATGTATAAAAATGCTAATAACAAACATTAAAGTTAAAACCTAAAAAACTGTTACCGCCGTAATTTACAAACAAAATTATTTACCGCCTTAGATATTTTAAAATACAGAGAATTTAAAGAGTAATTAAAGCATTAATTGTATTTATTGCTTACTAATATAATGCTTAACAAGAACGCGCTGTAACGCCATCTATGTTAACTTGTTTTAATCTTTATTTCGTGTCTTTTTGAATAGTGTATAGTTTTCCGGCATATTATGTTGTTCATGTCGAGGTACGAGGCAGTATTTTTAGTGAATTATGTAAAAGAACTGAAACTGATGTATAAAGGGTCTGCAACATATATGTAGAAATCGGAGGCATTCGGTAAGAAGTGGGTAAAGCGGTATTTGGAGGTTGGGAATATAGACGATCTGCCGGAGAAAAGAATGACTCACGCCACAACCACGAAGAAGGATAAAGCTATCTTGCGTTTCTTTGAAGACAAGCCAGGCCAAATAAAACTCCGCGAGAAAGGAATTCAGATCTCTCCAAATGCGATTCAAAATGGCCTTCGTAAAAAAGGGTTTTTTATAAACTTTTAAAAGCATTATTTTCAGAAAAAAGTAATAACTGGCGTGGGCAAAGAAAAACTTGGATCAGGATTAGGTCAATGTTATCTTCTCTATGGGTTTGACCTTCCTTATCAAAAGCGAAGAGTAATAGCATTAATCAGCCTGCAAAAATTCATGTTTTTGGCATGTAAACGTGATTTTGGCTGATTCTTTTTGTTTACGGGCAATTTAAACACATCTCTTTAAAAACAAGCCAGGCCTTTTGGTGCGCTGTGCCCAAATAAAGCTCCCCAGGAGAATTCGATTTGAAGTCGCCCGAGTGAAACAAATGATTTTTTTCGATCAACGTTAAAGAGGTGTGTAGGGTGTTTGTTAGAGGTAGCACCTCTACTTCCAGTACTGTCGGGCTATCCGGGTAACTGGGTAGTCGTACTGGGGTTTTGGTCCTCAACAATCACTCAACTCTCATTTATGGCTCCTAGTAGCTGTAAAGATAAAACAGCGGCCACACACCGGTAAACTGTATCGACATACAGGCTAAACTAAATGAGGGGCAACCAGGGGCAACTTACAAGTATTGAATTTAATGGCCCTGGTTGAAATAACTTTTGAAGATGGAAGCGGGTCTCTCAAAAAAAAAACTGTAAGTGAAGGTGGAAATCGAGGAGATTGGAACAGCTTCACTTATGGAACCTGATGGCGGCAGCGATGGACGCTACAACCGGCAATCAGTACCGCGATACAGAAGGCAACGGAAAACCACTGTATTATTGTTCCAAGAAAATTACATGGCAGCACGAAACTTAATTATGGCCCCAGTCCTCGGCAGGTTTTAAGTAACCAGGGGTGCTAAGAATCCCCAGTGGAAAAATATTAATTCAACCATTAAAATAGGCACATGGAACGTCTGTAGCCTATATTCACCTGGAAAATTAGCAAATCTCATCCAGGAGATGAAAAGAATAAATTTACAAATTTTAGGAATCAGTGAAGTACGATTGCCTGATTCCGGAATTCTAAGATCTGATGACAAAATCATATATTACTCAGGAAACCAAGACAAACATACAAATGGAGTAGCAATTGTAATAGACAGTAAACTAAAGCAACATGTCCAAAATTTTATACCATACTCTGACAGAGTCATGCTCATACAGTTGAAAGGCAATCCTGTCAACATAAATGTCATTCAAGTATACGCTCCAATAACGAAAAGATCTAATGCTGATGTTGAAGAATTTTACTCGCAAAAATTGGAAGTGGGGAAGTCAATGACATTGTAGGTAAATACAGCATAGGAGAAAGAAACGAACGAGGAGATCGGCTAATCCAATTCTGCCAAGAGGAAAATTACGTAATAAGCAACTCATGGTTCAAAATGCCAATTCGCAGACTATATACTTGGACTTCTCCTCAAAACAGGAAGGACAACATAGTTAGAAATCAAATCGACTATGTGCTTATAAATAAAAGATATCGAAGCAATATACTAAGTGCTAAGACATACCCGGGCACAGACATTGGATCAGATCACAACCCATAATCATCAAAATGCGAGCTAGACTGAAAATAATTATCAAGAAGAAGAAAACAAACAAAAACTAAACGTGGATAAACTCCGAAATGCAGAAACAAAAATACAAGTAAGAAATAATATAAATAAAGAAATAGCAAGTTTGATAAGTGATGGCTCACAAATAACAGTGAGCACACAAGAAGATATTGAAGATTTATGGCAAAAATTGAAAACAACGATACACACAGTTGGAAATGAAAGTCTGAAATTCAAAGGAGAAGAGAACTTTAAACAGAAGTGGATGACGAAAGAAATATTAGACCTAATGGATAGACGGAGAATTGTCAAAAATAGCAATGAAACAGAATACAAACAAATAAATAGAATTATACAAATTAAAATTAAAGAAGCAAAAGAAAAATGGATGTGCGACAGATGTACAGAAATAGAAAGCTTGAACGAACAACACAACATGTTTGGTTTATATAAGAAAATAAAAGAAGTTGTTGGCACCAACAGAAAGAAAACACAAATGATGATAAGAGATGACAGCAACAAAATAATAATGGACGAAACTGAGAAAATAAGAATCTGGGAACGATATATAGAAAAATTGTTTGACGACGAGAGACCAGAAACAATTATACAAAACAGAGGAGAAGAACAAAAAGGACCCACAATTCTAAAGCGAGAAGTAGAGAATGCAATACACCAAATAAAAATAGGAAAAACCCCAGGACCGGATAACATATATATGGAACTAATTAAACTAATAAACGAAGACAACCTAAAGATACTAGTTGATTTGTATAATAAAATATATGAAACGGGTAACATTCCAAATGACTGGTTGGAAACAAAATTTATTACTTTGCCTAAGAATGCAAATGCGAAATCTTGCAATGAGTACAGATTAATAAGTCTCATGAGCCATGCCCTTAAAATACTCTTGAAGATAATGCAAAACCGAATATATAGAAAATGTGAAGAAGTAGTGAGTGACAACCAATTCGGCTTCAGAAATGGGATGGGAACGCGTGAAGCTCTCTTCTGCATACAAGTAATGATGCAGAAATGTAGAGATCAGAAAAAAGATGTGTATCTGTGCTTTCTCGATTATGAGAAAGCATTTGATAAAGTAAGACACATCAAACTCATAGAATGTTTGGAAAACATTGGCTTGGACGAAAGAGACATAAAACTAATCAAAAATCTTTATTGGAACCAACGTGCTAAAGTAATGGTAGAAGACACTGAAACAAACAACGTAGAAATTAAACGCGGGTACGTCAAGGCTGCATACTGTCCCCAATGTTATTTAATCTCTATTCGGAAGTAGTTTTCAGAACGCCTTACACAACTGCAATTTAGGAATAAAATAAACGGGGAAACGATAAATAACATAAGATACGCGGATGACAGCGTACTAATTGCAGACAACCCTAGAGCATTACAACAGCTAATTAACAAAGTATACGAAGCAAGTTTACAAATGGACCTAACAATCAATACTAAGAAAACAAAAATCATGCAAGTGAGTAAAAATCCTAGGGGTATAAATTTTACAATTGATGGCAACGCTTTAGAAGAAGTTGGAAAATTCAAATATTTAGGTTGCTGGTTAAACTCAGATCTAAACTCAAATATAGAAATAAGGAGTAGAATAGAAATAGCTAGGCAAGGATTTATAAAAATGAAAACACTCCTGACAAATAAAAATCTAAATTTACAAATTAGATGGAGAACGGTAAAGAGTTATATATGGTCAATATTGTTATATGGAACGGAAGTCTGGACACTAAATAAACACGAGATAGACAAACTGCAAGCCTTTGAAATGTGGTTGATGAGACGAATACTTAAAATCCCTTGGACAGCCAGGATTACAAACCAAGAGGTATTACAAAGAATGAACTGTAATAGAAAAATTATAACTACCATAAAAAGAAGAAAAACCGCCTACTTGGGACATCTACTAAGAAATAAAAAATATAACCTACCCCAACTTATCATACAGGGTAAGGTTGAAGGCAAACGCGGAAGGGGTAGAAGGAAAACTTGTTGGCTTAAGAATATAAGGCAGTGGACAGGCATGAATGTGCAACAAATATTTAGAGCAGCTGCAGAAAGAGAAACATTTGCCAATGTAATCGCCAACCTCTATTAAGAGAAGGCACGACAAGAAGAAGAAGAACGTTAAAGAAGCTTTTATTATCAAGAAAACAAATGGAAAATCGTGCCCAGAAAAAAGTAATAGGATTGTTCAGCATACAGTAAAACATCCCGTGAAAGTGCATGTTTGGGGATGCTTCTGTAAACGCGATTCTAGTTGCTTCTTTCCGTTTACGGAAAATTAAACCCAGAGAAAATGCATGATTTGCCAGAAATGTTTGTTGAAGGCTGCTTATGTTTTTCCCGGTTCTGATAGAACAAATTGGGTGGTGCAAGAGGACACTAACTCTAAACATCGCAGCAAGTTATACAGTATGTAAAAACAATAAACTAACGTCACTATGATGGAATGTCTAGCGTTATTCCCAGATGCCAATGTCATTGAAAATGTGTGGTCGTACATGAAAACAAAGTTCAAAGAAAAGCCAGCGTATATGAGTATAGCAAGTGTCATTTCAAATTAAGACGATATGGCGATCTATGCCAACAAATTATGCAGAAAACCTTGTCGAAAACATGGAGAAAGGTGCGAAGCTAGTAATCATTAATGAACGAATTAGAACAGATGTTAGGTAATTGTGGAACAGTTCTTCTATAAAAGAAAAATATTATCTACACTTTGATGTTTTCAAAATTAGAGCAGTAATTTAATTATTAAACAGAGTGTACTTTTGAATTTCACACATTACTTTCAGCGTCATTTACATTGTTTAAAATATTCTGCAAACCTCTGTAAATAACTTTCTCGTTATATTGACTTAAAATTTACGGCGGTTTAAAATATTTTACCTTTAAGTTTCTTCCAAATCTTACATACTTTAGTTTTTGTTATCCCTTATAGTTTTCGAACTGTCATTCGACGGTCGTTGTTGATATTAACCTATATATGTTTAATATTTTTCAATATTCTGCTGTTGTTGGTTCTCCAGAACATAGATCATCTTTAAATGATATCCAGCTTTTATAACGTCATTTGTGCCATGCCTTTATTTGTGCTGCACTCATTGTATCATTTTCAAAAGTCTTTTGAATCACTCAGTTAGTAAAGTTGTCCTCATTTACGCATGCACCTTACGTTCCATCAGCCGTCAGCCACGTAAATTGTTTATATTGTATTAATATTACCTAGATACTTTCGGGACAGATCACGTATTTGCAGTGCTGTGCGTTGCTTCATAATTTAATTAATTTTAACGAAATTCTAGGTGTCTTGTAATGCATAATAACGTAAAAATTTAAAAAAAAGATATTTAAAGATTGATAAAAAGCCTTTACTTGTGGGTTAAATAAATATAATTATATAATATTAATCAGATAAATTCTTTAAATATACATTGCTTATCCTTACATTGTTAATTTACCTATATAACACAGGACAAAATAAAATAAAAAATAGTTTAATTTAGTTTTTCGGTTGTTCATTAGAGGTATAAATTGGCAATGGGCATTGTATCGTATCAAAAATTTAAAAAATTATGTATGCAGACAACATATTTGCTTCTAAATCGTTACTGCGGTGTCATTTCCTGATGGAACCTTATTTTGTCGACCATACTGGTTGCCGCCTACATTTCTAAACAAATCATTTCCAAGTTCTTAGCAACCTGCTATCGGAAAACGAACGACGTTGATTTATTTTACGTGATTAATGACTGCGATGTCTTTAAATTCGATTAGAATGTTGTTTACTGGCATGTGACAAGTTTAGAATATGACTCCTGCGTTTATTTTGCTTCTTAACCATTTAGTTAAAAAATTGTAATAAATTAAGCTTTGCTCCCTTACCTTAGTTTGATACATAAAAGGAAACATCGGGTACGACACTTACCTGAAATAAAAAAATACATGTATAAAATACTATACATTACTATATGCATGCAGTTATAAAGTTTTTGGAAAGGAGGATAAACCGAAATAGACCATTAAGAACAAATAATTTCGGCGCTCAAAGCTCTTTATTCGATAAATTCGAGAGAATGCATCCAAAAGAGAATGTATTGACAACCGAAGACCGTAACTTCAGCATTTACTTCATACGCCGTTTGAAAATATATACACTCAATTAAGTTCGTGCGCAATTCAACAGCATTTCGCTCATGCTGTTATAAAAAAATGTTGGAGCCCAACCGTTCTCTATGGTTTCCAAATAAACCATCATTGTAACAGATATATGCAAAAAATAGCACTAAAGCGTTATGAAGGCAGAAAATTATTTCCCTGTATTCAATAATGATCAGTAAAAGCATTGAGGCTGCTATTAAATAATAGGTGACAAATAAAACACTAATTATCATAAATATCTTTAAAAATAGGTACATCTGTTATTGTCAAAAATATAACACGTACAATTTGTATGGTTTGAATAATATTGTAAACTTACAGTTAAGATACAATTTAGAAGTAGCATCCCTGAATTTAAAGCATGTGCTAATGAAACGCGAAAGCGTCCTATATTGCTGCATGAATTACATAGTACTAATAATAATAGCTAACGTTCTATGCGTCTTTGCATACCCTTTTATACAAGGTACCACAAAAAAATATCATATACATGGCTACTAAAATTCGCCAAAAGAACTCTTATTTTACTATCAAAATCATTCGAGTTTTGTAGCTCAAACAGTGCAGACGTGCGATATCAGTGTTTTCTGCGTTTTCCTCGCGTGCTATCGGTGACCGCGCCGCGTTTTCGGCCCCAGCCATATACCCGTATTTAAATAGCGCTAGCAAGCAACAAACAAGTATGTGTTTACAACCTCAATTAATTAATATGTTTTATCACGGTGCGGTACTTCCGAAGATAGAATCCAGTACTTCATACATGCAAATACCGCCAAATTACAGACGTAAACAACTAGTAAGAACGTCATCAACTAGTGATGATGATCGAAAAATAACGGACCAGACTACCGAGATTCCATGGCAGCAAGTAAAAGGCACCAAACTTAAAAAGATAATCAGTACTACAACTGAACGCGAGATCACAACAAAAAATAGGTACAGCCTCCTAATAGTCGAAAACAATCCACATTCTTCACAAAGTAACCCTGCAGAAAGAGTCAGCAAACCTCCAGTATTCGTTTATGGCTTAACAAACTATCCCGCAATGACAAAACAAATAACAGGGTACCTAGATGAAGAGCAGTATAATACTAAAAGCTTAAATTAGCGTAAATTATCTCGATATTTAAAAGAAGAAAAAGTAGCCCATCATACTTATCAACTAAAGGAAGAACGAACTTATAGAATTGTCATCAAATATATTCGTTACTCTTTTGACACCCACCAAATAACAACAGAACTAACCAAATTAGGTCATAAAGTCAGAAATATTTTAATGCACGGCATAGAATAACTAAAGGACCGTTAAATCTTTTTTTCGTTAATCTGGAGCCTGCCAAAACAACAAAGATATATATAAAATAGAAAAACTCTTAAACAGTGTTACCAAAATAGAACCCACAAATAAAAATAAAAACAACATCGTACAGTGCATGAGATGTCAGCAATATCGTCACTCAAAAACATATTGCAACAGACCTTATATATGCGTCAAATGTGGTGGTGCGCATAATACCATAAGTTGTGCAAAGCCTAAGGATACTCCCGCCATATGTGCCCTATGTGGTGGTAACCATCCCGCAAATTACAAAGGATGCGAGCATTACCATAAACTCTTATGCAAAAATGATCCATCAAAAGCTAATATCACACGACTAGCTCTAAATGCCAATCATGTATATAATGTAAATTCTGTCTCAACTAACTTCCGATACTCAAATCGATCTTATGCAAATGTAGTCAACAATCTTCCATCTACCACCAGACCAACGACAACTGAAACAAACAACATTCTCGCAATTTTTAAATGAAATCAAGACTATGTTTAATCAGCTAATCCAACAAAATAGCATAGCACTAAACATGCTCACGACACTTTTAAGTAAACTAGTTAAATGGTTGAATGGCTAAATTTATAAGAATAGCACAATGGAAAGCCAATGGATTAGTATAGCACAAAGAAGAAATAAAATTATTTTTACAGCAAAATGAAATAGATGTACTTTTATTAAGCGAAACACACTTCACATAAAGAACATACTTCAAAATACCTCACTATAAAACATATTATACCAATTATCTTAGTGGAACTGCACATGGAGGTTTAGCTGTTCGGACCAAATGCTCAATTCCACACTATAAAGAATTAAAATATCAAAAAAAAAACAACTCTCCTATACGAATTGACTCTGTCATCTGTGTACTGTCCGGCACGGCATAATATTAAAAACAGTGACTTTACAGAACTCTTTCAAACACTAGGACCAAAATTGCTAGCCGGGGGAGACTAGAACAGCAAGCACACTGGTGGTTTCACGACTTATAACAACTAAAGGTAGAGAACTCAAAACAATCAAAGATAAAAAATATTTGTTCCTTTCAACTGGTACGCCAACATACTGGCCAACTGATCAAAACAAAATACCTGATCTACTAGACTTTTTTGTTAGTAACGGGATAAATCCTGTCTACACACATATTATACCTAGTCTTGATTTGTCATCGGATCATTAGCCTATTATTGCAAACTTTCGCACATCTGTTATGGGAAAAAACCCGCACTAAGGCTATACAACTCCAAAACGGATTGGAAAACTTACCACACTAACTTAAGCGATACCACAGATTTAAAAGTTTGGCTCGATGAACCTGATGAAATAGAAACTATTACTCAAGCATTTATAATAAATTTACAACACGCCAGGCTATACCCATAATACAGCACAAAAAAGTAGAAACTGACAAACCGCTAGAAATTAAACGCATGATGGCAGAAAAACGACGTGCCAGAGCAAAATGGCAACGAAGCCATACACCAGCAAACAAAAATGCATATAACCATCTAAGCAATACACTAGAAGTCAAACTACAAGAAATACGTACTGAACAATTTGAACACTACCGGTCTAAACTAAATAGATCTAACAATTCGATCTGGAAACCCATAAAAAACTCTAAGAAATCTACGATACCAGCACCACTAATAAAAAAAGGTAGAAATGATCCTTCGGCGAAAAGTAACAAAGAGAAAGTTAATCTATTTGCAGACCACCTACTATTAGTTTTTCAACCTTTAAACGACGAGACAGATCACGAATTAGAACAAGACTTGATGACTGCCATGAAGACGGATACAACTATTAAACTATTTACTCCAAAGGCGATAGCTAATAAAATAAAAATTTTAAACTTGAAAAAAACTCCTGGTATTGATCTCGTTACAGCCACAATGAGTAAGGAACTCCCACGAAAAGGGCTAGTTCTACTGACGTACATCTATAATATCCTATTAAAACTTAGCTATTGACCAAAATGCCTAACATTGGCAAAAATTATAATGTTCGCAAAACCAGGAAAAGACCCAACAGAAGTGTTATTTTACTGACCGATAAGTCTGCTACCAGTCATCTCCAAACTGCTTGAAAAACCACTGCTTCGCAGAATAAATGAGGACATTTAATCAGAAAGTTAGACTTTAGTTTACCAGTTTGGGTTCAGACATGCCCATTCTACAGTTCAGCAAGTGCACCGTGTCATACAAATCATAAATACAGCATTCGAAAATAAAAACTACTGTTCAGCAGTATTACTAGATATTAGTCAAGCATTTGACAAAGTTTGGCATCCAGAACCGCTCTACAAATTTAAAAAAGTATTTCCTCCGACCTACTTCTCTCTGCTACGATCCTATCTAAGCGAAAGAACATTTCAAGTTAAACTGAACGAAGCTAAATCAGATTACCATCCAATCAACTCCGGAGTACCGCGAGGAAGTGTGTTTGGCTTACATCTAGATAATAAGTTGGCGTGGAAACAACATATAGTTAAAAAAGAAAACAGATGGATCTAAAGAACAAAGAACTGTATTGGCTTATAGATAGAAAATCTCGTATGTCAAGTTAAAACAAAATACTAATGTATAAAACGATCATCAAACTAATTGTGACATATGAAATTGAACTGTGGGGCTGTGTTTCCAAATCTAATACAGCAATTATCCAAACATGTCAGTCCAAAATGTAAAGGTACCTTGGTACGTAACTAATCAAACAATTCATATGGATTTTCACGTCCCAACAGTCCAAGAAGTCATCCACAAGAGAGCCGTCAAGCCAACCACGACACCATAGCAACCCACCCCAACCCACTATTAGAAGAGTTGCTGGAACCCATAATCAATAAACGACTTACAAAACAGTGGCCTATAGACTTAATTTAGTAGTGTTATATATTTTTAGATATATATTTAAAGACAATGTAGTCTGCAAATCCAAAGGTTGCATCACTGGATGTTAACGTATCATGTCAATTAATAGTTACTATTCACTTGTCACCCCTTTAACTTATAGAATATACCTGTAATTCTGACTGCTAAATAATAAATATATATAAAAAAAAAACTAAAAAAATCGTTCTTCAATCCTTTAACTAGAATGTAATTTTATGTATTTCTAGTTTCTTAGGGTAAAATTTTGTCTCAAGTATTTATGGAAAAGGTCACATGTATTGTATTAAAACTATGTCAACCACACTGAACAGATTTTGAAACGTTTTATCGATTTGTTATACCAAAGAAATTCTGTTGTATATACCATTATGCTTGTGAGAATGTTGAGTGAATGAACGACAGGTATTAACATTTCTTCTTTGATGTTCATTGAACGATAAAAATATTTAATTACTACTCGATATCTTATTTGGCTTTAGATCGGTGTGTGAGAAGAATTATTTTTTGTTCTTGCATAAACTTTACCAAGTTTCTGGATGAGTCAAGAAAATTACAATTTATTTTAATGTACATCAACGCTTTTTAAAAAACAATGAATAATAACTATATTATTTATGTTTTAAAAGTATAAAAACATTTAATAGTAGCAATATTTCAATCCTTGCATTAGCTGTTTTCGTGGCTCATAATAATAAACGGAGGCTTTTTACCCCCAACAGTTTTTTTGATAAAAAGGCTTTCGTAAGATATGTTACAAAAGTATTTTTGTATTTACTCATTCTAGTACGCCGATTCTCTTAAAAAATATTTTTATAGTAGTGGTAACAGCACCGGCGTACCTCCAGTCTCTAGCTGTCGTACTTGCCTATTTCCAAAAATAGCTTAATGAAATTTTTAATTAATTGAAAATTATTAACCAAGAAAGTTATTAGTTGTTTTCCCAGTATTTTCAAGAATACTCTTCGCATTTTGGTTTCTTAAGATTTAATTCCGCAAAATAGAAAATGCAATAGAGGAAATATAAATGGTAGCAATGAGCGAGTAAAACAAAATTTTCAGTTATTTCTTGTAGGTCTTTTAAGTGAATATTTTCGTTACTATTTGGTGGAGAATGTTAATTTCTTTTTTAGTTTTGTAATAATTGTTAATTTCAGCATTGTTGCTCTCCTTTAATAATGGATTTCTTGAGTTTTTGCGGGAATATAAAAAACTAAGGTAACTATAATAAAATAAGCAGAAACACTAAGCAGTCATTAAATTCAATTTTAATAAACAACAAACATCAGGATAAAACTGTAAGTAATACACTATAAAAGTCCATTAAAAATACTTATGAAAGAGATTGTTTTTAGTAATCTATCTATTTGTAGATGATGAAAAAATTCATACATTACAAGAAAAATAAATACCTTGTTTGGTAAAAATACAAATAATAGAGAAAACAAAATAAACTTTTTATTGTTGAAAAAGTTCCAAGATAAATAAATACTATTTATTGTGATAAAAACATAAGTAAGTAAAAAAGGAAATAAGCAAAATCAAGGAAAAATAAATATTTGTGGAGAAAAGTCTCATCTAAGAAAACGCATAGTTTCAATCAAATAAATAAAAACTACAAAAAATAATCACTTTCATATTTTATTTATTACCAACAAAAACATTAAAAATTTGTATAGAAATTATTACATTATTACAGAATACATTACGAACATACAAATATTGAGAGAGAGGGCGAATATCTATAAATAAAGGAATAAATGATAATAATTATCAAAACATAGATCTATAAAAATATTCTGTTAGAAATAAAAGAGCAATAATTAATAATTAACCATCTAGTATAATCGAAATGATATTTTCTAGTCGATTTTCTTAATACACTCGTTTTTGGTGAAATAGTAATATTTAAGAATGGCCAATAATCATCTTTTGTTACAAATATCTTAAAAACTCAACCAACAATATTTTTTTACATTAAAACGTTCAATGCTTGTTGGAATTTACTATTAAACTAGGGGTTGCCCGCCAAAAGATATTTTTGGCGTCCTAGACTGACAATTTTTCACCCGCCTTCCCACAAACTTTTGCAAGGTGCGAACGTATAAATTTTTAATTAGACCGGCTTTTTCTCTGGATCAGAAACATGGAACAATTTAACGCCCATTCATGGTGGACGTAAGCATAAGCCGCCCATAGGAAATACGTAATACGTAAAGTTGAATTAATGCAAAGCTTATATGGTCGTTCATAATGCACTTCCGTAATTTTTACGTTTTACGCTCATTTGCAGTAATTTTTAATTTTTCTCTAGATTAAAGTTGGCAACAGTAACAGAATGTTTGTTTTTATTCTAAAATAGCTGTACCCGGCCACGCGTTGTTGTGGCTTTGCTTTTACGTCCAACAGATGGCGCTGTTTTTCAAAAAAAAAATGTGTTTATCTGTCACAGGTGTTACATCTATAAAATACAATAATCAAAATATTTAAATAATTAAAAAACGGTTAAAGTTAGAAGGCTGATTTTTTGCTCCGAATTAGCAAATATAGTTGTGAATGTGGTATGCAAGTTTCAAGGAAATCGGTTTAAGCGTCTAGGAGGAGATAGAATTATAAGTTTAGAAAGAAAGAAAGAAAGAAAGTTAGGGAGATAAGACAATTATATTATAAGATAAATATAATAATTATTTTTTAATGCGTCTGTGCATGTGAGTCTAATTATAAATCATCAGAAAGTTAATACCCATCATTTGTACCTGTACATAATGTATAAATTGAGAGAAAAATTTGAAAGTAAAATATTTTTATGGTTGGAAAGGCAACTTTTTAAATAGTTCATGTCACTGGAAGCTTTTTAATTAAGGTACTAAAAAAATTAGTTATGATACAATTTCATAAAAATGAACTTTCTCTTATATATTACATTTACACTCGCTCTC
Organism: Sinelater perroti; assembly: GCA_036346155.1. Classification (NCBI taxonomy): domain Eukaryota; kingdom Metazoa; phylum Arthropoda; class Insecta; order Coleoptera; family Elateridae; genus Sinelater; species Sinelater perroti. Next base: position 5,829,992 of record JARFIY010000013.1, on the reverse strand, counting down.
TTTCTATTTTAACTCAACTTCCTTTAATAAACTAAAAAAATTTTTGAGATAAATTTAAATATTTTAAACTTAGTTTATAAATATCAAATAGGCAATATGTGACTGACTTGAACAGCCCGTTATTTCAACTGTATATGCTGCAACAAGTCGTGATTTAGCAAATTGTTTCACAATTCAACAAATTGTTTATATTTCGGAAACTTTCTATGAGAGTAGTCTATCTATAATTGCAACTTTATAAAAACCGAGACAACATTTCGGTAAGAATAACGCAACAAGTTACAACGCAATGAACTAACCAGTCAGTAAATTTAAATAAGCCGGTAGCGTTTAAGACTTGCGCCATTTTGGCTGTGTTTGAACTGAGCATATTAAGAAAATGTTTGAAGATTTCTTAAAAGCTTAATGTAAAGTCTTAAAAACTTTATTAGACGTTGGCCTTAAAAATAAAACATTTAACACTGCGGATTGTTTTGAAAAAGTTTGTATTTGAAAACCTATAAAATTTAACTAACAACAAACAACAACCAAAGGTCAATAAAAATCTCCGATCATGCAACAATGTGACCTAATAAACCTGCAAAGCTTGCAACGCGAAGTGGCGAAGCAGTCTCAGGTCACTAACGCTGATTTTTGACCAATCAGTTTCAAAATCACTAGCAAACTAGCCTTCTTGGACACCTGTCGATTGGTTAAAACAGAATTTGGAAATTCCCAGACGTTCTCGAGTTATTGCTCGGACAGACGGACGGACGGACAGACTGACAGACGGATGGACAGACGGACGGACAACATGAAGTTAGTAAGTGACTCCGCTTCGCTTCGCCACTTAATAATGAGAGCACCGCTTTTTGGAAAAAAACTCAAAATGAGCAAAAAAGCTCATTTCGATTTAAATAGTTACATAGAAAAACATCACAGCTGCATTTTCGATTCAGAAATACCTAGTATTGTTTACTATCAACTATTACGTCCTTTTAAAGTCGTAGTTAGGTGCTCTATTTGGGTCTGAAGAGTAATAAAAGCGTATGTTTTTGAAGGTGTTGTAGGTAATGTTGTTACGCTTAGCGTGATTCAAAATTTTTGAAATCCTAAATATTTTAAACTTAAAATAAAGGAATGTGTGACAAGATGGGGTCATATAGCTTGCGATGCAATCTTTTTATTTTTTTTTATGGCAATATGATGTAGTTGTTTTAATAAAATAATATTTATACCACCAAACCACAACCGTGTACTAAATAAATCTCAAAAACCATGACGTAATGGTCTCCTCAATATTTCAACAGTCATAGCATAAACCGATGAAAAAGAATTCAACTATATATGACATCTGAAGCCGAATATTTTTCAGATGTAACTTTGAACACATCTTCTAAATTTACTTTAGAATATAAGAAATGTGTTATAAATCAATTTAATTATTTTTTAAAATTACTTGGTTTTATATTGTCTATCCTTTTTACCACTAATAAAAATCTCCTTGTTTACAATAACTTAAAACTTGTTGGAAACAAATCAATGAATATTTCCACTAATAAAATTAAATTTATATTGAGCTAAGCTAACAATAATAATATAAGATTTGGTATGTCAAAGGGCTTAAATACTTTAAGTCTAGGTTGATTGTCGCCATTTTATAGTGGAGATACCACTAGCACATTTGGATGGGTACCGAGTATTTTTGAATTTCTACGGTAACTGAGGGGATATTTAAGTCTCTCGCATAATTGGGAAGAAACCATGGAGGGTTTACCATATATATTAATACTTTTGACTGAAACCGTCTTAATATTTTTGTATTTAAATTACTGGCTGTGCGCCAGAGTTGTATGCCATATGCCCAGATAGATTTGATAATAGTCTTGTATAATAGAATTTTACTGAAAGCACTGCGACTTTCTTTCTAAGAGCCAGTACATTTTCTGTATCTTGAGATCAAGCTGCTTTCTTTTCATCCAGATATGCTTCTTCCATGTGATTTGTGGTTCCAAATATACGCCTAGGTACTTAACATGTTCAACTTACAAGTACCTCTTCTCAAAGTAAAAGTCACATGCATCAATTTACATTCGTTTAACTTTATGCGCCATTTGTTAATCCAAGTTTCTAATTTTTGTAAATAGACTTGAAGATGCCAAGAGGCTGTATTGGACAAGAGTATTGCCGTATCGTCGACGAATGTGGCAATCATAGTTCTTGTTGTGGTGAGTACAACAGTGGCCGCAACACAATTTCTTGAAGAACTCTAGCTCCAATGGAAAGCAAGGATGTATGACTACCTCCGCACTTCACAAGAAAATGTCAATCGGTTAAGTATGATTTTAGTAACTCATAGCAATCCGAGGACAGTGCATTCTTGATTTTAAATAGTGGACTTTGATGTCATACTTTGTCGAATGCTTGTGTAATATCGAGAAAGACAGCCGAACATTAGCGTTGGCTTTTGAAATCTTATGAAATTTTGTTTGTCACACGGTACACCTGCTCAACTATGGCATGGTTATTTTGGAAGTCAAATCGATGGTTTGGTAGCAGACGATTATCTTCAAATATTGGTGTTAATTTTCGTAGTAATAGTTTCTAAAAAAAATTTAATACAATCGACAGTAGACTAATTGGTCTGCAGGAACTTACATCTAAAGTTGGTTTGGCAGGTTTAGGTATTAATATAATTGTGGGGTCTTTTCACGGTTTCGAAGAATGTCTTACTTTTAAAACAGCATTCATTAGGTAGGTAAATAATCTGAAACCTTTTTCTGACAATTCTCACACTTTAGTCGTAAATAAGTCATAACTGAGTAATTTGCGTGTATTTAAATCCATAATTATAGCCTTCACCTCGTTGATCTTAAAGTTATTAAGTAGTAAGCACATCTGGAGAGGAGATTTAAGAAATCGAGCAATTGCTTCCAGTTTTTTTCTTGTTGTCCTATAATTAAACGGGAGAAATATGGATTTCAAGTATTTTACAGAATCAAGCGCTTTTTCCGGTTTACTTTTAACCCCAGTTAGAGGCGCAGGGGCATTATATGGTTTTGCGGTTGTTTTACCTTATAGGTTGCTTTCAAAAGGGAGTAGTCACTGATTTCCGTTGGTGACATATTTTTCAGGTACGTTTGCACTGATGTGTTTTTGATATCGGAGAGAGCTTCTTCAGCTCTGCAGTCGTATGATTAAGTCTTTTTTTATCATCGGGATGCTTTGTTGTTTGCCATCTGCGGCGTAATTTGTATTATTCGGTAATTTTTGTCTTGATCATACTAGGAAAGTCGCTGGTTTCTATTTTCTAAGCCTTTAACGGTGTTGCTAACCATGCGGCTTATTAAATAGATTGATTAAATATTTCAACAGCGGAGATTAATTTCTTCTTCGATTTTAAAGATATATCAAGCGACGGAGTCTCATTAACTATCGTTCCGAAGAGATTCCAGTTCATTTGTTTATTGCAGAGGCTATGAGGTTTTATTTTAAACATGACTTGATTTCCTAAGCTCATAATAATTGGCGAGTGGTCAGCTGAAAAATCGAAACAAGATGGTGCTTTAAAATAATTTCGGTTGATGTCTTTTATAACGCACAAATCGAGTAAATATGGTAATTTTACCATGTCTGATAGCCAGAATGTTGCTTCACCTGTAAATATATAACCCATTATTGGTTATTGCTTTTAGCAGTTCTCTGCCTTTAGGAGTAGGAAGTTGCAAACCCCACTGAACATTTTGCATTGCAGTAATTGCCAGAGATGAATCTATTTCCTAGTGTTTATTTGAAAATAATGTTCGTAGAGTAGTACAAAATGGTCGGTAATCTCTTAAAAAATATTTTCGTTCTGAAAGACCAGCAATGAGCAAAACATCGGAAAAATGGACAAGGATCAGCGACTGACTGTCCACATACTAGAAGATAAGCTGGGAATTTTAAAAACTAAAAAAATTTTGGCGGAAGGTCTTAGCATGAAACATGTCTCAGTAACATTCATTCTGCGGTTGCCATTACCGGAGTAGAAAAAAAATAGTGCGATTTCAATACAGTACTTTGCAAAGTGTTTTGAAATGACGCCAGAAAAAATGTGACGTTAGTTATTTACTTTGAAAGAACTATAATATTCTTATATCATGTGCCATTCTTAAAAAATATATAGATTTTTGTTATTATAATTGTAATATTTTATGTTATGTTTCCATACTTATAGGCAAACTACTTCCGTAACCAAGATATTCAAGTAACAGGTTTTCCGGTTAGTCTTGATCAGTGACATCTATTGTAAATAAAAGCTAATTGTCAATACTAATGTTGATAGATGTCATGTTGATAGTTTTAACATTTCTGTATAGCGCATAATAGTTTTTTCTCCGTTTTATTTAGTTATTAAATGTTTTTACGTGTCAAAAGATGAAACGTCCTAAAGTGCATTCGTTACTTTTTATGTTTGATTTCAAAAAAATCAGCTGCCAGAGATCATCAAATGCTTGTAGGGGGTTATGGTAATGAAGTTTTATTGTGTCTTAACTGCAGATTAATGCTCAGGTTAGCCAAAACATTTTAAAGGAGCCCAATTGCTGCCATTATTGGATGAAAATCCGACTCAAATATTTAAGAAACTTGTAGACGTATTATACGTTGTTAAATAAACCATTTTAGACCGCTCACATGCAATAGAAAATATCCGGAAGAAAGGAAAATAAGTGCCACATAAATTATCCCTTGAACATCATGATTTCTTTATCTGATAAGCATCGTTTTTGTTTTGTATTGTGACGACAAATGGAAATGAGTATATTTTAATAACCCCAAGCGCAAATAATTATGGATGAACAAGGTTATCTTCTATAACTGGTGGGACAGCGTGGACCTTATTTACTACGAATTACCAAAATTGAACAAAATCGTTACTGGGAGACGCTACAAACAACAATTAGTCAATCTTGATCATAATTTTGACCAGAGCAAGCCTGCAATAGCTAGCAAACACTAAAAAACGGTCCTTTTGCACCATAACTCTTGACCTTATGTTGCTTTGACAGTAAAAAAATACTGGTGGACCTCCAATATGGAATTCTTCCGCACCCGCGTAGTTTTTCAAACCTGGCCCCATTAAATTACCACCTTTTCCGATCAATGCAAAATGCATTAGTAGACACACGCATTCGTAATTTCGAAAAATTACAAAAACGGGTAGACGAATAGATTGCCTCAACACACCTTTTGGTTTTTGGGCACGGCATAAGTATGCTACCCTAAAAATGAGAAAAGCTTATAACTAACGATGGGAAATATTTTTCTTGATGTATTAATTTATTTTCTATGTTCAATGATGGCCTTTTTGAGTAACAAAATTGATCAGAATTAACCACCGCTTGTGGCCTACCACTATGTAATCAGTTATAACCATTGACATATCCAGTTGTGGTGCTATGTACTAAAGATTCTTTTTTCACGATACAGTGCCCTGGTACCAAAGATTTAAAATAAAAATCAAATAAAATCAATGTTATGCATACGTTCTTGAGTGACTCGTATATAGAAATAACTTTTACGACGATTTGTATGCGAACAATTTTGCAACACTTTGTACTGCACTTTGTTATCATAGCAACGAGTAAATATCATGTACGTATTGATTTTAGTAATATTTGTTTTGTTAATGTTTTTTTTTTATTAATGCTGAAATAATAAAAATGAAAAAAGTTATTATAGTCGTCCGTTATGAGTACTATTTTAGTGTTATTAAGTGTAAAGTTAATATAGATCTTACTTTTGTGGTATATTAAAGTATTATATCTTTTCTAGCTTCTATCAAGAGGCCAAAAATATACCAAACAAAAATTTAAAGAAAACTAACTTTAGATCAAAAACAATAGATAATACTATAATACTGCCAGAGACTAAACTTTATTTTAAAATAGTCCTATTAGTGGATAATTTCATTATAAAGACAATGAAGAATTACATTTCTTCTTTTATTAATATTTGACCTTTAGTTTGTATGTATACAGCCATTTTTGTCGTAATTCTCATACTGATAACTAACGCTTATATTTAAGTCGCAATAACCATCTTATTCAAAATATTTCAATTAAATTTTCTCAATTAGTTTGCCAACTACCCAATCTTAGTTGTTCATTGATTAACGTGGCACCTTCAAATTCTTATGGGCGATATAACATAATAAATCACAAGACACTCTCCAGGTTTGCCATGCTATCTCAGTAGTAATTATTTCTTGCATATCTACGTTTTCTTGAGTGCAAATTTTGTTTTGTGGATCTTTGAACATGACATTACTTTCTCTTTATACTCTTGGCATAATAAAACAAATGTCTTAACATAACCCACTATTATTTAAAAGCAGTACTTCCTAATCAAGAGTGACCTATTTTTTATAAATGGGCCGAGAATGCGATCGCTGAGCTACTGTACTCAAATCCGTTTGTGCCGGAAAATCGTTGACAGAAATTATTGCGCGGTTTAGCTACAAAAACACCTAAGGACGAATCCAAAAACTACAGGAGGAGATAAATGCTGATAGGGCAACTTGCAGCAAGCGATCTGATCATAATATAAGTGACAACTTGGTCCGCGAATTGAAAGAGAAGATCGATCATGATCGTGGGCAGAGCATGACTGACTTTGCAAAAGAAATGGGCGTGGTGAAGTCGCTAGTTGGTCTAGCAGACCACCAGGACCTGCACTACAAGTTTTTTTTCCTGAGAAACTACCAACTGTTAACACAAAACAAGATTGGCAGGAAGTTAAAGGCACAAGTATTGAATTACATCAAAGACGACAGGGCTGGCTACCTAAGATTTTTTTTTGGACGAAAAGAATTTTTTCCAGGACAGGAAAATGAATCCAAGATGTCTTTGAAATACCTACCGCCATGCATAAAAAGTTTATCGCCTCGATGATAGTGTTGGAACTTGTAAGCAACAAAGATGTTACATTGCCCATTTATTTTAGGAAAACCTAAGGGTGTCTGTTGTCAGCTATATTAATGTACTGCAAACAGTTATCTAGCTCTGGGTAGAATATGTGGTTGCTAGGTGGAAATATGTGTTCATTCAGAGCGTACAAGGCAAGGAAGACTTAGACTTGGCTATATAACAATTGGTATTACCACTAGTTCCCGGACTTGTGACTAGTCTCCAGTCTCGGTTGTAATCCCCTTGACTACTACGTGTGTGGTGTAGTTAAGATGAAGGTCAACGAGAAGCACCATAATACCCAAGAAAGCTTAAGGGCCGTTATTATGAAAGTAATGATACATATGAACAAGGAGGAAGTTGTGTCGGCTTGTAGTAGGATGGCAGCTACATTGAATAATATGATTATCGATACTATTTACTTTAATTGTGCTAAAGTTCATATAAATAAAATTAATTTACTGTATTTTAATGTTTATTTTGTAACGCAACCGTAGTGAAGTTTCGGTTTATTTTTACATTTATTAAAGTATAATGAAATAATGTTTTATTGAAAAACAATGGTTAGGTGAAGATATTTTTAGCATTCGAAGCGTATGATGGAAAGAATAACTGTCGATATACGGGAAAGATGGCAGCGCTAACGTCGGTCACATTGCTCCTGACGGCAAAAAAGTGAGCGAGACTGAAAATGCTTCAGACGCTAGAAAAGCAGGACGTTAGGTACGGGGGTGGCGGATATGCGTAAAGGGATCGGTCGCGATCTCCCTCGGGCGATCATCTGCACAGAGACAACGGGCCGAATGAATCATAACAACCTGCTAGGGTGCCGTAATGCGTGCTAATAAAGCTGTGCATGAGTTCAGGGAACGAGCGTAACCGCGGCTCGTATGTCCTCATTGCCTTGACTTTACGTACTCATTTATTTTCATTTCGCAGCACCCGTGAAAAAAATACTAATTGCATTTATCCATTTGGGTTTACTAGTTTAAATGAGGCTGCGCTTACCGCGTCGCGCTGCCGCGCCGAAAGCAAGCATACATACTTTCATAATAATGGACTCGTGCGCAACTATGTCACCAGGACTCCATTCCCCTTCTAGCACATGTCGGCTAATGCCGCCCCGAAGTAATTTTTCAAAAATACAAGCCGTTAGGTGGCGAGTTCATTTAGAAATGATTACCTAAAAACCACGGGCTTGAAAAATACCCGCATCTGCCAGGATTGAAATGGCTCCGCTATAATCCCGTAGGATCGCTGCATCCAATCCTTCAAACGCCTTTTGCGCGGAGGCATTAGGAAATAATTGGAATTTAAAATTTATAATAATTAAACTTTGATAACAGCGTTTCAACTTTAGATTAGCAACTTTCCGAGCCGCAGTGGTGTTACCCTTGTTGTACATTTAGACGTCCAGTTTTATCAATCACTTTTAGCATAATCGACTCTAACGACGTTAATTTCATTGCTCTCATCTCATTATTTTAGTGGAACTATACGGTTTTAGCATAGATTATGGCATCAATAACAGAGTGGGCAATTCGCTTATGGTTGCATGCAACACATGGTGATTTACTACGGGCTGGACAAGCACCTTTTCAATCATAAAGCGCATTAAATTCAACGCAACTAAAATCTCGTAAAGCTTCATTCAAAACAAAAATACTACTTTTTCATGACATAATTCAGGCTATTTTATGTAAATAGTCCGTTCATAAAAAATACAGTTATTGCTGCAATTAAACAGATGTGCCAAAATATATTTTTTTGTTTTTGTTAATATAATTGGTTTGTTTTTTAAATTATTTTGTAAATTTACAATCTACTCTACAAGAAGTATTACACAAGTAACCGCCAAAGTCGTCCAGTGGTGGAGACGCGGGCTGCGGTGCGGACGGACCTGGGTTCATTCTTAGAGCTCTTCTTTGATGCCTGACAGGTGGCCTACTTAGTCACTAAAAATAATTGAGTATCTGCGTTCACTCGAACAAGGGCTAATAATAGCGGTCGTCTAAGGCGCGGTGCTTGCCACATTGCCCCGCACCAGAGATGGTGCGCGACGACCGGGCACAGCGAGCATATGAGAGTCTCAATTTCTCAGTTCGTAGGCCGTGCTCTCCCGCGGGGTGTTAGAATCTTACCATTATTATTATACGATAACACAAGTAGGCATTGTTAGGAGAAATCACTCATTAGTGACACTCCTTTAAGAATCCTTTCACATTAGGGTGCTTGGAGGTCTTGAAGCCAGATTCTGTTTAACCTTCTGGATGGGGAATAGACAACGAATAATATACCGAGATCCATATGGAAGGTTTAATTTGTTACATACCACGGTGCATCTGCTATGGTGCGGAGTATTTTGGACTGGAATTGTTGAATAGATATTATTCGAAATAGCTTAGCGCATCCCTAGAGTCGTACTCCATACGTCTAGATTGCTTTAGTATGGTGTTATATAGTAGTACTTTGTTGGATAGGGACAGTTTCGATCAGCAGCAGCTAGTACATGTTCTGAAAATTTAGGTTCATTTGTGGTCATTTACCTTAAATATGTTTTTTCCAATGTGATCTTTGATTTAGGTGTAATCCTAGATAATTACTTTCCGTTTAAAATATTATTCAGACTAACTAGCGGGCACGTATTGAATCAAGTTATAAAGGTTATTTAAACCGATTTAGTTGCGTTAATTTTATTGTCATTTATTAAGCCATTCATTGATTAAATTCAGATGTCGCTGAAAGTTCTAAAATGTTAACACAGGATCTTCATGTATAGATAAAACTGCAGTATCATCACCAAAAGTAGCAATAACAGTGTTTCCATTTTTTGATAGGTCGGCAGCATAAATAAGGTATAATAGAAGGTCAAGGACATAACTTGTGGGATACCAGATTTTATAGGATGGTAGTTGTATTTAACTGCAAAATATGTTAGTGAGGTAGCATTTAAGGAGAAGGTGATATTAACTTAGGAGTAGCTTTTTTAGTTTGTAGAATAACCCAGTGTGCTAGACGTTGCGAAATGCCTAAGAATACAGCTGTGCAGTATTTATTTCCTTCAAGGCTACGTCCTATTTAATTTACTATTGTATGTATTTGCTGTACTGTGGAATGTCCTTCTTAAAACCAAAACTGGTATATAAACAAATGGGATGCTACGTTCGTGTTATTTAATAGTCTTTCAAGAAACAGTTTCTCGAAGAGTTTTTCCAGTATAGATAGGAGACTGGTCGGCTTGTCATTATCATCATCCCCAGCATTTAGATATTTAATCTCTGGACATACGCCTCCCCAAGATGTCACCATGCCATTTGATCTGCCGTCGCTCCCATCCATTGTATTCCTGCGATCTTATTGATGTCGTCTCTCCATCTGGTTCTCGGTCTTTTTCGTCCCCTTCTTCTTTTCCTTAGCCTCCACTCTGTTACCTTTTTCGTCCACCTATCGTCTTTTCGCCACGTAAGATGATCTGCCCATTGCCATTTTTCAAGTTTACGATGCGTCCTACTACGTCTTCAATTTTGATTTTATCTCGAATCCATTCGATTAACTTTCTATCCTACAGTCTCACTTCCAACATCGATCTTTCCATTCTTCTTTGTGTCATATTCAGCTTTTTTATCGCGGTTTCCGTAAGGAACCATATCTCCGAGGCATATCGGTCTGTAGGATAATATATTTTCTAATACTTTTCTTGCTGTGGAAATCATTATTATTTGGGTATACTTCTACAATATAGGGTAGTAAAACATGTTTAATATGCAATAATATATAGTTGTCAAAAGTATAATTGCTTTTCTAGGGAATTGTTTCAGAATTTGCCCTGTTACCAAGTTATAGCCTGGTGTTTTGTAATTGTTTAGCTTCTTTATTTTAAACTGTATTTCTGTTGATGAAAATGGTTTAATAGATAAGAACATCTGGCATAAAACATCTAGATACTCGTCTATAGCTTTATCATGCACATTAGATCGAAAAATTTGAAGTACATTTGGCAAATGCTAAGCAAAAGTTTCGATTTTTTCCTTATTAAATCTTGATAATGTGTCATCAGTTTTTGTATAGGGGGTATGGTTACTTGTGCCCCTTTGAATTTTTTTGTAGCCCTCCAGATAGTGTGATCTTCTTGCTTAATGTAATAATTAAAGTTGGAATTTTAACTATCCTGTTAAAATTTAGTTTATTAGCTGCATTACGTATGGTTTGCCATCTTAATGGAGCTCGTCTTTTCTAAACCATTAATTTCTTTACCTATAAAGGTATGTTATTGACATGATGAGCGAGTTTAGTTTGGTTGGATATAACTTTCCATGGAGTTTTTTGAATAAGACTAACTAGGTATTGGACTGCTTGGTCTGTCTTGGGGTTTTTTTATTTGCTATTTGATTTGAATTTTGTCTTAATGTGCTCGTGAAATTTATGCCAATGTGTATGTTTTGATACAAGTCTAAGGGTCAATTTTTGTTGATAGGCCTAGTACTTAAATTAAGTATCACCAGAGCAGAATTTCCTGATAAATCGTTATTCGGTTCAACTAGGAGTAAGTTTGTAGCTATCCTATGGGAAATATAAAAATGCAACAGGTTAAGAAGTTTGGCTAATGTGTCGGTACCTCGATATTGTGATAGTTGTAATTATTTGTTATAATTCGTCTAAATAGGTTTCTACCTATTGTTATGATGATTTAGATCTCCAGTGGGTATGTGTAGAGTTCCAGTTTGTTTCAGCAATGAATATATTTTCCAGAGTATGAAAAAATTACTTAATCATTTGCAGCTAATGTATGTCTGAGAGGAGAGTAAAATGTGTTTCAGATATTGGTATTATATTTGTTTTCGTTAAATTTATAAAAAAAGTTACTATAACTTGCTTATCGTTTAACAGACCACCTAAGTTTAGCATAATGTTATTCTGGTTCATTAACTGTGCAAACATGTTTTTAAACTCGTTTAGAGAGGCAGTTAATTTGTCTTCTATTATGATTTGTTGATTATTAATATTGCATGTTTGTGCTACTGTCACATACATAAATGCGATTTTATGACCCGCAGTTTTGGTTTAGAGTCGATCTATTTGATATTTTATTTTTAAAATTTATTATTCCTTGATAAACAGAACAGCCTCTATAATTCCCAGAGTGGTTGCCCTCACATAAAGAACACTTTTATGGTGTAGTTTTAAGTTTTGTGCATGTTTTCGTGTTGTGTTGTTTTCCATGTATCGTCTAGTACAGTCAGTTCTCGAGTTTCCATATTTTTGACATCTGGTACATTGAACGATGCCTGTTTTCTTGTGTAGTGGGTTAACCTTAATTTTAATATTGCACAAGAATTATATTTCAAATATTTTCTTATTGTTTTATCGTAGTTTAAGAGCAACATAAAATAATGGAAATGGATCTTTTGTTGTCTTGTCTCATGTTTATTATGTTGCGTACTTGATGACCTAATTTTTTTAATTCAGTTTTAATCTCTATAGTGGTTACTGAATTGTGAATGTGTCTGATAACTACCCTATATGCTCCTTCATCTTTAGATTGATATGTATGATGGATTACTTATTCTTCTTTTAAGTGTCTAACAATCTATTTGTATGTGTTCAAGGTAAATGCGTTGTACCCTACTAGTGTTGACATTACTGTCGGTTTACATGTGATTTGATTCTTTATTAGATTGGCTTGCTACAGGTTTGTATCTATTATTGGTAGTCAGAGACAGTTGATCTAATACAATACATTCTGTTTTTTTCGCCTTCTTTTTTTAACAATTTGTCAAGTATGTTTTTCATCTCATTATGTTCATTAAAGTCTGATTCATTTATTTGCATAGATGGATAAAAGGTTGATACATTATGGTTATTATTAGGAAAAGGAGTGCTGGTAATTATATAAAATTGATTAAGCATAAGGTTTGAAAATATAAAATTAGATTGAACTGTTTGATAACTACTATGTAGTGATTGGTATTGCTGATACGGAATTATTCGCTGATTGCCAGATATATTCGTTACATACCCATAAGTATCATTTAGATCACCCGTTTGTATAAAGAATATAATGTTCCATTTGGGTTTATTTTAAAGTAAATTTACGATTTATCAACAAATGTAGATATACACAGTATGTAGATATAACCAGTAGGTTCAAAAAATACCCAGCAGGACAACTAACCGAAAGGATGGTCATTTTCGGAGGCTTGCGATTACAAACCATACCACGACTTTAAGTGTCCTAGCGTAATAATGATGGACCATTACATGACACCAATTGTCTATCTTCTCTTTTCGATCTCGAATACTCGCATTGGGACTAACAACAAGACGTTCTTTCTTGCGACTACTATTGAAGGAAAGGCAACTGTGGCATAGAATTGACTTTTATGATGATTGCAGATTTTATTTAAATCGAAACGATTATCGAATATTAATATACCATACATGCTGTGCAAGGAAGAGAAGATTGCATTTGTACGATGCACGCAATGCTTATGTATGGGTATTATGGTATAGAAAATTATCAGTTATGATAATAGGTTACCTCTAGTCAGAGTTAGAGACAAGATTACTAGTCAGTTGGATATAGACAGCCAGTGGTACTTCCTTTCCTTCAGATGGTGTACCAAGCAATCTTTCGACAAAATAACACTTTACATGTGGCACGTAACACATTAAGCTTCTTATAACAACACAGAGTGAAAGCTCTCTCACCGCCAAGCCGATCACTTGATCATTCACCTATTGAAAATATCTGGAATACCATTGCGCAAAGAGTTCAGCGGTATTCCACGACCTCCTAAGAATTTGGCTGAACTATGAAAGAGTATCAATAATGAATGGAATGCAGTATACCAAAATATTATTCGTACATTGTTTGACTCGATGCCATGATCATACATTATTGAATTAATCTAAATTTAACAATTTATATGACTTATACCACTAAATAAAACTAAAATAATAAGTTGTTAATTTGCGTTGTTTTTTGGGACTGCAATTTCAATAATCGGTCGTGCATGTGCTCATCCTATCACATAATGACTAGAAGGTCGTCTACCCTTGGAAACCAAAGAAAGTAGCACTTAAATTTATCTATTTTTGGAATAGATATTTTTTTTATCAAATAATTTCTTGTACCTTGTATTACACTAAATTACAAAAAAGAACTTATAGAACTGTATAAAACGCTTTTTATCATATCAAAAACAGTAGCAGTATTGCCATGTCAAAAATAAATAAAGACAATGTTAGAACTATTTAGAGCTATTTAATTCAAAGGCGTGCATTATACACTAGCGGAATTCAATTACTAAAATTTATCAATAGTGCTTCTAGAGACACATTTTTACCTCAATTACTATGTTAATAAATCGAATTGCCGTTATTGGAGCGCTATGAATCCACAACGCAACCTTCTCTCACTAAAAGTGACTGTATGCGCTGCAATGTTAGTGCGAGGAATAATCGACAAGTATTTCTTTGAAGATGAAGGTGGTCGCGCATTAACAGTGACTTCGGAGCGTTAAGTGGAGGTGCTGAACAATTTTTTTGTACTTAAACTAAAAAAATTTGCTGGCTATAATCAAAGAATATGGTTCTAGCAGGACGAAGTAACATTGCGCACTTCTAACATGTCTCTGCCACGAGTTCGTAAAATTTTCCCCCAAAAATTGATTTCCAAAAGATGTTATATAAACTGGCCTCCACAAAGGCCTGATTTTATTGCTATAGATTTTTTTGTGGAGATATTTTAAATAAAGAGCATACGTCAGCAACCCGGGCTTTCTGGTTGAACTGACAGAAAATATCCGTCAAGAACTAGTAGTCGTATAGAACAATAAAATAAATTTTTAATTTGTTAGAAACTTAAAGAAGAGACCTAGTGAATAAATTTAAGATCTTACTTGTCACAATCACTAAACGGCAAAAAAATTTAAAGCTAAAAAGAATTTTAACATCTGTATGTCTTCAATTATATTCACGATGATGACTTCGGTATCATTCGAAAAGCTATAGTTTGGACTAAAAGATTATTATTGGTTGCAAATTGACATAATACTTTGATTAAATTATGCTTACAGAGCTAACACAGATTTATCATACAATTTATGCACCGAAACACTGTTGTGAATTTTTTTACCTCCTTGGAAGCGTGGTTTATCGCTATTGCTTGTTTGATCATATTAAATTCAACGACTCGGAATTTAATTGTTTCTCATCGTCTAGCTCAAATTTGTATGTACCTTGACTGTTGGGAAAATCATCAATTTTTCTAAAAATTTAAAATGGAAATGCGGGTTTACAAACTTCGTTTTAAACGTCCGAGTAATGGAAGACAACGAATTTCCTAACCGTCTCTAACTGGAAAGGTGAACCGTTACGCTCTTCAGACATGGGGCAAAGACAATTTTCATACCATTATGGAACATAAAAGGGCCTGCCCGCAACTTAATATTTTTTATACAACCTCCAAAATAAAAGTGTACGAACTCTTTTTCTTCAGTCCAACATACCTATGCAGTTATGCCGGTTTCCGCAACTAACAGAAAGTTACAATTTTATATTCTAATAAGACAGGGCTCCATCTTATTAGTATAGTGAAGAAAAGAAGAACTTTCTTGCCGCTGGATTGGGCCATGTGCTAGAAAGGATTTGATATTGTTGGCTGACCTCCAAGGTTTTCCAATCTTTACATTAACGATCTAATTTTAGATGCCATCAATGTCAACAACGTTGGATGAACTTTGCTACTGTGAGAACCATCAATGGGAACACACTACTGCGTGTGTGGATCGAACTGGACTACCGTTAAGACGTGTGTCATATGACGCGAGGAGCTTACGTGGAACATTTGTCATGGTATGAATAAAAACGTGGGCATTTTCCTTTTCCTTTATTGTATCATTTACTATTATATCTCTAACATTAGTTAAGTAATAACAATGAATTGTACCTTTTTAAACCCAATGATTGTTTTGTAGAAATCCTGTAATTTTAAATAATTTAAAATTATGAAATAAAACAAAACTAATAAAAAAGACAACAAGCATGTGTATATATTATTAAACTGAATTATTGGATTGCTTTTACCATATACTAACGTCTTTGTTTTATGCTTGAGCTATCATTACTAACTGTAGCTAGTTGTAAGAAGTTTATAATAAGAAATGACATTTAGTCCCAATTTCAAACTATTTTATATTAGCATTGCTGACGCTATAGAAAATGGAAATTGTTAGAAATGAATATAAAGAGTGTAATCCTAGACAACATTGAGAACGTTGCGCCTGAAGCATTACCCAGAGTACGGCAGCGTAGGTTTATTTCAGGCCAGATGTGTTGCACACTACCGTAATGGGTCTCTAGGACATATGCGCACCACACGTAAAGGTAAAAGTAAGTTATTAATTACTAACAAAACTAATGGGTCGTATAGTATACTAGCAGACTGTCTGTGCGTCTAATATATCTATTCTTTACGTAGCTACAACAATTAAGCGAAGCTTTCATTTAAAAAAGCAACACCGTTTCAGCAAACATTTCGTATGCTTAGTTCGCGTGTGGTGGTGTAGATGCGGATATCTATAAATACGTATAAAACCTACAGATAATGGAGAGGGCGCAGCTGGCGGTGCGCGAGAGTCTTGCAGCTGTTTATGCAAAGCATACTCCTTGGCAAACGCCCCTGTAGCTGCAGAATCGTGAATTTCCAATGAAAAGTCGATGACCTTAGACATTTGCTGTGACTATATGCTGAGAGTGCAGGTACATGGCTGTAAAGGTAAAAGCCAAACGATAGCGTTACACACTGTCGAATCGAGAGCTCTCGGCTGAAAATGAAGTCGTGGATATTCAGCTTGCAACAAGCGCGCGGCGTAGGGAGACAACTGAGCAGACCCGGCGAAATTGCCCATGCCGAATCAATTTGCGAATATCTACGGTCACGACGTCCATCCCGAAGCAAAAAGGTACTGCAGTGATAGCAAGTATCAAGCTGACGGCAAAGCGTTGTCAGTTCGAATATATATCAAAGAAACGCATGTCATTCATATCATTTGCAGAAGCTACATCTTTCCCTTAAGCCCTTATTCATCCGACTTTTTATATTTGCTGTCTAAACTGTTATGTATTCGTTTTTTTTGTGACTAGCGCGCAAAACTTATATTTAATTTGTTTTAGTTTATTGTCCATTATTAGAAAGCGCGTATTTTTTGTACTAATCAAAAGACGGCAGAAAATTCACAGTCTATATAAGTCGCAAAATGATATAGAAAATGTATTATAGAATAATATCTGTAAATACCTAATATACCTAGATAACGAGAGTGATCTGGAAAATTCTCGGCCTAACAGTTAAAACAAATTTATAATTTTTTTAACATAATCCTTTAAAACCGATGCTCCAGCATCCGGGTAATGATTCTTTTCGAGGTTTGCACAATACCTATCTATAGTTAGAATCGCTTTTAGATTAGAAGAAAAACGTTGACTATGGATTAAGAGTTTTAGTTTTGAGAAAAAATAAAGATAGAGCTATTGCTAAGACATTTTTGCGGACAGGTGATGAGAGATATTTTTTTATCTGCAAAGCAGGTCTTTTCTGGAGAATTTTTTTGTTAAGTGTTATAATATTTTCTGGTTATTGTTTTACCATGTTCAAGATCATCCATTAATAATAAAATACCTTTAGCATTCCAAAGGGTTACTGCTAAACATTTTCCTGTAGACGGAACAGACTTTATCCCTTTTCTGGTATGTAATGGTAAACCCAAGTTTCATCCATGATAATAAATCGACGTACAGAATTAATTTTGATTTTTTTAAACGCTTTAGACATTATTCGAAAACTGTCATCCGAATAGGGATTTTCTTCTTCTTTATGCAAATGCGAGACCTATCCTGCACAAAGCTTTTTCATATGCAATTCTTCATGCAAAATATATCCTAGTCAGCTTCAGCAGTTTCACAGACCTTAATTCGTCGGTTATGCAACACCGTATCGTGTACTTGTTTAGTAATTTCTAGTGTTGTACTTTTTGGTCGTCCCTCTCGGAGATCACCTTCAAGGCTAGTTTAAATTTGGTAGAAGAATTTTTAACTGTTGAATACAAACTGTTATAAACTTTGCAAAACCTTTTATTAACGTTAAACCTTCTTTCACTGAGAACTTAGTAATCGCGCGATATTCAATTTTGTCCACTCTAAAGGATAACCAAAGAATATTAGTTTAAACAGCTACAAAAATTAAACTATTTGACAGATTGAATCAGAAGTTCAAACGTGTCCTTTTGAAAGATGTACCGACTTAAGAATAAAAAATATTGCTTACCAGATATGGTGGGTGCCGGGGAAATATAATACCTAGGGTGAATCAAAAGCAGCAGCAGTAGTACAAAGACCGTATCCGGTGCGAAGGCGGAGGAGATGGACTTAGGTACGACAAAGCAGACGTAAGTGGCAAACCTGCTTTTTAGATTATATAAAAAAGCATTGGGCATTTTTCCCCATCATAAAGGCGTATGAACTATTAAAGATAGTCAGTGACATAATGGTGCAAAAGAAAATTGAAGACCTTAGGAGTGTTTTCTAGTAAAACTGTCATGACTGTATTCCAAACAAAAATTCCGGAATTTCAAGTCTCCTAGTCGAATTTCCGAGGAAGGCGTTTAGGAGAAAAATGATAAAAAGTAAAATATTGTTGGATAGAGAAATTATAGTATGCACGTGGAACATCAAGACACAAACAGGAAAAATAAATAACGTCATCAAGAAATAAAAGGGATGAAAATCCAGATAATGGGGATTAGTAGAATGCGTTGATCGGGGCCTAATTACTGTAACATAAAAAAACATAAAGTATACTATTCAGCTCATTCCAAAGGGGAACATCAACATAGCATGGGTATTACAATATGTAAATCCTTATTGAAAAATATAACAAATTTCAGACCAGTCTTCGAAAGAATCGTGTTACTGCAAATAAACGAAAGCCCATCACAAATTAACATCATTCAAATGTATGCTCCAACAATAGATCACAGTGAACAGATATAGTGAAAGAACTGATAATGATAATTGGCTATTTTAACGCCAAAATCGGAAATCCTCACAAAAGGAAAGTAATAGGCTCATGCGATCTGAGTGTAAGGAATGAAAGAGAAGATATGTAAACCATTTTTAATGCGAATAAGATTTTGTGATAAAGATATTTTAATCGTTACCACCGGGGCGATTGTATATGTGGAGATTAGGTCTTGTATATATACGACTGAAAACATAATCAGGAATCAAATTTAATATATTTTAATAACTGAAAGATATAGAAATAGCTGTATTTTACTAAATACTTATTTTGGGTCGAATATACACACAAAGTATTGAAAAAATTACTCAAGAAAGACTAAGAAATATGATTAACAAAAAATAAAAGACCCACTTGTAAGAGAATAAGTAGCAGTACGTTGAGGAACCTAAGCAGCCAATGTTAATGAAAAAATCAACAAATTAAAGATAGCGGTAACTATCATCAAAAAAGATATTTTAAAACCATACGATAGGAAGCATAATCGTGAATAATGAAGAAAAATCTCCAGTTGATAATAAGAATAAAAAAAAAATAATGAAAAATAATTCCACAGAGTATTGAAAAAATTATTAAAACAAACATAAAAAAGCTTAACAGAATGTTTAAAAATAGAAACCTTGCAGCAAAAAGGCAAACAAATGACTGAAAAACAAAATAGTAGAAAATAAACAAATTAGTTTATAGTGATAAAAAAGTTATTATTAATAAGAAGAAATGGGACACATACACAAAGAAATTATTTGAAGACAATTGACTACAACCTCTCCAGATAAATAAGGAAAGTGAACAAAGCACGATGAAGGAAGAAGTGAAAATTAGAATAAGGGATAAGAAAGAAGCCAAAGCAGTAGAATTTTTCAAGTTATTTGGTAAACAAAGAATAAACTGGTTAACTTCGTTATATAATAATGTCTACAACTCTGACAATATTCTCAAAGTTTGGCTAATATTAGAATTTGTAACTCTGTCCAAAAAAATGGGGTCAAAAGCTTCATGAGTTACCTCTTAAAAAAATTTCTTAAAATTATACACAAAAGAATCTATAAACTCTGGGAAGATCAAATATCGTTTACACAGTTTGGATTTAGAAATGCTATTGGTACACAGAAAACCTTGTTTAGCGTTCAAGTACTGTTTCAAAGATGTAGGAATATAAACTGTAATATCTACGTCTGCTTTATTAACTGTAGTAAAGCGTTCCATAAAGTACAGCACGAGAAAATGATTGAAACCTTGAAAAGCATCGGATTGGACGAAAAGGATCTTAGAATAATCGTAAACTTATATTGGAACCAATCGGCCTTCATAAGGCTGGATGGAGAAAACTCAGATAATACTGAGATTCTGCAAAGGGTTGTGCTATTTCACCGCTAATTTTTAACATATATTCAGAGTGAATCTTTAGAGAAGGATTTTGCATTTTGCATTTACGCGGACAGCGTGAGGTACTTCAATATATGATAGACAGAGTAACGAAGAGCAGCCAACGGTACGGCCTGGACATTAATATCAATAAAGCAAAATTAATGATAATTAATAAAAGTAACAACCAAATCTAACAACTACTAATAATTAATGAAAAATTAGTTGAGAGGGTCAATAAATGTTTCTATCCTCGTACAACTCTTAATGACCAGCGAAACAACTCTCAAGAAATAAGAATTCGTATTGAGAAAGTTAGAGCAACATTTACTAGTATGCATTCAATATTTAAAAATCGTCATTTACCATGGCCAAAAAATACAATTATTACGTTGTTGTGTGCTTTCTGTACTACTATATGGACGTTGAGAGTTTCCCAAACAGAAGACATTACAAACATTGAGATTCTCAGGAGAAAGCAAAAGGAGGCAAAAATTTTGAATATGGTAAAAGCCCGAAAACTTGAATAATATGGGCTATATTATGCGAAACTCCAATAGATATCAGATTCTACAGAATATACTGCAGGTATTTGGTATGTAGAAGGAGAAAATCGGACAGAAGAAGGATATCATAAATAAAAAATTTGAGAGTATGGTTTGGTAAAAACACTACAGAATTATGTAGGGCCGCAGGCAACAAAGTATTAGTGGCCAGGATGGTTGCTAATATCCGAACCAGATAGAAACCTTAAGAAGAAGCTAGTGTTTACATCTATGGTCAAAGAACCTTTTAAATCATCATCGTATAAAAATTTTGAAATTAGATACAGTGCGGCAAAGAATACTTTAATAATCTTAAACTACGGACATATTCTATTTGCAACATTTAACTTGTTTTTTGTACTAAAAATCTCGAAACGCAACTCCAATTGAATAAGGCTTCGAAAAGGATAACGTTACTTTATATTCAAGTGAATATAGCAGTCTAAAAAGAGTAAAAATATCAGATAATTAATAAACTTGTAAAAAATGAGGTTGTCTTTAAGTGGGAGTAAAAATAAAAAATTTGCTTGGTCAAATCATTCTACGAAGCGTGCAGTGCAGTGCAGTGATTTTAATTGATACAAGACTGTATACAAAATAAATAAATTACTAGCAATTGCGGTTGTGCAAAGTGAATTCGATTTTGGCTACGTTTCACAACTAAAAATTTAAATGAATATGTTACCGCTTTTCGCCGCTGTCTGCCCAAAACTGAAAAAATGATCAACGAGCATGCTGCTCTTCGGAAACGCCGAGTGTTGGTAGCATCAAAAATTTAAAAAATAACTGAACTGCGGAAATCAGCCGAATTTCTTTTGTCTGCAGGATTTCACTCGTGCCCTATGTGAAATCGCATAGATCTTCCGGCGGCGACTATTTGGCAGTTTTTCAAAAGCTTTGGGCTGAAAAGAGACATCAGCGAACAAGGAGCTACGACTTCTGAATTTAGGAGATGGCAGTGAATAACAAATTTTGATGATAGGCAAGGCGAATTTTCTTACGGCCTTTTTATTTTACCAGTAAAATCTAAGACTTCGGGCGTTACGGTTTATTTTACGAACCCCGTATTCCGGTATTGCTTCTTTTACAGCGAATTATCTAGAGTACGCAAGATATTACGTAATCTTACTATCTACGGCAGTAATTACTGAAACTAAGACGGTAGCTATAAACCTCATAATTAAAATATCACAAAATTTCTGATGACATCGTAATCGTTTTAGTATTAATTTAAAATAATTTTATTTAACACATTTTAAATAAATGCGGAATACTTACCTTCTAATTGTAATTTAGTTATCACTAATTGTCTAATGAATAAAAAAATTAAAGCCTATGATTTAATTTAAAATAAAATTTTGTTACAATGTTATAACTCACAACTTACATAATCATAATAAACAATTTCTAATTGAAAAGCTATGTATTTATCAACTATTAATCTGAAATAGCAATAATTATTTTTTCAGTGAAAGTAGGTAAAGATAACAAAAAAAAACAAAATTAACTCTAATATAATAATAATAATAATTACTGCCCGGTTCTATATTTTGCCTACTCAGTGGTTTATATAATCCTCTGTCATCTTCATTGTATAAATCTTATAGATATTTTTTTCACAGTTTAACTATTTCTTTGTTTTCTCTTAGTAAACTTCTATTATTATCTTGTATTCGATGGGTCTTTACTTCACTACTCTTGAACATGTTTCTGACTTGTCTTTATGCTTTATCAAGTTTACCATCACTTATTTTTTGTTGTATCTTTTCACAGTTGTTTTTTATATATTGGTCTTTGGCTTTTTTGCATTCACGTTGAGTCTTATTTCTTAATTCTTTATATTTACTTCGACCTTGTTCTGTGTCACTGTTTTTTATATTTTCGACGTTCTTCTAACAGCTTCATTATGTTATTTGTCATACACTGTTTCTTATGTTGCGTTTTCTTATACCTAAAATGTTCTTTGTACCTTTATTACGTCTTGTTCCAATAGCAGTCCCTCATGAAGAAGAAACTGAGATTCTCGACTATCTACAGGCTCCTTGTCAATTAAGCCCGCCTATACAACACGTTACACCTGCTGAAATAAAACTTGTGATTAAACATTTACATAACGTTAAAGCACCGGGCTACGATTTAATTACTGCTAAAGTCCTTAAAGAATTACCTCATAATGGCTCTCACGCATATATTCAATGCAACTTTACGATTGCAGTATTTTCCAATCCAGTGGAAATTTGGGCAAATCGTTCTTATCCTTAAACCGGGTAAACCCGCTCACGAAGCGGCGTCCTACCGGCCGATAACCTCACTCCCATTACTCTCAAAAGTTCTACAAAAACTAATCCTACAAAGATTGTTACCCATAATTGTAGATCATGAACTTATCCCACAACATCAGTTCGGATTCAGACAGTAACATGCTACCATAGAGCAGATACTTAGAGTAGACGTCATTGAGCAAGATATTGAAGAAAACAAATACTACGTGGCGGCCTTTCTTGATGTCAGCCAGGCATTCGATAGGGTCTGGTATCCTAGCCTATTGTATAAAATCAAAAAAGTACTGCCACACCAATACTACTTTCTTATCCGATCATATTTAAGTGAAAGGCACTTTCAAGATAAACACAGCGACAGCTTGTCCAGTTTCCATCAAATTAAAGCAGGAGTTCCCCAGGGCAGCGTCATGGGACCTATCCTATACTTAATTGCAACATATGCGGATGATACGGCATTATTAGAATCACATAGCGATCCACATCAAGCCTCCGCCATACTTCAACGCTACCTCACCACACTGCAGGAATGGCTCTGCAAATGGCGCACAAAAATAAATGAAGCAAAATCGACCGCCATAACTTTCACCACAAAGCACGGAACTGCTCCCCCCGTCTTCCTAAATGGCATCCAAACCCCAATTCAGGACGAAACAAAATACCTTGGCATGCATTTTAACAAAAAACTGACATGGAAAGCCCACATAGTTAAAAAGAGAAAGGAATTGGACATCAAAATGAAGAAAATGAGTTGGCTCCTTGGTCGAAGATCACATTTATCTTTAACTAACAAAGTGCTAGTGTATAAAACAGTGCTAATTCCAGTGTGGACTTACGCCATCCAACTGTGGGGCTGTGCAAAGCCGTCGAACACTGCAGTTATACAACGGTTCCAAAACAAAGCTCTCCGCACTCTAGCCAACGCAGAATGGTTTGTATCCAACCTAACACTTCATAACGACCTTAAAATGCCCTGGGTCAAGGACGAAATCACCAGAAACATATCAAACTATGCTACCAGATTATCCAACCATCCCAATTATTTAGCACGCAACCTACTTGACAACGCCAATCTTCCCAGACACCTAAATCGATGTAAAACATTTGACTTTACCAACTAGTTTTAATATTTAGTTTATCGGGGTCCGTCACTGGACGGTTTCCCGTCTCATGTCTTTGTAATTCTTCAATCACATTTGCTTGTTAGCCACTTGGCTAGTTGTAAATCTGCTGTTTACTAAATAAAAAAAAACAATATAGAAACTAGAGCAGAAAGACAAGAACCAATTATGTTAGCTGATATTGAAGATATAGTCAGTATATTTGTTTCCAATTGTAAAAAAGTATATAATCCTGATAGCAAAATATCTATTAACGAAGAGCTATTACCATTCCACATAAAGTGTTTGTTTCAAATGTATATGAATTGCAAACCAACCAGATATGGTATAAAAATATATTCATTGTTTAATGTCCAAGGTTTGTATTGCCTAGACGTAAATGGATACTGGAGTAATAAATAACTTATCTAAAAAGGAATGAAAAGAAAGTCTTTCAGTCATAGTATTATTAAAGATAACTTTTTATATATTTTGTATTTGTTTAAGTATTACTAAAATAAGGAAAGGCACTAACCGATACTATAAGATTCAAACCGAAAAAAGATATAAGAATTTCCACCAAAAAAAAACCATTCACCATATTAATGTACTGGTTGTAATGATGGTTTTCTATATGTCTCATATGTGTATCTTATTTTTCCATGTTCTTGACTTAGTAGTAGTCAACGCGTTTATATATAATTATCAAATATAGCGTAATTTTACGTTATCTATTGTACATGTTGTATATATAAATAGTGTTAAGTGATTCTGATCGCCTGTAAGTAAAATAAATAAGTAGTTTTAGTAAATTTGCACGTCTTACTCACCATATTCGAGAACGAAGACGTTACAGTGTTCTTAACGCAGCTGTCTTTGACTCACGGTATTATGATAAAAAATTTGCATATCAAGAAAAATTATTAATGTAATTTCCTAATTATTGATTCTAGGATACGCGTAAAAGCAAACAGTAAATAATAAATAGAATTCAAACTTATTTCAAATTTAGAAATTCTAAAAAACAAAATCTTTCTTTTTGTTTTTGAAAATTTAACTACAGTTTAGAAGATCATATTTTATATTGACTAATATAATTATAACAAGAGTATCTAATAAAAACTACAGATAAACAATAAATCTGCTGCCGCGTTTTTACAAGAAAATTTAAAAATTACGAAGAAGGTAAACTGTTTCCATCAGAATGATCTCTTTTTAAATTAACTACTGTACGAGATGTACGGGACTCGAGCACAAGGCATGTCGTTTTAGTGCCCATTATTGCGCAGATTTATTTTAAAGTCGTAATTTTGTAACTGCAATGCAGCGACTATTTCGTTAGCATTTCAGAGTAGGTCATCACAAAAGAGTTTCGACCAAAAAAATTATATGTTGTGGATACACAATTTTCAACAGACTGGTTCAGCATTCAAACGGAAATCATTCGGTAAACCTCGTAAGGTTCAGATACCCGAGAACATCGCAGCAGTGCAATAGCAACATGCTCTTGCCTTGGGAATATCTCAAGTTCAAACTGATGGTAGTCCAGGAACTTAATTTTTAATATTACTTTTTTTGTAAACCTCATGTAGGAAAGTGTCTTTAATGTACATTAATTTTATTCGTTTTCTGTGCTAAAAAAACTGTCTAGTCTATTATTTTATATGGTCATAAGCTGCATATGAATATTATTTAATTTGTGTTGAGATTCAATAATTGTACAATACAATGTTAAAAAAGTCATAATATTCGAGTAATTCTCATAATTTAGATTAAGTTATTGGCAAAGAGTGCTGAAAAATTGACTAGGCCAGAAACCTTTGTCCGTTATTATGTATGTGCGTAAAGTATACCCTATAAAATCATACATAATCATACATCTTCATAACACACTTGATACATTTTTGCTACGTTTACAAGAGAGTCTGTTTGAGCGTCCAACGAATACCAATTTATTACATCCGCATTCATGCATAGCTTTATCAAAGTGTTATCTATAAATCTGTTTCTATTAATTTAGAAAATTTACAACAGCTTTAGCTCATTGACTACCGTTTTTAAATACTAAATTAAAAAGTTTATCGAAAAGAATATGATCGCTAATAATGATGGTAATAGCTAGTAAAAAATTGTTGTAGAGGGGTTAAAATATATTAATATTGTTTGCTTTAAAGTATAAGTTTTTTGCGAATTCTTGGAAAATATATAATTGCTTGTAGTTTCAACATATTTTTTTAGGTAAATTTTACCTTTAGATACCCTCCACAAAAAAAAAGTATGAATTAATGTTGAGGCCGTGTAATAGATATATTTAGCCACCCGAGCCACCATGTTTATGTAGACAAATCAAAATGCTTGCCGTATAAAGAGGAGGCTCCGTTTTGTTTAAACTAGGTATATATTGTGTTTTCAATGATAACCTAGTAACCAAAACTTATAAATATTCTTCTTATTTATCGTTTACGTAAGAGTATACCTTTACAATGAATCATGTGTCGTGATGTCACGTTTTACAGTATTTGACATAAAGTCATTCGATATTAGTTTCTTGTTGGTTATTTACCACAGGTGTGGAGCAACAAAGAAAACCGCATTGCTGTAGCATTAAATGAATGTGACACTAAAAAAATTGTAATATTTAAGACCCTCAATCCTTTCGGAATTAGCTGCATGTTTGCTTATGGGCCTACAAAATTGTTTAATGAGACTGGATGTGTTGAAGATCGTTAAAGATCTGGAAGATCACGTTCAGGCGGTCAAAGCCTTAAGTGACCGAATTAAACGAAGTTCTCTTCGTAAGCTGAAAATTATGCCTCGGGAGTTGCAAATTTCCAAAACTTTAATGTATCGTATTATTAAGCGAAACTTAGGATTAGCTATATCCAAAAGACATACGGAACATTTGCTGACAGGTGCTTTAAAAAAAGATAGGAGAGAAAAAGCAAAAAGGTTGTTGACGCGTATGATGGCCACAGAAAAATTTTGTTTATGGATGAATGAATTTTAATAGTACGGAAATCTTTCAACAAATCAAATAATAGGGTATACGTTAGGTCGTCCAAAGAAGCATCTCAGCTCTGCTCAAGGATTTTGAGGGGTTATCAGCCAGCAACAGTAATGATTTGGTGGAGAGTGTGTTATGATGAAGTGACCAATAAATTTTTGCCGAAAAGAAATTTATCAGAATGTTTTAGAAGGTGTAGTAAAATCTCTGAATTACACACTTTTTCGAAGTAAGTCTTGGATTTTTCGGTAAGACTGCACACTCGTCCACAAAGCACCGTAAACTCAAACGTGACTGAGCAATAATATGCTTCATTTTCTTAGCCCAGATTTCAATCCATTAGATTACAAATTATAGTCGGTTTTAGAGGACACACTTTGATCAAAAAGACACTTTAATATTAATTCTTTAAAATGAACCCTGACGGCTGCAGTCAATAGTTTTCTAATGGATGTATTGCGTGCTACCACAGACGAGTGGCCTGGACGTCTTAAATCTTGTATAAAAACTAAGAGTGGCCAATTTTAATCAATTTGTTGTAATTATATTAACCAATAATAATTTAATAAATCCTGAAAATATTATGCAAAAACAGTCAGTGGTTTTATTTTTTTTTTTTTTGATTAGTGTGTAATAGTATTTATAGGCATATTATATATGTACACACGAAGATACACAATTCATAACGCTATATAAAATAAAACGCAAAAATCTATACTTCCATATATGCCTTGTTACGCAGGCATAATTAAAAGAGAAGTGAAGATTGGTATTTCCAAATGAGAGGACACTGAAAAAATAAATAATCCAAAAAAGTAATTTTATTGCAAATGACTTTTTTGTTTGGAACTCGAGTTTTGCAATTCGAAATGTTTGATTCTGAAATTACGTTTTAAATTTAGCAAGATAGCGCGTATTGCAGTAGTTATAAAATGGACCAGCAAACGAAATAGAAATTGTTTATAAAATGTAGTTTGTCGCAAAGGGTCAACCCAAACTGTTCAAACAGTTGGCTAATGTGCGAAACAGTGAAGTTGTATGTTAGGCAAGGAATGCGTACGATCCTGTGCTGCAGCGCGACATGTTCACTACCGGTATCTAGTGCAACAACCGGAAGTGAAATATTGTTATGAAGTGACGCGGTCCGCAACATACTATCCCATTAAGTCTGAAACTATGCGTGCTTCATCTGCAGAGTTGTTGGACAGTGCGTGCTACCACTTATCCCTAAGGGTAGCCCAGCCCTGGCCTTGTTAAGACCGCACCTAGTAACCAACAGGGTTGCTTTTTTGTATTATTCCTTGCACTCGGCTATTAAAATATGTCAATTACCACGTTACGTGCAGGGCACACACGTTAATAGTTAATTTTTTAAATTATTTTAAAACGCTTTTAGCACACCCAGAAATTAATATCCTTAATACAATTTAATTGCTACCCCATTGACGCTTTAGCAGAAGTGTTTGTTATTGAAACTTAAATGTTAGATATTAAAACAATATTATTTTTAGGCTAATAAGTTACGGTAAAGTTTTACTTAAAATTCGCCTCTCCTGCCAATTTTTTAATATTTCTATGGTTTATTAAAAGAAAATTACGATCGCTATGTTAGACATTGATTAATAAATAAAATGATCAATTAAAAACTACATTAATAGCATTATGCTATTTTCTTTTAACATTTCCGCTGTTGCAACATTATTTTTTGATTTCATTAATGCATTTCTGTATGAGGTATTTATTCTTGATAGACTTTTACTATTTTTATGACTTTAAGTTTAAAAACTGTTCGAATTCTTGTTGTACTGAATGATTTTGTATAACATTTTTTATTTCTTTGCAACATCTTCCATTGTTTGACAAACTCAAGTTTTTAATCATGCCACGCTTAAGAGCAGCTTCTCATAGTTTTTTTAATTAATTATTTGAGTTCCTTAAAGCCTGTAGTCTGCAGTACCATTCATCATTTGTCTAAACTTAACTTTTCGTTTATGATTTAGTGTTATCACTATATTTTGTTTTTTGTTGTAGTACTATTTGTTACTTTTGGTATTTTTTTACAAATATATGTGTACAGGCATTATTTGTTTTCATTATTGCATATGTTTATCGTACCTCACAAGATTAATATAGAAAATATAATATAATAGTACATTTTAAGAAATATATCAGTTTGTTATTAATGTTAGTAAACATTATTACAAATTCAAGATGTACTATAGTAATCAAAATAAAAGAAAAGAAACTCAAATTATATATGAGTACAACTGGATATACCGTATCTAGTACTTAATGCATCAAATACATTCTAAGTTCGTCAAATTGAAATTATTTGGCTTGTTGGCATTTACTTGTATTAGCTAAGTCTGTGCAACCTTAAAGCTGATAAAAATAAAAATGTTGGTTATTTAAGAAATTTTATTAGTTTTTGATGTTTCTCCTGACATATCCCACGAGATACTAATAGAAAAATGCCTACAATAAAGGGTCGTAGAGGTAAATACATAATTGTTATATACATTATAAATAAATGATTGACCTGGCAGTACGAAAAGAACTTTATCACTGCATGAAAGTGAATCGCCAAAATGATCATTGGCTCTGGCAAGATACCGTCGAAGTGCTTACTGTCATGCATATAGTTTTTCACCTCTGTGATGGTGCGGAGGCTTGTAAGTAATGACTGAGATGTTACAGCGCCCTGTTTCTTTGATGAAGGCCTGAAGGTGACCGCCGACATACTGGGGAGAATTGCTAAGCCTTGGATAGAGGAGGTAGCCTCTGAGCAGGAGTACGTATTACAGCAAGACTCTGCTTCAGTCCATTAGGCAAAAAAAGATCTTGGCATGGCTATACAACAATTTGTATTACCACTGATCGTTTGACTCTGCTCCCGACTACAACCGCCTTGACTAGTATGTGTGGTTCGTGGTTGAGTCGAAAGTCAATGGGAGGTCTCATAACACCAAGAGCAACTTAAAGGTCTCCATTATGAATGTAGTGATACATATGAACAAGGAGGAAGTTGTGTTGGCCTGCAACAGATTCAGCTCCCGGCTTCAGAAGATTGTAGCCGCTGACGAGGACCATATTGAATAATATGGTTCTCAACACCATTTACTTTAATTGTGTTAAGTTTCATGTAAATAAATTTAATTTTCCTTGTATTTTAATGCTATTGTCATTGTTTATTTATTTTTCGAAATTGCCTCGTCAACCCTGTAGAGTGTAATAAACTATTTATGTAGGTTGGCATATTCAAATTTGCAGTAATACACTTTACATATTTAAAGCAAAAATAAAAATTGGACGAAGCCATTACTAAACAACAAAGAAAAATCAGGTAGATTTATTTGCTACTATCTCTTGGCATTAAACGATTGTTTGCAAAACCGAAAATGGCGTAATAACTTAATATCAAAATTCTTGAGTCGAAAAATTAAATTGTTAATTTTCCGTCTAAATCATAATGGCTAATGAGTTAGGGGCTGGCATGTTCTAAAAATATGCAGTGTGTAAACACAGAAACCTTCTGGCTTTAGCTAAACGATATATGAATATTTAACACCACAATCACTCCAAGTTGCTAAATTTATATTCAGTGTATGTGGGTAATAATTAGACGCAATTGTGGTTGAATGCATTAGGGCGCAATATATTTTGATCGAATGAAAAATTGCCACGCACGCAGCACAGCATGAAAGTAAAATTTGCTATCGTCTCATTAAATATATTTTAATGTAAGTAGATGTATACACACATACTTTAAAGCTTTAATTTACGTCACCCAAATGTGAATTGAAGACAAACAATATAAAAGCAATAATTATTAATTTGTTTTATATCTTTATTATTAATATTAGATTTTTGTGCCATAGATAATAATTTGTAGCTGTTTCATTTAATATTTTTAAGATATCATTAGGAAAGAATTGTTTTATTTTAAGAGAACAATTACTTTTGTATTTACCAATTATTTTCGGTAATGATCTATTGCAGATATTACAATGGCGACCAAAATCTAGATATAATTAGTTTAGTTATTGATTTATTATAAAACATACATTAGTATAGCTACAAACAATTTTACGTGTAAGAACAAACGAAACATGCAATAAAGATACAAATAGAACAATAAACAAAATCTGAATTTCATTAAGGTAATAATGAGTTAGGATCTTAGCACCGACACCACATGTTTGATTATGAAGTCATTCCAGAACTCTAACAAGAGTAAATTGCACGTCGACAGACTCTTAGAATAGAAGTAAAATATGTTTAAAATATTCTGTAAAGTTCTGTGTTCAAACAGCAAATAATGGATCACTTTCAACAGAATCCCAGCCATTTTTGAATCGTTAGAACCATACATTTATTCATGTTGTACTTGTTGCGTCATTCTTGGTAACCTTCTGAAATATATGAATAATTTTAGCTTCGCACAAAGTTCCTTGCTCTACTCGCTCTTCTTCTCTGGATGCCTTATCCGTTCCGTACATTTACTACAACCATGACAATTCTCATTTTATTGACAGCTAGACGAAACAGTTCTGTTGATGTTAACCCGAACAAGTCTCTAAGGTTTTTCATACAGGAATAGTGTATTTTTCCTGTACTTCTCTTTGCCTTGAGTTTTCCCAGCAGGAGCAGTTGTAAAAAACGATATTTGTTGTTTCTCATGATGTGCCCAAGATATTCAAGCTTCCGTGTTGTTATTGTAAACATAATTTCTTTTTGTTTTTGTAATCGCCTCAGCACTTTGTCGTTCGTTACATGTTCTGTGTACAAAATCATGAGTATCCGCTTGTAATTTACATTTTTCATTCTGTCCATCATTTTTTTGTTTATCGTTCAAGTTTCCGCACAATATATATTTCGTCTTCAAGATGTTCGTACCTGGTCCGCATTATTCAGAGTGTATTTTTACTCAATCAGTAATTGCAAGTAAATTCGCATATTCTGGAAGAGTAAAGACGTGCATGTCCTCATTCTATTAAAAGATCGAGTGCTGCAACAGCTAAGTGATAGTGAGAGGTTGGCAGGTCACTTTAGATCCATCTGGCTTAGGTGGCTTTACTGATAAGTGGAAAACTACTTTTATTATCTCGCGGAATGAATTTCACGCAACCCACAACGAATGTAGCTTTTGGATGCCCTCCTAATCAGACACCAATTCTTAACAGCAGACTACTCCAGCAAAATTCTTTTACCTTTAACCCTGACAACTTACAATCATAAACTGCTTTCCCAAATACACTAGCTTTTACTCCTATATTTAATCAATAAGCTGCACCTGTGGTGACACCGCTCAAAATGCAATCAACACAGCAAATTTTTAACGAAAATCAAGAAGTAACGCTGGAAAAATACTTACGACTGGCAAGTAGTCAAAAAAGAAAAACCCAGTCCTATGAAAGTCTACAGATTAACTCAAATCAGTCTTAACTAAATACACACAACCTATTTTCAGCATTTATCAAAAATGACGTTAATGATAACATTAACATGAAGGAAAATAAGTCAATTACTTCGAGTTAAATTCAAACAAACGAATTAAAACAACTTCCAATATTTATATACTGCGTAACTAATTATGAAAAAGTTACCGATGCTGAAATATACCATAGCAAGCCCCTAGCAGATAATACAGTTAAAATCAACGCCCTCAGTATTGATACACACAAAACGCTAATTACCCACCTAAAAGATGAACAGATAATTTACCACACCTACCAACTAAAGAAAAGAAATCCTACAGAATTGTCATAAGGAACCTTCACCATTCAATTCCAATTGATGATATACAATTAAAACCGACAGGGGCAATGTATTAAATATAAGACACAGAATAAGTAAAAAACCTCTTTTGATGTTCTATGTCAATCTAGCATCCAAAGAAAACAATTATAAAATCTTTGAACTGAAACCCATTTGTAGTACGATAATAACCGGCGAATCTCATCGGAAAAAAAGTGGAATAATACAGTGTACTAGATGCCAATACTATGGATATACTAAGATATATTGCACTAAACCATTCAACTGCGTGAAATGCGGT
Organism: Sinelater perroti; assembly: GCA_036346155.1. Lineage (NCBI taxonomy): Eukaryota > Metazoa > Arthropoda > Insecta > Coleoptera > Elateridae > Sinelater > Sinelater perroti. Next base: position 5,796,636 of record JARFIY010000013.1, on the reverse strand, counting down.
AGGCCGCACAACACTTCCACATGGATTAAGACAAGATATATCCCAGCAAAATGTGTGCTCTGCGGTGGTAACTACCCAGCCAACTATAATGGCTGCAAGGCCTATCAAGTTCTCTTGTACTTAAGAAGTAAATCAAGCCACACATTTCAACATAATTCTAATGTCACAATATCACACTCAAACACCTTTCCTCAAACCCGTTTCATTCCTAATACTCGTGAGATTATAAACAAGTACATTAAGACTCAGAATATGTCTTATGCGTAGGCAATTTCTGAAACAACAGAAGTCGATATAAGAAATGACTTGTTCTCCATGGTTACTCAGCAATTGGTCTCCTTCTTAGAAAAATTCAAAGCCATATTCGCCCAGATGATGCAGCAGAACTCCATGGTGCTAAATTTATTATACAAGAATTGCAACTTGGAATAAAAATGGCCTTAACCATAAACTTCAAATAGCATTTCTACAAACCCAAAAATTCGATTATTTATATATTATTTCGGAAGCTCATTTTACTGACACAACTAAAATTCAGATTTCTAACTATACTGTAAACAGCACCTGTCATCGCTAGACTAAAAATTTATTGTTGGGTGTGACTGGAACGCAAAACATACGAACTGGGAATTTAGATTAATTACCACTAAAGGCCTCTATCTGCTTCGGACAATGAATAATAACAACTACATACATCTTTCAACTGGCAAACCCACATACTGGCTCTCTGATACGCAAAAAATCGCTGACCTGCTAGACGTTTTTATAGCTACGGAAATCTCTGGAAACTACTTTCATGTCGAAGATAACTATGATCTTTCATCTTCTATCATTATAACCCTTGGTACAAAAGTAATACTAACAGACAGAACAATTCTAAAACTATATTCAAGATACTATTAATTTAAAACAAAGATTTAGACAATACGGTTCAATATTTTACTTAATTTCTTCAGAAATTTAACATGGTTGTCCACACCTAAATTCAATATAAAACAAGCAAAAACTAACATAGTACCTTTCTACATCCATGATCTAATTGCTGAGAATAGACAGCCCAGAGATGAAACAGATTTGGTAATCCTGCAGATAAACGAATTTACAACAGATTGACCAGAAGCCTCAGTAACCTACTGAAAGAACATCAAAAACTATGTTACGAAGCTAAACACAGAAGACCACTCTATTTGGAAAGCCAAAAAAAGTTTAAGCGTATTCAAATTAACGTATCACCAATACAAAAACAAGATGGCAGCTGGGCAAGATTCAATATCGAAATAACCGAAGAATTCTCTCACTACCTCTCAGATGTTTTTTCATCATTCGATGAAGTGCCAACTATAAACTCTGAGGAAATAGCCAACTATTGGATATTCCTTGCCAATTGTCACCACCAATCAAGCCGTTTACCTCTAATAAAGTCAGTAATGGTATTAAAGAATTAAGTAACCATACAATGCCAGGTTACGATTTAATTATCTGAAAAAAACCAATAGATTGGTAGAGTATATGGACAGAGCTCATGTTATATATATATATATATATATATATATATATATATATATATATATATATATATATATATATATATATACATATACATATACACTTCGTATCAATCTATCCAAAGACGAAGATTACCGTACCTTAACAAAACACTTCACAACGAATAAAATTCCATATCACACCTATCAAAACCCCAACGATAAACCGATTTCAGTTGTAACCAAAAATGTCCCCCTCTCTTTCACAGACCAAAAAATAAAAAATAAACTAAGCAAAACCTTGCCAATCATAAAAATTACTTGCCTATACACGAAAGACAAAACTCCGCTACCTGTTTGCGCAGTGGATTTCACTAAAAATGAACAAGCTAAGCGTATTTTCTCACTCACTTCAATTTACCACTCAATTGTAACAGTGGAAGCCAGGAAAAAATCGAAAAATATACTTCAATGACACTGTTGTCAAAAATATGGACACACGAAAAATTATTGCAGACTGGAATCAGCATGCGTGAAATGCACAGGCAACCATCACCACACTGAATGCAAAAAGAATACCAACGATTCACCCAAATTTGCAAAATGCGGAGGGAGCCACAGTGCTAACTACCGCGGATGCTCACACCATATTGAACTCCTAAAGCAGCTAACTAGAATACAAACAGGAACTACCAGAATACCCCTCAGTAGACATACCAACGTGAACGATGCTCAAACGTATGCCGAAATACTTAAGAACGCTACAAAGACAAATACAATGTAACCACCTCCACAAACTCAATAACCTTACCCAATAACCTCATACAACTACTTGAACTATTAACTTCATACTTACCCCAAATTAAATCTTTCATCACAAGCACCCTGTTGTCTTTGCTCCTTAATGGATCCTAAAAGCACAAACGCCTTACAAAACTTAACAATCCTCGATTGGAATGCGAACGGAATTAAAACCCAGCGATCATTACTCATCACCTTCCTGGCTCGATACAATATAGACATCGCCTGTATGACAGAGACTCATCTAGATGATACTATTAAATTTAATCTTCCAGGATACCACACCTACACACTTTACCGGGATGCAGAGCAACGAATCCAGAAGGCACTAAACTCGAAAATTTTGCACTAGCCAACACATTCCAAGTCATAACACGCTACAAATACACCTATTATCCCTACCGACTCGACCATCAGCCCGATATCCTCGACATCATGCCCCAAAAAAACTTTAACAAACCAATATTTCACAACGTCATTACAGAGTTGAATTCAGAACACCTTCTTGTGCTCGTATTGTTTGATAACACCCTATCTATTAAACAACCCAAACCTAAACTCATTAATGGGCATATGGACTGGGCTCAATTTAGGAATACACTAGACAATTATCTTCACCACTCGCCGGGTCTCCAAACCTCCTAGGACATAGATTTGATGGTAAATCACATTACCAAATCGATACAAAACAGTGTAAAGCAGGCCTGCACGCCACCAAAAAGGGCCTTACCAAAGGCTCACAATTATCCTCCTAGTTACATAATTGACTTAATAAAAATCAAAAGCAAACATCGACGCAAATGGCAGAGGACAAAAATCCCATAACAAAAAATTAACTGAATAATATCTTTTATTTAATCAAAAGAGAGCTCAATAACCTGAGAATCAACTCTTACAAATAGCAGATTGCTGATCAGAGCCTAGGAGGCATAGGACTGTGGAGAACAATAAGAAACATACTTCATCAAAGAACCGAACTTCCCACATTAACTACCGAATCCAATAACGAACAATACAACCTAGAAGCACATTCGCACCAACAATCACCTGCAAACCAACCCACTTTGTGTACGTAATCAGAGACATTGAAAGCAACGTACCAATACCAGATCGTATTAATCCAACCTCTCCCAACGAACTTAAAAGCGTAATCACCACCTTACCCCAAAAAAAAATCTCCAGGTCACGACCTCATCATAAACACCATCCTCCAACACTTAACTATCAAAGCACTTGCCTACCTAAGCACAACCTTTAACGAATGCATGAGTCAGGGCTATTTTCCCCAGTAATGCATAAAAAATAATCTTCGCTAAACCAGGCAAAAATAAAAACAAAGTAAACAATTACAAACCAATAAGTCTCCTAACTTCATTATCAAAACTTTTAAAAAAAGTCATACGCAAACGTCTGACAAACAGCATAAGAAACCTTAACATAATACCCACCATTCAATTCGGCTTTCGACAAGGACATTCAAGCTGTCACCAACTGCAGCGCATAAGCGAGCTAATTGAACGGGACTTCGAAAACAAATCATATACCATAGGACTATTCCTAGACGTCGCACAGGTCTTCGACAAGGTTTGGATCGAAGGCCTCAAAAAGAAGATCTTGATCATAAACGTGCCAACCAATCTTAAGGCCATCCTGTTCTTCTTAGACAACCGAACCTTCGAATTCAGGATTAACTCGACACTATCCGAAACCAAAAACATCCACGCAGGCGTTTTCCAAGGCAGTGTTCTTGGGCCTATTCTATTTAACATATACATGTCAGATATTCCAAAAACTAACGGTATTCTAGCCATATTCGCCGACGTCACGGTCATCTTTACTCAAGCACCCAAACTCGAGCAGGCTATCACGGCATTACAACAAACAACAAACAGACCTTTTTCCTGGCTCAAGCAATAGAATTTGACAATTAATTCTGACAAGTGCCAAGCCAAAATATTCACGCTGTGACAAATCAACAATCCCCCAAATGTATTCATCAACAACAGCATAATACCTTGGAACTCGAGAGACTCCACAGTGAAATACTTAGGAGTTTATCTTGATACACGGCTCAGCTGGAAATACTATGTCAACTACAAACTAACGCAATACTATATCAGACTAAGACAGATGTATCCATTAATAAAATCATAAATCAACGCTAAAAATAGAATGCACGGTACTACTGTACAAAAGCCTGATAAAATCCCCTAGCGTTATATGCATCTCCCGTATGGCGCAACACCTTCAAAAGCAATATTGAAAAACTACAGACTCCAAAACAAGGTGTTAAGAATAGTAGTCAACGCATCCTTGTATATTCGTAATACCCAACTACACCATAAGCTTGCCGTCTTATACGTGGAAGAATTCATCAAAAAATGTACCAAAAAGTTTCTTACCAACTCCAATGCGTGTAGTGGTGCGGTGCACTACAGCCTATTTCAACGCAACATTCACATCACACTGAAACGCAAATTACCGCAGGATATCGTTCAGCCAAACCCCGACTAAAACCAATTGCTACAATCGCTATTGTTTACTGTTACTGTTATTATTTGTAACCTTAACAGACTACTAATTAGTTTCGGTATATCATAGTTTAGTTATTATATTATAGTACATTATCACTGATATGTATAACAAAATATTATTTGTTGATCTGACAATAAACTATATTAAAAAAAAAAGAAAAGTAAGGAGACTGTTTCTTTAAAGTAATCCCCTGACGTTGCGATACACGTTTAATCCCATATTGAGAACACTTTCCATTTTTACTTTTTGGCATGTCTATCAGCACTTATTTCGATTTTTGTTTTACCGATTTAACTAAGTAAAATCGGGTTTTTTAATCTATTGAACAGGAATAAGTCACACGTGACATGTCTGGAGAGTACGGTCCTTGTAGAGCAACATTTGTTAAATTTCTGACTAAAAACTTACGAATAATAATTGGCGAATTTTGCTGACAAACGTTCCAAACATCAGTTAAAATTGAGTCTTCTAAAGCTATCGGTATACCAACATCTTCGACAAGCTCTCTTATAGTCAAATAACGATTTCCCATTACCTTGTTTTTACTTAATTTAATATTCTCTTCAATTGATATTGATGGAGAACCAAAACTCGATTTATTTTCTTTAGATACACGACCTTCTCTGAACAGCTTATACTACTGGAATACAGTTTTTCTCCATAAAGATTGCTCACCGAATGCTTTATGTGGTATTTTAAAAATACAAAAAGTTGATGTAAATAAACTGCTGCAACTTATAAACTATTTGACATACCGATCTGAAGTTAGGAGCGAATGTCACTGAAGGTTGTGCTACTTTGAGAAGTTTTTTGAACTACAAATTTCGCGCAAGCTTCAAATTAAAAATCCACCTTATTTTTTTTGAACAAAGAAGGATAATGAAATAATTGACAATGTTGTGATCAGTCATGAAAGACTGAGTGAGTTGACAAACCGAGCAGCTGGAAAAAACATTTAGTCCAAAAATTGTGATTTATAAATGGAATACGGAAATGGAACATGTAATTTAATAGAGGTTTAAATTAAATTTAGATTTTGCGAGCTCAGAATGTTTACTCTTGTTTGGAAAATTTAACATTTGATATATCCCTCTTTGTTTGTTATTAGAACTTTTACCGTCACGTCGAGTTCAGCATTTCTTGAATAATGCAAGATTAAAATTATTTTAATCATTTTGGAGCTGTTATTACCACTCTCATATATTTAGATTAAACATCATCGAATGAATTAATACGGCGTATCTGTACTTCCTAAAAAGAAATCTATAAAATGCGCCTGTACGAACAAGAGTTTTCTTAATGTATTGATCGCTGCAAAGAGGTATAATTTTTTGCCGGCTGGTTAGAGTTTGCCTGTTACTCTTGAACCAATTTAGTACTACGCGATAATTAAACAAGGCAGTTGGCAGCACATAAATCTACTTAAAATCTTATCGAGCCTTCGTATTTGCCCAACGACTCCAAGTACCTACCACTTGACGATTTTTAGAACGCCCTCTCGTTGGTGTTTTACAGCCGGCTACTCCTGGCTTTGTTCATAGACTACGCGGCATTATTGATGTTTGGGTGATTAGATTCGGTAATCCGTACAGAGATTTGTTATTATTGAGCAATCGCCGTTCGTTCAGCAGGTGCTTCAAAACCATTTAAATTGGCGGAGCGGATTCTGTTTTGATTCTAATTCTCCTGTACAGTTTGTATAGAACTAATGCTCTACCTGAGGGCTGCGCGGTTGTTCCTTTTGTCTATTCAATATCGACCGCGTTTTAAAATTTCGTGCCTTGCTGAATTACTGGTAAGGAATTCGCGAGTAGATTTTTAAATTCAGCGTTCTGGAATGACGCAACCGCCTAATTTAGTTATAATCATAATTGCACCATAACAGCGCTGTAGTAGAAATAGCGAAATATCCTGCTTTCTACAAGCCCTGAGCTGTTAACAACGTAATGTACACTGCGGCATGAACAGCGCACATACGCATTATTATCGAATATATGCCGTGACCTAAGCTCGTGATAATGGGGCTTTAATCTGTTCTATGTTCAAGGAAATACATGCACATATGAATATTTCAAACAATAACTTATTTTCAAACATGCATTCGCGGCGTTATATCGGAGACGGCCACCGTTTATGCGCCGATACGCAATAAAATTCCATAATTTCGAAAGAATTACAAGCTCTATACGCGATAAAGCTTGGAAGCCAAGAATTGCAAGCGGCGTGAAATTATTAGCTTTAAATTGCTTTCCTGAAAAACGTTCGGTGCATTTTAACAAATCGCGCCCGATTGGATACTGGTCGAACGGCGCATGTACGTACATATTCTGAGATTACCCTGGAAATGCAAATTTGGATCTCTCTCATTTCGGCACTGATCCGAGATTGCAAACTTAAATAATTTGTAAAAAATTGCGGTAATTATAAACAATAACCTCGTTACGTGTTAAGCGTCCTAGCTTAGATAAGAATTAATAAAGAGATCCGCCTTTTAATGCTTGTTTTAATTAAGCATAAAAATGAAATATACGCAGGATTAAAGTAACAGCGACGAGGTTGACCCATCCTTAATGAGCACACCATAAACTTAATATAAGTTGCACGACACCCTTTCGGTTTTCTCATTTATGTTAATTCTCTTAACGCCAAAATAAGCGCTCGGAAAACAACAAAGACCGCGCATAATAATTTTTTAACTCAAGACATTTTAGGGAGTAATTGAATGTGCGCCTGCATTCGAAATTCGGTTTCTTAGTAATTTCGAAAATAACGACTCCATTATCCTTGTATAAATTTTGCAATTTTGCAGGAGAGCGCATTAGCCCGCTTCAGACGTGTAGTTTAAGCACTCACGGGACATTTTAGCCTGCTCACTGTTGCACAGGAGCCTGCAGCTTCTGAATAAGTATCGTACAGCACAAATGGCCTGCAATAATTTTCCAGATGTAAATAAGCGTAAGCGAACATAAGCACTGGAAGACTTACTACGGATGTTTTACCATAACATAAAACTTAAAATCCTACCCTTTCAAATTGGCTGACGTGCTATATTTGTAAATGCTCTTTAATTTGCAATACATTAAATACCTTATAGGTGGTACAATATGACGGTTTATTTATAATGCACACACGTGTCAGCTGCTCCGTAAATACACTCAAAATTTGCGCATTTAAGAGCGACGTGGGTGATAATAATTAACACAGGTGTTTAAATAGGCAACCCAAATAACAAGATTATGTAAGGAGAATGTACCTCTGAGAAATTCTATTACTTATTACTTAATATAAAATTAATATGTACAATGAAGAATACAGCGTGAATAAAGAAAAACGAAAACGAGAAAAAGAACAACACAAATACGTATTTAGAAAAGTAAGACACAGAGAATGCCAGTTAAGAGAAAGCAAAGTACAAGCGAGGCCAAAGATCAAGAAGTTGAATCAAATACGTTTATGAAAACTGTCCCAACAGAAATAAAAGAAATCAGAAGAGAACAAAGAGAATACAAAAAAAATGAGAATACTAAAACAGGAAGGCTAAAACCTAGCAAAAGAAATAACAGAATTAAAATTAAGAATGGAAAATAGAATAGGTAAAAAATAGAATGAAAAAATTAGAAAGGAAAAGCAGAAAAAATAATGTGGTTATTACAGGAATAAAGATATACAGACACTGCAAAAGAAAATTTAAAAAAAATGTAAAACTATTACGAAATGTCTTAAAATAAGAATGTAAAATAAGAATAGCAGTAAAAATTAATGAAAACATGTGTATAATAAAAATAGAGAACTTTGATCAAAAGATGCAAGGTTGAAAAATAAATTCAAGTTGGATTTTGTAAAAGGAGTGAAAATATACATTACAAGTGATTTTATGGAACAAGAAAAATGGAGACAAAAACAAATGAAAGAAATACGGGATGCAGAGAAGATAAAGAAAAACGCCGTTAAATGAGTTACCAGAAACAATTTGTAACCGGAAAAAAATACATGTAACAATAAGAACAACCGTTTAGAAGATAGTACAGGTAATGAAAATAACGGTCCAAAAACGGATAAACGAAAGAGCTGATAAGAATGAACTAAAGGCGATGATACGGCTCAACAATGATAGATGGAAACTGGGAACATGGAATATACAAAGCTTAAATAGAATGAAGAACAAAATAGTGTATGAGTTTAACAGAACAGAAGGATGTATTGATAATAAAAGAAAGAAAAGAAAAAGAGAGTAGAGAGATGAAATTAGTCAACGGGCATACGTTGCTATATAGTCGAGTACCATAAAATAAAAGAGCGACTGAAGTAATAGGGTGTATTATCAATAAAAAATATTAAATTATATTACAAATTGGAAAGAATAAATAAAAAGAATGTTAATGCTAGTTTTGTCGTTTAAAAAAAATAGCAATAATTGCAATATACGAGCCTAATAAAACGAGAAATAAGAAATAAATTGTGGAAAAATCACAGAATCCAGTATAAGCACAATTTTTATAACTGAAGATTTTAATGGTAGGGCGAGAATAATAAAAAATACAGCAGAAAAGGTTCTAGAAATACATAAAAAAAGAAAGAAACAATAATAAAGAAAGACTGATAGATTTCTGTACCATAAGTAAGAGTAAGAAGAAGGACGGAAATATACAACGGCCACCACCTATTAGTAGAAAAGATTAAAAAAACAAAAGAATGCCATAAAGATATAAGACAGGATAATAACAAAGGGTAACAAGAAACAATTAAAGTATACAAATTGCAAGAGGTAGAGGTGGCAACTAAAAAAAAAATAATAAATGTTAAAATTCAAAGCATAACCAGAAATTTAGAACATATGGCCGTGGAGGAAATGTGGTAAAGAATTAAGACAATAATTATAAAGACCCCAAAAGATTCATGTGGTGTAAGTGAAATAATAGAACAGTATGGTGGTCTGAAAAAAGAACACTACGAAAAAGAACAAACTACAACAGTAAAAAATAAAAAAAGAAAAATAATAAGAAACACGGAGAACACAATGAATATATAAAAAGAATATTTTTGATTGTTATGTGGACAAATAGAAGATGGCGAAACAAATATATAAGTTTGAAACGCTTGAGTTTACGTGTGTCATTTGATTAGTGGAAAGTCTATTCGCTAATTTATTTAGTTCAGTGATAAATTTACACTTTATCGCACTGAGTTGTTTGGCTATCTCTTTAACTATCGGTATTTGTAAGTATTTTCTTAGTGTCGCGTTGATGACCAATGGGTGTTGGTAAATAGACGGAGGACCTTAGATTAGAACCTTTCTAATATTTCGATATTAGAATTAGCAACAGAGCCCCATAACTGCACTCTCTAACTCTAGACTGACTTTGATATTACCTTATACGCTAGCACTTTATTTTATAGTGTGAATTGCGACTTTATTCCGGTTATCCAATACAGCTGCCTTAGTTTGATGTTTAATTGTATCTTTTTTGTTTTAAAGTGGGGCCTCTATATTAGTCCTATGACTACGGTTATACCTAAATATTTAGCTTTTCTAACTTGGAATATAGCTCGCTCATTGGAATGGATTGGTGACTAGGTGGACCTTTTTGTGGTAAAAGTTACATGTACAGATTTTTGTTCATTAACCCTGTTTCTCTAAGTTTGAAGCTATTTCTCGATGTCGTTTATATTTTCTTGAACCAGATTAGAAGCGAAATATCGGTGTGTTGCAATCAACGTACTGCCGTCAGCGAAATTTCCCACTATTGTCCTTTGCAGCACAAAATTGGTCCTAGGATGCTTCCTTGCGAGACGTATAATTTGATTGGTTTTAGACTTGGTTGTTCAGCCTTTATCTTATAAGTAAGACTTTAATAGAAGGTATAAAGTATGGGGTAGTTGTTTTTTAATTTTGTACAATTGTCCCGAGTGCCAGACCTTATGTAAGGGTTGAAATACGCCAAGAAGTACAGCTGAGCATTATTTTCCTTCTTCGATATCGGAATTTATGTGACGTACTACATGGCGCCTGTTCCATGGTTCCATGCGAATACTTCCAATATTATTGGCAGAAGGCTAATTGATATGTCTGACACCACGCTTTCAGGATCTTTTCCAGGTTTTGCTATAAGTATAATTTGTGCTGTTTTCCAAAAAGATGGAAAGTAGTCCAATCTTAGGGTTGCGTTGAAGAGTGCCGTTATATCTCAAATTATTTTTTCTGGAAGTTCTTTAAGTACTTTGCCTGTGATTTGATCCACCCTGGTGCTTTTTTTGCTATTGAGATCTTTATCGATTATTTGTTAAACTTATTGGATCATGAACTTTTTGGTGGGGCTTCCAATTGAACTGCAGAGTCTAAGAATGTATGGAAATGTTCTTCCTCATTTTCAACGATTATTCTCAGGGAAGGAATAAACATTTTTTAAAGATGTTTAGCAAATATTTCTGCCTTTTCTATATTTAATTTAGTCTGTTTGCCATTTTCAAGTTTGATTTGAGATGCTGACGGGGACACCGTCTCCTTCTAAAGATAGTTGGCGTCTTTGCTGGCGGAAAGTTCCTATGCATCATTTTTGCATCTTTTTAAATATTTTGTTTCTTTGTTGTACCTGCTTTTATCTTGAGAAAATTTTGTTTGTTGCCACTGTTTTCTTAATTTTCGTTTTTTTAAGATTTTTCCTTTAGCTGTATTAGAACATAGTCTTTGTTGCAATTTTTGTCTATTTCAGGAGTTGCTGACTATGCAGCCTTTTGAATAGTCTGGATTAACAATTCAACAGTTATGTCTAGTTCTTCCTTGTTTTTGAGTAAGAGGTATATGGTGGTTATTGCTCAGTATATTGTTAAACAATTTGACTATTATGGAGCGTAGATGGTCTGACTTTTTGTACCATGTTAGCATTTAGTGAGAAAAGTGAAAGGTCAAAACCGAATTGTATGTTTAGGTGTGTTTTTTGTTATACAGAAGTCTGGCAAATGTCTTCTATCAGCAGGTCAGTACGTTGGCTCACTCGTGGATAGCTACGTTAAATTGTTTTGTAACGCTAGATAGAGTTGTCTTTCTTTTGGTGTCCGCGTATTTGTTTTGGATCCCCACCATGGGTGTTTAGCGTTAAAATTGCCTCCACTGATAAATCTATTGTCAAATGTATCAAAATATTGCTTGTGATGTTTTTTTTTGTAATTTTATATTTTGGCGGAAAATATATGGCTGATGGCTTGTTGGGACCGATATGTTTTATAAAAGTTTATATTACTATAGCGAAACCTCCTTGGACTGTATTGTCAGTTTATGGTGCAACATAGTTAGGGACACGTAGATAACTTTTAATTGTAAAGTGCTTCTCGGAGATAAACATAACGTCTATATTTTGATATATTAAAAAAGTTTTTAATTTTTGGCTTCGTTGGGCCAAAGCGTTACCATTTCAGACGCCTGTTTTTAATGAATTGGCTATTGTTGCTTTGGTTAATTAACGCTGTGATAATATTTAAAAGTGTATCAATTCTTCTCTTGCACTATTTCTTCAAGTTTAGTTATGCTAAATGGCGGAAGACTGTTGTTGGGCAGTAGGTATTAGGTTGTTTTGTAACTTTTGTAGATAACAGTTAGCTACTTGAAATGTCAATGAAACAGGGAGATTGCCGGGGGAGGGGATAGGTGTGATATATGTGTTTGCCTTTTCTTTAAGATCTTGCCTCTGAGAGTGGGGTACAGCTTCTGTTGCAATTGCTTCTGCACATTACGTCACAGTTGCAACATAATGCTTCCTTTCTTTTTTCTTTCCATGCTCAGTTGTTTATGAGGTGACTGTCTGTGCATTTGACACATCTAGGTTGTTTACAGTAGTAAATGTCTTTGTTTTTGTCATTTTGTTCTGATTCTACAAAAAAGGATGACGTTGGGATTTTAGTATTTTTGTTGTTAGCATATTGTGTTCTTTGTATATTACCTTGTGGCCTTTTGTTTCAATTTTGTGTTTGATATCTGTAGATGAGTGTAACCCATTTAGTACCACTTTGAAGTTTTTCTCATCTTTCATCTGGCAAGTATAACACTGTGTATCTTTTTTTACTAGTCCGTCCATAATTATAGGGTACTTTTCGGTTTTCGTTGCTTGTATTTTAACTTGGTTATTGCTTAATATTTTTAAGGCGTAATTGTAGGAAGCTAATGCATTCAATAAGTTATGCAATGGAGTTATATTTGCGACTCCACTTACAAAAATTGAACAAGTCTTAATAGTTATTTCTTGTTGCTTATTAGATTAATTGTCTGTGTTTTCGTCTTCAGATAATTCTTCATGTGAGTTTTTCGTGTTAATTGGCTTATTTGGTCAGTAGTTTGATATGATTACTTGCCCTTTTGCGATGTTATTTGCGTCTGAATTAACTCTTGTTCTTTTTTGTATTCGATTGTTTTCCAGTCCGCTTGCACTACTTCTCGTAAAGGTATATTTATATTTTGCATATTAACGGATTGCTGTGTTTGGGATATTATGGGGTAGTTCGTATAGTTCGGACCTTGAAACGTTAAAAAACTTATTGTGAGTAGAATTTTGCTTGTAGTTGTGAATGATGACTGATTTGTTGAAGTAGTGTTAGTTGTTGGGGTTGTTAATATAGGTATTGTTGTGTATTTACTATCTATGCACTGACCTGCATTGTTGATTTACGTTGCGGATACGTATTTGCATCTAGCCCGATAGCCACTAATAATTTTGTTCAAATATCTCTTGCATTTGCGTTTGCTCTTGAACTAGGAGCACAATATCGACGATGTTTATGCCTCGAAACTCAAACGGATAGTCCGTTTCTCAAATAAATAAGATTCAGAAATTTCATTTTGGATTAAATACGGGCTTCACCTAATGAGCATCGCAATATTCTATATTTTTTTAAATTAACCTCTACATCAATAATGAATAAGCCCCATGCAAAATGGAGATTTACAAAAAAAAACAGTTAATGCATTTTATCTACCACAAACTTTGGACGACTTGATGTCGCATGTCAAATAAATTCTGTCTAGATGTTATATTGTGCTTTTATAAACTTTGATGTGTGTATAATTAAGTATAGTTTTTACTAATTGTGATTTTAAACCATAGACATGAAAAATTAAGCCCTTCTTTTTGAATGACTATGTATATTATTGGTAACCTTAGGTTGTTATGCAATAAAGTTATAGTGTAGGGGAGAAAATAGGCGTCTTCTAAAGTTTTAAGTTAAAAATGTTTGGGAAATATAATAGAAAACATTAAAATTCTTTATTGTAAGAACGGGCGAAAACCGTATAAATATATAAAATTAAAACTTCAAAATAAGTACCGCATTCACACAGACGGGTTATTCACCCATCGTTGAAGTGAAGAGACGGCCGCAAAGTGATACAGCGTAGTTACGGTAAACGAAACCAATTTTCCTAACACGTTGCGTCTAAACTGCATTATCGCAGGAGAGATCTGTGGAAGTCGCGCAGACTTGTGCATTATATCGGATGTCGCTTGCTTCTTAATTTAAGGCTACCGGGGAGCTTTCGGCATTGCTTGTTTGCTGAATTCTACTCCACGGCTTAGCGACGCCATGCAACGTCTACTTATTATAAAACTGGTGAAAGATACGCCTCGTAATCTGCACTCTAAATTCCCACGCCTTGGTAAGATTTGAAGGTAAATTAAAAGCGCCGACTTTAAAATCGTGGCATTTGGATTTATATAACTTTGATATAATTTGTATCTAAGCAGCTGTAAAATAAAAAGCTCGTTTAAATAAGTTTTTACTTTAAGATCTTAAGTAATTAAACAGCAACATTTTCATTTGTAAGTGTAAAAGTGTCAAAAGGTTTATTTTTCAGCATAAAAAAACTGTTTTAGTACTACTGATGCTTAGAGCTTAGTATCACCTATTTTATTGTGGTGATTCTCGAATTTGGAGATAATTATTATATGATATAATAAAGAGTTTGAATCTTCTCTTTAAGGTATAGGAAAAGCTTTACGAGGTGGTTTTTAAATATATGTCTGTATGAAAATATAAATTTTCTAATAAATTCTAATAATTTTCTAATAATAACAATCGACCTACGTCTTAAGCAACTCTGTACAATCTAACTAAATAGAATAACTTTTATTAGCTTTTCCGAGTTAATCGATTGATTATGAAAATAAACATATATATGCAAAGTTCAAAGGTAACCTTAACCTTTTGAAGCTGTACGAATCACATATTACCAGTAAAAATATGTACTATTACTGATTCGAATTCAAATTCAGACATATAAACTTTTACCAAAGACAAAGCAATACCTTATTTTCAAAAAAACATCGAGGAAAAGGATAATTTTAAAATTGAAATCGCGTGATGCGATGTTTACATACTTGTGACTGTATGATTCTGTTGTTAGCGAAAGTACTTATAGCTGTGGTAAGTGTGGTTGGGAGGTCAAGAACAAATATTAAACGTCTATAGAGAAGATCCCAAGACCCTTCCTTTAGGTACCCCGATTGGTTTGGGCATAATGCTAAGACTTGATTTTTGACTCGTTTTCTAAATTTCCGTTTTTCTTCTATTGAATTTTATATATAAATCCTTTATTCCAAATTCTATCCAAGGCTTCGCTAAGTAAAATAGCTGTACAGACGGCTTTTTTTTCTAAAGAAGTATTTATTACATGTGTGATCCTGTGGCACTGTTGGAGTGTTGAGTGCGATCTACAAAAGACAAATTAATAATCTGGAATCCAGTTTGTTGCTGAGAATTCAGCGTTGAGGATTCGTAATACTAGATTTTCAAGGAGCTTTGAATCACCAATAGCAAGCCTTACATGGCTTAGAGATAAATAGTAGGTCAGCATTGAAGTTTCAGTATAGCGCTAAAATGTAGCTTAATAGCAGGATTACCTTTTTTTGTGACAATTCCCTATATGGTGCGCTTGTTGCTGAAGACTAATTCAAAAATAAATTTTGGTACCTGAGCGCCGCAGAAATGTTTGAAGTTCTTTTTTTAAAACAACAGTAGACCTCTGCGATAGTTAGTTCGTGCGGTAAAGTAAGCACTTTAATGGAGGTAGCCTGAAGCATATCTTCCTCAAATTTATCTATATTTCGAAAGACAATTGGCGTTCTGTTGTGCTATTCTGAGTAATTTGTTAATTATTTTGTTTACTAATTAGCATTGTCAACATATTTAAGACCATTCTGTTTTGCTCAATTATTTAGAGAACATGGAACTAAAAACTTGATAAGAGCGAGAGTGACTGATCGGTGGTATTTGCAATTTAGGGTTCTGCTTTCTGACAATATTAGCGCAGTTTATTGGAAGGCAAAAATTTGGAGACTGATTTAGTGAGCTTGTAGCGGGGCTTGAGGGGTTCGAGGTCTGTGATTGGTGGTTTGGATTTAAATAAGTTGCGGTAGTACTCATATCCTTGATAGTTGTTTAGGCGATTCCCTTCACATAAGGCGCAGGTTGCTGGTATGTTTCTGCTCTTCTTGCAGTTTATTGTGTTGTGATTGCCATCGTATTTGACACATACATGTTGTCGGAAGCATTATGGTTTAGTTAAATAGATGCGAAGGCTTTCACGGCCGGTGTTAAGGTGCATTGTGTGGTTGGTTCTCGGGTTATAAGGCCGTGGTCGGAGTTTAATTTTTAGAAGATTTCTTTTGAAGATGTCTACCGCAGTTGTGGACGACACCTCAAAAGTTTCTGAACTTCGACCACGCCCTTATAACTCGAGAACCAACCACACGATGCACCATTATGATTTAGTGTAACCATACATCTGACATCTCATGCACTGTACTGTTTCTCTTTGTTTTTGGTAATTCTGTTAGGGTACGGTTATATTGTAGATATTGCGATTTGTAGATTTGTTTTTATTGTTTTCAGGTGATTCTACCTACAAAGAATAGATTCATAACTCCTTTGAGGTTTTGTGTTTTGAATTGATAATGTTCTTGACTTGGTGTCCGTGCTCAATGATTTCCGCTTTTAGTTTGTCTATTAGTATTGAATGATGGAGATTATTAATGACCACTCTAAATACCTGTTTTGATTAATATGTATGACAAATTATTTGGTTTCCTTGCATTTCTCGTTAGCTTTCTGTACGTATTTGGAGTATTATTGGTAATTGTTATTATGTTGTTTGCCAAACTCTTAGTGACGTACTGCGATTCTTCTACTATTTGAGGAAGTATTTTCTTCATTCTAGATAAATTTATAATTTTGTAAATAAATATTGTAGAAGGTTTGGGTGTTCTGTCGGATTCTATTGTGTTGCTATTAGAGTTACTCTTTTCTTATACGTTTAATCGCATTGTTCTACGTATTTTGTCTTTAAGAACCTTCCAAGTGTTATCTTTAGATGGTGTTATGTCTAACATTCCTTTATCGTTAATGAAAGCATTCTAAAGAGTTGCTGGGTAGGTTTCTGTAGGCTGTTATTGCCATAAATCGTTCTTAACTTGCAGGGAAGTAATTGCTAAATCTTGATGGTAATTGACTCATATATGTGTTGTAGGGTACTGGTATTTGACTATTTATAAAAAATTAGTTTTAAAAAACATTTAGAGATTGTAGCATTTGAGCACTTGTTAAAGTTTTTTAACTCCTTTATAATAAACAATCTGCCTTAACTAGAAGTTTTTGTTATGTGCAGTTATTGATACAGGCTTGTACGGGCACTCATGTGAGTGTACTGTTTTATGATTTCATTAACTCGTAGTAGTCAAGAGAAGAACTTTTCTTAAGCTTATGAAGTAAGCCTTCATGCCATACCGTATCGAAAGCTTGACTAATGTCAATTACTACTGCAGAGCAGTACCATTTTCTTTCAAGCTCATTGTTGATTTTCTTAACCAATCTGTGTATTGGCTTTATTATTCCATGTCTAGTACAGAAACCAAAATAATGGTCAGGAGTCAGTTTTCTGTCCTCTATTATGATCTTCAACGTTTCATATTATTTTTTCGAATACCTTTGACGATACTGGTAATAAACTTATGGGTTTATATGAGCATACTTTATCAAGTTTTTATCTGATTTGAGCAATATTATTATTTGGGCTACTTTCTAAGTAAGCTTTTGGAGAATATCTTAGTCTAATTGCACCATCGAATATTTGCGTTATAGATTTTATGCCTTTCAATATTTTATCTGTTATCATGTCAAACCCATGTGCTTTCGTAGGGTTAATTTCTCGTTTTATTGGGTTTTGCACTTCACAAAACGTTATTTTCTCTATAAGAAGCTTCATTTGATGAGGTACGTCTAGAGATTACCGAATATTAATCTGATGTACCAACTTGTTAAAGTTGACTTCGTATCTTTTGTAATAGTGGCTGCCTAATTATGTACTTGAAGCTAAACGTATTTTTTGCTGGTAAATTTGTGGTAATTTGAGAAAGAAATTACGCTATGAAATTTAAATAAGCGTTTTTCCTGTATTTGAAACTTTCAAATATAAAATAAATCAAATACTAATAACAAAAGTACAGGCCTGATCTTAAGTAGTTTTAGGCATTGATATTTCGTAGCAACGGTACACATCCGCTCACTTCGAGAAACAAACACAATATTTCATATAAAATTTAAATGTGTTTATTTATGTTCGACTTTCTTTTTCTTAATGTGTTGAATTAGTTATCAAACGTTCATCGATGACATATACAGCATTTTCCTAGCCGTATTCAATCATCCAAGTACTAATTTTCCATACTAAGTAGGCCATACTCTTCCCTGAAAGAGTATATAAATGGCTTTAAATTAATTTATTTTTTATTACTTTCTATCAAATTAATTTCGAAAAATGTACAAAATATTTATGTTCTCAGTGATCTCTAAATTTTATCAGCTAGCTCAGTACAAGTCGGCAATATAATGCTTTAGCTAAATGAGTTATATCAGAAGATATCGACTTTTAGAGATACTTTATATTAATTAAATGTATAAATAATTTAAATTTGTATATTTCGCATATATCAACTTTTTATTGCATTTCTAGTCAAACCTGCATATTTTGCATATATTATGTAGTATATACGTAATAGTTCTTGAATTGATCCAAAAGGCTTTTATTAGGAAAGTACGTATAGTTTACAAGTGGTATTGTTGATAAATATTCTTTTCAAAAAGTTTGTATGCTTACAAATCTTACATATATACGTTTTTGTTTTCTGTATTCAACAGCTTATTTTACGTATATTTAGTGTCTTTATTTATTTTACTTTAATGTAGTGAACATTCCTTACCATTTTTAGTTATTATATAAGAAAGTTATGGTGGCTACCAAACATTATTTTGTAAAATCGAACACAGTTTCAATACGAAATCTAATTTTTCTTATTTTTTTTGTTTAGCTGTTATTGCATAAATATAAATATTTCATATTAATTTCCCACTTTTTATAATAGCGTAGTTATTATTAAAATAATTTAAGTTTTTTATATGCCATAAAATTAGCTAAAATATGTTATGTAATATGCTTTATAAAATACAAAAATATGCAGGGTATTATTTTGTACAGGCGTGAGCAAAAGTAGCTCTATGCCAAGAGTTTTGCTGCAATATATTAAACAAAAACTTTTTATCATAATCTGTAGCAGCAAAACCTGGATTTTACCTTTCTCTTGTTGTGTAACTGTTGGAAATTATTTATTTTCATATTCTCTTCTAATATTGGAGTGCTAAAATTCAATTTTGTCTTCGAAATTACCGACTTTTATTTTCTTTGGTAGTACTACTGTTTTTTTGCTGTATGAGCCATTACTCTGCCTTCTTTAAAGGCTTATTTTTGATTTATTTTAAACTACAAGCCATGGAAAATTGTGACCCATGCTTTTATATGATATGTTAGTAATCGTTGCTGTGATTTATCTAAAACATGTATTATTTAGATTTTGCAGTTTCTCGAACAAACCGGCTAACAACTGAGAATGACTTATATTGTTCATAATCAAACGTTTTAAAAAATTATGTTAAAACAATTTTATTTAGTTTGTAATTTAGTATCATACATACTTGTAACTTATAATATACAAATAGTGAACTAAAAGATTTCACAAAAATAATTCATTTTGAAATTTACTTATGAATGGATACAAACCAGATGTACATTTATTATAAATTTATTAATCATATTGAACTTTGTGTCTAAAATGCTTTTTTATGAACCTTTAAAACCAAAAATTAAATTTATGTATTTAAAATGCACAAGAATATAAACTTTCGGGCGTATATGCAAAAATATGCACTTGTAAACGTTCTCTAACATTTTTTATTTTGCTAAAGCTTTATTTTTTAAATTACAGTGTTTGATTTTTCAGAAACAAAGTACGTCGATTGTGCATGTTGCGAAGGTTCATGACGCAATTTTATTTTGCAAACTAGAAGAGCAACGTCGCATTGAACTAGAGCGCAGCCAAAATTGCATAAATAGAATTATGCACGGAGCTTGTAAAGTTTATCCTTTGATACAACCATAAAAACGATCATTTTCGCAAGCTTAAAAACTCTTTGAAGCAGTTGAGAGCAGGAGTGTTCGTCGACTTCATTCTCACAATTCTGCGGCTAAATTGGGTATTTACATTCAGGTACAGGCAAATACGCGAACTAACCTCGTTCGCCGTATTTTTATGCCGTCGCATAAACTTTTATGCAGTTTAACCAATACACTTTATGACACGCTGTATTTCTGCTCGGATGGCTGAAAGCGGCGCATTTTAAGGAAATCGACACAATAAGTAATACGCGAAACTTCTCCAGAGCATCCACGTGCCTCGGTAATTTTAATCAAGTACAAAGCTTTAAAAACGCGAATCGAGCTTTGTGACCTTTTCCTTTTTAAAAATAGTTTTAATTTTCTTAAGAAAACCTTCTTTTGTACGTGTATTCAACTCATAGCTTTTACTACATTTTGGCCCAATTAAATAACAACATATTTAAAGAACGTGGTAGGTACTATATAATTTATTTTAATACATAACAGAATAAACATAAAGAAGTAATTATATAAGAGATTATACAGAGAGGCGGTGGAGATTTATAAACATAAAAATAATTTTGACAATCTTTTTTTGTCGCTTTCAAACGGCAAAAAACGGACCGTGACACGGCGAAAGAACAAGTGACGTCAGAAAATGACGAAATGTTACCTGCAACGACCCGATTGACGCCAGCAACAACACCATCCCTACCACACTCGCACGAGTATAAAAGCGAAAACGCACGGGACAGTAACAGATATTCTTCTGAAGATGTCCTCTCCAGTTGTACACAGAACATCAAGAGCCTACAAACTTCGACCACACTATGCACCATAAAACCTTCGCATCTATTTAAGAGTTTTCCCAAAAGTAACACAAGAGCTGAAAATAGAAATATGGAACTTCACCCAAAAAGCAATGCTAATGCTAGAAAAATTAAAACAAAAAACCATTAACTTCTTAATAAACATTTGTGAAATAAAATAAAAAAACTAATTTAACTATTATAGCAATTAATAAGACGAAATGATGCAAATTTTCGTTTCCAGCAAAATATAAAATAACTCAAAAATAGGTATTTTAAGAAATATTTGGAAAAGTTAACAGCAACAGTTATTACAGAATATGCACTGTGGCAAGCTACAAAAAGATTAAAGCAGCCAAAGAACGTATACCACCCTTAAGAAAACCACATAATAGCTCGGCTAAAACAAACGGAAGCTTTTTCTGATTATTTGTATAATAGAGAAATCCATGGATTTCCAAAAGATTCAGAACAATTTAGCAAACATATACCTAGACTAACTATAAAGAAAGTAAAAAATGTAATCGTGAACAAGAATTACAACTTAATCACGGGTACAGTAATAAAAAACCTTCTCCACAAATGAATAACTATGCTAACAGCTTATAAATGTTGCCTTTATATTAAAACATTTTCCAGCCTACTGGAAAATTGCAGAAATAATATTAAACTGTATAAAGCATAGCATGAACCTTCATCTTATCGGCTTATTTTATTTAAAATTGCTGAAAATATGTCATCTATAAGGTTAAACAAAGTAGTTGTGGAGAGATATCGGATCATCAGTGTATGTTTAAAAGGGCATCATTCTACAATAAAACAGGTGCATCGTGTAGTTTATACTATCAATAAAATATTCAAAGACAGAAGTATCATGCGGCAGCATTACTAGACATTAGCAGACAGAGTATGATACTAAGGACTTTTCTATGAATTCGAATAATGTCTATAAATTCATATCCAAGCGACAGATATTTTACAGTTAGATATGAAAGTGAGTTAACAGCTCTACATCTAATAAAGTCGGGCGTTCCACAAGGTAACATAGCTGGTTCGTTATTTTACCCTTTGTTTACTACTGATTTCCCAACCAATAATAACGTGATCACAACCACGTCCGCAAATGATACTGTGTTCATAAAACTTTAATTGAGTCATACAATCTACTGAGCAGACAAAGAGACTAAAGCCCATAATACAAAAACATAATTTTTTTATTTCAGTTTTAGTATCTCTGGAAAATAAACTTCTTGTCTATAGGACTATTATCGCACTAATATGGAGATATGTCATAGAACTGTGAAGCTGTGCATTCAACGATGACAGTCGAAAATACTTCAAATCCACGTTGGTACGTGACGAACTAAACGATACCATCTGCGATCTACGAGTACCATATGTCAAGGACGTTGTCCTAGCTAGAAGTATGAAGCACAAAAACAGAATCGCAAATCAGACGAATCCTCTACTCAAACTACTACTTGAAGTGACTATGGGAAGAACTGGCCAGCAGATCTACTAGGTTACTGAAGATTCCCTTACTGGAGTGGGGTCTAAAAACGTTCTTTAGACAACACATTAGTCTATAGAATTTATTGTAATTTTGATTGCTAATAAAGAAGAAGAAAAAAAGCTTTTAGTAACTATCATATAGGGACTACTGTTCATTGTAACATATCTCTAAACAAGTCAGTGTCGTCGATTCACGTAAATGATTATTGTTAATTTTGTACCAGATTGCATTGCAATCCACAAAAAAATTAGTATGCAAATGCATACTTTTCTTGAATTGATGTTTAAGATGTCTAAAATGATATCTTCATGAATCAATTAATTTTTAATGGCCTTCCCAATATTTATGTTGCATATTTTTGCATAAAAATTTATAATTTTGTATGTTAACAGGTTTATAAATAAAAAACTAATAAGAAATAGAGATAAACCAAAAGTTTCCAAGTAATTTTAAATATATATATATATATATATATATATATATATATATCCACTGCTCTAGTATTAAATCAACTTCAACAATTATTTAAAAGAAATTTGCTGTTAAGTGAAGAGCTGTATATCAACATCATAATTATAAAACTGGAATATATGGCTGATATAAACTTAAATAATTCACGGTAAGCACAAAAAACGTTATACATTGTGACATGCAACATACTAGAGAGAAACAGGTTCTAAGCCAAAAAGTGAAGTATGAAGCATTAAAGGAAGCTGTACCTTCTATCATGTATAAAAGTGATTTTAGATGTTTATAAATAGAAATTTTAATCTGAAAAATACCAAATCTCCAGAACAATCATTTACCTTAAAAGATAATGTAGAAAAGTTGGGTGAATATTCGTGTCAAGTTTAATTAAACTTACATACATACTTCTTAGTCTATAAATCCTTTCTAGTGTAAAGTGATTGTGAGAATTTACTTCTCTATATGGACTAGTTTCTTCCATAATTCTTTCCAAGTGTTTCTGTTTTGTGTTGTTTCTCTTGTTTTTTCCCAGGGGTTGCCCTTTTTTACCACTGCACATCTCACGTCTACAATCCAAGTTTTTCCCGGTTTTCCTCTTGGCCTCTTTTTGACAGTTTTCGCTTCTTGTGTTCTTGTCTAACTAATATCTATCTATCATTCTATTTAAGTGTACATACCATCTTAATAAACATTTTTCCTCTATTAGTTTTACTATTAGTTTCTCTTTTTATGGTACACTTCTGATCTTATTTATTTTCGTTTAACCTCAATTTCGATAACTGTTATTATTTTTCTTTTTTTGTTATTAAGTATCGGAGTAGAACTATGAGCCAGAGATCTCCAGAAAGTAACGATGAGGCGGAACTACGAGAAAAACTACTCAAGATAACGAAGACGAGTAGATTTTCAAAAAACGAACAAAAGTAGTTACAAAGCAATCTCCAATGACGACTGAAGAAGAAACGGATAAGAAAAAGGTTAAAGATGCATATATGAAGAAGAAATACAAATATACAGAAATAGCATACAAAAACAATACGAACACAAGACATCAACGAATTATGATTCAATAGCAAAAGAAACAGAAACAGGAAAAAAATACGAAAAAAACAATACCAGCAGTAAAAAAGACGTCAATAAAGTAAACATAGGGACATGGAATATAACGGCGTTAAACGGAAAGGAGATAGAAATAACGGAAGAAATGAGCAAGTTCAAAATAGATATTTTAGGAATAAGCAAAACGAAGAAACAAGGAAAAAGAAATATAAAGCTAACGAATGACTATACGTTATATTACTCAGGAACAGATCCGGGACAAAGAAGTAAAGAAGGAGTAGTAATAATTATCGCCGATAGATTAAATAGAAGAGTAATAAAAGCAGAAACAATTAATTCAAGAATAATGGCAGTAGAAGTGGACCTGGGTCAAATTTTCTACATAATACAAATATATGCTCCGGTAGAGGGAGCAGAAGTAAATAAGAGGGAAGAATTTTATGAACAACTACAGACGACAATGGATAGTGCGAAAGAAAAGAGTAACAAAATACTGATAATAGGAGACTGGAATGCTAGGGTAGGCAGCAACATAAATACAGGATTAGGCAGCTTGGGACAATACGGAGAAACGACACAGAACAGAAACGGGAGAAAAATGATTGAATTCTGCATAGCAAATGACCTAATAGTCGGTAATACTTTTTGGTACCAACCACTAGAAGAAAAGTACACTTATGTAGCAGAAGAACAAGGAGCAAGAAGCCTCATAGATTACGTGGTATACACTAGGGAACTAGAACAAAAAATAGATGAAGTGAAACCAATAGTAGAAGCGGAACTCTCCACCCAACACAGATTGGTGAGAGCATTACTAAATGACATAAATATTACAGAAGAGGAGAAAAAAGAATACGAGAGAATACCAGTATATAAACTAAAAGATACCGATAGGGCAGAAAAATACAAGAAAAGCATAGATGCCGAACTCAAAAAATTTGAACTAAAAAGAAAGGAAGGGCAGTGGAAGAAGTATGGAAAGTATTCAAAGAAACATTGATAAAGAACGCCAGACAGATCTGCGGGTAAAGAAATTTAAACGGACACTAAGAGGACCAGATGGTGGAACGAAGAGGTAAAGAGAGCAATTAGAGAGAAAAAAGCATGGAAAAATATATAGATACCAAAAGTCAAGAGGACAAAGAAGATTATATAAGAAAAGAAACAAAGCCAAAATAGACATAAGAAACGCAAAGACTCAATGCTGGCAAGAATTTGGACGGAAACTAGATGAACTATACACTAAAAACAACAAACATTTTTGGGGAATAGTAAAAAAGTTAAGAGGTAATAAAGGAAAAGAAGTAAGAGGAATAAGAAACAAAAACAATGAATTAAAAACGGAAACAACAGAACTACTACATGTATGGAAGGAATACTACGAGGAAAAATTTGAGGAAAACCGAAACCAACAGGAAGAACAAGATGAATACGAAGATACGGAAGAAGAACAACAAGAAAACCCAATAGAAATCGAAATGAAGGACGTAGAAGAGGCAATTAATACACTTAAACTTGGCAAGGCAGGGGGAGCAGATGGTGTCGAGGCAGAGATGATAAAAGTCATGGGCCCTGAAGGAAAGATATGGATACATGAAATATTTAAGAAAGCATGGAAAGAAGAACGGATACCGGAGGATTGGGAAAACAACATAATTATACCAATCTACAAAAAAGGAGAAACAGGAAAATGTGAAAATTATAGAGCCATCTGCCTTTCCTCTACAGTATTCAAAATGTATACGAAGATTCTGCAAAAGAAACTCATACACTACATAGGACACAAGCTAGCCGATGAACAAGCAGCATATAGACAAGGAAAACAAACAACAGACAACATACACATAATAAGAAATATAACGGAGAGAACAATAGAAAGAGGAGGAGAGCTGTTTGTGACACTCATAGATTTAAAAGCATCGTTTGACAATATTAAGAGAAGTCACATATGGAGGTATTTGGCAGAATTACAAACACCAAGAAAACTCATCAGAAATATCAGGAACATGTACCAGAATGTCAAAGGAAAAGTGCAGTTGAGCGGAGAATCTTCAGACGCGTTCCTCATGACAAAAGGAATAAAACAACTGCTATTTATAACACTGATGGACAAAATCTTATTAAACACAAGAACAAAATCACGGCATCTGCAAACACAAATAGGACATTACCAACTAAGGCCAATCAAAGTAGACAATTTAATGTACGCAGATGACATAATACTCATAGCAGACACCCACAATAAAATGAAGGGACTGGTTAAAATATGGAGCGAAGAAATAGAGAACATGGGTATGAAAGTAAACACTAACAAAACAAAAATGATGATTATAAACAACAAAAAATCAGAGATGGTAAGAAGAATAGAAATAAACGGGAATACAATAGAAGTAGTCACAGCAGTAGAATATCTTGGCTCCGTAATAACAGATGACGGAAGAATAGAAGTCGACATAGCAAATAGAATGAAAAAGACGAGGAACATATACTACGCAATAAACAAACCAATATTACAAAAACAGGAAACAGATAAGCAAGTGAAATTGAAAGTTTACAACACAATAGCAAGACCAACATTAACATATGGTAGTGAGACATGGACCATAAACAAAAAGCACGAAAGCAAGATCAATGCTGGTGAAATGCAGTTCCTAAGAAGAATCGAGGGGAAAACCAAATGGGATAGAGAGACGAACGAAAGAATCAGACACACTCTAAGACAAGAAGGAATAATGGACTTTATAGAAAGAAAGCAACTAAGATGGTATGGGCACATAATAAGAAAAGATGAACAATCGCTACTAAAAAAGATCACAGAGTCAACAGGAGAACGAAAGAGGAAAAGGGGTAGACCCAGAAAGAGGTGGACACAAAGGATCGAAGAAATCGGTATCAAGAGGGGCAAAACATTGGCAGATATGAAAAGAATGGCAAAGAACCGGAAGGAGTGGAAGGACTGGACCTCATATCTGACACCCTGAAGGGGTATAAGGAAAAGAAGAAGAAGAAGAAGAAGTATCGGAGTAAGAACTTTCTTAAAAATTTGAAAGCTTATTTATATGGTATGTTCTATTTTTCGAGAAAGATCGTCTTAATGCTGTTGAAAAATGATCCCTCAATTGTAATTCTTTATTTTATTTTGTCATATATTCTTCCATCTTTTATAATTATTGATTCTAAATATTTAAAAATTTATTCTTAGCTTAGTATTTTATTTTCTAAGTATATCGCGTATTTTTCTATTGTCATACTCCCTGCCATTTCCTTGTTTATTTTAATATTGCAATTTTCTAATACTTCTCTGTATACTTCTAGTTAGTTCTTGTTCAAAGCCCTTTCATCCTTCGTTATGTTAAGCATGTCGTCTACATCGCACAGTCCGATTATTTTAATTTCTCTAATCGTACAGTGCCCCACTTGATACAGTTTAATTTTATGCTTTGCTTCTTTCAGTACCTCTTCTAGGACCAGTGAAAACTATAATGGAATCAGTGTGAACCATTGTCTTACATCTGATGTTTAAAACAGAGTCGATTTTTCTTGAATTTTTATGAAATTCTATCCATTTTTATATAGACTCTCTATTGCTCTAATTATATTGTATATGTAATTGTATATGGTACTTTTCTTTTTTGTAATGTTTTCCAGATGTCTTCTTTTTGGATTTTGTCAAATTTGTTTTTAATTGCCTTTTCTCATATTTGTCTTGTTGCGGCCATTTACTTTTCTATTTTGCCTAAATCCAAATTGCGTTTCTTTGAGCGTGTCTTCTGTAATTTGTTTAAACCTTTTTTTTATTATTCTAGCGTATGTTTTGTCTACAGTACTTAGTACGGTTATTCTTTTATAGTTCTAGCAGTGTATTGAGTTTATAATGCCCATTTTTCATTTTCTGAGTATAATTACTTTCTGTACAGTGATGAAAAGTAGGTATATTGTAGCAACATCTAGAACCAAAATCGTGTCTTATTTTTGTTTTTTCTAGATCGCCTCTGTTTATTTCAGAGGTTGGGTACCATTTAGTTAAAATGTTCTCTTTAGCTAATCGGAACAATTGTGTTATAGTTAGTCTAGTCTATTTGGGTATGTTACAGATCCACGACAATCTCTTTCTTTCTACAGGTCGTTTTCCTCGAACTTTTCCTTTTACTATTAATATGAGTAACTTAAACGTTTGTCATTTCTTAAAATGTGTCTAGAATAGGCTGTTTTTCTTTTGTTTTGTAACTTGCACCAATTCTTTCTCTTTTTTCATTATTCTTGATACTTCTTCGTTTGTAATTCGCAACTAAAACAATGTCTATATTTCTTTAAGTTAAACCAGATGATTTAATGATCTTTTCTTATTTCTATCTCTATTATTTATATATTTTTTCATGCCTAAAAAACTTTCTCTGAATTTTTTTATGATCTCCAACCTAAAGCTACAACTTAGATCTATGGTAATGTGCACTATATAATCTGATGCTGCCACTCTCCCCTAATCAGCGTTGAAGTCTTTAATTATTGCGTAATAATTTTTTTAATTAAGTACTGTATATATCATTTTTATGTAACACATTTATACATTAAGGCAGTAAAAATGAACAAAATATTTTCAATGACAGTACTTGACAACACGTGCATATAGTGGATACATCACAATTTCAGTAATCTTTTTATAAACCTTGTTTAGTTGTACTGTATTTCAGTTCATTACGTTCAGAGTTTGTTAATATTCGTTTCTTAATATATAATACCTCTGCTTCAGTAATAGTTTTAGTTACCTCCTGTTTTTTTTATAATATCTACAATTGATTATTATCTTTTGTAAAACATTATCAATAGTTTTTCTTATAAGCTAACAACATTCGATCAGTTTTTCTATAATAATAAAAATATTCTTACTACATATTTGCATTTAACTAAAAATTGTTTTTTATTGCAGCATTAACATTTGTCAAAATATTTCGACGTATTATATTCAGTTATTCAAACTATATCTCATCACCTACTGCTTTTACACGTGACTGCATTATAAGAAGATACACCCGTCTGAAGTGTCTTCTCTGTCAGTCTTATCTCGTAAGTGGGCGCTTTTTAGGGATACAATCAACTTCAGCCGCCAGCAACAGCAGCGGCAGCGAAATACCGCAGACAAAAGAAATGATTTGTCAAGATATGTTTATGAGTTAGCTTTAGCTGAGGCTGTGTGAAACAGCGACAACGCTTTATCTTTTCTTCGAACCGGAAACTTTATAACTTCCGAAGTTTAAGTGACGGGTCTACGCTAAAGATTACCGGACTTGACGGGTTTGCCGTGGGAAAACTATGATGCTTTTATTTGCAATAATTGCGCGTGAAAATAGGCTGGATTTTTTCATCCATCTGGCGCGAACGAAAGCGTACGAATCTGTCCTTGTTTACGAACACAAGAAAACGGCAGCATAGAAATAAGGCTATTAGCTTGGTAACACATTAGCATTAACTATTAATCAGCCCGGAAGATACTGCCAAGAGGGAATTAACAAAGAGCCGGGCATATTCGTGAACCATGGTGCTCTTTTATTTACATTGCTGTTACAAATTTGTTATTGACTCAATTTTTTTATAAAATGTCTATTGTTTACAACTACTGTTTAAGTTTATTGTTATTATTTATAAATTGACCTCTCAGAAAGTAAATTATGAATGTATTTAGTGTACATTATTAATAGAAGATTTCTATATAAAAAAATAAATTATATTGGTAAAGGTCACAAAATTTAAAATTTTAATATATATGAGGTTTTTCAGCAAATAATATTAATTATAATCTATAAAATATTTTTCAGACATAATTAAGATTGACTTTAGTGCATCAAAATGATTATTATAATACAATATTAAATGTAAATGACGTAACTTAATCCTTTTTAAATATTGTACATCCAGTATGATAAACATATATAATAATACATACAAAATAAAGTTTGAGGTTTTTATGAAATTATCCAATTGTCGCCAAGTATTTAACAAATTAACGACCTACCTTATGAAGCAGGCAAAAACAGTCGTTACTAATTTAATTCTATATCTCAATACTAAATAAATTTATTATACATTAAGAACATCCAAAATTATATAGTCTTTCTAAAAATTCACAAATAATCTTTTACACAACATACTCTTTTGCATCTTATAGTCAGTATATTTGTTTTTTATTCACAATTTAGTCAAATACTTGAGCAAAATCTTTCAGCCTCGTACAGAACAAACACCATCAAACGTTCCTTTTCTTATCTATGTTAGACCTTTTCCATCAGATAGCGAATGTAAGCCTTCTCCAGTTGTTCCTCGAAGGAATTTGTAAACATTGGAGTACCCCTCCAGGCGAACCAACTTGTACCGGCTGTGTTGGTCTAAAATGGGCGACAACCCAAACAGAGACTGTATCCATAATGCGCGGCTGAAAAATAATTCCTTGAGCTGCCTGGTAAGCGTAGAGATTTAAGCCAAGCAACTCTTCAAGAACATTCTTCTTCTTTTTAATTCGCCTGTCGAAAGTTGGCGATCCATCTGGAAATCATCGTTCTAGACACCGCTGCTCTGAAAATTTCTGTTGAAGCCAAACCATCTTCGTAAGTCCTTTAACCAGGAGTTTTGTGGTCTTCGAACTGATCTTCTGCCTTATATTTTTCCTTCTATTATTAGTCTGAGTAAATCACACTTTTCCCCATTATATATCCCATATATCTCATCTCTCTCTTTAATCGTGATTAGGAGTTTAAGAGGTTTCCGAATTCAAGCAAGCACCTCCTCATTTGTTATTCTTTGAACCCAGGATACTTTTAGTATGCGCCTGTATCTCAATGTATCTCAATTGCCTCCAGTTTTGTTTTCAGTTATTGAATCTAGACTCTATCCTTCACACCCATAGAGCAGAACAGAAAATATTTAGCACCTGATCATGCGCACTCTGAGCTCTAGGCTGAGTTCGCGCGTTGTAAAGAACTGGTTCATATTTATAAATGCTTTCCTTGCTTGCTCAATTCGAGATCTAATTTTCCTTATTGAGTCGCCCTGGCTGTTGATACTTGTCCCCAGATACTTATTTGTTTTCACTTGTTCTATAGTATTGTCATTTATTGTTAGATTAGCATCTATGTTCCCTTTTGCGAATACAAGCAACTTAGTTTTAGGTGTATTCATATGGAGACCATGGTCTTCACTATATTGTACTATGCGGTCATCAGTAATTGCAATTCGCCTCTGTTGTCTGTTTTTATTACGGTGTCATCCGCATATCTAATGTTTATTATAGTACCGTTTATCTTTATACCTTCTATAATGTCATATAGAGCTTCTTTGAAAATAGCTTCAAAGTAGATGTTAAATAATAGTGGCGACAAAACGCAACACTGTCTAAATCCTTTTTTGATCACTAGTTTCTCATGTTTTGTTTTAAATTCTGATTTCTGCTGTTTGATGCCAGTAGAGTTGTGATATAATTTTGATCCCCTTTTCATCGATACCAGTTTTGTTAAGGATTTCTATGTTTGTCGTGTTTTACACAATCGAATGCTTTTCGATAATCGATAGAACAATTTTCGATAAAGTGTCGAAAATTATAAAATAAAAAAGCAAAATCATGAAGTGTGGTACATCCTTGCAATCAGAAAAAAACTGCATTTGAAATTGTAAAAATCCAATATGGCGGCCATAAGAAAAAAAGTGGACTATCGTATCTTTGACATTTCAGTGGGTAGCAACCGTAATGACATTTTTCGATTCCCTATAAAAAAGTGTCTGAAGAATGCCTGAATTAAAACCGTGTAATTTTACCGGTTTTTGATTTAAAAATTAAAAACGAAAATGACATTTTTTAATTTTTTTACGATATTTCGAAAATTATTAATAATAAATCAAATCTATTTTGAAATTCTTGATAAGCATAAAAATACGCAACTTTTCCCTAATTTAACCAACCCTGTAACTCTCAAGATAACCCAGAACCCCATGGTGGGGGTTGGGGGCTTGACTCCATTAATACAGAGAAGCTAATATCAGCAATGAAGGAATTGGGAATATCGATAAAGCTAAGAAAACTCATAAATGTGACAATAAAAACACAAATCAGTGTAAAAAGACATAAAAGGGAAACAGACAAGAGTGAAACAAGGAGATGCACCCTCATTAACGCTTTCTAATATGAGCATGGAATACATAATCCGTAACATAAATAAAGGCACAATAAGAACAGGAGGAAGACAACTTTTAGTATATGCGGATTATTTAGTATTAATATCAGAAAGAAAATATATACTAACTAATATGCTGAAAGAAATACTAAAAAAGAGATAAAAAATTGGATTGAAAATAAATAAAGATAAAACAAAAATCACAAGGATAAGGAATAAAATTACAATAGGAAGGATAAAAATAAACAATCAGCAATATCACAATAAGTTTAAATATCTAAGAGTTGTGATATTATGCCAATTTAGTAGCAGCAAATGGAACTTTTTATACCAATAAGAAATTATTAAAAAGTAAATTTATTTCAACAAAAAAACAAAATAAGAATGCACAACACGTTAATAAGGCCAATAGCAGTGTATGGAAGGAAGTTATGACAATGACAAAGTAATAAGAAAAATTAAGAATAATGAAAAGAATATTTTTTAGAACAATACTAGGACAGTGAAAATTGCAGATAAAGAATACACAATAAGAATGGACCATTATATAGCACAGGAGGTGGAAGTAGATATTGTTAGGAAAATAAAACAACAGAAAATGAAATACCTTAAGCAAGTGATGAGAGCTGAAAACCAGGAGATAAAAAACATAACAATGAAATGGATACCGGCAGAGAAAAGAAAAAAGAAGACCATAGTCCAGATGAAGTAAAACATAAAGTAAAACATAACTTACAAAATATAGTAGTTGAGGACGTGAAAGGAAAAGTCAAGGACATAAAATTATAAAACAAAGTAAATCAACAAATTAGATGAAGATCGGACAGGGACTGATCCACCCTAAAAGGATCGAAAGATAAAAAGCGATACTTTCCCAGAAGTTTGTGTTTTCGGACAAGAAACTATATATACTGAAACATCCTCATGATTCTCTAAATGACCATTTGTGTGTAGTATCAATATAAAATATTTTAGAAACTAGAATTCAAGGAGGTTTAGGAGCATTTTGTAAGCGTGGTAAATTTTTCTTACGGTTCCTTGTCAGATGTATTAAAATCAACACCAAGTAATGTAAAAAGATAGGTTTAGAGAAGATTATCGCTTAAAACCCATGAAATATTTACAGAAATAATTATTACGTCTTCCAGCACACACAGCAACTATGATTGAAGCTTAGTGCTTCGAGTTAAATTTTCTATACCAAAAATAATAGTTTGGAATTTCCCAATTAAATTTTATAAGCTTCTTAGTATGATCATACTTAATAAATATCAAATGGCAATTATGAACCAGTTCAAAAAAATTATCCAACACGTTTAGAAGAAAATTCCATTAAAGGTTCACGTGCTTTTTATCGCGAATTGATAGGTGTTTGACTCTGAATAAGAAACTCTATAAGGTATTGCTTTAAATCCACTTTAAATAAAACACTCATTGAAAAGCTAGGCAATAGCTACATTTTTATTTTAAATTAATTTTGTTAGTGTATGAAATTTGTTGGGAACAGTGTATAAAATGAAATACAGGTTAATGCCACTTTACACGTATTCTAAATAAAATGGATGCATTACTGAAGTTGCAGTCATACTTTTATAAACAAGCTCATAAACAGGAACAAAATATACCAAATAATTGTTTTGTTTTGTAACCCAAATTATATCACTGCAAATTCCATTAAGGCAAATTTATCTACATGCGTCGGAGTGCATCAAAATGAGTTGAGTTTATTGAAATTTGCATTGATTTAAGTTATATAAACTAATGCATTTTCCATTTAGGATATACATATTCCGTGTTTGTATGTCTAAGAAATACGTAAATATTACGCCATTGTTATGTATTCAAAAACTAAAGTCAGCTATATTTTTCATCACGTCTGAACTGAAAAATGTTATAATTTAGATATGATTTAAAAATAGTAGTCCGGTAGTGATGTTTAAACGCTGTGTATATTAACAAAAAAAAAACTTTTATACGAAATATTGGTATATTTAAAGAACAACTTCAAGATAAGACAAATGTTTAAATGTTTTAATGTCAAATGAAATAGATTTAAATATAAACATTAGAAACCAAAACATACGACGAATGATATAAAAACCAATGATGTGAATCCCACAATACAAAATTAACAAATCGAAAAAGTAAATTCGTATATATATTTAGGACAAAAACTTGAAATAACAAAGAATAACCTAAAAACATATTTAAATAGAAGGATATCTTCAGCATAAGCCAGCTTTGGCAAACTACATAAAATCTTTCAATCGAACCTGCTAAATACAGTTAAATCAAGAACATTTGACAAACATATACTCCCCGTATTAACACAGAACGGAGACATGGGCACTGGATAAGGGCATAATTGAACGATTACGAAAAATACAAAGATCGATGGAAAAAAAATGATTAATGTAACTATAACAGACTGCAATTCAAACTTAAGGGATCAGAAGAAGATTATGCGCAAGAGACATAATCCATCTAATATGCTCATTACGAAGGAATTGGCCTTGTCACATCGCCAAAATGAAAAATAACCGTTAGACCAAACGAATTCTTGAATGGAGACCGCGCCAACATAGAAGGAGCGTGGGACGCCCGCAGACTAGGTGGACTGACATCAAAAGACTAACAGGCTACAAATGGATGAGACAAGCAAAAAACAAATTGGAATAGAAAAGGCTTGGAGAGGTTTATATCCGACGATGGATGGAATAGCTAAGAAGAAGAAAAAGAAGAAGAATTTTAGCAGATACAAGCGGGAAAACTTTTTTCGGTCGTTTTCTGACTTTTCAAGCAGCTAATCATAAAATGTTTAATTTACTCTTTAGGCCGTGGTTAACTTTTGTGTAATGTGTAACTATCCGGTACCGACTCAAATACTTTTGGAGGCACAGCAAGATCATCCATTAATTTCTTTTTCAGAATACATTCCGTAGCTTTAAACTATAACTACTAACTTTGAACGTGATTGAACCTAGCCGAATCTTTATAGAACTCCATTTTGAAGGGTTGTTGAACTAAATAAATGTAAAAGCTTTCACGACTGGTGTTTTGATGTATCATGCTGTTGCTTTTCGGATTGATAGGCCGTGCCCGGTGTTTGGAAACTCTTAACGTTTCGTCTGCAACTGCGGCGGACATCTTTACAAAGATTGAATTTACTATCCTGTTCGCTTTCTCTTATATACTCATACGTAGTAGGTATCAGTGGGGGACCATTGCTGACGTCATCGGGTTATTTGCGACATAATCGGACTAAATCGGGTCGTTGCAGGTAACATTTCGGCATTTGCTAAATTCACTCGTTTTTTTATTTAATAGTAGTCTGTTATTTGCCCATTAATGGTAATGAACAAAGATTTAGGTGAATATCTTCTATGTATAATTTCTGGTAGTAGTTTCTACAGTTAGAAAAAAGCTATCTTTAGCAATAGATAATTTTTAAGTTGTGGCTCTGGTGACGTTGGTGTTTCTTTGTTCTGGTGGTAATTGTACGGCCCGTAGTTCCAATGTAAACTTGTTTACATAAACATAATATTAAGTATAACTCTTTTCAAAAGTCTTCCTATCCGGTACCTAATCTTGTTGATGCAAGGCAAAAAAGTCTTGCCTACCGTATCCGATTTTAGTTTTGTTTTGCGTGCACATACACCAGGACTTATTGCTTTTTTTTATCTTTGTTCTCGAGTAGCCATTTCCTTGTAAGACTTACTGCTGGTGTTCTGCTTCTTTATCCAAGAACTGAGGTTGTCATATTCGCGGTGTTTAATCTATTAGTTTTTACGATCGTTTTTTTTTTTGACTTGGACTAATTTCTAGAATGTTTTTTTTTTGTAATTAAAGCTTAAAGATATAATTATATAATTAAACTCCATTACCATATTTTTAATAAGAGGGTTTCAAATAATTGTAAAACCGCTTTGCTCATATGTAAACACCCAATATAGCCGTATTTTAGACTACTTCCACACTTCTACGGTGCATCACCCTGCATCACTTAAATATGTTGCTAACAATTTTAGACTTTATAATTTAGAAATATATTATGGTAATAGGTAAACATTAAATTCATATTAACAATTTCCTAAAAATAACAACCGGTTGCTATTCTGTGCGCTTTTTTAAATTTACTTCGAAATCCATTACTAAAAATCAATATACGAATGTTTATTCTATATTTTCTATACAACGTTTTACAAGAATTGCAGTTTTCAATAGAATTGAGCAGTTACAGTAGCTTTAATACCATAATATAGTACACTTAAGTGCTCACAAGGGAGCTATTGCAATAACTACAAACATTAATTATTATTAGTTCTGTTATTTTCACTGCAAATATATGTGTTAAGCATTAAATATTTGCCGTTTTATAATTTAATGTTGATTATAAAATAATTTATTAAAATAAGCATAAAAATTTCTGCTTTTTGGAATATAAAATGTATTTTAAAAACTAATTTTGAACTTAGAAAATTTGCATGTACAAAATAGAACAATTGAGTAAATAAATGTATTTAATTTGATCTATATTTTATACCTTATCTGTAATGAGCTGCCGTCGTGGTTACAAACGAGTTTGAGTCTCGCTGAAAACTCATGGGTGTAGGTGATGTTCTAGTTTGTAAGTAGCATGTAAGTTGCATGTTAGTAGGTATAAGAAGCCCGTGAGTTTGCAATATCAGTGAGTGAGCCGAAAAAAATTATATGTAATTGCATTGTTAAAAAATATTAAAAACAAATGCGGAATATCTCGATTACCATTTTGACGTTTGCAAGCTTTAGTAACTCCTAAAGGACAACAACCCTTCAAAAATCTGGCTATAAAACATTAAAAGTAACTAACTGTAAAATTAAAAACTATTTTCAAAAGGTACCTTGTCTATTGTCTAAAAAATATATACAACATTGAATTAAAAAGTCTAATTAGAAAGCCAGAACTGATATTATCCATAGTAAAAAATGTTTGAATAATTTTGTTCTCACCCAATCATTATTATTGTACGCTTACAGATTTAAGATAAAAAAGTATGATATAGACTCCATAGCAAAAGAGCCAAATAGGTCATAATTGCGGTGATATGGTCTTTCATCAGTGGGGAAGGATTAGAATTAGAATTAATATAAACAGGTTTTGCAAACAAAATTAGTCCTATAAATAAACGAATAGTTTGGAAATAATGTCCATACAACATAGAACACCTTATTGTACTGCAAAAGTATTAAAAATATTTGTTTAAGAGGAACGCATACGCTATATTACCATAAATTTGAAATTTCCCAGATAAAAATTTAATCGAGAATATCTGGAAATATCTTTAGAGAAAACTATCAAAAGAAAGTTACAGAAAAAATGCAATTAATATAATTGTAAGGCTGAATGCGTAGTTTTAGTTTAAAGAATGCCTATGAATTGGATAAATATCAAGCCCAGAACAGTGGACGCTCTAATAAAGACCGTTTAAGAAAATATTAATAATTTTTTCTGCTTATAACATATGTAGAAAGGTTGAAATTAATATTATTTAGCACATTTGAATAATAGACATATTTAATTTTACTTCTAAAACATTAATTTTGCAAGTGTTCTTATTATTAAAAATGCTATGGCTCTCACCCAGCTAAATACATGGGTATCAGATTCTGCTTACCGGTGTAACAGTACTCATGATTATATCAATTGACTTAATGGACCTTCTGATTTCAAGCAAGCTAATAAAAACTACATCTACTGCGAAGTAGGTTTCCAAAAAATTGATGATGTTTAGCTCATAATGTTTATCATTCTAAAAATTAATAATGCCGATGAAAAAACGTGGCATTGTTAAAAAGCTTCAAAAATACATTATAAATTATGACCTTTAAAGTCCTGCTAAACAGATATCACAACTAATGAAACAAAGAACAATACATAGATATTTTTAAAAGCTTGCTTTTATGACTATGGAAACATATACGTTAAACATTATGTGTATATTTTAATAGTTAGACGAAACAACCCATATATTAAAAAAAAACAATTTTTTGCAGAAGTAGGTATTTTCAAGAGACAAATTGATGACGTAAACATTTCTGAAATTCAAAAAATTTGAGGAAAAGAAATAAATCTGCAGATATTCGCATTAGCTCACTTATAACGGCAAATATTGAGCTACTAAAAATTCTAATGAAATGGACTAAAAACTCCTATAAAAAAATTGGCATGTATTGTGTACAGTTAATACCGATGCCTAATTGTTTTTGTCAAAGTATTCTATTTGCAATTAATAGAAGAATAGCAGAATGGAGCGACTTACCAGAATTTAAGGGGTCTTTTGTTTGTTTTCATAAAATTGCTACTTCTGTTTCAATAGCGGTTAATGGTTTGTAGCTACACTTTATGAACATATGAATTGTATTTAAAAGAACAACTAAAGTAAGTGGTGTACGAAATAAATTGACAAATGTTTAATTAATTATCTCCAGCTACAGCATACTAATACAAAATCTCCACTTTACTAAAACCTATTATAAATATTCTGCAATTCAGATCTTTAGTATGAAGAACATAGTAATGACCATAGTGAAAACCCATAAGTCTTTCATATCTTTCTCACGTACAATTGCAGTGGATATGGTAATACAACACCCAAAATACCAAGACGTCAGCAGCACCGTTAAAATTCTCGCGTAATTTTACTCAACACCAAAAACGCTTCATATTTTTTTTACACTTCGGCTCGCTTACATCGGAGTTGCAAAATAATTTGTATAGAACAATAATTTTATTTTCCATACTTTATCTATATCCTTCTCTTATGCTACAATTAATCATGACACAAACAATGTTTTGTAACCTTTTGTAAATTTAGGTGACTTTAATTTGCGGCTGAACTGTAGTATACGATGTTAAACAAAAATCTCTTAATCGACAGGTATTAAAAAATTGTAATTAGTGGAGGTAGCCAAAGAAGTCTAAAAGTAGGCTTTAATAGTTTTAATCAAAGTACTCTTATTCTACGAAGTAAGTGAATTACAACTTTAAAATCTCTTAAAACATGATTGAGATCGATGACAACAGAAGACATTTAAAACGAGCTTTTTTGAATGAGGGTTACAAAGAACTGGTTTCTGAAAAGGAGAGCTAGGAATGAAAATTACAGAAATATTAGCAACGGCCGGCATTCATATAGTTCCAGTTCTTTCCTTATTTAAAAAGTCGAGTTAAAAATTGTTTAAGAACTTCGAGGTAATTTCTAATTACGTTTTTCTGTACAATTAGTATTGCTTATACTATCAATAATACTATTCTTTTATTGACGTAAATAATTATAATCTGCTTACAGACAAAAGAAAATTAAGTGTATAATCTAACATTACACGCTTTTAAGTATGGTTATCACATAATCAGGTAAATTTTAAAAAAATGACAATTTTTTTATGCTTCGTTATAGAACTTCATTTCTCTCACTATTTTTATGTAGAGAACATGATGAATTGTTTTGTTCATCACGTACGTGGGCTGTACGATATCTATTGTGAATTGTCAACCCTGTGTGTGCTGGGTGCGATCTGATGCATACAGTTTAAAATTTTTGATGGAATATGCACTAAGAACGATTTGCCATACGGACGCTGTTTGTTTTGATGTCATTAAGTTGAAATTTTTTTCCAGTCAAAAAAATGGAATTAACTAGTGAACAATTTCATGCGATG
This sequence comes from Sinelater perroti, assembly GCA_036346155.1. Taxonomy (NCBI): domain Eukaryota; kingdom Metazoa; phylum Arthropoda; class Insecta; order Coleoptera; family Elateridae; genus Sinelater; species Sinelater perroti. The sequence continues at coordinate 5,756,644 of JARFIY010000013.1, read as the reverse complement.
ATTTTTTACGACTTTCGACGTAAATTATCTCCACAACAGTGCGTCGATCAACTTACTTCGACTTTTGGCGATGAAGCCCCACACAGAGCCACTGTATATTGTTGCTTCGTAGTTCGCTGGCGGATGAATTTAAAGAAGGCCGTCCAAAATCAGCTGTGATGCCAGCAAACATGGATGTCTTGCGCGAACTGATAAAGTAAGACTGTCATGTGACTTATCGTAAAATTCAGGCACCTTTAGATATTAGTATAATTAGCATACATTCGATATAGCATAAATATTTAACCGCGAAAAAGCTGTGTACGCATTGGATCCCGTATAAGTTAACGATCGCTCAAAAACAGGATTATGTCGATTGGTCAAAAGAAATGCTCAAGAAATAAAATCACGATGCTTCAAAAACCATTCAAAGCATGATTACAGGTGGCTAATCTTGGATTTATGCGTATGAGTCCAAAAGTAAACAGCAGTCAACTGTACGGGTCTTCCAAGATGAGCCAAACCCAACAAAAGTTATTTACACTCGTAGCACTTCGAAGCAAATGGTCGCCTGTCTTTTTGGAAAAACTGAACATGTTGCAAACATGGTTTTAAATAATCGTGGAACGGTCAATTCTAAATGGTATACGACCATTTGTTTTAGAGAAATAAACAAAAACCAACGTGCGACGACGAATTTTGTTTCAACACGTAAAAAACAAACTGCGTGTACAACGATTTTTGGCGTTGCAAAGGGCGATTGATGTGTTCGAAACCCATGTTTTCGGGATATCTGATTCGCTATGAAAAAAAATGCTATTAAAATTAGTTTCAGCGTATGCAACAAAGTATTGGCCGTCAGTGAGATGATTTTAAAAAACAATAAAAAAGTTTCAAACATTAAACATTTGTTTTAATTAGTTTTTCGCAATAGATATCGTGCAGCCCACGTACCACCAGTGTTCCGATTCGTGGTGCTTACCATACAGGTTTATATTCAACTTTACAGACTAGCAGTTTGTTTAGGATACGTTTAAATTTTCTTCTAAGAAATCATTGCAATTTTGTAAACTTAAGTTTAGTTCTTTGCGCTTGATAAGATATATCTTCCATGTTACTCTCTTATCCAAGTAGATCTCCAGATATTTTGCATCATTTTACTGTGGTAGTTACACGTTGTTTAAAGTCATAGAATTTTGGTAGCGCAAAATAGAAGGTGTTTTAAATATTAAGAGCGTGCGTTTGATGGTGCAAAAGTTTAAAGAAGCTGGATAGTTGTGTCACAATAAGCCTAAGCAATCTCGACCACAAACCAGCCAAACTAAAACCATGATTGCGCGAGTGGAGCAAATTGTTATAGCAGACCGTTACTTAGATGTACATGATATCACCTCTAAACTTGGCATTTCCGTAGGATCTGTGAAGTCCATTTTGTATGATGACCTGAAAATTCGGGAAGTTTCTTCAAGGTGGATCGTACAAATGCTGATCGACGAACACAAGGCTGTGTAGATAGCAATGTTTCAGGACATGTTGAAACGTGATGCCGTCATAAATTTCCGACCATGAATTTCAATTAAACTGCTGTTACATCAGCGACTTTCCAGTGGGTAAAACACACACCTAAAAAAATATATGCGCCTAGACGGAGATTACGTTGAGAAGTAACAGAAATTTCAACTTTCTTGGGCAAGTATTTTTTCAGAAAAAAATTTAGGGACCTTAGAACTTAAACACACTTCCCAATTTAGCCAAATTTCAAATGGTAATCACAGATAATAAGCCAACCAATGATAAATTACTACTCGCGGTGCGTTTGGAAAGAGACGGGGTTTACTGCTATAAACTTGAGTTTGCCAGCCAAGGATACATTTTCGGGAACTGCTAGTCGTACAAGAAAGAGATACGACTACTGTCATTTTGCCCATGTTGATGAGAGCAGCACAGGAACGAATCAATTGTACTTCTCAGCTGCGAAAAGGTGGGGATTTACACATTAATCCCCACCTTTTCGCAGCTGAGAAGTACAGTTGATTCGTGCCTGTGCTGCTCTCATCAACACGGACAAAATGACAGTAGTCGTATTCCTGTTTAAGGTTACAACCTTAATCACTACGCTACTGGAGCGGTAGGTATTTGTCTTGTGTTAACCATACTATTTATGTTTTGTTCTAATCTATTTGCTAGGAGAAAAGCACATCTGCCAAATGCCGCATAGGTCCCGTGCCCTCGCTTCTAATACCAACCCCACTATTCTGTGTACCACATACCTGCTGTTGAGATTAATATTCAACCATAATATTTATGTTTGGCGTAAAGAAAATCATTTACTTTGTCTATTTAACCAAACCTAAGATCATGTGTTTATTTATTTTGCTTGTACTGGTCAAGAGCTTCAAATTAACATCCTATAAGTCTCCCTATTACCATAAGATCAGTAATTATTTCATTAACTAATTATTTTCAAATCCTAATATGAATATGGATCAACTTCACTCATCATAGCCTTTAATATAATACTTCACATACACCCCTAAACCTCTGGCGCATGTTCCCATATACAGATTACCACTTCCTTTAAACTACATACAAATATGATATATTATGCATAAATATTTGCCAAATAAATTTAAACGAAAGTATGAAAAATTACTGCGTTTTGCAGATATTGCCGCAATAAGTCGTAGGTAAATCGCACGCACAGCATTTAATATTTTAAAGCGTCGAAAACTGGATGCATAACGACCAATAATAGAAAACCTTATTCCTTGAATAATTTTATACAGTATTCTAATTGTTTAACCATATAAAACCTATAATTTAAAAAAACAACAAATTATTTTAGACATTTATGTTGAATTAAACAAAAAAGTGAATGTTTATTTGTAGGATAGTTGTTCGACATACTATGTTACCACAGTCCTTTAACAATTTTGTGCTTCGGTAACCACATATTTGGCATTCTAAAACACAAAGCTTCATTTATTTAAAGTATGCCAATAGCAGTGTAGGTTAACAGACAATGCATAGAATACATTGGCAGTCGAGTCACTCAAATATTTCAACGGACGCAGGCGACGGCGGAGGCAGCGTGCAAATGTTAAAGCGGCATGCTGCATCCTAAACAAGGATCATCTGCATCGAACCAATACATTTTGGATTGCTGTCGCTAACTATATTCCGCTTTACACACAAAGATCAGTGGCGCATCGAATACCAGCTCTCTTACATCCGTACGGCGTTGGCCTGTACAAAGTGCGTTCCTTCGAGGCATGGGATTGCAAACGGAGCTCTAACAGCAGTCCTTTGCACTACTGGAGGATTTTGAGTTTTTTCTGTCACTTCCAAGTCGGATTTGCAGACGTCGCCTTCTTGGAAAATGCCTTTCTCACCAATATATTTTACATCTGAACAAAATGAGAAAAAATGTTTAGACAAAACATTTATTTGATTTTTCAATTTTCGTTACATATGTATACTTAAATACAATCTTTACATAAATTCAGACATTAATCAGGAAAATTTAAAAACGAATAACTATTTCATTTAAAAACATTTTTTTTCGTGGTATTATTAATAAACTTCTGAACTATGTCACAAAAAAGGCTTTGTAGAAATGGAATCAACAAACAGAAGTGCAACACTCGACATTTTTCTTGTTTTAACGTTGATCTCAAAAAATTTTTTACACTCTTAAGAGCAGAAAGGATTATCCTCCGGTGCAGTTAGTAACTGCCATACTTAGAAAAAATTTTAAAACAATGGCAGTCCCATGACTTCAATAATGCTAGGAGTCTTTGCGGTTCCAATTGTATTTTTGGTTTGTTATTTTTATTTTATTTTTCAATATTTTTATTAATTCTTAAAAATGCCACTAAATACACATATTTCTCAGAGAATGTTTTGTTAATAGCTGATTTGTTGTCTGTCGTATTCTGTAATTTTCCATTTGAATTATTTCTCATAGAAATTCAAAATCCTTAGGTATTTCTGTATAAATTGTTTTTTTTTATACTAAGTTAAATTTAAAATTATTAATTATAAGACAATATGCTCACGATTCACGAAAGATTGTTATCCAAACTCTTGTAATTTTTAGCTTTGCTATTGCCACAAAAAACTTTCGGCTTTTTCTTTCTTGTAATGTTTGTTTTGTGGAAGTTAGTTTTGCATATCAATTCTGCTTTGTTTTCTAGCTTTGAAACTCATCTTTATTTCGAAACGTCTTTATAAAAACTTTTAAAGTACCGCTACAGCGTAATAATCTTTATTGTATCTATACTTTCTGCTTGAAGCCTTTCACTTACTTCTCAAGACTTTATAAGAACATTGTTTCAGAAACACAAATAATGCTATTTAAGGACTCTTACATTTTTCTAATATCACATTTGCTTTATGCTCTGCGTCCTTAGAATGATCACTATCATGGATAATGTGTCTCCGAGCATCAAGAAGCTCTTGATACAATGTATATAATGCTTAATTGGTTACAGCACGGGCACTCTATTATGTTATCGACAAAATTTTTAAAGATAAGGAATTATTTTTAAGGTGGGACTGTAAAACATTCCATCTTTTTATTCTTCTTCTTCTTCTTTCTCTTCTCCCTTTTACCTCACTGTGTTGGGGTTTTGAGCCATCGGTTGTAAGCGTTTCTATCCCTTGCCAGGATCTTTATTTGTTCTATGGTCTTGCCTCTTTTCCTTGCCACTTCTCTGATGTTGTCTTCCCATACTTTTCTAGGCCTTCCTCTGGGACGCTTTCCTTCATCTTTCATTGCAAACACTTTCTTGGGGTACCTTGTCTCACTCATTCGTACCATATGTCCAAACCTTGAAGTTGTTTTAATTCTATGTTTTCTACTAAGGGTTCCTGATCTAGTTCGTCTCGTACACTGCGATTCCTTACACGGTCTCTTCTTGTTTTTCCAATTATCCGTCTTAGGTACTTCATTTCTGTTGCTGTTATTTTTGATCTGTGTTTATCTTGCATTACCCATGATTCGGCTCCATATGTTACGGTAGGCACGTAGATTGTTTTATATAAGTGCATTTTTGCTTTTCTACTTAATTCCTTTTTTCTTCTTATTTCTTCGTCAATTTTCCCATTTGCACTTATTCTTACTCCTAAGTATTCAAGTTCCTCTACTTCCTGCAATTGTCTTCCTTTTATCTGTATTTGCATTTGCCTTGCTCTTTCCATCTTTTTATTAAAAAACTAAAAAAGTTTTAGATTTACTTGTTCTACATAAAAAAATTCAACAGAGTAATTGTTGCAACTGTGGAGCCAACTAGTTGCAAAGAGTGGTTTGCGAAAACAATGTATGTAACCAGAGGATTTACTTCTTTCATTATAGCTTGAAGATCTTCGTAGCATCAAAACATGTTCTTGGCATTGTCGTAGCTCTGTCCTCGTAGTTATTTAGATTAAGATATTTGTTATTTTTTCGCCTTTATGACCACAGTTAGGAATAAATGTTAAGTTCCTGTAGCATACCACAAAAGCTACTTAGTCTCTGTGCGACACATTTGGCGTTGAATTCACAATTATAAAATAATATTTGTCATTTACAATCTCTTGGAGAATATCTGTCTTAAATTAGCCAGCTAAGTGTATAACAAATTTATTGACAGTTATACTAAATAAATAAGAGGGACTATCTCTTTCTTTATTTCCAAATTTTGCTACATATTCGGTCATAAAATGATCAAATTTTAAAATCTGTCCTACACAACAAAGAAAATTACCATTTGTTACAGAGCCTAATATTTTATTATTGCCATGAATTGACAATCAACGCGAAGCTAAATACTTTACAATTTTAACTAATATTTAAGACAACATTTCGCCAATACAAAGCTCGTTCCATATACTATTCTGCTATTTTACAATATATTTTTTGTAAAGCTCGATTTCTACTAATAATTTTTGAAATGCACTCTCTGTGTTCAGAGTTGTTGTCATGATCGTTTATTATATGGTTATTTTTTTAATAGTCAAACTTGTTGTTAGGATCATCGTTCCTCCATAGAGTTTGCATGGCATACAAAATACTCGTCCTTTTAATTTTGAAGAAACCAAACTATTTCGCTTGATGCGTATCCCATTTATTAACTTTTTATAAAACAACTGATTAGTATAAAATCTTCTTCAAGTGTATACTGTCTTTTAGATTTTTTAAAGTTAGAATTATCGTGTTCTTTGAATGCTATTGACACACCACAATGCTGGGGCATCGTGTGATATAATTACGTCGACCACTGAGAATATTTTCAGAGCTCTGTAAACTCAAAGCCTCTTGCAACTATACATTTGATGTGTTACAATTTGAGCTTGAAGTTACTGAAGTCGATGGCGACGATTATGGTTGTTGCGCACTATATAAGAAAAAGTGTCTAGTCTTGGTTGATCATAGCATCCTGACATTCAAAGCGTCCTTTAGAACGTTTTTTAAATTGTGCTTTGCTCGGTTTGTTTAACAAATATTGACTATCTTTGCCACTTATTGTTCAAGCTTTATGGTAAATGCAATGTGAATTTAATAAAAATTTAATTCAAATCTAATCACTATTTACTAGAGCTGCACTGCTGTACAATAATTGTAAATTATATTGCTAATAACATAATAGTTAACGGTTACTATAACAACACTAATTTATTTCCAGCATGCCCATCTGATCCGCTTTATATTCAAACGCGCGGTTCTAGAACGAATAAGAAGGTTCTGATATTTAAAATCAATGGCACAAACTTTCTAGAAAGTTCCTGAATAATTTTTCTTTGTAATATGTCGTTTTGCCAAGATATAAATCAAAACACAAAGATTAAAACTAAGAGCAAACACCATAAAAAGAAAATTCTCATCTGCACATATAATGTACACACGATCATTTAGAAGAACTTGAAAAAAAAACTCTTTATTAATTGAGATATTTTTAAGATTTGGGAAACTAAGCAACTAGGAGAAAAACGCACCTTAAAGAAATCAAGATATGTTCTGCGTCAAAACAATAGTGAGACAAAGTTTCAAAGCGGAGATGTAGCTTTCCTCAAACATAAACATAAAACACTCGATCACAAAGATGTACCCAATATCAAATAGAGTAATATACATTATACTAAAACAGAAATGTACTATTTATAAAGAATTCAAGTATATGCAACTACCAGCTAATCTAGCGATGAAGATATAGAAAAATTCTATCAGGACACTATAAAGGCAAAACATCTCAAAAAAGTACACATTTTAATTATCGTAGGAGACCTAAATGCAAAGGCTGGAAAAACAAGACGATGCCATAAATAACATTGGACCTTTAAGTTTAGGGGCCAGAACCGTAAGAGGAGAAATGCTAGCAAGCTATATGCTATATGAAAATCTATACTGAATAAAAACTTTCCTGAAAAAAGCAGCACAAAGAACACTCATTAAATTGGGAAAAAAAACCAAACTGCAGAAATAAACAAAAGAATAAGAGTAAATTGAGCTACTTTTGGAAAATTGGGGCATATTGTTAAAACCCCAGATATTTCAATTAATTTAAAACAAAAGATGAAACATGTATTCTACCCGTCACCACATATGGCACAGAAACAATAACCTTCACGGTTAAAAGCGCAAATAAGTCGAAAACTACACAGAGACCAATGGAACGGACTATGTTTGGTATCACGTTAAGAAGAAAAGTAAGCAACATCGAAATACGCAGAAAAACAAAAGTCTCGCATATTAGGCAACGCGTATAGCAATCGAAATGGAACTGGGTAGGACAAGTCGGGCGACAAGATCTAGCAAGATGGTCACACAAGATCGCACACTGGCGCCCGATAACATCCAAAAGAAGCGTAGGAAGAGCACAAAAAAATGGCTGGATGATATAAAGAATACAGCAGGTAAAAACTGATTTCGAAAAGCAACGGACAGAGAGACGTGAAAGAAACTGAGAGAGGCCTACATCCAGGAGTGGATGAATACAGGCTGATGAAGAAGATGGAATTTCTGTTAGAATATAAATGTTTTTAAAAATGTATTATACGGCGGTAAACGATAATGAAGTTTAACTTGTGTGAACCTATATTTAACAGTATTAGTATTGGCTGATCCAAACTTAACGTTAAAATTTATACAATTGAAACCTAATCACATGACAAAGTCCACCAAAGATTACCAAAAACGCTGTATATTTGTGAACTAGGTTTTAGTGAACATAGCAATTGATGACGATTTTTGCAAAAAAAAATCATATAAAGCGATGTTCATTTTGTTTTAAATAGTTTTGTGAATCGTCAAAATTGTCACATCTGAGTGAAGATCCACGTTATATTCACAAAAACTAATTCATCAACAGAAATCCGAGGTTTGGTATGCATTGTACACTGGAGGAATCGTTGGTTTGTGCTTTTTTGAGGACGAAGCTAGCAACGCTGTTGTCAATAGCGTACGCTATAGAGAAAAGCTAAACAACTTTTTTTAAATAAAACCAACGGTTTGAACTTGAATAACGTGTGGTTTCAACAAGACGGCGTCACATATGGCACAGTACGTGAAACACTCATTTTACTTCAATCCATCATTGTTGGTCGAATTTTCTCGTGAAGAGGTAAAGCCGATTGACCACCGCGTTCTTGTAATGGATGTCAACAACTCTGCCACGATATTAGAACTAAATGAGAATATCAAACCTATAATTACTAAAACAGAACCTTATTTATGGAAAACTCCGCTATAAGAATATCAGAGGAGTCGTGGAGGGCATTTTACCAACATCGTATTTTGCACTGCTAGCGAAAGTATATACGTAACTCCTAAGTCTGTACTTTACACTGGTAGCAATAAAATTCGGATTGTTCCAATATTTTGTGTTTTTTCGGGAAGAACATGAATGAGTCTAATTTAAATCACCCTATATAATATTTAAGTACAACATATTTAAAATTTCAATTTTCTGCAATTCAAAAACTTACAAGTTAAGAAATGTAGTTAAAGCAACATAAACAAAAAAATAACTTTTGGCGATAAAAAGATTTGTTGTCTCTACATATAGATTTTTCTCATGTTTCCCAATTTTACAAATTTAACCCTACTGATCCTTTAATATTATTATGTCTCATTTGTAATACATTTTCTTCATAACATTTATTTGTTCTCATGTTTGTCTAAATATCCTACTCAACTCCATTTCAATAATGTCATACTTTTAATGATGTCTTCAACTTTTGTTTATATGATCCTTCAGTGTAATTTACCAATCTTTTTTCTATGGCCTTTTGTTGGACTATTAGTTTATTAAATATTTTTCTTGTAGGTCTATATTTATGCTTCATATTGTAGCAAAGACAATATATCCTAATTATATAGCTTAGCCTTTTCGTTTTTTCAATTTTTACACCCTCTCAGCTTTTAGCTTTTATTTATAATACTTATTGATTATTTTAGGTAGGTATATTTTAAACTTCTTATATTTAGTGTTTATCCATAGTAACTTATTTAGTTTCTTACTTTATGCCACACTTATATACTTTGTTTTATTATAAATTGTTTCGAATATATTAGTTGTAAAAATGTGTAGAACACTTTGCAGTTCTTCTCTTCGAAGAATTTTTCCGTAATATTCAACTCTCCGTTTCTCTTCTCTATGCATTTAAAAACATCTACTAATACTAATCTAGATAATTTGAATGATGGCATTACTCTGCCACACTTTTCCTTAACCCTGTGTTTTCTTGGAGTTATATTTATAGTGTTGCATATTTGTATAATTTTTTGATTGAGTTAGTATTACAACAAAGTCAGTAAATTTATTTCCCAAAATTAATATGTTTTTCGACATACAAGATCACCACGCAAAGTATATCTAACACTAACTGAGCGTAACTGCTTTTTGGGCGTCAGTCGTACACGTTTAAATATCTACTCCCTTGATCCTGGAATACTCGCGGCTCTGCGTTGTCGCAACGAGCAGATTACTAGAAATTTCGGCAGCTGTTTTTAGTGACACTTGCTCGTAGTCCTTCCATAGAGACTGGCTTTTTGGAGTCAATGGTCACACTGCTCGTTTCTTAAGGCCGTTCTGTTTTAATCCGCCATAACCTGTACCACTTGTGAAAAGGCTACAGAGGACTCGTCATACCACTCACAGTTGCATGTGTTCTGATAGTAGAAATAGCAACGATCCGTTGATAGCACTTAACTTGATATTACGTAGATTTTAGAACCATTGATGAAATAACCCACAAGGGTATCGTACTTGCTTTCGCCCGTCTTTGGAAATAATCAAAACAGTTCATTGTCTTTCATTTCCTTGTGTCTTTTACATTGAATAAGTACTTTTCTTTTTCTAATGTAGCTACTTCCTTTACATTTTTTCTATAGTTTGTCTAATAGAATTGCTCTCTGACCTTCTGCAACATGTTAATTTTGAAGAGTTCTCCATCACGTAAGAGATGTAGGACTTCAGGGACTTAGTTTCTTGATGCTAATGATCAAGATCTGGATTGACACACTCCATTTTTTTTTAAAAGATCATTTTCTATTATGCACAGTAAATTTTATCTTCTTTCCATTGTACTTTCTTAGCGCTTCTATTTCAATATTATTTTTAATTCCGAATTATGTTCCTGTTCATAACATAGCTTTCTCTTTCTTCACACACTACAATCCTCACAATTCACGAACCGTATTGCACATTATCGTTGCCTAACTTTATCAACAAAGTAAAAAAATTCAAATGCTATTCTGTGTGTTTTTCTAAAAGAACTAAAATGTTTTTCTACATTTGAATTTAGTTTTTTCTCGAATTTCTCAACCGTTCTTTTGATTTCACTATTAACTCTTTAAAAAATTTGGAATATTTATTGGGCTTATTTTCGACTCTTCTATCAAACTTTGAAAGTTTTTTTGAATCTTCCTTTATTTTTAGCAGTTCTCTTTTATTTTTTTTACTTTTGCTTCTTGTAATTTTTCTTTTAATTCCTCCTCCAAGGTTATCAATCTAACGACTGGTTTAACTCAGCTTTCCATATTTGTCGTTCTAAAGACTTGTTTTTCTTTTCTACGTAACTGCCACTGCCCGAGTCTGTTATTAATTGCTTAATATATTGTAGGCGTGGTTTTCCTCTTGGGGTTTTTTCGGATATTTTGCCTTCTGTCATAATTTTTAGCAGCCCTTCTCTTCTCGTTATGTAGTCTATTGTTTGCATTCGTCGTTTCTTTATGACTCCAAATTTTTCGTTTTACTTGAATAGTTCTTAGTACTTCTTTGTCTGTTTTTCTTTGCGTCCATAAATTCTTCAATATACTTCTGTAGTACCACATTTCAAAAGGTTTTAGTTCCTTTTGATCTGCTTTTTCTATGGTCCATGATTCGCAGCCGTATATTGCCAGACTCCATACGTACGTTTTTATAAATTGTTTCCTGCCATTAGATGTAAGTAGTTGTTTCTTTTTGTAGAAAGTTTTTTTAACCATGTTTATTCTATTCCTTATTTCTTTCCTACATTTATCATCTTGTATAATTGTGCTCTCTAAGTATTTGAATTCGATCACAGCCTTTACTGTCTTCCCATTAACGTAAATATTATCCATCTTTTAGTTTTTTCTTGAACATTTTATTACGTATGTTTTAGTTTTGTTTAGCTTAATGTTGTAACTGTTTTTAAAAACATGTCTTCTACTGCTTGTTTTAGCTCTTCTTTTGATCGGCGTATGTTATAGTGTTAATTCTTTCCCCGTGAATGTAAACGCCTGAAGTCTGCATCTCATTAAATTCTTTTAATTTTCCAAACCAATATCTAAAATGTTCTTTTGTATTTTTTTAAATATTTCTTTCTAAATTCTGATATTTTCTTTAACAACTATATTTATTGTAACATTCTTTTCTATTTATTTTGATTTGCAGGATATTCTTTGTTTTTAATTCTTTAAAAAGAGACTAGAACGTCCTTTGAACTTTAAATCTACTGCTGTATACTTTCAATGTTTGTAATTTTTAATTTTCGTAAGCGTTCTTTTAGTTACTTTTTCCCGTTATTAGGCTTTCAAACATATGTGTGTTTGGATTTACATTTTTGTCAGCTAGAGACCGTCATAATCTTTTCTGTCATTTCTAAATATTGCTATTTTAATTCACTTATAGCTTCACCCATTACCTTATTCAACTGGACTCGTTTTAGGATATCAATTTATTTGAATAGTATTTCGAGTTACAATGAATTCCGCATCTGAATTCAGTTGCAACAAATTAAATTTAACAAACCACAATTAATATTTCATTATTCTTCCAAAAAGACCAACGTGGGAAAATCCTTGCAAACTTTAAATAAAACAGTGTCTCTAATTATTTATTTTCATGGGATGGTCTGTTGCTCGGTGAACTTATATTACTATGTAAACTGTATCCAACAGCAAATGTCCAAACAGGTTTTTTACCATTTGTCATAGATGCTTAAATACATACGCACTTGATTCTAGAATTCTTGTAACTCTATATCGACGCCCCGAGCGGATTACGCAAACCTTCCTTTGCAACTGCAAGGAAGTCAACAATTATAGTATATTTATAACCAATTCTAGTGTTTCTAAGTGTTTTTAGTATTTCCATACTTGTACCGCATCAAGAAATTTTCTATAATTTAGAAAAGGTACCTCAACTCATATATTGTATTCAATTATCATTTTACTAGAATTATCATTATACATATATGTCTTCTGCTGCACTAAAATTATCCTCAAAGCCTCTCTTTTCTTTACTTAAAATAAGAACATCTTTTTTATTTAAGAAATATATTTACTAACGAGAAAGTTTTTTAACTCTAAAATAAATGAATTTGTGTTACAAGCGTACATTACTTTACTGAAAAAAATTCAGGAATTTAAAAATCTTATAGACTACTCAGTTACAGTGAGCAGTGACGGTTGAAAACCAAATGTGATCATCGATTTTAAAAACTCTTTTTTAAAAGTCATGATTAAAATTTAGTATTCTCGATTTATCTGGCCTACAGATGCAAATTTTAGAAGCAATCCAATTTTTTAGTTATTTTTAAATAAATTCTTGTCAAGTAGTTAAGGAAGAAGTGTTTCAAATTATAGTTTAATGTTTTTAATTGAAAAACCCTGGTATTTTAATTATTTAAGATATATTTTCCAGCCATTTTTACATTGTGTTATGTTTACTTTTTTGTCGTGTTTTATCTATTTCAATTAAAGGATTATCTCATTTAAAACAGTGATTGCATTAAAAAAAATAAGTTTTGTTATCTATATAGTCAAAGATGTTTTTCTTTCTATATCTAAGATGGTTTTCATTAAATCACATTAGCAGCATTATAGTTTCATATGTGTCTTGTGCTTCCTAACCTATACCTGTGATATAATAAAAATGCTATAAGTTTTTAGCGGAAGTTAAACCCTCTTGGATCGTCAAATCCTCTAATAAAGTGATCATAGTCGATTGTGTTGTATAGTTAAATATTATATTTTATTAACAGTGTTCATTGTGTACGTATTATCAAGATTTACAGTAACAATAAGCAAATCAAATGAATAATGCCGTTCAAGTATCTCAATTGAATTATTTTCGAGACAAAATTTGTATGGAGTTTGCTTGATCTACTTTTAATATAAAAGAATCCTTCTTTTGTAGCCTAAACTTGAAATTAACAGTAATTAGTCCTAAAGTAAATACAATAAATAGTTTAGATACTTTTGATATGTGTTATTGTTATAGGCTATAGTTGTTTACCATAGTACTAGAAAAAGATTGCCTTTGTTAATTTTTTCAAATGGTGACCTTTTCAAACTATAATTATACCTTTAATGCATATAGTATATATTTAAATAAAATTATATTGATTATTGCATTTTAGCATTTTTTAGAAATATTGTTTACTCTTTGCGGTATTTTACTATTGAGTTCAATTATTTTTTCTTTTACGATGTCTTATTTTTCGACTACAATAGATAAAGTTATAAAATCTAACAGCTCTATCTGATTCAATTGAAACTTAATACTCGTAATTAAGTTCAACGTGTGTTCATCGAGTTAAGATAACCTTGAAAAAGCGTCAAGGTGAATCGTTCATCTTAAGTATATGGACCTATCCTACTAAAACTGTTTCGTCGGAAGTCCGGATTATCATATGCAAACTGTTAATCTTTAGTTCTAGTTTGGTTTTCGTAGTTCTAGCTCGGTTGTGTTAAATTATGCAAATATTCTGGCGCGCGGATACGCCTCTACTCGGAAATTTTCATTGTTCTTGGGGTTTAATTTGTATTCATTGAGAAATTAATACATCCAGTTATGCTGGTGCAACGTAAACTTTGTACTCGCTCGGTACATGAGACCGGCATAAAAATAAATAGACACGAGTTGTTTTTGTTTTAGCAACGAGTTGCAAAATTTAATTATCTTAATTAAAGGGCTGTCCTAAATGGCCTATGTTATGATTTTCCTGCACAGATGAGATTCGCCTGCGCACTCGGCGGGAGATCGCATTTCTGCAGATAAATACGTTATTCTGAGAGCCCGGAGTGACGCGATCCGTCACTTTTACGTGCGCAATTAAGCATTAAAACAGGTGCAAATTATAAAACACCTCTTTTAATTTTAGTAAACAGGGCAGTGTTTGCTTTTGTCGTACCCGCAGCAGCTTTGGTCAGCCATGTTTGCGACCGTAGTTAGGGTAGCCGCCACCGAATTATCTAAAATAGAGGGACCAGAACATTAATCAAATTGTGCGAATTCAGTGTAATCTGCAGTAGCAAGCAGCATATTGCGCATCATCCTGGAGAATGTTTATTATATATTAAAGCCGTGATTTATGGGGAAATCGTGGTGGACGTCGCTTGTTAATTATTCGTTAAAACAAACATGCACGGCCCGATAGTCTGGATAAACGAATAGCTTTCGTTTCTGGGAGCTCTCGGAATCCATTGTGCAACGTGTTCCATCCGTATTGCGACTTTCGGCCAACCTGAGTCTCAGTTAATTTCGCGAATTTCTGCAGAGTATCTCTTAATTAAAATACTCGAAACGTATGAAATTCTTTTACTTACAGGACTTGGCGGGTATCCAAAAAGCTCGTTAATGGCACAAAAAACGCGCTCCTAATTGAATCCTACATTTTTGCGGAGCCATGTTGCATCTGTAATGCGGCAAGATTTTTATTGGGTGTTGCTATAAATAGATATAAGTAACAAGCCATATGTTTGCAATCTGTAACAGCTAAATTATTTTTGTATATTTTTTTATTTGGCCTCATAATTATTATAACAATATCTTATTAGAAGTTAAATGAACACCATACGGATTAATTGTCATTAAATTGTTTGGCATATAAATCATTTTTAATACTGCAGCTTTTAGAAAACCTGATAAACAAGTATATGATTAAATATTTAAATTAATGATAGCTTTATTACTTTAGCATACTTGCCTTTCAACACTAATTTGTAGATTAAATAATAGATTAGATCCTACAAATATACAAAAATGTCATCATTCAAAAAGAACTTACTTAATTTGCTAATTAGAATAATAATTTGTCAAACTTCATTATTTAAAATAAGCTACGTAGGTATTATGAGAACGGTACGGGAGAAAATTATTTCGTTTTGACGCTCTGTAGAAGATTTTAAAAAGTAAAAGCACATAAACTATAGTGAATCGAATATTGATTAATTGCTATTGTTCTTTTACAAAATGTCAATTTTCAAACTAAACTCATATTTTTTAAATTAAAATAAATTTATTTTATTTAAATATATATACTAAAATATTTATGCAGGATTACCAAGTAAAGGTTTTTAATATATATGTACAAGTTAAAACATCCAATTTTAAAGGAAGGTTATAACATAAACGGTATTCTGAGGGTAGAGGAAGTGATTTTGTTAGTCATAGAAAATCTAAAGTTTTACCTGGAAAGATTTTTAGTAACCAACATGCCGTGGACGAACAGACAGCTATCACTACCAAAGCATACATTCCACACAATGATTCTGTTGTAGCAGTACCACTTTCAGAAGTTATGATTCTGTAGTCAAAAGGGGAGGATAAATACTTTGGAGTACGCCAACACCAAAAAAACACCAATCTAGTAAGTTGTTTTATTTCGAAATTTTCTGGGCGATGTGCGCTCAAACATACTATTGTTCTTCACTAGTCTAATTGTACTGCAAGGTGAATTTTGTACCAAGGTTTTTATTTTTATTAATACAACCCATGTGGGGTTGCTAGTCCCCCATTGGGCGCCTCCCCAGGTGGCGGATAGAGGAATGCCTCCCAGATGGGTGGTACCGAGGAAATTAAATACTCGGGGCGGACCAAAACTAGCATGACACAGGGCAGCAGTTGTCGCATTACTTTTATGGGGCTACTGAAGATTTACTTCCTTAAAGGCCCATTTTAGACCAATCTCAGGCGAGGGTCACATATTGACCTAAACGGTTGGGACGCTGCGGTGCGGAAAGCAACGGAAAACTACCGCACTAAATGCGTTTTGTTTTAAATGCTTCCCAAGATAATCACATGGCTGAAAAATCAAAACAATTGGCCGTTAGTCCGGGGCACCCCTTCAGTGGGGAAACGGTGCGAAGAATCTCCCCGTCAGCCAATTAAGGGAATCAAGAGAATATGTACAGTATACACAAAAACAGAGTCAGAATTGCAACATGGAATGTACGCAGTTTATTCCAAACTGGATAACGTTGTACAAGAGATGAGTAGATTAAAACTAAAAATTTTGGGTCTAAGCGAAACCCGATGGCCTAACTCAGGGAAATGTAGTACCGAAAACGGTGTTATATATTATTCAGGGAACGCTGAAACAGAGCATTATAATGGAGTTGGTATCATGCTAGACAAAGCTGCAAGTAAAGCAGTAACTAACTTTATACCATATTCGGATAGAATTATGATGATTCAGCTACAAACAAACTTAGGTAAAATGAACTTAATTCAAATATATGCCCCCACTGCTGACAAGAAAAACGATGATAAAATAGAACCTTTTTACGAAGAAATTCAGAAAGTACTAAAATTAAGAAAAAAACGTGACATCGCAATAATAATGGGGTATTATAATGCAAAGATTGGAGAAGGAAGCTATGGAGATTACGTAGGTAAATATGGATTAGGTGAGAGAAACGGACGAGGAGAGAGAATGCTGCAGTTTTGTATAGAAGAAGACCTTGTGGTCACAAATACTCTCTTTAAACTACCAAAGAGAAGATTATATACTTGGAAAGCACCGAGAGATCACACAGAACAAATAATTAGAAACCAAATAGATTACATTCTAGTTAACAAAAAGGCGAGAAACAGCGTAAAGGCTGTAAAAACATACCCAGGTGCGGATGCAAATTCGGTCCACAATCCTGTAGTCATGAATATGTATATTAGATTGAAGAAAAGACGACAACAACAAAACCAAAATAGTTGCATAAATACACGAAGGTTACAACAACCAGATATACGAAATTCTGCAACTAAGATGATAAACCAAAACTTCCATAAAATGCAAGAAGAAAATATTAGTAATTTAGATAAGGAAACAAAATGGTCTAAGATAAAAGAAACAATAGTAACGACACAACAAGAAACCTTGGGAGAACACAAGAAACAGATGAAGCAGAAGTGGATGACAGAGGAAATCTTAGCGATAATGGACGAAAGGAGAAAATTTAAAAATAAAGATGAAATAAAGTATAGAGAAATACATAACATTATTAGAAGCAAGATACGTGCAGCAAAGGAATCCTGGATGGATGATAAGTGCAAATAAATAGAAAAGTATGAACGTAGTTATGACAGCTTCAATGTTCACAAGAAAATAAAAGAAATCACTGGTATTGCACACAGACAACAATCGAGGATAATGAAGGATGACCAAGGTTCTTTAGTCATAGATACAGAATCAAAGTCAAACTTATGGCAAAAGTATATTAAACAAATCTTTAGAGATCAAAGAGCAGAAGAATGTAGCATTACAGCAGCAGAAAACGCACCAAAATAACATGTAGTGAGGTCAACCATGCCATAAAAACCGCAAAACTGGAAAAGCAGCAGGACCTGATGGTATACACTGCGAACTGTTAAAACTATTAGATGAACAGTCAGTTTCAATAATTGTTGACTTGTTTAACGATATATACCAAACAGGGGTTATCCCACGCGAATGGCTACTTTCCACCTTTGTCCCCATCCCTAAAAAACCCCGAGCGTTTAGATGCGATAAGTATCGACTCATAAGCCTCATGAGTCAGGTACTAAAAATATTCTTAAGAATCATCCACACCAGGTTATATATCAAATGTGAAGCGGAAATGTCAAACACACAATTCGGTTTCCGCAACGGAACAGGGACCAGAGAAGCCATATTTGCTCTTAACATCTTAGCACAAAGAACTCTAGATGTAAACCAGGATATTTACATGTGCTTCATAGACTGCAGCAAAGCATTCGACCACGTGAAGCACGATAAACTAGTTGATATTTTGCAGAAACTCAACATAGACCATCATGACATACAAATAATTATCAATCTCTACTGGGGTCAAACTGCAAAAATAAAAGTGGATAACTCTCTCTCCGAGGAAATTAATATTCAAAAAGGTGTCAGACAAGGGTGTATTCTCTCACCCATGTTATTTAACATTTATTCGGAATATATATTCCGTGAAGCGTTAGAAGATGAAAGTTCAGGACTAATAATAAATGGGAAATGTATCAATAACATTCGGTACGCTGACGACACCGTTTTGATGGCAAGCAACCTGAAAGACCTTCAGACACTGGTAGATAGAGTATCTCAAACAAGTAAAGAATTTGGGCTTAGTATTAATATTAGTAAAACAAAAATGTTAGTAGTATCTAAAAGAAACACCGCAGACAGTCAGCTGGTCATAGACAATAGGATTATTGAACAAGTTCAAAACTACAAGTACCTTGGCACGATAGTAAACAAAAACATCACACATAGAGAAGAAATCTTAGCAAGAATAGAACAAGCAAGGGCAGCCTTCATGAAAATGAGAAAACTACTGACTGCTCAGAACCTATCGTTAACATTAAGGACAAGAATGATCCGTTGTTACATATTCCCAGTGCTCTTGTATGGTCTAGAAGGTTGGACTTTAAATAAAGAAACTTCAAAGAGACTTGATTCCTTCGAGCTATGGATTTATAGACGACTATTGAAAATTTCTTGGACCGACCGAATTACGAATCAGCAGGTTCTGGGTAGGATGCGCAAAGAATTGGAGATCTTACCTACCATTAAGAAAAGAAAATTAGAATTCCTAGGCCACATTTCCCGCAATTCTAAATATGAGATATTGCAGCTCATTATGCAAGGCAAAATTGTTGGGCGAAGGAGAGTCGGACATCCCAGAATCTCTTGGTTACGTAACCTACGAGAATGGTTCAATCTTACATCAGCCGAACTATTCCGAGCAGTTATATCAAAGGTCAAAATAGCCATGCTGATCAGCAACCTCCAAGGGAGAAGCTGAGATTAAGAAGAAGAATACAAGATGTTGTATATAAAGGGTTTCTAATAGGAATGATATTATTTTGAAATGAAATGTTAACCACGCCTAAAATTTTATAACCAGTTGTCATTTTTGTTTAGCATACTTTCATATCATAGTTAAATACACGCTTTAAGGACATTTGGTTATTGTTTTTATTGTCTTAACAAAACTTAGGGTTCATATAATCGCCGTTTTGTGCTTGCTATTCGTCGAAAAAATTAAAATTTTACTTTTCACGGTGCGAAAATATCAACAAGATGTCGAAGTGCAAGAAATTTAGAGAACATTGCTGCTGTAAGGGATAGCGTTGCAGAGGCTCCAAATGTATCAATTCTTTGTCGTGCTTAAAAAGTAGGGCTCAGAAGAACGACAACTTGGCGAAAATACTTTGGTTTAGGCCCATATAAATTTGTGATAATATAAAAAGTTTGATCTTATCTGAAATATTTTTTATTTATTTTAAAATCATATTCTTAATAGAAACTTCTTTATATGTCCCCTAAAAAAACCTGTAGAATTCCAAAATAGACTCCCAAAATTAAAAAAAAAAACATTTCAACGTTCCCTTACATCCTATAGATAATGCATTCGGTTTTTTCGCATGCAACCTAACTAGGTACAGAACGAGTGTTGTCCGAAATTCTCTATATTTTCCAGAACTACTTAAAATGTTTCCAGTGCTCAAAGATCATATCATCGTCGGCTATAATATCTTTTTGTTTACCAATATCCCAATTCCTAATACCTAACCCTTATAGAAGACAACTTATAAATATTCATCTGCTTAATTATGTCTACTTTACCTTTCAAAATAAAAGTTACTGCCAAACTAACCTCAGGTTCCTCACTTTCGTTTATGATGGCAGACCGTTGTATGATCAATTTTGAAATAAAAGTCTTATTCTTCTTTCACCTTCAACATTGTTAGGTACGATATGTTAATAATACTTACATCATCTAGCCTCATAGATAAGATAAGCTTTCCGAATCTATTTCTCATCTAAACCAAATCTACACTACACCATTATCAAATTTACCATAAAAACCGAACAAAAGATTCTTTTCTCAGATACTTTTATAATAAAAATCCTTTAGTTGACAGATATTGTTAAACTGTCTATAGAAAATCTACTTATATTTACAGCTACCTAAATTCCAAATCCCATTATCACTCTGCCCATACCTTTCGACGTAAAAAACTGACAAAATTCTTGTCTTACATCAGAAAGATTACCGATGAAATTAAGCCTCATATTAATGAGGTAAAACAAACACACGGTCTTCACCTCAAATAACAAAATATCTGACTTTATTCGCTGCGCCAAAGCCTACTGCCCCAATAAGTTCATTAGATATCCCGTAGAGATTGCCAAAGAACTTATGTAGCTCAAACAAACCGAACAATATTTAGTCGAATGTACGAGCACTTTCTGCCACAAAATTAACTTTTTTTAGGTAAAAACCATTGCTCTGATTTTCCACCCCACCAGTAAGATCGTTCGTAAAGCAACTGAAATAGAAAAACGCCTTTAATAACTGAACACAAGAGGTGATGGTCAACGCTTACTTGTGATATGAAAATTCCTTATTATCTCGCACCATCGCTTACGCAACCAAGAAACTTTCTCCAACTTAATGTATTTCTGGCCAAACAAGATTTCCGTCAAATTTTCGCTTTTAGCCCTATAAATAAAAAAACATGACACTTACAAGATCAGTCTTGAAAAAGTAATAGCTCTCCTTGAAAATAAGCAGATTAACACCCCAAGCTAACGTTGCATCAAAGTCAATGCGGAAACGTCGAGAATTATCTCAAAATGTTTTCAGTTTGTATTGTGAGACGCCAAAAACCGTTTTATGAGCATGCGCAGTCTTCTATTAGGTAACACAAGTTAGCTTCATATAAGCAATAACCTACGATTGTCGATTGTCTCGCCGGAAAATCGCCGATAGAAATTGTTGCGCGATTTGGCTACATGAAGACTCAAGTTTACGACGTAGCCAAGAAGTAAAAGGAATTTGACCATTAGAAGTGGGTAACTGATGGCAGAAATATTCACAGAGAGAAGTGATATATCGGTCCACAAATTGAAAGAGAATCGAAATCTTGAGCAGAGCATAACTGGGTAAATGGACGTGACGAAGTCGATGGTCGGTCTAGCATTGTAACAGGACCTGTACTACAAATCTTTCATAGCGAGGAACTGCTAACTGTTTACAGAGAAACATAACAAACAAGAAATTAAATTTTTATATCTAGCTTCTTCCTCTTTTTGGAAAATGTGTGATCTCTCTGTTAGGTGTCTATCTAGATGTTTACTTCCTTTAATTGGAATTTGTATGTTATCCATAGAGAACTGTAAGGGAATGTGACGTTTTTTGGTAAATATTATAGCTATTGACTTGTTTTTGTTAATTTTTGTATGCTACTTTCTGCCAATATCTCTTCACACGGTCATCTCACGTTTCTCTAGGTTTTCCTTTGGGTCTCTTCTCGTGTCTTCTCACTTGTGTAATCATTTTTATATATTATCGCGTACGATGCTAAAGCGCAATATTGTTCAAAAATGTTGGTCTAACTACTTCACAAGGGAAGCTTTTTGTAAAAATTTTGCTTAAGGTTGGACCTAGGACACTACTTTGTAGTGAACCTGCATTAAGCGTAGACTGGCATTTTCCGTATTTAACTTGTTAGTATAATTTAATGAGAAAGTAATGTTGATATGATAAAGATTAAAGCTTAGTTTTATACAATTTTTATACAATCTATGGTTCGAGACACGATTAAAAGCTGCAGAAACGCCGCAATATAATATCTGTGTCTTTTCCTGTAGCATCAACGACCATGTGAATCTGTTGTAGTGTAAAGTATTTCTATCTAAACTCAAATTAATGTTGTAAAATTAGTTTTTTTATTACGCATTTAAATTATAACACTTGCGAATTTTTTTCTCAGGACTGAGAACGGATAGAAACATGCGGTTTGTATCAAAATACGCGCGCACTCTTTGTGTCTAGCGGCAGCGGGGAGAGTGATACTTAAAATGGCGACGTTTTTATTATAAGAACAGCGTGTCATCATTGGTTTTCTACATTTTCGTGATGTGACACCGATTGAAATTCATCGCCAGTTGAGCTAGATACGTGGTGATATGGATGTGTCAATGTGCGTTTTTGGATGTGACGTTCAAAGAAGGCAGAACGTCGTATGACAACAAACCAAAACAACCTCGGCCTCGCACCAGCCGGCCTGACGACATGATCAAGCGAGTGGAGAAACTTGTTTTGGAGGATCTCCAAATGAGTGTATAATACATCACCTCCAAAGTTGGCATTTCCGTGGAATCTGTGCACAGAATCTTCCATTAAGACCTGAAAATGCCATCAAGACAACGCACCAGCCCAACAGGGAAACGCGACGCAGGAGTTTTTTTGTGACAACAACTTTGAAGTAATTTCTCATGCTTTATACTCACCTCAACTGGCTCCTAGTGACTTTTGGCTGTTTTCAACGATAAAAGACACTGTCCATGGTCGCAAATTCACTAGTCGCACCGCTTTTGCATCGGCAATTTTCCAGTGATCAAAAACTCCTAATGAAGCGTTAGCAGCAGCCATGAGATCATGGCGTCGACGTTGTGAAAAATGTGTACGGCTGCAGGGAGATTACGTCGAGAAGTGACACAAGTTTTCCCAGTTTTTGTGTGATTAGTTTGTAATAAAAAAAACCGGAGGTGTTATAACTTAAATGCATCTCGCGACAGTATCTTCATTATTAACTGCTGCAGTACTTTTGGTAGCAGCGATAACAGTATTATCAATAACTTCATTGGCAGGTTAGCTCGGTTTCTAAATTAAAATTGTTGGTTAAAATTTCCAGTGAGTTGTACAATAGTGACTGCATTGAATCTTTACGATATTGCTATTACTATCCTAGAGAAATGTTCTTTTAACAGTTTGCCAATAATAAGGTCCTAGTGCTTTGTTTTTTAACTTTTTTCAATTTCTGTTAGTGTAAAGTACAATATTGGTAGACTTAGTTGTAGTGGACTATCTAGATATTTTTAGATATTGCTATTTTCTTTAAGTCTAGCGACAAAAGAATATGTCTTAAATATATTTGATAAATGTTCTGAGAATAGTTCAGTTTTTTCTTCTCTTGTTCTTGTTCATGTGCTGTTGATTTTGCAAAATAGGATTTTTATGATTGTTTTTTTTTGTAGCTTTCTATGGTAAGTATTCATTCTGTGAGAGCCGAAATAAGTCACTTATAAATTTATTAATTGTTTTCTTTTTCCAACTCTCTGGTTAAACTATTTAAATTGTCAGTATATTGCCAAATTCTTTTGACTCTCTGTTTCCTCGATTTTTGGTTTTAATATAACGGACAATTTTAGATCTCTATATAGAGGTGAGTTATAAGATACATATTATATGATATTTATGAAGTGTTTCATTTGATACTTTCTTTTGCTAAACATTTACAGTGAATAATTTTCTAAAGGTTTTTTAATTCATACGGTTATTACAAAGACTTTAAGATTACAAAAGTGCTGATTATAGGTCAAAGCAAGTATTCACCCTATAATAAATTAATGATAAATCTTTTATAATACGAAAATCAACAGCATCAGTCATTTTATTTTAATCAGTAGGTTAGTTGACATTGTAGTTTCATCGGCTACATATATTTGTTAGTTGAAAATTCCACCCTACGTGGTTGGATATTTTATTATGATTATTGCAAATTCGTCGTGGTAATTAGAACAGTATATTGTAAAATTATAGATATTAAAATAACTTCTTTTATAAAATATTTGACTGATCAACAAGGTATTGATTTCTTGTTGTTTAAGCAATAATTCAAGTGTTAGACTATGCTAACCCATTAAGAAGAGAATTTAGTATCTATGGATTACTTACTAACGTAATAAACAAATGTAACGTCATGCAGTTTTGATTAATTAGTTGATTAGATATGGTTTCAAATTTACCTACAAATATAGATGGTATAATGCCATTGCCATTATTTACGTTCTAATATTGAGTTCTTGCCTTGATATGATACTGAATAGCTGGTACTCGCATATTAGCAGAAGCTTAGTACATTTAAATAATATTGAGAATTATATTATTCAATGTAACCCCCATCAGCGGACACAACTTTCGCGGGCCGGGACCTAAACCTGCTGCAGGCCAATACAACTTCCTCCTTTTCCATATGTATCATAACCTTTATGATGGAGGCGCTTAAAATGATGTATGACATTATTAAGAGCATTGAAAACAAGAAGTATAAATGGACTGGGAAGATTTAGAGTATCTAACGGTATACCTTTACACCATTCAAAGACGTGATTAGTGACTTTTCCTTCTATTCAAACTACTGCAAGGTGATTTGAGAAAGCTTGCTCTAAGTCTATATATTTATTAAATTATACTCTGACATCCGGGACTCATTTGTAGTTTCTTTGAGAGTGATTAGTATAAACGATTGAGGAATTATAATTTGTATAGTATAACTCTATAATAAATCTTGTTGTTTACTGTTTTAAAGTGCAGTATTTGTCTGTATTAGCTTTCTAGATTTTAGACCATAATTTTTCTTATGGTTTAACAGATGAATTTTAACTGAGCTTCTAGCTTGTTTGAACAATTAGAAAAGTACTGGTAATAATGAATATTTTTAGACAATTAATAAAATAAATTAAAAATACTAAGATAACTGGGCGTTGCGCAATGAGAACAAATTTGGAAAAAACGTCCAATTTGAGATAAATGCATATTTATCAATTACCTCTTGCATTAGCTTTTATTAGTATTCACTCAGTATAGAGAAGTGCAAGTTGTTCGATTTCGTGAAAATTCATCTCGATTTTATGGAAATTTGAGTGCTTGCATAGTGCATTATATTTCATTGTTTACAGTTTACACACTGATGTTAATCTAACTAAAAATAGTTCCGTAATTGGATTATTATCCAATCATAAGTTGATAGATATTGTAATGCAAGTAATAAGATTTAAATAAAACACTATCATATTAAATCTTATTATAGAAGTATCTTGCAATTCTTAAATTCCTTGCACTTGCACGATAGATGAGCTGATCGAGTTGGATATGTATAAAAAATGAAATAAAACTGTGGTACATATATGTAACGCATTTTTGACGAAACATCAATTTAGTGTGCTCTGAACAGGGCAACATTGGTTTACAGTCTAAGTAATATTTTCTAAATAATCCCCTGTGTTAATGTACGCTCCAGGCACAGTTCTGTTTCATTGTTGGTTTACAAGCTGTACATTTAGTAAGATTTAAGTTAACATAAGATTTGATTAGATATAGACGCTTAAATAATGTTAAATACATTTAAATCCGACGAAAGCAAACATGTTACAAGTTCAAGTTAGTCCACAAATAAACTTTTACTTCCAGGTAACAGAGAAATTTTTGTTGTTTGTGCGCATATAATAATTCCAAGAATTATTTATCCGTTATATTAGCACGTATTTTACTTCAGTTTACTAAACCTCAAATCTGTTTATTTTAATTTAAAATATAAAACATCCCTTAAGAATGTCTATGAAAAATAGTGTAATACGTGCGTGTACTTTACAAAATTAAACTTGGGATTAACGCTACGGGTGTTGTAAAAAATGTACTGCGTTTGGAGAAAAGACGGTTACGTGAAAAACCGTCCAGAGACAATTTAAAACATTTTTTGTGGAAAATTAATCCTGAGAAGATGAGAACAGATCAAGCAGACAGCCAAATCTAAATATCAACAAATTAAAGACAATGATTGAATCAAATTCCACTTTAACATATCAATAGTTTACAGAATTGTTCAACAAAAGTGACAAAACCATGCAAAAACATTTGTATAAAATAAGAAAGAAGTGGAAATTAAGTAAATAGGTACTACACAAATTAACTCCTAATAACAATTTACAGCGTCTTACAATCTGCGCATCTCTTATTTTACAATTAAAATCAGATAATTTTGATCATATTTTGACTACTGATAACTAATAGATTATGTATTCCAACTGTTGATCTGCTCAATCCAAATTGTCATCAAATGATCCTATGCCAGAATGTCCTAATGAAAAACTGACGCCACTAAAACTTCCTCTCAGTGTTGGTGGACTTTGTGGAATCTCGTAGAGAGCTCTACAGTTTCCTTATAAATAGTTTGGGATTTCTTTCCAAAAACAAGCCCAACCAATTATAACCTCTGATGAATTTAATATGGGCAAAATTGCGTTTGAACCCCAGTTTTGCTGCAATTTAGTACGCAAGTTGACGAATTGTTTGACAATACAAGTCGCTTCTTATTGTTACGTCCCAATAGATCTAAAACAGTGACTAAATGTTATAATTATCATTAAATGCATTAAAATTTGATAAAATAAACCAGATCTTAAAAAATACATTGAGATCCAAGAACGCACTTTGTCATCTTTCCTGGTGCAATTCTGTTTGTTAATGGTGCATATAAAACAATAACACTATAGTGCGTTCAGCGAATACATATAGTTATAAAAACTGTCAAAAATTTCCACTCATTTTAAATAACTGTCTGTTATAGACCGGTTTAAAAAAGTGCTAGTATTTCAGTTGTCAGGTACACAATGACCCATTTTTGGACATTCGTGTGTTAGTGCTGTGGCTAACTTTCACAGATAACTATTAATAATAATGTTTATTGTAAAAACAGGTTTTTAAATTTTGATTTAGCTGTTCAACGCAAAGAGGTAAACATAAAAGAATGTTACAAATGCTACATTGTAAACCTGGCGTCGGCGCACATCTTTCTGCGTTTCAGGGGCGGTTCAGGGTGTCATGATGACTTATTGCTATATGTATTCGCTGAACAAATAATAGACACAAATGCTATTTTTCTAGAAAAGTCTCTGTAAAACAATCTTATTTAATGCACATTTCAGCATCAGCTGTTCTTCTATGTTCATTGTGATAGCTATGACAGGAAGACTGCAGAGTATCGCTTTCTATTGGCTAATTTCGCAAATCTAAGTATTGTAACATTTGTTCTGGTGTGGTATCTATACTTAAAACATATTAGCAATGGTTTGTCTTGAGATGTGCTAATTATACAAAATTATCCTATGGATATATCAATGGAATGTTTGTACATATCAACTTTTAGAGTATTGTTTATTCAGAAATAAAATTATACCTCCTTGAATATATCACATATTGTATTTACTATTAGATATAGTTCTTTTTAACAGTAATCAAGTCCTAGAGTTTTCAAAAACTAAATTTTTGCATAGTGATATTTACATCATCAATATGTGATCTAAAAGTGTCCACATACAAGCATCTTATATAACTCGAATATCTCATTTATAATTCTAGCAATCAAAATTAATTTTTTTTTTTCATTAAGCCATATATAGTGGAATTTTAAATGAAACTAACACCAAGAATTAACCTTTTAAAAATTGACAGCCTAATTTGTATACAGTAAAATCTGTTGGATAACGGGTTCTCTTTAAAGTTTTATTAGAAATGTTCGTTACATTACAAAATTCAACATAAAAGCGGTCCAGCCGGGCTTGATGGCCTGTAAAGGTGCAATTTTACGTCCTGCGGACAGACTGAGAGTGCACATGTTGAGATTAAAAGAGGCAAAAGTATACGTGATCAAAACGATGTAAATATGCCCAGAAGTAGCAAAGAGGGGCACTTACAAGTGCAATTCGATCTTTTGATGTTGATGTGCTAAGTCTTCCCTCGCGACATTAATAATATATGAAGCGCATGTACTTGCTTTGCTAGGAGAGATTAGATAGTATATTCTAAAATCCACTTGATGTTCAGATACGGAGTAATTGCTTTATTCACAAATTAATAATTCCTTGAATTTGTATTGCAATTTTATGAAATAAACATCAACAGCGTGCTACGCTGCTAAGGAATTCTCTTTCTGGGTTCCCTTCGCAGACGCAATCTTCTATACAATTTCAGATTCATCTACAAGCGCCCATAAATAATAAATTGTTTGTATTTGCGTTCTTTATACGCCAAATTAAAACAATCATCTTCTTCCGGATTATTTTATGGCGCGCATTAGCGTGTTTTAAAATTTTCCGGTTTCCAGGCAACGGCGCTCGACATTTCAACCGTTGTGTTTTTACTTGGGAACTGCCAGCAGTCAAAGGCTGCTTTAGAATTATAATGGTCTCTGTGTTTCTGCTATATTAGTTACAGATCTATAAAAACAAAAGCTTTCAGAAATCAAAATAAGAGGTAAAGGCGAATTCCCTCTAGGCCGCATTTTCAGATACATATATTCATAATGGACGATACCAGCTTAACGTAATGTATACAGGATAACATTTGATATTATTTAGTTTTCTTGAAATGGACGTTTCTTGGAAATTCACTGTTTCGCGAAAGCTATGTTGGAGTGATTTCAAACATATCCCTTGTTAAGAAAATACCGTGTTTACAGAAAATATAATCTCTTATAATGCGGTAGGTAACATATAATATTATTATACAGTTTTTAGTATATTAAGACAATTTTACCTGGAAATATTCTGCACACAAAGAATTTTCCATTTTCCAAAATGTCCGCCATAAGTCTTTACACAACGCAATGTAAAATCAGGGTAAGACAAAGGTTTTTTTGTGGTTTCATCATTTCTTGTAAGTTGTATTGAAGTGTCCCGTGAGAACTTTTCTTAACAAGGTTAGAGGCGTCCTCTAGCGGTATTTTTGTGTCTAATTTGCGTCCCGTTTTCAATAGTCCGGAAAAGTTAAAAAAAGTATATTCGAAGTTAACCAAGAACACCCGTGTTCTATATATGAAACCTGTGGATTTAAAATCTAAACAAATTTTTGATCTGTCTCTAAGTGTTTGGCTGCTATATATGTGACGGATTATTACTAGAAAAATGCGAGAGTCTTTGTTATGGATGCCTAAAAATAAAAAATTTTCTACCGACCTTCCTGGGGGCACAATAAATTTCAAACATTGCAGATCATGTACTTAAGCACTTCTTCTTCTTGTCGTGCCTTCTCTTAATAGAGGTTGGCGATTACATTGGCAAATGTTTCTCTTTCTGCAGCTGCTCTAAATATTTGTT
The DNA here is from genome assembly GCA_036346155.1 of Sinelater perroti. Lineage (NCBI taxonomy): Eukaryota > Metazoa > Arthropoda > Insecta > Coleoptera > Elateridae > Sinelater > Sinelater perroti. Next base: position 5,727,010 of record JARFIY010000013.1, on the reverse strand, counting down.
GAACATTCATGCCTGTCCACTGCCTTATATTCTTAAGCCAACAAGTTTTCCTTCTACCCCTTCCGCGTTTGTCTTCAACCTTACCCTGTATGATAAGTTGGGGTAGGTTATATTTTTTATTTCTTAGTAGGTGTCCCAAGTAGGCGGTTTTTCTTCTTTTATGGTAGTTATAATTTCTCTATTACAGTTCATTCTTTGTAGTACCTCTTGGTTTGTAATCCTGGCTGTCCATGGGATTTTAAGTATTCGTCTCATCAACCACATTTCAAAGGCTTGCAGTTTGTCTATCTCGTGTTTATTTAGTGTCCAGACTTCCGTTCCATATAACAATATTGACCATATATAACTCTTTACCATTCTCCATCTGATTTGTAAATTTAGATTTTTATTTGTCAGGAGTGTACTTAAGCACTAACTGTAACAAATTCAAATTAGAATTTCCGAAAGGCAGAATTGTTTAAGGTCACACTTGAAGGTCTTACCTTATGTCTAGTATGAAAACTTTTAAAAGCTTCTATGTTCATTAGTAAACAAGGTTTGCTTAAAGGTGCAATAATAACCCGCGTGTGATTATTTTTATAAATTTTTAATTCTTTTTGTCACTTTCGCGACATTGTTCGAGAATGCTAATAGCTTTTTTTGTATAATTGTTTCTTATTACTGCCTTTAACATTTGATTAGAGTTGCTCAGATTAAGCTCCTCTAATACAGTTTGCAATTAAGCCTTTAGAAAAGTATAATTTCTTAATTATTCTTAATTATTATTTTTATTTTGTTTATTTTGTGTTTCGTGGTAAGTTTATTTAAAGTCTATAGGGGGGCGGGATCCTTTTTCAAACATCCTGATCTGTTACTGCATAATCCGTACTTACTCAGCTTTTCTTTTAGCTTTTTGCTACCAATATTTTGCTGCCAAATTAAGTGCTAAAATAAGATGTAAATTTTCATGCATTCGGTGATTGTTTTTTTTTTATAAATAGAATATCATTATTTTTATCTATTCCATATGTATGTTTCCATATATTTTTCTTTAAATTTGCAATTGTTTTTGTTTTGGTCTAAAAATAATACAACTTTCATGGGTTATTTAGTAAAAGTACGCGGCTCGTGCTTTGTCAGCGTCTAGATAAGACAGTTCTGTATTCACTTTAGAGGTCAAAAAATGTGTAGTAACGCGATACGAGCATGAAGATCAACAATAAACGTTACTAAATTTTGTTGAATTTTATGAATGGCTTGACGCATTTATCATGTTTTCATTGTATTTTATAGATTTTAAGGTATTTTTTTCATGATTTGCTCCTCTATATCTAGTGCGTTTTCTTTAAATAAGAATGTAGGCGATTTGATTTATCGTTATGTTATTAAAGCTTCTCTATATATCTTTATAGATTTCCTTGTGAAATAAATGTATAACCCTTACCACCAGGTTTATCTTTGATCCAAAGGTATTTAATTCTTGACTGTGTATGCCGATCATCGACTAATTTTTCTTCTCGAGTCTTAATTTTTGTTAAATGCTTCGTTTAATGTTTTCAATATATTTCTTTTCTTAATTTTTATCATTTTCTATAAATATATGTGCATTGATTATGCTCACCTTTTGATATTTACTCTTCAGTCTCAAATAGGGTAGTCTTTTATAATTCTTAAAAAAAAATTTTATTTGAAAACTATTCGGAAATATGTTTGTGTTTGGCTATTATTAGAAAGGTGTATTCTATTTCCACGAAATCCATGCCTTTTATATTTGTTTCCAGTCCCGCAATAATATTAACCTTATATCTTCTTAGTTTTTTTATAAATTGCTTCAAAACTCTTCACTATTTAAACTTTTTACACTCTACTTGGCTAATATAATTTTTTTTCACTCGAATCATATACGATTTCAATCTTGTATCTTATATTCAACATCTTTGTATAATTATATTTTTATTTCTCCATTCTTGTCTGACCACTTGTATTTAATTCTACTTATTTCAAATTTTCCATAGCTTGCCATAGTACATTTTTCTATTGTTCTTCTTCTCTTCTGTTGTTAGTAAGTATATCTTATCTTGTATATTCTCCCACATTTCTATTAATTTTTATTGTGTGACTATCATTAATTGTTTCAATATTGTTTCTATCTTTTTATCATTACGTTTCTTCTTTTATCGACCCATATTTGGTTAGTATCTGTATATATTAAAGTAGTAGTGTCTGTGTGTCTATGTGTCTATGCGTCGGTCTGTATCATTTTGTGTATATAAATTTCCGACTTCCGACACCATCATGAAACAAAACCTTAAAATTTAAGTAATATTTTCTCGGTTCTGGAAAGTTTTATAGACAAACGAGAAACGGTATATTGTGCCTAAACTTCTTCTTCTTCTTTTTAACCCTTTTACCCTAGACGGGTGTCGGGTTGTCCTTCGGTTAGTTTCTTATCCATAATTTCCATTACCTAAACTACAAGGCTTTTTATAAAAAAATTTCAATCATGTGCGCTTTAAAAAAATGACAATGATTTTTTTCATCTTAATCTCACGTTGTCTATTAGAGAATGGTACATCTCTAACCACACCATCCCTACGGACTTAAAAATTCTTTACGTAAAAGTCCAAAAACTCAGCACTGAACACCATATCAGACTTGAAAATTATTGCAATCCACTACTACCACCATTACTTCAACACAGAAAGCTAAAGACTGAAAAGACAATGCCCTTTCTGAAGTGACATTGTTGAATGTTTACCTCTAGATAGCATCATCTGTACAAATATATCAAGTTGTACAAGTTATCAAATTAATCCATCGATTATATATATTCTGGTTACTAATAAAATTGAAGAAAAAATAGAGTATATTTTTTGAGACATCCTATATATTACAATAGTAATGCTTTTGTAGTAACAAGACTACATTTTTATAATTGATTTAAGATGGGCGTAACAGAAAAGATGGATAGTTCTCCAATTCAAACTATGCAGGACGTCTTAAACGCCCTTCTGTGACTTTTTTATTATTCTGTTTTTGCAAATTTCTTTTAATATGTATTATTTGAAAGTGCATGTAAAATTCCTTTCTTTTGTTTTGTAAAACTGTTTTGTTCTTCGTCTTAACCCTTTTATGTTTATTTGATTTTTGTAAAACCAATCTGCTAAGAAATGTTTTAAATTTTTTCCTTCTTTTATACATTCACATTTTCTCCAAATAATTTGTTCGTTTTTGCTTTCATTATTGGTTTCAAGTTTTTGAGCAATCTTTGATATTACTTATTTTATAACTTGTTTGTTTGCCTCTATTTATGTCGTATCATGTATCATTCTCATCTACTTTTTCATTTCTTATTGAATTGGATTATAAATTTTTATTGTTTACTATTTATTAATCCTATATTATCCTCCTAAATTCGTTATATTATTTTTATTGGTGGTAGGTACTTGCCGTGTTAGTTTAATTCGGATAAAGAACAAGTCTGAAATTATGTCTGCTCCTCTACAACTTCAAACATCATTTAAGCTAGTAGCGTAATTTTCTTCTACAAGTTTACTTGATTAGTCATTCTATTACCAAGACTATCATGTTTCTTTGCGTATGGCCTTGTATTTTAGCTAAGTATTTTTTGCTAAAAATTTGTTTAGTTCTCACTCATTCGTAATTCTGATTGCTGTTGATTCTCCGTTTCTTTCCTTAGCTTTCAATTTTTTGCTTAATGCTATTTATTCCGTCTTAAATTTGGTGTAGCCGTGCACATTAATGTTACTATTTTCTATATTTATTTCTAAGCAAGCTTTTTTAATTAATTTTTAAATCTTGTTTTTAATTTATTTTTATTCTGCGCCATTGTTAATGAACGTATATTCTTTTAAGAAAGAAGTCAATCTTGTGGTTATTAAGTTTTGTTATTAAGTGCTTTAGAGTTCCTCTCATATTCAAAGTTCGTAGTTTTTAAGTGTCTCTAAATAACTTTAAATCTATTCTTCTTTTCGGGTTAATGCTTGGTTTCTTGTTTTTTTTTTTGTCTTCATAAGGTGTATATTTTTACACCTTAATTTCATTTCATTATCAGATCATTTATTTTAATTTTCGATAATCTACTGGGTTGTTTTTATCATTAGTTTAATTATTTTTTCTTCTAGCCGAACTTTCTACGCTTCTACAATTAGGTCGCTATTTAGATATGATTAATATTTGGCTTATGTTTTTGTTTTAAAACTTTTAGATTTTAACTCCGCCATTGCCGGTCCCAAGCCCGGATGAGAAAGCGAGGAGGGGGAGGAGTATCAACCTCGTTAAAAAACCTGGGTTCAGCTGGCTCCGGCTGATAGCACCCAGTAAGGGCCTCTTCCTACAGTTACAGGATGAAAACCGGTCAACGGACTCATAATATACGAGTGCGGAAGAACCATCAGCGGGAAGATTGGTCTCGTGAATCCCGTAGAAGATAGCCAATCTAAGGGAAGAAAACCCTGAGAATAAATTACCTGGTCCTCCAGGTTGGGGGTTGGGGCAATGGGCCAGCACCCCATTACTTGTAAAAATTTTAAAACAAAGTAGAATGAAAAATTCGTTTAAAACAAACAATATCCGGGTGGGAATCCACACTTCCGATTACGGAAGGAGCCCCGTAGGATACGGAAGGGCAATTCTACGTTTGTGAAGAGTAATGCCAAAAAGTTCAATATTAAAAAATCAGATGGAAGCCGAATACAACGAAAGAATTGGACAATGAATATAGGAACTTGGAATATACAAGGACTAGCAACAAAGACACAAGAAGTATTTGCCAAGATAGAAGAAATGGGAATAGACGTAATTTCTCTGACAGAGACAAAAAAGAAAGGAACGGGAATAGAGGAAATAGGACAATACTTACACATGTGGAGTGGAGTCCCAAAAAACGAAAGAGGAAAAAAGGTAGTTTCTATGGCTATTAAGAAGAAATATGGAAAACAAATAAAAAGTTGGGAAGCAGTAAACGAGAGGATTATCAAAGTTAACCTCGAGAGTGTTAGATATAGAATGACAATTTTAGGAATATATTCACCTAATGAAGATGATAGCCCCACGAACAAAGACCAATTCTATAGTAAGTTAGACGATATAATAAATGAATGTGGTACGCTACGAGAAGTTCTGTTACTGGGCGATTTCAACGCGTGGGTAGGATGCAAGACGAACGATAAAGTCGTAGGACAATTTGGTGATGCCAGAAGAAACAGTAATGGAGAAAGGCTTATAGGTCTATGTGAACGTAACAACCTAAAAATCCAAAATGGTTTCTATAAACACAAGAAAATTCATACATATACTTTTGAGGAACATGCACGACAACGAAGAACAATCATTGACTATGTTATAACTCGACAGTATTCTACCGATAGAATCCAGGATGTTAGAGCTTATAGAGGCCCGACATGCGGAACGAATCACTATTTGGTGAAAGCCAAAATAGTGTTTTCACCCAAAGGGCAAAACAAGGTAGTAATACCAAAACAGACAGAGAAAATACAACAAGTCAGATACAACATACAAAGTCTACAACAAAGTAGCATATAATACATATATCAAAATAGATTGGATCAAAAACTTAACAAACATCTACAAGGATCAAACACAGAGATGTATGAACATTTAAGAGTAGGCCTACAGCAAGCCGCAAGCCTTAGGAGAAGAGGTTAGAGAAAAACCAAGAAATTATTGGATAAACGAAGACCTAATGGAGGAAATACGCTGCAAAAAAGAACTATATACAAAGTGGCTAAATACTAAAGAAGATGAAGATAGAGATGCCTATAAGATCCAACAAACTAGAGTAAGACAATTGATAAAAACTACAAAACAACAAGCTTGGGAAAAAAAGTGCATCGAGATAGAAAGGTACATAGGAGGAAGAAGGATGACAGAGGTATGGAAATTCATAAGGAATGTAAAAGCTCCACATCGAGAAAAAACAATAATACAAAATATTCCTGCCGAAGAATGGAAACAATACTATTTAGAGCTACTCACCGAGAAAAGACCTATATTCCAAGAAACTACGATGACAGAAGGAAGAACGATAGATATTAACTACATAGAAATACAAGAAGAACAAGTAATTAAAGCAATTAAAGAAATGAGAAATGGAAAGGCTCCCGGTCCAGGAGGAATCCCCGTTGAGTTGGTAAAAAATGGAACACCGAAATTGTATAGGATGATAACAAAACTTATGAATAAATGCATAAATGAGGGAAATATACCAAATGAATGGAAAACAGGATATATATCTCCAATACACAAGAAAGGGAAAAGAGACATCTGCGACAACTATATAGTTACAAGTACTTTTAGCAAAATATATGGACGAATTATTCGAGACTTAATTGAACAACAATATCAAGCCGAAGAAGCGGAAGAACAAAGCGGATTTAGGGCAGGCAGATCATGTTTGGATAACCTGTTCTGTCTAACACAAATTGTGCAGAAAAAACTAGCAACCGACAGAGAACTGCATTTAGTATTTCTCGACATATCAAATGCTTATGATAACGTACCCCTGAAATAACTGTGGGGCGTAATGGAGAGCATCAACATCAACAGTACATTAGTCAGGGCTGTGAAGAACCTATATGACAATCAAACAGCAAGAGTAAAGGTTGGAGCGGAACTGACAACAGAATTTAAAGTTACGAAAGGTCTAAGGCAGGGTTGCTGTATCTCACCGACGTTATTCAAGATATATATAGAAAAAGCACTCGAACAATGGAAAAGGAAAAGTATGGGAATGGGGGTACCACTGGACGAGGACACTACATTATATATTTTGCGATTTGCCGACCACCAAATTATTATGGCACAAGAAATAGAAGACATTGAATACATGACAAGGAAAGCTATAGAGGAATATGATAAATTGGGGCTTAAAATTAATGTAAATAAATCAGCATATCTTAGTATAGGATATGAACAAGACGCTTTAACCTTAGAAACAGGCGAAACTATACCGACATGTGAAGAATACAAATATTTGGGAGCAACAAAGGAAAACAAGGATTATATAACACAGAGGTAAAAGAGAGAATAAAACAAGGCCGGAAAGTTATAGGTGCGCTAAATGGTATACTTTGGGATGCAAATATAAGCAAAAAGAATAAAAAACAAATATACTCCGCTATGGTACAAAGTGTGGCACTATATGGAGTCGAAATCTGGCAACTCTTGGAACAACATAAAAATCAACTGAAAGTAATGGAAATGGACTATTGGAGAAGATCAGCGAGAATATCCCGAAGAGATAGAGTCAGAAATACAAGAATACGTAAAATAATGGATACAGAAAGGGAGATCTTGGAAGAAATTGAAAAAAGGCAACTCTTGTGGTACGGACATGTCGAAAGAATGGGTAACAGGCTCCCGAAAAAAGCAATGCAGTGGCAACCAAGAGAAAGAAGAAAGAGGGGACGGCCAAGAAGAGGTTGGAATGAGGAAGTAGAAAGCCTGAAGCAAAAGTGGGATATCCAGCAAGGCGCTTGGATGAACATAAAAAAATGGAAAAAATATTGAACTCTTGAAGACCCAGATAGAGTTTAAAATACGGAAAGAAGAAGAGAAGAGATTTTGAACAGACTTTCTAAGCATTATTGCTGATGCTTTCAGTTTTTGTTCCTCTATATTTACAACTTTTTAAAATCGATTCCCACTCTTTGTTTCTGAAGACAATCATTTTTTATTTTTGGTTATAAGTACTAAACCTCGTTTGTTTTTTATTGCACTGTTTTCATTATAATTTCTTCCTTGGTTTCACAGTTTCTTTGTTCTATTGCTTTACGATTTTTTTGGTGTTTTTAATTCCTAGAACTCAGTTATTTGTTTTTCGACATTCTGCTTGCAGCGTTTTTTCTGATATCTTTCAATAGCTAATACCTTCACTGTTAACTTTTAAAAAGAAATTCTTGTTATTTTGCCTTTGTTAAAGTTATTCGTTTTTACTTTTGTTACATTTTATTTTGGCAAACAAATTGTTGAATATCTAACGTTATATGTTCTGATATTCACCGACTGTCTAGTTATGCCCTTATCAGGTGTCCTTGACTACTATATTTTGCTTAGTGTACCTTGTTTCCAGAATTTTCTTAGGTTTATTGATTTTTTCAGTTTTAATAAGTTTTTTGCTATTCTATGATGTTTACTTTATCACATTACAGGACAATAAAATGATTAACACTAATACTAACGTACTAAAAAAATAAAAAATAAATAGCGTTATAACAAAGTAAGATTCTGAAAGGACAACGAATTTTAGTCTACAAAAGTTGTAATTTACTAGAGCACAGCATATGGCTCAATGAAATGATTTACGAAATACTGTCATTTTTGTAATTCTTGAAGGCTTCTAGTTTTTATTAAACAAATTTATATTTGGTGTGTTTAAATATTTTTTAGATTAACGAGTGCTTTATTACCCGCTCCAAACGAAAATTTTCTATCGCTTGCGGTTCCGGAAATATAATACCTCGGCCGCGCCTGCCGCCAAGCCAGAATTTGTCATTCGGAGGCGTTCGGGTCGGCACGGAAAGGCACGAACAATTTTGACCTTTAGAGTTGAACTTTGACCTGTGTGACAGCAGCACTCATAATTTTTTTTATATATTTAATTATAGTTTATAGTGGTTGATAATGGTCGTTAATACAATTTATCGTATAGAATGATATTATAATAACTAAAAAACTTGATTAAAGTACTAAATTGTTTATAAACGAATAATAAGAATATTTAAAATCATTTAATTTGTAACTTCTTCTGTATTGAAGTAAAAAAGAAAAACGTTTAATATAATATTATTTCGTATCAGCTTAGTACTAACGGCACTAATAATTTATGTAAAACAAAATTAAAGGGTAAACACAAAGCAATCCTTCAGTATTGTTATCTAAGTAAACAACTTTCTCGCAGGTGTGAAGATGAAGGTGTGGCTTAAAGTAGTGCTTATGTATCATAACGCATTTGAGGCATGCCGAGCTAAGACGAACTAATTGAAGATGATACGGTCTTGCCTGTAGTCGCTAATGACTATTTCTGCTTCATCCTGAAGAGATGTATTACGCGCGCTGCGGCATCACCGTGTTGATAATAATATTCAGTTTCAAACAGCTTTTGACGCATTCCGGGTCTCGCATGTCTGCACTCTTAGAACGCGGGGGCCGTAACGACAGTTTTAAAGGACGGAGAATCAGAAGGAGCAAGTCATTTGATGCGCTCCGCGCCATCCTCTAAAGAAAAGAGGATTGTCATTTATTGCAGCAATTTAATTTTAAAAATACCTTCTGCGGGGAAAGCGAGGCTTACAGAAGTGCCGCGCGCTTCGCTTCAGCGGAAGGCAGAAAACAAAGATGAAGAGGATTTCAGCTGTTAGTTTTGCTAAGCAGCACAGCAACCCGTGTGATTTGTAAATGCCTCAGAGACATCACCGGGCGCTAATCGCCGCGTAAGAACACGTCCCAAGCACCACTCAACATCGCTAAGAGACTGCTGTAATCCCCGATTTAGGATTTAGCCTGTCCACAGTAGCGGCGCTGTAGATTTCGCTCACTCTTTGAGCAACGGTCGTTACTCAAAGTATTTGTTAAAAATGGCAAGGGAAATTTACCTTTCATCTTTTATAATAACAAAAAAATCGCAAATCAAATTGTTTCCGGTTTCTGAAGTATTCGAAGACTATTCTACGGCTGAAACTGCGACAAATCCACTCCCCGTCACCGACAACGAAAGTGATTTCTTTTCAACGCAGTCAGAAAATTAAAACATGTTTTGACTAAATTAACCGCGAAATGCACAAACAAGCTGAAAATGCTACCGCCGAAATTACTTTGCTGAATTAACGCTTCACTGGCTCTAAATAGGTACGCCCTTGGCGAATCATAAATTCTTTTACAGTGCCCAAGAAGCGCCGTTTATGTAAGAATAAAATAAATAGAAACGAAATGTTAAAATGTCTTTCTTAAGTTATAACTTAAATTAATGGCCGTAAAATGTAAATCCCGCATGCATAAAATCTTCAGAAGTCACTTATTCCACGTGTTTCGCGTTTTCATTCGCTTAACGACTTCATAACCTTCAGCACACGGAACGGAAGTTCTTCGAGTTGCACAAATAGGTTGACATAAAAAAAATTAATACATGTTAAATCATGTATGTACTGCATAAATTGCGTATACACACAGTATTTACGTTGAAATTTATTTGAAACTTATAAGGTGTTAGCATGGATTTTTGTATGTATCCTATCTTACATAATACTCGAGTGAATCAAGTTCTCTGGGGAAATCAGTAGTGAATCTATCACTGAATATTACAAAACAATTTACAGCTTTAAGTAAGTGGTATGTATATAGATGGATCTAATACCGAGTTTCGAACGGGAGTGGTCATATACTGTGAAAAGAAAATCTTACAGTTGTTTTTTACCAGGAAAAAATGCATATATCTTTCAAGAAAAAATATTTACTATTCTGAAGTAAATAATTTGATGAATTATCAAAATAAATAAATTAATATATTCATGAGCTTCCCTGCAAGCGTTAAAGAACTTGAAGGTGATATCCAGACTGGTTAGGGGTTGTTGTAAAGAACTTATGGCTCTAGCAGACCACAACAAGTTAACTCTGTTACGTATACTTAAAAGTACAATACGAAAACGAGTAAAATAATGGGACAGGAAACAACATAAAAAATACTGGGAAAATGTACCGGAACAAAGATATGGAAAAATCTTCATAAAAGGAACATCACGTAAAATAATTGAAGAACTGTTAGTTGAAACCAGGAATCACTTAGAACCTATTACAGGTCTGCTCATAAGGCATTGTTTTCTTAGAGATCACCTTAATAAAATTGGGTTGTGCAATGAAGATCTGAGCTAGAGGCAATGCGACAGGGAACCAGCGACAGCCATCCCACATCTTCTATGAGAGTGAGGTTTTAGTTCACAGGGGGCAAGCTAAGAAGAATATAACAGCTATCCAGTAAATACAAGGAATGCCAATACTAGAAAAAGTGCTGTAAAGAAAATGAAAGAAATGAAAGTCAAATGTCTCTTAACAAAAAAGTGGTAGTTTTTAATACTTGTATAACAAACAATTTAGTTATATTTGCGTTATTGCTAATCAATCAATTATTACAAGATTTATTTTGCTTTTGTTGAGTTATCATATGTCTTGAAAGTGCTAAGAAGAAATAAATTTATAGAAACAACAAAGTTTTAGTGGGACAAAAAGTACAGGACCCTTCAAAAATTTCTATATATACATATATACGTACAGTGAGGAGCATATTTTGAAAGCTATACAAAGTGCTTCTTTTCTTAAATTTTTGTCCTAACGATTATTTTTCTTTCTTGGTTCTATTCCATATAAACTTTTTTTACGTGCTATTTTATATTGGCGTTGCTAAAGGTGACAATAAATCATAGAGACAATGTTTTTTAATTTTAACTGTATTATTAACTAAATAGAACCCAAATAAACTATGTGACCTCTTGCAATATAACCAACAGTTACACTATCAGTTTCAAAATGTTCTGCCAAGCCTTAATGCACAGCATTAAGTTATGTGGGAAATAATTATGCGCTATAGTCTACAGAATTAAGTCAGGTGAGTTTGTTGGCTACTGTATTATAAGAAGGACCAAATAACTACTAAAATCACCCGAGATCTTCAAATATTTTACAGTATTGGGAGCTGTTTGACAAGGTACACTTATAGTTTATCTTAATCTTATTGTTTTCTGTTTCACTTTATATTTTAGTCATTTTATTACATATTTTTAATTTTGAAGATATTTTTAACTTATATCAAAGATATAGCACAGATCTTTTATTAAATCACTACAGTTTCTACCTTTTTACTAATGTCTCATTTTAAGAAGACAAATTAGGACAAAACGGGATTATGATGAAACTGATATTTAAAAGAGATATGTATTGTGAAATCCGGGTAAAAGAGGCGGTTGTTGAGAGAAACTACGTGTTATGTAAAACTCTGTTTTGATTCACCAGGTAAAACAAATATAAACTTAATTGTTACAACAAGCGTTACTATCATTGATCTTCCGGCTTGTAGTTCCTCCCCAACCCTAATAGTAATCTCCACGCTTATGACATGTGCACCGTAGTTTAGGTAAATGTTAATTAGAAACACAAATGATAAACTAAATGCGTCTAATATAAAAGGCAAATATTTATGTATTTTTATTTACTTCAAAATTAATTTTTTGTTATTCTATTTTTTTGTGTAAAGGTATGACCTGCTGGAAAAACTAAGTGAGAATAGATAGGGTAATATGATGGAGGGCAACAGTACCAATCAATACCAAGGCAAAGCGCAAGGAAAATAATCCCAAACCGGTTTGTCAGTAGATTTTCGCACGCATGACTGCAGCAGTTTTAAAGGTTAAGATACTGCAGTGTGGAGGAAATGGAAAACTACCGCATAATTATTTTCCTGAGATGATCATAATAGCTGAAAACCAAATACAAACGGTCATCAGTCCAGTGCACCCCATTAGTGGAGAGACGATGCTAAGAATCCATCTGTCAGTCAATATGAGTAGTTTCAACATTTATAACAAAGCAGTCAAAATAGTCTTCTGGAACGTCCGTAGTCTGTTCCAGTCAGAAAAGCTGCATAATTTTGGTTAAAATTGATATACTTGGTATCAGCAAAGTTTACTGGCTAAAAAAAGGAAAAAGCTGAACCAAGAATGATGTAATATATTACTGCTATGAATAAAAATAGTACTAAACAATCATAACATAAATTTTATACTACTTTCGGAACAAGCCATGTTACAGAGTACAGAGATATCTACAACCAAATTAGAAAAAATATTTGAAGAGCAAAAGAAACCTAGATGCTAGTCAAATGCAAATATATCCAATAATATTCAAATAAACCTGATACTCTTAATCTACATAAAAAATAAAAAGTCGCAAGTATTTTAAAATGCGAAAATGGATTATGTAAGGTAATTGAGAAGTTGGAATAAATACATCAAAGAATTATTTAATGGTGACAAATCCATAAAATTCAACATATAATCAAATGACGAAAGGCCAGGAGTAAACAAAAACGAAGTAGAACGCGCAATTGTATTAACCAAAGTGAAGAGGGGTCCTGAAACTGATGAAGTGTACAGCGAATTTTTAAAATGATTAGATAGCAATGCCATAACTGTCTTGGTAGAACTTTTTATTAAGATACACAAGATGGAGCAATACTACACGACTGGATGACATCTACATTTGTTATTATTCCAAAGACACCGCATGCTACAAAATGTAATAATATAGAACTATATCTTATAATCCACGCTATAAAGATCTTTCTTTGAATGATACTAGACTAAAAAATGCGAAGCAGAAATTTTTTAAATTTCGCAGCGGTTTTGATATTAAAAAGGCGCTTTTTGCTTTTAATATGTTAGTACAGAGGTGTCGAGATATAAACGACGATGTTTTCGAATGCTTTATAAACTGCACAAAAACCTTCGACAATATTAAACATGACAAGTTATTGAAGATACTAAGACAATCTACAGAGAGGCCACCAAGCCATGCGCATAATATTAAATTTTTATTGGGACCAAAGAGCTAAGGTAAAGGTAAAAAACCTCATCATAGGAAGCAGATTTAAAGAAGGGACTCAGGCACTCATGTATATTATCATTGCTGCTATTTAATACGTTTTGAGGTAATTTTCAGAGAAGCTTTAATGGAAGAAGAAGGGGATAATAGTTAACGGTATCATTGAAAATAATCTAAAATATGCGGATGATGCTGTAATTCTAATCAACAAATAAGAGAATAATAGAAAAAACAAAAAGGTCAAGTGAAAGATACGGTTTTAGCATAAATATCAGTAAAGCCAAACTAGTAGTGTTTACAAAGAAACGGTAAGCAGCCTACAGATTTGTATATAGGAAATAAGAAAGGTAAACAAGTCCACCATGACAAATATTTTAAACGCAAATTATCAAAAACGGCCACCACAAACAAGAGTTGCTGGCGAACATGGAACAAGCCCAATTAACGTTTATTAAAATAAGAGCGCGCCATAGTAGATGCTCCTTGGTTTGTGTTAAATCAAACACTACATCACGATCTGAAAGTATCGTATATCAGAGAGGTCACCACCAAATACACTAATAACCACATACGTAAACTTGAAACTCGCCCAAATATGACTATACAACCGCTAGCGGACGTCTACGAAAGACGACTTTAAAGGCTATAGCCAATAGATGTAGCAACCTAGACCACTTAACCATAAAATACTATAATATCACAATTATATTTTACTATTGTAAGATAACACCGCTGGGTGTTATTCCTTCTACACCATTAACTTATAAAATATCTGCATATGTATGTATGTATTATATCTGATTGCTAATTAAAAATTAAAATGAGAAAAATATGAACAGCATGTGATGTTCAGTGTTACGTATTTTCGATTCTGTTATACAAAGTAGAAAGCTGGACCCTTAATAAAGGAACAATAAAAAGAACAAGAAGTTTTAAAATCTACAAGAACTTACTAAGAATACCTTGGACAATTAGAATAAGCAATACTAAAGTACTCCATCAAATGAATTAAGATATAAAATTACTATTCACAGCCAAAAAACGAAAACTTGTACCAGATACTACAAGCAATTTTCCAAGAAAAAAATCAGCGGAAAGAGGACTGCAAGCCGACCTAGAATCTGGGTAAAGTGGTTAGCAACATCCAAAATAAAGATATCTATCATAATAAGCACTTTCCGACAGAGAAGCTAAGCCAAAAAGAAGAAGGAAACGAGTTTTTTAATTTGACATAAATTAACAAATGATATTATATAAAATATTTTTGATGGCACTTGAAAATAAAATTATAATTATAAATTGGCCATGTAAATAAGCATTAAAGAGTTACATCTGAAAATGCTACAGGTTACCTAAAATATAGGCTTTAATAGAATGCCAAAAAATGCAAAAACAAATAGTAGCTTAAAACTTTAATTAAACTGATAAATCTGTTCTTGAAACCTAATTTGTTTTTGGCCAATAAAACTAAATAATCGGAATAGGATCGATATCATTTTTAAATAGAAGTATTCAATTACACGGTTACGCCTGAAGCAAAATCACTTTTAATTCATTAGAGAGTTGCATATAAACATGATAATGTATTCATGATATGATCGGCTAACTAAACCGATTATTCTGCAAATATCCACAAACTGCTTTTATTCTGAAACTTGCGAGATAGCCGTTTCATATTTTGCAAACAGGTACAGAATTACCTAGTACTAATTTAGAAATTTCTAGATATCAAATAAAAATGTCATGCGAAAGTATGTTAAGTATTTGAAATTAAATTCAGACAGTTTTTAAATATTGTTACAAAATATTGCCACTAAGGCTAACGTTTGTAATATTTAATAGTTCTGAGTTACATATTTCCACGTCATTTCACATACCGCGCTCTTAACATCAAATGGCGTGATTTGACGTATGCTCTCGAATACAAAGCGCGACGGTAAGTCTTGGTGCTATTTCATCAGTATCAAAACTACAAATAGTGACGTTTGCTGTCCATTATGAATATTACACCCGGAGGCAAATGTCAAACGAATGCACCATGGTTACAAATTAATTTAATGGTGGAGTCATTATAATTAGAGTTGATGTTATCAAATGTTTGGTGTTGGCTTTATGCGAGGAAAGGCTTAACCAAACATTCTAAACTAAATTTGCAATGTTCTTAAGTTCGATGAAGAAGCTGAACTAACTATAAAATTGTTCATATTAGTGTTCGAATGAAAGGTGTGAGTGTTGTTTATATTTTTACAGCGCTGTAATAATCTCTAATTATTATTATAAATAACTCTAGGTGTTATATGTAACAAAAATGGTCAAAGTATGCTATATAATATGCTATAAATGTAGAAAAAATACAGTGTAATATCCCATCATAAT
This sequence comes from Sinelater perroti, assembly GCA_036346155.1. Taxonomy (NCBI): domain Eukaryota; kingdom Metazoa; phylum Arthropoda; class Insecta; order Coleoptera; family Elateridae; genus Sinelater; species Sinelater perroti. The sequence continues at coordinate 5,711,026 of JARFIY010000013.1, read as the reverse complement.
AAACAAAATTGGCTTTGTAGTAACAACTTCAGCATACATTATTTGAAAACAAAGAAAATTAAAAAGTATTTTATTATAGAGCAAAAAAGGGCAAATAAAAATATCTTAAACGATTTAGTGAAAAACGTTTTTAATATTTCATAACAAAAAGCAACCAATATGTTTCTAAATTTTATCACATTTTCAGCATACTTATTGCAGTATTATACGAGATGCGTTCAAGTTCTAAGGCCAAAATTTTTTTCTAAAAGGTACTGACCCAAGGAAATTGAAACTTCTGTTATTTCTTAACGTAATGTCTATCTAGACGTTTGTCGGTCAGCATTCGCCAGACCCACCTTGAAGAAACTCCTTATTACCAAGTTTAGAGGCAATGTCACGCACACACCTAATCGACGGTCTTCCATAACAAGTCTCACTCAATTGCCGATGAATTTTGATAGGTGCTTCACCACGCAAGAGGAGAAAACGGATGATTACACGTTGTTCTTGAACATTAAACGTCGCCATTTGAAGTATACAAAACACCACTCACTGCAATGGCGGCAATTGGATCTGTGTACATTGTATGGTACTGCCATCCATATTACAAATTCAAAAATATTTCACGCGTCTTTTAAAGTTAATCGCATCTCTTTACTTACCCTCATTGCTGAGTGTGCATTGTAAAACAGTAGAACAGTGCTGATAAAAACTTTATATTGGAAAAATGTTCTTTTAAGGGTTGTTATCTTCCCGTGGATTGCCCATTTAAGACAATAATAAAATATTAGGCTTTGTGATATATGGTAACATATTTGATTGCGTGGAAGTAATTTTAAAATTTGATTTCTTTATGGCTAAACATGTAGCAAAATTTGCAAATTAAAGAAGAAGTGTTCCCTCATACTTATCAAGTACAACTGTCAATGGATTTATTATGAATTACATAGCTAACTAAATTAATACAGATATTGTCTAAGATATTGTAAGTGTTGCGTATTGTATTATTTCATAATTGTAGATTCAATGACAGATATGTTGCACAAAAACCAACTAGCTTTTGTGGTACACTATGTGGTATCTACGAAAAATCCTTTTGAACAATTTTGGACGCTCATTCATAACTGTAACCATAACGGTGAAGAGATGGCGAATGTTGTAGTGTCGACTGTAGATTTGGCAGCTCTTGATCTAAATAACTGTAGAGCACAAAGCTACGAAAATTTTAGCAACATGCATGGGTGCTACAAAAGTCTTCAGGCTAGAATAAAAAAAAGTAAAGCCTTTAGCCACATACATTTCTTTACAATTCTTTTTACAACTAGTTCGTTCTGCAGTTTCGGAGTTTAGCAAGTACTCTGTTGAATTTTTGTCTTTAAAACAATAAATCTATAACTTGTTCAATTGTTCAACTAAAGGATGGAATATCTTGCCGTTTCACCCTAAAAGTAACTTCTTTTTTTAAACGCTTTGTCGACAACCCGATGGAGTGCCCGTGCCGATATCAGTCAAGCATTGTGCAAATCGTACCAAGAGGTTTTTGATGCTACGACACGCATTACTCATGGTGGAGACTATAGAAGGATGATGTAAAACAAATGTGATATTAGAAAAATTTCAGTGTTAAACTTGTACCAATAAAATGTTTCTGAATCAATTTTTTTTCATTATTTTAAAATATTTTATAAACCTTCTTTAAAATAAAGAGCTAGGAAACAAAGCAAAATTGATGTCTGCATAACAGACATTACAAGAAAGAAGAAATTAAAAGTTCCCGTTAGTGGAAACAAAGATAAAAATTACCAGTTTTGTGGACGACAGTATTTCGCGATATTTTTTTGTCATATTATGCTGCAGTTGATTTTCTGAAGATTAACTTTATGAAAAATTGCTCAAATGTAAAATGGCAAAATACGGTAGAGGGCAAATTAGCTATTGGAAAAGTATGGTTCTGATTTAAATAAAACATTCCCTAAGGAAAGTGGGCATTTACCGGCATTCTTAATAATTAATAAAAGTACTGGCAAAAAGGAGAAGAATATCAAACCAAAAACACAATTAGAACTCCTAGCATTATTGAAATCATGGAACATAAAGTCTACTTTTTCAAACGCTGCCGTCGTTCTAAGAATTTGGAAATTATTAAAAAGCATCGTTCTCCATTGCAGAGAGAATACTTTTCAGTTCTTAAGAGAATAAAATTTTTTTAAATCAACCTTAAAAAAGAAAATGACGGATTTTGCATCCGGCTGTCCTAATACTAAAGAAAACCAATGTTTTTTAAATAAAATTTTTAGATGAAGCGGGCATTTGTTTTTACTTTTCCTGATTGATGTATGAATGATCCATAAACATTGTATTGAAGTGTATGTATGTAATAATAATTAAAACATCAAATACATTTTTTGCCTAAACAATCATATTTTTAAATTTTTTTGATAACAATCAAAACAAACATTTTGAGGAAAAGCGGGTGAAAAATTGTCAGTTTAAGATGCCATAAACTCAAACTCTACGCCTTGTTAAACTACATCTAAAGACTATTTTAAACTACAGGGTACAGAAAATTTTAGACTTTATTTTTGTATATATTTGTGGTAATATTTGCCATATTAGTTCAAAAAAATTGATCTATAGAAAAACCTAACGATTGTTGATATAGACTGCAAAAGATATCCTTTTCTAGTATCGGAATCTTGCAGTCACAAATTATAAAAAAAATATGGGTATTTATATTAGAACAAAAATATGTAGCGATATTTAGGACAATTATATTTGATTAGATAGCCCTTAAGTCTTGTATAAGGTCATTGGTTTGGCATAGTGTTCAATAAGGCTTGCTCCGCTGTCCGCAAGTTTTAGTCTCGCTTAACTTAAAAAGTTCGTTACTGAATTCTATATGTCTGTCTGTCGGTCCGTCACAAAATTTGAGATTTTTAAAATTTGAAAATGGATTCTTATATATGTATATATATACATATATATATATATATATATATATATATATATATATATATATATATATATTGTTGACTATAACAAAACATTTGACACAATAGAAATGTAGGCCATCCTCAAATCAATGCAAAACTGTCGTATAGACTCAGGATATATAAAACTTTTGGAAAACATCTATAGATGAGCAACCAGCACGATGAGGATGCACGAAAACACCAAACCAATAAATATAGAAAGAGAAATCAGACAGAGGAATGCAATTTCACCGAACTTGTTCACGCTGGCATTAGAGGACGTTTTTAAAAAATTCCATTGGGAGAAATGAGGTTGGAGAATGAACAACCTAAGATTCGCAGATGACTTTGCTCTAATATCCGATAACAAAACAGATTTGCAAGAAATGCTAAATGAACTACAGAAATGATCGGAAGAGATCGGATTAAAAATGAACATGCAAAAAACAAAAGTTATGCAAAGATGCAAAAATCAGCAACAAGGGAAAATAAAACAATAACATCGAGAACGTAGACAATTACATATATCTGGGCCAAAGGATAACTATAGACAAAGATATGCAGAACGCAGACTTATAGTGAAGAATAAAATTGGCATGGACGGCTTTTGGAAAATTAAAACATATACTCAAAAATACAAGCAGAAAATTTACCATACATATGAAAACACAAGTATTACAACAATGTATTTTTTGTACTGATATATAGGACAGAAACATAGGCCCTTACAAAAAGAACGTTACAGAAGGTACAAGTAACACAAAGAAATATGGAACGAGCAATACTGAATATCACTCTAAAAGATAAAATACCAATAGAGAGAATCAGACAACTAACAGAAACGATAATGAAAATGAAATGGAGATGGGCAGGCCATATAACCCCAATGGAAACCAACAAACGGACAAAAATTACTGTCGAATGGAGGCCGTGGACAGGGAGACGGAACGTAGGAAGACCTTTATGTAGATGGTACGATGATATCAGAAAAATAGCCGGGAAGAAGTGGATTACAAGGGCACAGGACCGCAACAAGTGGAAGGAGATTGGGGAGGCGTATGTCCGCATGCGGATTAGAAACGCTAATTAAAGAAGAAGAAGAATTCCTTACAACTAAAATACATTTTTTAGCAATGCTTCAGCATCATTATCCCATTTCGGTAATGATTCTTCTCCAGGTTTGCAAAATATGAGGGGTGTCCGGTCTTAAAGTTATAAGTGGCTGTTATACAAACTGTGCATGCGCAATATCGCTGTTATATATACGTAAGCACGTTCATGCGTGTAGTAGTAGACTCAATTTAGTTTTCGGAAAGCAAACAAACATGGCGTGCATAATCGCAGAGTATTTGAAGTGTTAATCAGTCCGAAATTCATCACAGATTAGAGGGCGTTTATGGCCGGAACGTTTTAAGACGAAACGTTGTAAACCGTTTGGTGCAAAAAAATTAAAGATTGACGAATAAAACTGAATGATGATCTAGAGAAGAAAATAGGCAGACCAAGGACCTAACAAACGAATGACAACTGCATAATTGCCAAACGTTTGATTCGGGAAAATCGTCGCGTTAAAGTTTGTGAAACTATTGAAATGACTGACATTTCTAAGAGTTGTGTTTGTGAAATCATACGCTACCTAAACGTCTATAAAGATTTTGTTGGCTGGGTGCCGAAAATGCTATCCGATGAACAAAAAACCAATCGATTAAGTGCTTTACTTCAAAATCTCATCGGATACCTATAGGAAAAAATCTTTCATTGAAAGCATCATTACCAGAAATGAAACATGAGTTCACTCCAAAGAAGAAACAACAGTCCATGATATAGAAAGTCCAACTTTTACAATTCACAAAAAATCGATACTCAATAATCTATCTACAAAACCATGGTCACTAAGTTCTGAGATCGTAAAGGCTGTAAATGACTACGCGAAGGAATTAAACTTTTACACTATGACGCAAGATCTCACACGTCAAATCAAACCAAACTGTAGTTGACACAGAGGAATTGGGGAGACCTGTAATATTCTTCATATAGTCCAGATTTAGCTCTCTTGGATTTTCATTTATTCAAACCTTTACAGAAATTTTGACGGGGAAACGCTTTGAGGATCTGGAGGAATTCCAAGAAACAGTTGTGGACTACTTCAAGGAACTTGGCAAGCAGCACTGCTGTGAAAGAATATTCAAACTACTGGTACGTTTGGATAAAAGTTTTAAAGTTTACAGAGATTATGTCGAGAAATAAACAAAAGTATATAGTAATTTCTGAAATGTATTAAATATTTTTTTAAATATAAATATCAGGATAATTTTGGATTGTATCTTTAATATTGGATATTCTCAATAAGAAGAATATCGTTGACCGGCGAAGAAGATTTTTAGTTTTGAGAAAAGACGGAGTCAAATCTGGGCAAAAATACAGATAATTGAAGTGAAGCAAATATTTGCATTAGTTTTAAGCGAGCGGAGTTTCATTTACGGATTGATAAATCCACAAATACCATGTGAATCGTACTTAAATAGATTAAAGGTGCTGCGATGGTTTACACAAAATTTGCTTTAATTTAAACTGCTAGATGTATGTTTTTAATAATACATCTAGGTTTTTAAACAAACTTTGCTGTATGTAACATTTATATTTACAGAATGTTTATCCTGAAATCATTTGTGGTTTTCCTTAAGATAGTATAAAGTTGAATTATACTAATTTATTTTAAAAAATCGCTCTTTTATCTTGTAATTTTTTAATAGTTCTCAGTAACAAAATTTGATGATACAGCAGATTGAATTTTTTCTACCCTTAAATAAAATACTTTCAGAATATCCAATGTTTGGTATTATTTGCATATTAAAAAACCGGCAACCTAAAAATAAGTATTCGTTCATCAATTTTTGTATTAAATATTTAAAAACTACCAAGATTTGACAACTTTAAAATTTTTGTATTTCTAATTAATATTTTTGTTTGTTTGTAAATTTCAAACGGCTTATATGTAGCATGTTTCAAAAATTTTAAATTTTGCATTATAATTGATTAGTTTTATTAATTTTGTTCTATATTATATGATAATTTTTTAACTCGATTTTGGTTTGAACTTAATGAAAAACAATTTTTAATGCCATTCAGAAAACCATGTAGAGGTTCTTCTAATTCTAGAATAAACCAGTTGTTGCTGGATATCAAATAAGGTAAATGTAAAAGCATACATCAATTTGCATCAATTCTTAGATTGGTCCTATATTCTTAGATTAAATTATCAATGTCCGGGACAGTGTCTAAGTTTGAAAACAAATGAACGATTTGTTTCACCAATTGATCCATGTTGACTATTAAAAAATCCTTTATCAAAAAAGATTGAAGTTAACTCTTTGATAAGCACCTTAGTCTGTATATTTCTCAAGAAGGGCTATGAATCATGCAAAAGAATTGGTTTTTTGTGCGTTATATTTCACTATTTATTGGATCAAAAGAAAACGTTTGGTGGGTTTAAAAAAGATGCTCAACTGAGAAGGTGGATTAATTAAAGATTTTTAAATAATGAATAATTGTTGACTATCATTGTAGTATTGAGATATTCAGAATGTTATTCTATTTCAATTTTATCAGAAATGATAGTGTTTTGATTTATAAAAATTAATTTTATAATCATTGGTTGCGCTATTGGTTATTATTATTGGCGGTAATATTTGTTTTCAAAGGTAAACTATAGCGTTACCATAAGCTCCCGTTAAAATTATTTTTTAGAGCTTATACTTTGAAAGGTTTAATATTGGATAAGGTAGCACGACTACGCATAGTGCTTTGGCTTTATGTTACTTAGTTGCATGTGCTATGTTTTTGAGGAGATAAATAATGGAAGATTCTATTTAAAATATGATATATTCGATAGGGACATGGTTTGGTGTTTTTTTATTGGGGTAAATATTTACAACCTGCCCATGATGGCTATAAGTAAATGTGCTTAAAGTACAATACAGGAGGGGAGATGGTATCCAGCGATAACACTCCCGATAAATTAACTATTGATTATTGTTGATTTAATATATCTGTCTTCTGATTTCAGGTTGGATGTATAGTTGCCTGGCTTCTTCATTGGGGTGATCAGGGACCCGTTCGAGGTAGTTCCTTGTTAATCTGATAATTTCTTCTTGCACAAACGGTATTCCAGAATCTTCATGTAAGGTTTTATTACTAACGTACCATGGTGCATCAAAGATCATTCGAAGTATCTTAGATTGGACTTTCTGCATCATTTTAGTATTAGATGGCTTAGCACACCCCCAAAGCTGGATACCGTACGTCCAGATAGGTTTTACACTTGTAGAGGAATAATTTATTTTCTGTTCATTGTTGTGATTTGCGACCTAGGAACCGGCTCATTTGACAAATTTTTAGGTTTATGTGGGTTTTCTTAGCAGAAATGTGTGCCTTACATGTAAGTCTATGGTCAAGTGTTAATCCTAAGTATTTGACTTGAGTAGATACAGGTAACGACTCGTCGTTTATTAAGACTGCAGGGCAGATGGTGATTCTGTTCGTGAATGTGACTTGTGTGGACTTTGTATGGTTTCCTTTGACTTTCCATCGTTTCAGCCAAACTTGCAATTGATTAAGATGCGTTTGCAGATTTTCAGATGCAAGTTGTGGGTCTTCGCTTATGAATAATAGAGCGTTGTCGTCGGCAAACGTAGCGATTGCAGTAGTATTTGTAGTTGGGATGTTAGCCGTAAATATCAAATAAAGAAGTGGACTAAGGACACTACCTTGTGGGACTCCTGAGCTTATGGGGTAATAGTTTGAGGTTGCTGTATTAATTCGTACTTGAAAGTATCTGTCTGTGAGGTAAGATTTTAAAATAAGATAATGAGTCGTGGGAAGGAAGGATTTAAGTTTGTATAAGAGTCCGTCATGCCATACACAGTCGAAGGCTTGTTCGATATCTAAGAATGCGGCTGTACATAGTTTTTTCTGTTAAAGACTTATGAGAATAGTTTTGACAATTCGATGGCATTGTTGTATTGTCGAATGACTTTCTCGAAAGCCAAATTGATGAGGTGGTATTCATGTGTGTATTTCAGTATCTTCAAAGATTCGTTTAAGTAGGAACCTTTCAATAATTTTGGACATAATGGGGAGCAAACTTATTGGTCGATACGAGTAACTCTGTTTGGAGGTTTATTTGGTTTATTGATCATAATTATTTGTGCTAAATATGCTAGTCTGGGGATACTATTATAAATTATAGTTAACAAAAAGTCCTTTTCTGGGTAGTTGTTTTAAGATCTGATCAGTAATCGGATCAAAGCCAGGTGCTTTGTGATTGTTGGATCTTGAAATCATACCTTTAACTTCTTTTGGAGTGAAGAATTTAATCGGCAGCATCATCGGGCAAGGAGCGTCCAACAAATTTCTAATAAGGTCGTCATCATTATTATTATTATGTTCAGGTGCACTAAAGACTTGTGAAAGATGTTCAGCAAACGTTGAAGCTTTTTTCTGTTCTGTTTTTTCCTAGCTTCCGTCGTCTTTCCTTAAAGGTGGAGCGTGCTAAATAGGTCTCTTAAATGATTTGGTTGCCTTCCAGATACTGTGGTCGTCTACTGATAACTTAGTGATGTACGATTCGAATGAGGCATTTCTGGTTTCGTGCAGAACTATTTTTAGGTGTCTTGGTAATATATTATATTCATTTTTGTCTCTAGGGTTGCGGCTTCTTTGCCATATACGCCGTGCTCTTCTTTTTTGGGCGACAAGGTGTTTTATATGCACAGGTATGTTATTCTCTGGTTTCTGTCCCAGTTTTTCAGGGGTGTGGCTATATGTGCTGCTACCTGTATGGTTTGTGTGAGGTGATGTATTGCGTTATCAATATCTTCCAGTTTTTGTAAGAGAATATTCAGATGTAGGTTGTTATATACATAGTTTTTAAATATATGCCAGTTGGTTTTTGATGATGTTAACTTTGGAACTTTAGGACGGTTTATTATGTGAGTACTAAGTGTGGCGATTATTGGTGAATGAGTGGAAAGGTCCCAGGATGCTTCTATGGTGATATAATTAGGTGCTATACCTCGAAGGGCAAAAATGTCAAGCAGGTCTGGAATTTTATTTGCGTCTGTTGGCCAATAGGTGGGTTGCCCTGTAGATAGATAAAAACAGTTTAAGTTTGTTATAGCTTGTCTTAAATTTCTTCCTTTTATCGTAGATAATCTTGAACCCCAGTGTGTATGCTTAGCATTCCAGTCTCCTCCAATGATGAATTTACCTGCTAATTGCCTGAAGAAGTCTTCATATTCAAGTGTGCTTATTTCGTACCTTGGTGGGCTGTACATTGCAGCAATGTTAAAGGACCATGGTTAAGCAGTAATATGGATTACTGTAGCTTGTATCTTGTCAGTTTGAAGGTTTGTTTCCTCATGATGTGGTATAGTATTACGAATTATTATGGTCGAGTCACCATGAGCCGTTCCATCAGGGTGGTTGGTGCAGTATAAGGAATAATGTGGAATACTGAACATTGTTCTGTCGGTGAAGTGTGTTTCCGATATAAGAAGTACATCTATTTTGTTTTGTTGTAGAAAAGTTATTAATTCTGTTTTATGGTTGGCTTAGACATTTGCATTCCACTCAGCAATTCGAATTGATTTAATGTCCATACTGAATTTATTTAGTACAGTGGAGAGCATGCTTAACATCATGCTGTTCTGATTTATGAGCTGTAAGAACAATGATTTGAATTCATTCAGGAAAACAATCATTTCAGCTCCTAAATCTGTAGTTTGATTATTTGGATTTGCACCACTTACTTTTTGAGCGTAGGACGCATGATTTAATGTTTCTGTATGTGGGTTATTCCCTGATGTATTTTGTTGTTGCAATGGCTGTGGGTTATTTGAGGTATGCAGTGTCTGCCCTCTTGCTTTGCATTGAGTAAGTCCCTGTAGACCGCACATCTTTTATAATTAACGGTATGGTCTCCATTACAGATTGCACACTTAGCAGCTGTGTCTTTAGGTTTTTTGCAATCGGGTGTACTATGATTTCCTCCGCATTTAACGCATTGATATGGCCTGGTGCAATATGTCTTAGAGTGCCCGTATAATTGGCACCTAGTACACTGAATTATATTTCTTTTTTTATTTATGTGGTGGTTCTATAACTATTTTCATGTTATTTAAAAGCTGGATTTCGTATACTTGTTTGTTATTTTGCTTTGGTTCGAGGTCTACATAGAACATCATTAAAGGCTGTTTAGTTAGTCTGTGTCTAATGTTTATTATGTTACGCACCGTGTGTCCGTGCTTTTGTAGTTCTTCTATAATTCCTTGGGTTGGGACTGAGTAATTTATATTACGTATCACCACTCTGTACGTCTTATCCTGTTTCATTTGATAAGTGAACTATTTTATTGTCATTTAAATATCGTACGAGTTTTCTATAAGTTTCAGGGTTTTGAATGTTTATTTTTATTGTATTGTTTTATAATGCGGTGCATTGGTAAATTTCGGATTCTATCGCATCTGTTAGATTTTTGATCATTTTATTATAATCAGTGACACCATAAATAAAAATCGGTGGTGGTTTAGGTATTGTTGGCGTTTTGTTATTGGATGCGGTATTATTTTTGTTATTATTTTGTATATTATTGTCTTTTTGTAAAACGCTAAATTTATTGCTAGTACTCACCTGTTCAGTATGTGGGATAATTGTTGGAGAGTTTGGATTTCTTTTCCGTTTTTTGAGTGGTCTGAGAGTTTGCCAATCATGAATTTCTGATGCTTCTGTGTCGCTATTTTCCATTGCAGACTCATCACTTAGTGGCAGAGACGGTAAGGTGATTGAATGTGGGGATTCGTTTTGTATGTGAGGTTGTGGCGGATTTATGTTAAAATTGTGTTGAGTGTTTGGAAATGTTTGTATAATTGGCTGATATTGATTAAGAGGCAAGTTATTTGATACACTTTGCGAAAGTGGCAGTGGATTTTGTTGGGAATATGCATTTGAGATAGACGGCTGGTATTGTTGTTGTTGTTGGTAAGGGTATTGGTTTGCGGGGGTAAAGGCTGACCATTGTAATTATTAATTCCGGTGCTAAAATTATAGAATTGTGAATTATTCATTTCGAGCGCTGAAATAGATAATTTAGCACACAGCTGAACTGTTAAAAATGTTTCTATTAAATGTACACACACAATATCGCAGGCGCGATAAGAGCCAGGCCTTGCGGCCGAACTAATCACCACTTTGCTTCAGCCAGAACCGATACGATGTTTACAGTCCGAAAGTCAAATGACGACTGATGGTTTGGTGTGACAGCAAAATTAAAACCTGCAGTAAAAACTCGATAAAGTGATATTACATAATAAAAATTAAGTAATAAGTAATTGATTTTGGCATAGTTTTAGATATTTATGTTCTTAAATTTTACTTTTCTTTTCTCATATATATAATTTTTTGTCATATACTATCCTAATGAAGAAATCTCAAATACTATGATAAGTATGGGAGGAGCTGCGATTATAAAAAGTGTCATATAGTTACATACCTTAACCTTCCAAGTTCTTCTTTTCTTTTCTTTTGTAGGATTTTAAATAAATATATTCTTGGGTAGTTATGTTTGATCCATTCTTTCAACATGCTTTTTTTATTATATCTAAGATAGTATCTTCTCATGCATCCGAGACCACTTTGTCTCCCCTTTTATGTATTCCGAAAATTCTCCTTAATCTTTTTTGTGTACTCTTTCCACTACGTTTATAATCTTTGAATAAATTTCAGGTTTTTATATTACAAGATAGAACAGCTTTAACCATATTATTATATATCATCTTTTTCATAGTGCTTGTTAACTCTTTTGATTAATCGTAAAACAAAAACTAATTTAGTTCTCCAGACTGAGGGTTGAGGTGCTGGAGTAGCACTTCAGCATTCGCAATAGAATACCCCCAAAAAGCATATAACAAAGTCTTAGACTAGATTAAAATTGGCTCTAATAAAAGTAAAACTAAAGAAATAATAGAAAAAATAAAATAATTCAAATTTAATATTGCATCCATTAAAAAGAAGCGGAAAGATAAACCTTTTAGTAATTATACAGAATGTTCAAGCAAAATATTACAAACATATTATAATGGCAAATCTGTTATACAATTCTTAGTATATATGTATCTACTAAGAATAAATTGATAGCACAAAAAAAATTACGAGGCGCTTTGAAGAAGCGCATTTAATGCTGAAAATACTAAAAAACTGATCTTTCCTGGTAAAACAACAGTAGTAATATTTTGGACATTGTAAAAGAAAATATTAAAACAGGGGTAATAGATCTGTAGACTCATGTTTAGAAAATAAAAACAAAAAAAAATCAATTACCAAAATAAACTGTTATGGTGAGCTAGCAGCTCTGACAGTTAACTACAAATGTCAAAATATCAAATATGCTAAAACCTATCTTTTCAAATTATTGTGCAGAATGCTCTATAGACTAATTTTATGATTTACTTGTTGCCCTTTTACTGCTCCTCCACATTAACGTGGTTTATAATAGTATTTTAATCATCTTCTAGAAATATTTTACCCGCTATAATAATACATTAAAATTAATTTATTAAATAAACTACGTAATCTTTTAATGATTTTTACAGCTAAATCTCAAAATAAATTATACCAATTGATATTCACTAATATTGTTAGTAAACATAAATTATTTGGCCTGTACTATTAAGCCATATTACATTTCCGAAGACTATAGAAGGATCCTACGTATTATTAAAAAATTTTTCTTTTATTGTGTAAAAATATAATTAACGTTTTAAATTAAATAACCACAAAAAGCTCAGAAAATTTATAAACACAATAGTTAGATAATCTGAAAGTGGTTTATAAATACATAGATGTAATAGTGGGAAAACCAATAATAAGTACAGGACTAGAAGCTAAACTTCTATAAAGTATATATAATAAACATATGCCGCTCTCATAGCTTGAAATGAAACTTAAAGAACACCGCTTCCCTTGCAATCTAATTAAAATGAGCAATATTATTTGGTTTTTGATTAGGTAAATACCCACTGTGTATTTTAGTAATTAGCAAAAGCTTATACGTATACTTCAAACCAAATGCGGACGATTAAATACATGCTCTATTTTGCAACTAACATTTTGAATTAGATCCCATATAGAGCTGGCCTTTTCAGGTTCACTAATGCAATCTTCGTATGCTCGAGCTCAAGACCGTAGGTTGCGCTCTGTAAGCACATATTTAGAAAACAAAGAGCTTTTGTGTTATTCTGAAATAAATGCACCTGGCTTGAAATACTGCCGCAAGCTACTTTACATATGGTCGTTTATTACGTAATTCCCGACGAACCGTTGCTCACTACCTAATAGCTAGCATTTATACTATTTTTCCTTATTTTTTTTTACCAACTGTATAATGGGTAAGAAAACAGTGGCAAAGTACAATTCATGTATTCTCAAATTATCCATAATTTCTTATATTTCAATTTTCAGTTAAATTAAATTATTTTTAAAATTTCTTACAAAAGCAACATATTTTAAACAATGCAACTATGTATATTTTAGTATTTAAATTTATGTATTCAACTAACTGTAATACCAAATGCCTTTAGGTCTATTTAACCATTTCTTGTTCTCAAAGTATCTTTAATATTTAACAATAACAATAATAATAGCTTGCAATTTTAATGGAGTATTAATAAACGTGTATTTTCAGCTGTGCTATATAAACAATGGTAATCCATTTGCTGTTTTAGCGTTGCTTACTTTAATGTTAAATTTTGGACATGTATTTGAATTTTTTAATATTTTTTTGGCTTTTAATAATAAACCCAAATTAATTTTTATCTCGTATGTTTTTTCTGTATCAGAAAATTCAAATTTTTATCTCGAAATTTTTATTTTTTTATAGTAACGATTTTAGTAAAAATAGAAATATTGCTACATCAAACCATCTTATATCGCCGTAGGCTTGCATATAACGCGGTAAGAATTAATTGCGTTATAGAAGGATGTACTGTATTTATTACGCTCTTACAGTTGAAAATAATGGCGGTATCCCCTGTTTTCTTCATACATAAACATGAATTTCAGCTGTCAGGCAATCCTCCATAAATGCAGCATTGTCGTTTTTTTAAACTAAAATTTTTAGTACGCGATTTGATGTAGATATAATATTATTGGTTAACAAAGTACATTTTGATCTTTTAATATGTGTTATCACGATTGTTTATTATTACATATAATTCTTAAATAAAATCATAACATCATAACGTGATGCCTTAAAAATGCAGTTTTCATATATGTATATAACGCAGTATGTGTACATACATACATACTTCTGAGTTTACTTTAACAAGATTTTCATATAACGCGGTACTAATTAACCGTGTTATAGGAGGGTTGATTGTAATAATAAAATTGCAGAACTATGTAAGAGCAAATTGGTTGGTAAAAATAAAATAGAGCTTGTCATGAGCATGCACTTTGTTCTATACTATCCAAATTGTTACATAAACTGTCAAATCGCCAATTATTTCAAATCGTCACACATAGATAATGATAGCTAAAGTTATCTCATCAGACATTTACGCGAGTTAGTTCAGTTTTAGTGTTTACATAAGACTGCCAAGGAGAGAGAAATAAATTTATCAACAAATACTGATCGAAAACTAAACATGAGTTTAGATTATAAATATAAATAGATTGAATGTATCGGTAACCAAGAGCGTATTTTAATTTAAAAAATTGTATAAAAAATTCTACCTATTACCGACTTGTCTAATCTATAAATTTAACTAATATTGCAACACCTCCTACATTTATAAACCAACTTTAGAGGTCGATGCTTTATTCGGACCGGTTTGTTGCCAAACCTCGCATAAAAATTTTCAATTTTTGATTTAGGTCACAGTTTACCTGTTATAGGTCAAAATATGAAGTATTTGACAGTTTGCGTCAGCTGCCAGTAGGCGCATGCGGCATAACTTTGATTGATGTTGCCCGTCTCTGTGACGGGCCTTTTTACTAGTAAATAATAAAAAGAGTTCTAAAAATACAAATGCGTTAATGTTACTAAAACCCTACTAAAAAGGATACTCCGATCATGCGCAATATCCCCGTTATAAGCCGTTCATCAGTGTAGCTATAGAGTCTGAAACTTTGTTCAAGACTCAATTTAGCTTTTGAAAAGCAAATAAATATGGCGTGTGTAATAAAAGAGTATTTGAAGTATGAGATTTTTAAAAGCCGGAGGAGATGATCAGTGCGAAATTCATTACATATTAGGTGTTTATGGCCCGAACGTTTTAAGTCGAAAAGAAGTCAGCGTTTGGTAAAAAAAAATTAAAGATGGGCGAAAAACGCTGAAAGATAATCCGGGAAATAATAGAAGCAGACGCACAGATGATAACTGTACGATTTTCAAACTTTTGACTACGGAGGATCGGCGCATTAAATTTTGTGAAATTGCTGAAATGACTGGCATTCCTAAGAGTTGTGTTTATGAAATCATATGCGACCTAAACTTCGCCAAAGTTTCGGCTCGCTGGGTGCTAAAAATACTTTCACGCCCGGAACTTACAGGAAGGAAATGCCTTCATAGAAAGCAAAATTGCGCGGAAATGACACCTAGATTTATAAATACACCCCAGAGGCGAAACAACAGTCCATGATGTGGAAGCGCCCAGTTTCCCTAGTTCAAATAGAAATTTAAAACTCGACCATCTGTCCACAAAACCATAGTCACCGTGTTCTGGGATAGTAAAGGCTGTGTGAATTGCTCAAACCGCGTACAACCATTGACAGCGACAGATACTGCAAAACTCTTCAGAAATTTCGTACAGCCATTAGAAGGAAAATTCCGGGACAATTACGCGAGGCAGTTAAACTTTTGCACGATAGTGCAGAATCCCACACATCAAATCAAACAAAACTGGGGTTGACAAAACGGAATTGACGAATCCTGTAATATCCTTCGTATATTCGGACCTTTAAAAAAATTTTAGCGAGAAAACGCTTTGCAAATCAGGAGAAATTCCAAATTACCGTTTTGTACTACTTCAAGCAATTCGACAAGCAGTAGTATTGTGAAGGAATGTTCAAACTACTGTCGCGCTGGAATAAATGTTTTAACGATTACGGAAATTATGTCGAGAAATAAATAAAAGTATATGGTTTTTGTAAAATGCCTCAAAATTTTTTTTTCAATATGAATATTAGTGTAATTTTGGCTTGCACCTTTAATATTGGACACTCTTTGTAGATTTCTTTTAGGCTTCAAATGCTGTAGATCACTTGGTTTGTGCTAATTTAACTACTTTTGTTGAAATAACACAGGCCTGCAAAAATACTTTTTTAATTTTTGTATGTTTTTCAGTGCTGAACTCGAAAACGAAAACCGTTTTTTCTATCACGTACGATTTTATCAGAAAAAGCAGATATATTTTAGGAATAGTAAGCCAAATACAAAAAATTATGGAATGTATATTTTAGTTTACCTTTTATTAAAATCATAATTAACCAAACAAAACAATATAAAATTAGTAAAACTGAATGATCTTTTTATTTAATGGTCTTTGTAGTATTGTTTTCGCTTCCCATCAAAACTTCGTTCTGTGCTTCTTCTGCTGTAGGGTCGCTGGGGATCGTCTCTTTTCAACATCCAGCAGTAGTCCGCTATCATGTAAACATTCCACCTTCCTTGATATCGCTTTTCCATTACCTTTATATCTGGATGAAATATTTCACTTTATTTCTCGCTGACAGAACCAAGATTGTCTGAAAAATAGTCTAGGCGCGAGTGGAGAAAATGTACTTTTAGACTCATGTTACAGTCTAAATTCTTGAAGTTTTCCAACATTTCAGTTAGAATGGCCTTGTAGTCAGGATCCTTTTCGTTTACAAAAAATCTGGTTACAACAAGTTTAAAAGATACCCATGCTGCTTTTACTTTTGGGCCCATTTTTTCTCAAAGTTGTTATCCTTCATAAGTTTTCGGATGTCAGGTCCAAAAAATACTTCTTCTTTCAACTTCGCCTCAGATAGACCAAGAAACTACTGACAAAGATATTGAAATCATTCTGCTTCCTTTGATAAGGCCTTAACAAATTGCTTTATCAGGCCCAATTTGATGTGAAGTGAAAGAAACAAAACTTTTTTTGGATCTAAAAGACTCACCCTCTTAATATTCTTTGTATCGACTTCTAAGGTTTTTCTGACTGGCCACACTTTCTTAATGTAATGCTGTTTTCTGTTACGGCTATCCCATTCACAAAGAAAACATGGATACTTTATGTATCCACTCTGTTGAACAAGCAACAGTGAAATGACTTGTAAATCGCCACAAATAGTCCATTTATGGCTTGAATAGCTAAGTTTGTTGAAGACCACTTCAAGGTTTTGATATTGTTACCTGGTCCCGATTTCGCCAGGGCTGATGTTACCTGGCCTGGAATTTTTCAGGCAACACAAGGGCCATTCTTTGGAATTTATAATTCCAAATGAATGTTACCTGACGCCGACTTTGTGGCGCCGTGTGCAACACCAGATAGTTGACCTACCACACCGCGTCGTGCCAAGCGGTTCCGAGTAAGGGCGCCCCCGGCGTCCACCAATCCTGGACAAGCACCGCATTCCCCAGCGGGCTCAGCGTGCTTCCACCCTCGAACTTTGCACTCCGCCAGCAGAGTGGACAAAAGCTGAGCCCTTAAAACCTGAGCCACTAAAGCATTCGCGCTCAGTCGCCAGTCCCTTAAGAAGAAATCATCAAGAGTCATCAGGCGAGTCCCTTTTGGTTCCTTTGCTGCTCGCTGCCAGAACCTGCTGCTCGCTTTCCGGCCCGCTGCTCGCTATCCGGCTCCGCCATCGGCCCCGCTGCTTGTGCTGCTGCACCTAGCTTGCGGCCCGACTTCGCTGCGCCAGCTCGCTGCGCGTTTCAGTGCGTACATTAGGTCGCAGGTTAAGTTCTTGTACGTTAGCTAAGTAGGTTAAGTTAGCTAGGGTTGATAGGTTAGCGTAAGGTAGGTTAAGTTCTGCAAGATTGTAAATATAATTCTAATTCGTAAGTTGGAGCCGACGCTTCGTTTTTTTAGCCTTCCGTGCCCCACACGTTGCCGGTCGTAGCGTCCCGACGCCCAATTTCTCACCGCCCGGGCCCGACATGGTAACAATATGTTTCTTTCAAGTGAACCGAATGACCAACAGAATCAACAAAAATCAGAAAACACATACAGTACAGAGTCAAGAGACACACTGTATGAGGAAAGTAAACAAAGGTTTGATAGCTACTCAGTGTTGCCACCCGACTAAACTGTGCGTGATAGAATTTTTTTATTATTTTTTCCGTAATCAGTGTACATATATAAATGTGTAAATATATAAAAGTCACTAATTATATTTTAAACAATTTTTCCATCGCAGACCTGTGTAATTAAATCTTCTAAATATAATAAACCTGTCGCATGTGCTTGTAATTTTGACTTTATTTTCTGCATCCTTCGATGATGTTATAAAAGTACTTGTTTACAAACATAAACTGCAACTACAAACTAAGACGTTGATGCCAGAGTCTTAGAACAACTCATATCATATTCCTAACTATTCTCCATTCAAGGCCTCTTAATTCGCTTGCAAGTTTCAGTAATTGCCAGATTTCAAATATTGAAATATTGAACAAATAACTGCGTAGCTGAGCGTAATATATTTCTGTCGCCGAGAATTTTTAAATCACGCGCCACATAGTGAGCCACTGCATATTTCGCCGGTACATGAAATAGGTCTTGTTGTAATCCTCTTTGTGACACCACAATGTACTTGGCCAGTTCCACACACCAAACTCATAAATTTTTCAAATCCTAGCTCATACCTTAAAGACATCAAATGTCCTGACCGCAGCGTTCCATCTTCAACAACAGTACACAATTAATTGTAATGAACGATTATAGGCTTGCCACTTGGTAGTCTTCGGATTCGGTTTATTTTCTTCTGCACCGCGTATGGACTTTCGTAGGAGCGTTGGAGTTTTGGAGACAACCCACGTCGCCGTTTTAAGTTATATAACCATACTCGGTCGTCTTTTTTATGAGTCGCTATCGATGCTTTGACGTCATAATGAAACTTCATACGGTCTCGCAATGTTGATGTTGTATCGCACGTAGCTTCTCAGGTCGCTGACGTAACCTTGTTCAATTATGTTTTCTTCGGGCTTAGTTGCGAAAAGTAGGTCACATGATAATTTCAGTTCACTACCGAAGAGAACATTGGCCGATGTTTAACTAGTAGACTCACCGATAGACGAACGGTACGCCAACAGGAACAAATTGAGATATTGGTCCTAGTCTCCCTGATTATCAGAGACAAATTTTAACAAATATTACCCCATTGTCTTATTCGTATACTCAATTATTTCATCTAAATATGGATATAACGGCGTTGTTCTCGTTTTCGTAATTCCCGGTATTTCGCATTTTTTGTGAACATCGCCGATTTGAAATTTCATCCTTGGTCTGAAAATAATTGTAACGGTATTCCAAATCTGCTTATTAGTTCTTCTACTAATAACTAAGCTATAGTTGCGGATTCTTGATATAGCATTGCATAAGGTTCAACCCATTTACTGAAATAATCTATAGCCATTTCAATTGTCACCCAGTAAAATCTCCCGCAAACCTTTTTCAAAGTCTTCGCAATTTTTATATGGCCACCAAACATATTATTATGGACTTGTTGCAATACCTCTTTATAACTAGTTTTCTTTGAGATTCATCTTCACCCTCAAGCATGGACTGTAAGATATTTATTGATTTTATTACTGGAGATCACAGAGCCACTTCTGCCCAGTCATATCTCAGACATATTTTAAATTTGGATTTTCTTTCTGGTCACTTTTCAACTCGCTGGATTGCCAAAAATCATTAGTCACAATTGTTCGCAGCGTATGGACTATTTGTTTTTCTGAACTACAATGGCTGCACTCTTTCTGATACGATCTCTTTGTCAAAACGTCGGCGTTGCGATGACTGGTTTTAGCTTTATGCTCCGACTCAAAATCACAAGGCCACTTTAGGAATCCACCAAAGCAATCTTCTACAATACAAATATTTATAAGTGTTTTATAGACTTAACA
This sequence comes from Sinelater perroti, assembly GCA_036346155.1. NCBI lineage: Eukaryota > Metazoa > Arthropoda > Insecta > Coleoptera > Elateridae > Sinelater > Sinelater perroti. The sequence goes on along the minus strand of JARFIY010000013.1, from coordinate 5,690,926 downwards.
ATAGTAAATAGCTCTCGTTTAGTTATCTAATAATTGCGTTTTGCCTTTAATAATACTTTACTGATATTTGTTTCTTTTCAACAGCTTTTTAGTATTCTTTGCTACACTCATAATTTTGGCCATCTTTAGTTAGTCGTGTTAAGGCTTCACAATATTGATAAATTCATAAAAATATTATCTGTAGTAAGTGCACAGTCTCAGGAAACTCCCAACCTAATGCTTATTTTTGGTACTGGCCATTCTTTCACGATTCTGACCATTTTTGGATCAACTGCTATACCTGCATCACTGACTACATATCTAAGATAACTGTCTGCTTAAAAAATAGTACTTTTTTGGACTTAATTTCAAATTGGCGTTTGTTAGTTGTTAGAATAACTGTTCTAAACTTTTCAGATGCTCTTCAAATGATTTTCCAATCACTATTATATCATCCACGTATACCATTCTTTTCAGTTAATTAATTTTTAGAATATTAAAGTCACTTTGCAAAGTCCAGATGGCATCGCCGTAAATTTCCATAATCCTGATATAATAGAGCAAGCTGGATTTTTGGTTTGTAGGGTCCATTTTGACTTGATAATATCCGCTCTTTAAATCTAATGTCGAGAACCATTTTGATTCAGCCAGACTCTCCACTTTGTCATCAATGCGTGGTAGTGTACGTAACATTGTTAAGCCGACAACAATCAATCTAACATCTGGTGCACCTGTCCTTTTTCTTAACCAGTACTAATGGCAAAATTCATGGATTTGTTGAATGCCCAATCACGCCATTCTTTTTATAGCTGAAATTATTTTTTCTTTTTGTTTGGTTATTCTGGCACTTTGTCGTATGACAGTGGCATTGCCGGTATTTATTCTGTGAAGCGCAATGTTAATTCTGACTTTTGAATTCTTGTCATACTGGAATACGTTTTTATTCCGGTGCCACAGATCTTTAACTTCTATTTGCTAGTTAGGATTCACACCGGTGTATAAATCGAGTATTTTGCTTGATGTCGCCTGGATGCTATTAACTTGATGTATAAATGAGAAAACCGAAGTGCAATGGAAGAGGAATCGCGCCTTCTTTCAGCGTCGAAAGGTATCCATTAGTATTAATTGCACGGTCTGGTACCACGCTTCCAGTTTGGATTAGTGTCTTCCCAACAAGTATCTCTTTTCTGGTCTTTTCTTTATTACTTGGTTCTGTCAGAACGACTCTTCTTGCTGAAATATCGTAATCCAAAACAACGTCCATCACTGCGTTCTAGGAGGATGGTGTCATGAGCTACTCTCACTCGTGCAACAACTCCGTCTAGATCATGGAGCATGCTATATTTTATTTCTTTAGCCATCGATATAAAGACTATTAGAATTACGCTCAAAAGTCGCACTTGGTATTTCCGTGACTGAGATCACCATTTTGTATTTAAAATCCCCTCTTTCCATCAGTTCGTCTTAGTTTTTCTGCTGAGGGGCCCCGGAAGCTCTTTGTAGCTTCTTACACCAACTTATGGCATAGCTTGTGTCACCGCAATTTTGGCAGCATAATTATCTTAATCTTGTTCCCAATACTTTTATAACCTTTTTTGTTAAGACTTTCACATTTGCATTATTCAGTTTTTAAGTATTTTCCGCTAGTTCTCTTATATTATCATGTCTCTTGGGTGCCTGTTTGTCAGCTTATAGGTGCTTCAATTAATGTTGTTGGCTTAGGTAATCCCATTGCTTGTTGTATTTCACAATCATTAATACCGCCAATAAATGCGCGCACAGTTAATACTTCGCTTGTGTATGAAATGCAAACAACACGGGCTACGTCTGTCTTAAATTCTTATAGAGTCTTATCACGTTCTTGTGCTTGATTTCTAAGTTGTCTGTGGTAAACCTCCCGATGAGCATAGCCGTAACGCGTCTCAAGAAGCACAGTATGTTAAAAACAATTAAAGTAGTTGCATTTTCAATTTATAATCATCTGTTTACTCGAACAAATACCTCAAACTGTTTTTAATAATTTATTTACAAATATTAAAATATTATTTATGTATATTAATTATATATATATATATATATATATATATATATATATATATATATATATATATATAATGGTGGTGGCTCTACGCCCCGCGTGGAGCATGGCCTGCGAACTGAGAGGTTAAGGCTCTCATAGGTTCGCTCTCTGCCCGGTCGTTGCGCACCATCTCTGGTGCGGGGCGGTGTGGCAAGCCGCGCCTATGACGACCGCCATTATTACCCCTTGTTCGAGTGAACGCAGGTACTCAATTATTTTTAGTGACTGAGTAGGCCACCCGCCAGGCATCAGAGAGCACCGGGAATTGAACCCGGGTCCGTCAGCATCAGAGCCCGCCCCTCAACCACGGGACCACGCTGGCTATATATATATATATATATATATATATATATATATATATATATATATATATACAATAGTAAATATTACTTGTGTATATTAACAAAATATATTAATTAATATAAAATTAATTTATATAACTCTAGTTATCTACAAAATAATTTAAGTTGGACTGGAACCATTAATTTAGCTTTGATTCTCGACTGACTGTTACTATTTCGCTGTGAGCTATTTATACATTGAAAATCTATTCTGGAGTCTTTTTGTTACATTACTTCTGGAATATTCTCACCAGTACTCGTATGTTTATGAGCTCTTTACGACATATTCGTTAGAATCTACCTAGCACTTAGAAAAAGATATACAATAATGTTCATTTCATTTCTTAGGAAAAATATCAATTCCTAACCGAAATTAAAAACCTTGTTTTTTAACAACCAATTATATATATAAAAATTGCACCAAGATGCTACTAGTGCCTAAATTCTAATGGGAACTGTATAAGAAAGTAATGTGCCTAAAGGTTTTGTGTGCAATAATTGGTTTTATATCTCACTTCTACAGACAATGAAAAAATAAATTTTTTTTTAGATGTATATTTATTAGCAATCAGAACTACTACATTCTATGGGCTAATTGTATATCAGAATTTCAGCTTGAAATGACGTGACGAGAGCTCTTCCAGTGAAGGACTCTCTTAATCCACAAGAACGTCTGCTGGCCAAAGTCTAGGTAGTCGTCGTGAGTGTTTTCTTTCCAGTAATGGTTGAAGCAGCTTATTTGAGTGGGCTGCCAATCTATCGTGGTGGGTTCTACTTCGTAGCTTGATGACATCTTTGACATAGGGAATCCTCAAGTCGTCGTGTAGCGTTTGGTTTAAGACATACCACGGTGCTTGAGATATCATACGTAGCACTTTAGATTGGCTTCTTTGGAGCAATGCTATATTGAATTTGCTTGCGCAGCCCCAGATTTAGATTCCATACGTCCAAATAGGGATGATTATTGTTTTATATAGTAGTATTTTGTTTTATAGGGAAAGTTTTGAGTTTTTCCCTAACAGCCAATAGAGGCCTTTGATGTTCAAGTCTATCTGCTTCCGTTTTTTTGGTAATGTGATCTTTCCATGTTAACCTAGTGTCCAGGTGGAATCCAAGATATTTGATAGATATCGCTCGAGGGAGTTCGACGTTATTGAGAAAAAGCGGAGGACAACGTTCGTGTCTTAGAGTAAAGTTTATGTGCTGTGATTTGTTTTCGTTTATTTTAATTTTCCAAAGATGCAACCAAGCCTGGAGTAGATTTAAGTGGATTTGTACTAGATTAGATGCTATTGCTAGGTCTTCATGAGCTGCTAGTATGGCAGTGTCATCAGCAAAAGTACAGATACTAGTTTAAGTGATTGTTGGGATATCGGATGTATATAGGTTGTAGAGGGTCGGTCCCAAGACGCTTCCCTATGGTACACCTGCTTCTATGGAATGATAGTCTGATTTGGCATCTCCTACTTTGGTTCTAAATTTGGGGTCTGAAAGGTAGGATTTCAAGATGTCGAAATACTTTAGTGGGAGGGTTTCCTTCACTTTATATAAGAAACCTGTATGCCAGACCTTATCAAAGGCCTGTCTAACGTCCAGTAGAACTGAAATACAATAATATTTTTGTTCAAAAGCGTGGTTAATAACTTGGATTAATATATGTGTTTGCTGAAATATAGAATGTCCTGCTCGGAAACCAAATTGACGGGGAGGAAGCTAGGTATCTGGTGAAATATCGGCATTTAGTCTCTGTAGTAATAAGCGTTCTAATACCTTGGACATTGTAGGGAGCAAACTAATTGGACGGTATGAGGTTACGTCATTTGGGTTCTTTTCTGTCTTACTTATTAAGATTATTTCTGCCGTTTTTAGCATTGGAGCCCAGTGCCACAGTCTTAAAATGGCATTAAAAATGTAAGTAGTAAAGAGTATCCCTTTTTTCGGCAATTCCCTGAGCATTTTTGGCATTACACCGTCTTAACTGATTCTTTTCGGATGTTAAGATGGTTAAGTTCGTTCTGAACTTCGTGTGGGGTGAAGGATTTAATTCGAAATGGGGACTGTGGAATGTTGGATAAACTTGTTACGAAGTCATTAATTATATCTTAATTGTTGGGCTTAAAGACAGATGCGAGATGATTTGCAAAAAGATCAGCCTTTTCTTGGTCGCTTCTCGCCCATTTAGCGTTGTGATCAGCAAGATTTTTTATTAGAGCATTGTGTTCTTTTGGTTTTTTCTTGGATTTAATTGGTCTCCAGATAGAGTTGTCGAATATATTTAGACTTGTTACGTAGTCAGTGAAAGATTGTTCACGGAGTTCTCTAAGTTGCGCCTTTAATTGATTGCGAATGCGATTCAGTATATTTTTATCAACGGGTGCCTGGGTTGTATGCCACCTAGACCGTGCCTTCCGTTTTTTATCAATTAAATGTTTTATTTCAAGTGGTATTGATTTTGTGCTATTAGCTATTGACAGAGATGGAGTACTTTCCATAACTGAATGTTTAAGGGTACTTGTGAGGGCATCCAAAGCGTCTTCGACTTCGTTATGGGTTTTGAAGCTTGTTTTTAGATTAATCCGTTGTTCCACTTTATTTTTGGATTTATCCCAGCTGGTTTTGTTGTTATGAAGTTTAGGTGTAAAATTCTTAATAATTACGAAAGTACTAATAGTTGCAATTATCGGGGAATGGTCAGATGACAAATCATAACTAGGAAATACTTCTATGTGTGGTGAGGAGATTCCGTTGGTGATGAAGAAGTCCAACAGATCAGGAGTTTTATTTGAATCACTGGGCCAGTATGTTGATTTACCGATGGACAGAAATAAGTAGTTTTTTTCCTGGATTAGATTAGCTAGCCCACGACCTTTGGTAGCCGAGAGCCCCAGAGAGTATGTTTACTGTTGAAATCACCTCCAGCAATAAATTTGGAGCCGAGTGTGTTGAAGAAGTCCCTGAAGTGGTTGAGTTTCAAGTAGTGCCTAGGAGGGCAATATACTGCAAAAACTGTTATCTCGTAGGAGGACGTTTTGACTTTGAGTGAAGTGGCTTGCAAGTGATTTGTTGCATACTTTGGTAATATGTAGTGACTTATAGTATTTTTTATTAAAATTGCAGTACCTGCATGTGCAGTGTTGTCCGGGTGGTTTATATTATAGGTTAAATAGGATGGAATACGAAAGAAGGATCTGTCGGTAAAGTGCGTTTCGCTAACAAGTAGTATGTCGATTGAATTGTGATGTAGAAAAGTCTCTACTTTGTTTTTGTGTTGAATGATGCCGTTGGCATTCCATTGGGCAATTCGTACAAATTTAGTGAATTTTATTGATGAGCGTTGTAAGCATGGTAAGAATTGAGCTGTTTTGTTGCATTAACTGTTGGAACATATTTTTAAACTCATTTAGAAAAGGGCTGAGAGTAATTGAGTTTTCCTCTGGTGGTTTTTGGTGGTTTTGATTTCTTAGCATATTCGAAATATTACGTATTGGTCTGTTGTACCTGAGTTATTGGTTGTATTCTGTGTCGTGGAATAGGATGTGTTGGTGCTGGTAATTGTTGAATATTAAGTCTGTTGTTGGCATTATTGGGTTGTTTGAGGAGAGTATGGTAGAATTCGCATCCTCTATAGTTGGCAGGGTGGGGATCACCGCATAGTGCACATGTGGCAGGGTTGTTGTTTGGTTTTGTACAGCTTGTGGAATTATGGGCTGCTCCACATTTCACACAGTAGTAAGGTCTGTTACAATATGTTTTAGTGTGACCATATTGCTGACAACGTGTACACTGAGTAAGGCTCTTGGTTTTTCTGGGTGGCTCGACTTGTACTATTCTGTTCTGTATACCTAGTAAATTATATATTTATTTACTGTTATCCGCTGGCTCGAGGTCTACAAAGAATACGTTTAATGGTTCTTTATACACTCTACTTCTTCCATTTAAAATATTCCTGACTTGGTGTCCCTGATTGGCTAGCTCTTGCTTAATTTAGTTTATGTTGGTTGTAAAGTGTAGGTTTTTGATAACTCTGAAAGCACGGTCCTCTTTTGGCTGGTACGTATGGTGAACAATGTTGGCATCTTTCATGTGGTGAATTAGATTCCTGTAGGTTTCCGGAGTATGACAGTTTATTTCTATGGTGTTATCTGTTAAAGTTTTTGTGTTAAATTGTTCAGTTTCCGGAACTGTATTTAAATTTTTGACCATGTCACTGTAGTGTGTAACTCCATACACAAATATCGGAGGAGGTTTTATGGTTGTATTGTTTACTTGTCTGGTAAGGGTGCTTTCCTCTTCTTCTACATTTAGCTGATTATATCTGTTTGTTAAAGGTATTTGCGTAGTTTCTTTGATAGGTTGGGGTAGTTTTCTACGTTTAAGACGTTTAACGATTTGCCATTTGTTAGTGTTGGTGGAATTATCGTTTACGACTTCTTGAATTTCTTCGTCACTAGTAGACGTCATTCGATAGAGAATTCTGTCGTTGTTGGTTAAAGATTGTGAGGTAGTTGCCATCAAATTGTTGTTGAGATTGGTGGGAGGATACTGATTTTGAGGTAAGTTAAAATTGTTACCTGTTGATAGCGGTTGGCTTACAAATTGAAGATTGGTGGGAAGTGGAAGTTGCATTGGACCAACCTGTGCGTAGTTGATGTTGAATTATTAGGTTGTCCGTAGGCGATGCTTGTTTGTCGATCCATTTCCATTTTTGTTGTTTACTAGCGCTGTTTAATCACAGGTATGTGGCTGAGCCGATGGCGTGGCGCGGTGCAGATGGCACGGCGCATATGGCGCGGCGCGGTCACCGATAGCGCGCGAGAAAATCGCAGGAAACACTCCGAAAACACACTGAATTCGCACGTCTGCACTGCTTCAGCTACAAAACTCAAAAAATAAGCTTGAAATAGTTCTCATAAAATGTGTTTTCTTCATTATATTTCCAGGCTGATAATAGACGTTTTCGACAGTTACGTGTTGTAGTATTCTCTAGCTATTATAAAGCACTTATTGAAAAAATTAGTTAGCTCCAATGTAAATCTATTCCGTTAATTTATTGTTAAAATATACTATAATACAAATTAAAAATATAAATAAAATATATAAGTATGCATCAGTACATCATCATTTTTCTTATATATTTCAATTTGGTAACCATTGATTTATTTTTACATTATTTAAGCTCCCTGGTTCCCATAGTCTTTAAACGATTTCAAATAAAAAAGTATTTCAATTTAAGATACCCTCTAAGGTTTACATAATTCCCAGTAGCAGCCTGTACTCCCTGAGCTTGTTTTGGAAGAAAAGTTTACAATTAAGGTCCATGAATTAACAGAATTTGGGGAACTTTAGGCGTAGTTGTGCATTCTCTGTAAATATATTGTTCTGAAACAATTATTTCAAAGAAAATTCAAGTTTTTAAATTACAATAAGAATACTTACCTAAATCTGACATGTACTTCAACTACTGGCTTTGTTTAGAAAAATATTTGATATTTTTAGCGAATTAAAACTTAATTTTCTTTTTTCTGGATGTTGCGAGAGATATGTGCAACTAAATTAAAATTCAATAATACAATGTGCTAACAATGGCAATTTATGACTGCATTGAAGTCTTAAATAACGAAAAATGCAGTTGGTGAAAATGAACAGTTTAATTCAGCTAGTGTAGCATACAGATTCGTATGCACGGAGTAGGAATAATTACGTCCAAAGTTATCTTGTTACAATAGTTCGTATGCTAGCAGATAGGTGTTACAGAAACGTGGCCATTGTAAAATACAGTCTCTAGCTAGAAAATTCAATACCTATTCATACAGCATCGAATAATAACTGTGCCACTTTGGAATAGCAATTAGCAATCGGTTCCGCACTCTCCTAAACAGACTTTTAAATTGGAGAATTAGTTGGCATACAAAAAGATTCAGCCAGTTCAAAACCGAAGATTTCGAAAATGGAGACAGAGCGGAACATTACACAATGTATATTTTAAACACGCAAATTAAAGCATACCGGAAATTGGTGTGATATCGGATGAGCATCGTTACTCAAATAAAATGCATGATTGATTCTTCGGCAGGACATGCACGGAAATTGTAATTTTAATAACAAATTAATCGCACAGCCTGAATGACGTGGTTATTCCCAGCATAAATACGCCCTTTAAAGATATAAATTGGAAACATTCTCATTTCACCGAAATATTCACTGATCAAGAAACGTAGATTATGGTTGAGTTTGTTTTAATGTTCTACTTAAATAAACAATTAAAGTTTATATTATCAAAAACACATTTAAAAAAATTATTTTAGCTATTTAAAAAGTTTATTAACTGTGTTAATTAGTAGGACTACCGTCATAAGGCTATTCTGATAAATATTGCCCTTAAATTGATTTATTTATTTACAAGAATCAAAGATAAGTTAAACCTTCTAGCAATTTAAACCTTCCTAAGTGTTTATGATCAATAAATAACATACCTATAAGTATTTATATCAGAAAATAATTAATTATCCACATTTAATAGTGAGGAATCAGCAAAATCATTGATATCCAAAGTTAGTTCCCTAACAAGAAAATTTAAACTAATGAAGTAGATTTGAGCTTTTTTAAGACGACACACTTTAAAACTACAAATTGTATACCAATGCTACAAAATTCTGCTTTACTTTTATAAATTACATAACATACATTACTTTTAAATTAGTTGTTTTCAAGAATTTCTGCATTTATCAACTGACAGTTTGTTCGAATAAATTTTTGAAATACAATTGTAGTATAAAGAGGGCGATGTTAAAATCTCTGAATCTGAGGCATTCATTAATGAAGCCTGAGCAAACTTATAGAGCATAAGATACTAATCAAAAGTTTCAATGGGCTCAACTTTGTAAGTCGTAGGCTGGACTGAGCTACAGGCCTTAGAACTTGGACTCAATTTTATACTTAGATTTTAGCCCATAAAAGGTGTTTCAGATCCAATAACGTGAAATTTTGACGAATAGTAAAATTACAGCTTTATTTAGACGGACTAATAATTTTCCGACCAATTCTATTGTTTAATATCTCTCCTCTGTTTTTTTTCTTTACTACTTAGTTTAAGAAAATATTTACTAGCTTTTCTTTGACGTTAGGTAAGTAAAGATCGTTGCATCATATGCAGTACTACCGGAGTCACGTGAACTCCAAGGAAATTGGCTCTACAATTACCAGAGTCGAATGACCGCTGTCTGAACTATAGGGGAAGTCAAACCTTCAAACTGGAGGGCCATACGCATATAGGACAGACATCACTGTATCGAGATTCTTAAACAGCTTTCCGGGAACTATATATTTTTAGAAAAACATTCGCTTAATTATACTCTAGTTTTAACCTTTGGTTGTGCTAATATAGAGCCCCAACTTGGATGCTATTTAAACAACATGTGATTTGCTAGGTTCATAAATGATTTTCCTAATTCTTTCAAAAATAATTAATTTACCATAGGCTAGTCAAAATTACCAAAGTATTTCATTGATTACTAATAGAGAATATCCATTATTAAGATCCTTCTATACCGATCATACTTAATAATATTAGCATAGAAAATATGGATCAACAGGAAGCCAGTACAAGGGCGGTATACTGCTGTGTAGGATATTCTTAAAATACAAGCGGAAGGAAAAGTTAATGTGAATATTGGTGAAGACAATCTACAAGCCGTACTAAAGAATTATAGATGGCGAAGAACTGCAGTAAATATAAGGGATAAACCGCCATACAAATACATCTGTTTCTCATGCATGCTTTGAGAAAAGCCAAGACAGAAGGTTGTTGCAGATGATGTGGGTTCAACAATAAATTTTTCCTAAATGAAAACAAAGTGCACAACATCATTCTGTATATTCAATTGGAAACGCGCTTAATTTCGCTTTTAGAAAGAGGAGCGTTTAAGAATTCCGAAAAAAAAGAAGGTATACATCCCAGGTGGCGCAAGATATTGCGAAAACGATAGACTTGACTGGAAAACAGAACTAGAACTAAAAATTAATTTTGCTAACCAAATTCTGAACACCTTCTCTGAGTCAAGCTCTATGTATACTATATAGTCTAAGTTCTAAGGCTTAGCTCAGCCTAGTAATAACCTACGATCAGCATGTTACTTGATCAGCATGTTAAACTCCATAGATTAGCGTTAGTTGAGTTTTGAACACCTTTTCTGGACTAAGATCTAAATATACTATATATAGTCCAAGTTCTAAGGCTTGTAACTCTGCTCAAAAACGACTTAGAGAGGCCATTGACACTTTTGATGGGTGTCCAATGACTTATAAGCTTTGATCAGTGAAGGCCTAGATCCAATTTAAACATGATTTTTAACGGCGTGTCACTATAGTCTTTGTCAGTTCTCGGTATTTCTTCGATAAGCTATCAATAAATATACCATAAATTTATTTATTTTATTTTGCAAACTTTAATTTAGCGTCTAGCGTTTAGAAAGTGAGTACAAAATCCATATCTTTAAGAGAAAACGTCATTTTAAGAAAACTTAATGAAGCTTTTCCTTTCTTTAAGATTTTATCTTTTAAATTTAACACACAAAATTATTATGACCGGGAAGGAGGAAAAATATTTTAAACCACATTTTATTAATTTTTTAAAATAAAGTATTAGTTACATATTTGCATACAAAATAACCACAACATACAAATAGGATGTCTTAGACTTTCGCTACGTTTAAATAAAAGCATAAACATATTTAACGATTGTGTGGTTTTATATTTTAGTTTGAGAGTGGTTTAAATGAGTTTGTAACCACATTTCTCCATTTCCTGGACAAAGTGTTCTGTTTATTTTCTTCAAAAATTCAATAATATTCCTTTTTATTTGGTGCTCCAGAGAGCATTTTAATTTCCATTAATTTTAATATATCTGTTGTTAGTGACTTTAATCTGTGCGTCAAGAAATTGTTTTACAATAACATAAAATTTAGAAAATTCTTAATATTTTAACTATTTTACATTAGTTCTGTTAGTTTGTTTTTGTTGTTGTTGTGGTAGTGGTGTGGTAAACAAATTATTTGTTCTTATCTTCTTCTAATTTTTCTTATCAGTTAGTTCCTCTTCATCAGTATAGAATTCAACTGTCTCTTTCCCTTTGGTGTTGTTAGACAGCTTATTCTCTATATTTTTCTTTTTATACATTTTATGTTTTTATTTTGTTGCAGCTGGAGTTCGTTCATCCTGCTCGAGGCACTTACGTTTTTGTTCTCCGAAAATTTCCAATTAAAGTTGCTGTTTATTTTGCGACTGTTGATCATTTTCTTAGAACAACGCATTATTTGTTGTCGTGTATTAAGATCACCAGATATTACTCGCATACAATGCTACCCGTCGATCACTTTCCAGTAAAAAAGCTCTCGATATTTGTTGAGAGTTCAAAAAACCAACGAGTATTCTTGCTGGTTAAATACATTTTTAAATGTGCTAATGACTATTGTTTCTCTACATTATTAATTTATATTCGCTGATACCTATTCCAAAACCACCTGGTTTTGGAAATAATAATAGCGATGGTACTTTTCAGCCCTCCAAAGGTAGACAAAATGTGCAACAAATTTAATGAATGTTTCTAATCTTAAAAATATTTTAAAATACAATAAACTTTATGCTAGTTTTAATATAGCAGATAAAGTTTTTGTTTTAAAGCCGTATATTATAAAATTATTTTTCTGTAGACAATCTAAAATTAATAGAAAGAGAAACGTAATAAATGTCTCTGTGGTACAAAAAAAGTAGTAGGAAATTATTTAGAATGTTGGCTTACAAAGAGCGAATATTCTATGGGCTAATAGGAACAAAAGTAACCAATACTGTGTCTAATAAGAAATACGTGTATCTTGTACATTTTTACGCATAACAATATGATGATTATTTCATAGACTTTTTAAACTTATAAGATCTGCACCTGGAACTTCTACTAATTTAGAGAATGATCTAAGACGAACTGAATCATTGAAATTTTCTAATTTATGTCTAGTTGTACAAGCGTCTTGCATTTTGTACTGACTTTACAGAATTTAAATAACCGCGTAGCGTTGACGTAGTTCTACAGCAGTTGGTAGAAACGGGAGTTTACTCGGACTCATGAACAGGTTCGCGAAGCAATTTTTTGTGGCTAATGATACAAGTATTCCAATTTACGGCACACTTAAGATTAACATTTGCTTCTTGCTCTTTGGGTGGAGTTTCATGATAACTAAGGCCGACATACGGAATGCCTTTCTGAATTTTTTGATTTTGTTGCACTCCTATTTAACCCGAAAAATAGAGGCCAACACGTAACCACAGACTAATCCATGGCTAGAGTGCCGGGAAGCAATGACGCAATATTGACAAAAATGTGGTCCCTCAATCAACGTACCACGAGTTGTTAAACACAACATGCGTTACCACATCAAAGTGACGTCGGGGCCACTAGTTTGCAGCAAACCTCGCCGCTTCGCTCCAGGCAGGTGGAAGCAGGTGAAAATGGAATTCGGCTAGATTTACAGGAGGGGGTAATAAGATATTCGAAGAGTCCATAGCCACCACCGCTCTATATGGTAGGCAAGAAGGATGACAGCGTTTATCCCGGCGGCAATGATTGCACCCTTAACTTCTATGCAGATCCGACAGATATTCGTCACTATACATCCAGAAGTTCGTTACTACAGTAATAGTAGTAAAAAAATAAAAACGAAACAATGCTTAATATTACCTAAAAATTTCCTGCAACTTTTCAAATTATTTTGTAATAAATATATGGGCAAGTAAATTATTTGACCCAGATTACTTTTTTGAGAAATTATTAAAGTCAGTTTTATTTTTTATTACAAATAGATTCACATACTTTTTTAAAAAACGTGAGTGTATTATGAAAAAATAAAACGACAGTTTCTATTCTCAATTTAAATTTTTTATACAATTTAAAATATTGGTAAGATAAAAGCCAGTGCCACATACAGTTCTAGCTGGTATGATACAGATTGCTTTCTGTACAATACTTTGCATTTAGCTTCGTTATTGTGATCTAGTTTTTCTTTATAGCCATTTGTTATAATCAAGCAAAAGTTTTGATTAATGTTTTCAATAAGATGAATGTTCCTAACAAACAGTTGAAATATAAATTATAAAACATTGTCTTAGGTTTAAGCATAAGAACTAGCAGTCCTTAATAGATACCTTATGTTAACGAAGTATTTTACCTGTTGAATTTCTTTGACATTACCAATTTTTTGAATATAGTTTAGATTCAAAACATTGTTGGACACTTTCTTTATATTCATCTACAAAGTTTATTCTACAATATTGCCGTGGCCACGCTGTTTCTACTTTAGGGTCGCCATTGGTGTCATTATTTTGCTGTAATATCAACGACCCTCCAAGTAATTGCATATTCTTTTTTGGATTTTTAATATTAATTTTAAACTGCATAAAGCCTATTATAATAAAATGTATAACTAATTTTTCGTATAAAAATAACATTTGTGTAATAAAAAAGTTAATTTGTTTCTTTTAACATTGGAGTTTAAGAAGAATATTCTACACTTTATTTATCTAGAACATAAAAATATCTATAAATAAAGGAACATACCGCATGCAATAACATATAAGTTGTGTTTAAATTACTATGTACAGTAGGTATTAATATAGATGTAATTGCGTATATTTATCTGTATCTGTAGATTTTCGCTAATTTTTTTCCTCAACCTTTTCTTCCTTTTTTACTGTAGGAGAGGCAAGTCATTTCCAGCTATTTTACATAACAATCAATTGTTTACAAAAGGTAAATGAAGGAATATTCTCAAATACTACGTCTTATTGCTTGATGGCATTGATGTAACGTATTAATCTACTCTCCACTAAGCTTTTATTTTAATAATAATTTAATTACACACAACTGTACGTTAAATTGTCCGTTAGCCTGCAAATATAATTTTGGTAAGTTATCCAAGATGAATAACTACTGTTAAGGTTTAAAGCACATCTACGATCAGGTTGACAGGCACCGAATAGACAATCATTTCTGTTGCTCTAAAATGTCAAGTTGACAAAAATACTAATAATAGAATACGACAACTAATTTACAGGTAATACACAAAGGCATAGTTGGACAAATTGCAAGAATTTGTTCTTTATAATAAAAATAATTACAAAGTTCTCAAAAGAAAATTTAATTAAATAAATGGAAAGGCTCTTATGGCAGGTGTTTTGATGCATCGAATTCTCTACGGGAGGAGGTTTACAAGTCGGTAAGACAATTTGAAAACTTACGCAAGGAGAAATTTCAGTTATTGTCCAGCCTTGGCTTCTCATGGTTTTTGTTGAGATCAGAAAATAATTTTGAAATATTTATAAGTCAAATGCCATCTGCGCACCCTGCAAGTCTAAAGAATTTATCGAAGATTAGTCAGAGAACATACTACAAGAAGGACCTGCACTATGTGCTCGCGAGAATTAATGCAAATGTATGTATGTTAGCCTTACTAACGGAATTTACAAAAACGACTAGAATAAAAAGACCGCATGGTAATATACAATCTTCTAAGTTTTAGCAACTACAGAAGAAAAGCACACTTACAAAATTAAATCGTAAACAAACGATAATCAACTTTTTTAAACATAAACTTACCAAAAAACCAACATTGCTTTCAGTAAAAGCCGTGCTAAGTCGCCTACCCAGAGCGGAATTAAATGCTCTACGTGAAAGAATGACGACACCATCATCATCTTACTATTAGATAAAGATAATGCCACAGTTATGCTGTGACAGGAGAACTACATGAAGAAGAGCAGTTCGACCGCTCGATAAATACTAACACCGTGCTCAAACGCGATCTTACAGCATGACTAATGCGTGACATGAGCAACTTGATAAGAAGTTCCTCTTTGAAAAAAATAATAACTTCAGAGGCGCTGTCTCCAAGAATATAGGGGCTTCTCAAAAAAGCATGATGTATCACTGCGAACTATTGTCAGTGTCATCGGCGGTCTTATTTACAAACTGGACAAACACTTGTCCATCTTACTATAACCACACATTTGATTTATCAGTAGTTACATCAAGGACTTCGCATACTTTGGCAACACAATTTAAAACATCCAGTTCCGGGAACAAGACCTAATGGTCAGTTTTAGTGTAACACCCCTATTTACCAAAGTTCCGATCTAAAATTCTGTGAAGACAATTTTATTTAATGATATTTTGCAGTTGCTTCGACAGGGTCTTACGTCTATTTACTTTGTTTGACTAGACGTATAATACAAACGAAAAGACGGAGTAGTGATGGGAAGTCCACTCAGCCCTGTACAGCAAACTACTACCTGGAGAAATTTAAAGACATCGACATCAACACAACACTATTAGAACCCGAGATATGGTTAAGATACGTCGATGACCACAAGCTACTGAGAAACGACAAGAAGACACTATTGCAATTTCTTAAACACTTGAATTTTATACACTCAAATATACGGTTTACCATGGAACTGGAATCGAACAATAGAGAACATTTAGATCGGAGAATAGACAATTAAACCCAAGAATATGGGCTAATATCTTCACAGGCAATCAAATCACCAAGCAAGTCAAAACAGAACAATTATAAAAACATTGGTAGATCGGACACAAGAAATATGGCAATTTCAGCTTTTAAATAAAGAACTAAAACATCAGAGACAAGCCTTACAAAATACAATCCAAATTAGTCTTGGTAGACAAAGATTTTTTACCTTATATTAACAGACTTACGGACAAATTAAAATAGAAACCATCTACACTACTACCACTAAAATACAGAACCTGCGCTGATTAGCCTAATATACAGGAAACCCATAGGATACACCAGTGGCATATAGTATACTCTCTTTGTGTGAGCAGGTTTTTAGTGGGACTAAGGGTCGTATGATTACTACCAGTATAAAGGCACACTAACGACACCTACACTTCAATCAACCCGAAACGTCAGCGTTGGCTCAAAATTCCTTGGATAGTTCTGGTCATTTATGTAATTGTAAAAATTATTATCCGAGATTATACAGAGAGGAGTTGTAAATTTACAAATATAAAAAAAAAGACATCTATGTAATGAAAAAGCGAGTAACATCAGCAAATGCCGAGATAGTACTTACAACTAGCTGATTTATGTCAGCAGCAACAACAGCCTCCCACTAACATCTCTACCACACGCATACGAGTATAAAAACAAAAAGATATAGGGCAGTAACTCAAATTTCAGAAGTTTTGGATGAAACGTCAAGAGTTTTTGAACTCCGACCACGACTTTATAACCCGAGAACCAACCACACGCTGCATTATTGAGACTTGTTCTACATCGTTTTGATTTGGATATTTTACAGTTCTCTTTAAAGTAGTTTGCGTAAAGGGAAAGAACTGTTTCTGTGCATGTTTTGGTAGGTACATATTTGCGGATTGAGAAGCAATACAACAATCTCTACAAAGCATTTTGAAAGTAATTTGCATAAACAATTATATTTAATAGGCAAGTGTTACATTTATTATTTTTTATTTTATTTATTTATCGATTATTCAAATGCTTAATTATATTAATAATAATGGATTTACATTTTGCTTTCATAAAAACCAGCGGAAAAGCTGTCCCTACATGATATTTATTTTTTTCTGGTATATTTAAAGTTGTTTTTAATATTTAGTGAATATTAACAATCAGAATCATTACATTAAATTCTATGAGTTAATTGGATGTCTATAATAGTAACATGAATGGAATCCATCCATCGACTTTATTCCACTTCTTGGAGCTATTCTACTTTTAGATCAATCGGCCATTTTTTCTTGCGTAGTCTTCTGACGCATTTGGATGCGCCTGTAAACTCAAGAAGTGCCTGCTACTTCTTTTGGTGCATTCTTCTTGGACTGTAGAAATTCCGAGGTCTGTATGTAGTGTCAAGTTACTTACATACCAGGGGGCATTTGCGATCATTCTTAGTGTTTTGGACTGTAGACGTTGTATGATGTTTACATTTGATTTGCAAGAGCAGCTCCAAAGATTGATACCATACGCCCATATTGGAACAATTATTGCCTTGTAGAGTAAAAGCTTGTTCCCTTTTTTGGTTTGTAAATTATTATAATAGTACATAAATGTAGGTAGGTATGTTTTTTCTTTAATTTATCAAAATCTTTTGTTTTTAACATATTTGGTGCGAGTTCTGTTGCAGACTAGAACATTTAAAATACCACATTTAAATCGTACTTTATGATACGCTTTTGAATTCATAATTTGAATTGT
Source organism: Sinelater perroti (assembly GCA_036346155.1). Lineage (NCBI taxonomy): Eukaryota > Metazoa > Arthropoda > Insecta > Coleoptera > Elateridae > Sinelater > Sinelater perroti. The sequence goes on along the minus strand of JARFIY010000013.1, from coordinate 5,673,242 downwards.
ATTTTTCGTTTAGCTTCCACAGACTTTTATTGAATCTAAGAGTTTCTGTTCCCATAAGCTACCCACGTTAAACGAATCCACTAATTAAATTGTTATCTACTTGCATATTGCAAATGCCATGTAAGTTGTTCGGCTGCATTGCGTTTTTCTGCTTTAAAAATTTTCCGGTTGCAATTGTTTGCATTTTATATTTATATGTAATAATTTTAATTGTCTCGATTTGCTGATCTTTTTGCTGCCCTAATTTGCATAACATTTCCCCTTATCTGAAACTGCCTCCTCTTATTGCCTCTTCATTGCCTTTGGAAGGAAAGCATTATTTTTTGCTTGTTCTGATGAATCCACATTTGCAGGTCGTCTCCACCAAACAACTGTTTTGGATAACCAGCCGCCTCTAAAACTCGCATTCTTTATCTTTATTATTTCTTTATTAGTATTGGCGTTTAACTATAATTTTTACTTTGCCTTTATAGAACTATACAAAAATCTCAATTTTAAACTAACAAAAGTTGTTTTAAAGATCTAACATTAAAAACCTAAAAATTATCGGAATATGTACATTCGCAGAATAAAATGTGACATTTTAGTTCTTAGTAAACTCCAGCAATTAATTTCATAAATTTTATAAAACAAATATTACTCTTTACATTTTTTCTGTTTATGTATTTTCTATTAGAAGCTACAAGTTGCTGTCACAATTCTATCGTATTCCACCCCCTCATTCTATACTGTACATACTTTTAACGTGGTTTATTTTTTTAGTGCTCAGATTACCCAAAAACCACCACTCCTCGCAAATAATAAGGGATTACTGTATCGTGTGGCTAGTTCTCGGGTTACTGTATCCACTTTATATATCAATTTCACAGAAATAATTTTAAGTTACATAATTACTAGCAGTGGTACAAATCCTAATATTTTTTCTATATATTTTTAATAATTTGGTGGTTGTTTAAACAAAATTGCGCAAAATGAAGCACTACATTAGTTTTAAATAGAATTTTAAATTAAACTTTGTTTAATTCCGTTACAATATTGAACGCTTTTGTGACGATTCTTAAAACACATTCACCTAATTAGTGGCATTTGCACTTTGCTGACAACGGTAGGTGAAATTTGAGTATTCCAGGTATTGGTCTTTTTACTTCAATATTACGTACACGGCATCAGGGTGGGCGACAAAATTACGAAGGCAATAATCCCGCTTTATTAAAAGCGAGCCTTTCTGCAAATATTCACGTAAGTTTCTTATAAAGCGACGAAATGATATCGCTATTCATTGGCAAATTACGACGAATATTAAAAACAAATAAGACATCCTATTTGCGACAACAAATATATCTGCAATTTCGAACATTCTTTAAACAAAAGAGGTAAATATCGTGAAAATTTTGTTTCCACCTTTCGAGAGTTATTTGTTAGCGGAGGACTCCACATTAAAATTTAACGAAAAAGAATTGCCGTGCAATCTAGCCCACTATTGTGCGTTATCACAACAATAAATGAGTGGAAATAGCGCAGGTATTGTTAACGCGCTCTTGAATCATTGAAGGTGTAACAATGGGTCTCCAGGAGCAGCAGTTGTCTGAAACCTTTTTTCTTCTTGTAAATTCCACAATAGCGGTGCGCTGTCCGTTTTGCAGCTAACTACGGACGCGAAGTTGAACAAGGGATAAAAATCCAACAAAAACACTTTGAAACAAAGGACATCAGAGATTTGCTCAACCGATGGCTGCTTTGTATTCTGCGCGATGAAGTGACATACGGGGTCAATTGTGTGTTCGATTGCCGGCCAACGAGGGATGAACAGCGACCACCGGCCGCTGAAAACGAGCGAGCGAGCATCGTTTCCTGCTCTATCAACGGAATTAGGTAGACGGCAGCCGTTCATTAATATGAATGGGGCAGCTTCTCCAAACTATAGTAGACGCACCTGTCTCAGAGCTTTAAGATTTCCCTAGAAGTGTTGACGTACTGAGGATTCTGCGGGCTTTCGACTACAACCCAGAACTTTACAACAATATATACACATACATAAATTGACCAACTAAAACAGGAAATTGTTTTCGAGTTATTCTATTAGTTTATCTATAAACAAAATTAATATTATTTAAACTTTAAGCAAGATGTTTTTTTATCACTAATTTATTTATTTTTACATTCCTATTAATTTTGCTGCTAGTTTTTATTTGTCGATTTTCAATACATGGAAAACATCTAGTTCAAACTTACATGATGATAATTTTATTATTTGTTAATGAAAGTGCAGCATAATAATTTTATTTGCGAATATACATTTACACTATTATTAACAATAATATTCTTGAAAACAAAAATTGGATATTTAAAAACATTAGACATTTACAAATTTAAATAACAAAAAAAGGAAATTTTATGTTATTACAAGGAACATTCAAAAAATAACTTTTAATTTAAAGTTTTGCCGCTGTAGCACTGCAGTCACGGTAATGCGCATGCGTGTCTTATTTATTGATCCGCGGACAAAATGCTGATACACACGCTTTGTATTATATCAGTAATGTTTAAAGAACTTGAAAATCTTGCCGCGATAAAAATTTGTTTTTTAATGCAGAGAATACAAAGTCAGCTGAGTTTATTGTTATATTTTTAATGTTTATAAAGATAAAGTAATAATAATAATAATAATAATAACTCTAATAGTTTGGAAATAAATACGAGATTGAATAAAAAGCACATTAATTTCGGTAGATACAACTTAATGCTTAGTCATAACGAGTGTCAAGACGGAAAAATTGAAGAAATACTGGAAAGTCTGGATTTCAAAGTCTATTTAGTCATTTTTACATAATTTTCCTGTACAAATTGTATTTCCATTTAAGCATAATAATCTTTATTTTAAATAATTCTTGACCTTAGTTATCAATTAATATCTGCCAAATCAAATTTTATCTCTCAAAGGTGTCCCTTCAGCTTCAAGATTTAATAAAATAAAAATCATTGTAAATTTATATTTGTAAACGGAGATCGTGTACATAGCACTATTTTTTGTTTTATCTCAAAGTTTCTAAATTAACTTAAAAAATATTTTTTAAAAATTGTGATGCCATGTTCTAAAGCATCTTTTACATCTCAAAAAATAACTATAACCTTGTCTGTTAAAGAGTAGACTCGTAATTTACAAAATTTATGTCTGATTTTGGACCCCAAAAATAATCTTCTTAAGCTAATGTCCATTAGTAAGTAAAATAGAATTAAAGAAGATCAAAATAAATTAATTTAGAATGTATGACAGAAGGGTTTGCCTGACGTAATAAAGCAAATTAATTAAAAAATCAATCAAATCGATAAAGACAAATAAAGTACTAGGAAATGGTGAGATAACTACCCACATATTTATGAAGACGGATCAGTTATAGCACAGTTGTAAACCATTGTCGGAATTGCACTATTTTATAGTTTAGGGTTCCATCCTGGAATTAACCAGTAATTTAAATTTATTTAAAAAAATTGTCTAGAGAATATTTATTTTTATAATGATTGTTAGTTGTTATAACACCAAACAGCACTAATCGATTATTGACTTTTAATTCAAACAAAAAAGAACTAAAAATTACATTGTTTTCAAAACGTTATAAATAATTGTAAAGAAAATGTAGCCAAAAAATAAAGCATGAAATATAATCAAACTTATTGAAAAAGCAATGGTTAAAAAATATACATACTTGATGAAGTAGAAATAGCTATTTTTAATAAGAGAATATGCAAGAGAAATGTTCTCCGTTTCAGTATGGTTCTGAACGTTTGTTTTAAGGGTACTATGCAAATACATAGAGTAGTTATTATTTAAATTTATAATGATAAATTTAAAATAGAATATTGTATAAGTAAATAAAATATAAGTGGAAATATTTTTTTTACATTCATTGTGTCATAAGAATGCAAACATATGAAGTAATTTTTCTACATAATTTTTTGTCAGAAACGTATTTTTCCTATAGATATACAGCTTCTTAATGTCGTTATCGTAAAATAAAGGTGGTTGTGAGACCAACCAATCGCAACAGCAACATTATTGTCAAATCTCTGACCCCCAGGCTTCTTTTAGTAGTCCAGCCAAATGATATCGCAGAGTAACAATTCCAGACTATAAGGAGGGTGCTTCTGTATAGCTAGGGATAAATTTTCAACTTCTTGTTGAGTTTGAATAGATATATAGGATCGTGCGTTATCGTGGAGCACAATAACAGTTTTGGTTAAAAATCTTGATTTGTTCAATAATTAACCAAAAAAATAATTTATTCCCGAAAAGGCAGCGAACAATGTTAATATTTTTCTCAACCATGCTGGTCATTCGGTGACGTCGGTGACGTCGGTGACCTATATTATAACTTGCTTCTAGTCAGCCCCCCAAAAAATAAGTCTTTATAGGTGTTGCAGTCAAATTATGCTTTCAATCTTCTGAAAATCTGTTGCGTAATATACGAAGGCATCTTTTGCTCTAACATAGTGACAACAGCTAAAGATGTGGTCATTCGAAGTACCCCACAGGAGAAATCCTCTTCATGTCATTATTTCTACAACGCTTGGAAATCTTACTTCTCTCCATTTATTTCACGGCGCGTAAATAGTATATTCCAGTTAATATTTGATTAGCAATTGTTCATTTAGTTTGGCAATTTCTTAATAGTATGACATTAATGTGCCATATCTCAATTTTTCAAATGTGATATAGGGCAATATTGACAGTTGTAGTCTACCAAGTAAGATTAAATGACAAAACTAACTAAGCGTCTGCTTTTCTGTGTCTGGGTTATAAATTTAATAATTATACAATTCCTGTTTTAATCAAAATAAGTCTTTACAAGTCATACTGGTTGCGAAGTAACTAAGCACGTTTTTGCATAACAAATATTCCAATCGCAATGATTGAATGCTGTCTAAAAAAATGCGGTTACGGATAACACACGATTAATATTTTATAGTTATTTATAACTATCCAAAAATTTTAGTTAGTATCGGAATGATATACGCAAGCTTTGGATTAATTTACTTGTGAATATAGTCATCGTAAGATTTTTTTGTTTCTTAGTTAGATGTCAAAGTACACACGCTAAAAATAATTGTAATTAACAGTACTTAGCCTTAAAAAAATATTTTGTTTGAGAAAAATTATCTTATATTATTAACTCGCTACGAAACAAATCAAATGTAAACAATAGGTGATGCAAACAAAAACATTTCAGAAAATAGAAAATGCCCCAGAAAATTAAGAGTACAATCTTTATCTAATAAAAACTGTAACTTTTGAACGCATAATAATTAGAATGACTGTACAGAAAAAGGTATAAAGTCTATAGAAACAAATTAGAGGGATAATAAAAATGAATGTCGTAGAATCAAAGAAATTTGTTGAAACTGTTGTTAGACTGCTGCTTTTTGTCATATATATATAGAACAAATATAACCAACAGCCAAAGGAAAAACACCAAAGGTTTATGTGAAAAACTCAAATTTAAATCTGATATATCTACAAAGTCTAAATTTTGCAGAAAATTTAAGCTATGTGCAACAATCACTGAACACATGGACAACAAAAATTGAAAACAAGAATATGGAACTAAATATAGAGAAAAGCAAAACACTACATATGACTAAAACAGAAGTAAAACAGAAGAGGAATATAAATATAACTTTTAAATAACAGTGGTTAGGATTAGATTGCGTAAGAAAATATGAATACCTAGGAATAACAATAAGAAATATTAAACAAGAAATCTTGGGTAGCATAGAAAAATACTCTATCAGATGAACAAGTTTGTTCTAAGCAAAGGCGATCTAAACGCAGAAGCATATGCATCTGAGAGCTTGACTATACAAGAAAAACATAAAAGCAGATTAAGAGCATTGGAGATGAAATATCCAAGTAAAATGAGAAGAAGCGTAATGAGAAACAACGTGATAAGAGAAGACTTAGACGTACATCCATTAAGAGAAACTATAGAGAAAAGAGAAATGAAATCATGCAATAAGAATAAATAAAAGAAGAATACTAAAAAAAGTTATAAAGAAGTCCCCAAGGTAAAAAAAACAGAAAACGCCAAAAACACAATGGAATGGAAAAAAAATTTAAATTATTTTTTAATCGACTTTGCTCTTATCATATTTTTAAATCCATTATATTGAAGAAAAAACAGTATTTAACAAATAAATGTTCAAAAAGAGAATTAAAAAAGAGAGACGGTAACTTTGATATAAACAAGAAGATTAAGAAAGCGGCTGAATTGTAGAATACTAATAAAGTAAATGTGTTATTAGATAAAAAAAGTTATAATTAACATGGAAGATAAACTAACTAGATGGAAACAGAGAAAAACCTATGTAGAACAGATACAGAACCGACCCTGATGCAAGACCCGAACTACTTGATTATTAGTAGAAGAATATCTAGAAACGTCAACAAATTGGTTTTATAGCATATACAATTTAGGCAATATTCCAGAAGATTAGTTAAACTCTATATTTATATCTTTACAAAAAAAATCAATTCAAAATTATGTAAATACCACAGAACGTTAAACTCAACGTATCGCATATCGAAGTTCTTTCTTTATATAATACATAACCGTATATCTAGAAAGCTAGAAAAGAAACTTAGCAGAACAGAATTTGGCTTTTAAAATAATCTATATACAATAAAACCTCTATTTACCAAAGAGGTAGTAATTGAGGAACGTTCTGATGCCAATCAAGAGGTTACTGTATTTTGTAAACTATAAAATTTTTTTTGACATAGTTCAACATGGAAAGCTGATAACTATCCTACAACAAGCAAATTTGGATGACAAAAACTTAACAATTATACACAATTATGCATTATTGGAATAAAAGAGCCAGAGTAAAAGTAGATGATCAAACAACTAATAAAATTTAAAGTAAGACAATTATGTGTGCTATCACCACTCTTGTTCAACACTTACTCAGAGAAACTTTTTGAAGAATCTCAATCAATATCCAACTGATCAATATTTTAGATATGCGGATAATACTGTACTTATAGCAAGCACAGAAGAACGGAGTAGTCGATTGCGGTGCAGAATATGGTATGAAGCTGAATGCTAATTAAACAAACATAATGGTTATAAGTAAACAAAACATACCTAACTTATAATTATACGCTAATGGGGTGACCCTATAAAAAGTAAACAAAACTGTTTATTTAACATTAACATACATTAAATGAAAAATGTAATATTTCAGTTGAAATAAAAATATACATTAAAAAAGCAAGAAGTAAAAAAAAATTTTATGTAATCCAAAATTAAGTTTGAAGGTAAAAACCCGTGACCTCCAATGTCACATATTTCTGGTGTTATAAGGGGTGAGACTGCTATAAAGCGTTTAGAATCCTTTGAATACCGGTGCTACAAAAAGACGCTCCTAATGTTATGTATATATAACATATCTAATATTGCAACGTATAGGGCAGTAGAATGAGCTAATAAACATTATTATACAAATACAATTTAACTATCTCGGCCACATTATATGACATAAAAATACAAAATTCTATAAGTGTTTGTATAAGGCAAAATTGAAGAAAAAAGAAAACTGGGTTGAAGAGGTACATCATGGATGAAAAATCTTAGACAGTGGGCTGGAACGAACAATGTGAACATATTTTAAACAGCTGTGGACAAAGTTAAATGGGCCAACATAGGGCACAGAGAGAAGAAGATACTTTAGTGCTCATATTCAGATACTTACATTTTATATTGTTAAAAGTAAAAATAAGAAATGCTACAACTCTCTTAAAATTAACATTTCTACGTAATATTGCACTGTAATAGTACTATCTGACTGTTGCGAACATAAAACACACTACATTGCAACTATCCTAAGATAGCTTGGTCAAATATTATATATTACATTGGTTAGTTTCTCACGTATAGTATGCGCCGAGAAATGTATGATTGGCATATCATAGCTTTTGGTAGTTAATTTCAAATTATCAAATGCGCAGCTTAGAACAAATGCGAAATTATATCAAAACAATTAAGCAAAACAAACCGTGAGACAAGTTATACAGTAAATGTATATCCACAAATCATCCCTCGCCACACAAAGTATACCAAAGATTTCAAAGATGAATGGTATTTATCAAAACTAGACCGATGAAGTTGATGTCGCTTACAATAATTAGTGTACCAGTAGAATAAAGCTGTAGTCTATTCGGAATACTGGTAGGCGAGTTTTAACATAGAGGAAAAATTATAGTATATAACACAAAAGGTAATATCATAGTTATGAATTTACAGGTAACAAACATATAGGATATTGATTAGACTAAAACAGAAAATGGATGCTAAAAACAAACTAAACGTTCTTTAACTAAATGCATTTAAGTCGTGCTTAAAAAGTTTGGTGAATGGTCTGATATCTCAACAGTAATATAGGCTAGAAGTATTCATATGCATATGGCTATACAGGAATATTTTGAGAAGTGCTATCTGCCACCAAGGTAAAACCAGAGTTAAACGTAGTCAGTGTAAGAAACAGAATTACAATGCAGAGGAACAATGAGTATATATCAACTTTTGCTACAAATTGAGAAAAACGGTATTGGAGACATGTGAAATGTTGATGCAAGTCCTAAGCAAAAATGTGTTTACGACTGATTCGACATTTTCGTGGCAGAAAGAAAAAAGTTAAAGATGAGCGGCCGATCTACGTTGATAAGCAAAACTCTGCACTGGCAGCTCCTCGTTCAGCCAATAAAAACGTTTCAACTGGTCCAGGTGGCTATACTGAGTCTTCGGCCCCGCAGAAAATTGGCCACATGTGGGTTTGTGAATAGCTTAAGTGGTTCCAAAGTATTTAGGCAGCGTTGTTTAGAAAAGAAGATACTCTTAGCTCTGATATGACAGCGTACGCGTCGACTGGGAGCTCACTTCCGAGTAGATATTGTTACTTAGTAATAGGTGTATAAATAAGTTCTCAGCTTTTTTCTGCAAAATTAAAGTTTTATTTAAAAACAAACAAAAAAAGCTTAAGTATCAAAGTATTCCCCGTTGACATCGATGACCTTTTGCCATCTTTCGGGTAGCTTGCGAATTCTCTGGTGATAGAAGCTCACCGGCTTCGAGACGATAAAGTTATGCATTTTCGGACTTCTTCTCTTTTGAAGTGCGTATCAGCCAAGTGATGCTGTAACGACCGGAATAAATGATAATCGGAAGGGGCCATGTCCGAAGTTCCCAGCCTAACGCGTCTGCAGCTCATTGGTGTTAAATGTTTGAGGGCGTCCAGCGCCTGGTTGATCTTCAAGACTAAACTCTCCTCCGCGAAATCTTTGGTACCACTTTTTGCACGTTGCATGACTTACAGCATTCTCACCATATGCAGCACAAATCATTTCGGTGGTTTCGGCAGCATTTTTCTTAAGATGAAACGCGAAGTGGATAGAAAATTGAATATGCTCTTTTGTGAATGCCATCGTGAACACAGCTGATTATTGAGGTTCTGTGCATCAAACGCCAAATCGCATGATGTTTCGAAAGACCAAATGTCATTGCTTTAAAACCGCAAGAGGGCGGACTTATTCGTTAGATGTAAACGGTGGTTTGCGTGCTGTGAAATCTAAAGCTGAGAACTTATTTATACACCTAGTAATAAAGCATTACAAACTCCTTTAAAGGTTTTCCTTATAATATATATGTATCATTAAGAAACACTAGAAAAATCCCGTATGCATTGCGTAACACTTGCTATATGAAACCTTAAATACGAATTAAAAACATTCAATGACTTTCGATTGTGACAGATATATATGAATACAAAACAGTCGTCTTAAATATATGTAATGATAATGATGTAATGATAACGAATTAATTAAAACTTACTACAAAAGTTCTGTAATTAAACACGTAGATTTAGTTAGCTATTTTAGTACAGTAGAGAGTATAACAGCTTTTAAGATGTGTTATTTATCTATTATATATCTAAATTAATATGCAAATATAAATAAAATAAAATAACATTTATATTAGAATTGTTTTTTAGAAATCTCAGTTGCATTAGTCTCAAAAGCTATAAATGTAGTAAAATATTGGTTTTCTTTTTCCTTAATAGTGTTCCCAGTAAACCAAATATAGGATATGATAACCCACTGCAGGTTAAAGGCAAAAAAACAAAACGTTTCCTCTATTAAAACTAATTTTTGCAGTGCTGCATGTTAATTCGATTGTGTAGCGACGACGCACCCTCTTCAGCATCGTCTATCTTCCGAAGCTCTCGACTATGGTCGGATCCGAACGCTCGGGGCCATCATTAATGGAATACCTGGTCCCGAACTCTGTCAGATATGTTCTCTTCCTTTATTTATAGGCAGCAGTCCCGGATTGCGGTCGGTCGAGAGAATGCACGGCGACCCAACAGCCTGAAGCGAAGCTCTTTTCCCCAGTTTCTACAATCTTTTGACTGACAAACAATGATTAATTAGCAAAGAACGTATTTGCTGCTTTGCCTTCCATTTTTACTTAGCTGCGTAGAAGCGGATGCAGCATTCCAAACGCAGCGAAAGCTAGGGCGCAGCGTTAATTACAGGGATCGGTCAACGATGCAAAGTAGGCAGAGGGTACCGTCTTAAGTGCTCTATATTCATAAACATTCTCTGTACTCAATAATTCAAAGTTTTATTTACCATAATGTCGCGCATCTGTTAAATATTTTATCCCAGCGCGTCAAGACAGCATCTATTCGGTTGACAAACACTGCCGGGAGCTGCTATTTGCATGCCGCGCTCCGGATCTGCTCACACGTACGCTTAACATAGAATGCATAATGTAATATTAAAATGGCATAGAGCAACGAATTGGTCGAAGAAACAGAGTATAGCCCAAAACTGTCATTGTATCACTTTACTGGTGCACTTATTCGTTTACACCCAACAAATCGACAATCTGTGAAATATCTAACGCGAGATCAAATTTTTGTTTCATGTTTTTTCAAAAATATATGTATTTTGCTTTTCGGCATTTTAGAATATATAAGTATCACAGCTAAATAGACTTATATATAAAATATTCTTTCATTTAGTATTTCATCGGGTTCATCAAAATTTAGAATAATAGTTAGTAAATTAGTGGATACAAAAGTTAAAAGCCGTAGATGAAATCTAACCTTCGTATAAAAATATAGATATCAACTCTTCACTGCAACCTGTATCATAAGATACAGTACACATCTCTATTGCATGGTATAACAAATATGAGACACCCCATTGTATCATTACGTGGTTTTAAAGTAGCCACTAGATAGCATAGTTGGTCAGCATATTATATAGGAGAAAGTCAGCTGTTCCCATAACAACATAACTAGTAGATATAATAATGGTAAGGCTTCAACACCTCGCTTGGGAGCATGACCTGCGAACTAAGATGTCAAGACTCTCATATGTTTGCCACTGTGCCCGGTCGTCACACACCATTTCTAATTCGGGGTGATGTGGCAAGCACCGCGCCTTAAACGACCGTTATTATTACCTTTTGTTCGAAGTGAACGCAGGTGCTCAATTATGTTTAATGACTGAGTAGGCCACCCGCCGGGCATTAGAGAGCTCCGGGAACGAATTCAACCACAAGACCACGCTGGCAACAGTTAGTAGATAAATCTAAATAAATATCAATAAATTATTGTGGAATATAAGGCAAGAAAAAATGTTTTGTCGTTCTGAAAGACTCAAACAGTGATCTAAGCACTAATTTGTCTATAAAAATTTACAAGCAATAGGAGTACACAGACAAGATATACTATGCAATCCGGTATATATGTAATACGTATATAAAAAGATCTAAAACAGAGACTGTCGGATGAACTAGACCTGGAAGCTTTTGGTAATGTTGTACTTAGTTTAAGCAGAGGGGGTCCTTTAAACTGTAGTGATAAGGCATATTGTCAATTGACTTATTTGTACGCCTAGCCAATTAGGGAAAATGAAATTCAGAGATAAGATCAACAAAAAAAAGATGCATCTGTTGAAATGGTTGAAACTTTGAAGAGATTAACGTTTTATGTGTGGTGTAGAAAGACAAAAAAGCAGTTTATCTTCTGTCAAATCTAAGTGAAGACATTTTTAATTTTTAAATAGACATATAGAGGAAGAAAGTACCAATAAAATTCCTTAATGTTTTTAAACACTAAAACAAACACATAAATGGTCTTGATCTGGTTGATAGTTTGCTAGACAGGCATGACAATAGAATGCTTTCGAAGCAGAGATACCTCCAAATATTTTATCTATTGGGTGTGATTGTTGTAAATTTATACTTGCTGCATAGGAGAAACTATAGAAACAAAATGAAACTAGCAGATTTTAGAGAAAATGTACCTGAAAGTCTGCAAAATGAGACACAAAAATGTTGCTAAGAGAGAAAGACCTAACAGCACTGAACACCAAATGCAAATGAAGAAGAAATGGAGATTTGTCTCGTATGTACCGGTCAAAAGTGTTCGCCAGGATAATATTAACCATTAGTCACATTAGAAACCAACACAACAACGCTACCTTCTAACTTATATGCGTTCTACAAAATGTGGAGCAACACTTTGTCTCTGCAAAGGCAATAACTGTTTTGTTGGATTCCATACAATGGGCATAGGCGCTCATAAAGAGAGTGGAGGTGGAAGGAAACTCAAGTCCTCTTTAACCATTGGTATATATATATATATATATATATATATATATATATATATATATATATATATATATACACCATATCTGACAAGAAAATAAAAAATCGACATACCAATTTAAAATGACAAAAGATATATATAATATTCTCTTTTTGATAGCAAGATCTTGCTAGCTTCCTTTCTAGCGTTTTCTATTAGCTAAGTGTTCTATAACAATGTCTACTTCAACGTACCAGATTCTGTATTTATGAGAGGTTGAGTTTTGCAGCAGTAACGTTTTGTAACATTTATTCAACTCATTTTTTCTAAATGGATGAATATCAATTAGCAGTGATGTTTTGTTTCTTGTTTAAGACGAATGTGGAGAAAAACAATGGCTTACAAAAAGTCTGGTTTTCCTGTTTAAAACAAGATTTAAATAGCTTTTGGCTAACGTTCGTCTTGCTCTCTAGCTGGTTTAATGAAACTTTCTTCTATTTCCCCAATGAAAGAAAACCTCAAAAAATTTGTTGGCGTGGAAAACGTGAAACAAAAAAGATAAAAACGCTAAAACTTATCAAAATTGACAAGTTCAGATAGTATTTTGAGCATTGCAAACGTATTATAAGATAAATTTAATCAAACTGGATGACTTAAGTTTCTTTATATTTATTTAGGTTAAAACGGACTACCACTACAATGTTGTACATGGTTTCTCTAATAAAAACAAAATAAAAAAATTTCTACATTAAAAAGTTTGGCACTGCTGTGCTCACTAGTCTATAATCTATAAGACGATATTCTGTGGTAAACATTTCTTCAAACGAATTTGGATATGATTGTAGCCTACTTGTTAAAAAGGGCTATCCCTCTATTTTATATTACAGTAAATATTTTTGTTAATCTAAAAACAAATTAATCATTTATTTCTATTTGTACTAACAGTAGTAATAGAATTTGCCAAGTAATAATAATAGTAAGGCTCTAACGCTCCGTGTGGGATTACGGCCTGCAAACTGAGAATGTCGCGCACCATCTCTGATGCGGGGCGATGTGGCAAGCACAGCGCCTTAGACGACCGCTATTATTACCCCTTGTTCGAGTAAACGCAGGTGCTCAATTATTTTTTAGTGGCTGAGTAGGCCATCCGCCAGACATCAGAGGGCTTGTAACGTAGCTACTTATAATGCCTATACCAGGTTATATGTGGTAACAAGTAATCAAATTGGTTAGGGAAAAATCAAATGAGACGTATCTTCAGATATATTTTAGGCATATTTAAAAGCTCATTCTAGAATCTACTGACATTACTAAATAAAAGTTAAAAAATTCTTTAGCTATGTACTTATAAGTAGATTTACAAGAATTGAAATCTTTTTAACGTGAATTATCAAAGATAAAAATAATTTTACATGTACCAGTAGTTATATGTGAGCACAGATTATGTAGGAGTGTACGTTTTAATACTATTCGCCTATATCTCAAAAAGATCACTGAAAAAACAAAAAATTAAATACTTGCCAACAGTGAAGTAAACGAATTTTAAATCTTTCACAATGTACTCTGTCGATGTTTACATATTTTATGTAAAAAAGGAAAAGGTTGTCTTTGTATTATAAATATTTTAGTCCTATTTTCAGCTATTCTTGGAATAAAATAGCTGGTTTACTGAAATAAGTGTAAGCAAGTAACATTCTTTTAGTTACAAAGACTGAAATATGATTTATGTTAAATAAAGTTAACCCATCTATTTAACACAAATACAAAGACAACTAAACAGGTATAGCGTTTCACGTGCTTGAGAAAAAAGATGCGTTCTAAATTTATAATGGTTTCCAAAAAATGAATGACTGTGACAGCATAAATTACGCGCAACCAAAGGATGTCATCAATGTAATGAAATGAGCTTTTAAAAACCAGGCAAACTTCTTACAATTAGTCAGAAAAGAGCATTACCTTATCCATTTTGAAAAAAGAGGAAATATGTAAACAAGTCATCTAAAACACTAATTTAAATAATTTTACTGACAAATAATTTCTATCTGAATTTTCCAAGCTACTTGTCACACATATATAAAACGTATGGACTTTTTTTTACAACTAAAAAACAGATAAAATTTTGCACAAGTTGTAATGAATAAAGTTATAAAACATCATTTGACTTTATTCGTTTTGGACTCATTGCATTATTCCTGAAAACCTTCTGAATCACTGAAATAGTTTCTACCGAAGAGTGTTCAAACTTGGTGCAAAACTTGATGGAATTTTGCTATTCTACCCAGCAGTAACAACCATACACTACATGTGTGTCTAATTTTTAACTAAACCGGCTAGTAACGTCATTCTCAATCACGCGTGTGCATTATAGCTCGCTTGTTAGTTACCAGATTACAAATCAGCAGTGCAAAATTTTTTTTTTAAAGGATTTTCAAATAGAGGTGCTTAAACTTTGACAGTATATAACAGTCATATTGGTGAAGTTAAAGCTATAAAATTTGCAGGTTATAGTAACTAATGTTGAGCAAATCATCATGGAAAGTTGAGCAATGCGTGAAAATCATTAAAATTTACTTATTAAAACGAGTGCTTTGTTCAAGTTACGTTTGTGCGCTATGTGACTTTTACGGTCCACACAATCGTCCTGTTGGTCCTGTTGAGTCGAATCAACTGGTTCAGTAAACAATCAAACAATACCTGTACGTCGTCAAAACGTGAGCTCTGCAGACAATATTGCCCATTTTTGGATGAATTACTATGTTAACAAGCAAAATTGTTGCATTTAGGGAAATAACAATACAGATGAGACCCATCAGTTGCAAATGCATTCAGAAAAAGTCACTGTTTGGTGTGGATTTTGGTTCGGTGAGGTCATTAACTCGTACTTCTTCCAAAATAAAGCTAACACCGCCATAACTATCACCAGCGAGAGGTACAGGCCAATTTTTTTAGTCTAAATTGGAAAATATGATTGTCAACGACATGTGGTTATAACAAAATGGCGCTGCATGCCACACAGCGCATGCAACAATGGATCTATTGCACGACAAACTCGACGACATAGTTATCTCGCGTTTTGCTGATTTCAACTGAGATTAGATTTTTTCTTGTAGAGCTACGTTAAATTACGGACCTATGCAAATAAGCCGCAGACGATTGATGGCTTAAAGTCAATATGACCAATACCATCAATGATATCGAACCCGATTTATGCAGTCAAGTCACTGAAAAATAGGCTTCTCGGATACATCTGATGTTTTGCTTTGGTAAGTGTCTTAGCAATGAAAGAAAAGTACCCAAAGAATAAAAATTGGTACATATTGCCAATCTTTACATCCACTTTGCTTATGCGTGTGATATTAGCTTCGCATTTTGACATTTTCCTTGCAGTTGAATGTCTTGTCCTTTGTCAGGAAAAAGCCTCCATAATTTTCTACGTTAGTCTTTTTCTAGACTAACATTGATATTTTCCTGTTTAGCACATATAAGTACGCTTATTTTTCCTAATATGAATGGGTTTAACGTTTTTGTCGCGCTTTCGTTTAAGCCCAACGTTATCAGTTACATTATGTCGTTTTTGCTAGAACAGTGCAAATTTGTAATAAAATATTAATTTCTTAATAGACGTAAAGATAATCAAAGCATTTAAATGTATGCAATTCGTGTATGTTGTAAAAAATTTAGGGAAGCATTTCTTGATGTGAACTTTGATTACGATGTTTTGCGTCGCTTGGATAATACTGGAACCGTAATCCACGGAAAATCACCTAGGTGCTAGAAAATGATTAATAAAAAAGTATTTGCTTGGAACAAATCTGCCGCAAATCATCTCGTCAGATATCTCAGAAAACTAGATTGTCGTGTGGTTTATGTTGTTGGAAAAAATGAATTGCATTTTCTCCCATCTGCAATCTTTGTTGTCCAAAATTTACCCTCTATGGGCACATAAAGCGGATTTAATATTGCATAGTCTTAATTAGTATTACATAAAAAACTTCTTTGACAAAGCATGGATTTATCTGATATTGATATCTAAATTGAAAAAAATTATTGTTTTTCACAAGAATTTGCTGCTTCACGTAAAATGTGGCGTATAGATTATGATGTCAAAAAGACAAATAATTGGAACTGTTTTCTTTGATGATACAGTCAATATAGAACGATAAAAAATCTAGATGAATATTTTGACAAAAGAATTATTGGAAGAGGAGTAAAGCTACCGCAGTTACTAAATTTAACTTCGAATGGATATTTAAAAAACAAAGTTTATAGAAATCGGTTAAATTACAGTAGTTGCAAGAAGCAATAATAGATGTCCGATCAATCATCGAGCAACAGTTGTAGGCCTTATTTTGCCTTATGGAAAAAAGAGCTGATACATGTTTTGTTAACAATGGCTCATGAATTAATTTTTGTAAGAAAATGCAAACACTTTTACAATGTGATTACTTTCTTGAAGTGCGTCTGGATAATGTTAATTTTAAAAATGTGCAAATGCTACACTGCATCACACTCAAATACTGCTGAGTTAACTAAAAGCAGTTTTTCTAATGTTTTTTGAATACTTATATATACCCTTAAATAAATTATTCGTTTTTTACTCTATGTTCTAACAATAAGGGCTAATTAAATAAATTTCCAGTGTGATCTACATGTTACTTTCTTAACTTCGATTATCAGTTTTCAGTAATCGTAATTTACATAACGTGAATTATTAAACGTTTACTTGACTTTGATGACCAGAACGTACAGCAAACTAATTTTAATTTTATTTGTGAGTTTTAATATGATAAGCGTCATATAGACAATGTTTTAATTTATCTTATTTTTCTTCTTCTTTTTCTTCGCATAACTAGTATTGCTCCTGTTTGTCAGCCTCTTAGTCTGTTTCTGTTGCGGTTGATTGTATATTATATTTCTACCTTTTGGTGGTTTTACAACTGGTCTTGCACTATAGGATTTGTTGTTCTTATATATATATATATATATATATATATATATATATATATATATATATATATATATTTGCTATTCGATCCGGTCCCATCTTGTCTGCATGTTTATTCTATTTCGTCTTTCTCGTTTTTATCCACTTGTTAATGTTTTGGATGCAACATTTCTCTCTTATGTCACTGTTTCTTTGTCTATCTCTCAACGTTATGCTTTTTATAGTTCTTAATACTTTGGCTTCTACGTTCATAATTTTCTGTTTTATTTTATTCATGTCTGTCCTTGTTTCCGCTGCGTAAATTAGAATTGGTCTCACAGTTGCCTTGTATATCCTCATCTTACTTTCTGTGGTCGTATATTTAATCTACCTTATGGTTTCTCTTAGGCAGCTACTAACTCTCATCACTTTGGTTGCTTGTCTTGTTATCTCTGCTGTCAAGTTTCTTTTGCTGGTGATTTCAATTCTTAGGTAGTTAATTGTCATGACCTGCTCTATTTCCAGGTTACACCTGCGTGATTTCTTACTGATCACATACATTTAGTATTTTTCGCCGAAATTTTTATGTTGTATGTTTCCGCTGTCACCTTGAAGGTGTGGGTTTGTCTTAGTAGGTCGTATTAATTGTCTTCTATCAATACCGCGTTATCGGCGTAACATATTGTAGTGATTTTATGAGCTCTCAATTCTATATCCTACTCGTTTTTTACTTCGTGAATTGTTTGATCCATTATCATGTTAAATAGCAGCGGGTTAAGTGAGCCCCTTGTCGTATTCCTCCTTTTAGGTCTATGTATTTTGTTCCCCTCTTAGCGTGCTGACTTTTGCTTTATTTATTTAACCTTATTACCTACTGTTTTATTTGCTGTATTTCTAGTAGGTTTCTGATATCGTTCCGTCTCACCCTATCGAAGGCGCTTTTTAAGTGTACAAAGCACACACATGCAGGTTTGTTGTATTCGATGGAATTTTCTATTATTTATCGGATAAAAAAAGTAGTTCTTTCTGAAACCTCTTAATTTACTGTCTACAAAATCACCTGAGCCAATCAATAAACGTCATTTAATTAACTCTCTACGTTATCTTAGATTAATAACTACAATTATTGTTTATTCTTATCAGATAATTTACTATTTAATCCAAGACAACAGACTTAACCTGAAATGTCAAAGTTAGCTGCAATCCATGCTTAATTTATATAAAGCGGCTTCTTTTTATTATGTTCATTTTTTAAGGAGACGACACGGTCAGGCCTTATTGCTCACTTTGTATATAGAAAAGTAAATCAAGGTGTATGTTTTAAATAACAAAAATATTTTGTAAATCACTTGTTGCTTTTTAAATATAAATTAGAAAAACTATAGAGAGGTCGCTCAATAGAAATGTTGTATGATGAAAAACGAACAAAAATATAGCTGAAAATTAAAAAACGCATCGAACAATGCAGTACTAAATAAAGCTTTCAGTCCAATATGTCAATGATAAATTGTCTATATTTCTGTAGTTATATAAACATTAATTTTAACCCCTTATGGTAAAGATGTTAGAAAAATTCATAGAATAAGTTTTATTATTAATTTATTTTTAAACCTGAATTTTTACTAGTTGTGTAATAAAACACTTGCACTGAACTAATAGTTTTATCTGTAAATTGTTACTAATGATTTATAAAAAAACATATTTTTAAATTATATTGCAAGTCACGTAAAAAGTAAAGATAAACATGGCTCAGCAAATATTGATTCGTTTATATTTTTGAACAAAAACTACGCTTTGAATGTACGGCTAATTAATATTAACATACGCGTTTGATCAATATTTCAAGTTACAGCAAACAGCACTTTATTTCAAAGGATATTATAAATCAAACAAGTTTTATTTACAATTAACAACAAATTTGGATTTGCCTCTGTATAACTAGAATTAACTGTAATTAACAAACAAAGTACGCTTGTCATACACGTTTGAATAATTAATTAATTAAAACCGTGACTTATGTTTCAAATGTTTTATAGTGCTCTACCAACAAGTCAATGACACGATGTATTTTACGTTTGTGCCATTCATTACAATTAAATGAAACAAAAAGAGCATCGTGTAAATCTTTGTTTACATATTTTTTGGAAATTTGTTATAATTTTGTATTAAAATCATATACGTCTTGTTGAATCATACGTTAAATAACATACATAACAGTATTTTTTATTCAACTCAAGATTTTTTATGTTTCACCAATTTAATTTTGTTTTTAAAATGCAATAATTATTTCAAGAATACTATTAGCTTGATATATAATTATCTGATATTTTTAAACACAATTCCGAACAAAAATATTTAAAAGATAACTCAACTTAAAAGTTATGTTCATCTAACCTTTATATTGTTCCTCAAACCAAGAAAGAACCATATTTTTCTATCATGACAGTGCCTTCCCTCATATTGAACTCTGAATGGTCGGATCTGCCACAAAAAGTCTCTACGAACTACCACTACCGCTTATTGAAAAACTGGCGAGAAGGCAAAGTCTATGACGATATGTGTGAGTTGCTCGTAGAATCGACCGTTTGTCGAGTCACTGAGCAGAAATTAAAATCCAGAATGACTACTGGAATGCGTTTCAAACAAAATTGTTTTCAAAAATCGCCAGACACTTATGCATAAATATGACAATTATGGAATAAAAACTATTTGGAACGTTTTAAAGTGATATAGTACATCTAATATGTACATAACCGCACCTTATCGCGGAGAAAACAATTCTCACACCCGAGGATAGAAGAAAGAGGAATATTTTACAAACTAATGGGACCAGGTAGCGTTGAAAAATTGTTTGGCCAAAATGTCATCCAATGACTCAACATATAAATAACAAAATTAGAAATTTTAATGAACCTCTGAGCTTCTCTGTCTAATTTGTCCTCGTTGACCCTAAAAGTATTTCTCTGTTTATTTATATTTAAATAACTTAAAATGAAGCTAAAACTGTATCACCATCGGTTGCTTAACATAAGGGTATGTGTGTTACGGAAACTACTTGGGAGAGTAGGTGACCTTGCAGAAATGTACTTTTTACTGTATCTGAGGTTTTGGAATTAGTGAAATTTTATCTATATTTACTTGTAGAAACGGAGTAGAAAATAATATAAATAAGACCAGCAGCAAGAACCGTTCTTGGTGAAAAAACAGGCCGAGATAGGTACTAAAAGCCAATATGAAAAAATACTAGAGCAATGGCAGAATCACCTAGTAAATATTAGAATATATCATTAAGTAAGCTAATTGATAAATAAAATAAGATTAATATTATTTAAAAGCAGAATATCAATTTATATAGAAGAAAAGGGAACCTATTCTATAAAACACTGGAAAATGACAAATAATGAATAAGATAGACAAAGGGGCAAAAAATTTGGTTCGCACAACAAAACTAACCTTACAATGAAATAAAAGATCAAATAATAGCTAATTTTGTGAGACTTGCTCCTAAAGGGTACAAGAAAGATTTTTTATTTACATTACAAATTGACAACCATAATTTCCAAACTAATAGGAAAATAGGATGATACAGTTGGTAAATGGCCGAAGGTGGGCCCATTGCCTTTTTAATCTTTGGTTCATTAACTATTGGTTATAGAAGTCAGCAATAAATTGATTGTTGTGATTTAAGTGCTGATCTTAATTGTTTTGGATACTGTTCTGATAATCTTATTAATGTATAAAATTATTTAATTATTATGTAGAGTTTAGTTGTTGATAAACCACGGGTTGCTACTTATAGTATGCAGCACCTTCGACTAAGAAACTTGCAAAATTTTAGCGTTTGAGAGTTTTATGTAGTAGTAGCTCGTTTTTTATAGACAACCATAATCTTTGTTAAATTAACTAATACACATTTTTTTGTTTTTAAATTTAATTCAGCTTTTATGTTGGATTTTGAGATTCGTTTTTGGTCTAAATAGAGTTTTAAACATTTTCATTTTTTATTGGTGTGGGTTGGAAAATTTATGGTAAACTAGTAAATGCTATCGATATGGATTTACGTGCGTTCACGTTAATTCTGTAGTGTTTTAGTCAAGTTTAAAGGAAGTTTAGGTGTTTTTAAATGTTTCATAGGGATTAAAGTTTATCAATAGAATTCTGGTGTCATCTAAAGGAGAGATTAAGGTAGTATTTGTAGTTAAAACGTTTGAAATATAAGGAAAGTTCAATAGTACTAGGTATTGAGGAACGTAGAGGTAATTGAATTTGTAGTTAGACAGTGGGTGCTCAAAATTTGGTAAACTTTTTTTGTATTTTATAGTATTTATAGTATTATACTCTGTTGAAATCTGAAACGCTTTAAATAGTAGTGCTTATTCGTCTGTGTAAACCAGTTTCTTCTGGAGGTTGTCCACCCTTTGCGACCATAATTATTTGTGAAAATCCTTACTGTGCAGGGAAGCAAAAAGTCGCAAATGTACGGGTGATATAATTTTTTTTGAAAGATGTTTCAACACATTTTTACTATAACGTTACAGCCTGAAATTTTTGCAAATTAATTAATTTTTTTTGAACTTCTACTGAGATAAATATATAAATCTGAGGTAGAGATAGTTGACAGAATGAGTTCAGATATTCTACCTCTGTATTAAAATTTAAATTATTATGATAGTAGCATAAGCTGCTTGCTTTTTTATTAGTTTAAATTTTATCATAGCTTTCCAGATGCTTACAGATGGTCTCTCTTTTGGGATGTGGCCTGATGTTAGGTCTGACTTGTTTTTTATTTTATTATAAACATAAATACTTTTGGCAATTACAAAATTTAGTAGATCCAGTTAACAGACGTTTTAGATCATATCGTTGTATAATTTTAATTAGATGTAATTAGCCTGGAACTTCAAATAGTATGTTTGATTTTCCAGTCACCTACCACAAGAAAATAAAAGAATTTTGAATATTATTAGACTGAAATGATATACTTAAATAGATTGCTTCGTTGTTTTACAACTACGAAGTAAACTTATTTTTACTAACGCACTGTTGTGTTAGTTGGATATAGTAGTAGCGCTTAGTGATTTATTGTTTTTTTGATTGTGATTGCTGCTTGTTATTATAATATATACTTTAGCTTGAAATTTTAATTATTATATTTATAGTAATATAGTTGTCAGTTTTGTTAGTGATCAAAAATAGTAACTTAATGAATATAGTTCTGTAACTCCTTTAGATTCTAGAACGCTAATGTTATTGAAGTAGCTATTATTGGATTAATCTAGTAATAACTGCTGTAAGTGTAGATAAAAGCTTACTCGTTTGGATTGATAATTTGACAAACTTATTTTTGAATTTATATAGGAAGATAAATCTATCAGCTATTTTATTGTTATTCTTAGTTTTTCTGACACAACAGGTTCGAAAGAGATTCCCGTAGAAATTGTTGATTTGTTATAATTATTTATTTTATTCAATGTTCTCATAGTGGGCTTTAAGTCTCTGTGTATTATATCCTTTTATTTGGCCGAATGATTATCGTTGCACTGCAGTATGTTCCCTACGGGACACGGTTAGCCAAAGTCTTAATATTGTGTTATATTGTTTTTAATTTGTTTTAGTTCTACTCCTACTTTGTGTTTTGTAAGAACACATCCTTGTAGATTTTTTTGTCACTTGATTGTAGCTTAATATCATCTTATCTCATCGTCTTATGTTCGTGATGGTTTTTACAGGTAGTTCTAACTTAGTCATCTATTATTAATATTTCAAATGTGTATTGAATGGTATAAATTACGTATCTGTATAATAATGCTTAATTAAAAAATGTTATTTTCTTAGATGAGAAATCATGTTTTTGTAGCCATCTGTAGACTGCTTTTTCTTAACTGTATTATTGGATAAAGTTTTGGAGTAATAATTGTTTATTTAAAATTTTTAGTCTAAAAGCTTGTGATTGTGCTTATCTTATTTGGAATCTGTTGGAATATTGCTAAAATTTATATATCTACTATGATAATTACTGGTATGTTATAGCTATTTTCTTAACAGTTGTCGGGAATGTTATTATCTTTATCTTCTTTAGATGAGCGATCTTTAGAGTAAGATATAAGTTTTTCATTTTTTCCGTTGAAAATAAATTGTACAAACTATTTGTAGTTGTTGAGATTTGGTATTCTTGAATGTAAAACTGGAGTAACATATTGTTGGTATAAATAAAACATGGGCATATGGTTTTGGTACATTAAGGAGAATTAAAGATTTGATGACGTTTGATTTGAATAAACTGGTAATTGTTGTAATTGATTTTCTGTCGTGCTATCTCTTAAAAATTATTTTAGTTGCTTAAAGAATAGCCCAGCTATATTGCCGACTAAGATCACTTTACTATGAGAATTGCACTACACGTGCTCAAGCTCAAACTGAATGATAAATAGCTGACCGATTCTTACAGAAGGTAGAGATCGATTTTGCTCTGCAAATGTCAAGCGGGTAATCATAAAAAATAAACGAATTGAACTAAAATAAGAAGTTTATATTATATAACTGGGAAATAATAGTTGTCTACCGTTTAGAGATATTTAATATGCAGTGGAGTGGCTATGATAATATGATAACAATTAAGCTCTTTACAAAATAATAATATTAACATGTATTGTTCGTTAAACCACTAATAGAACCATTTAGATTTAGATTATTCATGACTGTTCAATGCAGTATCCGGTATACAATGTGAGGACGAAAATATTTTTTACTTCCATGGCGTCTGGTATTCCACAAAATCCTGTTTCCAACAGTCGCTGCTAACCTTAAAGCTTATTATTTTAAAAATATTAATATCTTGTGTGATGAGAAACGACCAGTGAAGTACATGTTGCTGACTTTGCAATTGATTAGAATATATTAAAATTTGAACACATGGTTTTTAAAAGATGATCAATTTTTCACAATTAACTAATTCTTCAATGGTCAAAATACTCATACATCGACTTTATACGAAAACCCTAAAAATATTTATCAGTTCTCAAAAGTCTTATGTCAGTATTACTTTTTGAAAAAATGGGATTCAAATTTCCGACGAAATGTTTTAATACGCTATGTTAAAAGTTATTATTAACCATTTAATAACTTGTTCGATAATAAATGGTGCAACTTTTAGCAATACTTATTATCAACAAACAAAAACCACTTAAAAGAGGCCAATGTACAGGACTTTATTTTTCTAGCCTTTTAACAGTGTCGATTTGAATTCAAAGGATTACTGGTTATCAGTTGTGCAAAATATAATACTGAAAATTTAAACCGCTTTCTGGTGAAAGCAAAATTCTCGAGCAATGTGCGAAGGTCAATGATTTTTTTATGTTACGAATGCACGTAGTTTTTATAAAAAATTAAGACGCATAAAAAATATTATAATCTAGAAACCAAGCGCGTCTGCATAACTGTATGCCTGACATAAAACAGGCTTTCGACAAAGTATGGCACACGGGTCTATTATACAAAATAAAACTCTATTTTCCAAATCAGTTGTACCTCATACTAAAATCATATCTAACCAAGAGGACTTTCCAAGTTAAAGTAAATAACACAACTTCCGAATACCACGAAATTACATCTGGAGTACCGCAAGGTAGCGTACTGGGACCGCTGCTGTATCTTCTATATACTTCCGACACGCCTTCAGCTGACGATACAGTACTTGCAATGTTTGTCGATGATACAGCTATCCTCTCAATAGACGAAAACCCAATAACTGCAGCAGCCCATCTACAAACACACTTAGACATCTTGCAACACTGGTTCAACAAATAGAGAATTACAGTCGATATCGACAAATCCTCGCAAATCACTTTCACAAATAGACGTATTGCAAGCCCACTAAACAACATCAACAATACTCCGATACCTCAGAAGACGGACATCAAATATCTTGGACTACACCTAGACCATAAGCTCACCTGGAGCACTCACATCAAAGCCAAACGAAAACAAATATACGTTAAAATTAAACAAATGCACTGGCTCCTTGACAGACGCTCCCAACTCTCACTGTCAAACAAACTACTGTAATATAAAAGCATCATAAAACCCCTCTGGACATATGGTATACAGTTGTGGGGATGCGCTAAAACCTCCCACATAAAGATCCTGCAACGAACCCAATCAAAAATCTTTGGCAAAATAGCCAACGCCCCATGGTACATCTCTAACGAAACCCTTCACACAGACCTAGGAATTCCATACGTAGCCGCAGAGATACAGAAGCTTGCTCGAACATACACGAACCACCTGACAGGACATAAAAACCAGCTAATAGAACAGCTCTCTAACCAGCCAACCATCACCAGACGATTAAAACGAAATTGGCCACAAGACCTGCCAGTGTAACTACCCAGAATAACTTAGTGTTTAGCCTACGGGGAGTAAGGCGCTGGCCGGATTCCCCCAATGACATGTTATAAAATTATAAATTATAAACAATTTACTTATTACTCGTGTGAGAGTAGATTGTAAATAAGCAACAAATAATAAAAAAAATAATGCCTTGTAAACATTTTTATAGCAGTGTTTATGCCAGGGCTAGGTGTATTTAAATAAAATGTACTAACAAATAGCATTAATATACATGTAACTTAAAACTTGCAATGCATTGTCTGACTATTTCGTAGGCGACTACTCTAACAGAAAATGTAAAATAATTTAATAGCAATGCCTAAAAGTACCAAATGGAATTAATCGCCAAAGTCAAATATCACCACGCGTTATTTTAGAGTGACAATGGTTTTATTTTAAATAAACACTCATATATTAAAAGTGATGAATATTTAATAAACGTAAAGCTATACAAATATGGAAATGAAAACAGAATGTTTTAATAGATCATTAATTCACATCAAAATATGTTAAATAACCAATTTGTGACCGTAGCTTTGTGCACTTAAATCGGGCCAAATAATAAATGATTTGCAGCAAATCCCTCGTAATGCATTTTATCGTAAATCCATCATAAGCTACTTGCTTTTTGTATATGTTATCCTCCTCCACTTTTTCATTGTCCGTTAAGAAAAATAACTTCCACGTATCGTTAGAATTATTGAGATTTATATCTCTGCACGCTCGGGGCTTCCCTAAATGTATCATGTCGTGCTGCTTGTATAACTAGCGCACTTCTGTATATTTCTGAAATCCCATTAATACATTTAAAGAGATTTATTACGCCCTAATAGTAGAACGCTAATATAAAAATCAGTTTATAAATCTGGGCATTTTTCACATCGTAAAAATGCGAAGCGAGCGTTCAAAAATATTGCTGGAAACATAAAGCGCTTAAAGTTTAATTATTAAACTGAAGAATGTTAGTGCACATTTCAATTCTAATAAGTTTTTTTACGTTTATATGCATTTCATATATAGGGTAATTCATATATTCGTTCATGTTTCAATATCAGCAATAATATGACAGATGCAGGTCATAATAGTAACTGAACAATTTTTTCAGGTTTTTATTATTAATAAACGCTATTGTGTTTATAGATTTGGCTACTAAAGAGCATTTATAATAATAAATACAGCGCTAATAGTAAACAGAAAATCTTCTATATTTTAAAATTTTCTAAATTTAACTTGTAAGATATTATTGAATACTGAAGAAAAGTAGCTACAATCAAGAGGTAATTCAAGAAGACTGTGTGTTTGAGCATTCTAAAACTAGCAGGAGAGCTGGGGAAGTTAGTTGAAAATATTCCAGCTTGTGCAAAAAAAGAATTTTGCGAGCTGGGAATTGCAGACATCAGAGCCAAATCTCTAGAGCACGTGCAAACGTCTTAATGTGAAGCCATAGCTGATGCAGCTTCCAGGCACTAAGTTTCCAGGTTTACAAATTTCATTTTTAGATTTGCATGGATTTCTAAGAGTAACTAAAGGAAAACTAACTTCTATTGATAATTTAAACTGTCACAATCCTGATGTAACTCTAAAACATGTTTGTGATTTTGATGTCTTCTAGTCAAACTGTTACTATTACTATGCCTAGTTAAACTGCAAATATGGCTGTCGCCTCACTCACCAAAATAGTTGGAACTTAATTTTGACCATAATAAAGCCAAATTTTTATTCAATCGTTTGTGAACACCCCATTCTTGAACTTCTTACTTACTGGACTGGAAGTGCTTCTCATAAATGATCACACAACATAACACTATGTATTTTTCCTTCTTATAAAGCTACATCAAAGAATGGGTGTTTGTATTTCCTTTTTTATTTAATTTAGTGCAATTTCAGGAACTGAGTCACTTATGCAGTCGCTAATACTGACAGTGTGGTATTGAGACGCATGTGACAGAAATTTCAGTACAAAATGTTTTCCGCACCATAAATTATGTATGTAGAATCTATAAGGTACATTCTAAACTGTATTTACTGATGTAAACTCTTTTAATATAGCTTTCAAGGTAATCACCGTATTGAATTTTGGAACCCGGGTGGGATTTGCAAATTATAAAAAAATCTTGTATTACAAAATGAAGTAAAAAAAGCCATTATAGATGTCACTTTTAAAATTACATAGTAAAAGTAAATATTTAAAAGGGGACGCAAACCTTACGACTGGTTAGAATATAACTAATCAAAATTACCAGTTTATAACTAACAAAAATATTATCTATAAGCTAAAAATTCATTACCGTCGGTTAACCATAAAGAATGTTATATTACAAAGGTCTTTTCGTGCTATAGACGTGAACGACTTGATGAAAACTTATGATATTATAAAAATAAAATTTATGTTTCATTCATTTTGAGCTAAAAGCTGAGATGTGCAGTTTTACACAGACAACTACATATTAGAGTGCAATGCTATGGTGTGAATACAGATGAAAAATTTTGAAATGCATGCAACATTTCAGGATTCCTCTAATACTTCCATTTAAATTCGTATTTTAGTGTGCGCGCTTAAATTGCAATTTCATTTGTAAAATTTACGCTTATTTTCTGCAAATGGTCAAGTTTCATATATTTTATGCATTTTATGAAGCCCCATAACCGACATAAATCATCTTACACAATGCAGCTTTTATCTGACCTGAAATATGTCACTTATTTGTCAAATCTGTGTCTGTTTTGTTATGTTTTCCTATTTTGAGGAACATAAAATTTTTAAATGATCATTCTTCATTTTATTCTTCTCCCTTTGTTTTGTCCGCCAGAAACGTTGTTATTATTATGATTATGTACGTTTTTGTTACTACTTTAATTTCCATTTTTCTTATGGACGCAACCACAAAAGATAATATTTCAATGTATTTCTCATGACATAATAGAAATATCTATATTTACTTTATTTAACAATTTCTTTTTTATGCGCTATGAGATAAACGAATAGGAACGCCGCTTCTGAAACTTGTAGGAAAGGATGCCTGAAGGAGCCTTCCCCTATTGCGTTTTTAGTCAAATCACGTTGTTAGAGCAAAACATTTTCTCAACTGTTGTCTAATAGATTATTATCAAATCATGACAAAGGGTGTAAGACTGTCCGGTATTTGCAGAAGATTTAAGATAAAGTTCGGGAACAACATTCTCTCACACTTTAGTGTACATGTAGCACAACCAATTTTTAGTAGGACGAGAAGCCATTGAAAATAAAGTTCGCCGATGTCATTCGAGGACCAGTGCGACTGAAGGGAATATTTGAATCATTCTAGAAAATGAAGAAATATTAACGGTTTCTAAAATTGCTTCTGTCAATTTTTGGAAAAAACAAATATTGTTGGAAAAGATGTGAAATTTCACTCCCAGACTTTATCCTGATTGCTGTCCAAACTCAACAAAAAATGGGGATTTGTTCTGAACTACCCCGGAGCGCTCTCACTACAGTATTTCGCCATCACTTAAAAGTCAAAATCTTTGAAGAACAGAATTAAACTGTTTAGTTTTTAGAACGATCAATTTAATTTATTTAAATACATCTGAGCTTTTAATAAGAAAATAAATCTGTTAGACCGAACATGCAAGTCCATTATAATACAAAATAAAAATTGGTAGGTACTGCCTAAAAGAGTTCAAATATACTAGACTATTATATATGTGATTAGGATAAAAAATGATGTAATAACGCAAAGGTCGATGAGTTATCAAGTTAGACTAGAATGCAAAGAAGCAAGAAATTACAAAATTTTATTTATTGTTGTTGTGGAGAATCAAACTTATATAACGATGGATTTAAGCAAAGTTCCTTTATTTGTTGATGTTTTTATTTATACGGACCACAAACCTTGTCGCATCTAAATTAATTGCAACTAATTGTTAGGCGATTAAATAATATGATAAAATTTTGCATACTTCTATAATGGAATACAAAAAAGAAAGCTAACTGGTAAAATTCGTCAGTTTTAATGCCTGAAAGATGATATATTAGTTATACTACGAGCATTAATAAAAATATTTGGTTCTGCCTTCTAATCTCAAAACAGTTGTTCTTTGTATGTCAACAAAATTTACAATCTATAGAAGTTGCATAGAACAGATCATCAAATTTTCTCGAAAATTGCACGAGATAATAGTACAAAATTTTATAATTTTTGCATAACTCTATTTAACAAAAATTAAAGCGACATTAAAAAAATTGCATTCTGGGAAGAACCTATTTCAATTCTTCAAATTAAAATTTTTTCCAAACACAATTTTTGTTTAATTATTTTTTATTAATACAGTTTTGCTGTGTCCCTCTTTTAAATATACAAACATCTTTTTATAGTTTGGACAAATTCTTGTAGATTTCTTCCACTAATGGACACCTTTGTTTCAAGATATTTTAAATCGTCCCCTTTTTTTCTATTCTTCCAGTGTCCATTCTGTATTTCTCACATTTTTTTATTAATTCTTTATGTCCTACGTTTGAGATCTTGTTTACCCTGGACACCGAAAAATTTGTCATTCCAAATTTCAAAATATATATTTTGTTAATATTTTGCTTCCATGTTTTAATTCTCTTAGTACTTGTATCACATATATCTTAAGTATGGTTGAAGAGATCTTTGTTTTAGTCCTTGTGGCACAATAAAGCCCATTTTATTTTTTATTTTGTCTCTTTTATAGAAATTTTGTAGTAATTGTATTATAGTTTTTATTGTACTGCTTTTCATACCACTTTACTAGTGTGTTGTCATGCGTTTGAAGAACCTTCTTGTTGCTACCTTTTTTTATAATTTGTTTCAAACAACGTTTTGTTTCTTGTTCACTTACTATTCTTCATCATGCATCTTAAGATGCATCTATATAAAGGAATAACAGTTGATGTTACTATAATATTATCTCGTTTTATTCTGAGATTAGTCTACCTTGCAGATATACATTATATAATAATAATAATAATAATAGTACGGCTCTAACACTCCGCATAAGAACAATATATGCTAACTGAGAGGTGTAGACCCTATCTGCGCGGTCGTCGCGCACCATCTCTGATGCGGGGCGATGTGATAAGCACCGCGCCTTAGACGACCGCCATTATTTACCCCTTGTTTGAAATGAATGCCGGTAATCAATTATTTTTAGTGATTGAATAGGCCACCCGCCAGGCATCTAAAAGGTTGAGAATTAAACCAGGGTTCATCCACACCCCAGCTCAGAACCTCAACCGCACACTGGCGCTCATTTAATATATAACTTTCTAATTATTGATACAATTTTGTCTGCATTATTATTTACATTTTGGTCACGATGCCGCCGGCTTGTTTGATTTTTATTTTATATTCTTTTTATTGTTTATTCTACAGACTCAAGTTTACACTCATTAAGAGTGTATGCTAGTAACTTGTTCTTTAGAATGAAGTCTACTCTGTTAGAAATTGGCACTTCTTTGTTGATATAATCTGTAATTTTTTAATTTTCTCTGATCTAACATTGGCGATAAATTTTTGCATATTTTTAAAACCAATGTTTTAATCTTTCTTGTCTTATTAATCTATTTGTCTTTTGTTTGTTTGATACAGTTTATTTGTTTTCGCCTGTTTTATTTTTTATTTTTGATACCTTCATTACGCCGCTGCATTATTCCATTCTTGTTTGTTGTATTTCTTATATTTAATGTACCTTTAACTGTTTAATGTGGCCTTCTATATATTCATACAGTATGTTTTATTTTATGCTATTGTTTTGTTTATATAAAATGTTTGTTTAATTTTTTAGTGTATTTTGTTCCTTTGTATGGAAATATAATTGTTGACATCAACGAGTGGTGCTGTGGTCTAGATTTTATTCCTTATTGTACCTCGATATCACATAATCTTAAAGCACAGGGCAAAAGTTCTATTACTATTAATTATTATTAATTATTGCTCGGATGTGCAAAAGCACCTCTATGCACTGACCAAACATTTATTTTTATTTCAATAATCACTTTAGGTTCGTCGTCCGTCTCGTTAAGTAGATTTTAGTTCTTACTAAAGCGTTATCTTTCAGTTTTCATCATGCAACTCAACAATTACTCTTTCCAACAGGTTGTGAGGAATACGCTTAGAATGCCGCTTTTAGTTTTGAAATATCCCATAAAAAGGAGTAATACGGACCGAGGTTTGGTGCGCGGGCTAGCCAAGCAACATCACCGAATTGAAAAATTAAACGCTCAGGAAATATCGCACGCTGTACTTGGAGCGAAACACTTGTATGGGCTGCAACTACCTTCCTGTTTGAATTACTTGGTAATACATTGGCCTCTTTCCTCAAAAAATTAGAGGTCAATGACCCTAGTTTTACTCACCGCGCACTAAAAAATGACACGGTCGCTATGAGGATGCCATTAGTGTATGTCTTGTGGGCTGTTATCATTTCAGTAAAGAATATTTTGTTTATTAAGGCAAATCGACAATTGCAAATGTGTTTTGTTAATAAAGAAAACAACTGCGTTATCTGGCACGCTCTCCAAAATGTTTCTAAATATTTTCTGTTCTATTACTACATCGATGTTTTCCGGTGTTGATTTCCTCCCTTTGTCTCTCAATATTTCTGAAATTCACTACCAACAACAAAATCGATTTTTGATCGAGAAGAGAGATTCAAGGCGCAAGTTGGTTACTAAAGGTCTCTCTAAGAAAATTTCGACTACATTCGACTAATGAAAGTCCGTGTCTACTTCCTACTTCCTTAAATAACTCACCGCTTCATGATCTTTCTTTGAAATTAGAGATGAAGATTTCAGACAACATATAAATTTTTATCACAAAATGTACGTGATTATACCTTATTTTAATAATAAATATAGATTGAGTATGACCTACTAATAATATAAAAGTATATTACATAATGTATCAAGTAAATTTTCTGAATGCCACTATAATACTAACGGAACTAATGCTATTTATTAGATAATCTAAGAGTAGTTAAACTAAATAGTTGTTTAAATGATACTCTTGTTTTAGTTTGTGTGACTAATAAATTAGGAAGTATCACGCAGTTTGATAAAATATTCGCAGTACAACAGGTACTTCAAACTGACAAGATTTTTTGTTAAGGGGTGAGGTTCAGGTTTTTCGATTTTATATAAAATAATAGAGAACTGTAGAAACATTATTTATAACCAACTGCATATTAATACTAATTGCACTAAATCGCATATATGCGCAAAAGCCTTTTTGTTTTATTTCTATAATATTTGCCAAGTTGCAAAAAAGCAAATTGTATTTCAACACATACTACTAATCCGTTAAATGCGTTTTTGCTGACGAACGACTCGCTTTTACTTTCAATTTAATTAAAAAATATCCTTCAGTTCGAAAGCTTTTAATATTTTTAAAACTCTGCCAAATCTGTATCGGAGAGAAAAAACAAAGACCGTGGGCTTTCAGAAACAACAATGACAGCCAGCAAATCTAATAAATCTGCAAAAAGTTCATCTCTTTGTTGATCTTTTCTGTCGGGTATAAAAACGTAAATACCGTTATATATCGGATATCAAACATACAAGCACTTTATAAAGAAGATGCGCGCAGCAAAAACCTGCAGACGGATGAGTTTAAATAATACAACGGCAGATGTAAAGTTACTTTTTCGGTTGGATCGGGGAATCTACCATTTAAGCTGCAAAAACAGCTCAAAGGAAAATGTATGGCTGTATTGTCAAAAATATAACTGTAAAAGAATTACTTTAAGTTGAAAGAATAAGAATTTTTAAATAGTCTGTTTGTGAAGTGATACTTAAAATTAGCATTACTTTCGTAAATTTTGCATTTTAAATATCAATATGCTACAAAGAGACTTCTAATATTAATGCAATGACTCCAGATATGTCTATATCAGCTTTCGATACAATATAAAAATGTATTATCAACTTCTAAAATATTCTATTAAAGTACATTTTATAGCGACGTGAAGGTTACAGCGCAAAAAACTCTTGAATAAAAATACGCAGACTGCTATAAAAGGCTTTTAAAAAGTTCAAATTATTTAGAAATGTTACCTTACATAAAGTAGAACATAAAGGAGATTTTAAATCAAAATAGTTAAGAATTTCACTAAACTAAAATAAGAAATTACTACTAACTACCAAAATAGGTAGTTTACAAATCCTAGACAAAATAAGAAAAAAAATTAATATCAGGGAAGATGAACTTGAAAATTATTGCCACTTATTACTCGCCAAAAAAAAATTTAATTAATGATTAATAGTTCAAAGTAGTATTTTCTAATCTCTTTCTTAATGCCAATCAGTACAATTATTAGAAACTAAGACGATAAAGATATTATATATAGTAAATAATAATATCGTCCGTAATTTATAAAAAATTACTATAATGGTTTTTTCTGGACACACTTATAATTTATAAAATTCTTATTTTATTTTATTTATTAGCGATTAAAATATAAAGTATTCTATAAGTTATTCTGCTACCCTACAATCTAAGTATTAAATATTTAGATCGATAAAACGCGATCAGGTTCCTTCCAGTGAAGAGATTTCTTTGTTCATTTTATAGTTCAGCTGGCTACTGTTTTTTTCTTCTTAATGTATTATCTCCTAATAACGGCTCCATTAATGATTTTTTGTGTTTTTCTAGTTTTTGGAGGTGGATAATACTACTCTCATAAACGGCTTCTTTTATAGTCGGTATCTTTAAATTCTTATTTTGTGTCATAGGGCATTAATTATTTTCTTATTATTTTAGACTGGCATCTTTAAATTATTAAGTGGCAAAATGAAGCGGAATTACTTACTAACTTCATGTTGTCCGTTCGTCTGTCCATCTATCCGTCTGTCCGTCCGTCAGTCCGTCCCTTCGTCCGTCCGAGCAATAGCTCGATAACGGCTGGGAATTTCCAAATTCTGTTTTCACCAATCGACAGGTGACCAAAAAGGGTTGTTTGCTAGTGATTTTGAAACTGATTGGTCAAAGATCAGCTAGACTAGAGGGTTCTCAAATTTGGGAGACTGCTTCGCCACTTCGCTATGCGTTGCAAGCTTTGCAGGTTTATTGTGACGTTAGATTTAGTGGCACAGCCTAGCAGTTCTATATTATAATAGTTTGATTACTGACTTGTGCAACAATAGTTTATTTCCAATAAATAACAAAAACATTTTTCCAATTGTTTGTTGATGTGTTCTCTCCAATTTCATTTAGCATATAACTGCAGTCCCAGGTATGTTATTGTCGCAGTTTGTGGTCTTTCGATCTTATTTAGATGTATGGGTGGACATGGATCTTACCTAAAAGTAAATGTTACATTCCCAAATTTTGTTTTATTTATCTTTATATTCTAGTTCTTAATCCAACGTTATAATGAATCGGGTACCAGATTTAAATTTTCCAGCATTTTTTTTGTATTTAAGTTGGCAATCCTAGTGTTTGACCATTGCCATCTAAAGTCATTGGGATTCACTTAATGCGTCCACCGTTCAAAGATTAATAAAAAAAATTGATAAAACTGATTCGGTTATGGACAAACAAACTCTACCGCGTCCTCGGGGGTCAGCCGAAAACATTTCACCCGTCAGTGAAAGCATCCATGAGAATCCAGGAACATCAGCACGTCATCGTCCCCAACAATTGAACATTAACAGAACCAGTTTGCAAAGAATTCTAACTAAAAACTTTTACCTCTACCCTTACAAAGTTCTATTAACTCAGAAGCTCAAGCCACGAGACCATTTGCAACAGAGACAATTCGCTAATTAAGCGATAGAAAACTAAACAGTAAATAACATTTTATTTAAAAAACACTATCTTTAATGATAGAGCTCATTTTTATTTAGATGATTTTGTTAATAAGAAATGTCGGATTTTGGCCAATGAAAATCCTGGTGCTATTCATGAAAAACCGGTGCATTCACAAAGAACCACTGTTTGGTGCGGATTATGGGCTGGGGATATAATTGGACTATTTTTTGTTTACTTGCCTTATCCTATAATAAGGAAAGTAATGTAATCGGCAGAACTTTGACCTACCTAGTTTTTCACATTTCTGGACGAAATATAGTCTCAGGACACCAAAACAGTTGGTTTGGGCCATTGGTTCGTGTGTGTGTGTGTCTGTCTGTCTGTTGGTCTGTCAATAAACAGGATATCTCGAGAACTGTAAGAGCTAGAGACTTGAAATTTGGTAAGCAAGTTACTTGTAGATAGGGAACGCAGTGCGAAACTTCTGGTAAAAATCGGCCGATCCGTTTGGTTGCAAAATCGGTCACAAAGCGGTCGCGAATCTAAACGGTTGAAGATACTAAACATTCATGAGAATAAAAATGATTTGTTATCACGAGATAAACATGAATTTAAAGTAAAAGTTGGTAAAATAAACACTCGAAAAAAAAATTGAAGCCCAGGATTTTTGCCAGAATTACCCAAATAATAGGATAAAGAAAGTCGTGTGATGTTTACAACAGATTTTTTTAGAATAAATTTGCCCGAGCGTTAATTGTAAGTGAAGTACGATATCGTGACAAGATATCGAATCTTTGGTGGGATCAATTGGACGCTGTGGACCTTGAAGAACAATGTGGTTTCAATAGGATGGTGCTACATGCCATACAGCAACAGAAACCATCAATTTGTTAAGACAACGTTCTGGTTGTGTGATTTCCAGAAATGCTGACGTTAATTGGTCGCCCATATCTTGCAATTTTTTCCTCTGGGGTTTTGTAAAGTCGAACATCTATGCTAAAGAACCACAAGCAATTCCTGAACTGAAAACAGAAATCCAACGTGTTATTGCTGAAATTGGGATAACTAACTTGAAAAAAGTTTTCGAAAATTTGATCAAAATGGTCGGGGTATGCCAGCGCAGCCGCGACGATTATTTAACCATTATATTCCTTAATTAATCTCAACATATCTACTTTATAAATCAATAAACATTGCTCATTTCAATAATAACTTACTGTTTCATTTTTAAATTACATCCGACGTACCCATTAGATCATCAAGATATTCCTATACTAAAGCATGTGCTCAAAAAACTTTATAGTGACTAACCCGTATGGCAGCATCATCAGTGAATATGTCTATGGTAATGTTTGGTGAAACTGGAAGATATGTGGTAAATAAGAGATAACGTATAATTGAAACTTTCTGTCTTACTTTTATTCCGGACCGTCTATCACATAAATATAAATGAAGCAAAGTAAATAATGTTAGTATGTGGATTTTATTTTTCTACAATACTTCTGAATACATTACTTTGTCAAAAGCCAGGCTTACATCTAAAACTACTGATATGCAGTATTCCTTGTTGTTCAAACTGGTGAGGATGGTTTGTAAAATGTGATGACATTACTGGGTGATGAAATGGGCTTGACTTTAAGTAATTTTGAAACAGCTGGTAATAGACCGATGAGACGATATGATTTTGTACTATTTGGATTTTTACCGGGCTTAAGAATTAAAATTAATTCTGCAATTAGTAATTTTTTGGACCAGTATTGGATTAGGGGGATTGCATTAAAGATATAGGTCAGTAACACTACAGCGTTTCTTGGCAGTTATTTTAACATTTTTTATGTTACTAAATTTATTCCCGTGAGCACGACAACTGCAAGGTAAAGGCTTCGGCCTGTCACACCAGCGCGTGGCGAGCCTGGATTCGACTCCCAGGTCAAAAGCAACTGCAAATATCAAATGCTCTCCGGTCGTTATACAAACACTTTTGGGGGTAGTAAAATACATTCTTCTTCTAACGGGTTAGACTAGCCACCTGTCCGGGATACGCCCAACATGGCTCATAGTACTACATGAAATGTGTAGTTAGAAACAGGCTAATATTCTATACATAAGAGCAGAAGAAAAAGCACTGAATTTATACCGGGGCTTTTCTTGTATTTAGAAATGTTATTTTATCTTTTATTTATTTAGGTGTAACGGGAATAATTGATTGGTTAACTAGGGTAGATAAACTGTAGAACTACTAAATATTCTTTATTTGGTCATTTTCGTGAGGTAGAAATATAACAGCAAGGTGTCTTGCAAATACTCTCCTATTATCACTTTTTCCCATTATTCTTGTGATAATTTATTCGATTTTTATAAGAGGAAGAGCTATTGCAGTTGGTTTGTAGCCTTAACGGGTTTTCAAATTGTATTATCATAAGTGTAGGTTATATAAATAAGCTTTGAGCGATTCCTTTCTCAAAGCTTTTGTTTTATATTTGAGTTTGTTGTTAAGTCTGTTTAGAATATTTTTATCTGCTGGGGTATATGTCCTTTGCCACTTGATTGGTGCATTCCTTTTTTACCCATTATTTTTTTTATTTTTAAAACAATATTTGTGTTGTCTTTTTTATGTGTTATTTTTGGAGTACTTCATTTGGATTTTTAAATCATAAATTTTATTGTATCTGTCAGCTGGAGTCTACGTTCGTTCCAATCTGTTCTTCAGTTATGTAATCTAGGTGTGTGTTAAATATATAATATTTATGTACTGTAGGTTATTATTATTGGTGAATGGTCCGAAGACTAGTTATAACTAGGTGTAAGTTAAAGAAATACCACTAGTGAGGAAGGAGTCCATTAGATTCGGTAATTTATTTATATCTGTCGGCCAGTACAGTGGAGTTCCTGTAGATAAAAATGAATATCTTCTTTTTTAAATTAAATAAAAAAGCTCCCGACCTTTTGTGGTAGTTGTTTTGGAATCTCATACAATGTTTTTGTTATTCTAGTCTTACTTGCCAAAAATCTGGTGCCTAAAGTGCTGAAGTAGGGTTCAACTTTATGTTTTTTACATTATGCATTGTAGAGAAATAAAGTACACTGACAGTTTACACAAAAAATTGTACATGAAGTTAAATGGTCTGAAAATAGACTTCAGTATACTTTAGTAGTTTGTAGTAATTTAATATTTATTCTACTATTACAACTGTACCTGCTGGTATGGTACCATCCGGATGATTAGTATGGTATACATTATATTATGGTATTTTGTAGTAAGTCTAAAATGATCAGGAGGACCTCTATTAGATCTTGTTTTAAAAATAACCAGATTTCGTCTCTATGTAGAGCAAAACCATCGGCATTCGTTAAAGCTATTGTAACAGTTATTATCTTATTTACTGATTAACCTTGTTAACATAGTGAAAACCATACTATTTTGTTATATTGATTGGCTAAACATTATTTTAAATTAGTCTAGAAATTTGTTTGATGTTATGGTCGATTCATCACCTTGAATTTTATTTTGAGATTCAGTTACTTGAGCACAGTCTCTAGTTTAATTTCTTATAGGTAATGGTTGCCGGTGATGTGTTATTTTGTTAATTAAAATGATAACTCTTTGCTTCAGCTTTATAATTTAGTTGCAACTTTTTAACTTTAGTGTAAATGATTAAAAAATTATAATTATGAATAAAGGTAAAACTTCTGATTAAACATTACATCCATTTGATTATAGATTATAAAACTCGCAGTAAAAACAACAACAAATAGTAAATAGTAATGTATTTTCATCAACATAACAGTTTAGAATAACGTATCTGATCCAGCAGTGTGTCAACAATTAGAAAGAATACTCAATGATGAACATCGCAGAGATATGATGCATGCTTTCCTATCAAGTTAGTATTAGTTGTATGCATTTATTACAATTATAATTAAATGTTATACCACACAGAAATTCCTCATTTCATAAACATAGAGCAGTACGTAAATAACTTTGCCTTAGTGATTTGGAAGAACAGATATAAACTTTTATTATTAATGTTTAAAAAAGAATGATATAAGTAATTTATTTTAAAAATACTAGCCTTTAAAACAAAAAATATATTTCAAAAACTATAGAAAAATGTCTAAGCATTCACAGATGTGCTTGAAATAAATAGTGTATTTACCAAACATTGATTTATTACAGTTTTATTTGTTTACTCTGCTAGATATTTATAGGTATACTAAAGATATGTAAAGATGATATCGATGTGATCTTTTTGGTCTCTACAAAAACCTTTTCAACCAAACTAATTTTTTTTTGTTATACTATCTATAGGAAAGCTATCTATATTACCTGCTATCAAAATAGCAAATCCCACTATCACTCTGTTCAAATCTATTTAATTGTCATCACCAGGATTGTCCGACTTTCCGACACAAAAAAAATAAACATTATTTGATATCATTGCTATAACCCTACTACAAAATGGGTATTTCAACAAAGGCTTGTCTTTTATTATTATTAGTCAAAATACACAATCTCAATTTCAAAACCTTTCCATCTAACAAAAGGCGTTTTTGTCTCACACTAGAAGCATTACCTTTAAAATAAATTCAGCAGACCTACATATATATAGTTCTTATAATATACAACAAATTCGCTAATTTTATTCACACTACCCTCAAAAATTCTATGAAGTATCTGAAATACCTTGTGCAAATTGCTAAAGAAAGTTAAATGTCATGCCATATATATGGTGGTACGGAAAGACAGCACTTGCTAATACCATAAAAAACATATTACAAAATCAATTTATTCTATTTTTAAAGCAATTCAAATACATAAATGTCTTAAAAGTTGGAATTGAAAGAATTATATGATATAAAAATCCTTAATTGTTTGTTAAGCATCATCTGTAATGTAACACTTCCAAACCAATAAGCTTTATCTCAAAACATTTTCTGTCAAACAACATTTCTCCCAAATTTTAACTTCAAAATCAAGAGTAAGTAAAAGCACATAGAGAAGCGGGTAATTGACAGCTTGATTGTACAGTCAATTGACCTTGGTAATGACATAAAAGTAGATTGCTACTCTTCTAGAAGCTCTTCTTCTCTCTATCTCTTTTTATAAACTTTCTGGTATGATCTGTTCTAGCATGATCAAAATATATTTGTTACTTAAACAATTGTATTTTAGTGTTCTTACTTTGACTTTTAGTAATAAGAAAGAAAATTACCTAAAAAAGGATAACCATGGTATCCGTAGTCCAGAAAATACAAATTAAACTATAAAACCATCTGAAAACGGCAAAAATCGCAAAAATCAAACTCTTAAAAATGATTGTGTGCAAGATACGTGATAAAATTAATATACTATAGAAAGACTTAAAGTCTATTAGAATAGAGATTACGTGCTGATATAAGAAGCAGGAGAAACAACCCAATACATTAAAAAGGTGATATAAAAATAACACAAGGCCAATGAACAAAATTAGCTAAAAACTATACAAAATAAAAACGTAAATAAAGTCCATGTCCAGCAATGGACTCAGGCGGCTGAGTGAAGAATATAAATAAAAAAAAAAAGGAAAAACGTAAGCAGTTTCAGAAATGCTTTACTTGCATTATCATTGATTTTTAAAGTAAAGATCTTAAATATTATTACATATTAAATTTTACCAAAAAAACCTTATCGAATCTACTTTACTAACTTTTCTCCTTTTTTGTGATGATATGTTCATAGAGATTAAGTCATTATATTGTACATTTATTTTTGTAAGTGTTTTGATTGCTCTTCTTCTGATTTGTTACTCCATCTTCAAAACGACAATCATTTTGTGAACAGAGTAGATATTGGAAACAAGACCTAAATTTAGTTTACTAATGTCACATGAAATCGAGTATGGAGCTAACAAATGAGCTAATTATTATGTGTGATTTAATGTTTATTTGTCGGCTTGAAATAGAAGTTAAATTTGAAGAGAATGTCATTTTTCATTCGCTTTCTCATTACAATAATTAATTTAGAGAAACATTTTGTTGGCAACAACTAAAATTAATAAAAACGTATTTCTGTTTTCATAAAGTCGACACCCTTTTATAAATTTGGTGCAATGAAGCTTCTAGATCATTGGAAAAAGGTCACAGAATAAATTTTAAAACAACTAGAGCGCATTTTTAAAAATGTA
Organism: Sinelater perroti; assembly: GCA_036346155.1. Taxonomy (NCBI): domain Eukaryota; kingdom Metazoa; phylum Arthropoda; class Insecta; order Coleoptera; family Elateridae; genus Sinelater; species Sinelater perroti. The sequence continues at coordinate 5,631,363 of JARFIY010000013.1, read as the reverse complement.
AATTTTAATAAGTAATACAATAACAAATACTTTCTAAGACAATAACATTTGGTTGATATAGTTATGCTTTAATTAAAATGTTTGCATCTATTTAAGATAAAGACAAAGATAAATTGTGAATAATGGTCAGAGTAGCTTTTAGAGATCAACATCTCAAAGCAGTACCTATATCTAATAAAAATAATAGATTTTAATAAAATCAAAGTTGTCATATTCTTTGTAATGGTAAAGAGTCAAATTATACAAAAAATACAGTTACATTGAAACCAAATCTCCAATACTTCGAATAACGTTATTTACAAACCTGCTATAATTTTGTCGTTAACAACTTAGAATAATTTACTATAGGAGATACTATAAAGAAGTGACAATGTTTTTGTAGAATATGACTTTGATTCAACAGAAACTATAGGACAGCCTTCTTGCACAACAGCAAAATTGTACCCCCCAGAGGTTTTCGCTGATGCTGTGCAAAGCTAAAATTACTAATACATTGAGCTTCCAAAAACAGATTGGTGTGTCCTGCTTTACTGTTTATAAAATTAGATGTGAAAGTTTGGCAGGAATATTGCTTAGCGAGAGATGAATCGGGTTGGAGAAAGTTCGTTGGTTTTGAGGTGTCCATATGACAGATAAGCTTTGGTCATAGTCTCTTGTATTTAGGCATTGGGGGCGTTGTTTTATTTCAATAATTCTGATGATGAGAAATTAGAGCAATTATTTTAGCACGAGAAAAGTTAGTTTAATGCACTGTTTCATTATTGTGTTTAGCAAGTGCTGAACAGCTATCGACTTTTCATACGGTTAGAGAGTGCTTATATATTTAGCTAGATATTTGCCTATATAGGTTTTTTAGCAGTTTCCATGCACACCTTGCAACAGTTACAATTGTAATAAATAACTTAATCTGTGAAAAGACACAACTGATTTGGCAACACTGATAATGCATCTATGCTCAAACTGTAAATTAATAGAACCACATTTCTTCCATACATATACTCTCTTATTTAATAAAAAAAATCCTGGTAATAACAATTAAAAGTAATTTTAAAGTTAAATAACGAAATCCGAGAGAAAACTAGTTAAAACTAAGAAATTAATACATTAAGCGGTCAAATCATTCCACCATTCTTTTCAAGTATACCATAAAAGACCTTTCAGATCATTACATCTGTTCTAGCTATTGAATAAAATATCGCTACTAACTAAAACGTGGTCTATTACAAAAATAATAAGTCAAGGTTAATATAATTATAACAGTTAATGCGGCCCCGACGTATCTTGGCAGCCGATAAGAGTCAGCTATAATATGCATAGGTAAATATGACTTAACTTAACTGCTAGATCAATGAGGAATATGTAATTATTTAATGCGTAAAGCAGCAAATCTGTAACAAACTGTGTGAAAAGTTAAAACATTCGTTCACAAAAACTATTGGGATGACTCAGCTGCCTTCCAAAAACGATGCAATAAGTACAACACAAACAAAGGCATAATAAGGTCTTGCCGTTTTTGCTTTGCCATTGAACAAAGGTAGAATAGGTATGCAATTAGTGTATCACGTGGTTTAAAAACCGCTCGGTCGAGAGTAGGAATATCAGTCGTTATAAAAGCAAGTAGCGAAGACAAGTGGAAGTGTCCAAGGATCTCATTTGGTGTTGTTTGCTTTACGACTTCAAAGTGGGCTTATCAGGAGCTGCATCAAGTCACCGAATATATCAAGCCTTTTGGGATAGTGCTGTAAATGAACATACTGCAGGGCGTTGGTTTTAAAAATTCGCGTCGGAAGATTTGTGCCTCTGTGATGAACCTCGCAGTGGACGACCACAGGCCTTGGATAACGAAGCCCTGCAGGCGGCCATTGAGGAGGACAGTAGTCTAACATGTGGTGAACTTGCAAGACACTTTAACGTTCATCTGCACCGCTTAGGTAAGACATACAGGCTAAGCAAGTGGGTTCTGCACACGCTGTTGGAAGTCTACAAGAGACAACGAATGGCATCCTGTATGTCGTTGCTTTCTCGCTACCATACCGCATCCACATTCAATTGAGTGCTTACCAGTGACGTAAAGTGGGTCCTGTATGACACTTCCAAGCTTTCCAAACATTCGTTGTCCCTCACAGCGCAAGACCACCTATACACCCACGCAAAATTATGCTTTGTGTCTGGTGGACAGGTCGTCAAGTGGTTCACTATGAGCTGCTATCAATGGGCCAAACGGTTACTGCGGACGTGTACTCGCAGCAATTGGAACGTGTGCAACAGGCATTTGAACAGAAGGAGCCAGCACTGGTGAATCGCAAAGGTCAGGGATATCATGCAGTGACTTTGTCGGGAGACTTTGTGCCATCCTCCTTACTCACCCGACCTTGCGCCATCCTATTACCACCTCCTCCACTTCCTGAACAATTATATTTGTGATAAATCCTTTTCCACTCACAGACTTCTTTACGTCCAAAACCCCCGAGTTTTACCGCAAGAGGATTGCACAGCTAGAGACACGTTGGCAGAAGGTACTGGATGCCGATGGCAATTACTTCGAGGATTAACAATAGGCTACACTTTCTGTAAATAATTTTCTTTTTGGCCATTAAAAACGGCAAAAACTTTATTGGTTACCTTGTACAAATTATCCAGAAATGAATCTGTTGGGAGTGACTTATGCTTTGGAAGACCAGCAACGAACACAATATTTGAAAATGTTGAACGTTTAAGAGCTACAGTTTACAAGGATTGGCAACTGATAGACCAAAAACTGGATAACCGGGGGATTCCAAAAATTAAAGTGTATAAAAGCAAAATTCGTTCCACGGTTACTGTTACCAGAGCTAAAAAATATTGTGCTACAATTACTAATGATTTGCTTTAAACTGCTACTAATGAACTAATTTCCTTAAAAAATATAATTAAAAACAATTAGTGGGTTTACTGTTACAATTGGGACACAAAAGTGCAACCATCCAATAGTAGTCTCCTGATAGTCACATTTAAAGGATATGCAGTAAGGTCAATTGAAAGATACTTACTTTAAAGGGGATTAAAACTATGCTATGTGTCTTGTACACTCTTCAATATTTACTAAATATATAAATCTTTTGTTATTATAATTACATTTTTTTATATAATAATATATAATTTTGTATTATAGAGCTCAATACTTTTAGGTCAGTACACGTAGGTATACTTCATGCACTCATTTATTAGTTTTGCATTGAGTTTACCAGACTTTAAACAGATAATATATTTGATACATTTTTCTATTTCTTAAACTAAGATCTTCCTTTTTCTTTTTAAAATGGACTTTCTAGCGTAGCCTCGTATGGAGTGTCATACCCAGATATCTATCCGTTTTAGCACATGGAATCTAGACATTATTAATTCTAATGGGTAAATGTTGATGTTATTTATTGGTGAGGTTGTAAACAGATTTGCTTTAGTTAAATTCGATCCATCATCTTTTAGCCCAGGTGTTTATCTGATTAATGAATATTTTAAGTTTCTTGGTCGCTTCTTGATAACCATTTCCAACTGCACGAATTGCGGGATTATTGGCAAAGGTAGCGATTGTTTTATATTAAAGTTCAGAAACATCACTAGTACAGAGTAGATAGAGTACTAGACCTATTACATTACCTTGTGGTACCCCTACGTTGATTTCTTTTGATTTAAAGTATCTTCTTCTCTGATTCTAAAGTATTTTTCTGGCAGGTAAAATTTTAAAATTTTTGAATGTTTGTCTTGTGGAACAAGATCTTTTGCTATAATATACCAAAAATTTGGGCTACAATTAGAAAAACAGAACAGGAAACTTCCTTTTCTTTTAATAATTTTTAATTATTGGTTGTAATTTTCTGCATATGGTCAATAGTTGAATTATTTTGTCTAAAACCAAATTTATGATGAGAGACTAAAACCTTCTTTTCAATTATTGGTTGCAGTCTTTTGCGAAGCAGTTTTTTGTAAATTTTTGAAATAACAGACAAAAGTGGTATAGGCTTGTATGAAGAAACTCCTTGTATAGATTTTACTGACTTAACGATCATTATGACCTTTGCTATTTTGCATATCTTAGGAGCATACCTCAGTTTGATTAAGGCGTTCATAAAATTGGCCAATTTTTCGGTAACTTGTTTTGGAAGTTGCTTCAAAATCACCGGTAATAAGATCAAAACCCGAATGTTAGCCTTGATTTTATCAGATATTTTTTTATCTTCCTGTATCTGTTCTGCTCTGTCCTGATAACGATATCCTTCATTTGGTTGGAAAATAATTGCCAAGTGCTCTGCAGATCTATAAGATTTTTTATTTATTACGTGCGCAGATATTTGCATTTTTGATTATTGGAGAATAGACCTTTTTGCTTCTCTTAAGGGAATAATCCGTTCTGCTATCATTGGCTAATTCACTTGAGAAGCTGTTCATAGTTTCATTGTTATAGATGAGATCCCTCCTTCTAACTAATTAGTGGCATTATTCAAAAGAGGTTCATCTACGGGGTTTGATATTACTTTCTTCTTAGTCTTCTATTATCTGTAACGAGGTCTATAATATCTTTCGGATAATTATGCTTCTTTTTCCTTTTATTTAATTTCCGAAGTATTGTCCCAGGTTGCTTGTTGAATGTTCCTAGTGAACAATTTTGTTTCTTTATGAAGCTGTTCCTTATTTGTAAGTGGGACAGAGAGATTAGTAGAATCTTCAAGATCTATTCTAAAACTATTCCAATCTGTCGGTTTACAAGTCTTTATTGATTATCCTGTTACTCAATGTGAGCGGTATGGGGGAATTTTCTGAGTTTATGTCACATGCCTCTTCAACGTCTCTATAAGTAATTATAAGATATACTCCTAAAAAGTCTATAAGATTATAAATCTTAATTGGATCAGTCAGACAATAGTCTTTCCAGTTGTTAATTCATCATAGTTAAGTTGATAATGCTGATAGAAGTTGTTAGTGTCGATCTCCAATGGGTGTGTTTCGAATTAAAATAACCTTTCTGTATCGCTAGCTTTCGAGAAAATCTAAAAACTAATTTTTTTTAATAGCATGATAGGCAATATAACGCTGTAAGTGTGTAAGTTTTTGTTTTGACGTTAACAACTGTGGTCTGTATTTTCTTTGATTGATATTTTATTTCTTGATGATGTCTGATAAATTCTCTTATTATTGTTGCGCTATCGTCTCTCGCAGTGTATATTGGGTGTATGGTGGGATAGATTCTATAACCTAGGACTGCGTATTGTTCGTAATAACGTTAAAGCAATTCATTGGCATTACATTATAATAATAAATGTAATTCTTCTATGCAACTGCATAAGCAACATCTTTGAGTTTTAATTTTTTTAGACTGTGGCCGTAATGTTTACTACGACTAGATTAATGAGGACTGGTCGAAAAGGTCTAGTTGTCAATTGCGCGGACTATTGAAACTTTAACTGACTAGCAGTTAAAAAACACTGATTTGTATTTTATTTATCTTCATATATAAAAATTTGTAAACTTTTTAGTTTTTCAACTTTTGTTATCAGTAATTATAACTCCAAGTAAAGAGGATTTAGTTTAAAGTAAAATGTGTTCTCGTTTTCTATATCTGCTGGTATTTATGTAGTGATTTAAATTTGTTCGGCAATAGATCGCTAAAACCTAATAATTAACAAAATTACAAAGTATCAGGCGTAAAGTTAAAAATTCTTTAATGTGCAGAAGCTTAAGTATCACAAAAATGAAAATCGATACATCGAAAAATACGCTATAGAATTAGAAATATTATTTAGTTTCTTTTCGTACTTTTAACTGAATTGTTATTCGCGTGGCTGCTAGCCTTAAGCAACAGAAAAGCAACACTATGGCGCGTTATGTCGCATACATTATTCAAATGCAGTTCGCGTCCAACTTGGCGCTATTCCCACTCGATGACCACCCGAAATGAGGGCCGCATTTTCTGGTTTACGTAAAATGAAACACACGCTACGGAACCAACGCAGTACGTGTCGCTCGATTTAAAAAGTGCCCTTAACAAACGGTGAGCTTTCAAGCTCGAACTGATTGCGGGCGCGCCGAGATAAATGGCGCAGGAATAAGTTTCGATTCCATGTTTCCGCGAGTTGTTCGCAGCTACCTGTATGCAACAGGCCGGCTTGTGGCGAACGGGGCTAGCGCACTCGACCTGCAAACTCTGTGTTTACTCAAGCCGGCACTTAATTAAACCCTGCCGCAGTAAAAATGTAAACAACATAGAAAGTTGCAAAAATACCCAGAGTGATTAGAAATGTATGAAACAAAAATAAAGACGCTTAATTACAACACACCTTTGCGCAGCTCGTTGGAAATTGCAAACTCGGAACAATTAATATTTAATGACATTATATAGGGGGCAACTATATTTTCTTCAAATTAAAGCAGTACAGTAAATTACTCATTTAATTTCTTTATTAAAATTACTAACATCAAAATTGACGTTTTCATAAACGTCCCTATTTTGTAGGATATTGATGTTATGGAAAAATAAATTATAATAAAACTATAATTTTTTGTTATCAGAAAAAGTAATAGAGAAATTATAAAGATGCTTTTTGAAAAAATAAAAAACTGGGAGATCGTCAGTAAAGAGCAAAAGAAAACTATAAGTAATGATGAATATGCTGCAACTAATGGAGGAAAGATACACAAAGATTAAACTAAAAAAAACACGAAAAACAACAAAGAGCACTAAAGAAGAGCAATGGAAATACAATAAGAAACTAAGAAACTATGTGAAGAGAATATAAAAATAAATAAAATTATAAAAGACACAGACAGCAGGTTCAAACGCCTGGAAAACGAAAAAGACAACAAGGCAGTACGACAAGGACTAAAAGTAAAAGTAAAACAAAACACAAAAAAAATTAAAAAACGCAATGGAAAATTTTATGAAAAGAAAGTTGAATATAAATGGCGTAGAAAGAGCAATAAAACTAGAGAATAAAACATGTTTATTTTAATTTACAAACCAGATAGGAAAAATAATAATGCAGAATCAAAACAAACTAAGACAGAAACAAAGTGGTTCTCGAAAAAGAACAGAGACATACAAAAATAAATCAGAATTGAAACAAACGAAGAAAGGAAAAATAGAAAACACAATAATAAGGCACAAGCAATTATATATAAGAACGAAATAATGGTGAAAGGATAATAAAGACTTGAAGCTGAAGCAAATAAAAAAGCCGCAACTTCTAAAATATAAAAGCAAAAAATAGAGTTACTATTAGTTGTAATTTAGAAAAGACGTTAAAAAGAAAAATGAATAACTGTTATAATGATAGTCGTAAGAAACATAGTAAGGAATACAATAGATGTAAGTGTAGTAAGAGTAAGAACAGCAAATACATCTGTAATGTTAATAATATTAAAATAACAACCAATTATTAAATTAGGATCATTGAATGCAAAGAGTATAAATGGTAAAGAAGCTGAGTTAACAAACAAACTAACAGAAATAAACATGCACTACATAGGAATCACAGTAACAAAAGTAAAAGTAGGGAAATTAAAAAACTGTCAGGCTGATATTGAATATACTAGTAAGAAGAGAAATTGAAAATATTGCTAAAACGGGAGCAACATTCGTAACTAGAGAAGAAAAGATAAAATATGTAAAAAATGAAAACTGTAAATGAAAGGATAATGCAACTAAACATAAAATAAGGGAAAAATGAAAAATTAACATTAAAAAAAAACAAGTCAAACAAAAACGGAACGGAAGGAAAAGATAAGTTTGTTAAGAAACTTTAAGACAAGATTGACAGAAGTAATAAAAAAGTACTAGTCCTGGGAATCTCATTAACAGAATGTAGAGCCTCGAATGATTTTTAACGCATTTACTAAGCAAGATAACAAAAAATAAAAACGGACAAAAAAGTAAAGAAGGCAAATGGAACATTTAGTAAGCAGTTAGTAAATATGCATCTGTTCCTACACCATAAAAGGGATAACAGGTACAAAGACAACATAATTATGCAAAATGCCTGGAAGGACCTTACTCCCTCTACTGTGTTGGGGCATGCGTAACATTTAAATGTTTACATAAGGCTTACGTGCATTATACGTATTTTTTATGGGCAGCTTATGCTTATGTACATTATGAATGGGCGCTTACAATCGAACCTCCGCTCGGTGAAATCAAATTAAACAGCCGTCGCAGACGAGTTTTTTGCGTACGGCAATGCAGCGACCCCGACTCGCGTGCACAAACGCACGGACCTCCTCGTGTAAATCAAAAGCTCAGAGCACCGCTACGCTAAATTTAATATCAGCTGTCTTTGTTTACTTTCTGTTCAAATGTATAGATAGATTAAAACATAACTTTAGGGAATCTGTGATATTAGTGTAAAATTATTTTTGCTAATCTTGTTCTACTTGTTCTTGATTTGGTTTTGTCATTACTGTAGCAGTTTCTTGCTTTGAGAATTGTATATTGCATATAATATTACTGCCAAGAAAAATTATTTTATCTCTCTCAGTATAAGATGAATTGGGGTGTAACTTATTTCTTATATGTCCTCGTATATGTCAAAAATAATATATAATTTTTTTATGTTTCTAGTGCATGATACCAATTTTTCAACAATTTCATCGGTATTAAATGAATCTCCTCACAACACAATTTTTTTCTAATAACAGGTAATTTTAAATATTAACCTAATTATATCACTTTAATAATTAGGGTAAATTTTTAAAAACACAAAATAAAGTAAAAAACAGAAATTACCAAGAACGATTAGGAACAGAAAAGACCATAAATTTATTTTTAGAAAACATCTAAAGTAAATGAAATATTAGAATTGTTTTTGGGAAATTGGCAAGGCAAAAATAAAAGTAATAGTTTAAGAACAAACCGACCTACAAGAACTAGTAAAATTTATAAAAGGCTACAATCTAGGGATTGTTTTAAGTAAGAACTGTACCAAAACGTATGAAATTGTTTTTAAAGAAGCTCGCCAAAATAACGAATTTACAAAATTATAAATATTAACACATCAAATTGCTATGATAATGCACAAACATTTGTTAAAGTTAAAGCGGCTGCCTGAAACTTTCGAACTTTCCCTCGATCCTTCCCATCAGCGACCTCTTTACGATATCCAGGTAGATATTGTTCGAATTCTTTCATTATTGTTGCTGTTATGCCACCGTTTTTTAATATTATTATTATTGTTGTCTAATATCTTTTCACCCGTGGCAATTTCGGAGTGTTCAAAACATTTATGTTTTCGGATACAACCAATTCAGTTGTATTTGCCACATAATACAAAATTGCTAAATAAGACCAAAATAATCTATATATAATGTGCTTCCTTTATAAAAACGATAATTTTTTTAGACACTAATATAAATTTTCGTATTTATCTCTTTAATGCTAAATGGTATATATTTAGGACTAAACTAAAATCTTTTTTCTCAAATCTCTAGCAACAATATAAAACTGAGTAATTGGAAGAGACAAACCCATTTCGAGATGTCGTTTGTCATACCTAATAATGCGACCTAGTGCATGTGTCAGCAAATTTAATGTCACATTTAACTATTTTTTTATTTTTTAAGCGCTGTTGCTTCTTGTATATTTTTAAATTGTCGCGCTTTTAATGTATGGTACCATACTATTTGATGTGTATCCTTTCTTAACTAAATTATGAACACCTATGAATCTGTGTTTTTCAGCGTGTTCTAAATTTTTTCTTATTTGTACTTTTTCACTCAAAGATTATTTATCTAACCTTAACCGTTATGACAATTCTATTTGGAAACCGATCAAAGCTAAAAGCAAACCAATAATAACTCTTCCCCCTTTAAGAATGGAACAACCATCACAAGAACAGTGGGCAAACAGTGATAAGGAGAAAGCAGAAGTATTTGCGAAACACCTTGCCGATGTTTTTCAGCCGCACGAAAATGACCCGGACGAGGAAATAATGGAAATATTAGAATCTCCCGTTTTAGCAACGCAACCAATTAAACCCGTCACACCTAAAGAAATAAAGGAGGAAATAAAACGCCTGAATGCAAAAAGCCCTGGCATGGACCTTATAACAGCAAAATGCTTAAAGAACTGCCAAAAAGGCATAGTATTACTCACGTATATCTTTAATGCAATCCTCCGAATCCAATATTGGCCTCAAAAATTAAAAACTGCCGAGATAATTATAATCCTCAAGCCTGGAAAAGACCCAAATAGCGCAAAATCATATCGACCTACCAGCTTATTACCAGCTGTTTCAAAATTGCTTGAAAAACTAGTTCTTAAAAGAATCAATACTGAATGGATACCCGATTATCAATTTGGATTTTCGACAGGCTCACTCGACCACCCAACAGTGTCATCGCATATCGCAAACTATCCTCGCCAGTTTAAACAACAAAGAATACTGCGTATCTGTATTCCTAGACGTAAGCCAGGCTTTCGACAGGGTCTGGCACCCAGGATTACTGTTTAAAATTAAAAAACTCAAACCAGCGTTTTACAAACTACTTAAAACATACCTAAGTGATAGACACTTCAGAACAAAAGTAAGACAGGAAGTCTCAACTATACTCCCAATCAACTCTGGGGTACCACAGGGCAGTGTCCTGGGCCCGCTACTTTATCTCTTATTTACATCAGATCTTCCAGTTTCACCAAACATCACAATGGGCACATTTGCTGACGACACTGTCATACTGGCTAGCCACAATGTAGTCCTCCAAGCACACACTCTAATACAAGATTATCTACATGTTCTAGAACACTGGCTTCAATAGTGGAATGTACCACATTTACCCTGAGAAAAGATCCGTGTCCACCCATATACCTAAACAACATAGTAATACCACAAACTGTGACAGTAAAATACCTGGGAATACACTTAGATTCCAAATTAAACTGGAGAGAACACATCTGCAAAAAAAGAAAGCAAATGGACCTAAAACAGAGAGAGCTATATTGGTTGATCGGTAGAAAGTCTCCGCTATCTATAGAAAACAAACTATTGTAGTACAAATCAGTAATCAAACCCATATGGACGTATGGAATAGAACTATGGGGCTGTGCCAGCAAGTTCAATATCGAAATAATCCAAAGGTGCCAGTCCAAAATACTAAGAACGATAGTTAATGCCCCATGGTATATTGCAAATGAAATGATCCACAAAGATTTGAAGATACCAACTATAAAAGAAGTTATCCATGAGAGAAGCATCACCCACCACCAAAAATTGGAAGCTCACACAAATCCTTTAATACAGCCCTTACTAGAAGACACAGCAATAAGAAGACTAAAAAGACAGTGGCCAGCTGACCTATAAATAGACTTAGAGAGCTCATCGCTGGATGAGATCTCATCATGTTATTAATCGATCTAAATCCTAAATTTAGATTGTAGGTTAACAAATTAGCTTATAGAATACCTTGTATTTTGATTGCTAATTAAATAAATAAAAAAAATATTTGTACTTTTGGGGCATAATAACAATTATTATTATTTTTAAAATTAATTAAGATCTTACACACATTTGATTGTGATGTATTACTTATTATTGTAATTTTTAATTCTACTGAAATAAACTAACATGATTAGCCCTAACCCACCGTTTAAATTGTCACGACTAATACTTTATTTGACGTATAATCCAGAAAATTGGCCTTTGCTTCATTTCCATGGTTGATTGCATTAAAGATTATTCTATAGTTTTTAGTTCAACCTACAGACTAATTTTTATATACGAAAACAAAGAAAATCGATTTATGGATAATATATAAAAATCAATGTAAATGGAGAAAACTTAGAATACATATTGTTAACAGCACTAAAAATAAACCACGCAGTAGACAAAATTTGTTATTACTACTAAAGATAATGTTAAGAGTGTGTTTAGACCTTACCATCAAAATAGACAAGCCGGAAAACCGGGTTTTATATTGAAAAGTATTTTCAGTAATTACATGCCGTATGAAAGCTATAAAATTTACAAGAAAAATTACAAAGCAAAATAATAAAATTGCAAAATGCACTACAATCGAAAGAGTACTAAAAGAATAACAAAAGAAATAGATCAATTATATGAAGGATAGGGTGGGTAAGAAGCAATGAAAAAGTCAGAGATATAAATAAGTAAAAATAATTCGAAGAGAACTATGTTTAACGGCGGACGACTACAAGGTAAGAATAAAGAGAAAAAAATCGAGAAAGAAACATAGTTTTAAAAAAACTTGCAAATAATAATCGAAAAGTTACAGAAAAGTAAAAACTAAGCAGTACCTCTAAATGTTTTTAATATTTATTAAAATATTGTACTATATTTGCTTATATACTACCCAAGTTTTCTGTCCTTTACTGATGCTACTCGCATGGTTTAGAATCAAAGAACTGACGACACCCTTCTACTCTTTTAAAGTTAGCAAAATAACATCCAGGCAAGAAGTGGCCCATTAATCAGAACAGATGGCAATTCAATGGTGCTAAATTAAAATTCTGAACGGAGTGATGTAGCAGTTTCAAATTCCAAGTTCTTCTAATATCTACCGGTTCTTCAGACCATATGTTGTATGGTGTTATCTATTTGCAGCAAAATCCGTCTTCAATTGACCAGATCAAGTTAGCATTCTACCAAATTGTTGATAATAAAGCCCGACAGTGGTAGCTTCACCTTCAAAAACCCGCTCAAAGTAGATTACGCCTTTTTAGTTCCACTAGACATAAAGAATAAGTTTGCGCTCAAAGTTCTTACGTAGTAACTTGTAGTACAAGTTATATAATTTGATCAATAATTATCAAATGGACCTGTTTGGATTACCAATATTCCTTCTTTGTTATTTTCGGCAAAATAATTAACTCATTGTTCAGCTTACTTTTACGTTAGAGTGAAGTACTTAATAACAAGTAACGGTTCCTACCAATGAATTTTTTTGACTTTTAGCTTTGCGGATTATTCAAGCTTGTAACTCCCAATAATGCAAAAGAACGGCCAAAATTTCAACTTTCTCATTGAGCACGTTTCCTACTTTTTAATAAATAAAAATCAGTATAACAGAAAATATCCTGCAAACGACGCCCTTTAATACGATGTTAAAATTGACGAATAATTCAATTGTTTCAACAATGTATTTAAAATCATAGCTAATTACTCGGGAGTTGAGTTTGTGGAGCGAAGGCGGATAGACGCAAAATTGACTGGTGGCGATAAAATACTCGAATACGGGCTTTGTCACACCGACTTTTTCGTGAAGTGTAGCTAACTGAACCTGAAAGTGAAAATTATTAGCAATTTAATAAGAGTGAGCAGTTAATTATAAATAAGGAGCGATTATAGGGCAGTGTAAATAGGAACAATCAAGAATACAAACGAAGAGAGTTTTTAACCCGAAAGCCAAACGTTCCCTGCCTTGCACGGCCGGCAGACGGGAGATAACGCGACCAGGACAATACGGAAAGTTTATTTACCAAACGTACAAAAACCTAAATTTAGATAAAATATTGACAAAAAGGGGATTATAAATGAGTTCAGGATCTAAAAGAGATAGCGAAGAAAAAGAAGAGATCTTTAAGAAAAGTAAAATAGTAATCAGACCACCAACACTAAAAACAGAAAAAATAACAGTAAGTGAAAGAAAAATGGGAGATCTAAAAGAAATTAAAGACATGATTAAAATTATGAGATATGAAATTAAGAAAAGTACAGAATAAAATCAGAAACTATGAGAGGAAATGGCAAAACGGGAGTAAAATGGGAATCAGAGAAAAAACAACTCCAAAAAAGAATCGAACAACTGGAAGATAAGTTTGAAATAATAGAAAAATAAAAACAAAAGTGTAGGTTGATAATCAAGGGTCTAAAATTAGTAGAAGATCGAAACGAAGAAGAAACAAAACAATTCCACGCAGAAAAATTGGGAGTAGAAGTAGAAGTAAAGAATGCAGTAACACTGCAAGGAAATAAAGGTACAATTACAAGTCTGATTGAAATGAAAGACTGGGATAATAAACAGAAGGTCATGAAAAACAAATATAAACTGAGAGGATCCATCGTATTCATAGATAATGATATGACGCCAAAAGAGAGAGGAGTATAGGCCGAAATAAGAAAAATTGCAAAAGAAGAGAGAAGTAAAGGTAGAAGAACGAAAATCGGTCATAAGAAAATTATCATAGAAGCAGTGGAATACGTTTGGGATGATGAGGAAAAAGGGGTTATAGATAAATCAAAAAACTGATAACAAAAAAGAACCAAACCGAACTTATAAACTTATAAAGAAATATGCGATGGACATGGACGACGATAAACAATATAAGATGAACAACAAAATGAAGAGCGTAGGAATAGACAAAAGTAAAGAGAAAGAAGTGGCAAAATGCCACAGGAAAAGTTGAGAATAGGAACATGAAATGTGAGGAGCATTAAAGACAAAGAAGAATAAAAAATAAAGAATATAATATGATGAACATAAAGGGAAAGGACGGAAAAATGATAATAGAAGAAGATCAAATAATGGAAAGATGGAAAGAACATTTCGAGGAACTAACAAAATCAGAAAACAGTACAACAGCTAAAAAGAAAGAACTAGACGAAAGAGAGGAAATCGAAGAAATACAAGAGAAAGAAGTTAGGGAGGCCATAAGAAAATTAAGTTAGGAAAAGCAGCAGGAAGAGACAAAATAACACCGGAAAATGATAAAGTTTATGGGAAATGAAGGAATAACTAAATTTACAGAATTGCTAAATGAAATAATGAAGACAATGTTAATACCAAAGGATTGGAATATAGGAATCATACTCCCCATATATAAGAAAGGTGACAAAAGAGAATGTGGTAATTATAGAGGAATTACGTTAATAAGTGTCTCTGCGAAAATACTGGCCAGAATAATTGAGAAAAGAATAAGAGACAGGATAAAAAATACAATAGAAGAGACTCAATGTGGTTTTAGGAAGGGGAGAAGCACACAAGAATTAATATTCACCATTAGACAAATCAGCGAAAAATTTATTAAAAAAGGAAGGGAAATACATATGTGCTTTATAGATTTAGAAAAAGCTTTTGACAGAATACAAAAAGAACAAATATGGAAAGCACTAGAAAAAAGAGGAATAGAGGAAAGAACGATAGAAATAGTAAAAGCAATGTACAGAAGTAGTAAAAACGTAGTAAGGACTAACAATGAAGAGTCACAAGAGTTCGTAACAGAAATAGGAGTAAAGCAAGGATGCGTGCTGAGGCCCTTGCTGTTCTCAATAGTGCTAGACGAGGCGATGAAAAATGCAAAGAAAAAGATGAAGGAGATAAAATTGGGATACTGGCAAACGGAACAAACAGAAATAAACGAACTGATGTTCGCTGACAACATGACGATAATAGCCGACACAGAAGAGAATCTACAATACAACCTAGAGGTGTTAGCTACGGAAAATAAACATAGCGAAAACTAAAAGTATGGTAGTGGCCAGAGAGAATATAACACACAAAATAAAAATACAAGAAAAACAAATTGAACAGGTAGAAAGTTTTAGATATCTAGGATCAATAATCGAGAACAACGGCAAAATAGATAAAGAAATTAATGATAGAATGGAGAAAACAGGGAGAATCTACAATACTCTGAAAACGAACTTTTTAGGAAAGAAAGAAGTACCAAGAAAAATAAAAACAGGAGTAGTGAAAAAAGTGGTGAGACCGTCAATAATGTATAGTAGTGAATCGTGGTCTTTGACAGAAAAACATAAAATAAGACTAAATGCAATGGAGATGCGGTTCCTAAGAAGGATATAAAATAAAACGAAAAGAGATAAAATCCGAAATGAAACGTACAGACAAGACTTAAAGATAAAACCTATAATGGAAAAAATAGAAGAAGGACAATTAAGGTGGTTTGGTCAGTGTGTCGTATGCCAAAAACAGATTAGTGAAAAGAGTGTATGAATCATGAGTGCCGGGTAAAAATCAAAGAGGAAGGCCAAGGAAAACCTGAGAAGAAGGAATAAGAGCAGCAGCAAGCAAGGGAATAAACTGGGAAGGTATAAAACAAGTAGCCCAGGACAGAAAACTATGGAAAGAAAAATATACAGCAACATAACAAACTCTTCTCCCACCTGCCTTACACCTAATGGTAAAAAGGGCATAAGGGCATTAAGTAAGTAAGTAAGCTAATTACTCAAAAACACACAATATAATAATAATAAATATTCAGTAATTTTAAATGAAATAAAACAATTTTCCTGAAAAAAAAATTTATGAAGCCCTAATCATTCTGTTGCGTGTCTGTGGTTCGCAAAAGGAATGAATATAAATAAATCATAGTTAGGTTTTCTCGTTTGTGAAAAAACTTTTTAGTTTAATAAATAACTGAGCAGATTTGCCGATGTAAATGCTAAAACGATCTAAGAATTTACAGCCAAGTTGTGACATTAAAAATTTAAAGTTAAAGGAAGAAGTGGTTTAGTAACTTAAACAAGCAAAACTATTTTCAGCTATGATTACAAAAAAAGAATATGGCAGAGACAACACGAAGAAAATTGGTGAAGGTTGGCTAGCTTATTATAGGAGTGTGACACAAAGAAGCTCAGAAAATATATATTAATAGTTGAAAAAAGAATGGTATAAATATAACAAAACAGGTAAAAGCTGAAGCGACACCAGTTTTAGAAAAATTCAGCAATTTCTTACTTGATATAAATTGTGATAAAAGCTATAGAAAAATAATTTCAGATACCAAATCTTTATCACTCATAAAGTAGTGTAATATACATCAAAACCCTTACAGACGTTCAAAACTCTGGAAATCTAAAAGTCAAGTAATTCTCCGGGTTTATTTACGCTTATAAAACTTACAACACAATGTAACCCTGTAATAAAAAACAAAAATATTACGTAATATTCAAATTTTATTGATTGTTCTTTAAACAATACCATATTTTAAAATTTTGCGTACTTTTTTGTGATTAGTATCTCAACAGAATAGTTATTATAAGTTGTATATTTTTATATCGAATTTACTAAGATATAGATATCAGAAGCGCTATAGCTTTATAAAATCTGGATAATTCGATAATCTGGATAATTCGATAATCTGGACTGGTTCAAACTTCGATTAGTTCAGATCAATGTACTACTATATCTGTTTATGTACACTTAAGCGTGTTTTTACACGATATATACGTTACTAAAAATTACGCGTAAATAAAATGCACCTAAGAGAATTACTGACTATAAAAAGAGTTAAAATTAGTTCTACACCTGAAATTTAAGCAAAATGAAATTCTTTACGGTCATAAGATTCTTATTGTATATATAGACTTTAATAACTTAAAAAACATATTTATTTCAGTTGCTTTCTAAGGATTTTATAAAAAGAAATGTGTTATTTGCTATTAGTTTCTCACAATAAACGAGAAATATTTCGCTTTTGTAAGACTATAATATCACTAAAACTACTAGATTTGATATTATCGTCATCGACTTCAGCCTCAAAATTCAAGACTTTTCTTGATTATATCACCAGTAAAAATAAGATTACCTCGATCATTATTATTAACTTATTTGCTTTCTGGAGTCTCACAAACCATCTTCACTATTTAATATTTGTTAAGGGGTTTATCAATTAAGAATTCTTTGATATTTGCTGATTTAAGATCATCTTCTATGTTAACTTTATATGTCAAACTAATGATGACATTCTGCAGTATAATTGAAAAGAACATCGGCATTCTCTTTAGCACATGCCCAAAGTAGCTTTCCACCATAAATTCATAGTTTCTGGTCTCAGTTTACATACCAATAATCGAAACTGATCAATATAACCCACAATTGACAAAAAGATCCTTCTATGTGCCATTTTTGGACATAGAAGGAGCCTTCCACAATACATCTTTCAACTCTATAACCTCGGCCCTGAGAGGGCGTGACCTAGAGGGGAGTTGCTGCAGGTGGATAGACTGCATGCTCAAAGGAAGGATGGTTTATTCGTCTGTGTATTACGAAACTATAATGATCCAGGTAGCGGGGGATGTCTTCAGGAGGGAGTTCTTTCCCCCCCGGCTATGAAACCTGGTAATGAAGGGACTTTTAAAGAACTTAAAACATGAAGGATTCTCTTCTGTAGGGTATGCCTATAATCTAGTTGTCTTGGTGGAAGGGAAATTTGTAGGCACGATCAGGGAACGGATGCAGAGGGCTTTGAAAGTGGTAACTGAATGGACTCAACAGGAATGCCTCAAGGTCATTATCGGAAAAACCACAATTGTGCCCTTCACGCGAAGGAAACAATTAGAGAGGCTTACACCTCTTTTCCTTGACCTTATCGGGAGGAGTAATGTATCTAAGAGTCGTTTTCGATTCTAAACTTCCTTGGAACCGTCATATTAAGAAAGTGGTCGACAAATCGGTGACAACTCTAGCAATTGTCAGACGGATATACGACAAGTCGTAAGAGCTAAAGCCAGGAATGCTGCACTGGTTGCACACCTCTCTTACATACTCAGCTTTGGTCTGGTAGCGCAAAGTTAAACAAGAAACTACCTGACTTGCCTGTTTGGGCATTACATAGGCTATGAGAATCACGCCCGCTGCAGTAATGGAGGTACTTCTCTAGACCTTCCACCTCTGCACATAGTAATTCAGGGGGAGGCAAGACTGAGTCGCTACAGGCTACATTATTTACTATACAAGACAAATACGGAAACAGGTCATACTAGAATAATTGATAGTTTTGGGGCCCTCTGCTTGAAATGAGGACGGAGCACATGACCTCAAAAATATGTGACGACTCTCTATTTAAGGTGATCATGCAGGATCGAAGTAGGAGCGAGACTTTTAGAGAGGTAATTTCACCTGGTAGGTTAATCTGGTTACAGATGGTTCTAAAACCGAGCTGGGCACCGGAGCAAGAACATATGCTGAGGCTTCCAGGGTGGAGCTAAGCTTTCTCCTGGGTCGGTACTCCTCTGTCTTTTGGACAGATATATACGCCATACTACAGTATGGGCGTGTAAACGGTAAGAGGGCTTACAGGAGCAAGCGGATTTATATTATATCAAACAGCCAGGCAGATTTAAAGGCTTCATAAACAATAAAGCATCATCCAGACTGGTACGAGAATGCATCAACAAACTTAATGCATTAGCAGAAGATAATACGATGAAATTGCTATGGGCACCTGGGCATTGAGGTATCTACGGCAATGAGAAAGCCGATGAATTGGCTAGGCAAGGATCTAGTGAGGCTCATATCTGCTCAAAACCTGCTTTAGGAATTTTACAAAGTGCTACCCAAAGCTTTATCAAAGAGCGGACAAGCGCACTCATCATCGAATGTACTGAAAGAATAAACCAGGGCATCATTTCAGCAAAACCTTCAATAACGGAACTTGTCAAAAGAGAGTTGTAGAACTCCTTAACCTAAGTAGGCCACAGCTA
The DNA here is from genome assembly GCA_036346155.1 of Sinelater perroti. NCBI lineage: Eukaryota > Metazoa > Arthropoda > Insecta > Coleoptera > Elateridae > Sinelater > Sinelater perroti. Next base: position 5,611,942 of record JARFIY010000013.1, on the reverse strand, counting down.
AAGACAACCATAGGTTTTCTTACAGGACATGCAACTGTTCAAGAACACCTTTGGAAAATTGGTAAATTCAATGGTGACCTTGCATGCAGACTGTAGCAAGGAACCAGAAACAACTTTACATATCCTTAGCAAGTGCGATGCGCTGTGCCGGAAAACACATTTGGGAGAATAATTCTAGAACCGGAAGACTTTCAGACACACCCTGTAAGGGACATGTTTCTGTTGATTCAGGGGACATCAATTACAAATTGGTTGTGAGTTTACTTTATTAAGGTAATCACAATAAGGCATAGGCTGCAGTAAACATGGATCCATCAAGGAACACATACCCTAAGGAGGAAAAAAGTCCATGATTGAATATTCTCCACACATCCATAAGGTGTAGTGCTTAATCACCATTTTGCTTGTTCAAAACTTACTGAAATATTTGTCCGACATTATACGTTTTAAAAGTTGCAATTACACCCTCATTTATAAGTTGCAAAAATGATGTGGTATAGGGTGGCAGAAGACAAAACTGCACATTTGGATGTTCTATGGCAAGATGACCAAGTGCATTATTGCTTGTTCATGAGTGTAACTTTTATCTTCAATTAGTTTTCGTAGAAATACTTATCAGCTGTTTAACAAGCAAAAACTGTTTTGTCTTCAATTTTGATATTTTGAAGAGTCTTTTAATAAACTTAACAAGACATTATTACTTTCAAAAAATTATATTTTCTCTTCTGTTTATAAAATTCTAATGTAGATTATTTTATGAAATTTACATAAAATGGCATCTTCTATTGTATATTATTTTCTATCCATATCACTAAACTTTTTTGGCTTTTGCAGAATATCTCTTGTGTTATATGATAATTTAGCATTATATTTTATACCAGTTTTTTTATCTTTATTTTTTTATGGATCTGAAAATTGATTTGCGGGCTCAAAATGCTTACCCACAGCTTTCCTAGTTTGAAAACAAAAATTAAATTAAATTTAAAAAATCATACATTGATAAAGGTGCCAATTGGCATCAAAACGTTTGTGAATAATTTATAATAAACTTTTGATTAGAAACTCTTATTAATACGATAGCTATTTACCCTATTTTCTTTTCTAGGAATGCAAGACGGTAGAATTACTGATGAGTTTAATCAAACAATAAACCAAGAAGGAAGCGCTGAAAATGAAGCAAACTACGACATTGATAGTGAACCTCAACCAATTTTTTGAAAATAACATTGTTGAAGATCTTGATTTTATTTCTTTAGATGAGGAAGGAAATAACATTTTCGAAAATGGGACGAATAATAATGAGAGAAATCAACCAGAAGGGGAAAACAACATAAAAGATCGACAGAAAAGAGGACAAAAAAACTTAAAAAACGCATGAGAAACAATGTAGATTGGAAGGTAACGAAAAGAAAAAGAGCAACATTGGTTGGAACATATTTCAAACTTTGGAAAGATTATTAAGACAAAGGGCTGAGGCCCATGCAGAAAGAAATACGCTGATAAAATCAATGAGTTACAACCAGTAAAAGTATTCGACAATTATTGAAATAAAAATAAGACTCGGGACTTCAAACGGCAACTTGTACTTTCTAGAGTAAAACGTACGCCAGTTATATGTAAAAGGCCAACAAATACTGCTAAAAACGACCAAAGAAAAACAATACGTTACAATTTTGAGATCGATAACCGTCGTTAAAAACGAATTAAAAAAATCAGAATGTATCACAAAACATGTGAGGGAGAGACGTTCCGAAAAATAAGTTACGAGCAAAAATTAAGGAACAAGTTCGCGCGAACATTTGGTCTGTTCCTATTTATGAAAGGCACTACAGTCGCAACAAAACAAAAAAAAGTTATCTAGAAAGTGAACTTAACGTAAACAAAATGTACAATCTTTACAAAGTGAAATGCAAGAAAGAAAATCGTGAAAAGAGTGAGATAGCTAAATCATGGCTGTATCGTCATATTTTCAAAACCGAGTTTAATTTAGCGTTCAAGCTGCTATCTAATGACACTTCCGATATGTGCGATAGTTTGAAAATGACATTAAAAGAAATTCAGTCAGAAGAAGAACGAGCAGTCGTTCGAGAGAAAATTGATTGTCATTTAAAGATGCTGAAACTCGCTACAGTAACAAGAAAAATTTTAAATTACATCCTCTAGAAAAAACCAAAGTAGTCATGTTTGACTGCTTGCCGCACTACATTTATCTAATAGAAAAAGTTTTTATTTGTTGAAGCTCTGGACCTTAAATTTATCCTTATATGACGCTACAGAAAAAAGACTTACTACATGGTTTTGAACGAATCTGTTGCCGATAAAGGCGGACATAAAATAGCATCGGTCTTGCTAAAATAGGCAAATCAAGTTTTGAAAAACTATGATGCAAAGACATTAATAATGTTGTCTGATAACTGCCCAAGCAAAAATAGAAAGATTATGATGGCAGTAAACTATGCTTACCTTTTGAATGTGTGTCCCTCATTGAAAGTTATACATAAATTCCTTCTAAGAAGTCATACCCATATGGAAACGGGCCATATCTACGCTTTTATTGAGCAGACTGTGAAGAAGCAACCTATAATGACAATAGCTACACTTTGGGAATGACAACAGTTAATTAGATCAACAGGGGCTACAGTTTAAAATATGCAAGTGAATGACTAAAAATTTCGAAATGCTGTATACAGCTTCAAACTTCAATTTATGAACCGAAAAATCAATAGAGAGAAAAAGATGTTTTTATTTCTTTGGCAGTACAGCTAGAAGTGCGTAGTCAGAGCCCAAGAATACTTTATTACAAAACATCATTTACCAAGGAAGAATTTAAGTGTCGATGTGAATAGATTTTATAGAAAAAAAACAATCTTTTCCAAACAAGTTGCCTGTTATTCGTAAAACTTACAAAAGCATAAGCGCAAAAAATCTGCGACATCTTTTGAATGTAATTGAGTGGATATTAATAGAATTTCCTAATTTTTATAGAAATAGAGAATATTCAATCAGGACGCACGATCCGATTCAGAATGAAATCTGCAATTCATAATCTCTTTAAATTTTTTCTTTGTAATAGTTTTTTTTAATAGTCAGAGCAAATTTGGAATTACGATTTATGTTTTTTTTCTTCTTTACCTGATTTCTTCTTTAATGGTAAACAATCGCACGTTTCTTATTTTTAGTCAGGTACAGCGTATGATTAATATTATAATATAAATTATTTTAGTTAAAATATTTAAATTAAAAACTTAATAAATTAAGTTTACTGTTTTTATATTATAAAAACACACTATTTCCATATTTTAAAACTTTAAACCCGCTTTTCTCTAAATCTATAATAATGGAGATACTATCCTTTACCTCTAAGGTTCAAATATCATTTTGTGAGCATCTATACAACTAGTTTATGTAATCAGAAGAGTTTCGATTTTCATAATTCATTTATAAGATATATTAAATATAGTGCTATATTTGAATTAGTATCTGATAATGCTAGGATTATCCAAAAATTACATTAAAAGCATCGAATTAGATGTTACAATTATAACTGCGGCTGATGAAAATTATAAAAATACTACTATTGAAAATGCTACATATAATTTCTTCATTTCGTCTAGATTAATTAGCATTATTATATTTGCACGAACATATTTCTTCTAGTTAGCTAAAAGGGAAAGCCCGGCAATGTGTTCATTCGGCACCAGTTTGGGCCTCGGACTTTTGTTACTGTTTCGAGACGGTCTAGCTTTCTAAGTTTCGAATTTCTTGGGCGTGCCACTTACTTGAGGTGTCCTGCTTGGGCTGAGGTTGAGGCTGAGGCTGAACGACCTGAACGGGGGTGCTGGCTTGAGTTAGGAGCGGTTGGACTGCGAGCAGAGTTGGTGGATTCGCGGGTGCGGTGCTCCCAGGCGAGGCCGCCCACCCACCTTTCATGTCCTGAAAACAAGCGCCACACATTAATCAACTGCACTTCGCAAGCGACTCGCCACAAAAGCACACCAGGGAAGAACGGTAAACAAACGGCCGTTTCCTCGTTTTCCTCGGATAATCATACGCTCCTTGTCGATTGCACGAATGCATCATACATCAGCGAATGCTAAATGACTTGCCCTTTTTAAAAAGCAATTTAACTTTTGTTCGCCGATTTGTACATGACGAATATAGCTTTGTATAAAAATATTAAAGCCCTATATTTATATTTATAATACATTAGTAAACATACATATATATGTTATATTTTTGTTGTGACAAGCATTAATAGCAAGCAAGTTAGAAGTACAGGAAAATAATTTAATATAATGCAGCGCACAGATTTTTGCAAAAGTGTAAACACTACACCTTCAATCGTTTAAGGAGCTTACAATTAGCCTCACTTAGAATCTAAGAACCGGAAATCAAGTCTCGAGACGGATTTTGCTTCCTTCCGTAAGGTGATCCGATTTAAAACTTCTTAGAACAGATACACAAGCAACTTGTAAACAGTATCTTTTACTTTTATTTAATTCGCAACAAGTTTACCTGGTGAGATATAACAACGAGAAATATGTTTCAGTTATCGACTTTGACAAGGTAGTAATTTCAGATACAAAAAATATATACATTTTCTAAGAAGCGGAATAAATTTTAGTCGGATGCATTAATATTTCCATTATGAACTGTATAATATTTATAACTTTATATTTGTCACTATTACAAGATTAAACTCAAATGATATGCAAAATTATAAATACTATTTTTTTTAAATATAAGAATGATTAAAATAAAAAACTAAATTTTGTTTTTCAACGTAATCTTCATGCCAGAAAAATATTTCTTCTGATATTCTGCAAAATATTAACGACCGCGATAACGTTCTCACTGAACGAATTATTTTTCATTAAGACAAGTTCTCAAATTTTGGAAGAGAAGAAAGTTACTAGAAACTAAATCTGAAGAATAGGGGGATGAGGAATGAGTGCAATGGTGTGTTATTTTGGTGAAAGAACACTTTCTTGTGCTCCATCCTTTAGTATTTTTGATTCCAGTTCTGTTTTTAAATATCCCGCTTTTTATTTTTCCTTTTCCAGGTAATTAATTAGGATGCCATATTTGATATCCTATCAACTTAGACAAACTTTCATCACTCGTTTTCCAATGTTGTACTGCTGCTTTATCTCTTGTATATAGTAAAATTTATTTTAAGAAGTCTCTCAAACTGCAGTTTAACATAATGAAATACCGTGCAGAGATATCCTTTCACATATATCTTAAGACAATAGTCAAAAATCTTGGCACTTATTTTACACAGTTCTTTTATGTACAATTGTTCATGCGCTCATTCAGCCGATATACCTACCATATCAGTAATCTCGCCGTAGACTTTTTAAACTATATTCATTATGATAAGTTCAGAGCTGTTTTTAAGTTCGGTGTACATTTGCATATATTTAAATTTATTTATCCAAAAACAGGCTTAGACGATGTACCTTTTTAAATTTTACTTTAATTTAGGCAGTCACTTTTTTAGATAAAGTTGCCGAATAAATATAAATTTTCTTCATTTTTCAGCCCGACACAACGCTTTTGGTTCAAATTAGGTCTGTTTTTGTTTGAACTGACTTAATTATCAAACGACCCTCGTTGGTACAAATGTTACCCATTTATATAGGTACGCATTATTAAATGATTAAATAATTAAATTATAAGCAAAAATATTGACAACTTAAATTTGTAAACTCCTCGTAATAGTAAAATACGCTGTTTGCTAATAATACACATGCAAATAATTTTTGAGAATTGTTTGCAGTCCAATAAATTCTTGCTTGTACTCGCCACACAACATAAATGCAAAAGTATTATAAAATGTCAATACATCAACCGATAAGGTTATTTAGCAACACCGTGTACAGAACCTCTATTGTGTATTGAAAGCGCATCGTAAAGAAAAAAAGGCAAATTTTTAATTTTAGTAGTATAAGTAAATGATTACATTACACTTATTTAATAATATGTGGTCCCGACTCGGGCTCCTGTAATCTTCTTCGTTCTTCTTAGTATCAAGTCAAACAATCGGTAACAATAAATGGTAACTTGATCAACTGCATTCCATTCATTATTGACACGCTCCCACTATTCATTCAGATTTCTTGTAGATTGTGAATACCGCTACAGTCTTCGTGAAATAATATTTCAGACATTTTTGATCAGGGCATAATATGTATGTGTTATATGTGGTTAAGCGTTATCTAGTTGGGAGAGTGTTTGGGATAACCTTTAAAGGAAAGAAAACACTACATGGTATAATACCACGAATACTAGATGTAGGTCTAACTGATAATATTGCCTATAACTTTGACTAGAGGGGACCTCCTGTCATAACTGATAGCTTCTCAAACTATAATACTCGTAGTTCTCGTATATTTCGTACGAAATTGCTCCCTTTTTCGCGTCTACGGCGTATTAATATTTGACCATTGTTCCAGTTTAAACAAAATTCTGCATTTTTTATTAAAAAAATGTATACCATTCACTACAGACCCCTTTCTTGTTGACTATTGCAATCTTTGTTAGCGGTGCATGGAACATAATGATAATTTGAAGGAAGGATGTCATACTTGTAGTTCCATTGGGACTAATCAACCTCGAACAGAGGAGGTAGATAATCGGTACCGTGTAATGGTTTACCATTGTTTCGCTAGGGCACTTGAAATCGCTCTACGGTCGGTAAACGCAAGGCACTGAAGATGACGATAATCACTTTGGATGTCCTACATACTATTCCACAGCTTAGTCTTCGCAAATTAGTACCATCTTACAATTAGACCCACTGGTTTCATATTCGCGCCGCAGTACTGCCATGGCGACCAAACCTTGGACTATTATACATTTGAATAGAAAGTAAACAAAGACAGCTGACATGAAATGTGGCTGAACTCTAGTTGCCTATTTTTTGCATATCTTACTTTCGTAAAGTCACCGCACCGACTCATTCCATTGTTATCATTTGTCAATAAATTGTTCCACGTTCCTACCTAGCAAAACTTCGTTTTTCTCATACAAAAACGCCCCATTTATGTAAGCTTGCAATACCTCATTTTTCAAATTCTCTAACTTGTTGATAATGTACCCTTTGTGAACGACGAAGCATTAATGCAACATATAAGTCACACGTGTAAAGCCGCTGTCGTAGTTGACTAATCACGAGCGAATGCTCCTCTGCCCGGAAACCAGGCGCGCAAGCGAGTTCGGGTCTCTCTGGAAACCTATGGGTGTATTTGACATTCTACTATGTAAGTTTCATGTTAGTAGGCACAATAAGATCTCTAAGAATACAGTGCTGGTAATGCACTGAAACAAAGGTCACACGTGTCAAATTCGAACGATTGAGAACACTTTTATACCTATTTTACACGTAATATCGTTACATAGACCTCATATCTAACATACAATATAGGTAATTAAATCTAAGATAATTATAAACATATGGTTCTTAAATTTTGTTTTCTGATTATAGTAGAGGAGAGTGCTGTACCATGAATAGGTTTGTATTTTGAGCCACATTTATGTTTTTCATAAATGTTATATATATATAACCTACACACACCAATGTGGAATTAAGCTATTCCTGAACATACGGCGCTACATGTTCATATAACTCTGTTTGTGTGGCTGTAGTTAGTTTTTATTATAAAAGTTTTCAAGAATTCCAAGTAAATATTTGGTAAGTTTGTATTTAATATTGTCTATATTACAGTTTAAGTTAGTTTTTCAACTATTATATGGTATAATATAATAAATTGTCATTGCCAATCAATCGTTAACCTAAATGATTTTCTAACTTAAAAATAATTATTACTATTTATTTTTTAACATGCTGGATGTTGTACTTTGATTTACAACGTAATGTTGTACCTTGAGCCGGCTCAAAGTAAGCATTTTTCAATACCTATGTAATTTCGAAAAACTTAGAAATTATTTTTAAAGATACACCAACATTTTAAGTTCATTTCTCGCAGTAAGATTGGAGTCAAGAGACCACCGATTAATAAAAATGGGTTTGGAGGTGCTTTAATGGATGTTTTGGATAACTTTATCGGTTAGGAAACCAGCCAAGGTTCACAGTGTTTCAAGAGCTACACTAAAGCGACATATTAAAAAATTCAAATATTTCAACAAAGAAACATTGGAGTATAGTGTCTCTTACAATCATTATAAAGTTGTTTTTAAAGAAAATCTTTACCTAAAAAAGCTGCACGATTACATTATAGTGTAACCTTGTCTAAAGTTCGAACGCTTGCATACCAATACACAAGTGCAAAGAATAAATAGTATCCAGATACATAGAATAAAGATGGACAACCAGAAAAATTGTGGTTGTAAGGATTTCATAATCACTAATCTTGCATGTTCTATGGGTTTCAATAAAACAACAGTAGCAAAGTTCTTTGATAATCATAAAAACATATTAGAAGGAAACAATTTCCCGAAGCAAGAATATAGAACTGGATAGGGCAGTGTCGGCTCTTCTAAAACATACTACAATTCAGCAGTTAGCCAATGGATGTTAACTTTTATGTTAGCATTTATGAGATTACTGAAAAAGTGGGATGTGGGTATCCGCCGAGTTTTACCCGAAACAACATAATCAGTGGGTTTAAAGTATTAGCGATTGTGGCATTAAACGAGAATATTATTGATAAGCATGGGTTTGCACCATCAAACGTTACTGATAGTTCTTTTAAAGACACCTTAGATACGCTAAACATCCCTCTCAGTCCGTGTTGAAGAGATTCTCAGTAATTCAACCAATATAATAACAGACACTATAACACCAGAAATATTAAAACGATTTTCCAAACCCCAGGCAAGAAAATCTATACAAAAAGGCAGACAAAAAGAGAGATTTCGCATTTGGGCTGATACTCCTAAAAAAGAGGGAAGTAGCGCAAAAGGAAAAGTAAAGCCTGAAAAGAAAGAAAAAATTAAAGTTGTTAAGAAACAGGTATTTTCAAACAAACCATCTGCCAAATCTGATTTTTCAAGTTTAGATCATTTACCAGATTTATCATCAGATGAAGATATAAGTCTATCAGAAGAAATAGAAGCAACTAGAGCAACAGTTGAAAAACGAAAGTATTAACGAAAAATATTTTATTCCAATAAAAATGCCCGAAAAAAGAAATTAAACTATTATAAGGCTCAAGTGCCTTTAAAGGAGTGTGGTGAGTTAAACGTTATATATTTAAATAAAAAAAAACATTTCTAAGCAAATTTACCTAGAAGTATTTTCTACAGTTTATGCAGTATCAACAGAGGATATCGTATTAAAGTTGCCACCACCAATGAGACCTTTAGGATCAACTTGACAACAAAATGACCTTTCCAGCTGATTTTTGTGGTTATGTTTAATACACTAATTTTGTTGTAGACCAATAAATATTTTTAAAACAGTTCATTAACGTTATTTGCTTTTACCTGTTGCTTTTTGTGTTTCTAATCGTTTTTTATGAGTTTCAGAGCATAATTTTTAATTTTCCATATTATCCTATGGCTTAAGGTACAACATGATGCCTTGAGTCAAATTTCTTCTTTTTTAAATTATTTTTGGTCAACTTGCACAAACGTATTTGATAAAAAAAAGATATAATAATATAGTAATAATATATATTTAATAATTGGTGTCTTATAAAAAAAATTCAAATCTATTTTTATTTACTGATTACAAGCATTTCAAATAATTTTGTATCAAAGTATAATACCTTACACTTATGTTAAGTAAGTACCAAGGTATAAGAAACCTATATTAAGGTAAACGTATTTCATAATTCTAAATAACTTAAATTTAAACCAAACAATAATTATTACAGCAAAAATGTACTGCGTACTGAAGTAAACAATGCTATTTGATTTATAGTCAATAAAAGATAGTGTTAATGTAACAAATTCTCTTTCTACATTGAAACTATCGCTACGAATCTATTATGTGGCTAACAGTTTCTTAAAACTTATCCTTGAAAACAGCAAAGTCTAATATCTGCAGGTTGATGTTAAGTAAATTTTTTGCCGCGACTTCCTGTGGCGCCCAGAGTCCCCCTTTCATACGATTAAAATAAATTACCATAACGGTTTTGCGTCTATAGCCATTTAGTGCTACGCGAGATTGTAAACGCGATTCTTCCCAGATATATAAAAAGTTAAATTTAAGGCAGCGTAGATTTAAAAAATAGTTCTAGCGAGGATAAGTAATAAAAAGGCAGTACGTCGTTTCCCCGCTATCAATTATAGAAATGCTAAATTTTTTATAATATCGAAAGCATGTAATTAAGCAACGAGCACTAAAATAAAATTAATTAAATAAAATTTATAAGAAATTTTTACATTTTTTTCATAGTTGGTTTTTAATTGACACGATGATATTATTAGTAAAATTTATATATATATAAGTAAACAATAGAAAAGTCGAGCAAAAACAAAAAATTGTATATGGTTTAAAGTTTATTTGCAAAATGTGTGAGATTGTAAAAAATATGAAATAGCATAACAATACTGATATAAAATAATACCTGAGAAGTTTATACATAAGTAAACTTATTTATTTTTAACACAGTAATTATTAGTTAAATTTATTTATTTCGCTAAAAATATCTGAGATACATATTAGTTACATCAGAGAGTATAATAAGGGTAATCTGATCATAGTATTGCCATTTATAAGAAAATTTCCATATTTTAGAGAATTTTAGTACTTTTCATCTATGAATTTTTTTATTTCCTTTATTTTATGTAGCAACATACCTTTTTCATCAAATTAAAACAAAAAGAAAGAAATTGCAAGACGACAGATCAGATGTCCTAGCCGGCTATGGGATGTCACCATATAATAAGATAAGATCGCCTGAAAACATTTGCCCCAAAACTTCTCGAGAAATTCTCATCGTGTATGTGGTAGCACCATCTTGTTGAAACCACAATAGTACGTTTGCATGTTTGTTGAGTCTGGGCTCCAGAAAGTTTTGTAACATACCAACACAGCAGGCAGGTGTGACAGTCCTGTCATGTGAGTGTCCTGTTTTTTCAAAAAAAAGTGGGGCTTTATGATGCCAAATTCTGTAACAACACACCAGAAAGTTACATGCTGTCTGTACAAAAGTTCCTCATAAAGTTGTCGAGGATTTTGTGGTGTCCAATACAGAAAAATTTGCTTACTGACGCAAGCCTGATACATAAAAATGAGCTTTGTCACTACTGAGCACAACAGTACCAGCTCGAACATTTGCCAATACGTCATTACTGTAACCCGCCAGGTGTTGCATTCTTTGAGTTCCTGGACTACTATTAATTTTTGTGTATGGAAAATGAGATCACAGTGTAAAATTATTTGTACGTTACGGTCAAATATTCTCAAGGCGAGAACATCTTTAGCAACAAAACATTGTGGGGATGTGACAACAGCTTGCCTCACCGTTGCGATGTTCTCGGGTGTCCGAACGCTACAAGATATACTGGATGATTTCCATTTTAATGTTGAATCAGTCTGTCGAAAATTATTTCGGAACCACCTACTCAAAAATGTCTACGAAATCATGATTAGTACTATTTTAATACATACACAAAACAATGTTGTACTATAATGCACACTTTTATGAAACTAAAGCTTTGATAATACTTTATTTTAGTGATAGTACAAATCAACTAAACGAAGCTAGTTGTCTTTAGAGATATAGTCAGAGTTATGCAATTATCTATCTAAAATGTATTATTCCCATCATTTTTATTTTTGAGTAATTCCATGAATATAACTTCAAAATACAATCTTGTCATCATCGACCTGGTTTTTAACCATTTCCCATATAGTTGCTTCACAAAGTTTCTAAAGATTTTTCCAAACAAACTGCACTTTACAACGTTTGTGTATTTGTCAAATGACTCAATATACTTTTTTTTGAAGGATTTTAAAAGGCTAACTGACATTATGAGTAGTGGTGATTTGATGATGTAACTATGCGATGAGACATTTGCTTCATGTGTCTAAAATATGCTGGAAATGACATATGGTTAGATATATTTGCCACCATTCAAAACAATAGCTCGATTGTATATTGCTGATTCCCTCGTTTCAGTATATATAATATATATAATTTATATTATAAACCATAATTTACAAAACCTTACACAACTTAATTTAATAATGTTTCTTGAAATGCTTGATAAAGTTCTAATATGTAAGTTTCATTATTAATAAGGTGAATCAAATATAAACGAGACTTATTTTTTAAAACATTCTTTTGAACTTGAAACAAAAGAATAGCAAATAATTTTTCTACATAATCTCCTGATTTAGAAACACATTTTTCCCAACGTGTAGTTAATTTTGAAATGCCTTCCTCGTAGAATGAAGTTGGTCGTGTTTCCAGCCAATTGCGCACATAGACCTCAACCTCCTCATCGCTGTCGAATCTATGCCCTCCCATGGCTTCCTTGAGGGGACCGAATAGGTGATAGTCGCAGGGCGATAGGTCAGGGCTGTAGGGAGGGTGTTCAACTGTCTCCCAGCCCAATTTTTCTGCTCAGTTGTCAGAAGGCGAGGCACCCACCTTGCGCACACCTTACGAAATCCTAGCTGCTCTGTGATGATCGAAAAAGTGATGCCATAACTTATTCCAATCTCAGATGCAATCTCATCGATGGTCAGATGCCAATAAATTGTTGAACGCGGACGATGTTTTCGTTGGTGATGCTGGTGCGAGGTCGGCGGTCATAGCTCTCATTTTCAACATTCTCAAGGCCCTCCACGAACTTTTTGTGCCATGCGAACACTCTAGCTCGTAACAGTGTCTCTTTCTTGAACTGCGCAGTCAATCTCCTCAGGATTTCAGCCGGTTTTACACCTTCCGTGGCGAGAAACTTAATGATAATACGCTGCGCAATTGACTACGGCACCTCCTGCTCACACATTGTCACGACGGGTACTGACAGGAACGAACCAAATCGCCCGCCTGCTTCACCCACTCCTGACGTCCCTACCCAACACCTGACGAAGCGAGAACTCTCGCGCATTAATATTGCGCGCCCGATATCTAAAGTCTCGTTTATATTTGATTCACCCTCGTATATTGCTAAAGTGATGCTTTCGTTTTATATTTTGGTGTTTATTTTTTTATCATCATTGTCTGTTATTATATCACAAGTTTTGTCTCAATGAAACATACAGAAAAAAATTTTAAAACCTGTCTTTTTCGTAGATAAGTTTTGTATCTAAGTATCTCTCTAGAAAACAAGTTATAGTGTTTGTCTCTTTATCATCGTCACTATATATCTTTTTATTTATGCCACGAGGTTTATATTTGGAGTTATCTGTCTCAAAACCCACAAATGAAAGGCTACTACTATTTGCATTACCATTAAATTGAGTAACATTATAGCTATTCTATTTTTTTTATTTTGACAATAGTTATAAATACACTTAAAAATACCTATACTTATCTGCGGCTTATGAACATTGCTTCTATAATTAAACGAAACTGAGGAGCATATGATTCATTTTAACCTAAAATCGTCTCATCCATGCAATGCACCAAATTCTTTATAATACAACCAACGCGGCCTATAATGTAACATTATATTCTCCTATCATGTAACCATCTATAACTCACATAACTGATCTATCTCATGTCTTCTTATTAAATGCAATTAAACATATGGTAACGTGTTTTAAGTCTCATTTCTTCATAAACGAGATGTCGTATATAATTATTTCGATTAGCAAATATTGTTCAATATGCCAAAAAAATTGATTTTTAAAATTTGATGAAAGTGAATTGGTAATAGATGCAAAACCTCTTGTATTAGCAGGGGTAATGTCTCCATGCGAATATAGCCATAGTGTCGTAAAAAAAACTCGGCATCACTACCTTTAACGAATACCCATTAAAAACCCGATTCGTGATGGGTACAAAATTAAACAACGCAGAGATTAAGTTTGCTGGTCATTCTCACAGTTGACAACACATCAATACATAATTGGTTTTAAAGCATTCTAAAGTGAATTCTTAGTATAGCCGAAAAATCATCTTTAATAGTAAAGCGTATCTTCAACTTGGTGAGTTCGTTAACAAATAAAATTGTTGCATTTGGGGTACAAAAATGAAAGAAAAATGCACCCTCAACAAGAGACTGTTTAATACGAATCTTAGAAAAGTGACGTGATAAGCCCGTACTTCTTTGAAGGTGAATTGTAATTTAATGACGATTGTTGTCATAAAGTGAATTATCAGTTTAACAAAAAAAATTAGCTGCAAAACGCACTTTTAACCCGACGGGATTTGGTAACAAACAAAATTGTGTCATTGAATATTGAACAAGTGGTATGATAGGTCAATACTTTTGTGAAGGTACTGCTAAAAATACTACAAATGCAAATAATCGTGGCCGTTATATGATAACCCTGCTTTTTTTAGTGCAAACTGGCCACCATCTGGTACAAATGCGGTTCTAGCAAAATGGCACGACCTGTCATATAGCTAGATTTAATGCATTAACAGTTTTCTAGTGATTTCATGAAATGGACATCAAGATCTTGTTATTTCAGACCGTGCGACGTTTTTTGTCGGGTTATCTGAAATTGAAGTTTTATGTCGGCAATCCACAACGAGTTGACTGCAGAAGCCCCCATATTATCGATGAAATTAGTAACATGTACAATTATAATTGAAGCAATCGAAGGCAAGGTGAATCATTTATCAGACATAGTTTTCCATATTTGATCAGAGATTGTGTACTTCAGTACTCAATAAAACTCCAATAATAAAATCAATTTCAAAGTCGTTTGTGATAAGTTTGCACGTGTTAAGACAGATTAAAATCTGTATTATAGCTAGCAGGATAATCTATGGGTGTTAGTTGCTTCTAAACAGAGCACTCAACGTCATCTTGGTCGAAAACAAAATATCGGACAATTTTGTGATACAAGCTTACACGATGTTTCAATTTTGATCAGTGCTTGACGGAAAAAGCCTCTATGTTAGGAAATGATTGTCCTCAACGTATTTACGACCATATGCTCACGTGCATCAAGCATGGGATCTACCGTCAGATAGAAGAGTGTGAATAATTCTGTACCGACCATTCATATCATTTTGTACAAGCACCTTCAAGTAAGAAGAAAGTTTGTTCTTTTTGGATACCGCATGCCTTAACTGATAAGCAGATGGCACGATGTGCCGCAAAATCTCCATAAGTTTGACAATGGAACATCTCCCTATGTAAAGAACATTTAACAAGCAACGACGAGAACCTACTAATGGAGTAGAATGACAAACGTATCCAGATCTTCAAGGAAATGTAGAAGAGTTGGTTCGACGACTGATTTCGAAGAATGCAGAAGTGCATAGTGTGTAGTGGAAAGTATTTTAAATGATTATAAAAATTAAAAACTTTTATGGTTATCTCAAAAATGAAAAACGTTAAAGGTTATGCTAAAATCAAGAAGTAAATTGAAATACTGCGTGTTCCCTGTTGGTATATTATTATTAAACAGGATACTAATGCCATACAGTTTAATTTATTAACTAAATCGGTTTAACTTCAGTGGAATTAAAAAATTCCAGACAATAATAAGTGTAATAAAAAACAAATTTGCAAATGCAGGGAATTTTTTAATTATTTCTTTGTGTCAAAAATGTTAGTGTTTATGTAACTCAATAAGTTTAAATATAATCAAGCTTCACTTAAAGAAACACAAAGGACTTTGCACTTCAACAACAATTGTATGTTTGTAATAATTATATATTAATTTTTAAATTTCGGCAACAGCAGATATATGTAAGGATATATTTATATACCCACTTTTGAAAAATATGCAGAAGTAAGGCCAACTTTAATTTTTAAATACGCCGTCATCCAAGTAATTACCACATGCCATGAACATTCTTCCCTTCTAAATCGCATAGACTAATTATTGCAATTTAGTTTTTGGATACTTATCGTACAGAAAACTTGATATATTCTGACAGAAAAAACTTCTTAATGACTACCAAGAAAAAGAATTTTTATCTTCTCCAAAGAGATTCCTCCGATTGTATTTTGTAATTTTAATGTAATTTTGCCATTGTAATGAAACTTCTTACTGTAAGTGATTTGTCCCATTGAAGTCAGAAAATATTTTCAGTTACCAATCACTAGAGCTTACAGTCAACATTTTGTTGTAAAAAGTGTTAAATTTCTGCGTTTTTCCAAAATGGTACAACATGCTGTTATTTTGACGCTACAAAGATTGAGAATACCAGTGACACGTGTTCTGTTACACCACGTTAATAATTTTAGGTGTTTATACCGTTGCAGGACTATGGTGGGGTTTATTAAGTGGTTCTTTCTTTTCTCTAAACGTTTGCAGACATGTTAAGATAAAATATCTGCTTGGTCACTTATCAAATATTACAGTCGCACCCAAGAGAGGCCAGGGAGGAAAAAAGAAGGATAAAGAAACAGAGCGCAGAAGTGTAAACAATACCAGCTCTCTCGAACAAATATTTTTTGCAACTTAACTTCAAATTTGTAAATATTTTCGGTGAGTAGTGTATGTTAGGTCTACCTAAAATTATATTAATATTCACTAAAACATTAGCTGACCATACCGTAATGCTTAGTTAGTAGATTATAAATCTCAAACGTCACTAGAAATCGAACTATTGTTGTATAATGTTGTAAGTCGTAACTCTAAAGTTAATTTTTTTTTTAAATATTGCCAGATCAACAAACATTTTTGTTATACATAGCATTGGTAATAGAAATGTTAATATAACACTAAACAAAACTTGTGTGACAAAATAATGGTCACAATAACTTAACTTGTTGGTATTGGCTTATTCGTTAATAGGATTTGTTAGCACTATATCCTGGGGTAATTTGCGTTGAAGCCTGGTATGAATGTTCGTTTTAAAGAGTTCATAATGAACCGCGCCACTACACGCACTTGAGTTTAAGATTAATTTTTTTTCCGCACATCTTTTAACAAACTGATCGACGGGTAGGATGCCTAGCTCTTCGTGTAGCTGAGTGTTACGTATATACCACGGTGCGTTTACAGCAATTCTTAACACCTTGTTTTGAAAGCGTTGAATTTTTTGCAAGTGTGTTTTCGATGTATTGCACCACACTGGTGATGCGTATAATATAAGAGGTCGTAGTAAGGTTTTATACAATAAAACTGTGCATTTAATTTTGAGACTAGACTTGCGATTAATGAGCGGGTATAGCTGCTTTAATCTAGTGTATCCTTGGGTAAGTTTTTGGTTTATGTGATATTTCCAACTTAAACGGGTATCGAGATATACCCCTAGGTATTTGATTGCACCATCATTCGGATTCCAACAAATTGCGGTATTGTCAATGCGTAAACAAGGAGGATTATTGATTCTTCGCAAAGTGAAGATTTTCGCTTGGCATTTGTCGGGGTTTATGGTGATGTTCCAGAGTTTGTACCAGGAAGATAACTTGTTAATTGCATTCTGCAGCATCGCAATTGCTTCAATAAGATTGTCCGCTTGGGTAAATACGACAGTGTCGTCCGCAAAGGTAGCAATTGCTGCATTAAGGCAGGTAGGTCAGAAGTAAATATGTTGAAAAGCACTGGGCCCAGAATGCTTCCTTGTGGGACTCCTGCTCGACACATTTTGGTTTCGGACAGTGTTGTGTTAACTTTAACTGCAAAGGTTCTTTTGTCTAGAAAGGAGAAAATAAGTGCTTTAAGGTATACAGGCATGGTTATGTCTAGGATCTTTTTTTTAAGGCCTTCGATCCACACCTTGTCGAATGCCTGTGCTATGTTAAGAAAAACTGCTGTAGTGTAATGTTTGTTATGAAATCCGAGTTCGATAAGCTCGCTGATTCTTTGTAGTTGATGGCTTGTTGAATGGCCTTTTCTAAAGCCAAATTGATATTTAGGCAAGATGTTGAGATTTTCAATGTGTTCTAGCAAGCGGTTGTAAGCAATTTTTTCAAGAATTTTTGATAACGACGTTAACAGACTTATGGGTCTGTAGCTGCTTATTTTGTTTTTGTTTTTTCCTGGTTTTCTGAACATTAGAATGTGCGCAAGTTTCCAGGGCTCTGGAAAGTACCCTAGTCTCATGCAGGCATTGTAGGTAATACATAGATAAGCTATAGCCATCAATGTGAGGTGTTTAAGAATTGTATTGGTGACCAAGTCATGGCCAGGAGATTTCCTTTCGGGAAGCTTTTCGATAATATCCTTCAGTTCGTTAGGTGAAGTTGGTTGAATTTCATCTGGAATTGGCACCCTTCGTTCAATATCGTTTATGATTTGTGTGTTGTGAGTGGGCGTGCAAGTGATTGCAGGTGTGAATGTGTTTTCAAGATGATCAGTAAAGGCAGCTGCTTTTTCGGAGTCGGAAGTGTAAGTGATATTATCAGATACAGATGATAGCGTTGGCAATTCTTCTTTTTGATTTAGAATTTTTCTAGTTGTTTTCCAAAGGCCCCAATCTCCTGGGCTGAAATCTGCTATGTGTTTTTGATATGTATTAATTCGTAGGCTGTCCGGTTCTCTTTTAATTTGGTGCGTTAGGTTGTTTAATTTATTTTTAAGTTGTGGGTTTCTGTTTCTCTGCCATTCACGCCGAAGCTGGCTTTTGTTTTTGATTAAGTTAATAATGTATCTGGGAGGATAATTGTAATTTGTCGGATGAGTCCATCTAGTGGTTGTACAAGCTAATTTAGCACTATCTTGAATTGTTGATGTAAAGTGGTCCACGGTCGCATCAATGTCTTTGGTTGTTAGTAATCGTGTTGGGCAGTGGAGTTTACTATTGAGCTGAGTTTGAAATACGTTCCAATCGATTTTGCCATTAATTAATTTTGGAGTAGATTGTTTAATGATTAATGTGTTGGTGAATGACACCAGTACTGGTAGATGATCAGAATTTAGTTCTGGAATGACACTTTGAAAGATAGGTTTACCAAAGTTTTTCAGGAGAACAATATCGAGTATGTTAGGCTGGTGGTCTTCTCGGTACGGGTAATAGGTGTAATCATCACGTGCCAAGATTTGGAAGGTGTTTGCTATGGCAAGATTTTCCAGTTTAATACCTTCGGGGTTGGTGGCTCTGCATCCCCACAGGGTATTTTTAGAATTCATATCTCCTAAAACTAGTACTGATTCAGTAGTGTCAAAAATTCTTTTTATATCTTCCTCAGCAATTCTTGTGTTTGGCTGGCTGTAGACACAAGCAATTATTACACTACTCTGATCATCAAGTTTAACCCTTATTGAGGTAAATTCAATTTTTAAGTTAACAATTTCTGGAAGTTGAATGTGTTCATATTTCGTTTTAATAATGATCGCTACGCCACCAGCTGCTACTCTGGAGTTTCGATCCTTGCGATAGATATGATAACCTGGGATTCGAAATTTTATGGTCTCATCAAGATGCGTTTCTGATATGCAGGCGATGTCCACATTGTATCTCGCTAAAAAGGCAATAAATAGAGAGCGCTGATTGTTGATTCCATTTGCATTCCAGTTAAGGATGGTTAAACTTTGTATTGGTTTGCTTTGGTTAAGGTCCATTGATAAGCATTGGTAAGAGAGTGCTAATAATGAATGTTTTAATTTGGCTAAGGTACGGCGTAATAAGATTAAGGAGAGTTTGAATGAGATTGTCGGGTAATGCTGATGGAGTGGATGAGGAGGTAATATTGTTGTTCTGGGCGAGTCCGCTTTTAAGCTTATCTGCAAAGGTCTGTGTGTTATTGATGTACGAGTTTCTAGGTTGGGCTCGAGTCCGTTGTTTTAGTAGTGTAATATGGTGTGAACAGCCACGATAGTTTGCGCTGTGGTTGCCTCCACAGTTAGCACACTTTGATGGTTCGTTTGGCCTCTTTTGACATTCGGAATGTAGATGATTACCAGCACATTTTACGCAAACTGGTTTTAGTCTGCAATAATTTTTAGTATGGCCATACTGTTGACATCTGTAACACTGAGGTATATTCTTGGATTTTCTTCTAGCTTCAACAGTAACTACGGAGTGAAAAATTGCTTTTAGTGAATATATACGTTTCACTTGCTCGTTATTGGTTAGCTCTAGAGCACAAACAGGTAGAGGTTTTCTATCTCTGGTGTACAATCGTGTTACCTTTGTCACAGGCACCTGACTAGCTAGTTCAGTTTTGATTTCCTCATCTGTCAGAGAAAGTGGAACATTTTTAATTACTACGGAAATTGGTTTGTCATTTGGGTTTTGGTAAGTATGATATTGGATTTGATTTTCTGTAAAATGTTTGGTTAATTTTCGAAAATCTTCGTCTTTTGCTAAATTGATTCGTAATGTGGTTGTGTTATACGTTGTTGTGAAGGTTCCAGCAGCTAGTTTTTGCATGTCTTCAATTAAGGCTTTATGATTTAAGGTGTTTGGTAAGTAGATAGGTGGAACTTTGATGGTTGGTATGTTATGAGTTTCTGGCTGTTAAAGTTAATTAAAAGCGTCCAATTAAATATACTTGTAGATTTCCTTAAAATTGTTTATAATGTGAAACAGTGAAAAATAGTGAGTTCAATAATTTATAGTGCCAAACATGATTTATACAAAAGCAAAAGAAAATCTTATTTTATCTTATGTGACCTGATCCGGTCTCGTCTCCTAAGGATTTATCCCATGCAAAAAAAATGTAAACTACTTCTAGGTCGTTTTTGATGTTATTGTGTTTGCTCCAAACGCAGTACAAAATCCATTTTCAGCTTCTGTAACGTTAGTCCCAAGTTTAATTTTGTTAAATAAACACGCACGTGTTAGACTATCGTTGATTAACAATTTTAAGGGTTGGAATTACATTTTTAATTAAAATGAACAGTTCGAGATTCAGTGAGCGACTGAACCAAAACACGGGCTAATACGATGGATAAAAATGTTGTTTGATAATGCGTTCTTGGAATTATTATATACGCACAAACGACAGAACTTTCTTGACTACTTGGTATTTTTGTTTTGTATTTTATTAGTATTAATATAATCTTCACCTATTAAACTGTTATAAATAAATTATTGAAATGTTATTTTTTATGACAATACAATATTTTCTTTATAATTATCTATGAAAAGTTTTTGTCTACTTTAAATTATTTAAACAATGTTATATTTAAATACTTACTTTGTAACTTTTAACATAAAGAAGCTTAAAACTAAAAAATATATATTCATGTGTTACAAAACTGTTTTTAGCTAAAAAGACGCTTATTTGAGGTATTAAAATGCGTTGCTAAAATTGTGGTTGTTTGATATTAATATAAAAAACGTTTGTGGCTATTTTATTTTGTGCGCTATTTTAATTTGCGAGTTGGAATTTTTAAGGCCTTTCATTTTTTTTTGTTGCTATTTTAGTGTAAAGAAGTATTGACAGTTTTTAATTTTAAAGAAGCTAAGGCAAGCTTCAATTAGCTATGTAGAAGGAGGGAAAAGAAGAAAAATGTTTAAAAACGTTGTCTCCGTTTAGCGTTTAAACTCTATGCATATATAACGTAAAACACGGAACACTCAAATTAATTATATATGTATACGTACATACATATTTCATTTGTTTAATTAATGAAAATGAAAAAACGGGAGAGAAGTATAGCAGAAAGAATAAAGGGTGTATGACTGTATTTTATGTTGTCATGGTACGTCACGCGAACTTGCCTGACGGACGGTTTATTACTACAAGATAAGATCTGCAAGCGGTCAAATTCGATGGAGACGGTAGTCACCGTCATAACTTAACCATTATACAAGTTTCGCTCTATTTGAGTCAGCAGTTGTCGTGCAGCTCCAAATCATCCGAAAACGTTCACAATTTTTTTTGGCGCGATAGAGAGCTTCGAAGACGCTAAGGTGCAGTGCCCTGGAACGCCGATAAATCAAATTCCCAGCGTAATTGAGCTAAGACCCCCTTGTTTCGAACTATATATATCCTTAACTTGTAATTGTTACAAATACGGTTCTGCAGTCCTATTTTAACAGGTCGCAGGGGAATTAAGTTGGCAAATACGTACGGCTTATCGATATTCCCATCATCTCTTTATATATACTGCTCTTGTCCTGGACAATGCCAAAAACCGCCCTTGTGTACCATTACTCGTTCTTGAAGCCTAATCGATAATAGCAAAATAGGTGCTAATAACAGATGCCGGCGTGCCTCAGGAACAAATCTATTAGGGGCGATAAGAGCGCCGAACGAAAATTTGATTATGACACAAAGACAAAGGTATGACTTGTATATATGCTTCAGTATAACGATTTTATTAATTATTTATGTATTTTGATTATTCTTAACATAATGTTCTCAATTTGACCATTACATTTAGCATAATGGCAGGTTTCAACTTTATTTTTTAATTATCCTTATAAGCACCTTAAAAAATAAAATTTTTTAATTAAAGTATGTTGTCTTAAATTGTGACCTTGCCAAACACGCATTTATAACAAATTATTTACAAGGTTTGTTCTATCACTCTCTCAATATAGAAAATTAATGTAAAATTTAAATATACTAGTAGCTTTCAAATTTAAGTTACAATTTGAATTATGCCCTAAATAAAAGAAACAAATGCTGGATTTTTAAACTATAGTACTTAATGGCTAGTACTATCTAGTTTCTTCGATCACCAGTGCCTTGTTTGATAAATATGATTAAAGCAGAAGTACATCAAAGCATAAAACAACGCAGTATTATTAAGTTTCTTATGAAAAAAGCGTGAAAATGCTGGAAAGCAAAACATGCCAGCTACAAGGGTTTAAGCGCTTTGAATGGTTTAAAATAAATCACGTTTTCGGCGCCCAGAAAAATTTATAATACAGGGTTACTACAAAAGAATCATCAAGGTTTAAAAAGATATATTTCACAAAGTATTACATATATAATATTAAGTGATATGCGAAAAGGAAATAAAAACGCCCAAATTTAAAATCTGGACTTACAAACTTCGGTTTAAACGTTTAGACAATGGAAAAGGTAAAACGTCATAATATTGGATATGAAACCCAAAAAGTCTTCATAACGTTTAAAACATAAAAGGAATTCGCTAAAACGTAATGCCTTTTTTTCTTAAGTGAAAAGGCTATGACGGGTACAATATACCTAGATATGTTGTAGTTATGGTTGTTTTCGCCACTACCAAGAAATTTCTAACTTCATATTCCAATAAGACTGATTATCTAAATGAAGAACTTACTTATCGTTGGTTTGGACAATCTGCTAGAAAGTATTTTAGTATTGTTCGGATTGGCCCCTATTTCTCTCAATCCTCCAGGTTTACAAGTTTTTTTTTTGAGGGGGGTAAGTTAACGCTTTGGTTTTACGTACCACTAATGCCAACTATTTTTGATGAATTTCAAGATCCCATTACTTGTAAGAAGCATCATTGAGGACATACTACAACGTGTGTGGCCGAACTGGACTACTCACACCACAATTGTGACGGTAAAAAAACTTGGAAGTTTCTCCTTCCTTCTCATATATCTTGTAATATTAAACCCGTAATACTTTGCGTATATTATAGTAGTGTGTTGGTAGTGCGCATACCATTATATGAAGACAATTTTACCACTACCCTTTTGTGTTTTTGCAGAACAATGTGACTGTTAAAATTTGAAAACTCGTATAGACTATTCACCTCTATAAGTCCTATAATTAAGATTTCGCTCTCTTTAACTTTTATGTACTGGTAGCCTTAAAAGTGTTTCTACCAAAAGTTTCGCTCAATTAAGGAAGATGTTGAAGCTGTTTTGAAATAAGTGCTTCTACAAGCAAAAAACCTTTTTTTAATAAATACGAAAGCATTCAAATTAGGAAGGCGATATTAATAATAATGGGGAAGGAAGGTCACCATAAAAATTCAAAATTTTATTGATTGACAAGAGTAGCAACATTAATTGTTAAAATATAGTGCGTTATAATCTATGATCTGTATCCATCGTCCGGACAACGTTTCATCACGCGATAGCATCATGTCCTTATTATACTGTAATCTCTGCTTCTTTCATGTTTTTAAACTCTCAAAATAAATAATCATCTAAACTATCGGAATACTAGGGAGAGAGTGCAGTTGCATCAATTTCCAGGATTTTGGCTTTTGTATTTTGGACTTCAAGGAAAGAAGCGTTATTCCGTTTACAAATATATAAATAAATAAAAAAGAATTTCTTCAATAATTTGGAGAAAATTGTAAATAAATATAACTTCTTCAGCAAAGTATATATAATGTAATTAAAACTAGCCTCTTCAATGTGGAAAAACCTGTACAAATCCTTGGACCAAGCGGAGAGAAACAAGTTGATATCGCAATATCAGAAGAAGGAGGCAAGAATGTTAGAATTGTTTGTGCTGTTGGTGCTTCAGGACATTTTGCTCCTTGTATATTTCAAAGACAGAAAATGTTTCAACAACTTTAAGATAAAAGTCTTATCAAAGCAGTGTGTATAGTTGAATAGATAAGCGAACATTTATTTCTTGATTTAGCAATTCTCTTAATCTTAGACAATTATTCTAGTCTGATTACAATATCCAAGATTTGGTAGAAAATTGGAATTGGAACATGCCATTGATTCCTACTATTGGACTTGACATTTTCAGATCTTCTAAACACTGCTTATTATAGAGAATGTTCTAGTTTAATAAAAACAAAAAGAACTTCTTCAAACAAACCAATTAGAAAAATAATGTAATATCTACCTGGACTATTCAACACGGCGTACGTAAAATATGTTACCGTGGAAAAGAAAATATCAAGTTTCTCAGCTGCAGGGATTTTATCGATTAACCCGCAGAATTTACAAGGGCTGATTTTTATCCTTTACCTGCTAATGTAAAATTTCATATTAAAGTAATTATGGAATAGATTAAAAGAACAGCTGAATATAACCGTATGTCCGAAACTTTCACCTGTGAACTCTTTACAGAAGAAAACACCTGAATTAGTGACAGGAAATTCTCCATAAATTAGAATTGTTGAATTTATTTGATAAAGTTTTGTTTAAAATAAAATTAAACACAGAGGAAGATTTAAAAACCAAAAATCATGAATTTCAATAAAAAAAGCCTTAAAATGTTGAAAGAAAAATCAAAAAGAAGACAAGAATGTGAGACTAAAGCAAAGAAAAATGAAGATACTACAACTAAATCTCTCACAGAGTGATTTCTAGACTAAAGACATTGTTAAAATGACGACGATGTCATTGGTTCCATAAATAAGGTTAACCATTTAAATTGTGATGAGTTTGGAAGAGATAATAAAATGCGTTGGTTATAAATGATGGTCTCATGTAGAGTGTAATAGTTGGTATTCACCAAAAGGTTATTTATGTAATCCTGTTAAAAAAAGTGCCTTATTTCTCTAGGATGATATATCTATAAATTGTCTGGTCATAAAATGTCAAAAGAAACAATGAGATTAGACTGAAATATTATAAATTTGGTACACAGTACTTAAGACCAAAACAAAGCACGAGTTCGATTTTCAGCCAAAAATTTTTTTTATGTTCGTTCGATAGCAAATTTGGGTTTACATCCTTCTTGTTATTTTACTATTTATATTTTACTTTTATTTATATTTATTTAGTACAAATTATAAACCAAAAAATCAATTTTAATTCAACCAAAATTTAAATTTGGAGATTGTAGTTGACTCGTTCAGTTTCGATTCTGCCGTTTTGTTACAGAGTTGTGTAATAAAATCATTTTTCTATTGTAAAAAAATTTAAAACAGTATCTGATGAAAGCTTCACTGTAAACAAGTGAATTTCATAAGTAACACAACAATTACTTTTTCTTTACAAAAAAAAGATAGCAAAACTGGAAATAAAAATTGAGAATTTTATGTTGCATCTTCTATATGTTTTATGTCACTTTTTAAATAATTAACGAATAATGGTTTAAATTTAAACACTTTTTGTATGATCAATAAAGAAGGTAGGAAGAACCTTTAGAACCAATGGTGTCTGAACATAACACGATTGGCATACAACCAAAATATAATTAAAATTTTTTAAGAAGCACAGTTGAACTTCTCACTAACTTCAAACTATTCTTTTTAATAACAAATTACAACTTTGTTCTATTCGAACAAACTAATAAAACTGCTAAGTAAACGAAGTAAAGATGAAATCAAAACGATCTTAGGGTTCACCCCTCGTGTTTTATTATAGAACGTTGTAACTTAGCTATATACATACTTTTTTATGTTAAAATAAAAGAGCAGTAATAAAATTCTTGTCATAAAACCTGCGTTAGTTAAAAGATAATTAAATGGGATGTCGAGCTTCATGCAATGTTTTACGTAAAAAATAAATTAATGGCATACTAATTCGAGGACATTAGTAATACATGAAGTACCTAAAAGCAGCTTTTCGTTGTACATAATGCACAAATACATAAATTATAAGATATTAATTTTAAAATCAGTGTGATGAAACTGAAATACATTTGCACTGAACAAATTTCTAAATTTTTTCTCTAGGCATACGCATATGATTACTTGAGTACTTTTAACAGAATCTGTTCCTGTTGATTAAACAGTAATTAAAACTAATCATTTTAAATAATTGTAATGCAATATTATTTATAGATATTTGGTTGTGTAATATGAAATGCCAAAATAAGCACTGATTGACTTGAATGACCTTTTACTAGTGTAATTGTAATAAAAAAATACCTATCTCAAAAATTGTTTTACCTTTAGAGGAAACAGAATTTTTAAAAGTATTTTTGACCTCATATACGGAGTAAATCAGAGGAAAGGCCAACCTAACCTTCTCCTTATCTATGTGTGTCCTTGACTCCAAGATAAGGACCCTTGGTCTTGTGATGCCTCTCATGCACTTCGGCTAAGCGACCATCTCCTTTACCCTGACAACTCTCTCTAGCACGATAATATAGTTATCAGTGGTTACCTTCAGGTCTTTCTCAAAGAACTGTGGCGCCAGGACATTCTCTTCCTAGAACCATCATAGAAACGAAAAACTTTATATGCATGACGGTAGGCACTTCAGGGGCACCTTGGCAGATCAAACGGTCGTTTTGCCGAATCACCTTTTTGTTTTTAATGGAGTTCTTTTCGTCCGATAAATACCTTAAGAAGACAGTATATTGGTACTAAATGTCGTTCAGCAGCGCTTGATCCTTTAATTTCCCGTGTATCTTGTTCTTCGGCCAACAGTTGACGATTCCTCAGGGCAATTTGTAGTTCAGGTTCTGATGGACTATTAGATTGACCGTCGACCTCGCCATGCTCATTTTTTTGCAGGTTAGTCATGCTCAGCCCAGAATCCTGATTGATCTTATTTCTCAATTTGTGGACGAATTCATCACTTCTCTTGCGATCAGATTTTTTTCTCATCTTGGTCGTCAGATTTCCTGTATTTCTTGGCTACGTCATAAGTGTAGGTCATTTTGTAGCCAAATCACGCGATAACTTCTGATTTTAATATAGCATCTCTACAGTCGTATTATCGGCTCTTTTTGTAGACAATCATAGGTGAAGTTAATTTAGGTTAATAAGGAATTGCACATGCGCATTAGACGGCGTTTCGGCATTCTTGCAATACAACATAAAAAATTCCAGATTTACCTAGACGTTCTTATTCGTACAACATAGAATGACTCAAATTGTAAAAAACTCTATGACTATTTACATTCATTTAAAATATTTTTCTTGATAACTAAAAAATATAATAATTTATGTATTTGAAAGACAATTATGATACTTAATCAAAAAATGCAAATAAAATAAATTTTGGGTAGTAAATATATAGCTGTTAATTGATAAACTGTCCAACATTTTATATTACACAATGGATTACTTAAGAATGTTGAGTACCTTCTTGATGATAAATTTTGAAAAATACAATATAAAGGCTGATCCAAAAGAGAATAAAAAGTGATAGAATTTTTAGACTAAAGAACAGAAAATGAATGGAGCATCGATCCATCTATAAATAAATCTGAGCCTCTTAACTCGAAGTTTGTAGAATTTATATAAAACGCCAACTGCAGCGGGGTGTTGGTGAAGCATCATTAAAACGAAGCCCCCGCTTCACCCGTGCCGACCCTTCCGTGATGCACACGTCGATTTCGAATTAATTATTTAACTTTTAAACTTGTTACTGAGCTTGGTGCGATATGCCGTTACATGGTGTGTTTTTCAGGGTTGCATTTTTAAAATCTGTCGACGGATATTTACGAACGGGCGCGGGGGATTTGTTGCGTGGCAGCGCGGCTGTTGATTTCTTTGTCCACGTCCGTTTTCATTTTTGAACCGATTCATTACACTTCCGAAGGTATCGTGCGTCGCAATTTATCATCGCTAGATTATAGCGACAGAATAAACGCATTTGCGCTTGATGTAATGCAATTACGCAAAGGTAATGCAATTGACAACTTTTAGTGCCGGCGGGAGAATTTTGTGCTGAACACAGCGGATGAATTTAAACTTTTATTAAGTGTAATAAACTCCATTCATCTCGACGTGCGGAACTGCAACTTCTAACTTCATTTAAACACAACGTTTAAGGTGGAATATAAGTCAATGTGCGTGATTAAAACGCCATGTTTGTGAATCACGCACTATTCCATATAAATGTGTTTCAACTTTAAAAAAATTTATAAACAAAATGTTTGCTTGTTTGAAATTCAAAACTGTGCCTGAACAATAAAAATTTAAATAAAACAAGGGATAATAATAAATAGCGTAAAGCAAATATTAAAAACCAGAATAAAAAAGTTGGTATTTGGGATTAATTTATGTTAATGTTTATTGGCCGATCAACAATTACATTGTTATACATAGCATGGATGTTACATATGATATCCTTGATGCGGGCTAAGGTAAGGATACTATTTGGCTGTCTCCATGGACACTTTACAATAGCAGCGTCAGTGATTTGCAATGTCGTCTGATGTTATATCCTGTAGGCGCCATTTGAGTCTTGTGTGGATCTGTATTTGAAATAATTTGTAATGAAGCGTGCCACTACACGCATTACAGTTGGTTATAAATTTTTTGGCACACATTTTAATGTAGTCATCCATAGTCATAAGTCTAAGGTCGTAGTGCAGTCGAGTATTTTGGAGCTGCTAAGGTGCATTGACTACTACAATTTGCAGTACTTTGTTCTAGAATCTCTGTAGATTGTTTATGTTGGTTGTAGATGCATAACACCATATTGGTGATCCATACAGAAGTAACGGGCGCAGGAGGCTTTTGTAAAGAAGGACTACACATTCAATTTTTAATGACTTGCGGTTAAGTAGAGGATATAGTTGTTTGAGTCTGGTATAACCTTGAAGTAGTTTCTGGTTAATATGAAAGCTCCAGTTGAGCCGTGTGTCCAGATGGATGCCCAGACATTTGACTGGAAAATCGTGTGATTCCAGAATATTGGAGTATTATTAATGTGTAGGCTGGCGGTATTTGTAACTCTTCTAAGCGTGAACACTTTCACCTGACACTTTTAGAGGTTTAGTTGGGTGTTCTATTGTTGCAATCATCGGTAAATTTGGTTAGTGGCTTATTGCATTGCTAGTATGGCTTTATCTAGAGAGGTTGCTTGGGTAAGAATTGCCGTATCATCAGCGAAGATGGCCAGAGTTGTTGTGGTATTGGGCAGGTCAGATGTGTAGATACAGAATAAGGTTAGGCCGACCACGCTGCCTTGCGGGACACCAGTGTGGATGGTTTTGGTTTCCAAAAGTGCTGAGTTAATTCGAACGGCGATAACGGAGAATAAGATGGCTTTAAGATGATGGATTGATGTACAGGATTTTCTTTTTCAGACTTTCACGCCAGACTCTGTCGAAGGCCTATGTTACGTCGAGAAATAAGGCGATAGTGTATTGCTTGTTTTCAAAGCCGTGCTCAATAAGTTTGCTGATTCTCTGCAGTTGATGGCATGTAAAATAGAATTTTTTGAATTCGAACTGGTGGATTAGGATTGTGTTGAGCTTGTCGAGTGCATTAGTTAATGGATCAAGTATTACTTTTTCTAGCAGCTTGACGAGCGTGGTTAATAGACTTATAGGTCTATAGCTGCTGACTTTTTTGTTTTTGCCTGGTTTGGCAAACATTAGTATTGGGTGTACTTCCAGGCCAGAGGTAAGTAACTTAATCTTTGACAGACATTGAAGATTGAGCTCAAGTGAGCTAGAGATTTCTTAGTGAGATGCTGAAGGATGGAGTTAAAAATAAGTTCGTGGCCAGGAGACTTTTTAGGTGAGAGTGAGTCAACATAGTGTTTGAAATCCTTCGGAAATGTTGGGTGAATCCTGTCTGAGTTTGGGATATTTGTTTCCATGGACGTTATCAGGTGATTGAGGTATGTGGGGGAACAGGTGATAGTAAGTGTAAATGTTGCTGTTAAATGTGAAGCGAATGCAGAGGTTTTCTCTTCATCGGAAGTGTAGTGAGCATTACTTGCTTCATTAGTGAGTGCAGCTCATCTCTTTGATTTAAAATCTTTTTAGTGGTTTTCCATAGTGTACTATCTCCTGGATTGAAGGTGGCTATGTGATGTTTTGTAGACGTTAATCTAGTTAGACGTTAGGTCTAGTTTTTTTTTGATCCTGTGAGAAAGATTGTTTAATTGATTTTTGATTAAAGTATTTCATGTTCGTTGCCATTCGCGCCTGAATTTGTTTTCTCATTGATTAGATTGATCGTGTACTTCGGAAAGTTGTAGTCGTGAGGAGCGGTTATACGTGTTGTTGTGCAAGCTTGTCGTGCGCTGTCACCGATCATTGTTGCGAGGTTGTCAATGGCAGAGTCAATATTTTGGTTGGTTTGTATGTTTGAGGGATTGATTATTCGAATTGTTCCCAGTTCATTTTGCCATTTATGATTTTGGGCTTTGGTTATTTAAATGTTAAGTTGTTTGTGAAGGATACTAGGACGAGGACGTGATCTGAATTGAGTTAAGTTATAACTTGTTGATAAAATGTTTTGCTGAAGTTCTTTTGTAGCATGATATCAAGTATGTTGGGCTCATGATCGATGCGGTAAGGGTAATACATATACTTGTAAGGTGCGAGAATTTCAAGTTTATTCTCAGTTGTATTGGATACCTTATATCCCCATAGAGCATATTTAGCGTTAATGTTGCCAATGATCAGACGAGGTTGGGTTGTATTAAATATAGTTTTAATGTCATCATCTATTGATATTTCATGTGGTTGTTTATATGCGCTAGATATAGTCATAGTACTGTTGTTGCCTAGTGTAATCTGAATTGATGTTATTTCAATATTTAAATTGGGGATGTCAGGGAGTTTCGTATGTTTGAAATTATTTTTGATTAGGATCGCCACTTCTCCAGCTGCGGTTGGGGAGATTCGGTCTTTACGATAGACGTGGTAGCAGAGGATTTTTAAATTGGTTGTGTCAACCAGGTGCGTCTCAGTAATACAAGTAATATTACCTTTGTATCGTGTCAGGAAAGCGATAAATACTGAGCGTTCATTTAGGAGGCCGTTGGCATTCCAGATAAGGATTGTTAAGCACTGGATTGATTGTGTTTGATTATGGCCCATTAAAAAGTGCGAGTAGGGGGATAGTGGTGATGAATGTTTTAATTTGATCGAGATAGAGTGTGAGTAAGTTAAGGAGGAGTTGGATGAGGTTATTGGGTGGTGAAAGGCCATTGGATGAGGTTGACAGGTTAACGTTGAGGTTTGCACTGCGTTTAGATTTGTCTGCAAAAGTCTGGCCGTGAACCAATTTCTGATGTTGGTGGCTTTAGGGGCTGTATTCTGAGCTTTGGTGCGTTATTGTAGAAGTTTGAGATGATGTGGACAGCCGCAATGTGGTCGTCCCCGCAGTTTGCGCATTTTAAGAGGCTGTTAGTCTGCTTTTTGTATTCGGTGTGTAGGTGGTTGGATGCACATTTGACGCATACAGTTTTTTGTTTACAATAACTTTCGGTATGCCCATACTGTTGGCATCTATGACATTGACGTATGACTTTAGATTTCCTGCTTCCACAGTTACATTGAAGTGAAATATCGCTTTTAATGAAAATATGCGTTTAGCTTCTTCATTGTTGATTAATTCAACTGCGCAAACTGGCAGAGGATTCCTTTTTTTGGTATATAATCTTGTTACTTTCAGAACTGGAATCTGGGTTTCTAGTTAATTTTTAATTTCCTGGTCGGTTAGGAATAGTGGGACATTTTTAATAACCGCTAATAAGGGTTTATCTTTAGGATTTTGATATTTGTGGTATTGGATTTGATTTTTAGTATAGAATTTAGTTAAGGTCCGAAAGTCTTCGTCTGCTGCGTATTTTTAAATGTCTTTAAAAAGAGATTTATGATTTACTGCATTGTGCAGATAGATAGGTGGAATTTTAGACGCATCCGGCTGCTTCCGTTGTGGCTCTGTGCTAGTAGATTGTTGTTCCGTTATCGAAGGCTCCAGCCATGGCGGCAGGTAATATTTGTTTCCTTCGATAAGGCTTTGAGCGGTGACAAACTATCTAACTTGCGCTTACTAGGCGCTTGTTGATTCATTTTATTTACATGGGATGTTATTAGTAGTTAGTTGTACGATGTTGAAAATAACTTAGACTCGCTGCGTTTAAAGCAGGGAAATATACTAAGGTCAATGTATCGCACTGTTATCGGACGGCGTGTAAAACATTCAATCCGATTCACTGCTCGCACTCGACTCCGTCCATAAGTTTTAAGATAATTGGTGTTTTGGAAATAAACTCGTAACTTGTAATATTAGCTTAATGCGTTTTTATACAAATAATAGACATTTCAATAGAATTTCGACTATAAAATTTTGGATATTTGAAATTTGAATAAAAAACAAATATAAGAAACCATTAACTTGTATTAACGTCGCTGTCATTTTGTAGCGCTGTTTGATGATAAATTGAGGATTTCTAGTAAAAAAGCTGTGAATAATAAATAAACAGCACTAATAAACTCCAGATAATCAGCCTGCGTCGTTTAATTACGGTTTTTTAAAATTTTTGATACTACAATTTACAAATTTTTTAACCATTCGCATAATGTTTTCTTTGTCCCATAATTCAATATGATGGGATTGGGAGCTCAATATTCCACTGAAAATAAAGCACAGCTTTTTATAAAGTAGGCATTTCGATCAAAGAAATAGGCCAAAAACTGCAAATGTCGAAGTCACCAATGGTATATGCCATACGCCCATTTACAGAAACCGGTCAAAATCGCGACTGTAATACGTGTGCAAGGCAAATCAAAACTTCTAAAAGGGAAGATTATTTTGTATTTTTGTTAAACAAGCGAGCCCAAAACCACGAAAGATATTCAACAAGAACTTAATCTAACTTTCACAGACTACTGTAGAGCGTCACTTGTTAGAAGCAGGTCTAAAAGAGTGTATCGTTGTAAAAAAAAACCTTTTATACAAAACAAGAAAAAAGGCTATAGTAGATACGTAAACATTAAAATTTTACCCCTATATATTGGCAAAAGTTCTATTTCCAGGAGAATCAAAATTTGAAATATTTTCCCATAAACGGCGGACTTTCGTTAGATTTCCTGTTAAAAAAGAGTCAGAGATGTGTGTTACATACAGTCAAGCTTAGTAAAGGTTTAATTATGGTGTAGAGTTACTTTTTCGATAAAAAGTTTGAAGATCTTGTAAAGGTGTAGGGCAAGATACGAAAAGATATCGGGACATCACTTTTGTAGACGCAAGTTGGTGTTACAACAAAATAATGACCGAAAACCCTTTGTGAAAGTGTCCAAGGAGTATTTGGCGAACGTGGAAGATTGTAGGAAGTTGAAAAACATAGTGTGACCACCACAAAGCTCCAGCTGTAACCCAATCGAGTTGCTCTGGTTTGAGTTAGATATGGAACATCCGTAAACAGCGCCCATTGTCAGCGAGATAGTTGTAGAAAGCAGCACAGGACGCTTAAAAGCAGATAGATGCTAATATCTTCAAAAAAACTCACAGAAAAAATGCAAAAAGTATGTGCAGCAGTAATAGCCGCTATGGCCGGATATTTTGAGAAGTTCAAAATTAATACAAAATGCAGTTTGACGTGTTAATATTTATTTGTGAGTGCTGTAGACGTATTGAATAAATATTATTAACAATAATTTGTTTTTAACTCAATTTTTTTTAATTTAGCAATTTTTAACCTACAACTTATGGACGGACATATATTGCTTACTATTAAGTGTGTTATTAAAAAAAGGTTTAATAAATAAATATTTGAAAATCACAGCCCCTACGTACATTTGTTCTCTTACTACAATTAAAAAAAGGAATGATCTAAACTATATTTATTAATTTACAAATCTAGATCATACTTAAAGAAACTGTTTAAGTTGTTATTTCTATAGTGTTAATTTTTCACATAGTTCTTGTTTCACTAACTGCTAATAAAATTTTTAAAAAATATTTAGCCATTTTTAAAATGTTTGTTCAATTTTATGTTACTCAGACATAGATTCGAATATAAAATAGAATTTTATTAATTAAAAAAAAGGCAAACATTTGAGTTCTTTGCAATTGAGCTCTGGCTCTCCCTTTTAAGTGATTAGTTACTTAACTTCTAGAGGGATTATTATTGTTAGTTTTTCCGCGATTGATGGTTGGAGGAATGGGTTGTTGGGTTATTTTTATTAGTGTGTTTAATTGCTTGACAGAGCCATCTATTTCTTTGGATTTTTAATCAAAAATTTCAAATCTGCCTTTTTATTTAAAATATAGCGATAAAGCTTCCAGTCCCTTTTAGAAGTTGTAAAGTCTTTTGGGTAACTCTTTGTATACGACGCACGCACTAATTGTTGGTATAGTTGGTGTATGATTTAATCTTAAGCGTCAGCTTAAGGTGATTTTGTTTTGTTGAAGTGCATAGGCTACTATGTCAGAGTTTCAGTTGACAAATGGTCGTATTTGTTCTCTGGTATAACCTTTTGTTGTTACTAGTCGAGATTCCCAGGTGGCTTGTTTATTGTCGAAGTCTGGAACTTTAAGGTCTTTCTATTTAACGTTCTCTGGGACAGTAAACCACTTCGACAATTAGTTCGTATGGTAAAATAAGCACTTTATTGAAAGGAGCCTAAAGCATATCTTCCTCATATTTATGGAATTTTATCAGTTTAGTTTTTTCTAGATGGCTGGTTTCAAATTATAAAATAGGATTTTCTGTAAAATGTATTTCGATTATTAGCAGCATATCAATAAAATTAAGTTTTAGGAATAGAACAATTACGTCTCTATGTTTTGAGAAACCGTTGGCGTTCCATTGTGCCATTCTGAAAAATTTGGTTGTTGTTTTGTTTATTAACTAGCACTGTCAAAATGTGTAATAAAATAATTAGGACTGACCTTAAGTAACAGGTAAAATTCTGTTCGCTTTGAGCATTCATATTTCGTAGTAAGAACACATGTCTGCTAGTTTCGAGACACAAACACGACATGAAGATAGATTTAAAGCAGCTCATAACTTTTGGATACATCTATCAAAACAGCATTGGGCACAATAAGTGCTTCCAACAAATCCTAATCAAAGTCAGAGTGAAGCAATCTCGAAGTATCGGAGAGAAAATAGCATGTTTCTTGTCAAAATTAGAATCTCTTTAAAAACAATCGTACGCAAACAATGGTACGCAAAGGTATATCTGCTAAATGTAATTTTAATTTACCGTACCATACAAGTGGCGTTGTTCTGTACAAAAACAATATTTCAAGTCTGCTATACAGTACCAACCCAGCACTCCATAGATAATTAAACTTTTTGGCATTTTTTGATTTGACGCATACTTTTTGTATGATTTTACTTTTAAAATTACCTTATTGGACCAAGCGGAAAAGTGTAGTAAGCGAATTGGGGGCTTGCATTGAAGGCGCACGTTGATTGGTTCAATGGGGCAATTTTAAAAGTAAAATTACACCAAAAGTATGCTTTCGACTCTAATTTTAATTATCTATCGAATAATGGAGAAGTGGGGCAATGGTTTCTGGACACCTGGTGTAAGCCTTGCAATTTGCTGTGCCAAGACTATCCGCCACGAAGCTTGAATGAATTCAGCCTAGTATTCAAAGTTTCTTGCGTCACCCTACACATATTTTTCTTTTGTTGTTTTATTTATTCTATACTTAGTTGATCATTGATTCGTAAACATGAATTTATAGTATTATAATTTTTACATGGGTTATATTTTTTAATACCATGTACTGTTTCTTCTTGTTTTCTTTTCTTTAATTATTATTGTATCTGTTTATACTAGATATTTGATATTACTCAGTAAAAGTTCACAATTCAATTTTTTGAGAAAATAATTAAGATTTCACAAAGAAAGTGTGATCATTGCAAAGAAAAAAATATATATTACCATACGTCATGACAACATAAAATAACATTTAAAATCATATTATTACGCAGGATACTAAAGATATTTTTAAATATTTTGATGGAGAGGAATTGGTTCTATTATTAAGTATAATATTTGTTAAAGGACTATCTATGAAAGAGCACATGGATGAAGTGAGAACGATTTAGGCAGACACATGTCATCATAAAATAACAGTAGCAAAAGCGTTCAAGCCGTCTGTCTGATAGAAGTTGTCAAGCATATAATAAACTTAATTGCTGATAGTCAGTGAATAGATAAATTGGGGAAACATTGGAGATTAGTGCAATAAATGTTCTTATGTAACATTTTAGGCAATTATTAAAAAGATATGTGAACTTTGGGTTTCCTGTTTATTTTCAGAAGAGCAGCTACGTAATAATCTACTCTGGTGGTTTCAAAACAACAGAGCTAACTTGCAAAGACAGAAAATTTATTGATAGAAATATAGTAAAAGTTATTTCCTCACTTGTACATAACTTTTCTTCAGATTGTCCCAACTGTCCGTATTTTTTTTTAGGTACTAATGTGCGTGGTAATGTTATCAACGTTACTAATGTAATACTAATTTTCTTACAGTCTCAGTTATCTACTCTTCTATCTTTTCACTATATAGGTCATATACGTAACTGGTTAGAATCGCTCCTTTCTATAATTTGATACCATATTTGATGAGTTTCAATAGCAAATATTATTTAAAACTTGACTTACTCTTAAATTTGGTTGTTTTTATCTATGAACTTGTAAACCAAGTTCGTCTTACTTTTCTGATATGTATGTTTAAAGCATTTCAAAAGCTCTTTGGCATAATAAATCTTACTACAGTCTGTCGTTTTTTTTTATGATAATTGAAATACAATTTAGAAACTAGCAACTTGTGATAATCGTGAGACATTGCATTTTTAATTGTAGTATATATGCAAAAAGCTGCTTTAACAAATATCAGTTTAGGCTTGACAGCACATAAGTTACTACTACCATGATACCAGTTAACATCATGATTTCAGGAGAGCCAATCAATTTCACTTCTTTGAATTGCATATTTCTTAAATATCTAGTTTTCAATTACTGCATTGGGATATAAACATAGGCACATTTTTTGAAAGTAAATTCATAAATACATATTTATACAATTTAAAAATATTTCTTGAAATTTTCGTAAAATATAGTTCTGTGTAACTGAAGACTACAATGTCGCGTTTAATTCAGTTGAAGGTACATGCTACGGTCTTATAGATTTAATTTAAGGAACTAAAGTATTTAGCATATTATCATTACCATTATCACTATTATCATTGTATTTAGCCTCTATGTCATTATTAACTAAATTAACTTTGCCTGCGCACACAAGTTTTTGAACTTGAATTGATTCAATGTAAACATTCACCACTGCTATTGTGGTAAGACTTAATACTGCTTCCGGACGAGTCAAAATTCGCAGCAACATCTTTAAACTGAGGTGAATTTAATGTCGTTTTTCTCCTTACCATAAAAAAATAAAATATTTGAGATTTATGGTTTAAATTATGTTGATTGTATGTGTTGAAACTTTTAATTCATTATTACAAAGACACTTGCTTGGTTATTCAAAATAAACAAAATATAATTTTTTCAATAAATATTTGAAAACATCAACAAACGACCGACGTGTAGCATGAAGCTTTTTATCTTATCTGGCTTCTAAACAACAAGCTGCTATGTGACACTGAAAAGACTCAACTGTCATTTGTATATGTATAATGGGGAACGTACATTCTATCAGTATGAATAATGTTGATTTAAGGTTATATTGTGCTGTTAGTCTCAAAAGAGTTAATCCAATGTAAAATGACAACATTAGTAAATACAAATTCCATCATTTTTTAGACAAGCACAAACATATTTTTGCCCAGAAAGTTTAACATGGCTATTGAATGTTTCTGTTTAGTGAATCTAATCTTCACCGTAATATTCTCATCAATTTACACTAGTGTTTTAATTGTCTCTTAAACGTACCGTAGAAATTTTTAAAAATATTTTTTTAACCATTAATTAAATATTTTATCAACAAAACTCATAAATTTTAAAGTAAAACAATGTATAATTATCAGTTCTAGTGGCTACTTTTACTCTTTATTTTAAGAAAATAACTACATACAGATTATTTATTTAATATTATAAATTAATTATAGGCGTTAAACAGCAAATTAGTGAAAAGCTACTAATATTACCCAATATTATTTAGCTCAGTGAAATGGTAACGTTTCAGTTCCAATTCAGCTAGCCTATTTGGCACATGTTCGTCTCATTAGAGATGATTTCTATACGTAGAAATATAATCGCACTCCTTATGTGCGATCCTATCTTAGAGAGGCAGCAAGCGTGATATAATTCCTAATTCCGAGGAGAGTTAAATTTCCATACTAGGTAACTGTTCGGCAACGTGAAGAACTGGAGCACGCTCTTTGTCGCTTCAATTCCAAGTGTTGTGAGCACACCTCGCAAACCGACACCTCATGGATTCTAGTACCCTTCAGTAGTTTAGTAAAATTTATGGTTGCCAAATGCAACACAGCACGCGTTTGCGG
Source organism: Sinelater perroti (assembly GCA_036346155.1). Classification (NCBI taxonomy): domain Eukaryota; kingdom Metazoa; phylum Arthropoda; class Insecta; order Coleoptera; family Elateridae; genus Sinelater; species Sinelater perroti. The sequence continues at coordinate 5,573,003 of JARFIY010000013.1, read as the reverse complement.
CTCGGATTTTAAAGACGATATTCTCTAAAAGTTGGAATAAAATCCATGATAATGCACGTTATAGTGTTACCAATATAAAAATGATACGCACACATTTAAAGATAATATTGCGATCAACACGAGACGGGTGTTGCGACTGATAATCAGTTGAGGTCAGGAATTTTTAACGGTTGGACAATTCTGCTGCTGCTATTAACTTAACAGGGGTTGCCAGTCCCGTATTCAACAGCAGCAATTTCATCTGCACGGCCGGTAATAACTGCGTGGAAAGGGAGCTTTTACATTTTTTCACCAAATAACGAAATTTATTATTCATTACCGAAGGATTGATGACATTGGAACGCAACCGTAATGGAATTTTATAAATTAACTCTATGATAATGCATACCACAGCCACGCATTTTGTGTATTACTTTTTTATGAAACAATTGAACATATAAATGACGTGTAGTATTTGTTATGTGTTGTAGAACAGTTTATAGAAAAATTTAAAAAACACAAAAATAAATTTAATATTTTTTATTTTCACCAAAAGACATCCACAAGTTTAATAAACAAAAAAATTAGTAACTAAGGCAAAATAATATTAGGCTATATTAAAACACTAAAAAAATGACATACATGCAGAAATATAAAGTTTTTGAAAGGATTGAAACAAGTAATACATTCTAGAGATATTAATATTTTATTTTAATAGCAACAGTTTTTTATTAATTATTAGTCAAGCAAAAGTTAAAACTATGTAATCCGTATTTGACAACAGCTTGTTTTATATTCCCGCTCATTTTAAATTTTGCAACAAAACGACCTAATAGCGGAGTTGTTAAAAATAAGCCTTGAGCTAAAAGAATGGACACTCAGTAATAATTAAGAACAAAAAAGCGGTCTGGCACTGCGCCAGGCGCTGACAGCCAGTGCCCAAAGAATTAATGGCATAAATATGAAAATTATAGAAGGAAAAAGTGACCCGCTCTGTTTCAGCCATCGAGAATAACCGGAAATAACATTTTACTCGGACATCTAACTAAATAAAGAAGGTAAAGGTAAGAAGCAAATTGATTATTGTTTTTTTAAATTACATTTTATTATTAAATTTGTGTTTCAATGAAAAACAAAATTTGTATAGCAACAAATCTTAAATTATGTATATAGAGGTATCGTTATATTTTATAAATATCCGGTTTTGAGATTACCTAGTAAACCGTTTACTAACAAACAACACACAAATAATTAATATACTGTACACATTTCTAAAAAAGTAATGTTTAAAATGCAACAACCATTTTTTCAAGTATGACGCAATGATAAACATATGCAACTTACATATAGGTGGTCTGGCGCAATGAGACAATTAAAACGGTTTACGATGCTGCAATGTAACCTAGTAGTTTTTGAGAGCGCATACATGAATGAGAATGACTGTACTGGGTAGATCAGTTGGCATCGTCGCATTTGTAATAATTAACCAAGCGGAGCCACAAATTTACAAAATTAGCAATGCTAAAAAATTTTTGGATAATTTAGAAAGAGCTCGAGAACAATGTAATGGATACGGCACGAATGAAGGGCATGGTATTAATGATACAGAACTAGCTAAGAATCTGTTGGAAGTAATTCACGTTCTAGAAGACTATCGGCAGCTGGTAGTACGAGAATTAAAATTTTACATTCTGGTACTTGTAACCTTATAAACCGACTGTATAAAAAATTCTTGTCGGTCAAAAAATTTATATATTTAATTTTGAAGCCTCAAGACATTCTACAACCACATATATCTGAAATTATGTGCTTTTGTTGCAGCTAAATTGCTATTGAGTTTATTTTTGAACAAAAATATTTTGGCTTCTAGAAAAAACACAGATGCATAATGTTCCGTCAAGTATGTTTTGAATGTATTCAAAGAACCATAAAAGGTAGTAGTAAATTATAAGAGCACAAATAACTCACATTTCACTATTAAAAAGTTTTTTGTTAAATACTCTTTGCTTATGATAAAATGTGTACACAAAAGATGCCACAATTGCAAAAGTAAAATATTCTACACATGTACCACCATTAAAAAAGAAAAAGCGATGTTAGGTGACCAAATATTATCTTTAATGTGACATGAAAATATAAAACAGAATAATACAATGGGTAAAACGTGACAAACCAACTCAAAAGTACTTACTACAGTTTTCACAAAAATTTTATGGGACAGTCAGAACCATATAACTGAAAAATATAAAATTTAGTAAAATAAATATTTCCACAATTCTCGGTCAATTTTACAATTAAAAAACGTTAAAAAATTTAGATAAAATTTATTCTTTATTGAGTGACGTCAAAAACATTTTAGGATGTTATTTCAAGATTATAAATGCCGTTGCAATGTTTTAATTATCAATTCAATTAACATTTTCATATCGTTGAATAATAAAAAAACTGAAAATAAGCTACAGTAAAAAAGAACATCAAAGAGGTGTTTTAGAAGAAAATGTGTGATATAGTAATAATAATAACAAGCCCATGCAAATGGAGGATGTTTACTAGCTTTATCTCCATCAAAATTGGAGAACAGGGAGATAATAAAATACTTCTCGTAGAACCAAATCTGACACAACACAGATCTCTACAGTTTGTACTACAGATAGAAAGTGGTCCCCCACGAGTCCAACCTTTCTACAGTGGAATATAGGACCACTAGGAGTATAAATTCTTCCACTTTAACACTACCACGCATTGGATTATGGTTCGAAAGGGCTCTGTTGAGGTGCGTCTCAGTAACCCTGCGAGCTGGAGTAACTTAAAAATTCAAAAATCTATTTTATAATGAAAAAATACTAAAAATACATTAGCCTTAGACGAACGGTATGATGGTCAAGAGTGTCGCGAGAACATAACCCTTGACCAATATGATGATGACTGGAAACGGAACTGCCCAAAATGATCTACTGGAACAACCAGCAACCACTAGGGCGACACATAAGGCAACGTATAACATGGACAGATAAAATGAACTATACTGTTATGCGTGGCTACTACCGTGTTATACAACTAGAACACATTAAAACGGAATACCCATTTGAACTGCATTGACTTTTTAGCACAAACTACTCACATCTAGCTGAAGCTATTACAGAACAAGAACTAATGGACAGTAAACTCATTATTACAAAGAATAATAGATTAACAGCACATAAAATACATAAAAATAAAATACCACACTTGTAGACAAAACATAAAAAGATCAAAGGCACATAGAGCAACCGAATACCTTAAAAGAACAAATATATCACGCACAAATAACACAACAATCAAATACACAAGAGAAATAAATCGAAAATCAAATGCATATAGAACACAAAGATGAAATTGCAATAACAAACGAACCATAGACAAAAGCTTGAAATAAGATTTTAAAAGTAAAATGGAAATACCTGATGGTTGGGTGATGTAACTACTCTACAAATAGATCAATATTACCTAAAAAACAATATAAATAATACGCCAAACACAATAAAAACAAAAATGATAACAAAATAAATAGATGACTCAAACAATCTAGAAAATATATACATAGCTATATATAATAACTATTATAACATATAACAGCATAAAACTACAGAAAAAATATATGGTCAATTAACGTAAGTGACAAGAAAGAGAGAAAACATAAAAAAATGAATATCTACATATATAAAAAAAAGTCAAAGGAAATAACAGAATACTAAAATATAATAAACTAATATTCTTAGAGATATTTAACGCATCTAAACAAAAGTTAGCGGTATATTCGAAAGGCCTTCGTAGGCATATGGAATCCAATGGTAAGAACACAAATAATACACTTTTTAAAAACAACAAAAAAATCGGTTAAAAAAATTAACAGGTACATTAGAAATTAAATTGACACTGCCGAGTAAAAATTAAATTATACAGTTCTAGAAGAACCTATAGTCAAATGGGGTAGGACTCAATGACTTAGCTAACTGAAAAAGATTGGAGTAGATTGATGGAAAATAAGAGATACAGAGAAATATAAAAACAAAACGCGTATCAAATAACAACATAAGAACTGACAAAATTAATAAAAAGTACACACAATTGGAAAAGCCTGGGCTCTTGAGATTTAAATTTAAAAATTTATACTTAAATAACCCTAAAAATTTTAAACAATCTCAAAGCTTCAACTTTTTTTCAATATGCTACAATGGTTTATGTTCTTCACTACTCACTGGCTAAATTTGCACAGATATAGCTATCATATTTAATGCGCGTTTTTGTTCATAGAAATTTCTATTTTTTCTCAAAGCATAATAATTACTAAATTAAATACTAATAATAGGTATTTTGTATAGTACGCCAAAAGTCTTGTCAAGAGAAAAATCAGATTTAAATTTAAAAATATGAGGCAACCCGGTTTATTAATTAAACGACGTTAACGCACGCTCCGTCACCGTTCATCAAAATACAGACAAAAATCCATCCCAAATAATTACGCGCTAAGTACAAAAAATGGGACTTTCATCGACAATTTAGCAGTTTTCACATTTGTACTTATTTTTATAAAAATTCTTTTAATTTAAAAGCCAACGCTGAATGACTATAAATTGTACCGTATATTCGCTGATTGGGTTTTGAACAACTGAAAATTTATTCTACTTTTGTCTGAAATATTATCTTAAGCGATGATACACATTTTTAGAAACATGATTTTGTCAACATACACTAAGATCAATAAAAATCTAATAGAGATTAAAGCACGCCCACTTAACTCTAAAAGAGTTATTGTTTGGTCTGACTTTCATGATAAACGAAAAGTTATTACTATAATGGCAAAGGACATCAAACAAGAATAAGTAATTAATTTTGACTAAGTTACAAACGTGGTTTCAACAAGACGGCACTTGCTGTACTACTCCAGAAAGAATCAACGAATAGTCACAAAAGGGAAGTATGAAAGCTTTGTTGGCTCGTGAAGTGATAATGTTAAGTAGTCTTAACGTGATTAAGATTATTAGACTACTTTCTGCTACGTTAACTCTTGGGTGTATTCAAATAAACCGCAAAGTAAAAGATCAGACATTTATTATCTTTACTCTTCTTTTTTCAATGCCTTCCTTAACCGAGGTTGGCGATGATTAATCCAATCTTACCGCAGCTGATCGAAAATAAAAAATACTGGGTATTCCATGCCATTCTCTAATATTTTATAAGCAAGATGTTTACCTACAGCCAACACTTTTTTATTTTTGATTTTACCTTACAATATAACTTGGGGAATTTTGTATCTGTCATGTCGAATTACGTGCCCTAGGTATTTAAGTTTTGTTCCCTTAATGTACAGTAATATTTCTGATTCTTGCTTTATTCTCTTAAGCAGTTTTTTATTTTGAACATCATGGACCCACAGAATTCTCAGCATCCTCCGATTTATACGCATCTCAACAATTTTAATTTTCTTGTGTTAGCTTTGTTAAATATTTACACCTCAGCTCCGTATAGTAAATTAGAAAATATATAGCAGCAAATAAGTCGAAATTGTAACTGTAGAGTCTATTATCCGCCGAATCCAGAAAACGAAAACCTGCCATGACTATTCCATTCTCAATCTTATTTCTGTTCAACAGTCACATTGATTATTTACAATGCTTTATATATATAAAATTTTGTAAATTTTTTGAAGGGTGTAGTTACCAACTAAGAAATATGGTTGCAGAAGTTGTTTGAAAATCATGATGTTTATTGTTAGTCCATATTTTTACTAATTTCTGTCACTTGGTTTACTAGGAATTGCTAATCTTCTTCAGAGTCGGTTAGTAATACGGTATCCTCAGCGTATCTCAAATTATTCAAAATCTGGCCACATATCGAGACCCACTTTGGCTTGATGCAGAGCCTCTTTGAATCCGAACAGAGATTGGACAATGTGGAAAAAAATATACATTTCTGTCCTACCCCTTTGTTAATGTCCAATAAATTGCAAAGTTTGTTATCTACCTTGACATGTATTCCCAATAAGTCAGATATTCTTAGAGTAAAACTCTATCTCTTGGATGTTTCACGTAACCGAAGGCCTTATTGTAATCGAAGAAGCATGTACATACAATTTTATTTACTTTTCTACAGTAGAATATGCAGACTGTACAAAGCTTCGCTGTTCCTAGATTATTTTTAAATATAAACGGGGTATCTTATCTGTATCGTTTTGAGATATTAACTCTCTTTTATTTAAAGTTTAGTTAGAGTTATTTGACTTTGTCCATTATTTGTTAATTGTTTAGGTAGTAAATTGAAAAAAAAATCTTCTTCTTGATTTGAAAATATATTAAAAATTCTCTAACAACATAAATGTTGACTACATTTTAAGTATTTTAAACTACAACTCTGTACTGTCAAAAAAACATAATATGAGTTGTTTTATGTTGTTAATTACTTGATATAGTTTTGTTTTGCTAGAGTTGTAAATGATCGTACTGTGCGATTTTTCGTATCTAATCTTGGTTTAAATATTGATCAAAGCTAAATAACAAAGACCAAATGCCTGTATAAGTTGGTATATTTACGTATCATAATTTCACTTAGTTTAATTGAAAGAGCATTAAAGACAGATAAAATTAAACCAAGGTTTCTTTGAAATATAAAGTGACGACCCTCAACCGAACTCTAAATTTTTTACCACCGCAAATTAAAGTTAATTTGACCACTAACTAGAGATACGTGTCATGTTAAACTCGCCTCCCAAATACATGTATCTCTGAGTTGTAGCCCAAAACTAACGATTTTTGATGCTATTGAATACGGACCTGGAGTTACCAACGCCAAACAGCAGAAGTACCAAAGTTCCAAAAAATCAATCAAACTTGTAAGACCCTTTATGTTTAACAAAAGAAACTGGAAAGGTATAGAAAATATTCTAAGATATATATACTAAGATTATAGAACATTAGGCCATGGTTCTAACGCATCGAGTCCGATCAAAATTCATCTTGTGCTGGCTGAGTTATATCTAATCCAATACAAATCAATAGTTCATAGAATGGATGCATGTGGATTAGCGCTGTACTATAATTTCAACCAACGCGCTCGATGAGCACAAAACGTAGAAAAAATAACACTTATTTTTTAAAATTCGAAGATAATCAACCCTAAAATGATGTCCAACATTACATGTCACCTTTAGAGCAAAGAGCCTAGATGTGTGGGGAATCCTGAAGGTTGTAAATGGTACACGCCACTACTATAGGCCGACATCCTAACCCAAGCCATCCCACAAGAATACATCGTATGGTTTCTTTGCGATAGCCAATCACTGCTGCGTGCAGGGCTCTCTTGAAAGTAATTGGCTAAACCATGTAATATAAACCCAGAACGTGCTCATTGCTGGTTTGCCAGGTGAAGGTTATTTTTCTCTTATCAGCTTAAGTGGTTTTGGAGTTGGGTGAACTATAAACCTGTACCAGTTTTATGTACGCCCCACGTGATCCCCAAAATACATTATTTCTAAAAATTGGCTACAGTTTATGTTTAATTTTGAGAATTATCACCATTGAATTTAAAAAATGTTGTTTTACGTTTTACTTAGACTTGTCAAATTGTGGTACGCGGATATTTTCTGAAATCTATAGATGTTAGTGTCTCAATGTAGTAATCCACTCTTTTTATAAAAATTTGGAATTTAATAAATAAACTTTAAAGAACTTTGTGTAGTATTTCTAAATTAGTGAAATACAACACTACTTGGTCATTACAACCAGTGAAAACATAATGCTTTTCAGCTTAATTCTTACATGTATTGACATAAGTGGTCTAGCCCTTGTTGTTGCAATAATCTTTTTTGTACCAATTTAATTTTAAAAACATTCTCAATGTAGCTAATTCTTGTATTTTACATTTTATCGTGTACTCATGCCCGTATTTGATAAAGCTCCTACTACTGGCTAGATATACCAATTTGCAATTACTTAACAAATCTCTTTAAGGGTACATAGATTAATTACAAAAGTGGAAAAATATGAAAGAAATGGCAAAAGGACTGCAGAAGAAAAAGATAATAGAAAAACAAAAAAAAGAGTGCATGACAGAAGAAATTACGGAACTAATAGAAAGAAGAAGAAAGTTTAGAACTAAATATAACACTAAATACAAAAACACAAATAGAAATCAAACGCAAGGTCAAATTAGAGAAAGAACAATGATTAAATACAATCAACCCTTATATTTACTTAGTCTTTATTAGCTTTAAAAGTTCGATATGATTGATGCCTAAATACTGATCAATGATTTAAAGAGATGCAAAGTCGGCTACACTTATATAGAAATCATCAAGAGTAACAATGACAGACTATACGTTTGAAAAGACAAATCCGATAAATGTAACAAGAGAAATTAAGTAACAGAGTAGCATTTCTAAACAGTTAGTAAATGTTAATTGTATAGATTTTTCTGTTTCCTGATATCCTCCGCTTATTGAACCAATCTTCTGTCTTGTTAAGATGGCTTTGAAGAATATCTATTACACCTTCTGCTGTATGTTTAAATAAGAATACGGCAGTGACGTTTGCGAGCGTAGCAATGAATGTGCCTATTACAGTTGAAATATATGATGTGCAGGTCGGTCAATAGGTAGAAAGAGAAAAGGTAGAATTTCTCAAGCCCGTATTTTCTAAAGACCCGGGCAAGGTACGATATATTTTTTTCTATTAATAAAATTTTCATTTTGAATAATTCGCTTCTATGTAAATTCAAAGAGTTGATTATAATTGGTACACAGTTGCATCCTATTTTTTTATGAAATAAAGACCTCACAGTATCGACCCATATAATACAATAAATTACAATTACTATAACAAAAAAATCTACATATTTATTAAAAATGGTACAAGATGTAAGATATATTATACGCAGTCTCAGCATATGTACTTATTCGTACTTAGTGAATCAAAAGACCTCTAATGGGTGACTAACCCTTTCCTTCCGAATTATAGCCATAAACCTATGTTTCATCTCCATTTGTGATCTCTTTGAGAAAATTTAATTTGTTGGCAGCAGTCTATGGAAAACCAAGTCATTAGCACGATGCTCCTTCTGCCCTGATAATAGAGACCGCGGAACGAGATTTGTAGCGACACGTTTCATTCTAAGACAAAATTTCACACACTTATAATTATTGGAATCTCCAACTATATTCTAGTTCTTGGACTGTCAGTCGCTGATCTTTACTGATTGTAGCCCGTACACGTTCAACATTTTCTGGTGTTCTGCTCGTTGCTGGTCTTCAAGAACGTAAATGACTTTCAACAGATTTTCAGCCGTCGCTAAATCGTTTGTACAATGCCTTTATTCGTACGTCGTTCTATTCGTTCCAGCTTCATACATATAAAATGTAATGAAGCTGTCTTCATTCACGCAAGTGCATTATAGTTTACTCTCATTTGGCTGACAGGCTACATTGTGGTTGCACAATCTGTTTTTATTATATTAAAATTGGTTTTGTTAATTTCGGTGTAGACATCGCATTTTTATTATCTGCGTTAAATTAAAATTAATTATTAAGAAAGTGATTATCTTCTAACATAAAACTACTTAATAATTGATTTAATATTGGGTATACGTAAAAATAAAAAAAATATTTTGGGGGTCGGTAAACACCTTTTCCCTGAGCTAGGGGTTATCTCTCGATGCTTCTGCGGTGTATATCAAATATAGCATGGAGCCCATTACGCTACCTTAGGGTGCCCTAGAATTAATTAGGTGGTAATTTGGTAAGCTCTTGTTCAGTTTAACTTAGCATTATTCGTTTGAGTTTCGTAACGTAAGGTTGTGTAAGTCACATTCGCTAGATTGTCAGGTGCATTGATAAGCTCTTTAAGGTCGTCAGTCAGTTTTTATTTTATTTTGTTATTATTAAAGACTGGTTATTTTAAACTCATATTTGAAAAAACATGCAATACGCCGACGATGAATATCAAAACATAATAAAAGGTTTTACTTTTAATTTCATTCCTACCTTTTAAAATATTAAACACCATACGTACTAATTCAGACAATAAAGAGTTTATGGTGTTGTTATAAGATATCTACATCCCACGGTTTCCATGGAAGAAATTAAAGGAGAACTACAAAATCATGGCGTGGTAGCTAAAAAAATATATAATATTAAAAGACTAAAGATCTCTTGCCGCTATACTTTATAGATTTAAAGCCCGCAGAAAATAATACCAATATCTACATTCTTAAATATTTTAAAAAACATGTCTATTCAGGTTGAGTCCTCAAGTAAAAAAGTCGGATTAGTACAGTGCACAATGTGTCAGTCGTATAGTCACATAAAAGCTTACTATCATCGTGCATTAGCCTATGTGAAATATGGAGAATCTCACGACATTCAGATTTGTAAAAAAATAAGAAATATGCCTACTGAATGTGCATTATGTAAAGGATTACGAATTAGAAAGGTCGTCTGTTAGATGCTTCTGCAATTTACTGTTCTTCAAGATATCGCTTCACAAAAGAAAAACTGCTGTCTTTCTTTAATACTCTGAGATCTCGACTTCTCATAGGAGGATACATATTCACTGGGGATGTAGAATAATAACCACAAGAGATAGAGAACTATAAAATGTTATTTATAAAAAAAAATACTTATCGCTAGGTCCCTCATGTACTGGTCTATCGATTCAATTAAAACTTCATCTTGAACGCTGCCTCCAAAAATGTATAGGCTTTCTAAAATCTACAAGTATGGTGTATCACTAAGACCCAATGTCATTACAATCGGTAGCACTACCTATAAACTTGCCCAAAACTTGTCTGTTCTTTTAAAACCACACATTGGACTTACCAGCAGTTAGATCAAGGACTCAGTACACTTTGTCAATCTCGTTCAAAACATTCAATCACAAAAGGGAAAGCTAATAGTCAGTTTTGATATAACCTCCCTGTTTACCAAAGTTCCAATCCAAGTTGAAGAAAGTTTTTCTAATAATATCTTGCAGTTCTTTTTACAGTACTTTATGTCAAGCCACTTTGTTTGAAAGGCATATATTACGAACAAAAATATGAAGTAGTAATGGAAAGCTCTGCAATTGCTAACTACTAAATGGAGAATTTTGAAGAAATCTCCATCTATAGTTCATCACCAATAAAACGCGAAATACAGCTAAGATACGTCAATGACACGTTTGTGATATGAAGATACAACCACAGTTTCTTAAACACCGTAATTCGATAGATCTGGGCATACAGTTCATCTTGGATCTGAAATCCAATAATAGGATTTTTTTCCTATAAGAACGGTTAACCAAACATTGGCAGATTGGACATAGCGAGTATGTCAACATCATTTTTTAGATAAAAAACTAAAATATTTGAAATAATGTTTACTCAAGGACGAAAATAAAAAGAGCAATGAAATCTAGCAGATGCGCACATAAAATAAAATCGGAGTCGGTCGCGGCGGGCAAAGCTTTTTACCCTCTGTTAACAAAGTTACGGACCACATGGGATAATTCCGAACAAAAGCAAAGTAGAAATCATCTATTCTACTACCACCAAAATACGGGACTTACTTTGATCAATTAAAGACACACCCCATAGGATACACCAGGGGTATACTGCATATAATGTTTGTGTAAGCAGATCTATATTGGGACTACAGGCCACACCAGAATAAAAGAATACCAAAGACATACATATTAACTGGATAAATCAGTTGTTGCTGAATATACCTTAGAAAACTTTAGCCATCAAGTAGAGTTCGGTCAAAGTAACTGTAGAAATTATATTATACAGGGAGGTAGTCGGAATTTACAAATATAAAAATAATTTTAATAGAGATATGTTTTATTTGTAACATCTTGGTATATCGCTCTTAAGGGACAAAAAACACACCTTCATGCGTGAAAAAATGAGTCGCGTCATCAAATGTCGAGATGTTAAGTGCAACGAGCAGATTTACGTCAACAACTAACCCGATGACATCAGTAACTGTTCCCGACTGTTGATATTTAGGTGGAAATAAATAAACGATTTATTTGAAAGATGCAACGAACGTGTATTACTAACTTATAGGTTAAAAGCGTACAAGTCAATCCTAGATAGAGACAGAGCACCTAATTGAATATAGGTGTTGCCAAATTATAATAAATATGGTTGCGTTCTCATTTGCCAACACTCCCCACAGAACGCAGACCCATTTTACTGATACAGAACAATTTTTTTTCAAAGGTAGTACCTTTAGTCAAGTTATCAGCTACCATGTTGCAACCATTTACAAATTTAAATTTAACTTTAGAATTAACAATGTTTTCCCTAAGAAAATGTAAACGAATATCTATATGTTTAGTTTTTGGTTTATAACAGTCTGTTGATGCCAGTCTTATTGCACTTTGATTGTCACAGTGGATGAGTAGGGTATGACCGAGCTCGGCCATCAGCTGCCGCAGCCACAAAGCCTCCTGGGTTGTCGCCGCCATCGCCATGTATTCGGCCTCCGCCGTAGAGAGTGCCACGGTTTGCTGTTTACACGAATTCCAAGATAAACAAGCATTCTGAAACAGAAAAGTATAACCCGTGCACGATCGTCTATCCACTGGGTCGCTCGTCCAGTCAGCATCACAATATCCAGTTATTTCCTTTGAGTCATCTTTGACATAGCATAGCTTTAGGTTCCTGTTTCCTTGAAGATACCTCATAATCCTTTTTATTCCAAGCCAGTGTTGATTTCCTGAACTATTACAGTACTGACTCAACTTGTTAACTGCATAGCTGATATCAGGTCTCGCGACATGTGCCAGATATATCAGACATCCCACTGCTTCCCTGTATGGAATATTTTTGTTCCCATCTTCAGGATTTTTCTCAAATTTTGCATTCACCTCTATCGGGGTACAAATTGGTTTGCATTCAGACATATTAAAGCGGTCCAATACTAAGTTTATGTATTTTTCTTGATCTAACATAATCATACCTGTCTTTTTCCATTTGTCAGCATGAGATAATGATAATGCTTCGTCTGCTGTTTGTGGACAATTTAAATTAAGTATTGGACAGAAGTAACTTACATCATAGTCATCTGTTTCTGCATACTGAACAGTTCTCCGTGGACGTAAATTTATGTTTCTTATTGGTGACTCGAGATCAATCGATTGCTCTGGTATGTAAGATGAATTGTCATTCTCGCCAAACTGGTAGTCCTCGCTTGACTCACCAGTAAAATGGTCTGTGCTGCCCTCTAATTCTTCCTTACATGTTTCTTCGAGTGGCTGTATCACTGGACTGTTGCTGTTGGATGTACAAGGTAAGTATATATTATTATCATATTTTTCCATATTTTCTAGAAATACTACATCTCTACTTTTTATGATTTTATTGGTATCTGGATCAAGTATCCGGTAGCCTTTGGTAGATTCACAATAACCAACAAACAGTAACTTTCTGGATTTGGAGTCCCATTTTTGGCGTTTTTCTTTTGGAACTTGTGTCATTACTTCACAGCCAAATACTTTTAAATTAGACAAGTTGGGTTTCTTACCAGTCCACATCTCCATAGGAGTTTTACCATTAATTGATTTTGTAGGTGATCTGTTAATTATATATGCTGCCGTTGCAAGGGCCTCTGCCCAGAACTGGTTTGCAAGCTGAGGATCAAACAACATACATTTTGCTCTTTCCACCAGAGTCCTGTTCATCCGTTCAGCAAGACCATTCTGCTGGGGTGAGTACGGAGCACTTGTTTGATGTTCAATCCCATGTTTGTTCAAGAAATTTTCAAATTCTCTATTGCAGTATTCTTTTCCATTATCATAATGAATTACCTTTATTTTTCTCTCATGTTCACTCTTGACTTTATTTTTGTAATCTTTGAAAACTTCCACAACATTGAATTTATTTTTCAAAAAATAGACATGAACTCGTCTTGTGTAATCATCGATAAAAGTAATAATAATAATGTTTCCCCGAGAGACAGGTAGTACAAGTAATAGAACCTTTATTTTTGTCTGAGAATGGCTGAACTCACTCAGCACACTCCGGCAGCTTGTTAACATCTGAAAAATTCAGTTGTCCCATGCGTCTATGCCACAAAACCAAACCATTTAAGTTATCTGAACAAGACAGGTTAGAAAATACCTCTCTGTGTGTGTTTAACAAATATAAATCGTTTACTAGTGTGGCCGAACACAGGAGCTTTCCATTTTTATCATAGATATCACCACCTACAATTTACATTACAGCCATTTATCACCATAGCACTGACTGACAGGAGGTTTGCAACAAGTTTAGGTATGTATAAAACTTGTCTTACCTGAATTTTGCTTTCTTTATTACCATTTAGCAATAAATTGACCTTTCCCATACTTTCCACAGGTAGCGGTGTCTTACTGGCAACAGTTATGGTGGGTATCGGTGGACTTGTAACATCATACATCCAGTCACGTCTATATGTCATGTGCATGGAGGCACCCGAGTCCACATACCACAGGTCCGGATTCATTGTTTGAGGAGATGCTGAAAAAGCTGCAACAAAACCTTTATTTCCTTCTGTATTTTCTACATTCTTCTTTTTCGGATTTTTAGCAAAGTGTCCATGCTTGTTACAATTATAACATCGCGGTCCTTTGTAGGCCTTTGTCGAATCATGTTGATTTCTTTGAATGACCTTTTTCCTTTTGAAGAATGCATATCAGAGCATTGAACTTCCTGCAGGAGTTTAGATTTAATAGAATCAGCACTTATCTTGATGTCAGAGCTCTCCAGTCCCATGATCATGGGCTTATAAGCTTCAGGGAGACCGGCTAACATCAGTGTACCGAGCCATTCATCATCAATGTCAAACTTAATATTCCTGAGCTTGTGCGCGGTCGACATTATTTTATTCACATAATCATCTACGCTTCGAGAAGAATCCAATGTAATTGTTATCAGGTCTCTCAACAAGGCTACACTCCTGTACAACCCGCTGTCATCAAAAACCTGTTCCAAACTCTCCCAGACTTCTTTACAAGTAGTTGCATTCTGAACATGTACGTAAATCCAGTAATAAAATCAACTTAGATTTCGCCTTGGTTTCTTTACTTTGGTTTGTATTGGTACCGGTGACAACTCCATAAATCGTCGAGTTCGAAATATGCCTGGACTGCAAACTTCCAACTGGCATAGTTATCTCTTCCAACTAGTCTGTCGATATGAAATGGATTGTAACCTGAATTCGACATCTTCTTTGCGTAATTATGATTTACACGTGATTTCTGACTGACACGCCGCCCCGGTTAACCTCAAAATGTAGGACGGACAAAAGACACGCCGGCCGGGTTTCTTAGTTTTTACTGCGTTTACTTTTTCTTCTGTTTCCACAAGTAGCAATCAACTACGCTCTCCTACCATGTTGATATTTAGGTGGAAATAAATAAACGATTTATTTGAAAGATGCAACGAACGTGTATTACTAACTTATAGGTTAAAAGCGTACAAGTCAATCCTAGATAGAGACAGAGTACCTAATTGAATATAGGTGTTGCCAACTTATAATAAATATGGTAGCGTTCTCATTTGCCAACACTGACCACCATCACTACCACAAGCGTATTAGTATAAAAGCTAAAGAGCACGGGACAATGACTAAAATTTAAAAGATTTTTTCTAAACATATTCACTGTAGTTGCAGGCGAAACAGGCTCCGAGCACGGTCTACATTGTTGTTTAAGATTTAAGTTGCATAAAACAGTAATATTGTTTATATATACTTATATATACTGAAAATTAACAATTTGTTGAAAGGCATGTACACATTTCAGACAAATAAGTAGCAAAAGAAAAATATGGGTATTAATATCGGCAAGCAATAAAGATTCAACAAACATCTTGTCTGCAATGTTGTCTTCACTCATCCTGGACTACAAAAAGTACGGTTTGACCCTATTTATATTTTAAATTTATGGTTATACTATAAAAAAAATTTTAGTGCAAACCAATACAGTTAAAAGTCACAAAATACAAATTATCAGCTTCAGTACAAGAACCGTAGCATTAGATGAGTTAATGGGTATTTTGTTGTTTTTGGTTGCCATTAAGAGTAATCATTTGAAAACTACAACGTTATTTAATAAAAATTTATGTACAGCTAGATATAAAACACAAACATATAAAAGAAGTTACAGTTTCTAATATAATATATTCGTTTTGATTAAAGGTCGACATGGACGCAAAACCGAAAATAAATTGGCTATTATTCTTGCAATTTGGGAAATGTTTGGAGAAAATAACAGAACCCTCTATAAGCTGAGAATTTATTTAATAACTGATAAACGGCGTATCCTCTACAGAGAATGCTTTCTATTTAAACTTTATATCACCAATAATTCAGCCTGGGGATTTTTCCAATTCTTCAATTCAAACAATTGTTTAAACATTGTTTTTAAATACTGAAATATTTCTATTCAAAATTGATATTTAAATTTTTAAAAGTGGTATTCGAGTAAATAACTATCAAAAATTGCAAATTGTTACATAAAAGAAAAAGTTTCTTTCAATTTTGTATATGGTTTATAAAATTAAAAATTTTCATTTTTTTTAAATCCAGAGTACATTTAGACTATTCCCATGTTGCAACTATTTCTATTACAGTACTCAAATTTTTAATTTGTTATATTATTTTTTAATTATTTTAATTATTTAAATATTTCAATATTCCAAAAATTTGTATGGTTAGTCTTAACGTATGTAAAGATTCAAATTACTCGTATACATATCCAAAGTTTACAATAAACTAAACAAACAAATAAAACTGATGATGTTATGTAATTATTCTACAAAGTACATGGTAGTACGGATAATTTAATTAAGGAAATTTTCCTTTAGGCATTCCTCCAACTAAATATTTTATGTAGATTATGCATCGGAATAAGTGCGGAAAATAAATAATAACCAAAATAATATAAAAATATAAGAAAAAAGTAAATTAATTTAAATGAAACTGAACACAATTAAAGTAATTAATAACAAAAATTAATAATCTTCTGCCGTGTCCATATATGTCATTACCTCTATGATATAATTTTCTTTTATTAACCCCAAGTATTCAACAATCTATCTACATAAGACAATAGATTTGTTTTTTGACAATTTACATTAATTGCAAATGTTCTCCTGTTATTCTTAACTTAAGTTATTACTAGTCTTAACTTACACACAATTATGAATGATAATACTACACTAATGTAATCTTTCTGAGAGGGCTAGTTAAATGTCTTCTTTTCATTGTAAATAATTATTTTGAAATAAAAAAAACTCATTGGTAACCGTATTTCCCATTTGATTAACATGGGAAAATCGTCTTTAAACGATCAAATTTTTTTTACAAATTGTAGGTCTTCATATATGTAAACATACCATGACAAAACTTCAAAAACCGTGTATTGAATACAGGAATTTTTTTTTTGTAACACGATAACCATTTCTGGTAACTAAAAAAATTGAAAAACCAAAAAAAACAGATCAATGAAATTTCCATGCACCTTTATCCATTTTTCGATGCGAAAATCATGAAATAACGTCAAAATAGTACGAAATTCGTGTTCTACGGAAAATTTACGATCGATTGACATTTTTCCCTAACATTTTTAAGAGCTAATATGATTTTTTCAATTTTTTGTCAAAATATTGAATTAAAATTACATCCTGAGAAATTCTTTTCTACCCGCGCACTCGATCAGGCTCCTGAAATTGTTGGCGTTTTTTCGATACATAGAATATTTAAATAATTGTGTCGCTTAATTTTTAAATTTTTTAAAGAGTGTTTGTTTGTTTACGTTTGTATATATCTTATTATATTCTTCTACAAGTTGAATCAGGTATTGTCTTTGATGTCCTTTTTTTGCCAATGCAATAATCTTGGGTAAGTTTTACGCCTCTTTCTGCGACATCATTGACAACATGTAGTTCTTTTATTTTTTGTCTACCGTTTTTGTAATGATCATTGTTCTCCCATTTATCAATATCAAGGGTAAGAAAATCTTTATTAATCTTTAATCTATCAAACAGCTTGGTGGACGAAGGTAGTATGAAATGATCGATATAGACATCTTTTAAATTTTCCATTTCTTTTACAGATTTTACATAAAATTGTTTGCTTACATCGTTTGGAAAATCATCTTTGTCAATCTTATCATTCAGCCTCAATTTCTCCACAATTTTCGATTTTGTGTTTTTTTGAAACTCTATCAAACAGCCCAAAAACGCTCACCTCTGGGCTTAAATACCACAGGTGATTTTTAAATTTCCGAAGAGATTAATTTGCGACATCCGGATCAATTTTTCTGTATTCAAATAAATCTTTTATAAATTCCAGGTTATTTTTCGGTGCATTCAGCGCCAAAGGAGCGTGAACCAATGTTTTACATAAACGAATGTTTATGTCAAAGAACTTGTTTTTTTCATCATCTGATAAAGGGTAAGAATCCCTGAAAAAGTACATCAAAATTCTATATGATGCCTTCGACATCCACCGTGCATGAGAGCACCCAATGGGTTTTTTAAAGGTAACTTCATGTCTTGGGACTAAACCTAAAAAAACTCGAGCAAGATTGAGAAGCTTCTTGTAATAATCTCGAGGGAGTTTGCTATTTTCAGTTTCCACATCACTTTTGTAGTTCTTCTACGGTATTTGTAAATGAAAAGACCACCCAAAAAATTTTTGGTGAATTTTTTTAAATTTTAATGTTTTTTTGACAAAAAATTGAAAAAACCATATTTGCTCTCAAAAATGTCAGAGAAAAATGTCAATCGATCGTAAATTTTCCGTAGAACACGCATTTCGTACTATTTTGACGTTATTTCATGACTTTCGCATCGAAAAATGCATAAAGGTGCATGGAAATTTCATTGATCTGTTTTTTTTGGTTTTTCAATTTTTTTAGTGACCAGAAATGGTTTTCTTGTTACAAAAAAATTCCCTGTATTCAATACATGGTTTTTGAAGTTTTGCCATGGTATGTTGACATATATGAAGACCTATAATTTGTAAAAAAAATTTGAGCGTTTAAAAATGATTTTCCCATGTTAATCAAATGGGAAATTTTATTTGCCTGCAGGCGATTTGGAAAATAACGGAAACTCTAATGTCCAGGCTGCCATTTGTATAGCCGTAGTTAAAGTTACAACGACATCGTCTGCGTCTTCCTTCGGTTTTAGTGGTGTGTTTAGTTTAATAAGTTCGTCCGCTTTTTCTTTGAGCAACGTCGAAATTTGCTTTATCGTGGGTAGAATTTAAAAGTACATACTCTTGATAATTGGCTACTGGTCTGAAATTATGGAATGGTAGGGGACTTATTGATCTACAGGATGGAGAAAGATTAAGAGCTTTTCGGGTTTAGCAATCATTCTTGGTGTACTGTTAGTAGTGAGTAGTTATTTTTCTTAGCAACGTTTGCATTAACTCTCCTGCTATTTGGTCATATATAAAGACTTTATGGGTATTAACAAGTTTAATTTATGGTTGATTTTTAACCGGCGAAAAAGCTTTTATTGATAATCACAATTGAATTGTTGCATTAGGAAAATCTTTGATAGTGTCATCGATATTCTTTGGTCGTGCCTGTGGATCTGCGAAAACAGTGGTTAAATGTTTAGCTAAATCAGAGGTTTCCAAAGTAGTTCTTACGGATCCTCAGCGATTTTTGTAACTAATGAGGGGCTCTGTGGTAAATGAAAATTAATTTGGAGCTGCGTGGGCAACGTTGCGGGGTCTACGTAAGGTTTAATATAAAGTAAAATAATTATAATCTACTTTCATTATTATGAAAGTAAAAATAAATAGCAATAAATAAATTTGTAGGCATTTTTACATCCTGAGTAAAATATAAGTATAGATATAAAGTTATACTTTTGGTAAAGTTAATTTACATAATAGTTTTAGTATATACTCCTTATATTTATTAATATTATATTTTGCTATTTATTAATTTATTTGATAACCATTTCTGGAAAAATAAATAGTGCAATTAGTAAAAAAAACGTACGTATGCAATATGGAATACTTGCTTAAAATTTCATTATTGTATTTTAAATAATTAATTGATGCAAGCGTTACTTTGAGGCATTCCATTTTTAAAATAAAACAATGTAGTTTTTTGCAAATAAATAATTTGTTTTATTTTATTTTATCTTAAATTTGTGTCCTTTTTCACAGATAATAGTATCAGTCAGCCGAACAAAAGATGCAAACAATATAGTGTTGAATACTTAATTTTTTTTTTTATTCTGCTTTACATAGCAATAAATAAATTAGCTTAGCAAGTTACAATGAAGGGAGAAGTAATCCAGTAATTACACTCCGAATTAATTAGTACTTATGTAATTTGTTTTACATAATTATAATAATTACTAAGTACTGTTATGGATTCACAGCTGTAGGCCATCTTCTGTTTAGTCGTCTTCGTACTGGTGGGGGAACGTTTAAAGCACTAGCTTCTTCGTTTGGATGTCCAGGTAGGTTGTTTAGGTAGGTGCTGGTTAGGTTGTGGATTACCTCTTCTACAAGGGGCATGCCTGAGTCATCATGTAAGGTTTTGTTCCTGACATACTAAGGGGCATCGAATATAGTCCTTAGTATTTTCGATTGTAGCCTTTGGATATTTTTGGTATTTGAATGTTTAGCACAACCCCAAAGTTGAACTTCGTATGTCCAAATAGGTCGGATTATACATTTGTACAGAAGAATTTTATTGTCAGATGTTAGTTTCGAATTTCAGCCGATTAACCAATTTATCGGTCGTAGCTTGAGGTTGATTTGTGTTTTCTTGTTCATGATATGTGCTTTCCATGTTACTGTGCGATGTAATGTTAATCCTAGATATTTTATCTCATTTTTCACAGGTAGTTGGATAATTATTGTTACTTCAGGGCATTCAATATGTCTATTTGTAAATGTGACCTGTGCTGATTTCAGTTGAGCTAGTCTTCATGGAGGTTAAGGTGGTGCTGAAGATTAGCTGACGCCACTTGTGGGTTTTCGTTTGTAGCGATTAAGGTAGTATCGTCCGCAAAAGTAACGATTTTTGTGTTGGCTGTTATTGGAATGTCGTGAGTAAAAGTAAGTAAAGGAAGGATCCCAGCACTACCTTGTGGCACTCCTGACTTGGTGGGATGATATGTGGATGTTTCCAGATTGAATTTTGTTTGGAAATAGCGGTCGGATAGATAGGATTTGAGTAATAGATAATAGGGTGTGGGTAAAGTAAGCTTTAATTTGTATAATAGTCCAGTATGTCACATGCGGTCGAAAGCTTGCTTTATGCCCAGGAAGGCGGCAGTGCATAATTTCTTCTCCTCAAGACATTTAAGTATTCCATTCACTATTCTGTGCATTTGTTGGAAACCAAACTGATGTGATGGTACTATTTCATTCAGATCAACTGCCTGTGTAAGTCTTTTCAACAAGAGTCTTTCAAATATTTTGTATATAGTTGGAATTAAGCTGATGGGTCGCTATGATTCAGCATCTTGTGGTAGTTTACCGGGTTTGTAGATCATAATTATTTGCGCAAACTTCCAAGTTACTGGGTAGTAGGCTAACCTTATCATGCCATTATAGATGGTGGTCAGTAACACTATTGCTTTCCTGGATAGTTGTTTAAGTATTAGAGGCGAGATTAGGTCAAATCCAGGAGCTTTATAGTTTTTTCCTTTAAATATTTCGTGTTTTACTTCCGCCGGGGAAAAAGGTTTAATAGGCAATATCATTGAGCAAGGACTGTCCAAGAAGTTCTCGATTTCTTGACCGTTATTGTTGTTGTTTGCCTGAGTTAAACTAAATACTGCTGATAAATGCTCCGCGAAAATGGTTGCCTTTTCCTGTTTAGTTTTCCCCCAACTATTGTCTTGTTTTCTTAAAGGAGGTATATGGGCGACTGGTCTTTTGAATTTTTTCGTCGCTTTCCAGATGGAATGGTCCTCTTTTAATAACTTAGTAATATAGTTTTCAAACGTAGCATTTCGGATTTCTTGCAACGCTGACTTTAGTTGTCTTGTAAGTCTATTGTATGTATTTCTATCAATAGGATTTTGACTTCTTTGCCATCTGCTTCTGACTTTCCTTTTTTTTGCAACAAGTCTGCGAATATGTATGGGTGTGTTGTTTGTGGTATGTGCATCTCGACTTGTCGCCGGGGTAGATTTCCAAGATGCTTCTTGTATTACACAAGTGATGTGGTTTGCCGCATCATCAAGATCGTCAGGATGTTTCAGGTTGAGATTGGTATTGAGATGTTCGTCGATATAAGCTCTAAAAGCATCCCAATTTGTTTTAGCTGAAACGAGCTTAGGAGCGTCGGGTAGGCAAATGATATGCGTACTTAGCGTAGCAATTATGGGAGTGTGATCAGAAGAGATATCCCAGTTTGATGTTATATTAAAGTAGTTTGGTGAAATATCTTTAAGCACGAAAAAGTCGATTAAGTCCAGCAGCTTGTTTTGGTCTGTCGGTCAATAGGTTGGTTCTCTAGTAGAAAGATACGAGCAATTCTTGTTATTGATGGCCCGCAAGAGATTTCTACCCTTGGTGGTAGTAAGTCCTGACCCTCAGTCTGTGTGCTAGGCATTCCAATCGCCTTCTATTATAAATCTGTTTCCCATCTGCTGAAAAAATGCTTCATATTCTTCAGTTGAAATTGTATCTTTGGGTGGATTATATAGGTATAGCAGCTGTATCAAAGGACCACGGCTGTCCACTGGTATAGATAATTGTTGCTTGGATTTTATTTGTTTGATTTGTGGGTATCTCATAGTGCTTGATGGTGTTCCGAATAATAATTGCACCGCCACCATAGGCCGTTCCATCAGGATGATTATTGTGATAAATTGTGTATTGTGGTATTTGTAATACTGTCCTTTCGGTAAAATGTGTTTCCGAAACCCGTAGCACATCGATTTTATTGTATTGAAGAAAGTTAATTAATTCAGTTTTATGGTTGATTAAACCATTTGCGTTACATGAACAAATACGAATTAAAGAAAGGTCTATTACTTAGAAATTTTGTTTATGACTGTAGACAGCATGTTTAATATCATACCGTTCTAATTGATAAGTTGAGCGAACATTGACTTGAATTCATTGAGAAAAGTGTTCAGTTGAGTTTCTAAGTTTTGTTAGTTTTGCAAAGTAGTTCCTTGTAGTGCTTCAGAGTATGGCTAATTGGTTCTTATACCCTGTTGTATATTCCCTGTAAGTTGTGATGTGGGACAGTTTAGAGTTTGATGGTTCATATTTGTAGTCCTGCCTCTTGCCTTTTGCAAATCACTGCAGACTGTGCATCTTTTATAGTTGACTGTATGACTGCCTTCACAGAGTGCGCATTTAGCTGGCGTATCTCTAGATTTTTGGCATAATGTAGAATTATGGTTTTCTCCGCATTTCACACATTTGTAGGGTCTTGTACAGTACGATTTTGAATGGCCGTACATTTGGCATCTTATGCATTGTATGATGCTTTTCTTTTTATGTGGAGGTTCTACGTGGATTCGCATGTTGTTTAGGAATTTAAAATCGTATATATCTTTGTTATTTGGTAGTGGTTCGAGGTCAACGTAGAATAACATTAAAGGTAATTTGCTGCCTCGGTGTCTTATGTTTATAATATTGCGGACTTTATGACCTTTCGTTATCAGGTCTTCTTTGATTTCCGATATAAGATTCGAGTAATAGAGATTACGAATTACTACTCTGTAAGCTCTATCATTTTTCATTTAGTAGTTATGATGAACGATTTTTTCATCATTTAAGTTTTCTGTATGTATCTGGAGTGTTAGCATTAAGTTTAATAGTATCGTTAGCTAGAGCTTTACTTTGGTAGGTTTCTTCTGGTGTGAATTTGGATAGGCGTTCAGTCATTTTTTTAAAATCTACTACTCCATAAATAAATATTGGTGGAGGTTTTAGTATTTTCGGAGATTTTTTATTTTGGGTTATGTGTTTCAACAGTTTCGTTTGTTAGAGAGTTAAACCTGTTTGATGTTATAACATCGCTTCCTTGTTTTTATAACTTGCCATTCATGTTTATGCATAGAGGTTTCATCATCGTTACTAACTTGCATTGGTAATTCATTATTATTACTGGAAGTTTCGTCTGCAGGGACTGCACTTATTGTATTTTGTTGCTGATTAGTCGGCGGAGAATAATAACTGTGTTGTGGATTACTGATTTGTTGGGTGTTGAAAGGATATTGACTGTTTGATAGCTGATAGTTCATTTGCATTTGTGGAAAGGATAGCGGTGGAGCTGATTGTGGCTGGAATTTTTGTTGATAAAAGGGTAACTGGGCGGTCGCTGATTGCTGCGTTTGGTCGCACTGCTTAGCATGAAGCGGATTAAAGCCGTAAGGATGGCTCATTTTGTTTGATAGGCGCTCGTGTGTTAATATTCGAAGTAGTTGTCATTGTTTTTTCGATCACCTACTTGACAGTTATAATCAATCGGTCTTACGGCCACACCTGCCGTATATGTTGCGCACTTTCAATCTCAGCGAAAACGGGACGTCCTTACTCGTTGAAACTCAAGCGGCAACTGAATATTTAAAATGTGGTTTATTCCGTTACCAGGAAATAGTACTTTCTATATAATGAAAGCTTGTCAAACCAATCAATCAAATGTTCTAAACTGAAGGAACATTTGACAAAAGTCCAAAGCTACAAAAAAGATAAGGATTTAACTTTCTTCAGAACAGTCCAAAAATATATTTAAAAACACCGTCATTGCTACAACTCTTAGGACAACATCTGAGCGAGATGACGATGGATTGTGTGCTTCTTATAACATTTCTTTACTGGATGCAAAATCCGGAAATCCGTACAACATTGGTGAATAACTTATTCTACTAGCTGTATGTAATGTTATACACATCATGTTGCATAAATCAGCTTTAGATATTATAAGAAGAATTTCACTGAGTAATAATATAGTACAAAGAAGGTTTGACAGGATGGCTCAATGAGTGGAAAATTCTTTATGCGAGTATTTAAAAATATCTAAATTATCTTTATAGTTTGACAAGTCAACTTCGTCAGAAAACGAAGCTTTACTTTTAGCTTATGTGAGATTTACAAAAGAAGAAAAAAGTTCCCAAGAGCTGTTATTTGCCAAATGTTTGGAAACTAATACGAAAAGTAAAACAATATTTAATAGATTAAAAATATCCTCTCCGTTGTTGCTGACGGTACTCCGGCAATGGTAAAACGACATCAAGGCTTTCTAGCATACTTAAAGCAAGCTATACCGAATGTGTTACCTGTACATTGTATCATTCATCGACAACATTTAGTCGCCAAAAATCTTAGCGAATCATGACTCACTAAATCATGTTAGAACAATTAATAAAATTAAAATTAAAAGATTGTTTGCTCAACTTTGAATTATGAAGATTATAATCGTTTACTACTTAACACGGAAGTTTGTTAGTTATCTAAAAGTGCATATTTGGATCCATTTTATGCACTCTTTGATCCAATGTTGGAATTTCTGGAAAATAAAGACAATGATTGCAGCTTAATATAATTAATTTAAAAAATGGCATAGCTTATATGACTGACTGACTTATTTTCCAAAATTTAAAAAACCAATTTGAAGCTACATGGTGCGCAATTAAATTTTATCACAACTAAAAGTGTAATATCTGCAAATTTTATTTTTTTTATTGCAAAACTTTTTCTATACCAATAAAATTTGGGGAGATAAGAATGCTTTCAGTCTCCAAATCCTTCAAAATTGCAAAAACGAGATGCTTATTGTCAACACTTAATGGCTGTTCATCCTGGCCTCAGCCAAAGATTTGAAGACATTTTTCACTTGGTTATCCCCGATTGGGTGTTGGACGCTTTTGCAAATACACCCACAAACTCAAAAGAATCCATACTAATACAGGAGCAATTTATTGAATTATCCACAAAGAAGGAGCTGATACCAATAGGATACCACAAATTAAGGTTACAATATACCAATTTTATATCTTGTATTATGGGCCAATCTACAAAAGCTGTTGATTCCTTTTCCTATTTAGTAGAACATGGATTTAGTGCAGTTATGAATCTCATCACGAAAAAAAAGAAAGAATGATTCTCAAAAACAAAGCCGAATATAAATAATCTTATATCACCCATCAGGTTCACACACCTCATGTGTTTTAGTATTTTCAAACAAAAGTTATAATTTCAGTTTGATTTGTATTTTATTTTTGCGCCACCATTTAGCATTCAAGACATCAAAGTTAAATTTGTAATTTTTCTATTATGCAGTTATGTAAAGTTATTTTACTTGTAGAGTTCATGGTCAGGTTTTTGCTATAAGAAGGGTGTATGAGCATAGTAAGTTTAGAAACCACTGAGCTAAAGCACCTGCCTATCCTGTACTTGAGGTAGCTCAATAATTGTTAGGCCTTCCAATTGGTAATATTGCGACTACTGGTCTTTTGAGTCTTTTAGTGACTATCCATGCTGAATGTTCGCCAGGTATATGTGCAATTGTAAGTTCTTGTTTTCTTAACTTATCAAATATTGGTAGTCTCAATTGTTTTCCCGGATAGTATTGATACGTAGCGCGAATAGAAGTTGGAGATGCCAAAAACAATGATGATGATAAATAACGGCCTCGCGAGAAAAAATATCGGAGTTTTATTTGCACATGTGCCTCACACACGGCCGGAATAATAAGCAAAACGGATGTAATAAGCGTGCGAGCACCGTTTATTTATTAAACAAGGTTTGGGGATGTGCGCGGAAATTCGGCGCGCGCGTTTCATTAGCGGCTCCTCACACGCTGTACGCTTAACGGCGCCCGTAAAGACAAAAACTCCAATAAAGCGCGCAACTTCGCCGATTTGGGGCAGAAATTAATTCGGCTGAAATATTCATGGCCAGGTACGACACGGCAGGCCACCTGTGACGGGCGTTCCTAAATTACCGTGGCGGCGGCACCAGACGGGTGCAGCACCGGGGGCGGCGCGGCGCGGCCGCCGCACAGCGGCGTGCATTAAATAAACACCGCGCGCCGAATATTCGGTTGACGCGTTGGCCGCATTCGAGGCGTCCGCTAATGAATGACTCCCTAATGCTGCTGTTATCGCATTGCCAAGGGAGTCGTTTGCAGAATTCGCTCACTTCTCATAATGAATTGAATAATATTTACATTAAGAATTCAAAAATAATACGTTGCCGTACACTGCCAAATTCAGACTGCAGAGGTATAAATTTTAATTGCTCGGGTTATCGCGCCCGTATACGGACGTAAATGTTAAAGCGCTCGTTTCGAATATGTTGCTATGTCCTCTGCCGACATTTCCTATCTAACAACTGCATTTAGCTTTCGTTAACTCCGCCCGTGGAATGCTAGCTCATTTTTATAATGCAAATTGCTACCTCAAAAGCTCGCTTTAATAGCTTCAAAAAAGTATCACCCGCAGACAAACATCCTACGAACAAAATCCACTCGCAACTATAAGGGCAAGAAAGGCATGTTTTAATTTATTCCTAAATTTAATATTTTTTGTGTTTTTAGACATCTTCTTCGCAGAGCAATTATTTTGTTGTGTTGTGCTTATATCCCTCCCCACACACACTGCACAACAATAACAATAACCGTTTTAATCTAGCCATGAGCTTTGTTCTTTAAAAAATACGTCATTGCGGGATTTTTTATCCCCCGTAGCTGTAACTATCTTAACTAGCTTAATTTGAAAGAAAGTTCTCTCTATTGTAACGTTTATGTTACCACCCGGGTACCTGGGTAATCATTCTCGACTTTGCAATGAAACCAGTGAATTCCAGAAAGCCCAAACCCTTTGCCTGATCGAGCGCCCATTCTTGAAACAATTTGGAAGAGATTTAAAAAAACATGTATTTGGTCTACAAAGAATTTAAACTTCGATTGGTCTGTATGAGGTGATTGTTAGAAATGGAGGCATTACTCGACGAAGATCTATGTCAAAGTTATCAACCGTAGATAAACGTTTGAAGGCAATGGAAATTATTCAAATGCAAGAAAATTGGGCGCCACACGAACTGAAGTCGGGAGACTACGAAAAACGCTTTTCCACCTGCAAACAGCTGCTTCCAAGGTACGAAATAGAGGGGTTTTTGCAACATCGTGACTGGTAATAAAAAATGGATTTATTACAAGAATCCTAAGCGCAGTAAAGTTAGATATATGTCCTGCTAAGCATTACCATAGTCGCCAAAGCGAAACATCTATTGTTCAAAGGTAATGCTCTATATTTGGTGGGATCAGAAAGACGCAGTGTTTTACGAGCTGCTGAAACAAGTCGAAACTGTCACTGGGGATCATTACCAACAACTATTGATCAAAATAAATCGAAGGTTAAAAGAAAAATGACCAGAATACACGGAGAGACAAGATAAGTGTGTACTGTCGGGCTAAATAAAAAGTTGTGTAGTCGTACTGGAGTCTTGATCTTCAATGGTTACTCATCTCTCATTTGTGGCTCTTAGAAGCTATAAGTAATACAGCGGCCACGCACCGCTAAACTCAATCGATATACAACCCAAACTAAATGAGGGACAAGCAAGGGCAACTTGCAAGAATTAAATTTAATGGCTCTGGTTGTAAATGATTTTAGAAGATGGAAGCAGAAATTGGAAATCAAGGAAGCAGGCAGCGATGGACCTTACAACCGACAATCAGTATGATATAGACTACTCTATTATTTATCCTAAAAAAATTACATGGCAGTACAGAACTTCACGGCTCCAGGTGCTGAGAAATTCCAAGTAGAAAAATATTAATTTAACTATTATAAAAGGTAGATAGAATGTTTGCAGCTTATATTCACTCGAAATATTGTAAAATGTCATTCAAGAAATTAATCGTGTAATCGCTCTTAGGAGCCAGCGAACCGAGATAGCTGGATTCCGGAATTGTAAGATCAGATAATAAAACCATATATCAAAAAACTAAGGCACACACCATAGAAATAGAGTAGTAATTATAGAAGATAACAAGCTAAATCAGTATGTTTAAAGTTTTTTTATCATACTTGTAAAACTAAAAGATAAACCTAGCCACAGCAACGCTGTATCCCTGAATATCTCCCAAGCGTTAGACAAAGTATGGCATTAGGGCTTGCCCTTTAAGTTGAACAATACTCTATCTAGTAACTATCATCTCCTAATCAAATGTTATTTATCAAATAGGAACTTTTCTGTAAAATTTATGACCAGCAGTCTTACTCCGGTCATCTAAACTACGGTACGTGGGCTGTTTGATAGTTGTTGTGAAAAACTAACAAAAACAAATGTTCAATGTTGAAAATATTTTTATTGTTTTTTAAAATATTTTCCCTGCTGGTTAATACATTTGCTGCATACGCTGGAACCAATTTTTATAGCATTTTTTCTATAGACAATCAGGTATCTCCGAAACAGGTATTGAACGTACCAACCGCCTCTTAGGGCGTCCACACATTTTCTTCTTTATGTGTGGAAACAAAAAAGAAATTTTTTGGGGCCAAATCAGAACTATATAGCGGATAATCCAACAATTAGATGTTTTGAGTGATCCAAAAGGCAGTTGTTGCGTCGATGTGTGCGAGCTCATCATGGTTTTTTATTTCTCCAAAGCCTTCTGGTAAACAAATTGTTGTGTAGCATTTTATAATTCTCAAAAACCACGTTTGCTACATGTCTAGTTTTTCCAAAAACACAGGCGACTATTTGTTTCAAAGTGCTTCGAGCGCGAACGACTTTTGACTGATTTTGGAAGGCTCATACAGTCGACTCCTGTTTACTTTCGGGCTTATAAGCATAAATCCAACATTTATCACCTGTGACGATCTTACAGCCGATATGTGATGCACGGAGATCGTATTTCTTGAGCATTTCTTTCGACCAATCGACACGAGCGATCGTTAACTTATGTGGGATCTATCGCGCACACAGCTTTTTGACCGTTAAATATTCGTGCAATATTGAATGTATGCAAGTCATAGTAATACCTAAGGATGTCTAAATTTTACTATAGGTCACATGATAATATTGCTTGATCAGTTTGTGTACGGCTTTTATATTTGCTGGAACCAGAGCCGATTTTGGACAGCCCCCTTTAAATTCATCTGCCAGCGAACTACAATCACGATTAAGTTTATTACACCAACGATATACAGTGGCTCTGTGTGAGCCTTCATGATTAAAAGCTGAAGTGAGTTGATTGACGCACTGTTGTTAATCCACGTCGAAAATCGTAAAAAATTATCGTACGAAAGTTCTCACAAGCTAATTCCAACAATTCCAACTAACAATGGTGCATCGTATGGTTGGTTCTCGGGTTATAAGGTCGTGGTCAGAGTTCAAAAACTCTTGACGTTTTATCTACAACTGCGGCGGACATATTCATAGAAAAAGTTTCGAAACATTTTTAGATTTTCTTCTAAAGATGCCCGACACAGTTGTGAACGAAACGTCAAGAGTTTCTGAACTTTGACTAAGATGCACCATAATACCGGCTGTGAAAGCCTTCGCATCTATAGGAAAAACAATGTTACAAAATCAGAAATTTTGGCCTAAGTCCGTTTTCCGATTATTATTGTGGTAAACATTTGAATATTATATGTTGGATTAAACCTCTTGACACGCTGAATATGGTGCACAACTTTTTAATTAATATCCTAATTATGTTTTCAATTAATTTATTAATTAGTAAAAAAAGTTGCACAACAAACTCATCTTTTTACGTTGATTGCTCTGATACATTTTTTTCATACTTTTTTGTGAGAATCGCCAGAAACGAGCTTACCCCAAAATTGCGGATTTTTAACATTGTTCTTTTCAAATTAATGATAACAAAACCTATAGCATCCATATGAGAAAACGTTCTAAGTACGTATGCTGTCACAAATGTCAGTGTATGATGCAAATGTCAGACCGCAGCTAGCACACGCAAGGTTGCTAGTTCGTAGTAGATATCGAGCATCCCACATACTTCATACAGCTGATATACCTGAAACCAATAACATAACAATCGCTTCTTTTCCTGACCACGTAGCAAAACTCGCCGTCAACGAAGTCTTATGGGAGCCTCCCAAAACCTACAACATAACCTGGGTATACTTTATGACTGGTATACTCGATAGCGAACAAAGTCAATTCAAATTATTTCCACCACGCCACAGATCTGCCTGTCTGTGATAATGTACAATGTACGTATACCTGTAGAAACAAAAGCAAAATAGCTCAACCTCTATCCCGATCAACGTCTTATCTGGATGAAGCATATCCAATTCAAACAAAGACAACTTGATGTAATGTTCTGGCAAATGTACTGGCTTCTGGGTCGAAAGTTAAAACTGTCTGTCTCTCTCTTTTAAATAAAATTTTAATATACAAAATCTATATGGGCTTATAGACTTCAAAACTTCGGGGGTTTTTATAACCAACTTTACTCAATATCGTCCAGAGGTTTTAATCTGAAGTACTAACAATAAGATTAATATTGGATGCACCATGGTACAGAAGTAAATAAACGCTCCAAACGATTTGAAGATTTCAGCGAAGATACAGTGAACACATCACAAATCTCCAAAATAAGCTAATAAAAGAGCTACTCAACATTGGTCCCGTCATAAGAAAACTCGCTATAACTTAGCCAAGTTCTTTAATATTAGAACAATATCGAAGAAAGTGAAAATTTATTAGATGTTTTCTTTTAACACGCAAACTGTGTATCATATTTACTTAATACTCCGTAATGAGCAAAATAAAAAAAATATGATATAACAATTGAAAAATCCACTGCTAAACTTGAAGAATTTTAAGCACAGATTAGAGACATAATACATTTAACAAAAAAAACATTATTTAAATATTACAACGAGAGATCTAAATACAAAAATCGGACACGGTGAAGTTAAAAACACTGTGGAAAAATGTAGTATAGGAAAGATAAATAAAAGAGCAGACCGATTAAGCCAATTCAATCAAGAACAAAATTTAGTAACAAGTAACTCGTGGTTTAACTGCCGATTTACAGACTAGATAATTAAACTTTTTCTCAAAACAATAAAGAGTTCAAATAAATTATGTACTTGTCAACAAAAGAAACCGCAGCAACATACTTAGCGCAAAAAAATACCCCAGTACCGACATCAGATCAGATTGTAATCCAGTAATCACCAAAATGGAGAATTAGACTTGAATACATCACTAGAAAGAAAAGGATGAAATAATTTGACGTAGAGAAATTTTGACATATAGAAACGAAACAAGTATAACAAAATATAAATATTGAGATAGCAGATTTGATTAACGGTGCTCTAGTTGTAACAAGAAGTGCGCAAGAAGATATTGAAAAGTTTGCAAAAATTCAGAATCGGTATAAGAGTACCTAGCGCCACTAGACAAAGAAAAAATTTATGCAACCCTTATCAATAAATACTTACATATTCATATATATAGCCAAAATATAAACAAATTTGATATAAAAAATGTATTTCTTTTAACAAAACAGTATTTAAATTACATAAAAAAGTATTTCCAATAATTTTTATTAACTCGCATTTCAAACATTAATAATTTATTAATATCCTTATTAATAATAATAATAATAATGGTAAGGCTCTACGCCCCGCGTGGGAGCACGGCCTGCGAATTGAGAGATGAGGGGCGATGTGGCAAGCACCGCACCTTAGACGACCGCCGTTATTACCCCTTGTTCGAATGAACGCAGGTACTCAATTATTTTTAGTGACTGAGTAGGCCACCCGCCAGGCGTCAGAGAGCACCGGAAATTGAACCCGGGTCCGTCAGCATCGCAGCCCGTCCCTCAACCACGGGACCACGCTAGCTCCAATATCCTTATTAATGCATTAAATATTTTATATTTCAATTTAATTTTTATTATGAGAAATTAAGTTTGATTTTGTTCGAATATTTCTATGAATGTATTGACGTCAAAATTAGCTACCGTTCATCAAATATTATTGCCAGACTAGTCTTTTTTG
Source organism: Sinelater perroti (assembly GCA_036346155.1). NCBI lineage: Eukaryota > Metazoa > Arthropoda > Insecta > Coleoptera > Elateridae > Sinelater > Sinelater perroti. The sequence continues at coordinate 5,540,030 of JARFIY010000013.1, read as the reverse complement.
ATTCATGGTCGAACGAGTGATGCTTTCATCAATTTCAATTTTGAAAAACTTCTTTCCGACATGGCTATTGATGCTTGCAATGTTACGAATACGCCCAACGTAATAAAAAAATTTGGAACACATATCGAACAGTTTCTTGTTCTTCTTTAAAATTAGGTACCTTGCCTTATCTCAAAAATGTTTGAGAAATTGCTCCTTCAGTGAATCCATAAAACTGTCGACCGAAATAATATAATCCTGCCTTTTCAATCTGATTCTCGCAAATGAAAGACTGAAGACCACCAAAGTTTATGCAGGGACGTTCTTAGACATACAACAGACCTTTGACAAGGTGTGGCATACGAACTCGCTTTACAAACTAACATTCCATCTTTCTAGCCAACTTTATCTACTATTAAAGTCGTACCTAAGCGACGAGGTGTTAAAAGCCTAGCTGAACAATTTTGTGTCGAACTATTATCAAATTACTTCCGAAGTCCAACAGGGTAGTGTGCTGGGATCTCTTCTGTACTTAATATGTATAGCAGGTGCTCAAAGTACAACGAACACCGTGATAGCTATTTTCTCCGATGATACGACTATTTTCTCAGTTAATGACAACGCAGAATTAGCAGCACAACTACAACAGCATCTCGATTTATTAGGCAATCGGTTCAGAAAGTGGATAATTACAAATCTGCTCAGATAACTTTCACAAAACAACGCTCCGATACCAGTAAATACTAAAATTAAATATTTTGGATTGTACTTATATCATAAACTCACATTGAGTATATGTTAAGGCCAAACTTAAACAACTAGATTTCAAAACAAAACAAATGGATTGGTTAACCGGCAGATATTCCTAGTTTTCTGTATACAATAAATTACTCCTGTATAAATTGGTTCTAAAGCCTAGATGGACGTATGGAATTAATCTCTGGGGTTACTCTTAGACTTCGCATATAAAAATACTACAGAGATTTAAGTCGAAGACTTTACGTTCCATGACAAACGTTCCCTGGTACGTTACCAATGAAACGATCCATACAAATTTACACATACCCTACGTAGTCGAAGAAATACAGCATATCATTAAGTAGTACGGCACCTCTCTAACAACTCATCAACTTGAAGACTGAAGCATCAATAACTACAAGACTTAGTTTAATATAATCTGTAAGGGAATCAGCTTTAGCTGGACCCCCACTCATATTATATGTCAACTTTCTAAATCATCTCAACGCTATGCAAGTAAATGAAAAATTGTTATCATTTTCTACTTTATTTGTCACTTGCGAGAAGTCTATTAAGATGAATATTTGAGTACTTTGGCAATCTGCCGCGACTGTCTATTTCTACATGACAAACAATGTGTAATCCTGTTGAGTTATGTGTTGTACTTTAAAAATATTCTTGCATGAAGGTAATGAAATATCCAGTGTCCCAGGTAGGCTGTTCTTTATTATACGTTTTTTATAGTACTTGAGATGCCTTGATTACAATTCATGCGTTGTAGTACTTCTTAGTATGTGATACTGGTTTTACCTGAGATTCTAAGCATTTATTTCGTTAACCATATTTCTTCATTTTTGCTTTGTCAATATCTTATATCTGCATATTTATCTTGCTAATTTCCTTTTGAAAATGTCTCCATTTTTCCGATCATTTTTAAAATGAAACAATATCACTTACATATAATGTTTGAAACACGCTACATAGAAAATATGTCCGCACTGAACCCGTTCGTACTTCAAATTGTACATATGAAGAAAAAATTAACCTGTACATCAACGGCTGGTTTTAGGAACTCGGGTATCTTATTATGATTAACAAGAATATTGTAGGATGATCTGAGACCCTTGTAACAATAGCCTTTTGTAATACACTTTATGGAAAGTTCTATTCGGACCGATTCATCGATATTTCAGGGTGGGGTATCCGAGTATATAAAGGTTAACATTTGTACTTTCAATGTAGCAATGCAAAGCAAAAACTCTATAGGCAATATTTCATGTACAAAGCGTAACCTTTGTATTCTCATATAATTAAAATTTACGTAAATGTTCAATCGAGGTTTTTTAGAAACTCTACGTAATTACACAAATTTGAGTAGTAAGATAAACAAAATTAATAAACACAAATCCTTAAATAAAAACAATACTACAATATACAGCATTTACGGGCCTTTTAGGCCCATTGGTTTGTGAGTCATTTTCATTTCTTCCTGTCCTTTGCTATATTTTTCTAGTTGTCTTCTCCTTTAAATTTTCCTTCACCGCTTCTCACTACTTTTTTATTGCTCTCCTCTCTTTTCTTCATTTTTTTGGGATTCTCCACCGTAAAACCTTAACTAGTCTATTGTCTGAAAATCTTTCTAGATGTCCTAGCCATTGAAATCTTCGGGCTTTAATTACCTTAATTAAGCTTGATCCGTTATACTCTTCATATATTTCTGTGTTTGTGCGTCTCTCCCATACGTCGTCTGCCTTATTTGTCCCATATATTCTTTTCAAAATTGTCTTTTTCCAAACTTCTAAACTGTATTGGGCCTTCTTTGCCATAGTCTACGCCTCGCAACCGTATAATACTGTCGGTCTCAATATGATTTTAAAAATACGAAGTTTTGTGGTTCGTGAGGTATTCTTTGATAGTATTACGCGATTTAAACTTTTTGCACATATGCTGCCTTTGTCCATTCTTAAATCTATTTCTCTTTCTTCCCTACTCCCAAGTAGATGTATTCTTCCATTTCTTCGAATTTCAAGATCTCCTCTTCTCCAATTTGCACAGTCAATTTTCTTTGGTTATTTGCTTTGTGTTTTTAAGTTTTATGTATTTAGCTTTACTGACATTAATTTGTTATCCTATTTGTTTTGCAGCTTTAATCTAATTCTCTCCTGCTTCTTGCTACTAACAGTATATTATCAGCGTATGCGAGGCAGTGGTGACTCTTATTCAGAAGTGTTTCACTTCTACTGTTACTTATGATTATGCATTAAATAAGAGAGTGGACAACGCCCTGCCTCACATTCCTTTCCACTTTAAAACTCTCTGTTATATCTCCGTTTACCATCACTGCATATCTGGTAATTTGCAGCGTCATTTTTACCAAGCTGATTATTTTTTCTGGAATTTTCACCACTTTCAATGCTTCAAAAAGCTTTTTCTTAATGAGGAAGTCATAAGCGGATTTAAAATCTATAAACGTTTGGGTCGGAATCTCATATTCATATGCCCCTATTAAAATTTGCTTTAGTGTGAGGATTTGGTCACTTGTCACTTCCTATTCTTACGAAATCCTGCTTAATATTCTCCCAATGCTGCTTCTATATATACTTTCAGTTTTTTTTGTCACTGTCGCCAAAACTTTGTATGTTGTGTCTAGTAATGAAATTTTCCTATAGTTGCTGCATTCAGCCTTGCCTCCTTTTTTTAATACTGGAACTAGTACTGCTGTCACCCGCTGCTGCGAAATTTTTTCTGTACTTTATATTTTTTTTACTGATTTGTACAATTTATTAACCACAATTTCTTCTCCGAACTTTAAGTTTTCAGCTGCTATTCCATTCTTCCCTGGGCTTTTGTTGTTTTTCATTTTATTTATTATTTCTTTGATTTTCTTCTTTTTCGACCTTCCAATTTCTTCTTCTTGTGCTTCTGCCTGTTGTCTTTCGTTTTCCATTTTACTTTCTTCTTCTTGTATTTATTCATTTGAGTTTCACATCTTTTCAAAATAGTTTTTCCACCTTCTTTTAATTTCTTGTGGATTGCCTAACAACTCCTCATCTTTATCTTGATATGTCCTTGTTTTTCTTTATTTTACGTTCTGATATCTTTTACATTTTTATAAAAATTCCTTATTTCTTTGTTATATTTTCTTTTATATCTCTTATTTTCCCCTCCATGTGTTTATTTACGTTTTCATGCCTCGCACATCTATTTTACTTTGTTCTTTGTTCTTTATATAGGCAACTGTCTTGTTCATTTTGTGTGCGTAAGAGTTTTTGCCACATTTTCGTTTATTTATTTATCTCATACTTATATATTTTGTCCATCCAGTGTTTTTTTTGATCTTTTCATTATTTTTTTTTTTTGGGGGGAGGGGAGGATTGACTATTAGCGTTTTTATTTTTTTTTAAGTTTCTCCCATTTCTTTGGTACTTCTCCATTCTGTAACTCTCTGTCGATATAATATTCCTCTATACTTTTTTATATCTTTGCGATATTTCTGTTTTACTTATTTTTATTTTAATTATATCGAGATAGTGGTCTGAGCCTGTATCAGCTCTTCTTGCTTTTTGAATTCGTCTTGTCTCTTCTTTCTCTATTAGTACATGATCGATTGGTTTGTCTCCTTCTTTCCTGAAATTCTCCACGTCCCTTTGTGTATCTCCTTTCGCTTGAAGTGTGTACTCATTATTTTTATCTTTGTTCTATAGCAAATGTTATTATTAATTATTATCATTACGTTCTCTATGTTTGCTTTTCTCTCCTATAATCTCCCTGTAAATCTCTTCCCTACCTACTTTTGCGTTCATATCGCCTGTTATAAATTTGAGGTCTGTCTTTCGAGCTCGTTCACCAAATTTATTACTGTTTCTTCCTCGTAGACTCTCTGTACATTCCATGTACCTATATTTATGTGTTGTTCTCTTGATTGGTTTTGTTTTTCTGTATCTTTTTGGTATTGCTTGTTTATCTTTTTGTCATTTTCTGTACCCTGCTAATCTTTTAATTCCTGTCTAAGCTCATTGACCGTTTCGTCGTAGTCAGTCTCCAACCTATCTATGCCCAGTAGTTTTCTGCTCTTCAAAACTACTTCCTTTGGACGACCTTTTCGTTATTGTCCTTTTTTGTTAGTTACTTTCACTAGTTACACTCTTTTTAGGTTTTCCGTTTTTTTGCTTTGTTTGCTGTATATACTTCGTCATTGACTATCAGTTTATTATATTTTGTCTGCGCCCATGTCCCTTATTCGGTGCTTTTTTCATATGAGGTATTAGCAGTTTTCTCTTCTCCTGCACTTTCTTGCTAAGGTCTTCGTCTATCCAAATGTTTTGATGTTTGAGTTTTCTCGCGTTTTGTAACATTGCTACTTTCGTAGTTTCTTTAGTTATCTTGACGAATATGGGTCTTTACCTCTCATTTCCTAATCTTCTTACTTGGTTTATATCTTTGCTCATATCTATGTTTGTGCCCATTTTTGCAGTATTGTAAGTATTTTTTCTTGTCTTGTTTTTATTTTCTTTTTTTTCATTCACTACTTTATTTATTATGGCATTCTTCTTATTCCCCTTTCTTGTCCTACTACCACAGTTTATAATTTTACATTTTCACATTTTATTTGTTTTAATTTTTGTATTACCATATCTAATTTCGCATTAATTTGCTTCATATTTGTTGAAACATTTCCTCAATTCTATCTATTTCATTCGTCTTTAATTTTACTTGACTTTATTTAGTTTAATTTATTTACTTATAAAATATTATATTTTCGCTTTTATTTTTTTAAATTTTAATTTTAACATTTAATTCTTGCTCTCCCTCTCTTCTTCTCTTATTCTGCCCCTTTCTTCTCAAGCCCTCCTTTGTGCATATAAGCATGCGCGCCTGCATTTATGGGTGCACTTACGCATCGATAGAGTGATTTAACTCGGAAATGATTCGTAAAATAAATATAAGTGCAAAAAAGTTATCAAGTAAGATTTTTAGCTCTTTTTGAAAGCACGTATATTTTCAATGCTTATATCAGCTGAGCAATAACAATAGAACAAGCAAATAAATATTTACGGAAAATAAGTTTAGTGTGCGATAGTAAATACGTTGACATTAAAGATGTATTTTATTTCTATTTTTAAATTTACCGTTTCTTCAGTCGTTATAGAAAGATTTCACCCACTAGAAATTCATTCAGTGTTACAAAGACCCCATAAATTTTATATGAGCCTAACAATTTTAAAAAACAAGTGTCTCCTGCTGTTTACGTAGAAATAGTTGCACTTTCTTGTTATAGTATGATTTCAAAAATTTTATCAAAAGGTTAAAATTTAGAAATGAAATGCGACTGGAAAACGAAAGTAACAAAATTTGTTCTATTCAACTTAATTACGTCAACGTTCCATATGTGGTAGCATGAGTAAACAAGAGTTTATTCAGAATGCTTGGTATTATTTCAAAAATATACAAATCGTTTCGTGAATGGCATGGACCAACTGATCCACTTATACTAAAATATTTTATAGTGAACTATCATACCAGTCTTGGTTATTAAATTGCAGTCCAGTCTGGTCAGCATTATAAATACAATACAGAGTATAGTGATATTTATCGTCTTATCATTCAAAGAAAGCATTGGTTTATCTTTAATAAAATTAATAGTTCTATCGATTAATGTGCTCTTACGCTTTCTTAGTGGAATCTTCTCTTGATGATGAGACAGAAAATGATCTATCCCATCCCTTCCTTGCTTAATGTCTCTAAAAGTACAATTTTTTTTATTGATAGGACAAACTACTATTTTAGAAGTGTATTTAAAAACGATTATTTTTGTTTACTACATCTAATATAGTGATCAACAGCCATCTAATATAGTAATGTGAACTTGGATATTAAAATATGATAGAAATATTAGACAGTCCGATAACACTACTAACTACCTCATATTATAACCAAATCTCCATTTACGTTTTAATATTGTTTTACATAGAACATCGAAGTATTATATTCTTGCTATTATTAAAAAAATATTAGTACATACAAATGCATCTTATTTTTTTAAAAGATTGTAAATGTACTTGTTAAAAATACGTTGGTACTCGCTTCTGTCAACTTGGCGACAGTATCCCACAGTGCGTGCAAGGCTTACAATTATTTTCGGTAGCAACATGCCTACGATTTTTTTATCTGCCAGACGTGTAAAACTAGTGATCCAGCATTTATTTTATTTCATTAGTTGATTCTAATTGTCATCCGTTCTGTTATTTCTCAATAAGGTTTCAACTATTAGTTTTTAATTTCTTCAATCAGTGACCACGTTTCACTATTATTACGCAACTCAACAAATTCTGAGCCTAGTGCATGTGTGTGCATAATTAAGTTAATTTTATATGTTGGGTTTTGCGACCAAAACATAACGAAAATGGACAAAATCGCGATTTTGAAGCTTATCTGTGCGGATTTTCAGGCATTGAAATTCCAAATGCAGGCGCTACTTTAGTATTATCATTTGCTGATAGTGCAACAATATGCATTTTATGATTAGGTACGCATTCGAAGCGTGCGTCAAATGATGAACATAAAGACAACGGTCGAGATATGGGAACAGCTGTTCACTATTTATGAACAGAAAAACCAAATGTCAACATTTTTCCTTCACCGGAAATTTATCAGCTACAGATAACAAATAGGCGCTTCCGTCATGGAGAATGCGGCGGTAATGAAAGGGCTTGAGAAGCTACTGCTCGACTTTGGCGAACCACCCACCAAAAATCAAATCATCTACAAGGTGTCTTACACGTTGCCGTCGTTCATTTACAAAAATGCCAGAATAACTTTCAATGTCATAGAAGAGTCACCGAAGATAATGGTAGTACTACTAATAATGCTGTTAAAATAAAAATGCTCTACAAAATGAGAACGTTGGCCATCAAGACAAGAGACGACGATTACACATAGTTTTACTAACACAAATTCCAATAAAATAATAAGTCAAAATAGCAGTAAATCGATGGGTAAAGTAGCCAACAGTACAAAACTAAACAGTTTAGTGGCAAGTACTATTTATGCCAAAAGCTAGGCTACAAGAAGACCGATTGTAATTAGAATAAGAGCACACAAAATAATAGCAATGATTAGGTCAATTCAACAATAGCAATTTTATTTGTGATTAATTTGATGCCAGACGTGAATAAACTCAATAAATAGTACACGGACTCGGGCGTGTCCTACCAACTATCATTTTGGTAAGAGCGGTTAAATAATTTTGAAGATTTTGACCCATCGCGTAAATTATTAGTTGACACTTGGGCTAAAGTAGATATGTACGGACAAGACTGAGATTACAACGATTCATTTGCATAATATGACAAAACGTATCTTCGGTTAGTGGGGCAATTGGTAGAGAAGTTGCCACAAATTTTAAAGGCGGCTAATGTACGTTAGCGTCGAAAACATGTGTTAGTTGGCATAGGTTACAAGAATGACGATGGTGCTTTTTAAATATATTTTTGTGTATGCAAAAGGTTAGATAAGTTTGTCTGTTAGTGGCAAGGTTAATTTAGTAGATTGATAGAACAACTTGACCGCACACCGTATGACGTTGTGAAAATGTGGTCAAATGTAAATATGTCCCAAAGCTAGAAACGATTTTTGTAAATATTGTAGCTTTAGCCGATGTGAGTTATTATGTTGTTGTATCAGGAAGACTAGAATTATTAAAAATTCTGTATAGTAGTATCCCACATTGCGCACAAGGTAATATTGATGTCCAATAATCTTTACAGATATTTTCACTGTCAGCATACCTGTTTTTTTATTGGCCAGACGTATAAAAACATCTCTTTGCACTGGCTAAGCTTTTGTTTTATTAGTCATTTCAAGTTTGTCATCCGTCATGTTAAGTTGTCGTTAGTTTACAATAAAATTTCAACCATTTGTTTTTAGTTTTCGCAATCGGTAGTCACCTTTCTATATTAGCACTCTAAAAGCTACTCTAAAATATAAATATACTCAAACCTTCAAATATATCCTACCTACAGGCACCATGCTTAATATGAGACTGTACTATTCTATATTTTTACAGTATCTTTTACAACTCTCATAGAAAATTAATTGACAGCATGGAGAAGTATTAAATATTAATATATTGAGCTAAAGATGTTTATAAATTCGTATTATATCCTCAGTGCACTTTTTGATATGAGTAATGCAATACTGGTATTATTTTAATTATCAAAATAAGGAGGATATATATATATATATATATATATATATATATATATATATATATATATATATATATATATATATATATATATATATTTGTTTATTTATTTATTCTATATTATGTATTAGGAGCATTTTACCTTACGTGGTAGGCGATGGTCGTACGTTGTAATAAGATCAGCGTCTTAAGATAGGTTTGAACATATACTGTAGGTGGCAAGCGATTTTCGATGTTAATTGCTTCTAAACTGTAGCAATATCATTATAGTTAAAAACGGAATACTGGATAATTGTGAGTTAAACATTTATACGTGATCTGAGTGTTGACAATTGTTTGGAGGAAGTGACTACTACGCTGAAAGATGGTTGTCCTTATTGTAACTGTCGGAATTTCCAGATAGGAAATTTTAGTCCTAAAGATACCCCCAGTTAGGGTCGTCTTCAAATAAGAATAGTTTGATACCTTTAGGTATCTCATACCTTAACCAACGAGTAAGTGGTATGGCATTTATAATACAAGTGACCACTGTATTTTTGAAAAAATAAAAATGCATATAACTTTTTTATTGAAGTATTTATTATGAGATATTGCACAATTACCTAATATTTGGTTCAATCACCTTTTCTGCTGATTATAGTTTCACATCTTTTTTCTCTGCTTTCAACGAAGTTTTTTACATAATCCTTTGGCAAAAGTCGCTATATCTTTTTCATTTGAAATAACAGCTAATTCATCGTGCACACTGGTTTTCCATTGAGCTTTATTTTATGTATGAACATGTATTTTCAATGGGATTAATATTGAAGAACAGTGATGACCATTCCACCGTAATGGTATTATTTTGTTGTTTCCACTCACTACACAGTTTTCTGTGATGTTTGTCTTCTTACACCACCTAACTTGTTCTATCAGAACAAGTTTTTTTTTTATCAAAGTTCAGCACGTATTTATGGTAGATGATACATATTTTCTAAACGTTCAAATTGTGCATAAATAAAAAGAGGCAATCAAAGCCGAGTTTGCAGAAAAATCCCCAAACATGCGCTGTTACAGAGAGTTTTACTGTGCACCGAAAAATTCTATTACTTTTTGTTGCCCGCTCTTTTAATAAAGAAGGTCATGCCCGGAAAGAAGACTCATCTATAAAAATTGCATTGTTCCAATCTTAATCTAAATTTTACTTTGCCCTTGTCACTAGTTTTTCTATGTACTTTTATGATATTAAAGGTTGCTTCAAATTTGATCAAAAAAAGATATTTTTTCATAAAGATAACTTCAAATGATTTTTAGAGAGACCCAAATTTCTTTTTTGCTGACTATCATTTAAGCAAAGCCCAACGAAAAGCCTAGCTAGACTTAAAAAAAATAGCTTTATCCTTCTTCGTTGTTGTAACGCGGGTTGTTCTCTTTTGCAGCAGATTGTTTACATTCCAATCTGCCAATATCACTTTACCCGCTTCTTAACGAATACATCAAACTTTCGCATATATTTTGCAGCCTCTCTTATGTCAATTTCCAGTCTTTAGCATGGTTAAATAGAAACACTGCTTTGAATAGCTAAAGATAACGCATTCATTGGTATCAACTAAAGAACGTGCTGGAAAACTTTAGTATGTAAAAGAGCCTGAACTAAAATTTTTCAAGAGAATTAACAAAAATGGCGTTTCAATGTCTGCTTACCAAATAACGACAATCACTTTCTTGTTATACAGACTCATATCTTAAAATGGAACATTTCTATATTAACAGTATCGTAATAAGATACAAAACTAGTTTTTATTGTGACGTACATACTAAAGCACAAAACAAAGTCTGGGATTTTAAAGACAAAAACATATATATGCTGTGCAAAAATCCCGATTCATGTAAAAGAGAATGGTAGCAGTTTTTTGCCGCCAGGAAAAGTAAAAATATTGGATCGCCACCTGGTTCCTAAATATACAAAAATGCATAGGATAAGCATGAATATATTTTGAAAGGTTACAAAAATTAAAGATGTACTGCAAAACATTTTTAGTGTGTTATACAGAACTCTTTCGATTGCATTTTTTTTGAATGAAATATATGAGTAGTATTATAGCAATATACTAATTTAAAAAAAATGCGTTTATATATAATTACGTAATATTTTTAACTTTAGCGGTATATGTTGACAAATTAAATGTTATTTATAATCAGTTTTCTATTGGCTAAATCCATTAAATATTCAAGGTACGAGATCCTAATTATTCTCATTTTATTAATATGAACACACAAAATTTGCTCCCAAACAAGTCATGAAAAGTTAGCGTTTGCATAATTTGTGCGTTTCCTTTGCCATTTTGCAAATTTTCGTTCCGGGGTATTTATACGTTGGCGCATTTAGCAAAGGAAGCTGCCCCTTGCGCTCAAGAAGAAACGCAGGGCAACCGTGTAATCAAAAAATTAAATTCCTCTTTGTTTTAATACCACAATTATGTTGTAGTTAGTTCAAAGCTTTTATACTGTTTCTGAATGAAAATTTTCATTTACAAGCTAAAGCAATTAGGTAAACCGTTCGAATAAGCAAAAAGCACACCCTCGTTTTTCTTTGCCTTGCGTTTCTACTTACTTCCGCCTTCTTTGGAACAGAATTAAATTGCAGGAATTTTAAATCCTCGGTCTTCCTTTACACCAGATGCTTATTCTTTCCTAATAATTCAATTATGCCGTAATAATAAACATCGTGGAATAAAAATAAAGAATAGCTGTGAAAAACGCAAGTAAATTAAAGTTTTAATTGACCCTAAATTTTAATTATCTTCGTGGACTTTTCTATCATAGATATAGACTTGTTTATTAAATATTTGTACTATAATATCTAAAATTAAATTTCCAATCATTAAAATACTCAAAATATATAATACAAACGCCGTTTTCTAGATATAAATGAAGCCTATCAATTTTGTGACTTCCAAAAAACTTTACGAAGTCATTTAAATATTCAAATAAAACAACGCATCTACTTTGTAAATTATAAAATAATTGATTTTTATTTTTTAGAAATGGTGGTTATATTTCGATTGTGACACTTATTTAAGAAATATATTACACACAGATAGAAAAACAGATAAAATACAATAAACAAAAAGTTGATACAATACAACTATACAAAGTTATACTTTATATATGTAGATAAGTTTACGCTTATATACCAAATTATATACAAAAATCATTAATGGAAATAATAGTTGGCAAATACAAAACTAAAGTGATGAACAAAAATATTTATAGGCAACAGAAACAAAAAAAAGAAAAAATTATTCATCTGGTTAAAGCGAGGAAAGTTATATGCAGAAAGAGAAGAATTTACAATTTCCATATAAGATCGGATAATAAAAATACAAATTACAAAAATGGACACAGACAAAATACCAAATATACACTATATATTTCACATGAGTCAAAAACAAAAATATATAATATTAAGTTGCTAATAAAAAATCGAACGCCATACTACAAATACATACCAAAGTTAGTTCTAAAAACACACAAATTAAACTACTATAAAATGTAACACTAGTAAAAAAATTAGTGAATAGTATAGCAGACATCACACTCGTAGATAAAGTAAATAAAATAGCATATTTCTTTCACCTATCTCATCTTAATGATAACAAAATTTTGAATACAAAAAATGTAGATTAAAAAAGTATATATAATATTGCGTCATAACTATAACACAAACACGGCAAAAAAATCTACTAAATCTAGATCACATCATATACAAAATACAGATGTCTATTATTTTAAAAACAAGCAAAATAACACGAAAATATATTAGTGGAAATAATTTATTAGCTATACTACGGGCTCTAGCAAATAAATACCAAGAAAATAATACTTTGGAAACAAACCAGAAATAATATTAATAATATTTAAGAATCACATTATTAAGAAATATGAAAGAAAAAGGACTAAAATCAAATATCAGAAAACGATAAATTTACATCGCTTAATTTAAATAACAGAAAAAAAGAGAAGGTAAAATATATAGAAGCTCTATAGAAGGCCCCTTCATAATTTCAAGAACACATATATTGACACGCATCAACCAACTGATTGAGTAACAAAAACAAAAAAAAACCCTGTGTTGGTCAGATGAGGAGAGAAGCTGGTTAACAATAATACATTAATTCAAATTACTGTCTTTAAACGATCCCAACAGACGAAAGACAAGATCACTTAGTTAAGCCAGCAATAAAATAAATAAAAATTATTATCACAGAAATACCCTTTGTACTTAACAGTAGAAAGAGAGAGAACTACAAACAATGAACTGCTTTTACCTCAAAATTGAACGTTGGAAGGAACATTACAAAGAATGCACACTAAAAAAGAATAGAATAAAAGAAATATTACATTGGAAACATTAAAATAGATAAAGTAAAGATAGAAACGTAAAACACAAAGAAGAACAAATTCTATAACAGCTAGAAAAGATAATATATAAAATACTTGAAACCTCAAAAATATTTAAGCCCAGTTTTCAAAAAGATAAGAAATGTATCAATTATAAGAGAATCAACGAAAATAGAAAAAATAGAATGTTTATAATTAGACACATCATGCCATGATATTTCCAAAGAAAATAAAATTAACCGTATTGGTCAGTTTAAAAAAATCTTAGAACATACCGCTGAACAAATTGTGAGAGATTACGCAATAAAAAAATAGTCTTCAATAACAAGGTATGTAAAAATAAGAGAAAAAGCAATAATTTAGAAATAAATAATTATATGATAAGAGACAGTAGTGAGACAAGTATAAATACTTGCTTGGGAGTCTTAATTACAATAGATAACTTTAAAAGAAAGATATTTAAAAAATGAAGGTATATATTACACAACTTTTTAACTTTGTTTCATAAGATAAGAACGTAAAGTTTTTTTTATTACAGTGGAATATTACAAGATCTCCTATTGGGCGCTTCCCCGTGTGACGGATAGAATGATAATGAGTAAATAAAACAGCAAAATCAATCTTTGATATGCAGTACAGGAAATAATCGCAAATCTTAGTGTATTTTAATTTGTTAAAAATCTTAATGGCACAAAAAATTAAATAATGGCTTTCAATCAAGAGTATCACTTAAATGAAAAAAGCGCCTTAATTTTTGCAGGTACAACAATAATAATCTTAGAAACAAACCAAAACTTAACTATATATTCACATGTTTACAGCTTATTTATGATAGGTGGACGAGCTAATGTAAAAATAGAAATGAAGAGGGCAATTATAGACCTTTTAGGAAAAACAGAAAACACAAGATCTATATAAATATAGATATGGGACAGAAAAAAATACAGAGTTTGTTATAGAAGTAGAGATTTGAACATTATCTAGATTTATAATCCAAATAAAGATGAAACGAACAAAGAATGTATACAAAAAATCAAATAAAGTAATGCATTTTACGAATAAAGAAATAATCGGGGATTTAACGCAAAAGTTGGCGCTGGAACTGAATGAGATGACATAGAAACATAGTACTTGATATAAGAAGTACCAGAGAAGACAGACTGATTTAGTTTTGTATCGCAACTAAACCCTTTAGCGCTACTATCTTCTTTTATTAACATCCAAGAAGACTATAAACTCAAAAATGGCTTAAAATATAAAATAGTACGTCTTCAACTACATGAGTACGTAAAATCCATATTGTTCTCGTTCCTAGAAAATCGTACATATGCAATCAAGATACAGGCAAGCTTATCAACTACTAGAGCTATACATGCAGGGGTTCCACAAGGGAGTATTCTAGGTCCCATTTTATTCAACATCTACATGCATGACTTTCCTGTTCCCAATGCAAACCTAGCAATGTTCGCAGATGACACGGTCGTGTTAACCAGAAATCAAAACTTAGAGCAAGCAATAGCCGACTTACAAACTGCCGCCAATACACTAAGCAGATGGTTCATGAAATGGAATCTATCAATTAATCATTCCAAGTGTACTACGAAAATATTCACACTTAGAATTATCAAAAATCCAACGTTAATTACAATCAATGGACATACTATACAATGGAATGCCAAAGACGAGCCCGTGAAATATCTGGGTATCCATCTCGATACTCGGCTCACATGGAAATACCATACATTAAAAAAGCTGAACGAAGGCCACACGCGTTTAATCCAGCGCTACCCAATCATAAATAAAAAGTCCACTATGAAAATCGAATGCATGACGCTCTTGTATAAATCTCTAATACGTCCATTGATTCTGTACGGATGTGTGATATGGGCTAACACTTCCAAAACCAATCTCAACCGAATCCAGACGTTACAAAATAAAATTCTTCGAACAACAGTCAACGCCCGTGGTTCATTACAAATCAACAACTTCATCACGAATTAAACATGCCCACAATTCAAGAACATATTGCAAAACTGACTAAAACCTTCCATGACAACCTTACCAACTGCAATGGTGCCACCTTCTATGAACTAGGCCAAAGAAGTATTCATAGACGATTAAAACGAAAGTTACCCCAAGACATATACTTGAGTGATAGTGGTGATGACTAAGTGCGGACTAATCTCCAAATAACTATTTGATCAAAATACGTAAGTGATAGTCTTGATGTCTAAGTGCAATTAATTCTCAATTAACTATGTGATCAAATGGTAAATCCAAATGACTATTAACACAGCTATTTCAAGTGGTTATTAGGTACCATTCTGTTATTTGCCTTCGTTAAGTATTAAGTGTCAAACATACCTTGTATAACAATGTATATTGTTGAGCAGGTAAAAGTTCTATTAAAAAAAAAAAATCTTCATTGGGCAAAAAGGAAATATAGTAAAAAGCTAAAGCTATATCAATTCGTTAAATGTAAAACTCAAAAATGACATGAAATGTGTAAAAACTTACTCTAGTGTTGATATTAATAGTGACCGCAACCCTATAATAATAGATCTTAAAATAAAAAGATGTAAAAGATTTAAAGGAAAATAACCAGTCAAAGATATAGATATTAACAAACTAAAAGATCCCGAATAAATAAATCGCAAAATAAAAAAATCCAGAAATAATAAAAACATTTATAGGAACAAAATAAATAACATATGAAACAGGAAGCCCTAGACCTCATAAGTGAACGAAAATAAATCATAATTGGGAGAATACAAAAAACAAATTTTTAAGACAACATATTGAGAAGCAAAAGAAAAATTGTTGTCACAGAAATGAAAATAAAATTATCGCAAAAAATACATATATGTTCCACATACCCAAAAATTAAAATAAAAGACAAAGAGGACTAGAAATTGCACAATTTTAAAAAATTCAAACATGAAAGCCAAATTTAAGAGATAGAAGGACTATGTAGAAGAACTTTTCAATGATGATAGATCTAATAAATCTCCATCAGAAAAAAAACTAATGAGGGACTTTCAAAAGTAAAGTAATTCATGCTATAAAAATACTTAAAAATAAGGAAAATCTACAGATGTTGACATAATCTTGATTATAGTCTGTACACGTTAAACATTTTCCAATTTTTTCTCGTTGTTGATCTTCTAGATCATCACTTTCAGTAGATTTCCGATAATTTTTGAATTGTTTATTCACGCTGCACTGATTGTATCATTTCAAAAACCTTCTGAATCATCCTACATTATCTGAATCATAAAAATAGTTTCTCCGGCCAAATGTTCCTGCTTTATATACATTTTAATGTAGATTTGCTGCTTTATTTGCTCATTCAGTGCAAATACGACATTTACACACACTACGTATGCTCATTCGCCGCTCAGTAACTCTAAACTAGCCTGGATAATAAAGTAGTTTTCATTAACGCGTGCGCATTATAGTCCATTCTCGTTGGCTCTCAAATTATATCACGACCGCACAACCTGTTTCATTATATTAACATTAGCTGTGTCTGGGAATTTGTATGTGGTAGCATAGTATTATGTAAATTTTTTTATATTAGTGACTCATACAGAAACAAAAAACAATATTTTAGTGCCTAGGTAAAAAACTTTTCTCTAGACCAGGCGTTGGATCTCAACATCCCTACTTAGAGCATGCGATGAAAAGCAAACTATATGAGTTATTGATTTTATGGTTAAAAAACCTCAAAAATGCTGTGGATACTCATCAGTAGAACTTCTGCAAGATTACAATAGCCATTTAAATCGCTAACGTTCGACAGGAAAAGATTATATGAAAAATAAAGGGAAACAATTTGTGGTGTGGCGCGGAAAAATGCTAAGCACAGGTGGTAAATATCATATAAATAAATTATTACAGAAAATGGTGCAACAAAAGAAAAGTATACATCGTAACAAATAAAAAATTAACAAAAAAACAATATCTGCAAGAACTTAGTGTATTATAGGTTATTATAACGTATGAGGCACTCTAAATAGCTGAAAAATTTAAATAAATCCATCTAGAAAGAAAGAAAAAAGAAAACCGCACATTACCGTTAATATGCTAGGAACAAAGCAGATTTATATCAAGGAAAGGCATACGTAAGTAAATATTAAACGTCAAATTATCAAAAATAAACTACAAATTTAACATAAGTCTTTGACTGCCTAAAGTGGCATAAACTGTGACCAGTACTCCAAATTATGAGAGGTTCCCTGTTGCAAAGCCTATATAAAAATAATCGAGCAAAAGTAAAAGTTAAAAGTATTATCAAGACAGAGGTAGGCGTAAGACAGGGTGGTACTCTATTCCCATTACTATCCAACGCACAGACAAAGTTCATCATAAAACAAGTTTTGGATAATTTAGGTGAAGGTGTCTCCGGCGGTAAAGAAAGCAGAAAACATGGATTAATACTTCTTTTTCTTGTTCTACTCCTACCAGGTATTGGCAATCATTAATGCTAAATAGAAATAAAACAAAGGTAACAGTAATTGACGTTGGATTCAAAGTGGTAAAAAATTGGTATATCTAACATCACTAATAGCAAATAAAAAAGGATGTGACAAAGAAATAATAAGAAGAAGAAGTATAGGTTAAAACACGGTCCCGAAGTAAATTTGAACCTAGAGGAATTCAGCGACATCTTAAAACAACAAACTCAAATTACTAAGAATTCTGTTTTTTTCTATAGCCACATACACTGCCATAATCTGGGCAATAAAAATCACCTTACAATTAAAAATCGATGTTTTTGAAATTATGGAGTTATATATTAATGTTAAGGATACCCTGCATTCAATATTGAACCAATGTATCGAGCTTGAATCAACTTAAAATCACAATCTCTAAAAAATCGTACATCTACTAGGTTCAACCAGGCATACATTCGATACTTCGGTCACATTCCAGAAGAAATAAATTAGAAAAACTAATGGTGGAAAACAAAATAAACGGAAAACGGTCAAGGGAAGAATATCTGTCCCAGTCCTAATCAAGTAAAACCATTTATAGGGCATGAGATGCATGAAGCAATTCAAGCGGCACAAGACCGAGAACTACAATTTACACCATCGAAACATAATGGCATCAAACTTATTAGAGTAGCAGAACCGAGAAAAAAATTAGTATTAATAAATTGATTGTGTAAGTAATTTAAAATGTAACCACAAAATGTATAGAACGATATGATAATAATGTTTACCCACATTCTCCTTAACATAGATAATGGAATTCTTTCTACATATAAAATATTTGTTGTTGCAAATCTAGAAAACAGTTCTTTTCCCTAAAAGACAAGCAAAAATTAAAGCTTTGAATGGCCCAAGTTAACGACCAGCCAAACAAATGTTTGCAATTTAAAAGGATAAAAAGATATCTTGGGCTTTTTTGAAAATTATGTAATCTCGCACAAACAAAATATCCGAAAGGCTTTCGAAATAATAAATCAACAGATAAGAATGAAACTAACGCCTTCTAGGCTGCGCCTTCGGGTTGCATTTCAGATAAGTAGGATAATGAGAGCGCTTTGCATTGTAAAGAGCTTTGACCAGCACTGTCTATTGATGCGAAGCGCTACGCAAAATACGAATACATGAACATCGTAAATTGGTGCCTAATAAAGCGTTAACCGCCATTATATATAAATCAGAAAATCGTTTGCATTCTAATCGGATCGTATCGTATTGCGAATTTATTTCGAATGAAAGTTTAGAGCGACTAATAGTGGCATTAAACTAGAATGCAGGCCGAAACCTATCTTGTGACATTTAATTTTACTAGCGTATTAGTGTTGCAGTTTAATATAAAACTTTAAGCGGACTAAATTTGTTATCTGCAATGCGAAACGTTCTGTTTAACGATTCCGCGCTGGTGTGGCCGGTATCCATTAAAAAGAGCGCCGGAGCTTCCAGCGCGCTCCTTTTATAAAATCCGGAAGCGAAAATTGCCAGACAATAATCGATTAAACAATTTCAAAACGGCGCCGCTTGCGCCATTTTAGGTCGGCAATTGTAAAACAATAGAAACAATCGGCGTGATTAAAAGCCAGCCATTGATTTGCTCACCTGCAGGACGCGGAAGGGAAAAATCGCAGCGGGTGCGGGCGGAGCGAAGTTATCGTTATTTTGTTGGGACGATCTAAGCAAATCGAGCATGGAGCCGAACCAAGATATTGGGGAAGCATCCCTGATGTAAAAAAGAACTAATTTCCGTTTGGGCCGGGGGTTAAGACTAAAATTGGAAGGAAAAGTATGGGGAGAACGAGCCTTGATCCCGGCAAACTGCGGTCACTGGAGATCCTGACTAAGATTAAAAGGCCGACTTGCAATTTTCGTTAACATTAAAGTAATGGATTAACCGATATTCAGCTAATAAGATATTTAGTGTTTACTAACGCAGCTCAGCCGGCCTTAGCGAATTTCTAACTTCTGCCCTCTTTTTCTGTTTGCCGTTTTCCGCGTTTATCTTATTAAGTTTTTGTTCGGCACGTCCGAGGATGTGCCAAATTAGATGGCTTCTGCACCGAACTTCACTGTTATTTGGTTTACGAGTGCACCCTTAGCTTTACCCCTTTTTCATCCCTCTACAAATTTAATATTAATAAGATTTAGAACAGACTAACTAATTACATCTTAGAGCAACTTTAAGTCATAGGATGGGTGTCATGTCAATGTCATTGTATCTATATATAATGTTTACAACTTTTACAATAAACAAACCTATAGATTTGTAGTTGCTTTAGTAATGAACCAATTTTAATTGAATACTTTTTGAATCATTGGATGCAAAGGATCCTTAATTTTATTTTTAATCCTTTACATTACACTTGCATAATTAACTACAAGATATGTAGAAACACTTTTTAGTTCTATTTTCATCAGCTTGCAAGAAGATTTTTAAAATAAAATATAAGCACCTTATTAAAAAATGTATTTCCGTCTTAATTATCTGACTTGTATATGTCATAATCTTAGAAACGTAAAATGACTACTCTTCTACTTTTTGGAACAAATTAGGAAATGAAAAATGTTACTATGAGATATGCCTGTTTCTTAAAAGCTTCTCAACTCTAAGCTTTGCATTCGATACAGTAATACTGCTTTCAAGATTAAGGTAATTTATCGCTTTTGTTTTGATGGTAGTCATAAGAAACCACTCGCATAAATATGTTGTACACGGAACCAAATACTTGACAGCTTCGTTCGCCAATTAAAGATATTTTTGCATTCTTTTCGTCAAAAACTATTTTGAATTCTGCAAAAAAAGTTTAGTTTTCACCTCAATGATTCTTCAATAAGCGTTTCTTTGATGCATGTTGCAATTTTAGTAGGTTAAAACTGGTTCGGTATCTTTTGCAATTTTCAGAACTAACCCGAACTTCTTTGAAGAAATAGTCACAGAACTGTTATTTAGAATTTTGCAAATTGAATTGCATAATATGTATAAACAGTAATGTCACTTGTAAAATAAAGGCATAAAAGTGTTCTGAGCTATTCCGATTTGACTTATCTATCTTAATTTGTGTACGAATACTCATCAACGAAAGTGACCGAATTTTAAAGAGAATGTATAAAAAGGCGTTACTTTATGAGAAATAGCCCAAATAGTTCATTCACATAGCAGTACTGTTGTACGAGTATGTAACCAGTGAGTTGAAAACTGTAATTATACGCAAAAACGGAGGTTTTGAACAGCAGGTAGGAAACCAACCGGGAGAATCGTAATCTTCAAAGATTTACTATTACAGGCTTCAATGGGACTAACAGCATGACGCATTCTTTATGACTATCATTAGCTTATCTATATCGGACATAAAAGTTACAATAAGCAACATAACGATGTCAGTGGACACAAGTGGCATATAATAGCCTTCCTGATTAATCCAGTTTTAGTTTAAACCAAAAAGATGTTCAAATATTAAAACGACATAGATAAGCACAAAGCAAGCAAGCATTTGTACGAGGCATACGACACCAACTATGGATATTATGATATGGGGAGCTAGTACCTCTAGTCAGAGTTAGAGGTAATATTACTAGTCAGGCTTACTTAAAGTTGGTTACAGTCCGTGGTACATCCTTTGCTTCAGAGGATGCCTCAAATAATTTTCCAACAAAATAATAACGGACCATATGTGACAGATAACTAACTTTCAGTAAAACTGGGTGTAAACTCTCTTATGTCTCAATAATCTAACCTTGCACTAACCGAAAATATTCCATAAAATATGCAGAGATATCGCCCACGTCCAAATCATTTAAATGCATTATGGGAGCGTGTCAATAAAGACTAGAATACAATCTACCAAAACATCATTCATTCATTGTTTGACTCAATGCCAAGGAAAATGGAGGCGACCGCAAGAGCCCCAGATGAGGCCATACATTATAGAATAATTATAAATGTTTATGATCAAACGTTTTCTACATTTATGCATCCTGTATTTATTATTAAATAAATATGCAAATTTTTAGGTGTTAATTTACATTCCATTTTTAATACTGCAGGTTTAATAAACAGTGGTGTATATTAATATCGCGGATTGGCACACTACTAGTTAAAATATATAAGTATTGGAAAATGTCGTCAAAAAGCCAGTCTAAAAAACCAAAGAGAATTGGAATTTAGATTCTTGTACTACCATCTTTCATTACCATCTTGCAAATATATCAAACTATCTACTATTAAGTAAAAAATTTTGAAAAGCATTTTGCTTTTAAGTCATGAAGACTTACATGTATAGAACCTATATCTTTATAATTTTTTTAAAAAATACGAATCTGTAACGCTACAAAAGTACAGTTATATGGTCTGCACAATATTTATTGCAAATAGGCAACCCTGCCTGTACTAGATGCAATCTGACGTTTGCATCATATAATTTGACGACATACATACTTAGAAGATTTTGTCATACGGACGCTGTTTTGGTTGTCATTTACTTAAGAAATTCCTCTCGGACAAAAAATGGAATTATTTTTTATCGAACAGCAGTACGTCGGCAACCGATTTCGACTTTTGGTGATGAGGACCCACACAGAGTCACTGTATACCGTTGGTCTAATAAATTTAAAGAAGACCTTCCAAAATTGGTCCCTGCAAACATCAATTCCGGGTGACTTTTCGTAAATTTTTTTTGAAATGAATAGAAAACCAAAACGCGACGCCGGATTTTTCTCCACCATAACACTGCAAACTCACACACATCGACGCAAACAACTGGCTTTTTGAGCACTCACAACCTCGAATTGATAGATCATCCGCCGTTTCAGAAGATATTCGGCACTGCTTCTTGTAACTTGATAAAACTAGATTGATGTTCTATCATAGCCTTGGTTCTATATATGCATATAGTGACACATTTTGCCTAATCAATATCGTACTTTTAGTATTATTCATAAAAATGTCGAATAAACATTTTCTGGTCGAACTGACTTTTCATTGCTGACAAAATAAAATATCTTTTGTAATATTATTTTTCGTATGGTTATTTACAAATGCTATAAACTGGGCATACTTAGAATTATCTGTGGTGAAATATTCACGTACGTATCAATGTTTTCAACAATTTGTGTCCTAATACATTCTACCATGTCAATTATTCTTTTTTTGATAGTATTTTTATGTGTAGTACCTTTTTACCAATTGTTATTCGTAATCTTCAACACTTGTATGTGCCTTACTAATTTTTGAAACACGATATGTAACTCGATAACTTGGTAACATTTTTTTATTAGAAGTGGTTTGCTGCTCTAGCTTGCTCCTCGTAAAATAAATTTAGCTTTCTTTCAAAGAATTCCATGGAGTTTTCCGTCTGTATGTTTGCTATTTAAACCTAAAAATAATTTTAATGGCTTCTTACTTTTTGACAAACAATACATCGCGGTTTATAGGAAACAACGGAAAATCATATTTAAAAATTTATTGTTGTATAAGCTATTTTTTTATTCTAATCAATTCCATATGTAGGTGGTTCTCATAATATTTTTACTACTTTATCCATATTCAAGCAAATACTAAATGTAACTCCTAACTTAACGTTAAATATTCAATATCACAATCAGTAGTCAGCAACATAGCATACAAGTTGGAAACGATGCAAAATAAAGCCAAACTGAAACTTTTAGAAAGCTTTAATGTCTCTTTGGAATATAGCAAGATGTTTCGGAAATACGAAAGAAAATGCTTTACTTGATGAGAAATGGCGTAAATAATAAAAAAAATAAACCATCCACAAAAAACAGATTAAGTTACTTGATAACATATGTTTCCAATCATTTGGCAGTATAGTCGTTGTTTATTGTAATACAGCTTTTTCCCAATTTATTTGCATTCTGTTTTACAGGACAATATAGCAAATGTTCTGACAGTTTTAGTTAATTAATTAAAAATAAACAATAATTAACAACCAACAAACATGTAGAAAGTTGCCCCACTGACTTTCACATCTTCGTTAATATTTTCGAAATTGTTTGACTGACTTAAAATATGGTACTTACAATTACTTAATAATAAACTTAAATAAAATTATGTGTTAAGTAAATCTCGATTTTAAGTCTGGGGGTTTGTAACGTTTTAATCTGCGCTTATCAGTTTTTTTACTAAGTAGATTGGTTGTCAGTTGGTTGGGGTGAGCATTTATCCTGTCGATGTATTTTTCGGTGGATTTTTTTATTTCATTTTTCACAGATTACATTTGTAGGTCTTGCCTTATTATATCGTTTGTTACAAATCACGGCACATTAACAACATACGCAACACTTTAGTTTAAAACAACTGAATTCCGTATGACCCTACCGGATTGAACACAAACTTGTATACATGCACTTTATTTTCTATGGAGAACTTAGAGTTTGGTCCCAGTAGCAAATACAGTTTGTTTAGTTTAATTTCTAGTTGTTTCCTCTTCTGCCAGATATGTGTCTTCCAGGTCAAACGACGATCTAAATGGAGTCCTATATACATTGCAGATTCTCCTTGTGGTATTTCTATGTTGTTTAGTTTAACCGGTGGGCAAGTATCGCTTTTTTATGTAAACGTGACTTGTATTGATTTTTGTTCGTTCGGTTGGATTCGCCATTTCCTAAGCCAGCACTATACCTTGTTTAGGTGTTCTTGTAATGGTATGGATGCGCTTTTGGGTTTGTATGTGAAATTATTGTAACAGTATTATCGGCAAATGTAGTATCGGCGGTAGTAGTGTAGTTTGTTGTCGGTAGGTCTGCAATAAACAATAAATATAGAATCGGGCCCAGGACACTGCCCTGGAGAATTCCTGAATTGATTTAGTGAAATTCCGTGTAGGTATTCTAGTATTTAATTCGAAAGTGCCGCTCACTAAGATACGATTTAAGTACTTCGTAAAGGTTGTGAGGAAATTGCTATTTAATTTTGCGCAGAAAGCCATTGTGCCAGACTTTATGAAAAGCCTGGCTGATGTCTAGAAGTACTGCGTTGCAATATTTTTTTCCTTCAAGTGCTGATTTTACGAACTACTCTATACACTTATTCTACAGTGCCATGTCTCTTCCTAAACCCAAACTGATAGTTTGGGATCAACCATCTTTCCTCTAAAAGTGCTTTAATTTGTGTTACGGACACTTTCTCATGAATCTTTGAAATTACAAGTAGCAAACTGATTGACCTGTACGACGTCACCTTCTCAGTGTCTTTCTCTGGTTTTGTTAGGATTATAATCTCTGCAACTTTCTACTGTGCTGAAACACTTATCATTCTTATTACTGCGTTGAATATGATTGTTAGTTGTCTTATTCCTTCTTCCGGTGGTTTATTTAGTATTTTGCTGGTAATAGATTGTAAACTGATTATTTTTTTTATTTGTGTCTTTTTGTATATTATTGATGAGAGATGGAAGCACGATTTAATTGTTGTGCATTCTATGAAGATGCCCTTCATCACACAAAAATCTATGAGGTCGGATTTTTTCCTACTATCTGTCTGTCCATAGGTCGGTTCTTCTTTTATTAGTGGAATTAACTAGTTTCGCACCATAACCTGATACAATTGTTTTCCTTTTCTTGTGAGTGTAGAAGATCTGGAGACCCACCAAGGATGTTTCGCGTTATAGTCTCTACTTGCTATAAATCTAGTACCTAGTGATTTGAAGAACTATGTTTATTGTTTCTATTTTATTGTATGTTTAGGTGGACTGCAAATAGATGCAATTTGCTTTTTTACTTTTATTTGTAAAAAAACCTTTTCGAATTTTTGGTTTTTATAATATTTTTTTTATAAACACTGCTGTGAATTTCTGACACCAGCATAATGTCAATATTATAAAGAGTTATAAAGCCCTTAAGTTCTTGCTTTCGTTGAGACAATCCGTTAGCGTTTCAAATCTCTATTTTGAATTCATACGTCATTAATTAAGTTTTTCTATAAAGGCTGTGAGAATATTTAGCATTGCGTCTATTTTTCTCATTATTTGGGTCATCATATCTTCTAATTTGTTGCCTTATTGTTAAACCATTGAAGAATTTTGTTTAAATATGTTTGTAGATATTTGTTATTGTGGTTATTACAGGTTTATGTTTGGCTAGATTGTTTTTGGTCTTAGGTATGGGAACAGCTTTTGTTGCAATTGTTTTCGTACCAAAAATTATTTGTAGCTTGCCGGGTAATTACCTTGGCAGTTTTCACATTTCACGTCTTTGTTCTCTTTTTTTATCTAAGTGCATGCGCTTGTGAAGTCGTTACTCACGCATTTAACGCGTTTGGGAGTTCTAAGACAATAATTTTTTGTGTGATTGTTCATTTGGAAGTGTGTGTACTGTACGATATTAGGTTTTTGCATGGTCGTTCAAAATTTATTATCATATTTAGTAGGTGTTTGATATTGTAGATATCCTTGTTTTCTTTTTGTTCTAGTTCTATATAAAACGGTGGTAACGTTTTTTTTAGTAATTTTTTGTAGGTTATTTGTGATTTTTATTACTGTATGTCCCTACTTATTTATGGCTGGTGTTAGTTTTTCTAATTTTGTTGGTTGATGCTTACTTCTAAGGAAAACCTTAAAAGTTTTTATTTTAAGGGGTTCCATGGTGAGAAAAATTTTTTTTTGACTGTCAGTTGTATTAATATTATTATATATACATTATATTATATATTACGTTTTGTAAAGGCGCAATTTTCAAAGGTTTAGGACAATTCCTACATGTCGACTTGCGCTCGACAATGAGCGCGTATTTTGAGAAAATTTTAGAAATTCGAACGGCTAGCTGTTTAAACAGATATACGAGACATACAGGGTGGTCGAGGTAAATCCAGAATTTTTTATGTTGTATTGTGATAAAGCCGAAAAGCCGCCTTATGCGCATGCGTAATACCCTATTTGGTAGTACAACATGTTTTTTGTACACAATCAATAATCTACGATTATTGAGAACATGAGCTGAGAATTATTGAAACTATTTCGTGGTTTGGCTACAAGAAAAAACAAGCGATCTGACTGCAGGAGATGTGATGAATTTGGGAATCAAAAAATCTTGGGCGGAACATGACTGACTTGATAAAATGAATGGACTTGGCGATGTCAACAGTCAGTCTATCAGTGCACTACCGCCGATTGTTAACTGAGAAAAATAAGATGATAAGAAGTCAAAAGCCAAGCTCTGCTATAAGACATCAAGCACGACAGCGCTAGCTGTCCATGACAGAAAGATACTAAGATGCTTCTGAAATTTTTACCATCTTGTTTACAAAGTTTCCCGCTTCTGTGATGGTATTGAGGTTTATGAGCAGCTTAGGGGTTGTCATGACACTCTACTTTTTTTGAGAAAGGCCTGAAGGTGACCGCCGATAGCTATATCATTGTGCTGGAGAAAGTTGTCAAACCCTGGATAGTGAAAGTGGACGCTAGGCAAGAGTATGTATTTCAACAAGACTTTGCTCCAGTCTACAAGGCAGAGGAAACCCAGGCTGGCTATACAACAATTTGTATTACTACTTGTCCTCTGACTTCTGGCCACCATTCAGCCCCGACTACAATCGTCTTGACTACTACGTGTAGGGCGTAATCGAGGCAAAGATCAATGAAAGCCATTATGTAATCAAGAACAGCTTAACTCCCCCCACCTTGGTGGCAATGAATACATATGAATAAGAAGAAAGTTGTGTTGGCCTGCAGTGGGTTTGTAACGCCGACGGATTTGCAAGTTGAGGTTTGGAGCCTTGCAAAGACGCTGTCGGCCGAGATCGATGTCCGATTTCATTGGACCAAGGTGCACGTCGGGACTCCAGGCAACAAGCGTGCAGACCAGTTGGCCAAAGAGGCAGCGGCAGGAGATGGACCGCTTATATTTGAGATGGTACAAATGGGGCTCGTAAAGAAACGACTACGAGCTAGGACGAGAGCAAGATGGGAGCAGAGATGGCAAGCAGCGGAGACGGGGCGACATGCACGGATATTCATCCCCACGGTCGACACGGCGCGACAGGCTGCGGAGTGCTTTAACCGGCACACCATCCAGCTTATCACTGGGCATGGCAACTTCCGGTCCTACCTAATTCGAATCCGGAAGCTGGCGGAGAACCAAAACAGATGCGCGTGTGGGGAGGTCGACGACGCCATGCACGTCCTGCTGATCTGCAACGCGGAGGAGGAGACCAGGGCCAGGGCGGAGAGAACTCTGATTACCAGCGGCTGGAGATGGCCACGAACGCGGGAGGAGCTCGAGGGACTTTCAAACGTGCGTGAATGGTGGACGGCTCTTGCGGTTTTTGCAGAACGGTGCGCGAGATTACGTGTTGACGCGAACTTGTGATGGGCGAGCGGGGGTTGGGAAAAATAAGTGCTGGTGCGAAATGCGAACTCTGGGACGATGAATAACAGACACTAAGCGCGGCGTAGGTTAAGGTAGTTGTTTAGTCTGTTTTTGCGCAGTATTGTAAAAGCTAGGAGGATTCGGAGCCATCAGCGGCTTCGAGTCGCCTGCCCTGACCCGGGGTTTTGTGGTTTTCCCGGGTCCTGTACTAAGGCGAATGCCGGGGCAGGTAAATTTGCGGCCACAATAGTTATAACAAATTCGGAGCATTGTTAAATACAAGTCTGCGGAAAATTGTTAATACGGTTGCGGCAGTGCTGGTGTAGCGCCGTAAGGCGGAGCACCAGTCTTTAGTTATAAGCAATTTCCTGTAATGCTACTGTATATTAATTCATTAATAAATTGTAAGTGGGTTTGTAACTCAGCTCAAGAGGTTTGTAGTTGCTGATATAAACTACATCGAATAATACGATTTTCAATACTATTTACTTTAATTGTATTAAGTTTTATGCAAAATTTTAATTTTTCTTTTATTTTAATGTTATTTTCAATGTTTATTGATTTTCAGGATTTACATCGACAACCTTATACTTATAGTTCTAATTCAAGTAAAAGTAAATAGCTACTAATACTATCACTAAGTTAGTTAATTAGTTGTCAATCAGTTGTTTAAAATAACTAATATTAATGTATCATTAATTAGTTATTAACTTAAAATGAATAATTAAACTTCTAAATTAGTATGTCAGAGATGAGATTTATCGCAAATTTGGGTGATAAAAAATTATTTGAACAAATTATAATGTTACTGAAAAGACGGAATATTTTGGAGGTTATAAGAGAAGTAATAGGTACAGAAGGGCGTTCGAAACGCATGAGAGAAGAATAAGAGGAATTTGCGACACGCAAAGATGCACTACTTTCGCCGAATATCGGTAAGTGTATATGTGGTCAGTTATCGCGCGAGATAAATGATAGGCCACTGGCCTGTGCATATATTAAAATATCATACAAGAAAAGCGGTTTATTCAATTCAACCGCAAGTAAATCAGTTTCAATAAAACGATCTAACCTTTCTAACGCAAAATCAATGTATGTACGCAAACCAACTAAATGCATATGTACCCGCAAATTATATTAATACGCCACCACGTATACCCTATATAAAGGATGAGTTACCGGTTACACAGATTTCTATTATAATTCTAATGAGCAACAAGCACATTCATAAAACAAAAAGAATATTTAAACATCACAAATGGTAGGTAGTAAAAAGAAAAAGTATACATTATTTGGCTGAAAATTTTGAAAATAAAAGTCTAATAAAGATTAAAATAAGTCACCGCATTAGTATTAGTATTAGAAATTTAGCAATTTATCTCTATAACTCTGGATGAAGATATCGTTAAAATAAATAGCAACACTATAGGTTCGTACAGGAAACCCTTGACAGCACTAAAATAATTCACCAAGTCTATCGAATTAAAAATGAAGAAGCATATAAGGTAGTAATCAGAAACTTTTATCCATCCATAAGTACTAATCTGATAACAGATGAACTTAAAGAAAATAGGCATATCGTACGCAACGGCATGAATGTATGACAGAGTGAGCAAACATTTCGTATTTTTATTTTTTGTTAATTTTAAGCCCAAGTAAAATAACAAAGAAAGATAATTAAGATCTCTACTTAACATACAAGTGTCGGTGAAATTTTCAAGAAAATAACTAATATAATCTAATACACTTAATGCCAAACATACAAACATCAATGTGTAAAATGCGGAATTAAACACAATAACATCATATGCAAAACTCAAAACAACTCTTGCCTGATGTACGTCACGCAGTGGAGCGCATTCAGCGAATTATAAAGGTTGTTAAATCGATCAACTGCAAGCTGCAAAGGAAACTCATCCAACTCTGTAGAACCACACACAGTCATTAAATAGTTTGAGACTAATTATCTCTACCCATAACATTACCTCCAACGTAAATAAACTGCTTCGACCTACTTCGCTTCAAGTCAACAACAAAATAACTTATAATAGCCATATTCAAGGACAAATTAATACTTATATTTTATTTTTGTAGTGTCTTACCAAATTCGAAGTCATGTTTAATCAACTAACGGATCAGAATAGTATGATGCTCAACCCACTTACTAACACGCTAAATAAAATTTTCTAATAAGTAAGCGTTAATATAATAAAAATAAAATTAAATACTCTAACCAAAAAAATAATTAGAAAACTAATGTAGGACTGCCAATTCTCCTTATTCCTAAAATTGAAGAACACCAAATGAAGATAATTAGGCCTTTTGGGTTTTCCACTATGTGATTACTTGTTTTTCCAAAGAAGTTTAAACTGAAATTAAATGCTTCAACAACCAAAAAGGATTTAACTGCAATTTAATTACGGTTAAATTAATTCAAGTATCCCCCAGAAAGGAATTTCTGTTTCAACGCAGATCTTCAATTCCGCCTTAGGAATCCAGGACTATCTTATTTAATGGAAGGTTGCACAAGTAACTTTAATTCAAAAACCTGAAAACCAGCTCATAAAAAAACATGGTGTCTGTGATTCTTAAATTTATAGAGAAAAAATATTAAAAAGTAAAAGAAGAAAATGAGATAATTCTAATCTTAAACACATTTATAGAGTTGATACAATTAAGAAGGATTTTAAAGAAAACAGAGTATGTTCAGCTATATTCTTAAATATCAATGAGGCATTTGCAGAACGTGAAAATTCGGCTTTATATACAAAATCAAAAATAATTTTCTGGGCCAATATTTGTTAAACGATAGTCGTAAATAATCTTTCTGTAATCCATGACATTAAAGCAAAAATACCTTAGGGCAGTGTTTTAGGTCTCGTGGTATATTAGATGTATATTTTAGACCTTCCGTGTCAAAGAAATACTATGACATCCATCTTCACCAATGATATGGCTATACTATGCTGTAACATTCATCCGTAATAGGTAACGATAAACGTACATACCCCATACCAAAAGAATATAATGTTAAATAGTTTGAAATGCAACTTAACAGAAAACTAACCTGGAATAGGTACATTACATCTAAAAATATAATCAAGATAAGACTTAAGAAATACATTGATCATTAGAACATAAATTACAACTATCATTAAGTAAAAAAGTGCTACTATATAATGAATGTTCTCATCTAGTCTTACGGATTGCCGTTCTGGCGCTGCGCAAGCTCCTCAAATATCGAAATACTTCAACGCTTCTAGAGCAAAACTTTTCGAATAGTTGCTAATACTGAGTATTATATCAACAATCGTGCACTACAAAAGAATCTCAAGATCTACGTCAATAGATATATAGATAGAATAAGTGTTTATCCCAGTTTGTTAGTGAATAATCTATTAAATAATAAAGTTCTTACGAGACGCTTAAATAGAACAAAAACTTCTGAATTAATTAATTAGCTGATAATTATGTACTAATTAACAGAAATATATCAGGACACTATCTCTGGCTGATTTTTGCAATATACAGGATTGGTGATAATTAATTAGGTATCCAAAATTGGCTATAGAACTTGAAGTATCACTGGAGTCATGATAAAAGTAATCTCAAAATAAACGACAGTAAACAGGATGGCTTAAATTGTCTAAAAACATCTTTTAGAGTAAAGAAGTATTTCATGTTGACAAATTTATCAATCGTAATAATTGCCATTACTGGAAGTTACGTGATACCGATTTTGAAATGACAGTTAAGAGAATAAAATTTAACCAAAACTAAGCGTGTGATGCAGAATGGCGCCAACAAGGCTCATTGATCCATATCTTGTGTAAGATATCATAAATGCAACCGCTATTTTAAGATACTTGATTACGTGTTGTACATAGCATCTGACTGGCATAACAAAAATTTAAACCAGCATTTACCCAGACATTAGCTGAAACGACGTGGAGCTTATAAATAATCCTTAAGTATTCCAATTCTCACCTCGTGTGATTTTTATCTGTGGGGTTACGCAAAAATTGAGGTGTCCAGGACAAAACTCGCAGATTGCAGTACTTAGTGTTATAAATTCGGGATCTTTTCAGAAACATTCCAAACGATTTCTTTCAGACGTCTAAAATCGTTTTGGAATACCCTTACAAAGTTACAGCACTTTTCTAAAACGTATGCAACTAATATAAATTATTAATATTGGGATAATACCTTTAAATCTTCTCTACGTCTAAAAGATAAATCCAATTGTGCGCATTTTACAATAATTTGGAAACAGGCCATCAAAAAAATATATTGCAGGGGCGACTTAGTGAACCAACTAGAAATAAAATTTAACATACTGCAATATTTGTACCATACAAATAGGCAGGTTGTAAGCAAACGAATAGAAAACCAATATAATGTCAAGGTTAAAGAAGAGGGTTTTGACCTTGATAGTTTAGTTTGGCTTTATAATCTGCCAGAAAATTCTGACTTTTTAACAACAATTCAGGAAGTTGTTAAAAAAATTAATAACGGCACGTACTACTTCTAAAAATTGCTCAATAGTACGAATAGAATAGTGAACATCAACCGTCTTGTCCCTTATTCTGAGATAAACAATCTTAACATAAACTAACAACAAGATTTACGGTTAAAATATTCGAAGCTCTTAAAAACTAGTTGAGATTTAAAAAATTGGCAATTCAAAAGATTAAGTATAGTTTGGGCTGTTAAAGTGGAAGACAGATTAGAAGTACAACTTTGACCACAGCAATGAAGACGATTGCTATTTTTATTACTAAATCACATGTAGTTCATTTCAAAAATGTCAGAGAGCACTATGTTCTCTAACAGAGTGACCTTAAGGAGGAAGTGTAATGATGAACCCTAGAAAGCTTTGCGGAACTCCGATTGTAGTGCACATTTGGTGAAAAAATTCAGGTATATCGACCTGAACCAGACATAGATGGTAAGAGACTGAAAATTTTCAGATTTAAGCGCATATACAAGGTACGTCTATAAATAGTTGCAGTTAAATGTGCATCATTAATTAGTTATTGAATTAAATAAATAATTAAACCTCTAAACAAACATTTTTACGGTGTGGCATGTAGTAATCATTATAAACCCATATATGGTTTGCAAAGTAAGATTTAAAATTATTTTAAAACAAGAAATTAAGCATTTTCAACAGTAGAATGAAAACAGTATACTTAATATTCGAAAAACTAAAATGTTTAGAGTATTTTATGTACGTCTTCACTAACATAAACAAAGTTTATTCTTTGAGTGTTAATTGTAGATACTTTAAAATGGTGCTTGTTAAAATTGTTAGATGGAGATGGATTAAATATGTAATAATTTATGTATTTTTCAATAATATATAAATTTATATTAAAACAAATTAATAGGCATCCAACTCATTTTCAATATTAAAAAGAAGCCTGAAAGACAAGGTTGAATGACTGAACCGTTTTAAACTATTTTATTGTTAGTTTATATTTGCTTTGCCTTTTAGGTTTGTCAGTAATCTCAAAACTTACAAAAATTGACGATTTAACTAGTGACGATTTCTAGCTAAATCGGGCAGTCTTTTATGTTGTATTGTGGTAAAGCCGGAAGGCATGCGCAATTTCCTACTAGGTAATACAATAAGTTAGCTTCATATAATCAATAACATATAATTGTGGATAAAATATTGGAATCCCCCCACGCCCAAAAATCGCCAATAGAAATTTTTGCGTAATTTGATTACAAAAAAATGTAAGAGTAGGTAACTGGTGAAAGGGCAACTCAGCATCTGATGGCGATAAAAGTAACAGATTTGTCCAGAAATTAAAAGAGAAGATCAATCAAGCTCTTGGGCAGAACATGACTAACGTGCCTAAAAGGAATTGGATTTGGCAAGGTTATGGTAAGTTTAGCAGTGCACCAGGACCTGTACTACAAGTTTTTCGTCTTGAGGAACCCTTAACTGAGAAAAACAAGATGGAGGGGAAGTTAAAGGCTCAAGCATTGCTGAACGATATCAAATACGACAGCACTAGCATTCTAAAATTCTTTTCGGATAAAAATGATTTCACCCACGACAAAGTGAATTGCCAAGATGCCTTTGAAGTTCCTACTGTCATATATATAAAGTTTTCCCCATTTTGTAATGATGCTGAGGCTTGTGAGCAACGAAAGGAATATGATAGTGCCCCACTTTTTTTAGGAAGGCCTAAAACTGACAGCTATATCAACGTGCTTAAGGCAGTTGTCAAGCCCTGGGTAGAAGAAATAGCCGCTGGACAAGAGTATTATTTCAGCAAGACTCCGCTTCAACACAAAGCAAGGAAGACCCAGGCGTGGCTATACAACAATTTGTATTATCACTAGTACCCTAACTTGTGGCTACTCCCCAGCACCGACTCCAGTCTCCTTGACTACTACATGTGGAATGTGGTTGACGTGAAAGAGACTGAGAGGCATCAAGCACGCCTTAAGGGCCTCAACTATGAAGGTAATGACACATATGGACAAGAAGAAAATTGTATTGGCCTGCACAGGTGCAGGTTCCGGCTCGAGAAGAGCATGGTCATTGATGTTATAATTCTCCATTTACTTTATGTTAATTTCATGTAAACAAATTTAATTTTTCTTATTTTAATGTTCTTATCATTTTTTATTTATTTCCCGAATTTACCTCGACGAACCTGTATAGTAATCATATACACTAAACTACCTTCTTAATAATATTAGTAGAGGTACCCGGCAACAGATCTGTATACTCATTTTGAGCTGAACATTGTAGTTCACTAGTAGATTTAATAATAATTATCTCAAAATTATACTATTATTATTCTAATATAAATTAATTGCAATTGCCAACATTAACATATATATATTTGTTAACATTATTAAAACAGAATAAATTAGTTAACTTGTACTGTTGCATTCGGCTATTAAATTTTTGCTTTAGCTACTTAATTACAGCACTGTTGATACATTAAATATTTGTCTAATTAATCTATTAATAACGAACCGGTATGCTGAAAGTTATTAATATTGTTCAAATATATTTTAATAACTAACAATGTGAACTCTTAATTAACGACAGGTTTGTTTAGTATCAGGAAATTAATTATGATCGTGTTACTAAAACCTAATTATACTTAAAAATAACTCTAACCAAATCATAAATTTATGCTTAACATATATTTTCTAGGCTACGTTATATTTGGAAACAATTTCATCTTTTGTTTATATCAATAGCTTGCTTATAATAGCGGTGTTTTTTTATATTAGTAGCTTGTTAGAAACACTTCTATTTTTTACATCCTTAATTGAAGAAAGGAATAGTATCTGATTTCTTAATAGTTTCAGAAAATAACATTAAATTATTATATAGCCAATTTAACGCTTTTACAATAAAAATTTAAAACTATTTGAAGTTAACAATTTTGTTTTGTTTTTCCAAATTCATTATCAGAGTGCAATTTCACTTAACAAATATAATCAAAAGCATACATACTTGTCGGTAGAAGACACTTCTAATATTTTCATAGTTTACTTTAGTACCCACCTGAAAATAAAAATGTGATTAGTTCAAAATTTAAGCAATTGACCCTTGTGTATGAAAACAAAAACATTGTTAAAAGATTAAAATATTTTTCTAGCAAGTGTATGACAAGGAATGTAAATAAGTATAAATTATAAAGTACAAATGTGTACAAGTAAAATTAATTTTACAGGCCAAGATCTTTAATAAGAACTTCTAAATAACATACAACATATACCAACATGCAGGAGGGTGTAAAGCATATAATACGTGATTGATCACCTGTTACTAGAAGGCAACATGGTAAAACAAGTCCATTAAATAGCATGATGACGCTGCTTAATTGGGTACACACATGTTACCTAATTAATTTGGTTTCTGTATATTTACATGTATTTGCACAATACTAATGTAACATCTATTTGCACGAAACACTTTCCGTCAAATCAAATGAACTCACATTAAATTTGTAGACGCCTAATGCAGGCTGCGTCGTGATTTATATTGCAAATTTTTAATTACTATTCGTGTGTAGAGTTTTTTGACTACGTCTGTAATTTATTCATGCACGTCCGCGAACCATATAATTGGTTAGGTGAATCATTTTTAAATATTTCTAAAAACACAACAAACGCGTATAAAGCAAGTTAAAATTCCCAATTTGTATTTGTGGATCAGTTTGCATCTTGCCTTTATTAAAAGAAACAAGGAATGCGAAGAGAGCCTTAATGGGTTTAAACAGCAGCATGACAAAATAATAAAATACGGTAGTGAAATTTAATACAATAATATGTTTAAAACTAAAAATGTTAGCAGGTAACGGACCAGGCATGTTTTACAACCAGCCGGAAGTATTCACTAATATACAAGTAGAATCAACATTAATTAATCCACTAATTAATTAAATGTGCCCGATCCAATCGTTTTGGAACATTAATTATTATTTACACACAAGTTAATCGAGCTATAAACACTCTACAATGTAATAACAATTGTATTCTACATACAATGTTATCTATTTGTGACGAATAGTAAGATATACCAAATAAAGAAAAGAAATATGCAAATCAAAATGTAAAATATAAAAAAATAAAAGTAAATTAAAATGCAACCATACGATTGAGTAACAGAAATAGCTCATACGCAAACTTTACAAAAAAATTGCCACCTATATTTGTATATAACGTAGTAAATTTTTCTGAAATGATGAAAGCAGTACCAGATATCGTAGAAATTGAACAATACATTGCAAAAAGAATATCAGACGATACAATAAAATACGAAAGAGAAATGCAGAAAAACTAACTAACGAAACACAAAGTACAAAATATATTTAATGCTAAACAAATAAAAACAACAAACCGTTCAAATTATTTTTTATTGATCTGGGACTGTCAAATAATAGTAAAGACTTATATCAAATAAACTATAAAATAATATAGTACAAATAGAGCCATCGAGAGTAACCAAAAACTTATAATATATAAAATATCAACAGAATAAGCATACACAGTATTGCCTACTGTAAATCGTACATTACGTGAAGGTCTGCATCTGGAGAACTACAAGGGATGTGAATTATTCTACAGATTTTTAAAACCACAAACTATCAACAATAGATTAAAGAACTTAAGTAGCACACAATTAACTCATAACCGAATATTTCATCGGTATCATTCAAAGAACAGAATATGTGCAGTAAAATATGTGGCAATCCTAAAAGGTACACAACAGGCTCCACAAACTGAAAATAATTCCTGTCCTAGAATATTAAACAAATTTCAAGTTGATTCATATCTATCAAAACTCGATCGGCAAGTTTCTAAGAATTGCAAGATGGAATGCCACAACAACATAAAAATAAAATAAAAGTCTTCTTTGGTAATAATTCAATTGATATATTTTTAATCAGTAAAACGCATGTTACTAATAGAGTATATTTTAAAATACCACAATATAAAGCACATTACTCTAACCATCCAGCATATGCTGGAAGTACAATTCTCATTAAATATAGTATTAACCATTACAAAAACTCAAGATTAAATAAAAAATATCTACAGAGAACTTTAATTAAAGTAGGAATGATGCCATACAACAGGTCAAAATATACAATATTAAATACTCATTAATTTGTAATACATTTTTTCAGACATCAGGATTTAAATTGGCATGTAATAGCAAACACACTCTTTGAGGATAAAATACATGACAGTAGAACGAATTGGAAAGATTAAAAACATAATTAGGGTAACTCATCGGTCGAAAAAGATTTGACAATAAAATCAGTAAATAAATCTAAAACACCAGTATACTCGTCAAAATAGACTCATTACAAGACAGTTGGTATGCAGCGATAAAGAAATAGCAAGAGACGTTTACAAAACATCTCAAAACTGTGTTTACACCGCAAAATAACCAGTCTAATCAAGGAATTAAATAAAACATTATGACTATATATGAAAACAATTTTGCAAATCCGACTACTTACTTCATAAAACTTAAACGAAAAATTTTCTTCTTAAAAACCAAAAAAAAGCTAGGGATGGATAATCTAAGACTAGAAATTATAAAAAAACTTTGAACATTAAACCAAGATGCCTTTGCGTCAATTTAGTTTAAAAAACGGCCATTTATCTGTACAAATAAACTTACTAAATTAATTACATCACTAATAAAGTACTTAAAAATAAATAATTTTAAATGTTAACTAAGTCTTTGGTAAGATTTGACATAAAGGCTTATTATTTCACACCAAGCATTGTTTGCCTTTGGATTACTTCAAATTTCTTAAATTTTATTTAAGTGATCATACATTTTAAACGCCAATAAATTAAAAAATGTTAGGACTATGTTTCATTAAAGCGGAAATTCCCCAGGATAGTGCACTCAAATAAATTTTGTACGTATTATATACATCTGACCTATTAATTTCTAGTAACGAAGTAACTGAGAAATTTGCAAACGACACGGTGATTTTTTTTAGAGATCAAGACTCACTAACAACTACCACTAAATTATATAACCACCTAGATTACTTACAAGTTTGGGTAGAGAAGTGGAAAATCCAAATCAATGAAAAGCTTGTGCAAATGACTTTTATATTGAGAGAGATTAATGCACATTACTCAACCATAATGGTATAGGAATACCACAATCCAACACAGTTTTCACCTATTGTTAGACATCAAAAATCCCTTACATCAGATCCCCCAAAGAAAAAGTAGATTTTATAATAAAGCGATGTGAAGTACATTTAATAAAAATTTAATTTGTTATGCATCAAAATCAAAAATATGCATAGTCATATCACCCTTGAGCTGTGTCTAACTACATGCCTGTTAAATATATGTTGAATATTCGTCCTGAGCCAACTAGACGAACTTGCACACAATGCTCTCAGTGCACACAAGATGACTTTGACAACTAGTAACCTTTGCAATTATTTTTAGCATCAGCGTGTTTGCGACACTGTTATTGTCCCGACGTGCAAAACCATCTGCATTTATTTTTAGTTTATGCAACATTTCAAGTATTTTATCTATTGAGATAAATTGCTTTGAATACCGAATACAGTTATTAACCGTTAATTTAGCTATGGTCACTTTTCAGTACTACCGCGAAACTCAACAGGTTATGACTCCAGTGTGCGTGAGTGTTCAATTAAGTTAATTTAATTGTATCCAGTGATTGTCAAAAATTTATTTTCGCTCAGTGCGGCGATAACAAAGAAGTAGCCACAAATGCCAAAGACTGCAGATGTACGTAAGACATAAGTGCCATTTTTAAACTATATTTTTGTATATGCGGAAGGCTAGAAGCGTTTGTGGCTGCTAGCGACGCGGTTAATTTAGTTCATTAGCACGGATGACTTGGCCATACACCCTATGACAACGTGAAAGACACAGAAAAAGGTGAAGATGCGCAAAAAAATTTCAAAAACTGGAAAAAACTTTTGCAAACATTGTGACTTTGGCTGACATGTGCGCGCCTCATTTCAAGAATCAAAGTCGCAGGCGATTTGACTTCAACATCACGCCGATTGACAAAGTGTTTGACCAATCGTTTAGGGGTGTGACCTGCATGATGATGTCTACAGTGGTATGTTATTTCCGGTGTCGAAGTAGTTGGCTCAATAATAAACGTTCTGGCTATAGTTA
This sequence comes from Sinelater perroti, assembly GCA_036346155.1. Taxonomy (NCBI): domain Eukaryota; kingdom Metazoa; phylum Arthropoda; class Insecta; order Coleoptera; family Elateridae; genus Sinelater; species Sinelater perroti. Next base: position 5,500,238 of record JARFIY010000013.1, on the reverse strand, counting down.
AAGCATATAAACGGTTCAGCACGTGCGTTCTGATAATGCACCAAACAATACCAGCGAGAAAATTAAGACGGTAATACAAATTTTTTTATCAGAAGATAACAGTGTCGTATGTATATAGCAAACCAATAGCCGGGCCGAAGGATTGAATTGCACAATAAATTAAATGGTTTACTCGATAATAGTAATAGCAAAATTACGGCGCGACATGTGGGTCGAAATTATTCGAACGGCCGCACATATTAAAAAACGTACGCCGCACAACGACTTAGTGTCTACCATGCAAAATCTGGACTGGCCAAAAGTCCAATACTGACATCTATGCAAAATTAGCAGTCTCATGTACGTGTTCATTCGCAAGGCCGATGTGGGAAATTTGATCCAAAGGATATGTCAGTAGTGCGGCACCACTTTACATATTTATTCAATGAGAAGCACGAGCAACTGTCCACAGACTCATGTAAAGACGAGATCTTCATGAATGTAGAACATCATCAAAAACTGAGGTAGAAGTTGGAGGCGAATGACACACTGGAAATGCTTACCAACAACCTAGTTAACAGTTACTCTAAATTTGGAAAAAACTTCAAAATTGTAATACTAGATAAAAAATACTGGTACGGAAGACTTTCAATCTTCCCAGATTTTATCTGGTATACTGAATCTATAGTCCAGAAAGAAACATTAAAGTTTCATTAAAGCTTGGAAAGTTTCCTATAGCTTTTCGGGAGATCAAAAGGCTTAACATTAGGGGTAAGAGGATCGGCATCTTTTCGGACAACCAAGCAGCACTTAAAGCTCTAGCCACATCTGTGGTGAAGCCAAAAGTCAAAAACCTAAGCCTAGAAAGGGAGCTCTAACAAATTAGAGAAGCACACAATAGACCCTAAGGGTTGTAATATAGAAGACTGTTGGGTCCACCCTATATATATCTACATCATTGGTGTTAGTTAATTACGAATACCAATCAAAAGCATATCGGTTGTGGCAACCTGGCATTAAGAAAGTAATACTCACTTGAGATGTCGAGCAGTTATCAGTAGTTAGGGTGGCCGGTTGGCCAATAATAAAAAAGAAGTTACTGGCGAAGAAGTAGCTACGACTAACAGGATTACAAGCAGCTTAAGCAATAAAAAGGTCAGAGGCTTTAAAGCCGGGGCAGTTATTAAAATTGTATCAGACAAGCCAGTCCAAATACTCGTTCAAAAATAAAGAAAAGACATCAGAAAGCATGCACGTTAATTGCTAAAGCGTTGTCCTTCGTAGCCTAAATTATACCAACGTCAGTGATCAGGGCCAAATCACTCCTAACTTGGAAAGAGTGGAAGAAGACCAAGATAGACAAAATTAAAGCGCTAATTTAATTAACAACGTTAATTTTATGTAACTCGCCAGCGAACCAAAAAACATTCAAATACATATGAACCTTTGTCATTAACAACGAGAATGGTGTAAAACCATAAATGAAACTTTCGACAGCGGTGTGGCGAATTAGCGAGAGGTGAAATAAACTAATGTTCCTTATGGCGTCTGCTTTCGAATGAGGTATCACATGACATATGTTATGTGATGGAAAAAAGTTTGACCTCACCGTTGACCCCTTGAACTTTGGTCGATTTGGTTGAAATTTAATAGCGAAGAAGGTATTGACCTAAGGTACATGTATGCCACGTTTGAAGTGAATCCGATGATTATAACGGAAGTTATCGTGTCTCCAGGCAGACAGACAGACACCATGTTAAAATCATTAGCTTTCGCCTATAGCGTTCCGCTATCGAAAGTTAATAAATCTTAATGATAGTGTGGCTAGATATAAAGTCTTGTAGTTAAAGATTACTGATTGATTATAAAAAAAATATATCACCTGGACGTAAAGGGAGCCTTCCTACATGGCGACTTAGAGGAAGAAATCTATATGGAACAACCAGATGAATTCAACGATAGCAGTGGCCGCGTGTGTAAACTCCAGAAAAATCTGTACGGTCTCAAGCAAGCGCAGCCCATGTTCTACAAGAAAATCGATGCCGTGTAAATAAATTCGGGATAAAGCCAACGTGTGTACTCCAGTGATGGCAAAGACTGTATTTAACCGTATATATATGTTCTGCTAGCAAGACATGACTTAATTTTTATATAGTCATGCAGTGACTATCCTTTGTAGTGTGCATGCATAATGTTTAAGGAAATTATAAAATTTGACCTGTGGTTTGTTTCTAAAATCATTTGAAATTGGCTGGAATCTTTATGATGTTTATAGCGATAATTCAATAAAAAGCTTACTAGTATGGAAATGCATATATCTTTCTAATAGAAAATATAAAAACATGTATAATAGTGGGTGATATGAGCGCCCATCTAAAAAAACATAGGGATGCAGCACTCTATGAGAAGTATCTCAACAACGTTAAAATTTATATAAGAAAGTAGTTTGCCTGCTGCTAATAACATTAAACATGTTTTACACATTTATTTAGTAATATATTGAAGCTTACTTCTTGAGTATTCCTCGTATTTAAGCAAATGTAGATATATGCTGTTTTAAATATTAATTTAAACTAATAGAATAGCAAAATCAGTTACTATCAACCTAAGGACTATATATACACAAAAATTGGCAAAGCGACTTTGGAAATTTTGATTCCTGCGGCATTTTTACTTGCTTTGAGCCGTGCAGTCTCCCTTCGAATCAATGTAAGTGTACTATTTGGCATGAACAAGAATTTGCATTTCTCTGGGGGAATTATATATGTTCTTCTCATACGAATTACTTCAAATCTATTTTCTTACAAAATCGAAGCAGTACGTGTAACTTGTGTCTCAACATCCACATCTTTTGATAAAACCTCCTGGCTTTGCAGTGAATGGAAAATGTGCTTTCATTGCAATAGCCGCTAATAGTTTATGCCGAGAAGTATTACATTTAAATTATATTTTTCATTATTATTTGAAAATACATTTAAAATAATAAATTAAATTATATACTTTTTACAATTACTAAGTACTGTTTAATTTATACAACATACGTAAATACAGGTTCCAAAATTTATTAATTGGATTTATTATATTTATATTATTTCTATGTAAATTTAGCAATATTTGCCAACTGCTTAATAAATAGAATTAAAATAAACTCTAAAATTGCATATTATACATCTAAATCGCTAACATTTATAAGACTAATTTTTGTTTTATATAGTGATATAATTGCACTATAGAGAATTTTTTAGAAATATTTTAAAAATATAAGTAGTTACTAGGTTAAGTTTGTTATTTTCAAATTATTATTATTTTTGTTTTAAGCAAAAACAGCTAAAACATTTATATACAACTGCTAGATTGCATTTTAGGTTATAATGTGGCTTCTATACTTATTAATAGAAGAAATATCGGACTTATATAGGATTTATAGATATAAAGTAGAGCTTTGATAATGTCAGATGGTTGAAATTATTTAAAATGCTATCAAAGACTGGGAACAGAAAGCAAGACATAAAAATAATAACTGTTTTTTACAAGGGACGGAGAGTAACAATAAAAATCATCGCATCTGGGAGTGGCCAAAATTTAAGTGCTATTTATGAAAAACCAACGCATCCACAAAGATGTCCGTACTTTTTTAGGACGAAGCTAGCAAGGCTGTTACTTTCAATGGTTTAATGCTCTTAGGAGATAAGAAGCAACTTTTTTCAATAAGATTAACGATTTGAACTTGAATGCCATGTTGTTTCAACAAGTAACACTCATTTTACTTTAATTCACCATTCCCGGTCTTGTTACTCGCAAAAGAGTGATATCGATTGACAACCACGGTCTTGCATATCGGCGGAATCGTGGAGGATATTTGGCCGACATCTATACTTCATTCTATACTTTACACTGGTAGCAATAACAACATTGTCCCATTATCTTGTATTTTATTCAAGAAAAAATTCCTGATGTTTAATTTGTCTTATTCAATATTTTTATTATCTTTATTAACGTCGACGAAATTTTATAATCATTTCCAAGTGTCATCTTATGTGTAGAAGATTTTGAACACAAATAAAATCGAATAACCATTAAGCATGTGGGATAAGTGACTATACACATTTAAAACTTTAATTATGAAGACCTTGTTTAAGAGAATTAGTAAACAACATTTCTTTATCCTTCTAGTTATTTTTTATTTTCTTCCTTCTGGCAGATTTTTGGTTCCTTATAAATTTAAAAATACCAAACAACTGAATGTAACTACCAATCTTTGCTAAAGGTACCAAGTTTCCTTACAGGAAGGTAAATGAAACAGAAATATGCCTAATATTGGTAGTAATTTTAAAGTTAATGCATAAAAGTTGTGTTTGATAAAAAAGCTCTGGCACTACTTTATAATTAATTTATGTATTTTTTTAAATAAAAACAGAAAATAGCCTTAAGCAGAAACTAAAAAAAGCAACGTAAAAGATTATAAAGTTCATATATTAAAAAATGTTTGGTCTGTACTATAAATGGCTACTTTTGTCCGCTGAAAAGGACTTGCTGGAATATTTATGTATTCGCACTATTTCACTTCTATTAGACGAGCATTAGCATTGGTTGAAGTAATGATAAGCAAAAGAAGTTCCCTAAAACTCAAAAAATCTGGTTATTAAAAGATGGAGATAAAGCATATAATAAAAGAAAAAATATAAAAATACGATTTCAGTTTTATCGCTTGTACGTTTCTACATTTGTGTTTTTCCTATTTTGAGTAAGCTGAAGTGCTTTCAAAACACTAAACAGGATACATTAAAATAATTTTTAAAAGAAAAACCTTCAAATCACAATCTTATTTTTTTACTACTAAACATCAATTATAGCCAGAGTGGTCTAAGCGGTTGAGGCGCGGATTGCGATGGGGACCTACCCGGGTTCCATTCCCGGAGCTCTATGATGCCTGGCGGGTGGCCTACTCAGTCACTGAAAATAATCGAGTACCTGCGTTCACTCGAACAAGGGGTAATAATGGCGGTCATCTAAGGTGCGGTGCTTGTCACATCGCCCCGCACCAGAGATGGTGCGCGACGACCGGGCAGAGAGAACAAACATATGGGAACCTTAACCTCCCAGTTCGCAGGCTGTGCATTCACACGGGGCGTTAGAGCCTTATCATTATAATTATTAAACATCAATAGTAATAATAACAAAAATATCCATAGTAACAACTACTAATAGTCTCCCGTCTTTAGACACGTTTTGTTCATATAAGTCTTTCTAATTTCAATTTGACTAAGTACCAAATTATACTTTATAATTAAATCTACTTTTTTGATGGTTTATTACAATAATTGCGACTTTTCTAAGTTTCGTATACAAAATTTATTATCTCTGCATAATGCAGTTTGCTCTAAACTATAATTAATATTTGTAATATACACTTAGTTATAAGTAAATTTAATTGTTGGTCTATTGATTGCGAAACCAGGCTGGATCAAATATAAATCTAATTTATTACTCGCAAGGTAAACGGAGAAGAAGGCGATTTTAGAGCATTGTAAGTAGGATTGTTTGAAAAGGATTTCTCTCATAAATTACCTCACACTACCACTTCTTTAGTCAGCATTACGATGTCAGAGTAACAGGTACCCTCATTTATTGCGTAATGAATAATCAAGTTTGCAACAGCAAAAAGCGAGAAACCGTTCTAAATGTTCAGGAGATTTAAGACAAAGTTCATCAAAAACATCTTTAAAAGACTCAAGTGTATACATATTCAACTTTTGAAAAAACGAGAATCATTTGAAAATAAACGTCAACGTTTCCCGAAGACTAAAGAAAAATTAACAGTTGCTTAAATTGTCTTTGAGGTTGAAGTAAACTACGGCAATACTCAGGCAATCTGAAACGTTATTTTGTTTTAAAACACTACTATTTTGTTCCAATGCAAGCGACGACTTGAAATCGCTGTTTGTTTACTATTCAGAAACTCCACAAGCTTTCAAGAAATGTAAAGCAGGCTAATTGTGACGTGGAGGTCAAAAAATTCTTCTATGCAAAACTATTTGATTGAGATGAATCTGCAACTTCATGTCTTGCTTGTTATGGACAACGCTCCTGCTCATCCTCCAAGCCTACAGGATGATCTCCTTAAAGAATTTAAATTCATCAAGATTTAGTTTTTCCCTCCCAACACCACTCCCTTACTCCAGCCTATGGACCAGCAGGTTATTTCTAACTTTAAAAAGCTCTACACTAAAGTATTCTTCAAGAGTTGCTTTGAGATGACTGAAGGGACCAATTTCAGAGAGTTTTGGAAATATTACTTTTACATCGTTGGGTGGCTCAAGATGATCGAAAATTCGTTGCAAGGAGTTAACTAAAAAAATCCTCCCTTTTGCTTATAAGAAGCTTTTGGCGGAAGCATTGTCAAATGCGACTTTGAGCGATTTGATACAGTACCTGTAAAGTCTGCAGTCAATGAAACTGTGTCTTTGGCCGTGATCATGGGACTGGAGGTGGATAACAATGATATCGATGAAGCTTATGAAAGAGAAATTGTTTCGCTTAACGAATGTTTCTCGTTACGAGTAAACGAATTATGCTCACTAAGTGAGGTTACACTGTATTAGAAAGAGGAATTTTCTAATGACTTGAAAATTATCTACAATTTGCAAATATTTAGTTTGTTTATTAGTTTTAAATCGAATTAAAACGATTTGGTCTATTCTCCTCCCAAGAATTTCTATCAATTTCGGTAAAATATCTGTAGAGTTATTTAAACTCGTTTTATGCAACAGACAGGAGGGTCAGAGAAAATGACAGGTGTCATTTGAAGAGTGCAAAACCATATTAATGTGCTGTTTAAAATTCAAAAATATTGTGGAAGTATTATAACAACGGAGGTGTGAGTATCTTCTAACACATCTAGAAGGTGTTCCATTTATGATTCGTTTGAGGCACACGCTACTCTGTGATAGATACAAAAAAAAATTCAGTGGCATAATCTTGTTTCTTCTGCTAAACAATGCACAACAAAAGTTAGCAAGACAAGTATATGACACATTATTAAAACAGTTAAATGAAAGTTTTTATCCCATGGTGGATCTGCTAAATTAAGACGACCCTAAACTCTGCAGTAATATGGATAGTTACAAAACATAACACAAGAGGATGAAAAGTTCAGAGAAAAGGTTTCTTATGCGGACAAAGTCAGTTTGCGAGTCTTAACATTGCTGTTTCATTGGACTATTCTGTTTTAAAAGTATCGTTATTAGTTAGGTGCATCTAGATAATTGCGCACATTTATTATAGTTCGTATAGTTCGTATAAAACGATTTATTTATTGCCAATGTGTTGTTAGGATAATAGATAACATGTGGTCTTCCCCTTTCTTCTAAATTAACATGCCTTGATTTCTACCTATAGGAGACATTAGAGAGTGTGATATACTGTGAAGACTAGCTGAACATTAGGAAGAAATTGAAACAACACTTTATACAATGCTGCTTAAGCAGTAGTTTACTGTAATTAGAAGTATTTGAAGGTCAGAGACTGTAAGTCTTTTTTGTAATTACAGAAGCCAAACTCGACTAGTATTCATTTGTTTTCGGTATATATTAAGTATATATTAAAGCAGCTTTTTTTATTCTTGACATGTAAATTCAGAAGTTGTATTACAGGAAAAACCAAAAAATACAACCGGAAAGAAGCTATACTCAAATTCCCTTACTCTTGAAAATCATCGACAAAAATTAGTGAATGGTTTGGCAATAAACGACCCAAATTTTCGAAGTTGCCAAAAAGTACAACTAATCTGAACACCAGATAACTGCTGACAAGGCAACTCTCGGCAAGCGATCTAGTGACAAGATAAGTGATGAATTTGCCCTCCAATTGAAATAGAAGATCGATCAAGAGCCTGAGCAAAGCATGATTAACCTTTTAATTCGAAAATAACTACATCCAGGACAGGAAGAATAACAGTTGGATTTGTTAAGATGTTTTTGAAGTATCTATTGTCATGCATACGAAATTCGACGCTTTTGCGGCTTCTGTGCAGCGAAGAGAATGTCGCAGTACCTCACTTATTTGAAGATAGCCTGAAGATGATCGTAGTCAGGAGTTTAGAAACAATTGTCAAGTCCTGTATATAGGAGGTGGGTATTGAGTAGGAGAACACATATAAATAAGAAGAAAGTTATCTAATAAGTAACACATAAAAAATAAAATAAAAAAGAGACCATCATTGAATACATCGTAATGCAATAGTCATGAGATAATTGACCTTGAACTTAAATTGTTATTTATGTAAACGAAATATACATTAAAAACTGCTACAAATAAGTTTACTGTGTATGAATTTTAACAAATCTTTCATTTCCGACACCATTTTACCAAAAAGTAAAGCAAAATAAATACTGAAAACTTAGCAGGTTAAATAACTAGATCATGAATTTAAAAAGTCATTTTTTTAATTTAATACAATTATTTACAGAAATATATATGACTATAAAATTACGAACTTGAAATTCATCTTTTTAGATTATACATAAAAAATGCAAGATTAACAAAAATGAAATTAACAAGTTGTGTTAAGTAAACGGGATCCAACAAACTTTTCTCTTATAAAAGCAACACCAAAATTAGGGCTACAAACTGAGTTAAATTATTTAAACAAACAATAATAAGTTTTGCAATTTATTACAAGGAATGTATGCATGAAAAAGGCAAAATAATACCACAAATTTAATAAAAATTAATTACGTTTTTTTTTAAATATATCATATGGAATATTAAACATACAATAATAAATATTATACGAAAAGAAGTTGATATTTATTAAGTGTTTATTGTGTATCCGTCTTTTTACACAATGTACGTGTATGCGATAGTCTAATTCGTCCAAAACGCAATGTAGTATTTCTATGTTCAAGGATTGAGATCATTTAATGTTTTTATAATGGTAAACACTTTTTAAGATGTTCCTCAAAAACGAAATTACATTTGTTAGTTCGGTAGACCTGGACTGTGGAGAGAGTTCGGGTGAGTTTCAAAAGTAACCTACAAATGTCAACAACCAGTGCAAGCTGTGAGCTTGATATTCCGAAGCTAACTGTCTGTAAATTTTGCATTAGCCAATATTTTAAAACAATATTGTTTGTAGCTTTAGACACACGTAACCAGATGCTTATATCAAACAATTCAAATTTTGCAATTTAATGTAAGATGTTTAGTTTTCTAAATCTAACGTCTTATTATTTGGAAGGGATGGAGGTGTTAAGGACTATTTTTACCATTGGCTACAGTGCATCTTGGACAAATTGGACTATCGTATAAACGTGTGTAGTGTTACGTTCAGATAATATTTGTACCTTTCTTATAATATTTATTATTGTGCCTTTAATTCTTTATGAAATATATTTTTTTTACAACCGGATGAATTATATGTAATAACCCTGTGTATTTATTTAAAGTAAGGCTATTACCAAAATTTTGAAAAAGCATGTGTTGAAAACAAATCAAAATAGTTTAAGTTCCATATACTTCATATGTTTTCATGGGTTACTGTTTGCAGTTCTATTTTGATTAATTTAGTGTCGGTCAGATATTTCAGGTCAGCTACCCGGGCGGAGTATTGCAGTTAAAAGTTGAGGAAATAAAGCTTAGTTGTCTTGCACAGTCGTTACCGTGCGACCAGCTAGCAATTTGATTAGCCAAAGAGAGCACAAGAGCCTCGCCTTGTGACTAAGTGAATTTGGACACAAGCGTTGCAAAAACTCAGTGCAAAAACTGTTAGCGTTAGCCTAAACGACGTTAAGTCGTTTATAAAGTTTTATTCCCAGCTGCATAATTAGTCGACAGGAATCAAGTTTTTGTGTTAACAAATTTCGGCAGGCGACTTCGCCTTGGAGAGTTTTCCGGCGTCGAGCGCTCGAATCCCGCCTATTATTAACATGCGGGTGCATTTCAGTAGATTTCGTATTTATACCGAAACCTGCCAGTTTTATAATACTACAAAGGCTTTCAGATCCACGTGAAATTAACAACGTCGCTTTTGTGGCAGCACTAAAATGTTATCCAATGTCAGCGCCCAATAAAACAGCTGTAAGCGAATTTCAAAAATAATAGTGCTTTGTGCGAGCAATGTTGCCTTACAGCTATATTTATGCCCATTTATAAATTTTAATTTCAGCACAGCTACAGATGCAGGCGCCTCGGCTCGAGTGACGTTACGGCAAGGCGCCTTTACCTAGCGAGTCAACTCCACTTAGACAAGCCGGGCAAATAATAAGCCGTGACAGCCAAACGCAATGTCCAATCTGGAGCAAAAATTTAAATTCCGTTTCCCTCTAGTTAACATCGTTTGGCATTTCTTAACTTGGTAAAACGTAATACATATCACGGACTCTTGATTCTTGCTTCGGGTTGCTGCAGAAGCGAAGACGTTGCGAGGCCCGCTAAATTGAATTTAAACAAATTAAATGGGAAAAATTCTTGTTTTCCATTTTCTAAAATGCCTGTAGCTTGGTGATCACAAATTCCAGATTTCAAGGCATAATACGCACTTTATTCTCGAAATCGTTATAAATCTGCAGTAACTGCGTTTTAATGTATATCCAATATTGTTCTTATTTTCTATTAGTTAAGGCTTCTAACATTACGTTTAGTGGAATTATGGATCATTATTTTTCGGGCCAATTAATGCATACGTAAACAGCTATAATAGTTATAACTAAATTATTTTAAATTCATGTGACAAATTGAATAAAATAATGCCGAAGTAGAACACTTGAATGGCGAACTTGGGAGCTAGAACTGTAGTCACAAAGCAAAGCCTAAGAGATTCCTAATGAATTGATTGCAAGTTTTATATAACGCTTAAATTGTTTATAAAATAGGGCAGGATAAGACTAGAGCTCTATGACCAATAAGTTTAATAATTTTTGAACTATCAGCTCTAGAAAAACCGTTTGCATACAAGATAAGAATATTTACAGAAACGACATTGCATCTACTTGTTACCAAAGTGGAAAATTCTGCAGAAAACAAAGGTACTTTTAGCTGTCTTTTTGGATATTGAGGTAGCTTATGATCATAAATCTTTAGATAGTAAAGAACTCGACAAAACAAGCTGCAAGTGGATAAACTGTAAGCTTAAAGGAATACTAGTATATATATCTTTGATGGGTGAAACAATGACGGCTCGGGTTGCAAGAGGACGTCCGCAGGGAAAAATCGCGTCTCTTCTATTGTAAAACCTTGTAATGAACAAACTGTTAAAGACACTCTAAGATAACAAATGCAGATCACTGCAATATGCAGATTACTTGGTTATTTCAGCGAAAATTTAACAAGACAGTTAGAAAACGTATGCAAATGGTTATAAATCTACTTATAAACTGCAGAAAAACTTAATATAAGTTCTTCAAAATCTACCATTGTAAAATTTACAAGAAGAATAAACTTAGAAAAAATGGTATCTCTTAGATTTCAAAGTATATAAGTAAAGTTATTAGATAAGGTAAAATACCTTGGAAGAATTTTAGACTCTAAACTCACCTGGAATTAATTCAGTCAAAAAAAAGTGTAGACAATACTAGTGTTAGTCAGAGGAGCTCACAAAAGAACATAAAGTCTAAAACCGAAAGTGATCTATTGGATATACACTACGGTGATTAAATCCATAATAGTATAATCTATAATAGCAGCTTTGGTATGACGCACAAAGATGACGCAAAGAACTTTTATACCCGTATTAAATAAAATAGAAAGACTTGCTTATCTGAGAAAAACGGGTGCTATAAAAACACCAACAGCGGCAATCGAGGCACTGCTAGACCTACTTCCTTTTCATTTTTAAAATATGGGAGACCCAGAAATAGCTGAAAATTGGACATATGAGTAGAAGCATAATGGGTATAAGAACAGACACATTCAATATAAATTTAAAGAGTACTATTACGGATCAAAATAAATGTACGAACAACATAAATAGACGTGAAAAAATTATCTCATATATAGATGGCTCGAAGTCCGAGTCTGGAATGGAAGCAAGCATATACTGCAAAAGGGAAAATTACAGTTAAGCTTTTCACTAGGAAAATATATATTTGTCTTTCAAGTAGAGATATTTGCTATACTACAGTGTGCTAGACAGAATAATTTAGGGGCTTATCTAAATAATTCACAAACAGTCAGGTATCCCTGAAAGCGTTAAAATACCCGAAGGTAACATCGAGAAGAACTAGGATTCCTGGCAGACCACAACTGTGTTATGGATACTAGAGCAATGTGGAATTGCAGGTTGGGAGAAAACTGATGAGCTAGCTCAAAAAGGATGATCAACTTTATATATAGGCCCCAAAACGGCTTTGAGATTACCTACAGGTACAATACGAATCCAGATGAGAAATGGCTCAGAAAACCACATAAAAAATACTGGGATAAAAGACATGGAAGAACCTTTATAAAAGAATCGTCTTGTAAACGAACCGAAGCAATGTCAGTGCAAAGCAGAAATCAGTTACAAGACTCCTCACAGGGCATTGTATAATAAAGATCTAAGCTACAGGCAATGTGGCAGGAAACCAGAAAGAACCATCCACATGTTGTGCGAATGTCAGACGTAGTTCACAAGAGGCAAGTTATTGAAAGTCAATAATAAATCTAGAAGAATACAGAAACTGTCAAGTAACGGACTTGTACAAACTGCTACAGAAAACATGGGTTTCGAAGGCACCAACCTCCTCTTTCGGCGTCAAAAATCGTTGTCCCTGCAGTTTGTTCAAAACAAAAAGAAATAGTTAAGAACCAAATTAAAACTGTACGACTCATCAACTCGATGTTTTGAGTGTTCAAAAAGCTAGTTGCTTGCGTCGGTATGTGTGAGCTCATATTGCCATCGTGGAAAATGGTCCGGAGTTTTCATTATTTCTCTAAAGACTTCTGGTAAACAAATGGTTATGTAGTATTTAGAATTGGCCGTTTACGATTCTTTAAAACTACGGTTGCGACAAATATAGCTTTTAAAAAAAAAACGCGACCATTTGTCTTTTTTTGGGTTTGGCTCATCTTGGAAGCCTCATACAGTCTACTGATACTTACTTTCGTGCTTATACACATAACTCTGAGATTTTTCACCTGCCATGATGTTGTAAACGGTATTTGAAGCATTGCAATCGTATTCCTTAAACATTTCTTTCGACCAATTGACACGAGGCTGCTTTTGAACGATCGTTAACTTATGCGAGATTCAAGGCGCACGCAGCTTTTTGACGATTAAATATTCATGCATTATCAAATGTATGCTAGTCATACTAACGCCTAAGGATACCTAAATTTTACTACAAGTCACATGAAGACCTTGCTTTATCAATTCGCGCATCGATGTTCGCTGGTACCACAGCCGATTCTGGATGACCTTCTTTAAATTCATCAACGAATTAAACCACGATTAAATTCATTGGACTAACGATATGCAGTGGCTCTGTATAGGACTTTATCATTAAAAGTTGAGGTAAATTGATCGACGCACGATTGTTGAGATAATCCACGTCAAAAATCGTAAAATGTCATCGCACGAAAATATCCACAAATTAATTTCATTTTCTGAAGGAGGGGAAATGTTGAACTTAATGAAATCAAAACAAATAACGTCCGTATGACAAAACGTTCCGAGTACGTGTACCGTCAAAAATGTCAAACTGTATGATGCAAACGTTACAGCACACCTAGTACACGCAGAGTTGCCAGTTTGCCATAGATATTGAACAGCCCTAGTACCATATTCTAACAAATTTTAAATTGAAAACGCAAGATTAAAGAAAATAGTATCTGAGCATCTATTATTATATTTCTTGTCAACAAACGCATGAATAAAGTTGCTATGCTTGCATAAATAGCTCTCCAAAGATCAGATGGTAAAAGTCTTTAGTAAAAAATAATTTTACTTGACAAAATAATAAAAAACTTGAGCCTAACCAACACATTTTAAAATCTTATTAAACTACTGACATTTGATAACTAGCTTACATCCTAAGATACTTAAAAACTTGAAAAAAAAACTCATCACCGTCTAAGTTAATACATTGTCTATTCGCATTAGATGGGAATATTCTTGGAAAAGAAAAAACTACAAGTTCAATACATAAACATTAGTTTTCTAATAACTATGCTTTAACGCTTAGTCTACCAACGGAACAACACAAACACCAATGGCACAATAACGATTCTAGAACTCATTAGCTATTGTCTCACTGATTTCAAGGTCAACACGCAATGTTTAGTTTAAAGAACTGTCTATATATCACAAAACTGTCTTTGTTCTAAAGAAGAAAACACCTGTTTATCACTAGTTGTAAAACAAATTATGTTTATCTTATATTAGTTTGTATATATGAAAGTAGTTTATTTTTGAACTCTATACGTCATTATAAAACCAAATCAAGACTCAGTAAATTAATATATCAAGTAATTTTACCGGTTTTCTCTGGTGGGCTATTGTTGTTCCATTGGTTGTGATGAATAAGTTATGCATCTTCCAGTTGTATTGAAAACATGTTTTTTTTTATATTAAAGGTAACTTTTACCACTATTATTTTACATTATTTAGGCTTGTGAAACATACAATACAATAAAAATACCTGACGAGAACCTCAGCGGATCTTGAAAAAATTCAAGGTTTTTTTGACATTTTGTAGACAATTCATCGGATAGAGAATACAAAGCTTACAATTGTAATTAAAGTATAGATTAATTTTCTTCAGAAAGGTGAAACTTCTATTAAAACCGGTAATGAAGTTAGTTTAGACAAAAGCTCTAATTCTACTATACTATTTTCAAATAGTGCTCTCAGTATATGGTGACTATTTGCCCACCATATATATATATATATATATATATATATATATATATATATATATATATATATATATATATATATATATATATATATACCCTCAAAATTACTTATACATTTTCATATATAATATGATCACAATGATTAAATTCTGTTGCCCTTTACCAAATAATGCTTATATCTTAGGGTGTGTTTCTGTATGCTTTTAAAAATAAATACGAAAGAATAAAAGTAATTACGTTAAATAGTTGGTTTAAATGTCAAATTTTCCTGTATTTTCGTTAATACTACAGAACTTCAAACCAGCCAACTTTTTACCCAGAGGACTGTGAAACAACTTTTGCCAATTCGTTTAGCACAGCTTCTATTCTTAAACCAGATATACTTCACATTTTTAACTTTATTTTAGAGATCATTAACTTCTTTACTTACTAGTTGTCATCAGGATGACTTACATAATTGTTTTTCTTTATAGTTGACAAATTATATTTTAGTGGCTCCTTTTCATTTTAATAATGGATCTTTGGTTGAGGAATAAAGTACAGTTTTGAAAAACTTAAAAAAAACTCGTTACAGTTGTCATATATTTTACTTTATATGTTAACACTTCTCATTATTAATTGTGTTTTATTACAATGTTAACCAGAAAGTTTATAACCATAAAATATAACTTTATGTTTTATTGGTTTCTAACCTAAAAGTATGACTAAAAGAAAGTCGTTTCTAAAAAGAAGATCTGCAACATACATTTACAATAACATACTACCTTTTTCATAGCTCCCCACAAAACTACTTACTAGAAATATACTTATTTTATTTATTTATTTAAACTAGAAATCCTTATACCGTTAGGTGTCGGATTGTAACCCAGTTTACAGTGCTTATAATATAATATCTAATATAACTTATAAAACTTATTAAACTTAATTAACATTTCTTAATTAATTTATCCCAAGCCTTTCTGTCTCTTGTCAGGTTCCTTACTTCTCTCCATTGTATGTTCCTATTTTCCGCTGCTAATTTTACCTGTTCCTCCCACTTCCTTCTCGGTCTACCTACTGCGTTCTTCCCCTCTGTCATTGCTTCGTATACTCTCTTCGCTATCCTATTATCATCCATTCGGAGCAGATGTCCCATCCAACCTAATTGCCTCTCTTCTACCAGTGTCAATATAGGTTTCACTTTCAATTGTTCCGTTATATTTTCATTTCTCACTCTGTCCAGTCTTGCTATTCCTTTAATTTTCCTCAAATATCTCATCTCCATTGCTCTAATTTTACTCTCGTTTCTTCTGTTGATCGTCCAGGATTCGTTGCCATAGATTAACGAAGGTCTTACTACTTTTTCGTATACTTCCGATTTTATTTGTTCCGGAATTTCTTTTTTCCTGAGGAACGTGTTTTTCAGTGTGTTAAATATTTTCCCCACCTTACCTAATTTTTCCATTATTTCATTATCCATTTCTCCCTTGTTATCTATTATTGTACCTAAATATTTGAAATTTGTTACGTGTTCTAGTGTTTGTCCTTCTATATTGATATTGTGTTGAATGTCTGTCTTGGCAATAATCATAGTTTTAGCTTTTCTATATTTATTTCCATGTTCATTTTTCTGAGCTCGCGATGCTAGATATTGACATTTTCCTAAAGTTTTTCCGCTGATTCTGTTAGTAGCACCATATCATCAACAAATAGTAATTCCTGTATTGTTATTCTTTTTAATCTCCAACTTCCCACTTCCATATTATAGCATTCCTTTTTACAGATCTTCACTACATCGTCCATGAGTACTGAGAATAGGAGTGGACTAATCACACATCCCTGTTTCAGTCCTATTTTTGTTTCGAATTGTTCTGACTCGTTGTTGTGTGTCCTTACTTTATTTCTATTGTCTTTGTATAGTGTTTTGATAACATCTATAATGTCTTTACTTATTCCTCTTCTTTCTAGACTTTCCCAAACATCCTTTCTCTTTACCCTGTCGAAGGCTTTTTTTAGGTCAATAAAGCAAATGTGAATTTCCTTCTTTTTCCTTATCATTTTTCCCCTAATTGTCTGATTGTAAAAATTAAGTCATGTGTGCTTCTACCTCTACGGAACCCATGTTGTGACTCCTCCAGCTAGTTTTCAATTTCTTCTCTCAGACGCTTCTCTAAAATTCTACTTAATACTTTTCCGGGTATACTCGTTAGTGTAATACCCCTATAATTTGAACATTCTTTTATGTCTCCTTTTTTGTATAGGGGTAGTATTATTTCATTTATTAACTCGTGGAATTCCTCTACAGCTATCTCTCCCATATATCTCAACATCTCAGATGTGATTTCATCTTCCCCTGGTGCTTTCCCTAGTTTGAGTTTCCTGACTGCTTCCATGATTTCTTCTTTTGAGATTCTTTGTATCTTCTGTGTATACCCGTGTCCTGCCGTTATTTCCTCTATCTCTTGTTCTACATTATTTCCTTTTTCTGTTAATTCTTCAAAGTATTCCTTCCATCTTTGCATTATTTCCTTCTCTTCAATTATCACTTTTCCGTTTTTGTCTTTTATATTTTTTAGTTTGGGTGGTTTCTTTTGTTTTAAATGCTTTAATGTATTATAGAATAGTTTTTGGTTCTCTAAATAGTTTTCTTTCATCCTGGTTCCGAACTCTTCCCATGCCTTTTTCTTCGTTTCTTTTATACTTTTCTTTGCTTTGGTTCTTGCTTTCTTGTATATGTTATAGTCTTCTTCCGATCCAGTTATTATATACTTTTTCAATTTTCCTTCTTTTCTTAGACTTTTTGTTGTATCTCGGTTGACCACCATCTACTTCCCTTCCTGTATGTATTCACAATTTTCTTTACTCCACAGCTAGTTCTTGCTGCTTCTAGAATATTTTCTTTAAAATGTCTCCATTTCCTTTCTATATCTTTACTCTCAATTCTATTTTGGGAAATTTTCTTATGAAGAATTTTATAAACACTTCTAGGAATGGGATCTAATCATCTAACATAAATCTGGAAAACTGATGAACTTGCATCTTGATAAAATAAATGAGATCATGGCATATTCTTCAGTTAAATGTAATTGCTTATATAATTATCGTTTCTACATAATGGTCCTCTTTGGTTAATGCGGCATCTAAGTACGATGTTTGTAAATATAGGTACAATAAAGCAATGAGATTTTAAGAAAAAGATATTTTGTTTTCCTATGATCTCAGTTTAGCGCATGATTAGACGTTCTCTTATTTAGAACTACTGACACATTTCTAGATAAGATCTTTTTTCTATTAACATGACAATTGAAGCCGAATTCAGAAGCAGTACCCAAACTATTATTCTCACCTCATACTTGACTTACCTTTAACTAATGTTAGTAGTAGTTTGATTCTCACTCAATTTTCAAATTCAAGAACGCAACGTAATGAGTTATTAATTTAATGTACCATTACTAATTATTATAGAATATAAACAGATATTGCGTGACGTCATGAATAACGCATGGATTCCAGGTAATGGAATAAACCAATTTTATGATAGGTATCGTTGCAATTATTATTTCTATAACTACCACTGACGTACATTCCTAAAGCAAAACTTAATTTTATAAAATTTGAAATAGTAGGCGATCGTTTAGAAGTTAGTTAGTTTATATCAAAAGAGGTAAACAGACTTATAGTTTCTTATTAAAGAATATTGAATTAAAATATTAGAATTTTTTACATCATACTACATTACATAATTTCTTATTGTTAATAAAAAAAATATGTGGTAAGAAAAGACATGATAAAAATTAATAATAATGCCTAGAATACAAAATATTTTTTAAATTTCACTAATTAAAGATGAGTTACTTTCGTCTCTGAATACCAATTTAAGCAAAATCTGGCAAACTAGTATAGATTGAGAAAGACCGTAATGGTGTTTATTAATGCGGTCCTTAGACTTGTAATTACAATAGGCACCTGACAGCGTGAAAATAGTGAGGAAGTCCTAGAAAATAGCCTTCACAGAATATCACGTTGTTTAAAAAAATCTTTTGAAATAGTAAGAGTAACAATGTTGCTCGGTATCTCAACTCAAGGATTTTCCCATATCACTTAGAAATAACAAGTCTCAGGCTTAATGATTGCAAATGACTTGGTTCTATAAGCAGAAGTCAAAATCAGCACCAAACAATTCAGTAAATTGGAAATGGAGTTATGATGAGAAAAATTACATTCTCTTTTATTTGTCGTCAAGACTCTTAGCCTGTTTTGTAAAAAAATTAGTTATTTAAAACTTCTCTTTAGCCCTTACACTTCTAGTCAAGGAAATGGTGACTCTAAAGTTGGCCTATTTTCTGTTTCACAGACTGAGCTCAGCAATACCAAGAGAAAACGAAGCCACAGTTATGGAAAAGGTTCTCTGTACAAAGAAGTTTAATGAGGTCATTTATATATAAAAATTCTTTTTTGTTTGATATTATGGTCGTTAATTATAAAGTATATTATATATTAAATTATTACAAACTGTAGAATGTGGAAAAGTTACAATAAAATTAAAAACCAAAAACATCTAGCGTAAATATTATTATCATAACCAAAACTTTACTTTGATTTTGGTTGCACCAAAATTTTCGCAAATTAATGCTAATGATTTGCCAAATAATGTACATGGATGAAACAAAGATGAGCCGGAGGTTACTGCACAAGCTATGTGGAATCTTAGAAATTACTTCACCTTCTAAGTGATACAGCATGCATTACTTAGCTTATACACGCTTTAAATCAAAACAAACTCGGAAAAATATTAATGTTCTATTGTACAGAAATACACAACACGTTTCGTAGATTATATATTTTATAAACGCCACTGTTGCTTTATGTAGAAAAATATATTAGTTAAGGTCGCTTCAAATACTTGTTAAACGTGCTAAGTTTGTATAGCAACTACTACATTTTAAAAACTATGAAATTAGTTATTTGTACTTATAAAATTAAAAATTTATGCAGGCAAAATAAGAAGTGAACTTTTAAATTTGATACTGAACTAAATGAGTGCATCATTTTTAACAGCAATTAAATGCCACATTTCCTAGTCTTTTTAAGATACTGATTTTTGTTATAGTTTTAGGTAGTATGTATAAATAAGCTATATATTTCAGAATGATTTACAGCAAATATATTGCATTGTAACTTGTATATTATGTTAAGTTTACCATAATTGGAAAAAGATTGAAGTTTAAGAACCATATGTTCATCACTATCCCAGACTTGGTTATATCGTTACTTTAAAGTGAAGTCTGGAGAAAGCAATCACGTCTAAAAATAGAAATAAAAGTGTTTTCAGCCATTTAGATTTGGCACGAATAACTTGGATGGTATAAGAATAAGTTGTCGCCAACGGAAGATACTTTATCAATAAATTAGCAAATTTACAAGAAATTGGTCAACGAATTGGTTGCCAAAGTAATATGACACTAGTAAATTGAAAATTGCAGAAAACGGATTATGGGAAAATATGCATGACAACTAACCGAAAAGATTGTGAACTTCAAAAACTTGAAATTACAACCCCTAGTGCGACTTGAACATTCTAGCGCAACAACGGTAGACCATTACACTGTACCGAGTTTCTATCTCTTCTGTACGATGTCGATTAGTTGCAATAGGTCTAACATTATTACGTATTTTCTTATCACTGCAGCCAACCTTCCTGAACCGGCAACGTAGGTTACAATAGATCTGTAAACACACAAGTGGTGGAAATTGAATTTTTGAAAGATGTTCTTCTGAAGATGTCTGCCACAGTTGTGAACGAAACGTCAAGAGTTTCTGAACTCCGCCCACGGCCTTATAACCCGAGAACCAACCACACGATGTACCATAACACCGGCCGTGAAAGCCTTCGCATCTATTTCAAACATTCTGTTAATGCTACCAGCATTAATCTAGGAAAAATTAAAAGTTACTGCAAATGAACGTAAGAAATACGTATAGTTGAACCGATTTCAACTTTACGTATTTCGTACGTTTGAACGTAAAACATAAAAATTATGGGAATGCATTATGGACGAGAACATAACATTTGCATTGATTCAACTTTACGTATTACTTTTTCCTGATTGGCGCCGCATGCTTATGTCTATTATAAATGGAAACTAAGTTAAATTTTTCCACGTTTCCGATTCATGAAAAAGCCGATCCTGTTAAAAAATTATATGTTCCTACCTTGTAAAAATTTAAGTAAAAGTGGGTGAAAAATTGTCAGCCTAGGATGCCAAAATTACCTTTTGGCGGGCAACTCCTCGTTGGCTTTTAGAGGAATAAATTATTATGTGTAGGAAACATGGAATTTTGTCCAATTATAAAATACATTTTTTATATATTTTAAACCCCCTTATTCTAAATGTGGGCCTTCCAGCGCAGTCTCGTTTCGAATGTCAAGCTCAGATATTTATCCGTGTTAGCATATAGGATATAGGCATCGTCAATTCTAACGGTTAAATGTTGATTGGTCAGGTTCATGAGAACAGATTTATTTTTATTCAACTTGATCCGCCATTTTTTAGTTTAGGTGCTGATATGATTAATAAATGTTTGAAGTTTTCTGATGACTTTTTTATGATCATTTCCAACTGCAAGAATTGTGGGATCAGCAAATGCGGCGATAGTTCCAGTTCAGAGTAAGGATTTTCTTATCTGATTCTAAAGTATCTTTCTGGCTGGTAAGATTTTAAAATTTGTGAATATTATCGGGGTAAAAATATGTCTAACTTGTGGAACAAACTTTTATACCATACTTTATCAAAAGCCTGGGCCACATCTAGGAAGATAGTAGAGCACCTTTTCTTCCCTTTCAATAATTTTTTAATATTTGTGATTCTGAGAACTTGGTCAATAGTTAAATGACTTTATCGGAATCTAAATTGGTATTTTTTAGAGAGTTTAAAATTAAACATCTTAAGAGCATGCCTCAGTTAGAATGAGGCGTTGATAAGATTGGTAAATTTCACGATGGCCTTTCTTGGAAGTTGCTTCAAACGTCACTGATATTAAAATCGAAACTCAGAGCTTTTTCCAATTAATGTTAATTTTGATTTTGCCAAAGACTTCTTTGGTGAAACTACTCTAATAACTGTATCTTTCTGTGTCAGTTTTGCCTAGTCGTAATGATCATTTTCTTCATTTGGTTGTAAAGTAATTTTCAAGTGCTCTGTAAATCTATAAGTTTTTTGCTGATTATTATGTGCCCAAGTACTATTTATTTTTTAATTGGTAGATTATAGAAAATAGGAGCTTTTAGATTTTTAGTGGTTGTCCAAAGGGAATAATCCGTTCCATTATCATTGGTCAGTTCACCTAAGAAATTATGCATAATTTCATTTTTAATACGTAGGATCT
Organism: Sinelater perroti; assembly: GCA_036346155.1. Taxonomy (NCBI): domain Eukaryota; kingdom Metazoa; phylum Arthropoda; class Insecta; order Coleoptera; family Elateridae; genus Sinelater; species Sinelater perroti. The sequence goes on along the minus strand of JARFIY010000013.1, from coordinate 5,478,062 downwards.
TCCGCTTTAACTGTTGAGTGGCATTATTCGGAGCAGTTTTATCCACATGGGCTCTAGCTTGATGTTACTTTTGTCTTAGCTTTCTCTTTTTTATAACGAGGCCCATAATCTTTTTTGGGTCATTATTTTCCTTTAGCTTTTCTTTAATTTCTGAAGTATTGTCCCAGGCTACTTATTGAATGATTATAGTAAACACTTTTGTTTTTTCATTAAGATGTTTCTCATTTTTAAGTGAACGAGAAAAATAGAATCTTCAAGATTTATTTTGAAACTATTCCAATCTATCGGTTTACAAGCCTCGTCGAATTTTGAGTAAATAATATAGTGAAACGATCTGAATTCATATCACATGCCTTTTCAACGAATAAGTAATTAGACGATACAATATTAGGAATTTTGTCTTAATCAGTCAGCCAATAAGTATGCTTTTCAGTCGATAATGTATCACGGTTAAGCTGATAGAAGATAGAACCTTTGTCTGTTGTTAGCCTTGATTCCAAATGGGCGTATTTTGCATTAAAATCACCCCCAATGATTTCTATATCTTTGACTTTCGAGAAAATCTAAGTATTGATTTTTCTTTGTAGCATGTAGAGGTGGACAATGTAATGCTGTGATAACAACTATGCCGGTTTTTGTTTTAACATTAACAATTGTGGTCTGTATTTGTTTTATTTAATATTCCATTTTTTGATGGTGTATAATAGATTCTCTTATTATTGTTATTACACTACCGCTTCTTGCAGTGTTATATGAGTAAATAATGTGGTAGACCCTATAACCCTTAAATTTGATGTGTGAATCTTTGGTGAAGTGTTTCAGCAATGAAACACACAACAATTTTTTATGTCCAAGACTGCTTGTAGTTCGTAATGATGTTGAAGCAGTTCACTAACATTTTATTCCATTATTCTTATATTATTAGACATTTTTAGGATTAGGGTCGTTCCTCTAGCGCGGTATTCCAGCTTGAAGATACGATCGCATATTTTGCTTACTTTTCTTAATACTAATTAAAACGTAGATTTAATTGGCAATTTTTGTTGACTTGATATCTTCTTGGTCTGTTTCCAAATGCGTTTTGGCTGTAACTCCTTGGTTTAGAAGCATTATCTTATTTCTACGGAATTGAGTCTGTTTTCTGTTGGTTATTTCTGGCTAGCTACTTGGATAAACTGGTTTTTCATTTGCTACCTTTTGCTACCATACTTCCACGGTAGTTGGCAAGACGTCCTTCCCTACAATGTAGACATTTTGGGGAGTTTCTGTTTCTTTCTTGTACTATGCAGTAATGTGTTTACCCGTGCATTTTACACATCTAAATACTTTTGTGCAATATTTCTATGTATATCCATACGTTTGATATCGCTTACATTGTGGCACTAATATTTTTTTCTAAGGGGTTGAATTTCCATCCGATTGCCCATATCTTTTATTATAAAATTTTTGTTACTATCTTTATCATATCTAAATGACAATAGGAACATGTTTAGTGGTTGTTTTGTTTTGTATTTCAGTTTTCTTTTAACTTCAAGTATTTTGTATCCTTTATTTTGGAATTCAATAACGATTTTATCTGGATTACATGAGTGATAAAGCGTAGTAGCCATTGGCAGATTTATTTTGTTTTCGAAAGAGTACCATGAGTATTATTTATCGAGCAGGGCTTTTTTGGGAATTTAACAGCACTCTTAATCTGAGAAGTTAATTTTGATGCTCTTGTTGTTTATTATCTTAATTTGAAAACCATTAATCAGGTTTCTTATGAGTTCATGAATTTGATTAATTCCGTACACACTTATAGGTGGCGGTTGTGGGATTTTTTTGGTTGTATAATTTTAACTTTTGAGAAGTTTTGCTTGTCTTCTAGAAAAGTGAAGTATTCATTAACCTCTCTTTATTCTTTACACTTACCCACTCAGTTTTTTTGGTTAGTTCTTCTTCGTACGTGAAGTATTCCCTTAGTTTTTCCTCTTTCTGAGGCGTAGAAAAATATTGAGTCAAACTTTTCTCTAGGTCTGTATATTTAGTGTGTAAATTAGCATTGATCTTCTACATTTTTTTTAATTGGGCTTAAAGAACATTTACTCTATTGATTATACTAACTTTTTCTTTTTCCGATTTTTGCCAAATTCCAAAAAGTACTTGTTCATTTTGCGACCATATATTGTTTTCTTGGAAAAATCCGTTGCTTTATTATATTAATTATTAATTAATATGGTGTTTGATAAAACGTACTACATTCTATGCGATAGCTTAACGATCGTAAACCCAGCCGCTGGATATCACTCGCGTTGGATGATAGTCGACTACCACTTACTAACGAGAGAAATCTAATACGATGTGTACTCTTTGTAAATCAAACGAATACTACAAATTACATATAGAACGAGAAGGGTAGCTGTTTTTAACTAGTAATGTTTATAGCTTTCTTAAATAATGATAATGAAGTAAATTGGAGGCTTTTCTCAAATTTGGCGCATACATTCCTTAAATAAATAACTAAGCCGAATCTAAGAATGGAGGAAATTGGATGCGGTAGGAAGATAACTGACTAAATTCACATCAAATCACTACATTACAAAATCTACTTACTGAGGGCTTTGTTTTAAGGTTCTTTTTTTATTACGATTGTTTTGTAAGTAAAACTGTTGCAATAGTCACCATTCGGATATGGAACAGGTTGTTGTAATTTTTAATTCGATTTCAGGGAACAACATAAGATTATTATTTATTTACTATTCTGCGCTTACTGGCACTGGGGCTGCATCGACGCCATAGACACCCGTAGGTTAAACTGAACTCGAATCTGCGCATCTTATGACCCAGAATTCAAATCCCCAGGTCATTAGCTACAGTTGGCTGTAACATTCTGAATTCTTCAGGATACTGAAATGTTAAAAAACAAATAGAAAATTTATTAATATTTGCTGTAGAAATGTGTGATATTAAGAGATAAGCAAGAAGCAAAAATGCTATATTTTATAGAGATGTTTTGAAATTAACTGAAGAATCAAGAAAGAATTTAAAGTTGTGAATTTGGTGAACGTGAAACATATTTAATATAAATTGGTAATTGTTTGCATTTAAGAACGTGACAAATAAAAAGAGATGGAGAGAGAGAATATGTAAAAAATAAGTAAAAGAATAAAAAATTGAAATATAGCAAAATTTTAAAAAGACATTGTTCATATAACGAACACATCAGAACATAGTTTAAGTCCACTAACGATAATAACATAGTTAATGGATTTTTTAAGAATAACGTTATTATTCCTCAAATTACAAGTGCGTTAAAGACTCGATTTTAATAAAAGAATCATGTTAATGGCTGTCAAGTTGTAAAACAAATTTCGTAACACAAAACAATTGATTTTTATGCATTTTGTGTGTTTATGGAGTGGTGACAATACATATTCTTGACATAATTGAACTTGAAAATCTGATCCGCTACTTTTGGAAATGGGAATTGTCACAGAAATACTCCAAACGAGATTTGCGATGGCAAAAAACAAAGCGACTTTAATAAACCAAAAAAGAGCTCTTCAAGATCACATGCCTGGTCATCGGATCACAAAAATCTTAAACAAAATTACTAAATTAAAGAAAATTGAGGTTTTTCTGTACCTAAACCCGTTCTTACATCTTTTGAATACGTACCTCTGTCTATGGCTTACCTTTCGTGTGGTTACCATTAGAAGTTATTTGATTCAGTTGAAGTAGCATGTCAAAAATTCTCTATTTTAATCTCGGAAGATTAATACATGTATATAACCATTTTTGTGATCTTCTATAAAATAGCCAATATTTTGTTAATTCCTGTCCATTTATTATCCTCCTTTTCCTATCCATATTTATTTTGTTTTAAATCAAAGACTATTTAATAAAATAAACTATTTGATATTTGTTTACTTTCTGCCTACATATCTATGCTGTCTTTCTAAATGTTTTTTCAATATCTGTTATCTCTTTTTTTTTGATAATAATAATGTCGAACAATACGATATATCAAAAGACGGATCGTGAAAGCATCGCATTTCTTTGAAAGTGGTGCAGAAAGACAATAGAACGACTAACAAAATGTTGCATGACACCAAAAATGCAGTTGGTATCAAGAATTTCTCCATATGACATAAACAGTCCTTTGAGACCAATTCGCTGTTTTTAATTAGAATTGTTCTCTCTCAGTTGGGATTGATTTATATTTTATACTTTCTTAATACTTTGACACTGTTAAACACATCTGACGTAATGATAAATCTCGTTTAATGTTCTATCACCACAATAACATTCATGTACAATCTGTATTACAAGAAACTGACCAAAGTAATTTGGAAAGAAACCACCGAAGCGCCATCTATGTTAATGTTAATCTATGTTAATTCGTTTGAATCTTTATTTCGTGCCATTTTACACAATAGCTAGTTTGGCGACAAAAGTGTGTTGCCAATGTCAGTAAATTCGTTTTCTTTATAAATAGTGCAAAATTTCATCATGCGAAGGGACCGAAACTAACGTATAAATTGGCTGCAAAATATTAACGGATTTCGGAAGTATTTATTAATAAGTGGGCAAATCGATATTTTAAGATTGGAAATGTAGACGATCTGCCAGAGAGGAAAATAGACTGCGTGACAACAACGAAGAAGGATAAAGTGATATTGTGCCTCTTTAAAACCTTTCGCTGCGCTGTGACCAAATAAAACTCTGCAAGAAATAAATACGATATGAAGTTGCCTGTATGAAGAAAACGTTTTTTTTTCAATAAACTTTGAAGAAAGTCTTATTATCAGAAAGCACATGGAAAAGCGAATGGCGTGGACAAAGAAAAATTTTGATCAAAATCGGGATAATCTTATCTTCACAGACAAGTCCTCTTTTTGGTCACGATCTTTTTTATCAAAGGTGACTAGAAATAGGATTCTTTAGAGTATTATAAAACACCCTATAAATGTGAATATTTAAGAATCCTTCTGTAAACTGGGTTTTGGTTGCCTCTTTCTGTTTACGGAAAATTTAAACGCCGAGAAAATGTACTATCTATACCATATAATATAAAACAAGTTGGATATTACAAGAAGCCAATACCTTAAATATCGCAGTAAATTATAAAGCACATGGAAGCAACAAAATAATGTTGGCAGATTTCAATTCCATTGAAAATGTGTGATCTTATAGAAAAATAAAGTTCAAAGAAAGGCTAGGTACATGGTACAGCTGGAATTTTAAATTTAGAGATGGCGATCTTTGCTAAATGATTATGCGGAAAACCTTGCCAAAAGCTTCGAAAGAAGGTGTGAAGCTATAACCAAATATTAGGTAATTGCGCAGTATCTCATTGAACAAACTGTATGTTAACAATCAGATATACAATTAAAATATTACCATACGAGACCAAGACACAGCATCTCTATGCAGAACTATGATATGGGCAGACATCTGTTCCCATGAGGGGATAGCGGATGGGGGAATGTTTTCCAAGCATGGAATCAAAACTAACATAAAACAGGGCATCAGTTTTGTTCATTACTTATTAGAAGCTATCGTAGAATAAGTAGTCTAAAGGTTGGATATCAAACATCAGGAATCAAATGGTAATTCTTATAACTGTACTGCGGTGCAAAAAGCAAGGAAAAACTACTGCACTATAATCTCAAAAAAAAAATTATAAATAAATAGCCAAAACAAAACTACTTCGAGTGTCCGATGTTCCTTGAATGGGATATACGTGCGAAAAATCTCCGGATGGGAACTTAAAATAAATTTAAACAGCATTGACACATGGAATGCAAACACATTACATAAAAGTGAACAGTAATATTCAAAATGCAAACACTCTAAGTCAAAGTACTCAGTCTCAGTGGAGTCAGATGCACCGAACGCTAGATAACCTACCCACGAGGACTTCATTATGTATTACTCAGGATGTCATAAAGACGGCAAACGACTCAAAATAAAAAGAAATGCGGCAGTATACGAAAAATTTTTTCCAGTTATTGCATGATACTGATACAACTCAGTGCCTATCCGTTAAACATAAATTTAATCTAAATTTATGCTCCCACATACAGCAACATTAATACTGAAGAACTATATTTAGAGATAGAAATGTTAGATAAGAAATTGAAGAATCACAAAATCAACATAATTATGAGCGATTTTAATGCCAAGATTGGAAAACGTAAAATTAAAGATATAGTGGGAAATTTTCGGTTTGGGTTTAAAGAACAGGAGAGCAGACATATTGATGCAATACTGTAAAAAAAAAATTAGTTATTCAAAATATATTTTATGATTTACCTGCGAGAGGGTATACACGTGGAAATCACCTAAGGTACCATAAGAAAAAGGAAATTAATGTTATATTAATAAACAAATTATTTGCCATATCAGTTATGAGCATACAAATATGTTCAAGTCCTGATGAAGGTTTTAATAATTTATTACTGACTAACACAAAAATTATGAGAATAAAAAAAACAATCTGGGATAAAAAGAATGAACTTAAAAAGACTTCAGGGTGGAAGCTGCAAAAAAGATATTGACAATATCTAGAAAGATGAAAAAGCAGTTGCCAATAAAGATCAACTTGCGAAAATGTCTTGGGCGATACAATGAATTACCTTACTTATAAATGAAAAACGAAAATATAAAAATAAAAATAAGAAAACCAATGAGCACTGAATGGAAGAAAATTGTTGGGAAATAGAATAACTAAACGGCAAACACGCTAATCACAGGCAATATAAAAAACATGCAAAGAGAAATTCAACTGTCCGAAGAGCATAAGAAGAAAACCTGGGAGAAATATATCATTTTTTTGTAAAAAACTGAAAGGAAACTAAAGAAAGTAGCGAGAACTTAAAGATATTAAAATTAAATACTAAATATGCATTCAAAAAAACAAAAAACAACAAGGCGCCAGACCCCGAGCAGCTATTGATCGACCTAATTAAACTACTAGTTAATGGAAACATACAATGCCTAAATAAATTATTTAACCAAATATACAAGGAAAGCAAGTTTGGGAAAATAGCTTAAATCAGTGTTCGTACCTATATCTAAACAATAACCTCAAGAGTTGTGATAAATAGGGTGTTAAAAAACATTAATTTAGAACAAAGTTGTCGAAATTTAAAAACATGTACTACAATTAAACGGCGAGAATACGAATAGACGACACTAGAGCCGCTGCAATTGTAATATAAAGAAATGTCAAACAAAGTTGTGTGCTGTTTAATTGTAAATAATATTTCACAGAGCACTCTGAAGAACAACGAGGGATGTGAACTTCGGTACTAATCAACATTAGGTTTGCGGATGTTACGACAATCATGGCGGAAAGCATTGAGCAATGCAGAATGAAGAAATAAGAACTAGAATATCTTCTTCTTAAGTGCCATCTCCTCTTAGAAGATTGGCTATCATTATGGCTGTTTGTATTCTCGACCTTGCTGTTCTGAACAATTCAATAGAACTGCAATTGTACCATTGTCTCAGGTTACTCAACCAGGAGATGCGTCTTCTTCCTCTGTTCCTCTTACCCTGTATCTTCCCTTGCATGATATTTTGTAGGATTTCATATCTTTCTCCCCGCATCACATGCCCCAGATACTGTAATTTCCGTATCTTAACTGTATTCAATACTTCTTTTTCCTTCCCCATTCTTCTGAGTACCTCACCATTCGTCACTCTGTCCACCCAGCTGATTTTCAACATCCTTCGATAGGTCCACATCTCGAATGCTTCCAGTCGATCACTGATGTTTTTCTTCATCGTCCAAGCCTCCATTCCATAAAATGCTACTGAAAACACGTAGCATCTCAACATTCTGATTCTTAGCTGTAGACAGTCTCTGTTGCATAGTATATTTCTCATTTTATTAAATATGGTCCTGGCCTGGCCAATTCTTGCTCTAATTTCCTCTGTGTATTCATTGTTCTCGTTGACAATAGTTCCCAGTTATTTGTATTTTTGTACCTTCTCCACTTGTTCTCCTCTAATCCATATATTTTCTTGTCGTTGTTGTGATTTTGTGATTGTCATAAATTTAGTCTTTTTGATATTTAGTGACAGACCCTTTTCTTCGCTACTTTCGACTACTAGATCTAATATCCTTTGTAAATCTTCTAATGACTCTGCCTTGAATATAGTGTCATCTGCATATCTAATATTGTTTATATATTTCCCGTTAACTTTAATCCCAATTGATACTTCTTCCAGTGCGTTCTTGATTATTTCCTCAGAATATACGTTGAAGAGTAAAGGCGAAAGCACACATCCCTGCCTTACTCCTCTTTGTATCTGTACTTCTTCAGTTAACTCATTTTCCACTTTTACATTAGCAATCTGGTTGAAATATAAATGAGTTATTATTCTAATATCTTTCATATCTATATTTTTATCTTTAAGTAGCCGAATGAGGTAGTTATGGCGGACTTTGTCAAATGCTTTGTTGTAATCGAGGAAGCAGACATATATTGGTTGATTGATATCCATACATCTCTGAGTTAACACATTCACTGCGAACAGGGCTTCTCTTGTGCCCATTGCTTTCCTGAAGCCAAATTGGGTTTCACTAAAGTCTTGTTCTAGCTTTCTGAAAATTCTTTTATGCAATATTTTCAGAAATATTTTAAGAGTGTGACTTATTAAACTAATTGTCCTATGATCATTACATTCTCTTGCGTTGGCTTTTTTGGGTAAAGCGATGAATGTCGATCTGAGCCATTCTGTAGGGATTATTCCTGTATTATATACTGTATTATATAAATCCACCAATACGCCTATTTGTTCTTCCGTGATTAATTTTGCATTTTGCCAACTTTATTGCATGTATTACTTCTTCTTCTGTTATATATGGTCCACTGTCTCGTTTTGTATTTTCTTCTATTGTTTCTTGTTGTCTTTCCTCTTCGAATAATTCCTGGATATACTCTTTTCATCTTTCTAATTTACCTTTGATGTCGGGTATTATTTTACCATTTCTGTCCAAGAGGATATTATTTCTATTTGATTTTCTTATTTCCGCCATTTCCTTTATTTTCTTGTTGCAACTAGAATATAAATATGTCTAAATCTCCACAATGCTTATCAATAAGGTTACTACTCTTGGAACACTACATATGGTCTCTGCAATTGTACGAAGTAGAAACTTGGACGATAAAAGCACAGACAATATAAAAATAGTTGTTTGAAATATGGTTTCATAGGCGAATACTGAAAATTATTTGAATTGCTCGAATTCCAAACGAAAAAGGTGTAAGACGTATTGGATGTTGCTGGAAACGCATGAACACCCTTGAAATAAGAAAACCGTGTATTTAGAACAAGTTCTTCTAAATGACAAACACTTATTGTTGCAAAACATCGTGGAAAGACGAATTGAAGAAAAGTGTTAGCAGAAGAGGGAAGTTTCGACTATGAAATACCAGAAATTGTAATAATCTAACAGTCGAACAGACATTCCACGTGACAAGAGATAAAAAAGAAAAGAAGTGATCCCCAATCTGCAATAGAAGCTGGCATCAAAAAAGAAAGCATCGGTTGTGAAAAGATGTCTTATATTAGCCAGAATTTATTTAATTTTAATATAACAACTGAAACAACGCTTTGTTAATGCATGAAAATTTTGAATAAAAAAGTTTTTCAAATAGATGGTATGCAATGTTCAGATTTGTACATTCATTAAAGTTTATCCATAAATTTGGTAATTAACTTTCATATTTAATTATTTTTCAATGTTTTCAGTAGATCTGTTCGCAGCATTTTCGTTTATTATAAGTATATTGTTAGCAGTAACAAATAATAAAGTAAATAAGCTTCTTGTAAATGTCGGGTGATAATATATTTGTATTTAAAAAGAAAATACAGTAAAATAATTAAAAATTTATGTGCAACCTATGCATTCGTGTTGTTACGCGATCAAGAATTTATAAAACTGCCTTTACTCCGGCTTAGACTAGCGATAAATGATTCAAAACAAGGGACGTAACATATAGGCATGCGTTGGTCCTTTTATTTGGCTTCCTTGTTCCAACCGCTTTAACTCCGCGTAGCACGCCTTTAAAGTTAATTAACTGCCTTTTATTTATATGCGTTAAAACAACACGATGTTGCTACGCTTAAAAAGTAATTTGGCCAACAATTGTTATTTCTGCAAATATACACGATAGGTGTAAAATTCCTGCAATAACATTAGTTGGACTTTGGTGCTATTTCAGGCAGCCAACTTACATACAGTTGATTAATATTTGATGTTCTGCGGGCCCTGTATTATTACGTAGCCGAGCTCTTGGCGGATATTAGTCCCGATTTAGCCAGTACATGCTAACCAAATAATCAAAGTAAAGCTTTGGTCAATCTGTGCTCTTGGGGAATTGAAACTGTACGGGGACGGTTAGTACATGAAGCTATATGGTCGCACTACTTCTCCGTAATTATCTGTTGAGGCCATTTCTCCTAGTATATTGCTTACTACAAGGCTAGTTACAAACTCGGCCAATTGGAAGTAATAACTAAGTGCAGGTTCTATCGGGTCGTCATTAGTTGTAGAAAAAGCAAACCGACTGTTGCGAAACAAAAGCTACTCTGTTATTTCTCTTCAGAACCCACCATAAACATGGCGTATTACGAAAACCGGCGAACGTACCTCTCCGGGCAATTTTCAAATAGGGGATGCCAGGCAAAGCAAAACGCCCTTGCTTTCTTTTAATTATTCAAAGCTCATCTTTGAGTTCTGTAATTTGCAAGACAGATGAAGTTTTAATAAATTTTCAGTCTACTTTGGCAACAAACAGCAACTAGCTTAATGCATCTGCAATAATTATGCAATTTCGCTTGCGTTGCATATTTAAAACATTAGAAACGTCTAACACTGTATCATCGAGCCTTGTACTTTTATTTTACATTTGTATACAAAACAATAACTTCTTTCATGTTTTAGTATTTTCAGTTGCTTTATGAAAAGCGTTCTGATTTTAATACCAAAGGTAATGCTACAATTTTCTAGATTCTAGAATATATAAAATTATATAAAATGTAACAGAATTTGTTAAGATTATTACCATTACCCTTACAATATCGTATACGAACTTGAAAATTATATGATTTGTAAGCTTATATACTTATTATTTTTACATAATTTCTTGTTATTGTTGCTAATTACTTTCCAAATTTATATTAATACGCATGTACGTTATTTTAAGAAGCGTGTACAGCAAAACGGTTAAAATACAAAAATAACTGAATATTTTAAACCATTATTATAAATATAATTTCTTAATTTAAATATGGGATTTGGTAGAAAAATAATAAGACTGATTTTATTTTAACCGTAAATTTGATTATTTTTACAAATAAACGTTATCCTTTTAAATAGTTGTATAGGGCAGCTATCGACTGGAGGCGTTCCTTTCTTTGTTCGTAGCAATTCTGAAAGAGTTTTACTGCAATGTTTTTTGTTAATTATTCCTTCTAGATATTATATAGAATAACAAAATGGTGCTCTTTCATATGATTTTTTGACCGGGGGTATAAAAAGAGGCCACAGAAATTAAAATTTAGCAAAAATGGATGGGAAAACCACAAAAATGCTTTTTTTATAAAAACTTTTCAATAAAGCCTGTAGTGTGACACGAGGCGTTGATGTGTTGCAGCACCGACTTCCTGCGCCTTTCCAAAAAAAAAAATTAAGCGACGGTCTATTCTAAATATACAAATTCCTAATGGACAATCCTGACTGTTAAAAACGAAATGAGCATAATGATTTTCATAGAACGGGGAAATTTTACAGTGTGCCATTCCGGATTTTGTCATTTTATCAAGGGGCCATACACAAAAATTCATAGCTCATCACGAGTAACTACGGGACTGAAGATTTCTGTCTTTTATAGGCAACACAGAAGATTAAGAGATCTATACAATTGGCTTTCTGTTCAGTGAAGTTCTTTGTAACTATCTTGGCACACATTTTTCTGAAATCTGAAATCTAACAAAAGTAAACCGGTGCAAGTGTAACTCATTACTAATTATCGTCAACATCAATCGAGGATATGACAACGCACAAATTCTCACTTTTTCTACATTGTTGTTCTTCTTTGAAATCAGACGTTTTCTCTCACGAAGGTCGCCTTCCACTTCTTCTTAGCCCTGTACCATCTGAACACTTGATGTTTTCCATAAACCCTTTGTGACTTTTCATGGGTTACGGTAACAGACTCGCTAAATTTTGCTCAAACTTTGGTGGGTCTATTTTTGTAACGTACTTTACAAACACAATTTTACTTTAGGAGCTCTCAACAATCGTATAAGTTGTATCGAGTCCACGGCAAGAGTTATTCTAATCAACGTTTGAATGGGGGAGGAAACAGCGTTGATCGTTTACACACCGTGTTACCAATTTAATTATTTTTTGTCAAACCTATACATCGTACGGTACTGTACTTGTTTTAATTTTTTTGAATATTTTAATTACATTTATTTTGTAGACGATAGGAAATTAAAGACCCATGCGCAGTTTTCTTCATCAGTTTTTGGATTAAATTTTATTATACCTACAGATCTCACAGCATTCTTATGTTTAGATTTTTTTTTATATTTTAGGAAGTTTTGACTACTCTTCTTGCAAGAGTACTTTCCTATATTTTAGAAATTTTAAAAATGAGTCAAAAATTTTAGAAATAAATGTAAATTCAAAAATTAAATGCATGTAGTTTCACGGTTTCTTTGTTCTTATAAACTCGTAATTTTAGTAAATCATCAATTTAAATTGTTATTGTGACTTTCTATTTACCTAAATTTTATAGGTTTACCAAATTTTAGAAATATAGAAAAAAACGGAAAAATTACAGAATCTAGAATCTAAATCATTCAGAAATTTTTGAAATGAGGTTATACTGTAGAATGTAAAAAATGGGGAAGTTCTACATTAAGCTAAAAAATAGAATATACAAATGTTAAGTTAATAAACGTTAAATATTTAGTCTATAATGCATAATGCAAACTACAATATATTACAATTGATTATTATTGTAAAATAGAAGATAAGAGCTGTAGGAAGAAGAGCGATGTCATAGCTGAAGAACCTGAGACATTTGACCAACCTTCAAGCACAACCGTTGTTTTAAATAGCCTGAGATAGAAAAGGATACAAAGCTAAGTGATATCCTTGAATAAAAGAGCGACCAAAAAAATAAAAAGAAAAAAAGATTTAAAAAACAAGTTATGTTATCAGTTTTGCGGTTCCCGCTTTGAAACCAATATCATAACTAATTTTTATGTGTATTACTTCTCTATTAAAGTTGCTCCTCTTTTTAATTATTTTCTAACACAAAGTTAAAGAGGATTGCTGAAATAGGTATCCCTTTTTGACCCCCTTATTTGTTATGACATTTTTGCTCTGATTAGTCTTACGAGCTTTATTATTTTATTTATTTTTCTCGTTATTTTACGCTTCTTGATAGTTTTGACCTTTTTACACTGTCGCTTTCTTATTTTATAGATAATAAACATCTACATACATACTTCGTTTTCTAGCCGTTTTTCTTGTATTATATTTTATTTATTGTAAAAATATAGTTTTTGATTTGCTTTCCCCTAGTTGTACTGATACTTTGGGACATTATATAGATTCATCATTTTTGTCACTTTGCTACTTTTAAGCATTTTATTATTTTACCATATCTTCATTCTGATGCAACCTCTGTCCTCTATATTTAATTAATTCTTTATGTATATTATCATTACCTAAACCATTTTTTAAGTTATTGGCAATTTCAGTTACGCTTTCGAAACTAAGTAGTCTATTTATTCTATTCATTTTTTTAAATTCTCTACTTTAATCGATTTTCTACATTATTATCATTTATATTGAAGCTTTTTGTAAACCATTTTATTCGTCTTTTCTAATATTTTTTAATCAGTCATGTATATATGTACTTTTTTGGTTTTCTTTATTCTGCTATTTTTTCGTTGACTTTTTATTTCTTTCTTTTATTGCTCTTCATAATGTTTATAAGATTATTCTTTCCTTTTTTCTTTGTTTTTAAAATTTACTCCACTGATTGTTGTATTATATTTTTAGTTACACTCACAGCCTTTATATGTTACTGATTTCTTTCTCTTCGTTTGCCTTTATTTATTTATTATTTTTATTTTTTGTTATAAGTTATTTATATTTCTTGTATTTTCTCAACTATTTTACTGTATCTTAACTATATAATTGTTGTCGTTTGTATCCACCTCTTGCAAGCTCTTATGTTTTTAAACGTCTTACGTGTTTCTGTTCCATTTACATCTAACTTGTTATTTTCTGGTTTGATACTACTCATGCAAACCAGTTGCTTTTACTTTACATATTTTGCATTTTGCTAAATCTTCTCATTTTTCCCATTTTTGTTGGATTTTAATGTCTTATACCCTGTGGTTGTATTTATTCTTTACATATTTTAGTACTGTAATTTCCATCATCAAATTTATTGTTATAGTTCTGCTTCGAATCAAACGTGAAATTATTCCTTTATTTCTTCTTCCTATATGTTTATTTTTTTTATTTTCTTTAGACCTTTATTTTTCTAATTCTAATACATAAAATTTTATGTATTTAACACTACAAAATGAAAAACAAGATTTGTGTAGTTTAGCATAAACTAATTTTAATTTAAATTAAATTTTCAGAAACTGTTGCAACAGGAAGTACGTTTTTCACTCTTACAACTAAATTTAACTTTGTCAGGTTTTAGACAAATATATGCCAAAGTATTAGAATCTACCGCGAAATGTAAAATAAGTCAAAAAACCTGAAATTATTTACGCATCAACCAATAACCTGAACTAATAGCAGAGAAGCTGCAGCAAGCTGAACTGTTTTTTTCCATAATCTCGATTAGTATAAGCTATAATGTTTATTAATCATTGGTAGATTGTAAACTTTAAAATAAAATTGAGGGTACATAAATTTTTAATTTTGCTGGTTTCAGTAGTTTTAGTATTCAAAATTTTTCTTGTAGCAGTATTTTATTTAGATTACCAAATATTAAAAAAAAATGGATGTACCTACATATTATCTAATATAATACTCTTATTAAATATGGCCCAACTCTACTATTAAAATAGTTTTATAAAACAAAACGTGCACGTTATTAGTTCTATTGTACACAGAAAATTTATTAGGTGCATAGCAAAACAAGTTATCATGCATTATATATATACACACACGCGCACGCCTGTAATGACAATGTGAAACTTTCACATAAATCATTTTCGTCTGTCATATGTTCTCTGGCGCCAATGTCGCCCTATCATCGATCATTGAATTGGCAATCATGCATATGCTATATTTGTCTTTATTTTCTGATCTACTTATAGCACTGGCAAATTTTTTCTTTATTTTTTCGACTTTTAATACTTTTACTGTTTGTGTCCAACTTCATCGCAATTAAAACATTTTATTTTATTATTGGACTTTTTATTATTTCCGTACGCGGGACTTTTCTTCATCGCCCAGCATATACTCTAGGCTATACAACTTCTATAATAGTTTAGTTCGACTTAAGCGATAGTTGCTTTTCAAAGATTTCCATCAATCGCTTCTAAAAATTGTAAGCGCTTTGACACCTAATGAAACATCTGACGACTTCAACAGGCATTGCTGAAAGCAACAGTGCCAACGTAAAGAACAAATTGCGTGGACAACGATTTTTGACGCCGGAAGAGGCGGATGTGCGTTCAAAACATATGTTTCGGAGGTACCTGATTCGCTATGGAAAAAGTGCCATGAAAATTGGTTCCAGCCTATACGACAATATGTTGACTGTCAGGGAGAATATTTTGAATAACAATAAAAAAGTTTCCAATGTTAAACGTTTGTTTTTGTTCATTTTTCGCAATAGATATCGTGCAGTCTACGTATGATGTATATTCAGAGTACCAGTAACCAGTGATTTTGTATTTCTCCTTGTAGTCAGAGCTGGACCTAGACGTAAAGGCAGTAGCAATCAGTCTGTCTATCGGCTACAGAATCGTGGGTACATTTCAGGTAATATAATTGGAAGACTAATCAAAGAAAAGGCGTTAGTTATGATTTCACTTCCCTTTCCGTTAGCTAGTGTATAATCAATCGCTGAAGGTGTGACATATGTAACGAATAGTAATAGTAATCATTCCTTAAAAATCTTCGATAGATATCAACGAAGCAATCCAACATATAACAATAACGATACAAAATGCTGCCTGGCAAACTACGCCTCATGCAACAACCAACCATTTGAAAGCTACCAACATTCTTCGTTATATACGAGACCTCGTTGCTAAAAAACGCAAAGGGAAGTCGCAACGAACTAAAAACAGACATGATAAAACTTCATACAATAGAATCATCCACCAGCTTCATAACGCACTGACGGAAGCATAGAATGACACGCTCAAAGAATACAACTCTCGCCAGATGACCAAATTATATGGAAGGCAACACAAACGTTTAAACGACCCCAATCAAAAAGCTTGACGACAACTGGGCCAGCACTGAAAAAGAAAAAGCATATCCCTTCGCCGAGAATCTCGCTAGCGTTTTCATAACACTGCAGCCCCATACTTATGATGATATTGCAATTAAATCATTTCTCACAGTACCCTGTCAGATGACACTACCAGTTAAACCTTTTTTGTTACCCGAAGTACGTAAACAAACTAAACTTACCAATATTCAGAAAGCTCCTGGATATGACCTGATAGTGGGAGAAGTGTTTCGAAAAGCTGTGTTTCAAAAGAATTCAATCATCTGTAGACCTCCATAGTATAATCCCATCCTATCAATTCGGATTTCGACAACATCATTCGACGACTCATCAAACTCATAAGATTGTTACTCATATCATGGAAAGTTTAGAAACAAAACACGTATGTACAGCCGTATTTTTAGACATTAAGCAGGCTTTTGATTAGGTGTGGCATGAGAGCCTGCTATACAAGATTAAACTACACTATTGAAGCTAGTTGTAGCAAGTCCTAAAATCATACCTGGCCGAGAGAACCTACCAAGTCAAAATCAATAATACAGTGTCAGAATATCATAAAATCACCTCCATAGTACCACAGGGAAGTGTACTTGGTCTGTTATTCTATTTATTCTACACATCTAACACACTAACTACAACCAATACCTCAATAGCCATGTTCGCTGATGACTCGGCTATTTTCTCAGCTAACAAAAAAAACCACAAACAGCGGCAGCTGATTTACAAGCCCACCTAGATACTCTGCGAGATTGGTTTCACAAATGGCGAATAGCAGTAAATAGTGACAAATCTATTCACATCACGTTCACAAACAGGCGTACTGTTTTCCCACAAGTCAGAGTTAACGATGCTCTGATAACCCAGAAGACCGAAATCAAGTACCTAGGACTGCATCTGGACTAGAAACTAGTGCACATATCAAAGCCAAAAGGAAACAAATAAACCTAAAGATTAAACAAATGAACTGGCTAGTCGGCAGACGATCCCAACTATCTTTGCCTAACAAATTACTCTTATATAAAGTTATTATTAAACCTATTTGGACATTTCGAATCCAACTATAGAGCTGCGCAAAGGTGTCCTGTACCAAAATACTACAAAGATGCCAATCAAAGATTCTTAGATCAATAAAAAAATGCTCCATGGCATGTTACAAAAGAAACTCTGCACAACGGTCTGGGGATACCATATATAGCCAACAAAATCCAGTGACTTAGAAACAATATATCAACAAGTTACCAGGACATACAAATCATCCCATTGATCAACTCAGCAAGTAGCCCTCCAGAAGACTGAAAAGACAATGGCTACAAGACCTATCCTTGTAACCAGTCAGGTGTACTGTGAAATCATGGGGAAACTGGAATTGGCCAGGCCCCTTTATGTCACGTAAATTTCATAACATTTACTTACTATTTGTAAATGAGTAGATTGTAAATAACCAGATCCAGTAAAAAAATATTTTGAATAAACTGTGCCTATTACTAAACTTGATACTTATGCCAGAATTTGATCCACAATTACAGTGAGTATATCAATATCTCTAAGTAATTGTATGTTAAGAACAATAATGAAAAGTGAAGAAAGCATGTATAAGAAGTAAATGATAATATATTTTTTAAAAGATAAATTTACAAAGCACAAAATAAAAATATAATTGTATAAATTATTTAATATTATATATTGGAATAAAGAGCTGCTCTAATATAATAAATCAATTGTGCCAAAAGGCAAGTCGATCTAATCTAATAGTTTACAAATAGATTTAATATTTTTGGATAAAAACCAGGGAAGAAAAATGTCCAATTTAGTTTTAATAACGGGAAAAGAAAACGTGACGCACATGTGTTTTTGGAGCGTTCTAGGCGTAAGTCAAAATAAAACCGTTTGGGAAGCTCTGTCATAAAGAGTACGGAGACAATTTGATATTGTGGCAGCACGAATGTAATAAAATGTATAGAACACACGCCGTCACCGCGACAACAGTGGCGCAATGTAATGAAAGAAAAAACTGATTTATTTGTCAGCTGGTGCGGTTAGAGGTTGCAACAGGTGCGTCAGATTGGATCTTAAAGCTCCACAATCTCGACGCACCTTTACCTTGCGTTTCGGCAGGCGCGCACTTAAAATTATCAGGTCGCAATCGCGCCGCTGCCGCCACCATCGCCTCGAACTCGGAAGCGGTCTCGTTATAATCCGTTATTTAAAGTAGCACAGAGTTATATTTCAGCTTTCAACACAATCCGAAGAATGCGATAATCAAAAGAAACAAAGCATTTTCAATTGATGCGTGGTGCTCGGCGCGACAGCTTTGATCGTCTATTCAAATATGTCTTTGTGTTGAAGCCATCTTTGAAAGCCGAAGCAGAACGTCGCGTCGGGCGATGGTGTGAAAGGGGAATTTTATTTGAAGCACGTCCCCGTTGCACTGTTGCGAAAAATTCTTGGGCCGCCTTCTCGCCCCGCTAAGGACGCATGTGTCGTATTCATTATCCTTATCGGGAAATTACGCGCTGAAATTTATTATGCGGCAATCCGAATAAATATTCCGCACAACAATTCCCTGTAACGCAGGTTAATATTAATAGCAAGTTGCGATGTTATCGTTCCATAATCGCGAATAAACACCGGAACTTAGAATAAGTGCAGCGCGTTAGACGTAACTTAGATTGGGTCGGCCGAGCATATAGGTTAGCTTACTTAGGCCGGGCTGAATCTAGATACTGCATTCAAATATTGTATTTGGTACTTTATATCTGTTAAGCGATACGCGTCCTGAGGTTAGATTTTCAGTTGTGCAGATAAAGGCAGATAGAAAATTAGAAATACCTTTAAAGTTAATTTCTTTCTCATTGTTGAGAAAATATTATTCTTAACAGCCTTCATCATTTAGTAAGGAGGCACCGCAGCGCCATCTATGATAATATGTTTACATATTTATTTTGTGCTCTTTGCGCAGTTTATAATTTTCCGGCCCATTGTGTTGTTGATGACAATGAATTTGTTATCTTCACAATAACTGAAAAATTCCTGAAGCGATAGGAGACAGCGTTTTTAATAAGTCATGCAAAAGAATCAAAATTGACGTAAAATAGCTGTAAAAACTATGTGGAAGTCGGAAGCATTCGTTAAGAAGTGGGTAAATCGATACTTAGAAATTGGGAATGTAGAGGATCTGTCGGAGCGAGGAATAGTCCGCGTCACAATAATGTCAAAGTATAAAGCGATCTTGAGCTTCTTTTAAGACAAAATAAAATTCCAGGTCGCCTGATAACAAAACGTTTCTTTTCAATCAACTTTGAGGAAACTTTCATTATCAGAAAACCACGTGGGAAAACGATTGGGTAAAGCAAAATTTGTATCGCGATTTGGACAATGTCATCTTTACAGATGAGTATTGTCTTCTTTACCGAAAACGTGGCCAGCAAAGAGTAATAGGATTCTTCAGTGCTCAGTAAAACATCCTGTAAAAATGTATGTTTGGGGATACTTTTGTAGGCAGTTTTGATTGCCTTTTTTTGTTTACTCAGAGATAATGTGCACACAAATGCCTACTTAAGTATGCTGAAAAGTTTTTTGGTTTTCAATGAACAAGTTGGGTGTTGCAACAAGACAACGGCCTTAAACATCGCAGGAAACTGTGCAATGTGAGGAAACAACAAAATAACGTCATTACGATGGAATAGCAGGCAAAGTTTTCAGACCTTAGGTTTATTGAAAATGTGTGATCATACATGAAAATAAAGCTCAAACAAAAGCCAGTGTACATGGTGAAGCAGCTGTAATTTGAAACTCAGTGGTATGGTAATCTTTTCCAAATAATTATGCAGAAAACTCATGGAAATGATGAAACAAAAGGAGCACAGCTATAATCAATAACAGATTATTGGATTAAGCAATTACGCAATAGCTCATAATATATACCTCAGTAAAAGAAAGAAATGTGTCTACCTTTTTATTTTTTCGAAATTCTGAACAACACTTAAAAAGCTTAAAATGTATACATAGCATAAACAACTATTTAAGGAACAATAAGCAGTTGAAAATTAAGAACACCGACATTGTCTGAAGCGTGACTAAAGAGAATATTCTTATTATTTTCCACGTTCTTGTTAAAATTACTTTGTATATAAGCTTCACTATCGCTCAGGTAATTATTACTGAATATCTTGGGTTTTGAAGAGTATCTGCAAGATGTGTTTCTCGACACGTTTCCATGACGAACAAGAGACTTCTTTGTATCGGGTTATTATCTGTAATAAAATTTTGGTATATTATTATATCCCGGAATCCAAATAAGCCATTATGGGGTAGTGAAAGAAGAAAGAATCCGTGCCCGTCAAAGCTGAAATTCGGCTTTCAGCTAGAAAGGTTCTTGTAATGATATTTTTTTATTTTGCACATCAATGTTTACGAACGTCACACTGTAAACACTACGTGCCACTATCAACTTGTTGGCAAAACAAAATTTGAATACTGCGTGCCTATCTGCAACTGTCCAAAATCGACAAAAATTTGACGACTAGGAATGCACTCCCTATAGTCTAGACTTATCACTTTGTAATTATGATTTGTTTATACCATTAAATTAAACATTTGAAGAGCAGAGATTTCATGAAAATGCTGCTGTCCAAACGTTTATGCGCGATTGGCTGATGTCACATATATATGTCAAATATACTTACTTACATACATACCATATACATATTAACTTTCAGGCAAAACTGATTATTTTAATTTTTAATTTTGCTGATAATTTTTTAAGAAATCAAGCCTATAAATCTAGAAGGAGGCTATACAAAGTCAAGCAAAGTGATCTTCAATTTTCGAATTGACCATCGCTCTAAATACACTCGAGTTGTACATCCTCGAGTAGCACAAGGCATGCTACCATAGCATGAAGTAGCAAACAGCATGCGTTTGTATTAGAAGATTTATTTTAAAAATGACAACTTTGTGATTGTAAAGCAGAAGTTATTTTGTAGGCATTTAGGAGACCCACAAAATCTTCTAAAACTCCATGAACAATCTCTTCACAGTCAGCATGTAATAGTTTGGTGTGCTGTTACGGAATTTGACATCATAGGGCCGTACTTTTTTGTGGAAGCAGGACATGCGGTGACCGTCACACATATCTACCCGATATTTTACGATGTTACACAATTTTATAGAGGCTAGACTCAACAAACTGTTGTTTCAACAAGATCGCGCTACCGCACACGAAAAGAATTTCTCGTAAAGCTCTGGGACTAATGTTTCTACCTCGCCTCATCTCATTATATAGTGATATCCCACGGCCGGTTAGGTCACCAGACCTATTCCTTTGCAATTTTCTTCCGTAAACTTGGAAGCTGAATTAAAGGATGCTAGTCGCGATCACAGCAGTACCAACAGAAATGGCTTAGTAAGCAATATGCAACTTTAAGTTGAAACTACAGGATTGTATTGCGCGCGTGGACAAATATTTGGACCTTATCATTTTCAAAAGTTGTCGATAACTAAATGGCAAGTATTGTTCTGTGATGGTATAATAAAACATTAAACAAAATCTATGTTGCCCTTGCTATTGCTGTTTCAAAAAGGGGAGATATTCTGCCAGATGCTGAATTTGTTCTACAATACTTAGCTGTTCCTTGTAGATTGTTATTCGTTTTAAAAGTCTTAAATATACAAAACCAAATTAAAGTGATTTGGGTATTTTCTATGTAAGTTACAACTCGATCACAAAGTGACAAAAATTTGAATAAATTTTTGCATTGCTAAAGAGAATCACGCTCTTAGTCACAACCCAATAAAAGTATGGCTAAGAAAGAATTCGGAAGCTGCATCTGAAACTACCCAAAGCAACTTAATGCAATAGTATAAGTAAAGAAGAACTGTTTAGTTGTATTGCATGGTTCGAGGCAAACACAAAGGCAAACGTTTGTCGTATACAAATTGTTCATACATTGGATGTCTGTAGCTTGACTACTCTGTTCAACAAAAAAGTATATACATTGTTATGACCCAATTCTCTAATACTTTTGTAAACAAATACTAGTATTGTTACAACACAATAATATTCCTTTCCCAAAGAACAAAGGTCAAAATCTAGAAGCTTAAATAATTGAATTATTGCATCACCATATCTATAACCCTAACCTGACTATCAGAAGGGTTTTCAGGATAACAATAAAAACAAAAAAGTGAATGAATTTTATTTTTCGATATAATCTCCTTAAACTTTAATACATTTCGTGTAATGTTACTTCAGTTTTTATTTTCTTGGCCAGAAACTTTTATCAGTTTAGTCAATAGATCTTCTTCGATTAAATAGTTTAAATATATCAAGATAATTGAGAATTGCGGTATAAAAATATCTTGCCCCTAGAAATGACCAAAACTGGATACGTAATCTAAATATTTTGAAAATTAATGATATTATTTTTTGTTTTCCTTTAACTAAAAATCAGTTCAATTTATGTGTTTGAAAATTTATTGAATTTTCTCTGTACATATGCATGTAAAGGAATAACCTAAACTCACAATATATCAACGATTTTTTATTATTTTTTTTGCAACACAAACCATTTTAATTACATCTTAACTTGTACGGTATATTTATAAATATTCAAATTTTAGAAAAACGTTCTTTGCTCTTTATTTATTTCTAAAAATGGACAAGGAAAAATAAAACTAAGTTATTTCTAAATTATACTTGTTTATTATGTTTCTCCAATTTCAATACATTTATTGAAAAAATCTGAGTTTAGCGTTGTTTTAATATGTCTTTTATCCGGATAGAAAAACCGATGTATTAGTAAAATATAGATTTATAAGAAAGTAATAGTTACACTAGTAATTTATGCGCATTAACGCTTATTGCAATCATAAATGAAATTTTGTCAACTATAATTTTAAATCTTTTTTTCTCGATGATTTAAGTAGAAATTCCAAATGCATAAATCGATAACATAGCACTCTGATAAGTTTACAATTACTTTTATGTTTGGTAAAGCGGTGACAACAGTAGTGTCAGCTGCGGATAAGTGCATTAAAATAGTCTGTAAGAGTACGCATTCAACAAATGGATAAACATAACAAATGTGCTGAATATTAAATAGAGAAGATGACACTTTGTAGGAATATTTAGTTTATGTCTAGTTAATGTTGCTAATGCCGTTTTAAATTGTGTGCAATAGTTAAGATAGGTGAAAAGATACTTTAAAAATCAGAAATGCAAGTAAAGTTCAATAATATTCATGTCTGGACTGAGGGTTGCCCACTCAAACCGCCTAATTCCCACATTATCAAGATATTTTCTGACAACTTTGATTACGTGTAGCATTATCTTGCAAGAAAATTCCATGATCGTTCGTAGTGATCATGAAAGACATAACATTATCTTGTAGCACCTCTACGACGTATCTGTAAGCTATCAATGAGCCAACCCTACGTGCTTATGAAGACATTCCTCCTGTCCAAACCCTAACAGACCCACCGCCAAATGGAAGTCACTTGTCAATACTCTGTAGCTTATCTTTCTCTGGGTCTTCTCCATACTTTCCGACGCCCGTCTGATCCAGTGAAGCAAAAAGTAACTCATCTGAAAACAGGATCCTGCTCCAGTCCTCATTATTCTATCTCAGGTAATTTTGGGCAAAAGCCAATTTTGCAATTCGATGCCGGCGTTGCAATGGTGGACTTGCAGCCGTCTTTCTAATGATCCATTTACTAACATTTATATCCGTAACTTCTTGGGTTGATTTCTCAGCCAAATCGCAGAAGCTGTTCTATTCCGCAAACTTGCAGACAACAAAAAACGATTTATCTCTTTGGGTGGCGGCTGTTTTTCGACCGAACCTTGGCTTTTTGTTACCAGGCCGGTCTCCGCAAAACGCTGGTGCACCTTTTGTATAGCACAAAGGCTCTTCCAACAATTCTAGCAGTTTCACTTTGTCTTCGACCACCTTGTAACAACGTCATGACCTGTTAAGTAAACTCTACAAATACTTCATCGTGGGAATAAAAAGTTTTACATAAAGAAATCAACGGTGTTTAACACAAACACTTAAGTGGGATTTTTTAATAGAACGAATGCACGCTATTTAATAAAACTCGTAACTACGGTGATAATATATGACAGATAACAATATGACAAATAAAGTTTTTTGGAAAACAAATGATTAACCACCTAATAGTGCAAAAATAGACGTTTAATTGAACATTCTAAAAATATATTGCAATTTCTATGTGATCTCAATTTTTTGCTCGCCAGTGTGGTTTGAAGACAATATAACACCTATACACATGTAAGAAACTTTAGTTAACCCTATGTCTTACAAGATAAAAATAGAAAGAAATTACGATCAATATTAAAGAAGTGAATTAGCAACAGACATTGATATTCACAACTCGGATATTCAAATATTGGTTGCCGAGTGCACCGCGAAACGTGGCAATTTCATTCCGTTCAAAGCACTATTCCATTGGAGACATAAATTCAAGAAGCAAGACATAAAATAACTGCTTATATATCAGAAATCTTGTTCAGGATATCGACAAGACGTGAGTGAGTTATATGAAGACAAACTATGAAAACTTATGAAATGATTCAATCTATTTACAAGCAGGAATTAAATAAATTAAAAAAATTGCACAAGGTATTTGCTTATGGTATCTATGAGTATAGTATTAACCAAAAAAGGCGTATATCGTAAAAAAGATATAAAGGAATATTCAGTGTCTTGATTTCTTGTTTCTTAAAATCGTAAAACATTATATAGAAAATTTTACTATTCAACCAATTACGAGTAAAACGTTTAAAAACAAAGTTCTAAAGTCAAAATCTTTAAAAGACGATTAAGTATCTTTCACCCAATACAATTATAGGATGTTTATGGATTTGGTCTTTAGAAAAATTGTATGGAAATAGAAACTGGATACGACCAACCAAACAAAAATAAACTACAATTCTGACGGTAAAGAAAAAAAAACAAAAGTCGAGTTATGCAATTGTGGAAATAGTTTATTTAAATTTATTTTTAACATTTTCTATTTTTGTATCCACCTTCTTTAACCCACCTAACAATTTGTCTCATATAAAGCTAAAAATAGATTACTTCTTATCAGAATGTCCTTATAGTGAATTTTTAATGTTTCATTTTTTAATACTAAAAACATTTGATACTATATTTTTTAATGTGTGACTATTTTTACACAGCGACTATAGTGTTACTTTTCTTAATTTGTAGCTACATTTAGGTGTTTACATAAATAGAGTTATTATAAAACCTTTATAAAGTGCTTTTGTAAATTAAATTTGTTGCTTTATTACATTTTGTGAAACTGAGGTAGTGTATGCAGAACGTGTCAAAATTAACCTATTGATTTTCCCTTCCATGACTTTAAAGAGAGTCCCGCCATTGACAGTCGACTGGGTAGTTTTACTACAACTGTTGTAAAAGCAACTTTTTGCGATTTACCAGTGCTGGTTGTTTTTGTTGCAATAGATTGCGCACTCGTTGTAGATAGATGTTTGCTGTGAGGTTTTGTCCAACTCGTAGATATCCAAGATGAATAATTTCTTTTTAAGTCCACCGAACACAGAGAAAAAATTTTCGTAGCATCAACTTTCTTTTAGGACTTTACGGCATAGTATCACTTGATGATAATCGGTGACGAGTACATTAATTGTTAAAATATATAATTCTTTTTTCATCCGTTTGTCAAAATTTGATCACAAATGTGATCTGACTTAAGTAGTGAAATAAGAGATGCATAGATTTTAAAACGCTGTAATTTGTTATTGGAGTTTGTTCATATGGAACCTATGTGTTTAATTTTTAGCTCTTTCTTATTTTATGTATATGTGTATGTATGTATATTTGTCTATCAATTATAAATATAAGTGTAAGATGCCGTCTGACTATTTTCCGTCTTCTAATTGCCTATTTCCCATAGCGTATTCTTCTTCTTTTTTTATCTTGTTACGACCATTTAAAAATCTTCACAGGCCATTTATTCTCTCTCATCCTCATTATGTGTCTGAACCAATTTAGCTCTCGTCGTTCGATCTTATCTACAACTAATTCTGGTGGCTGCATTTTGCGCCTTATCTCTTCATTTAATAGTATATCACGTTCTGATACCCTCGTACACTTCGAAGATAGTTCATTTAAAATGCGTTTTATCTTCGTTTGATTTTAGCCGTTAAAGTCCACGTGTTGCTTCCATTACATGGCACTGACTCTATTATTACTTCACCAATTCTCCGTTTGTTTTTCTTCAAGATATTGTCCCACCAGAGAGAATTCAAACATTTTATTACATTTCTACTTTGTACTGTTTTGGTTTTGATTTTTTCTTCTCCCAAATCCTTTCGATTAATTGTGACACCAAGGTATTCGTCTTACTGCTACATCATCACTTATTAAGACTATATTGTGCTTCAAATTTAACTACCAAATATTTAGTTTTTTCAAGCTTACACCTAAACTATACTAACCTATACTAACAGTATTGATATAGTTTTTTAATTATATATTCCAGGTTGAAGATATCTTGCCCTATAACGACTTGGTCGTTGACAAAATGCAATGAAAATATGTTTGGGTTATAAACGGGAACCCCTATATCTCGGACTTTATCTTTCCATTTTCTGAGGACTATTTCAATATACATATTAAATAATAGGCCGAATAAACTACACCCTTGTCTATCGCTTTTAGTCGTTTTTCCTCTTACTTTGATGTAAATAATGTTATCTTTATAAAGTTCTTTTATAAAGGTGATCAATTATATGCTAACTCCTATCTCTTCTAAAGCCTTCCATATTTTTTTTATCGGGATTGAGTTATAAGCTTTTTTAGATCTATAAAGACGAGGTGTATTTCTTGCCGTTTGCCACTAATTTTTTCTAATAGCTGTTAGAATACGAAAAGATTGTGTACACACTTTGGTCTTTATAAATTTTTTTGACCAACTTCTTCTCTTAATTTGTTTTGGATGCACTAACTAAACAATTTAATCCTAAAAACATATTTATATAGAAGTTACTGCTTATCAAACGGGTAGAATTGTGCGAGGTGGCAAATAAAGTGTTCGGAAATAGAAAATGTGATAAAAATTGGTAATAAACCTTAATCTTTTCTGGAATCTAGTTAAAAGAAATTTTTCTTCAATTCTTTGAATTAATGATCACTACTAAAAGTTATTCGTAGGTCTAGAATGGCCACCGGATTGTGATATCTTCTCCAAAAGAAAAGTGCCTGGTATAGTAAACGCTATTAGAAATACTGATAAAACGTTAAAAATCACATATTAGAATTTTTTAAGTTTTTATAAAAGAATTGAGTTTTATAGATTTAAAAAATGCAATTTTTTAAAAATGTTAATAATTATGTTAATTCTTATTAACATATTTTTGCCAGTTGAATAAAATGATAAATAATTAGATATTTAAAATGTTTCTTATTTATTTATAGAAATGATGACTGATTAACTTAAAATGTTTTCCTAGGAGGTCTAGCATGCAATAAAAAAACAATTACAAATTAGTGACTCAGCAAATTGTTTTTCTTATTAGAAATAACTTCTCCCAATTCTAATTAGTTGCATCATTAATTTCAATATTAAAATACCACAATGTTCTTTGGTAAAAACCAGCAGAAATCAAGAAACACGGCGGTACAACGGAAGTGCGTATTAAGCTCGATAAAGACGGCGTATTTAACGTTCTCGGAGTGGCAAATTTTCCGCAACTGTCGCAATGAAAACCCCTTTTTATTCCATTTCATTCCGCAGAGACGCTGCGGAACTAAGGCTATAAGCTTCTTAACCTAAAGCTTAGTAGAAATGACACACTACGGGAATAAAATCCTTCAGATTAATAAACACCTCTGTTGGATTGCAAAAACAACTATTGCTTCCTGTTGTTGCAACATTTGATAAAATTTGCCTAATTTTCTATAACAAGCATCAGCTTAATATTATTCTAAAATGATGAAACGCTTCAATATTAAAAAAACCATATACATATAAGTTCAAATTGTTTATGCACATAATAAATAAAAAGGTACTGCTTTTAATCACAGGATTATAAATAGTTATACAAAGTACTTGAGTTAAGTCGTAATACATATAATTTATTGTTATTAATTATTTTCTATTAAGAAAAACCTTAAAACGCATTGAAGCAAAATTGTTAATAAATGTTTTATTAAATCTCTTACATCCTTTAAAAGTTTGCTAATGTAATTATTTTTTGTTAAATAAATTGTAATCCTTTAAGTATATAATATACAGTGTGTCTGTTTAATGGGTAATTGTTCGATATATCCTAAACGGTACATTATATGTAAAAAAACATTATTCAAGTTTTTTTAACTGTTTAAGCTGTATATTTTAAAAGTATTTTTAAATATACAGGGTAGTCCTAAAACAGGTGGTGAAGCTACACTTAGTTTTTTTAAATAGAGTACCCTGTATTTTTTATACAAATTAGATTATTTTGCGCCTTTGCCAAGTCATTCAAAAAAAGCAAATAAAACTGAAAAATCAGGCTCTAACAAAATTGATAAAGTTACTTTAAAATGAAATTTAATTACTCGAGATTTTCAAACGGATACACCCCATATTTTATCAAATATCTTTAAATCACAATGCGGAACTCTAGGTCCCCGGCGGTGTGAGAAGACTCGGTTGCCAGAGTAACGCGTTCGGGGCCACGCGAAAATACACGAACTATCGTTGCTATATATTTCATAATGTCAACATAACGTCAACGGCCATTACGGCGATGGACCAGAGTGAAACGGAATTCGTGACTGGCACAATCGTTGGAGGACATCAATAGTAACGATTGCTACAGAAATTTCGTAACACTTGCATTCTCTATAGTAGCCAATTAAGTTATTCCATATGACGCCCATTTTAATTCTCTTTATTTTTTTCAGACAATACCATATCCAAAAATTACTATTTCACTGAGAAAATTAACATTTTATGGATAAATATGTAATTTTTTAGTTTTCGCCAAGTTAGTTTTAAAATTTTTTTTGTACTTATATTATTTTTTTGTTAATTATTAGGTAATAAGCTTTAACTCCATTTTGTTGGAACCATGTTTTTTTATGTTTACCTATAAATACCAAAGTTATACACCAAAAAAGCGCGTAGTATGTCATCATAGCGCTCCAAAGTGCAACGATCCATAATTTTCCAACTGTAACCTTAACACTATGGAGAAGTCTCTGGTGCAATTTTCTATACTCATCAGTCGTCGTCAAAATTATATAATCAGAAACAATAATTTCAAGCATTCTTTCACAAAAGTTCGGTTTATGCATTATAGTAAAATAGATATGTTGTGAGTCAACTGTATCTGTATTATCTCAGTGGTAGAAACCTAAGCATTTCTTAAGATCAGTTGTATTTATTTATCAATGTTAAGATACCGGTTGTAGGGTCAAAACGTTGTGTGGTAAGTGCAGTAACGTACGTACATTTATAAACTTATTTTTCAAAGCAAATGAACATAAGTAAAATGTTTCCTACAAAGAATAATCTTGGATTTCTAAATAATAATATACAAACTATGCCATCACCAAGTCATATGAAATATCAGCCAACAATAAAATTTGTAAATACCAACATTATATCAATCACAGATATCAAAAGACCAAATTCTAATAAATAATGCTTATTACACATCAAATCAATATCAATTTAAAAAAACATGGGGCCGGCGAACAGACTGCTCTGTAAGCAATCCCAGAACGAACTTAAAAAAACCTTTCGATTTCGATTTCGAATTTCGGGAAAATTCGAAATCGAATATCTGGAAAATTATTCGACATAGAATTTTTCGACTTCATTTTCGAATTCAGCGTAAAATTTCCTATAAGAATCACATTTAAAATCGTAATGTCGAAAATTTTCCCGAAATTCGAAGTCGAATATCTCGAAAATTTTGTGATGGACCAACAGACCTACAGACAGACATATAGAATTCAGTAACGAACTTTTTAAGTTCGTTGAAAATTACACTCAAATGTTACAATCACAATATCAATCGAAACAATATTTACGTCGGCAGTCTTAACAATATAACCACAACCCTCAATTGAAAAGAATAATATCAACTAGCGACAGAAACATCCAAAGAAAATCCATGGCAAAGCGTCAAAAGAAAGAAATATTTTTCTAATAAAAATCTCGCAATCTGAACAACAGATTTAGCACAGCATCATTAAACAATGAAGAATCTTCAAACACCAACAATTCTGTAGCTAATTTTCTTAAATCTCTCCCTATATTCGCATGTGGTATGACTAATTAACCGAAATTATCAAAAACACTGGTGAACGTAATAGAAAAAGCTCACTACGCTACTAGAAGTGTGTCTAACAATACCATTAAAGTCAATTGTAATCTCTCTAACATACAGAAGATTGGTAAAGTTTATAGAAGAACAAAAAATCATTGATCACACATACCTATCTAAAGACGAAACAGCACGACGAGTAGTAATTAAACTTCTTTATTATTTAATAAATACCCTTGATATCAAAGGAAAACAATTACTTTATTGGGACACGCAGTGAGAAGCATTATTAATGCTAAACAAAGATAATCTGAGTGTTTTTTGTAGACCTGGAACCAGTTACCAATAATAAAGGTGTTTGGAAAATAATTTATTTTTAAATGACTCAATGCAAATGGGATCACCCATAAAAGATAAGAACATAATTCAGTCCACAAAGTGTCAGCTGCATGGGCACATATATACTTAATGTGACCTTTCATTTGCGTGTGTAAAATGTGCAGGCTTACGTAGTACCCCAAGTTGCAAAAATAGCAAAAACACTGACTAGATTTCTAACATAAAGAAAAAATGGAAATATTTTTCTGTCAACATAAAATCGATATTTTATTCATCAGCGAAACTCACATCATTGAAAGATGATACTTCAGAGTATCACAAATTTTACCACATTAATCATTCAGACAACACAGTTCATGTTGGAAGTGCAATAATAATAAAGGACACAGTATACCATTACCACTTACAGGAATACGCAGAAGACCACTTGAAAATCATAGTAATCAGAATAAAAGCTTTACCGCACGACTTAACAATCTCGCCATAACTTAAAGCCCGAAAACTTTAAAGAATTCTTCCTAAACCTTAGACTAAAGTTTATATCAGGTGACTACAACGCTACAACACTTTATGAACTTTAATGCTCACAACCACGTAAATAGGGAATTATCCAAATATGACACAAAAATTCAAAAATTTATTCTTGTCCACAGATAGTCTTACATACTTGGTGTTAGATCTAACAAAAACACCAAATATTCTAAATTTTTTCGTTATCAGTGCAATTTCTAAATCGTATACGATTTTAAAACGTATAAAAATTATAATTTCTCTTTGGACTACATTCCCATAATTGTTACGTTAAACACAACAATAACAAACATTAAAAAATACCCACACCACACAAGTGAATAATGTATTGGGATGATTATAGAAATAACATTAACGAAACCATAAACCTAAAAGTTAATCTCAAAAAACATAAACGGGTAGAAGCCACTAGAAAATGGATTTATTTTCTACAACAAGCGATTAATCGTGTTACCTCTAACTAGAAGCCTACAAAAGTATTAGAAACATATCTTTAGAGATTAGAAAACCAGGGTGCGATGATACCGGAGTGATACACTAGCAAACAGAACTGCTTACCACCAACTACTTGACTAACCTAAACTTAAGCCCAAGTTAAAGAAAGTTTGTAGGAATTTATTTCAAGACTACATCTCTAATCTCAACAGATATTTGGTACCCGGTCAAAGCAAAACTAAATCCCCAAATGCGCAAGGAAACTCCTACACCCGGCCAGTGAGCACGCAGCAGTAATGAAAAGACTGACCCCTTTGCCAAACATCTTGCTAAAGTTTCTTATCCAAATGATGCCGTACCAGACTAAGAAATGTTTAAATATCCGAACAATGCTTTGAATACTACTGATTCCATAAAACTAGTAACACTTCGAGAAATCAAATTTGATATAAATCACCTTAACGTCAAAAAATCACTTGGTTTCTGACCAAATGTAACCAAAAATGCTATAGAAACTTCCAATGAAAGGGATTATAATACTAATCTATTTATTTAATGTTATTTTACGTCTTAATTACTGGTCTCAATAATTAAAGGTACAAAAGTAATAACAATGGTTAAATCTGATACACCTTCTTTCAGGGCTATTAATCTTTTACCTACCGTATTTAAACTTTTAGGAAAATTAATGCTATCCTGGATATAATCCCTCACCACCAGTTTGAAGTCCGTCAACACCACTCAACAGTCCAATTGTGTCATAGCGTCTCCCATACAATAAACAAATTCTTCCAAGGTGCATTATTTGCCTCAGAATAGTGTATTAACCCCATTATTTTACATACTGCATACATCTAATGTATCCACTACAACTAATATTCTAACTGGAAACTTTAATGGCGACACAATCATGTTTATACGTACAACACCATGTAAACTTAAAAGTGAAAAATCAATATTAAGGAAACTAAGTCGATGCAGATAATCTTTTCACTAAGGAAGAGTCTTTTGGTTTCCACTTTCTATCAACACCACCATAATTTTTGTATTGCCAGCATTACTTAGAATTACACCTAAATAAAAAACTCAATTGTAAAAAAAATATATCTAAGAAAGCAAATAGAGTTTAGATTCAACGAATTACACTGGTTACTTGAAAAGAAAATTCCAACAGCCCTTTAAAAATAAAATATTGATTTACAAGACAATTATCAAACCCATATGGAGTTATGGCTTGGAATTATAAGAATGTGCAAGCAAGTCCAATCTAGTAATCCTGCAAGGACGTCAGTCCAAAAGACCTTGGCATATATCTAACAAAACGCTTTACATTGACCTCAATATGTCATTCAAGAAGGCAGTAACAAGTATTATGCCAGACTAATCTCAAAGTAATCTAGTGTTACTACAAATACAACATCAAGAAAACAGAAGAGTAAAAATATGTTGGCCAGTCGACCTCAGATGTTAAACAAGTGCACTCCTCACAAGAAGAATTCACATCCTATTATAAAGACCCGCAACGTTTAGGTCCCACGCTTATATATATTCGATTATAGACTGTACAGTTCTGTTTATATATAATAAAACTTAAAGAAATTCTTTTACAAAACAGTTTGTGTTGGACAAAATCAACTTGAAGCAGTTTTTGAACAATCATGATTTTGTTCGGATGGAATTTCAACTCGTTGTGCAGGATGCGCTGCACCTCGCGATGAGATTCAAAGTTGGAGCACGACGCCTAGTAAAACGTCACCGACTCTGAAGAACCAACCTTTTCATTCTCTCAAGGTTTTCTGAAGTTTGATACGTACGGAGACCGCCAGTTGATTTTCTTTTTATAACCAATCCAGTTGTGCAAAACGATTCACTCTATCACGAATCTTAGCGTATTGGTTAGAAATGCGTAATATATATATATATATATATATAGTTTTTTTTAATATTCTAAAACTCTTAAATTATTGCTGATTTATCGACAGATTCATTTGTAATGCTTCTATATATTGTTGTGAGTACAAATTTTTAGTTTTAATATAACTCTATTATCTTATAATATAATAGCAGGAGTTTGTATTTTTGCAAGTAAATGGAGAGTAGAGCACACCATCTATTGCGGCCTGTATCTACCTGCCGGTGAGCAGATTTTAGTATATACTTGCCGGCAAGCGGATTTATTGGCGTGAGGGGGAATCCATCCACCGATTTTATCCCGATTCATCAGAGCTATCCTCTTTATAGATCATTAGGCCATTTCAACATTTTTAGTTTTCTTGGGGGAGGGGGGGTCCTGATATAGGTTGGAGACGAGACTATTTGGGTGGACTTGAAGTCGTAGGAAATGACCGTTACTCCTTACCGTGGGCTCATCTTCTACCGTTGTTATGTTAAGGTCATTATGCTATGTCAAATTGCTGACATACCACGGGGCATTTGCAAGCATTCGTAGGGTTTTAGACTGTACTTGTTGGATAATATTGACATTTGACTTGCAGGAGCAACCTCAGAGTTCAATGTCGTAAGTCCAAATGGGTTTAATTACGACTTTATATAGAAGCAGCTTGTTTTCGAGAGAGAGACATGATCTTCGGCCTAGCGACCAGTACATTTTTTTTTGATTTGCAAATAAATTTCCTTTCTTTTCTTTAGTATATGGGACATCCACGTGAGTCGTTTATCTAAGTGAAGACCTAGGTAACAGACCTCATTTGCTTATGGGATAGGTGTATTATTCAGATACACTGGTGGGCACTCTTTGATTTTGAGTAAAGTTAACATTAGTGCTTTTCGTTTCGTTTACTTTGATTCGCTATTTATTTAGCCAGGTCTGTAGGATAGTTAAGTGGTTTTGCAGTTTTAAGGACGCTGTGTTAGAATTGGTGTGGCTAGAGAGGAGTATAGTGTGCAAAATTTGCAATGTATCTATCTGATGTTGTAGGTATATCTGCAGTGTATAATATATAGAACAAAGGTCCAAGGACGCTTCCTTGTGGCACTCCAGATTTGATTGGGTGGAGGTTAGAATACTCTTGTCCGTATTTTATTTGAAAGTATCGATCTGACAAGTAAGATCTAAAAAGACGGTAGTATTCACTAGGAAGCAAGGGCTTGATCTAGGACAGTAGGCCATCATGCCACACTTTATCAAAAGCCGTGTTAATAATGTTTACAACTCGATGATATTGTTGTAAGGTAGAGTGGTACCTCCTGAACCCAAACTGAAGGTCAGGGGCGCAGTTTTCCCATATATCGGTATTATATAATATTCTAATTATAAGCTTTTCTAGTAGTTTAGACAACAGAGACAATAAACTTATGGGTCTGTAAGATGAAACATCTTCAGTGGGTTTTCCAGGTTTTAATGTTAGAATAATTTGAGCAAATTTTAGTGATGATGGCCAATAATGAAGTCACAGTACAAAGTTAAAAAGATTTTGTAAAAACAATACGCCGCTTTTGGGTAGTTCAGTAAGCACCTTTGCCGTTATTAAGTCGTAACCAGGGGCTTTTTTATTGTTTAAATGCCTAATTTCTTCAAGAACCTAGGTATAGGTAAAGCTTTTGATGGGCAGTGACAATTGTAGGGGTGCCTGAAGAAAGGTTTGAATCTCATCATCTGGTTCACTGTAATGGGGAGTAAAGACTTCAGTAAAATGTTGCACGAACCGATCTGCCTTTTCCTGCTCTGTTCTTACCCATTCATTATTTTGTTTTCTTATTGGCGGATTCACGGTCTGTAGCCTCTTATTTGCTTTAGAAATTTTTCAGATGCTATTATCTGCGCGGGAGAGTGTAGTTAAGTAGTGTTCAAAAGTTTCTTGCTTCAACATTTTAATTTTTTTCTTTATGGTGTTGGTTAACCTGTTATATATGTTTTTATCAGCAGGATTATGCGTTCTGTGCTATTTGGATCTTGCCTGGCGCTTTAGCCGTATTAGCTCAAGTATTGCTTTGGGAATATTTCCATCCTCACGTACCATATTTGTAATCTTTGACGTTGAGTGCCAAGCTGCATATTGCACAGTTGTAATAAAGTAGTTCGTCGCATCCTCTATTTCTTGAGGGATATGTAGATTGATACTGGTTTGTAAGTCCCCTTGCAGAAAATATCTATATGCCTCCAAGTCTGTTTTTGTGTTGTTCAGTGATGGGCTAGGTTGTCTTTTGATAATCGTGGTGCTTATTGTGGAGATGACTGGCGTATGATCAAATGACAGGACAAAGCTACTAGCTATACTCATAGTTAGATAGCACTACCACCGATCAAAAGACCCGACAATAGCTGGGCCAGAACTGATAAAGAGAAGGCAGATACATTCGGAGCATATCTAGCCGATGTATTTACGACTCCTCCTCCCAAGGGAATCACGACAGCAACGAAATCGACTCCTTCCTGGACGCCCCCTGCCAACTTCATTTACCCATCGCACCATTCTCTCCAGCTGAAGTCCGTCATGAGCTAACACACACCAATAAACGAAAAGCTCCCGGATACGACCTCATAGTAGGAGAATTATTACACCACCTCCCATGCAAGGCAATAGTACTTATCACCACCATCTATAATAGCATACTACGCTTAACTTAATTTCCAATACAATGGAAGTTCGCTCAAATTATAATGATTGCTAAGCCTGGAAAACCATCTCACCAATCCTTTTCCTATCGATCAATAAGTCTCCTTTCTCTCCTATCCAAGACATTTGAAAGACTATTACTTAAACGAATCAAAGATACAGTTGACCTCGACCAGATCATACCTTCCTATCAATTCGGTTTCCGTGAGCACCACTCGACGATACATCAAGGTCACCGAATCATCACTCAAATAATGGAATGCCTTGAAACCAAAAAGATATGTACAACTGCACTCCTATACATAAAGCAGGCGTTCGACAAGGTATAGCACCACGGACTGTTGCACAAAATTAAACTTTACTGTCTAAGCCAGCTCTATTTGCTATTTAAATCATACCTTGCTGACCGGCTATTCCAAGTCAAAATCAACAACACGGTCTCTGAGTATTACCACATTACATCAGGAGTCCCGCAAGGCAATGTACTGGGACCACTCCTATACCTACTTTACACTTCCTACCTGCGAACCACAAATGACACAGTGCTTCGCGGGCGATACGGCTATTCTAGCAACTAGTGAAACACCGCAGGTTGCAACCGATCGCCTTCAGCACCATCTGGACCTACTTCAGAACTGGGCCAAACATTGGAAAGTATCAATAAATACTAAAAAATCCGCGCAAATAACTTTTACGTCCAGACGAGCAATCTGTCCACAAACCAGATTCAATGATACCCCCTTTTCCCTGAAAACTGAAGTAAAATACTTAGGGCTGCATCTCGACGCAAAACTCACTTGGAGTATCCATATTAAAGCCAAAAGAAAACAACTCGACCTAAAGCTCAAGAAAATGTACTGGTTGCTGGGGCCCCGCTCTCAACTTTCCCTCACAAACAAACCCTTCTATACAAGACCATATTAAAACCCATATGGACCTATGGGGTATAACTTTGGGGCTGCACAAAGGCCTCCCACACCAAAATATTACAGCGGTTTCAATCTAAAATTCTCCGCCTGATTACTAACGCGCCTTGGTACATTCGGAACGATACCCTCCACACAGATCTGAACGTCCCAACTGTTGCATATGAAATCCAGAGACTCGCCACCACCTACCACCATCAGCTCGTAGGGCACGAAAACAACCCCATCGATCAGCTGTCCAACCCACATGCAATTGTCCGCGGACTCCACCGAAATTAGCCACAGGACCTCATCCACTAGCTTCCACAACCATAACATTAATTATTCGGGAGAATACCACTGGCTATATCCCCCCACATGACATGTAATATTCTACCATTTACTTATTACTCAATTAAAGAGTATATATATATATATATATATATATATATATATATATATATATATATATATATATATATGAAATGCCATGTGTTACAAAAAAATCCAACAGGTCTGGCACCTTATCAGGGTCCGTGGGCCAATATGTAGGCTCCCCAGTTGATAGATAGCCATAGTTTTTTTTTTCACGTAAAAGTGTATATAGTACTCGACTCCTTGTGGTGAACTCCAGTATGTATGTTTCCAGTTGTAGTCACCACCACATATAAAATTGCTACCATGTGACTGAAAGAATGGTTTAAGGTCTGTGGTGATTTTATGTTTCGGTGGACAGTATACAGCAAATATTGTGATTGGATTTGGTAATCTGCAAACTTGAATAGTGGTTGTTTGTAGAAATAGTTCTTCGTGCTTTTCTAATTCATGATGGACAATTAAACTTCTTATTAGAATAGCTGTGCCTCCATGAGAGGTACCGTCAGGATGCTTCGGATAATAACAAGTATAATAGGGTATTCTTAAGTATGATTTGTCAGTAAAGTGTGTTTCAGCTATAAGTAATATATCTATATTATTCAGTTTTAAAAATGACTCGACTTCATATATTTTTGATCGGATGCCATTAGCATTCCATAAAGATATACGTAACGTTTTAGACATTATTGGACTAGTTTACTTATAACTGTGGACAACATATTTATTATTATATATATGTTGTTTTGTTGCATTAATTGAGCAAACATGACTTTAAATTCTTCTAGAAACTTTTGTAATGTTACATCCTGGTTTTGTACTTGCTCTATGTATCTCTGCGCAGCCTGACTACATGTAAGCCGAGTATACGGTGACTGTAGTGTTGTTTTGCTTTGATGTGGTTGTTGTTGAGATGTATTTATATGCGTATGACGATTTTGTAAGTGCATGGTTGATCTTAATTTGTTTTGAAGTTCTTTATGTACAGTACAACCTCGATAATTTGGCGGATGATCACCACCGCATAATGCGCATCTGGCTGGAGTTTCTGTGGTCTTCTTGCAGGTTTTAGTGTCATAAAAACCTCCACATTTTACGCATATGTACGAACGATTACAACACGCTTCGGTGTGGTTGTATTGTTGACACCTCATGCATTGTACAATGGTTGTATTTCTGTGTGGCGGTTCAACTTTTATTACTTGATTATTTAAGTACTGTAGATTATACATCTCCTTATTATTTACTGCAGGTTCCAAGTTCACAAAGAACATTGGGAGAGGCGTTTTATCAATTCTGAGCCTAATGTTTGTTATAGTTCTCACTTTGAACACCTTTTCCTCTAATGACTCAGCTATTTCTTCTGTGGTTACAGTGTGGTGTAGGTTGCGGATTACCACTCGATATGCTTTGTTTTCCTTCATCTGGTATGTGTGATATATTACTTTAGAGTCTTTCATAAGTGTGATCAGTTTACGATATGTTATTTTAACTACATTATCAGTCAATGTTTTTGTTTTGTATTGTTCTGCTTCTACAACAGTTGTTAGTGCATTTATCATTTTCTTGTAGTCCGTGACACCGTGTACAAATAGTGTTGGTGGTTTAGGAACCCTAGTTTGTTGTTGTGCATTATTTGTGTTATTTTCATTAAGATTAGAGAGAACAGAGTATCTGTTATCTTGCGAGATATACTCTGTATCGCGCTGTGTTGGGTGATTTGATGTTTTCCGCCTTTTTCTGGCTCCCACTCTTTGGCTTTGCCATTCGTTATATTGAGTTGTAGAAGAAGATTCATTATCAGTTTCATAATCAGGCATGCTCATATTATTTGTTGAGTTACTGACCGGCACTGTATTCGTTTGCATTGGTGTAGTAATATTGGGTGTTTGGATAGGTACCTGAATCAGCCCATACACGTCTGCTCTGCTTCGATGCGCAAGGCTAACTAGGATTCTAGTGTGTATAAGTGTGGCATGAGAACGTATGAGTATACCAAATAAACATAAAGTGGGGTCTACCTGCAATACTATGTGAAAGACATAAAAAATCGCTACAATATGCCAGGAAAACAATGCACTAGGTATATAAGTATTAGGGTGCCGACTTGTAAATAAAAAAAACACAATCGTTATACGAATACATATGTTAATGTACACGATATATACTATGGCTAACCGCAATCTGGTCACCTTTTCGTTCTCAAATCGTTCGAAGATAAGAATCGATACTCGACAACCTTGGCGAGTAGAGGAGAGGAAAAATATTACCTATAATTTTGTTAGGTAAAAGAAATCGAATGCTAAAATATTTTGGCACGAGATAATTACTCTAAAGCAGTTAAAAATATGACCGAAATATTTTTTCCGAATTTTCGCTCCGCTACAGATACGTTAAGGTATTTATAAGAAAACTAAATGGGGCATTACCCATCATTATCGTAATATTACTTCCTATCTATACGACTGAATGCAGGTAAATGCATGTATGGTGACCCTAATGCACACTAATATTGAAATCAATCTTCTTTTCAGGCGTTTGGTATCTGATGTATGTTCATGTTTGTAATTTCAATTTCGGTACACGGTCAACCACTTGTCGCACTTTAAATCACTCGTACGCTGAACGAGACTAAATACCTGCAAGTAAACCGAGATGGCTTTGAATTTTGCATGAAATTAGATCCCTCAAACGAGGAGAAGTTTCACGAGGTCGCTTTGTGTCGCTCTTTATAGAAGGCTGCCCGCATTCCAGGCCGCAGATACCTTTACAAAGCTACGGCGAAGGGAACGCCGAACGCGTCCTCCATCTCACATGTGGCACGCGAATGGTCGCCGCCCCGTCCTCAACCTTCCGTAAAATTGGCAGCAGTGATGCGGCCGAATTTCAAAAAGACCGCGACTTTATTTCGGCTCCAGGCCACACGCCACATCATACGCCGCCAGGCTCGTTAACTTTGTCGCAGCACTCCATAAATCCACGCAATCGCCTATGAAAATGTGAAGTAATAAACCCTCACCCCACCCCTCGCGAAAAGCCTAACTCCCGCGCCCATTTTTTGCCAACAAAAACGTGACTTCCGGCAAATTTGGATATTAACTTGTTTGCGCTCGATTTCCAGCGTACATTAGCTCCCAGCTAGTGGAACGCATTATTAAATGTGATATTCAAAGAACCGTGCGCCGAAGGACACAAAACAGACTGAAAGCATATTTGCTGCTATCTCCGCCACCTCTACTTATATTTCCATTTCTGTTTGCGGGCGGAAATAAAAGGTGCGACTTGTTGCATTAAACCACTTAAACCTTTTATCAGCATGTTGACTAAAACCAGTTGCACAACTATTAAATTTTAATGTACGTGCATGCGACATGTTAACAACTGAATTAAATTACAGAGAGATATAACAATTACTTCTTTAGACGTTCGCAAAAAATTCATATCTTTTAATACTCAAACATTATAAGAGAACTGCTGCTAATCGAAGATCAAAGTTTTAACTCAAATTAAATCAATATGGTTTTTCATATAGAGTCCGGTAGAGTGATATTTTTCTAAATAGCAATAAAAGGAACAACATAAATTCTGTTCAATTTTCTATTGTACCATGACACAGAAAGTGTCATGTCCACTGGTATTGTAATTGCGGTATGAATAGAATCTTTTAAATTCTTTATAGTCCGCGACCTTCGTTGAAAGAGTTTAGCCTAGGTGTTGTCAAAAAAGAAATCGCAAGGGGACGTCTGGTGACCTACTGGACATGAGATGTCATATAGCGAGATGAGGCAGCTTGGGAACATTTATTCCAGAACTTCTCGAAAAATCTCACTGTATGTACGGTAGCGCAATCTTGTTGGAACCACAATGGTACATTTGCATGTTTGTCGAATCTGGGTTCCAGAAAGTTTTGTAACATACCAACAAAGCAGGTAAATGTGACAATCACCGCGCGTTTTGCTTCTTCAAAAAAATACGCCTCTTTGGTGCCAAATTCCGTAGCAGCACAGCAAGCACAGAGTTCTCAAGAATTTTGTGATGCTCAATGCCAAAAATTCTGCTTATTGACGTAGCCCGATAAATAAAAATAAGTTTCGTCACCACTGACCACAACAACATCATCTGAAACATTTGCCAACATGTCCTCGCAAGCAGTTTATAGGGCGTACCAGTCACTCTTTAAGTTTTTGAATCACCATTAGTTTTTGTAGAGAGAGCATGAAACCCCAGTGTAGATTTTCTCCACACACTTAGTGGCGGAACGTTTTAACGATGTGACAAGAGTCTGCTTTAATGCCGGGATATTCTTGGATGTCCAAGCGCTACGAGGTCTACCGAATTATTTTGTTCTAATGCTGAACCACTTCGTCAGAACTTGTATACCCACAACATTACAGTTTTCTTGATCTGAAATTTTTCGCGACGACCTCTCCGAAAAGGTTACTGAACAACCACAGATTCACCGTTTAGAAAATAAGTTTTCACTACAAATGCACTGTCTTCACCACTCCACACCATGCTGGGCATTAAAATGGCATGCCTTGTGCATGATCTACCAATATATTGCGCACGATAGTCAACTATAAAAATTTATAATTCTGCTGGATCCTCTATGAATGAGTTAGCTGGCTGAAACTAAAAATTAATGTAAACCATTAACGTATTCACTCGCAATACAAAAAATATGCATAGCGACAAAGAATATATTATAGATGAAAATAATTTCTCTAAATAGAGGAAAAATGTTAGAGACTTTAAAAAAAGTTTATATTAGTGTATGACCAAAAATATATGTGTTCGATGATAGATGACAATACTAATCTTTATGACGTCAGTCTCCTGTAAGAATACTCATTTTATTTACGATATATTTTTAACTTTACTTTTCACTTGCATATCTACTCCTAAGTGGACGTGTAAAGTGCTGATAATAATAGCCCGTTACTACCATTATGAAATATTTGTAGTCAGTTCTCTGTACATGCCCCTCTTAGACTACCAGCTATTTTAATCTCTACAAATTTCTGTAAAAAAATAATTATGGGGCAATATTGGCGCACGTAAATCATTTGTTTTATAGTAAAGTTATTCTAAAGTTACCAAAAAATCATAAAAAATTAAAGAATAGTTTGAGAAATAAGTTATATTACATAAAAAATATCTTAAGTCCTTCCAGGCAACTCAATAAAAGTGGAGTTAATTTTTAATAATATAAAGTAGTTTTGTGCGTACTCAGGGTTGTTTTATTCATTTATGTAATACAGTTGTCGTTTGAGGTTTGTGCTGTACAGTCGTATGTCGTGCGCTCTAACATCAAGTGACGAAAATAAGCTTGACCGCGAGGTTGCTATTATATCAGTTTAATACAAGGGCTCCTTTCGATATACTATAAGTGGGATATCAATATTGAGAGGGCCGACAGGGCCTTCTTTCCACAATCTGGAGGACATCAACCGCCTTCTATTACACCGCAGCAGGTGCCGGTGATGTCGCAGGAGCAGGCTCAGATGTACAACGCACAACTGCAGCAAACACCAGGTAATCGCCTATTCCAAGCGCAGCCAACTTTTTACTCCCAGCCTAATCAACAACCCCAATACTACACAGAAAATAACACATTTTTATCCCAAACAAATCCAAATAATAGCCGGACGACAATTACCCATAAAAGAAACAGACCCTCACACGATGATGTAAAATTAAA
Source organism: Sinelater perroti (assembly GCA_036346155.1). Taxonomy (NCBI): domain Eukaryota; kingdom Metazoa; phylum Arthropoda; class Insecta; order Coleoptera; family Elateridae; genus Sinelater; species Sinelater perroti. The sequence continues at coordinate 5,434,380 of JARFIY010000013.1, read as the reverse complement.
AACAAAACAAACTAAAAAAAAACAAATACTGGCTAGATGCACTCTCTACATCAAACCGGTTCTCAGCCTTAGAAGAAAAAAAAATGAAGACATAGCAACAATTGAAAACAGTCGAAAACTTCCACCAATTTTTGTTAACGGTGTTGAAAATATAATCCCCCTCATCTAGCTTTTGAATCAAGTAGTTAATCAGCAGTACGTAGTTAAAGCGCTTGCTAATAATCAAGTCAAAGTCCGACCTAAATCCTCTGATCACTATAGTCTAATCGTTAAAACCCTATCTGAAAAAAATACTGAATTTTATAGTTACAAACTAAAAGAAGAAAGAAGTTACCGAGTAGTACTGAAAAACATGCACTTCTCTGTTAACACAGAGGAACTTAAAGCTGAAATAGAGAAACTAAATCATACAGTAGTAAACATTTGGAATATTAAACATTACAGAACAAAATGACCTCTGTCAATGTTCTTCATAGATAGTTAAATCAGCCCCGAACAATAAAGATATCTTTAACATAGAATTTTTACAACAATGTAAAATGAAATTTGAACCACCCAAACAAAAACGAGACACTCCACAGTGCGCAAAATGCCAAAAAACTTTTGTTACCAAAAACCAAGGTGCATAAAATGGGCTGGCGACCATGCAACAGAACAGTACCACCGTAAAGAGAGGTCTCGATATGTCAGATGCGTATTATGCAGCGGGAATTACCCTGCAAACTACAAGGGATGCGAGGTCTATAAACAGATACAAAACAAATATTTCCACCATTAAGATATAAACAGTATACTTCCCCAGCCCCATTAAGGCACTTTCAACAAGCCCAACCAGGTCGGTCCTACAGCCAAGCAATAAAACAAACCTACACCCCTAAAAATGTAACACAGAGGTCAAACCCAAATCAATTAAACCTAACACAATCAACAAACGATATGCAAGATATGAAGGCCATGATAACTAGATTAATGGAGCAAATGAGCACCATGTTAAATTTGCTGACTTCATTACTTAATAAAAAAGACTAATGGCTAAACATCTTAAACTAGCGCCATGGAATGCCAATGGGTTATCACAACACACTCATGAACTAAAAACATTTTTAACTCGTCACAACATAGATATAATGATGATTTCAGAAACTCATTTTACCGGTCGCAGTTATCTAAAAATATCCAATCTATGATACTAAGCATCCAAATGGAACCGCTCGTGGAGGTGCTGCAATTATCATCAAAAATTCAATAAAAGACCATGAAACAAGCAAATAACCTGAAGTTTTTCTACAAGTAACCAGTGTATCAGTTGACGACTGGATTGGCCCTCTTACTGTCTCATCAATATGCTGTCCTCCAAGGCTTTAATTGTGATAGGGCTGCTTCAACTTCATAAATTTCAATATTTGTTAACGTAGTACACTTTAAATAGCTTCTATACATTGTACATTACAGTTATTCCTGTCCTATCTACTTACGTTGCACTGTGTTAGCAAGGATGCTTAGAATAGTCGCAGCTAAAGAAAAAGCAAGTATGATCTTTTACCTAATTTCACTAAAAATTACTAAATATTAAGTCAAACAAATAAAGTGAATAAGATATAAGTTTGGTCTAACATAGACAGCGGGCATTTAATAATAGTATTCAAATAAATAAGTCTATTTGGTGAAAAGAAAAACGGTTCAATTTATTTCATGGTTGGGGGGACGGAGAGTAATTGTGTTCATATTCAACCTAACAATTGAAAAAACTTTAGCTTTAGGGCAGGCTGAACGAAGCGATAACTGTGATAAAAGATATTAAAATAACTTTAACCAAATCAGCTAAATTTAAAACGAATTACCAATATAATCCAAATGTGCTAATCTCACATCAATACGATCAAAGTCAACAATCACAGAAGTACCAACAACCAATTTAACCTACGGCAATATTCCAATCTCTACTTAATAACAAGTGTTTCAACAATTTACAAATCAACTTTCTACTAATAACAAAATGCCTAGTAATAATCAATACTATAATAACTCTTTTCCTCCGCTACCCTAAACTGTCATGCAATCAACTGAAACCAAAAACCCCGACGCAATGGACGATTCCAAGTCGCTACTTATGCGTGACAAGTAATCAAAAAAACGGAAAAGATCATCGAAAGAAAAAATACAAAATACCCCAGGAACATTTAAAATAACCACAACAAATAAATTTGCCTCACTAACAAACAACGAATCAAATGAAAATAGTAATAAAGAACAAATAACCCACAAACCACCACTGATATTCATATACGGAGTTGTCGACATCACTAAAATGAACGAAAACCTACTCAAAGTAATAGAATATGAAACCTTCCAGTGTAAAGAACTTCAAAATGATACAATAAAAATCAACACGCAAAATCCGGAAACACAGAAAACTCATTCAACACCTTAATGACGAAAATAAAAGCTAAAAGAAAATAGAGCTTATAGAGCAGTAATCAGAAACCTTCACTATTCAACTCCGACTGCAGATATAAAACAAGAATTAGAAGAAAAAAAACGGTTACGCTGTTAGGAACATTTTGAACATCAAGCATAGAGTAAGCAAGCATCCTCTAATGATGTTCTACGTCGACCTAGAACCTTCATCGAACAATAAGGGGATATACAATATTGAATACATAGACAACATGAAAATAACTATTGAATCTCCGCACCAAAGAAAACTGTAATCCAATGTCTTCGATGTCAACTATATGGGCACTCTAAAGCATATTGTACAAGACCGTTCAAATGTGTAAAATGCAGCGATAACCACAAATCAACTGACTGCAAAAAATTAAAAAACACACCAACCACACGCGCGCTATGCTGTGGCGGACATAGAGCAAATTATAAAGCTTGGACCGTATATAGGAACTTACAGAGCGTTAAAGGTAAACAGAGTAACACAACCCCAACAACATGAAACAACGCGCAAACGCATATGTTCAAACCAAGCACGCAGCAAGGAGTAACCAGCAATATCTCCTACGCTAACAACGTTTTCGAATCATGTAAACCAACCCACTGACCTTTCAGCCCAATTAAATTCTTTCCTAAACGAATTTAAAGCAATGTTCACCCAACGCATCAATCAAAACGGCATGATACTGAATATGTCGAATACTGTCATCACCACTAAGTTTAACAATGGACATTAAGTTAATTCGCATTTCCGAATGGAATGCAAACGGTCTTACAAACCATAAGACGGAACTAATCAACTTCCTAAATGATCAGGAAATAGATGTTATGCTTGTATCCGAAATCCACTTCACGGAGAGAAACTTCCTTCGAATCCCCCATTACGCAATTTACCATACAAACAACCCTGACGGAACAGCTCACGAAGGTGCTGCGATAATCGCCCGCAATTTCCTACCACATTACGAACAACCGCAAACTGCAATTGTTTCTATTTATCTACTGGGCAACCAACATACTGGCCTACGGATATACACAAGATACCAGATCTATAATTCTTTTTTGTCCTAAAGAATATAGCCTCAAACTATACTACCACTGAAGTAAACTGGGATCTTTCATCCGACCATACACACATAATAGTAACCTTGTCTACACATATAATTAGTCGAAGCAAACCCCCCAAATTAAACTCGCCAAGGACGGATTGGGACTCGTTTCGTAGTTTAATCAAAGATCGCATTAACCTCACCATTAAATTACAAGAACCTGATAATATTGACACCTCAGTAGACAATTTTACCAGGATAATACAATAAGCAGCATAGAAATCTACAATACCTCAGGAGTGGAATCTAGTAGTCACACCCCGTTATTCATCAGAGAACTTGTTGCAGAAAAAAGGAGAGCCAGATGTAGATGGCAAAGGAGCCGAAACAGAATTGATAAAATCGAGTACAATAGCCTCACAAGACAACTAAAAGTAGCTTTACAAAACATTCGCAACAATGAATTCGAGGCATATATCACAAACCTATCAAAGGAGGACTACTATATTTGGAAAGCAACCAAGAAATTTAAGAGACCCATCACTCACATTTCCTCTATAAGGAAAGAAGACGATAGTTGCGAGAAAACTGATAAAGAGAGAGCCAATATTTTTGCGATGCATCTTGCTGAAGTTTTCAGCACACCAACACCACAAAGAAATAATAGTAATGATGCTATGATAACACGCTACCTCGATAGTCTATGCCCAATAACTCTACCAATCAATCCCTACTCCCCATCAGAAATTAAACAGGAAATCACATGATGCATTAATTCTAAAGCACCCGGATTTGACTTGATCACCGGTTGAATACTCAAAGAGTTACCTATGAAAGCTCACAATATTCAATAGTATGTTAAGATTAGCTTACTTCCCAATGACCTGAAAATTCGCCCAAATCATTTTAATTCCCCAACCAGGCAAACCGCCAAATAATGTAAGATCTTACTGGCCTATAAGTCTCCTACCCATCATGTCCAAAATATAGATAGATGAAAAGAAACTATGCACAGCTGCTTTCCTGGATATTCAACAAGCATTTGATCGGGTTTTGCATGACGGCATCCTATACAAAATCAAGCTCAATCTTCCAACCCCCTATTACATTCTGCTTAAATTTTATCTAAGCGATCGATACTTCCAAACTAAATGTAATCTCAAAACTTCGCCATACCATCCAATTAAATCAGGTGTTCCCCTAGGAAGTGTTCTGAGACCCCTTCTCTACCTCATCTTCACGACCTACATCCCCATCACAAACAACACCACCATCGCCACATTTGCTGATGTTACGGCAATTATCGCTGTAGATAAAGATCCACAAATTGCTACCGAAAAGTTACAAACCCACCTTAATTAGTTGCAAGACTGGACTCACTCCTGGTGAGTACAAGCCAATCAACCCAAATCATCTTTACATATAGATAAACGGACTGTCCACTAGTATCAATAAACAATACCCAATTGCCAGTCGCAAACCAAGTAAATTACCTAGGACTGACAATGGATAGAAGACTAACCTGGAAACAACACATAACGGCTAGGAAAACTCAGATCAACCTGAAACTGAAACAAATGTATTGTCTCCTTGGTCACAAATCGAAACTTGCAACAGAAAATAAATTATTACTGTATAAATCTATACTAAAACCGATCTGGACGTACGGAGTTCAGCTCTGGGGATGTGCGAAGCCTTCAAATACAAAAATACTGCAAAGAGTCCAATCGAAGGTCCTAAGGATGATATTCGACGCCCCATGGTATGTCAGCAACAAAACATTACACGACGACTCAGGCATCGCACTAGCACAGACTCACCACCATCTACTTAATTAGAATTGCAGAACACCTAAACAAGTCAATCAGCTGAGAGATCCGCTTGAAATCAGAAGACGACTAAAATGCAGATGGCCAATCGACGTTAATTAAATAGCAAATTACAATAATCTGTATTATTATGTCGCTAGACAGTGTCTCCTCTCAAAGTCTAGCATTTAGCCCATTTAATTATAGCTTCCTGGAGCAGCTTATAAATTTGCATTAAATAATAATAATAAAAAAAACAATTTCAAATATTGAATTGGTTAACGTTCCTGCATAAACAATGTGTCTTATTATTAAATTACAAATAATCATAAAGTGAATTTCTTCTATTAGTTATTGTAATGCAGCCTAGAAAGCTTTGCAGCTTTGTTTTCTTAGCTATAACTTGCCTTATGTTGGCCGTTTCTTACAGATGATTTTATATATATGGGCTTCAGCAAATATTTGTTTAAATACGAAAAGATAAGATTAAAATTGATTACATTGCAAATAAGCTATATTTTTTCAAAGCTACAATTTTAATAAGACATGTTTAAAGATGCATAGCAATTCTGTAATGAATATCTATGAATGCATATAATGAAGTACATATTACAAGAGGGGGTGGGAAATAAAGTCTTTGGTTTAGTATACTTTTGTTTTCTTTTGTGTGGATTGCAAATCAAATTGTGAGAAATCGGAAACTTCCCAAACATAGTGACTCTAATAATACCCATGTACTAAATTTCCACTTTTTGTTTTAGACAACATATTGCCAAAATTGCTGTTAATGCTTAATAGTTCTTTATCCTCCGTAACAAACAATATTTTTGAATAACCCTGTATATTACGAGAGATTCTAATTTTCTATGTTAAAAAATCCCTTCTATATTTGTTAAACCTAATTCTAATTGACTACAACGATTCGTTAATTTTGTAAATGCTGAAACAATTTTATATGACAAAAGGAGATAAATTAATGGTTGATGATAGTCTGATCATTTGGCTCTGTATAGCTGGATCAAGGGAGGACATTTTAAGTACAGGTGGTCTAATAAAATATATTGGTGTAGCATTTTTGATGCTTTATTAATAAATATTTTGATTTTTTAATTTACTAGTACCCTTTATAAAGTGAAAAACCTTTATTATGTAAATAATCGGTGTCAACACATGCAAGTTCACTAACCCACTGTACGCAAATAAAACACATCCTTTGTTTTTCGTCATTTACCTGTCATCGAATCGAGTTTACAATACAGTACATTCACCCCTCGGATTCATAATGCGCTAAAGAAACGTTTGCTGTGAAAATATAAAATACCCCGACAGCACACCGACTTTTTAATTATGGTCATTGTTTGTAAAATAAACAAAAGTGTTTCTTATAAAAAAACACTTTGTTGGTGAATTTGACCGCTGAACTGCTTTTATATTTTTCATAGAATAATGAAACTCGCGGCAAACAAAGTTGACGGGAAAATTGCTGCTGGACTGATGAAAATAGTTTTGCGGCTTTCGCGTTTAATTTTGTAAAAGCTGTCAATTTCATTCATGAAGTTAGTGCATGATTAAACTCTGCAATTAAATAATCAGTGCGATAATTGCTAGCGAATTTTAAATTTGGTTTATTTGCACCACAATTTAACATTCGTTTTTAGCTTACCACGTATTGTAAAGCAATGAAAATATTATAAAGAGTATGTTACAGAAAAGAAATTATATATGTATACGTGCAAGTATGCAAATATGAAGTGTTTAGATCACAATACCACTTTTAAATAAAGTAAAATAAAATTTTCATTTATATAAATATCAGTCTTGCATCCTCCTTTACGTCTGTTTTTTTTGACCAAAAAATCGATATTGAGATTTTTATTTTTTTAGAAAGCTGAAAACCCTAGGCTTATAATACTTTTTTATTTTTTCTATATCTCAATTTACCGTATATATTTACATGTATATATACCTACTAGGAGTTGCCCGCCAAAAGATAATTTTGGCGTCCTAGACTGACAATTTTTCACCCGCCGGTGTTTTTCAAAAAAAATGTTTTTATCTGTCAGGTGTGACATCTATACAATACAATAATCAAAATATTGAAATCATTCAAAAACGGTTAAAGTTAGAAGGCTGAATTAGCAAATATAGTTGTGAATATGGTGTGTTTCAAGGAAATCGGTTGAAGCGTCTAGGAGGAGATAGAATTATAAGTTTAGAAAGAAAGAAAGAAAGAAAATTAGGGAGATAAGACAATTATATTATAAGAAGATGTATTTCCACCCTCGTCAAGCTATTTTTTCCGAACTGCAAGTTGTGACTTGTTTCTTCGGAAGAAACGTCGGTTTTTTTTGGATTAAAAAATTAATTTCAGGTTTTTATATTTTCGAAAAGCTAACGACCTCATAATCGCAATGTTTTTATTAATTTATTCGTATCTTTATACTTGTACATGTATGCTCGCCACACCAGTTTTTCCGCGGTGCAAGTTTCAACAAGTTCTCTCGACAGTTACGTCGTGACCTTTGAACGAGCCTTGAATTTGATATCATTATGTCTAAATTTTCTCAAAACAAAGGATCTCGTAAAGATCCTAATAAAACAAAGTGTGGTAGGAATAAAAATGAAAGTTTCATGCTGATAAATATATATATATATATATATATATATATATATATATATATATATATATATATTGATTTATTTATTTATTTGTTTGCACTACAATATGTTATAAAGTGGTATTTAGTATTTTGTTTAACATGTATGATAGTGGTGATAGTCGTGAAAGGTGTGCACACAAAACCGTTGAATTTCTTAATATACTGTGGGGAACTAAGAAATCCTTTCTAATGGTTTTGTTGGAGACGCACCCTGGAGCGTTTACTGGGGATCTTAAGACTTTTGACTGAAACGTTTTTAATATTCCTATGTTGGATGTTCTGGCGGTGTCCCAAAATTCAATTCCGTTTGACCATATGGGGTTTAGCATTGTCTTGCAAAGGGCCAACTTGTTCTCCAGAGATAGTTGCAACAGCCAATACATTTTTTGTAGTTTGAGGCCCATTTGTTTGCGCTTTGCCCAGATGTGGGTCTTTCAGATCAATTTTCTGTCCAGATATGTACCAAGACACTTGGCACTGTCGGCTTGCGGGATCTGTTAATTTTTAAGTATTAGTGGTGGGCAGTTGCCTCTCCTAACTGTGAATGTAACTTGAACAGATTTGCTTTCATTTAGTTTGATTCTACATTTTTGGTGCCAGGACTTGATTGAAGTGAACTAAGTAAGTGGTGAGAAACTATGTTAGAGTCGGTGTGCGTTGAGAGTCTTGCCGTGTCGTCCACAAATGTGGCGACTATGTTTTCAGGTATAGATGGGGAATCTACCGTAAATATGAGGTATAGAATTATCCCGGTACGCCCCCTTGTGGAAGTTGATGGTATAGGTTGCTGTTATGGTGCTGCCATACTTGACAAGAAAATGTTGGTTTAATAAGTATGAGCTTAAGAGTTCAAAATAACCCGTTGGTAAGAATGTTTTAATTTTGCAGAGCAAACCTTCAAACCAAACCTTGTCGAAGACTTATATTATGTCCAGAAATACTGCTGCACCGTAACTACGCCCTTCGAAATCTTTAGTGATTTTGTCTACTACACGATGTACTTGCTCAGTTATTGCGTGATGCTTATAAAAACCCAACTGGTGGTCAGGGATAAAGTAAGTATCTAGAAAGATTGGGTATAATTTCTATAAGAGAATTTTCTCAAAAACTGTGGACAGTGCTAGTAGTAGGCTAATAGGCCTGTAAGAAGCTGATTGATCAGTAGGTTCTGCGGGCTTTGGAATTAGAATTATTACAGCAGTTTTCCATTGTTCGGAAAAGTAACAAAGCTTTAGTATTGCATTAAATAGTTGAGTTATAAATTGAAAAACTTTTTGAGGCAGATTTTTGAAAATGATGCCGGTAATCATGGCCCGGTGCTTATTGGAAATTTATATGTTTGAGAATGGTGTCTTCCACGTGGTGAACTTTGTATTTATTTGGTGGCAGGCTTATTTGGTACGGCATATTTAGAATGTTGCGAATGCCATCCTTATTATTTAACTTTGCCGGAAATGGTTTGAAGACAGTAACTAGGTGGTCGGCAAATACCAATGCTTTTTCGTGTTTGGTATTGTTGACTGCACGAATCGGAGCTTTGTGTTGCTGTGGCTACTTAAGATACCTTATTGTCCTCCAGAGCGAGTAGTCATTTGGTTTAGATGGTGAGAGTTGTTTCAGATAGTTTTGGACAATTTGGTTTCCGATGGTGGAGAGTGGAATTTTGAACTCATGATTTAGTGCTCTTTTATCGTTCGGGTGTTGTGTTGTTTGCCAGATTCTTTTTAACTGACGTTTCTCAGCAATTTTCTATTTGAGTGTGATTAGGCAATAAGCTGGACTAAAGCTTTGAATTAATACTGGAGTAGCTACTGTAATACTACTTCTTTTAAGTGCATAATTGTTTTTAGAGGTATGTCTGTGTGTAGTGATCTATCAATCAGCTATTCGAAAAACAACCAGATTGTATGTTTATTGGGAAATGTTAACAGTTTTTCCTTGATGATTCTCTTTGTATCTAAGTTCACTAAGATCGGGGAGTGGTCAGTTGAGAGATCAAGACAGGAGTTTTCACTGAGAAGGTTTGTGTTGATTCCTTTTATAAAACATAAGTCAAGTAGGTCTGGCTATTTATTGAGGTCTCAGAGCCAGTATATTGGTTCTCCTGTGGATAAAGGCGATAGATTTATATTATTTACTGTTTTTGGAATTTTTCTGCCTTTGATGGTAGTTATCTTGGAGCACCAGTGGGTGTGCTTGGCATTGTAGTCGTCTTCTGAGATAAATCTGTTGCCTAATGTTCGGAAATAGTGTTCGTACGTTTCTTGCTTGATGTTACGTCTGACTGGGCAATAGACCGCATATATTGTGAGTGAGCCATGCCAGATTTTAACAACTATAAATGTAGCTTGTCGTTGTAGTTGGCTTTGGTTGGGTAGTGGGTAATGTTTAATTGAGTTGTTGATGATTATGGCAAAACCGACATGAACATTGCCATCCGGGTAGTGTGTTCCATAGATTGAGAATTTAGGTATTGTAAAGTGAGAACGTTTCATGAAGTGTCAAGATAATGATTTGTAATAAAGGCGGTGTCGTCTTTGTGGTGTCATAGTCCATTGGCTCCATTAATTATTTTAGTTTAGATGCTTTCCGGTACAGAGTTATGTTTGAGGGGGGGGGGGGAGTAGCTGTATTAGATTGTTGATTATTGCTGTATACTGCTTGAGCGTATGGTAGTCCTGATTAATAAAATTTTGTGTTCGGCATAGTCTTTTGTTTTAATGACAGAAACGTTATTTATTTATATATATTTGTAGCTGGCAGGGTAATTCCCATTATAGTTGATGCACATGACATCTCGACATTTTCAGTGCAGTTCTGTTGCAAAAACTCTTAGTGTGGCCATGTTTCTGGCATCTATAACATAGAGGCATATTGCATTTGGTGTAGGGCCTTAAACTTGACCACAGAATGCATAAGTTTGTCAATGTTATATATGTCTTTATTGTTGTTAGATGATTTCCGGTCTACAACAAATAAAGATAGACTTTTTTTAAGTGCGTTTGTTTTACATTTTGTACTTTGATTGCTTTATGACCAAGTGTTTGTAGTTCTTCCTTAATTCCATTAATGTTTGTGGATGGGTGTAGGTTTATAAGAATAACTCGGAAGCTGCGTTCTTGTTTAACTTAATATATGTGGAATTCAGTGTTCTTTTCTATTAAACCTTTTGTTGATAGTGAGTACTTTCTAGTGTTTTAAAAAATATCTTAATTTTGTCGTTTGTTAAGGCCTTTAGTGAGAACTTACCTTTAGCTATTGAGTATCAAAATGTGATTAAAGATTCAGTGGTTTTGACATCCGAGACGAATACCAAAGGAGGTTTTGGATTTACTGCTTTAGCGGTTGAAGACACTTGTACTTGCGAAGTTTCATTATTAAGCGGGCTATAGCCATTATCTGGGCTCAGTCAGTAAGTTGGAGCTTTTAGTTGCTTGTTTTGATTTTCCTGAGTATCAGTGTTTTTTAGTTTGAGAAAATTGATGCAGCTGATAGAGTAATTATGGATGATATCATATCTATGTTAGGAGATTTAAATGTATCTTGAAAGGGGAATATGCGAAATCATTTGACTTAAATTTAGAAAATGATTGGGTTATTGATAGTTTTGTTGAACCATCTGCATCGGCTGGGATTGTTCTATTTGCGCATGGGTACGTATTGTTGAGCATTCGACATCGATGAGGTTTTATTTGGATTGTACTAAGCCACAATGGCCTCAGAGTAATATGGGAGCAGTTAAACTAAAATTAGAATTTGTGTTTTAAAATATATAGAAAATTACTTGTAATACTAATATGAAAAAAAGCAGGTCTGGTTTTAACTGCAGGTAGAGCGTTTTGGGCACATATATCGAAGTGCGAGACGCAACCGCACGCTCCTAAACACAAGCGCGAAATCATTTAATACACAAAGTCATAATTTTACTTTAATTTAATAAATACTGAATGACCCACATCTTTCTAAATTACAGTAAATACTTTTTATCCGAATAATCGGTTATGCGATATAATGATCTACACAAAGGATAAAATTTCTGCAATAGATAAATTTTTAAAAAAGTAGAGACATGTATTTTAGCATTTTTCTAAAGGAATTATCATTTTAAAAAATTTTTGAAAAATTGATTTCTTGCCTAAAGTGACGTGATAAGATAAAGAGCTATATGCCCTATAAGTGAAAAAAGAAAGGCAGTACTAATAAAAAGTAGGCAAACAGCTGCAATAATACACGCTCTCATTCTATTACGTCACTAGTGAAATTAAAATTGTAAACTTAAATTACATAAATAATGCTGACATTTCTGTTTGATTTATGGGAATATATTTAATTAAATATATATTTTCCTAAGCTATTGTTTTTAGAAACTCTATTTTTTGTAGACTAGTCTATTAAAAAATTAATAAAAAAGAATAGGGTACCGTATATAGTTTTCTAAAGAATGTTACTTTAACTTATAAACCAAATGTAAAGCGCCGTATTAAAAATTCCTCTAATTTACATCTATAATTAGTTTTTATACAAAATTTGCTGGTTTTATAATTTATTTTTTAGCTAATCGTTTACTAGACTCCTTACTCCTACCATACTCGCACGAGTATAAAAGCGAAAACGCACGGGACAGTCACTTAATTTTTAGAAGATTTTCTTCTGATGTCCGCCGCAGTTGTGGGCGAAACGTCAAGAATTTATAAACTCCGACCACGGCCTTATAACCCGAGAACCAACCACACGATGCACCATAACACCGGCCATGAAAGCCTTCGCATCTCCTTACTCTGTCCAAATAAAATACGCTCTATTGTAACCACAAAAATATTCCTCCATTTAAATACTGATTGTGGCCGGTAAATGGCTGGAACAAATAATAATAATAATACAAAACAATAAAAACCTTTAACAAATTGATGGGAATAACTTTGGGTGGCAATACAACAAGATTAAAAGTTAAAAAAGCACCATAAATTAAAGCAAAGAGGTAAAAGAAAAAAATAAATAAAGAATTACAAAATATAGAGAATTGTTAAAAGTAGACAAAATTGTCTTTTAATTATACGCAAAAAAAATAACCACATTTAATAAGAAATACTTAAAAATTATTATTAACGACCAAAAAGTTACTGAAATAACTAAATAAAGCTGTTACGCAAAGATAGCAAAAAGTTATATATCAAATAAAATAAAACTAAAATAACTAAATAAAAAACAAGACACAAGGTAGTATAAGAAAGACAAAAAATGTAAAGTAGAATTTAGAAAAATAATCAAAAAGGAGCTAAACCAACAGAAGATAAAAATAAAAGTAAGTTGAGTTGACATCCAAAAACATTAAGATAGACCAGTTATAAAATAAATAACGTTCAAAGTTCAATCTCAAGCATAAATGAAAAAAGATAAGTAAACAATTGAGGTAGCAGAAAAACATATTAGTCATTAAAAATTCAATAATAGACTAACTTTAAGAATCAGAAAAAAGTTTTACCTGGTATAGGAAACACCTGACGGGAACAGCCACATACAAATAGATATATTAATTGTTAAGAGATAGTGTAGAGAAGCTTGTATAGATATAGAACATTATATGATAATAATAAAGAAAAAAATTAAATTAAGGTAATAAATTTCAGAAACTCAGACGTCACATGAAAATAGCTGTTAAAAAGACGAGAAAGATATACAAAGAAAAAATGACGAAAAGAATAACAAAAAATAGGTATAAACTGGACTGAAAATAGCAAGTACCAAAGTAAATGTGAAAATTAAATAGGCGTGTCAAAATAAAACCAATGACAACGATATTAACTAAAAAATCAAAACAATTTATCGAACAGAAAGATAAAATAATAAAAATAGCATTCAATGTAAATATACTATTTTATATAACTATTAGTAGAACATTATACAGATAATAAAGCTATAACATTTAAAATTGACAAAAAAAGAAATTTCTGAAAATATTTTATTTAAAAAATTACAAATAAAAACGAGTGATATATTATATCATTTATTCTTAAAATATTCGGTCATGTTTGGTGTTTGATAACTGTTAATCTAAAATAAATATTTTCTAAATTTTAGAGAAAACGTTAAGAGATTTTACTATTTATTAGCCTAAGAACAAGTAACACGATATATCATAAATCCGTGAAAATCTTCAGCTTTGTGTAATTTAGCCTCACGCAAGAAGAAACTTTTGTAAAAACTATTATATATCATATTTGCACTATCACAGAATGAATAATAATAAAGGCAGATGGACATGAAATACAAATTACTTAAAGATACAACATTTTTATATATTATTTATTTTAAATAATATAGAAAGAACTTAGAACATAAAGAAGAAGAAAACAAGCAAAGAAGAAAGAAAATACCTACAGACCAGACGAAAATTGACTTTTAAATGAATACATTTCTTCCAATCGTTCTTCCAGCAATTGGCAAATTGAATGACATAAAGTTTGAAGTTCTTTTATATTTCTTCTAATCGCCCAATTTAACTCCTTTGGATAACTATCTTTTCAAACTCAAAAGTTGTGTTAAACTAACATGTAATACAAACGTATTATAATAATATTCAAGAAAGTCGCTTCCGCTAAATATTGTAGAATTTGGAGAAATTATGTTCAACTTTAAAGCCGTTGTGTTGAAAAATAAAGTAATCTATAAAACAAAATTGTTGCCTTAAATATTACACTAAAATTTTTATTAAATTATCTTTGTAAATTAATGTAATTAGATATTTATATTTTTTTACTCATTAAGAAAATGCGTATATTAATTTGGATAGATCTAAGAACTAAGAGCTTTGACTGATTTAGAAACGCTTTGCACTCGACGGCATGTAGAACGTAAGTTCCTTATAAAACTAAATTAAAACAAAAAGAAAGGCACACCTGAGCAGCACAGCTATAGAGATTTTAATTTCCCTGTTGGTGTCTCTCGCAACTGCGCCTCATTTACCTTGGATTAAGCGTATTTCAGTGATTCCAATTAGAGGGTTAATTACACGCACTCGTTAGGCGAAAATATAGGGATTATAGTTAACCCCAAAACCATATGGTTTATTTATAATTTTACAACAAAATTACTTGCCATTTTTTAAGTAATTAAAAATTTATTTCAAAAAATCATTGTAATTTACTACTAAAGATGAAACAAATTAAACGACAGCTTTCAATTTTAAATAAAACGACTTAGGAATTGATTTTTTATTGAGTATTAAAGTGCATATTTTCCGATTAATAGGAAAAATTGTGTCTAATAAATGGTCACCTCGGTTTCGTCTGTAAACCTTGTTTCACAAAATTTTACACTTGTGCTAATGAATTATATTGGTAACATGTCGGATTTCGTTATAGAGGTCGGGAATTGTTTGTGGACTGCTGGCGTCAACCTTAGATTCCAAGTAACCCAACAAAAGGAAATCGCATGATATTAAATCACAAGATCTTTCTAGCCAGTTGATGCTAAAACTTCGCTATCAGGACATTATTGGTGCCGAAAGTCGGCTGTTGCTCGAACATTATGATAGATGACGCCATCCTGCTAGAATCACATTTTTTCCAGGTCCACGTTGCCCAGTTGGTGCCAAAAACTAACTTAACATCCACAATTACATCATTTACACCACCAAAAAAATATGAGCCTAACACACCACCTGCTCAAAATCAATACCAAACAGTAACACGATAGGATTGAATTTGGCTTAATTTTCGAACTCAAATTCAACAATTTCGTTTGTTAACTAACCTGTCGAATTAAAAGTACGCTTTAGCATTAAAGATACATTTTTTGATTAAACTAAGAATTTACTTTACGAGGCTCTAAAAATCAATTGACGATGATGAAAATAGTCAATAAGTTTAAGCTGTTGTGTCAATTGTATATTATATACATGAAGGTGCAGGTCATTAGTAAGTATTTGCTAAAGATATCTTCTTGAGGTATCCAACTATTGTGATGTTTTCGAATTTCCAGTGACACTTTGACCAACTATAGTAATGTTCTAACATGACCTTAACCCACGCTGATCCTCACAAGGTCTTGCATCCATTATCGATGCAGTTTCATCAAATTGTGTAATCAATCTGGTCAGTTGATTCACTTGATACAGTACTTCAACCAGAAATTCTACAAAATTCTAGTGTCGTTTCCATAAAATTTTCACCAAATTTTCAACGCGTTTTAACAACAATACTCACTGTTGTTTCATATAACGTACCGTATTTACTAATTGGAAGAATCGTCGATGGCATATCGAAGTGTTACTGACTGCAGAACCAAAAAAGGTATTCAATTTGCATAAAAAACTTTACAAAATTTTGTTTCTAATTTTCTGCAATAAAAATTGTTTGAAAAGACTTTTACACTAATGTTTTTAGTTTAGTTAAGGTAGTTTTTAATACTCTAGAGAATAAACTTTGATTGAAGTCGAAAGTTAAAATGTTTTTTTGCCATCGCCCCTGCCAATTTAGAAAATGTAATTTCAAGAAAACTCATTTTAAAGTTTTTGGTCAGAAAAATTATCAAGTATTGGTAACTAGGTAATTAGGGCTATTTTTGTGGTCTCACAGTTAAATTTGCTCCGTTGTCTACGACCAGGCGTAGGCGAGTTTGAGTCTCGCTTTACCCATGGGTGTATGTGACGTACTAGCATTAAGTTAGTTTAATTACATATTAGTAAGTAATTTAATGCTAATTACCAATACCTGATGCACACAGTACCCCTTCCCTTTCTTTAAAAAAAATTGATATTCTACGTACAGTACAAGCCTCGATGTGCCACACTGTTGAATTAAAACTATCATTAGAGTTTTTAATGTGTTCCAACTAGGAACAAAAAGCATTTAAAATTTTTTGTGCTTTCTCTAACCATTATAATTTGAAAGAGCCAAGCGGCGAAGCGTGTAGCCCATTGCGGCCGAGCATTTGTTTACCTACTAGGCGTATTTTTTTAAGTCTTGCATCTTACAATACTTTAAATTGCCTCTAGAACTCTTGGAATACATTTTTGAATAGTTTAGCTATCGTTTTAAGCAAAAAATTATTTTTTTAATCCTCTAAGCCAGGACAATGTCTTAAGTATATTATAATCAGAAAGAGATTAAAGTTTGAGAATTGAATGTTATTATGCATGTCCGAGATTTGATGATGTAGTTACACCATATGTACAAGCCACTCAAATTTGGCAAACGTATCTTACCCGGTGTAAGAATGCGTCGCCGTCGACAAAGGTTCAAGTTAATTAATTTAAAAGAGAACGTTTTGTTGGGTTTCATAAAGGCGGAGCTTCTTTACGAGAAATAAGACTAAGAATTTACCGTCATATTTGTACTGTAGCGAGAATATGTTACCAGTGAGTAGAAGAAGATACCCATTCGCGAAAATTAGAATTTGGAGCAATATGTAGAAACACCAACTGGGAATATCGTCATCTTCAGCGGGTTGCTACTACAGACCATAGTGTGCCTTCAAATGCTCCGGATGAACCGTTATACGGTACTGATTATCTACCTGTTCTGTTTGACATCGATTACCAGCAGGGGGACTAACTTCATAACGAGAAGGTTCTATTCATACAACGCTAACTATTGTTATTATAAAATAGGGAGCTATTGATCATGATAGCAGGTCAGCTATAGTTAGAGTTAGGAGCAATATTACCAGCCAAATTAATATCGACGCGGTCTTACAATCAGTGTCACTTCCTTTCCTTCAAAGTGTGCCCCCAAATTCTTTTAACAAAATAACGCTTGACCACATATAATACATGATACACTCTCTTCAACATAATAGAGTGAAAA
Organism: Sinelater perroti; assembly: GCA_036346155.1. Classification (NCBI taxonomy): domain Eukaryota; kingdom Metazoa; phylum Arthropoda; class Insecta; order Coleoptera; family Elateridae; genus Sinelater; species Sinelater perroti. The sequence continues at coordinate 5,416,612 of JARFIY010000013.1, read as the reverse complement.
CTATCCCACGGCCAGCCTGATCACTGAAAACGTCTAGAATAATTTCGAGAGGTGTACGACGGTGTCCATCACATCCAAGGAATATGTCTCAATTACGGAATGATATGAATGGATTGTAATCTATCAAAACACCATTAATTGACTGTTTGATTGTATGCCAAGAAGAGGGGAGGTGATCGTAAAAGCCCGAGGTGTAGCCATATATTAGTAAATAAACGTAAATAATGGACCAATTTTTTTAATTTTATTTTTCTTACGCTATTAAATAAATCTGGAACGTTTCACATGTAAATATGCATTTTTATATTGATCACGCAATTTTAAAAAGACGGATGTAAAATCCGGAAAGGCAACTTTCGAAAGCGAAGAAAGACATGCATGTGACCTTGTGACCCTCGTATCTTGGGTCAAATGAGAACTGCAAGCCTGAAATATATAATACCGAGGAAGATACCAATCTACGGTATGACCAAATATGAAGTGAATCGATCAAGTAGTTCCGGAGATATTGTGTCAACAGAAACGTAGACAGACAAATAGACCGGATCGTGATTGCATTAACTTTGTCTACGCGTTACAGGGTTTCGAAAGTTAATAAACAGTAGTGTAATAATAATTAAAGTATTATTAAGTATCCAAAAACAATTTAAATGCTGTCGGTATTTAAGAAAAATAGCAGATATTTACAAAAAACTTAAAAGATTGCCTGCTGTATTACATTAGATTTAATTATGAAGAGAAAATAAAACCAATTTTTTGGCATTGTATGTCACCATTTCACTAAATATGTTTTATTGCCTATTTAAGCTACTAATCAACAGTAAACTGAAACAGTCAGCAATGTACATTTAACTGATGGCTTTCTTGTGTCAATGGCGATTATCTCGGGTGATGCTGTGCTATCACACTATAAATAGCGGTATAATGAGTGCTGCGGTGTCAGGTTTCTTAGGTTTCTCGAACGAGCGGATTAATTGTCTCTATTACGCGTTTATGTTTTCTTACCCAACCGCCGCGGAATCGGCGCTAGTTCTGATTACAAACAAATAGAAATGTAGGACGTGCATTGCACTTGACGGTGTAATTTTGATAAATGGCGGTGCATGAGCAATCGACGTAACAAGCAGCAATCGAATTCTAATTCGCGTAGCGTGTACGGAAAACGTTTATCTAATGAAAAAGTAATCCTATTCAAAACATTCATAATCTAATGAAATGAGCCACTAGCATGCTATATGAAATGTTGGGTGGTTTAATATTTGCTGGACAGCATCATAGAAGGGATGTTGCCAAAGAGGAGAATCCATTTTTGCTAAAAACTGTAGATTTAACATGTCGTGGTGTAACTACCTTTTGAAACGCACACGTAAACGAGTTTAATTATAAAAAGTCTTCATAATTTGCACTGGGGGTAATTTTAAGAAATTAATTAATTTAATAATGTACATAGTAAAAACTGTTTAATTTTTTTTATGCTTATTCATTAGTAATTGTTTATGTTGTAGTATTTAAAATTTCATTATTATTAAAACCACATTTTGAATTATTATTTTGTCTATGATATAATACAAAAACAAGGTGAGCCGAAAAACAGCACTTCCAAAAAATGTACTGAATAAGCAATTTTCTTAAATATTCTTAAAAAAATAAAGCCGATAATTAAACTCTAACATTAACTGGATATTTGAAACAAAACTGCAACGATTCCTCGGCGAACTGCACCTCATAATGAATCCGCAAGTTACGATCAGACATCATCAGAGAAAAAAGTAATATTGGGTGAACCCGCAACCATTTAATATCTCCGCGTTCAGAAATTAATCACCTTGCTGCAGTTCTCTTAAAAGATACATTGATTTTCGATGAGTAGGCTACAGTTCAGCTCTGCTAAAACCACGAATTGTACTAAATTCTTCGAGTTGTAACTGAGGAAACTCTGCTAGTAAGTCTACGTATCGGTCGGCAATCACCGTAACCATTCTTTAAAGAAAAATCCACTTATCTCTTTAAAGACAAAACGATGCAATATACCGAAATAAACAGTATCACAAAGCACAGTAAGACATTTGAAGGTTATTTGTCTTCTAATAATAAAAATTCTATTTAAATATTCACTAGAATAAAAATTAGTATAGTTCATACTCATGAGAACAGCACGTTTCACAATACATTTAAAAACGTTCTTACGTAAATTTGTAGCACAAGTTCTTACACTGCTCTCGTTTTTTCAGAATAAAATAACAAGGTTTTGTGTAAGATTCTTCTTTAATTTTTCAAAAATACTCTTTTAGAACTTGAATACATATTTAAATAATCTAAGATCTAAAAAGGGTGGTTCTTTTAGAAATGATTTCCCAACAGTTTTCTCGCCCAATAAATATATTTTTTTTTTACTAAAAATGGTATAACATGTACTATCCTAAAATCTCAATTTCACAATCTTCACGTCCACTGCGTTTAAATGTGGTAGATCTTATGGAACACCTTGTATTTTCAAAACCACTTCAAGTAAATATTACAAGAAAAATATGCAAATAGGGAAAATGTAAAAAACAAAGAAAGTAAAATTATTGGGGAACGTCAAATTTAGTAAAATAAAATAGAAGTTCAAGTAATGACGGAATAAACGCAGCAACCCTAAACAAAAAAAGGTTTTACGATTTTGCCACCCTGTTTTGTAAGTTACTTACCACCATGCAGGACTTGATTAACCTATAGAATGAGTAAACTGCAGCTTAAGGCGTTAGGATTTGAGGGGCGTAAAATTTTGAATTGAGTAAATGAAAGAGTTCAATAAAAAAAAAATTTTATAACCATTAAAGTTTGAAATTTTACATTCATTGTTAATTGACATATAATAAATTTTGAAAAACATTTTTGTGGCAACAAAAATAACATCGGAGAAATTATTCAGTAACTTTCTAAAATAATCGTACACCATCTGTATTATTTCTGACTGCGCCTTTGAGTTCAAATTCCAGAATCTGATTCGTAAAGAATGAGGCGTTTGAATATAAAACGGACCAAATGGGCATTCACCGCAGTCGAATAGGAGAAGTCATACAGCGAACAATAGTAGTACAAATAAATTAGTGTTATTGCAGTTATCATTAGCCTTTATGTTAATGGTATAATAATTTATAATTATTGTGCAGTTCTTATGAATAAAGTTTAGTTTTAAATGAAATCGTCATTCAATTCAATGCGTCGTGCAAACTCTATGAAGGAACGATGTTCCTAATAACTGAGGGATTTGATAACCGGAAAAATAAGAAAATAATAAACGATTATGACAACTCTGAGCACATTGAGTTTATTACAAAATTTATTAGTAGAACTCGAGTTTCACAAATAGTGGATGTAAAATAGCAGAAAAGTATAAGAAAGAAGTTTTGTATTAGCGAAATGTTTTTTTAAAAATAGTTGAAATTGTGAAATTATTAGCTTCCCGTTGATTTCTAATTTATGGTGATAGTAAAATATTAGGCTCTGTAAGAAATAGTAATTTTCTTAGCTGTGAAGAACTGACTTCAAAATTCGATCCTTTTGTGGTCGAAAATGTAGCAAAATTTGGAAATACTTCACAAGTACAATTGTCAACAAGTTCATTGTACAGTTAGCGGACCAAGCAGAGGTTGTCTAAGAGATCCTAAATACCAAGTATTAATCTATAATTCTGGAGCCGACACCAGATTTGTCGCACAAAGACCAACTAGCTTTTATGGTGCACTATGTGATATCCACGGGAACTTCTGTTGAATAATGGTTTGAGTTTATTCCTAACTGTGATCATAAAGGTGAAGAAATGGCAATTCTGTAATGTCGACCGTAGATTTTGTAAGTTTTGCTTTAAAGATCAGAGCTACGATAATTCTAGCAACATTTTCGGGTGCTATAAAGGCCCGTTAACAACAAATCCGTAACTTTTTAGTTCTTAAATTAAAAGATGAAATATTTTGCAATCTTACCTAAAAAATGACTTCTTATCTTTAAAAACTCGATGAAGTACTCGTGCTGATGCCAGCTAATCATTATATAAATCGTATCAGCAGGTTCTTGATGGTCTGGCACACAGTACCGATGTTAGTGATCACACTAAGGAGACAGTATGAAGTAAGTGTAATATTAGAATCTTAAAATGACATTACATCCGACGTTCAAAAGAACACGAAGGATTAGAGAAGAAGAAGAAGAAATGGCATTGGTGTGTTTTTGGAATGGTGCTCTTGTAAAGTTTCAAGAAATAAGCGAAAGGGTTCTAGTAAAAAGTATAAACATAACAAAGTTTAATACTTAAAAGTTTTTATAATCACACAAAACAAAGCAAAACTTATATGTGAAACTGATGTCTACAAAACAGATATTACAAGGAAGAAGAAACCGAAAGTTCTTTTTAGTTAAAACGAAGATGGAAATTACGTGTTACGACAGAGCAAATCAGCTATTAAAAAATCTGCTTCTGGTTTGGATAAAACATTTTTTTGAATGTGTGCATTTACCATTATTTTTAAAACCTAAAAAAAGTATTGACCAAGAAGATAAGAATACCAAACTCAAAACGCAATTAGAACTACAAAGACTCCTTGAAGTCATGGAACGTTGAGTCTGATTTCCCCAATATTGCCATCGTTCTAAGAATGTCTCTAAGTATGGCAGTTACTAACTAAACTGAAAAACGATCTTTTTCAGCTCTTAAAAGAGTAAAAAACGTTAACACAAAAAATGCTGAGCCTTCTACAGAATCTTTCTTTTGATGGCTTAGTTTAGAATTCTGAAACCAGAAGAATTGTTTTTTAAGTAAAAGTTTCTAGATAAAATGGACATTCCTTTTTATTTTTTCTCACTGATGTGCGAATGTATGTAAACAATGGACTGAAGTGTATGTATGTAATAAAAATGGAAAAATAAGATAAACCTTTTGTCAAAACGTTCAACGGCTTTGTAATTTGTAAATAATTTAGAGAAGCTTAAGCAGACCTTGCGCACATCTAGTAAAACAGCATGCGGACATTATTAGTTTGATACACGTTTATTAATAAATTAAAAAAAAACAAAAGTTTTAATTAAACAACTTTTACTTATCGGATAATTGATGACTTTTCAATCATCGGCTACACTTTGCGGGAGAAAATAAATTGATTTATACAGTAGCAACTTGTATTCTGCAAAATGCTGTCACAAAACTGCTAATTATGGCAGTACTTTAAAAATATTTGGTATACTGAATTTATTGAAAAATTACATCACATTCTCACTAGATACAAATGAAGTTACATAAGTTGCAGAAAAAAATAAACAGAATTATTTCATAGATAAAATAAATTATAATTTGTTTATTTGTGAACCTTATAAGAGACTTATAATAAAGCTGCAAAAAGCTTAATTTTTGTAGAACAAGCCTTTATTAAAGCATAAGTAACTTGGTAGAACATGTTTTTGTTATTAGTAATAACTGCAGGTTTCAGGATTATTTAATGCCAATTTATAAAGTAAAAATCTCCTGACTACTTTAGTTTGAACTCTTTAAGCTACATGATATGTATCACTATGTTTGAAAATATGGCTTGTAATAGGAAACAGCTTGACATTGAAAGTTTAAAGCTCTCATTCACGAAGGCAGCAGTTCATTTTCCATTGAAGACTTTGCGATGTGTAATCAATGCGTAGCCGCAAAGTTCTTGATTCATTGTACTTGAAAAGGACGTAGCCCCTATATATTAGACATATAGATTAAAGCATCATTGTCTTAATGGAGATAATTTATTTTATAACATTTTTCACTTACCCTATTTTTGTATTAACATAACGTTATAATTTTGCAGCAGTAATAATATTAGTAGGTATTAATTAAAACATACCGATAAGAATTAAAGTTGCCGGCTAAAAACTTAAGCAAACTTTTAAATTTCTACCCACTTCGGCGGTGAACTCCGTAGCTTTAATCTGTTGCTTCGCCTAGTTGTACGAAAATGCGATAAAGTTATATTGCAGTCTTCGATGATGGTTAAAGCGATATTGTGCTACCTTCATTCAACATTCTAATCTGTTTGGCTATAATATGATATCGAGTTTTTATGATAGCACTACACCCCGCATTGTCTTTCAATACAACGGCACAACACTGTGTGCTTTGCTCTTATCTTCAGTTTAGTGCAGTATCCTATCTTTATATACACACGCTAACATTCAACAATAACGTTCTTCGGAGATGAGCCCTGCTACAGTAATTTCCTTATGAGCGCTTGTTTCAAACAGAATGGAATTAGGTAGGGCTCTGGTCTTCATTCTTGCCGCCTTGGGGGTTTAATAACAAAAGTTTAAAATACCGATTCGGTTTTATAAATATAACAGTTAATTGAAAAAGCTTTTTCTGACTTTTATAATGCTTAAACGCAATTTTTTTGTTTTCTCTAAACAATGAAATAATATATTTATACAAGTATTTGCAATAACGCTTTTTTATAAATTTTTCTCTACATTAAATAAGAAAATAAAATATTACTTTTACAATAATTACTAGTTGGCTATATCACATAAAAAATTTAGCTTATAATAGTTGCTTACGCAAAAAAACTATTTTTATTAAAGGCCGTGCATATACGTGGTCAGTCTGAAAAGTTTTGAGCTTAACATAGAAATAAATATTTTTTTCTGTCAAATTTTATTTTATTTTTTAAAGTTAAGTCGATATACTTTTTCCAACGATGCTCCGACCTCTTTAATCTGTCCAAATAGGCGTCTACGGTTGCAATAACCTCTTCGACTGGTAAAATTTCTGCCTTTTGAGCCAAACTTTGTGCTTAGGAAACAGTAAATAGTCACTGAAAGGCAGATCTGGTGAATATGCTGAGTGTTCGATTAATTCAAATTGCAATTCAAAGTGAGTTCAAAGCGAGTAAGCGCGGATAAATAGCTTTCTCATGCCCAATTCTTCAGTAAATACATGATAAACACGTTCTTTTCATATGCCCACAGCATGTTATCTCTTTAACTTTGATTGATCGTCCAGTACCATTAGGTAAACTTTTGTAATGTTATCATTAGATGTCGCAGTTGTTAGCCGTCCCGAACGATCATTGTCAGCTAAGCTGATACGACCACGTTTAATTTCAGCTGCCCATCTTTTTACTAATTAATTACGGCACGGTATTCGATTTTTCCATTTATACAAAAGCACTGACATCGACTGATACAAACGTCTCTCAAACCACAACTAAGCGTCCAAAATGGCTGAAATTTACAGGTGTCTTTCAGAACATATACAATTGTAGCAGCAGAATGGTTTTGACAAGTAGAGTCATCTTCATATTAAGGCTCAAATTTTTTTAGACTGCCCACGTACATAGGTAAATTAAATTTAACTGTTACTATTTGTTTTACTACCGATATATTAACACTGGAATTATTAGGTTATTTAGGTTATTAGAAAGAGCTTTGCGTGTATATGCAGATAAGTTAAACATGAGTAATTATAGATCTAAATTGTTTTGCCAGTAGCAATAACAATAATAAATAGCCAATATTTAATACTTAATGTTTAAGTGTTGTCAAAAAAACTACTTGCTCAAATAGCGTAATTTGTTCGCTACTAGATGAAGTGAGATCCAAAATGTAACCCAATTGGGTCCTGCTCACAATACTAAAAACCGAGACAAACACTGCTTAAATTTTTAAACTTATTGAGAACAATTGAGCTGACAATTGGCAAAATATTTTATTGTGGCTAGTAGTCATGATAGTGTTTGAATGAAGTATACCTCATTAATGCTGAAAAAACGCTATGTAAATTAAGATTAATTCATACTTTTCGCTTGTTATGAAGAGGAGGAAAACAATTTTTTAAATTGGATATTAACGTCCGAGTATCATTACATCTCCCCAAATGAACAACTAAGAACTGGCAAATTAAAAACTAAGATGCACCCACTAAAGCTGTCTGGGTAAAAAATAAACTTGAAACTGCTTTGGAATTACAGAACGTAGCTTTTACTAATTTTTTAGCCGGAGCACAATAAATTCTCAATATTACTTCAATTAGCAGAGAAAATAAAAGCCGCCTATTGCACAAATAATTGGATTTTTTTGAATTAGTGCACTTTGTGTTCAGGACAACACTCACCGTCAAACGGATCCAATGAAAATAGCTATATAAAGAGTCTTGTGTACCGCATTCCCATATCGCACAACAATAAAATATTACAACAAATATTTTGCTTACATTTTACATTTGTTAGTTTGATTTGTAAACAAAATGGACAAAATGGCTTTTTAGCACTTCATACATACAATTTTAAAATAAGAAATAAATAAACAACACTATTGACAAAGCAAATTTAAGAATGTCGGAAACAAAATTAAAGGGTAAAATTTTGATGAGAACAAGTACTTATATATAGAGAAAAGCAAGTAAAGATTGTATCGATGTGGCACAGGGTTTTTTATACGACACAAAATTAAAAGTTTAATATTTGATCACAAAAAGAACACATACTATTAGCTACATTAGATTACAAAGAATGAAAAAGATCTCTATATTAGTACATATACACTAACAGAAGACTTAATAATAGGTGATTAGAATAGGAAGGAGGGGGCAACCAATAACAATAAATTTGAAAGCCAGTAAGAAGTGATTAAAAGCATAACACAGAAACAAAATGATATATATATATATATATAATATATATATATATATATATATAGAAATAATATGGATTTACCCAAATGCAGAGCATAGAACAAAATAGATTCCTATCTCACTAAAACAGGAAAATTAATAAAATTTATAAAGTTATAAAAAAGGAAAATATAAGCCACTTTTAGCAAGAATAACAAATTAATTAAGATAAACATATAGAGAAAAAAGCATAACACACTAAGAAGTTTTAAAGACAAGCTTTAGAAGTATAGAATCTAGAAAAAGTATTCAGATATTTTAATACCTAAATTATGTGTAAATTAAAAAATAGTAAAAGCTTTTAAAAGGAAATACAAGAATACGTCAATAAAATAGATATAAAAGAAAAAAGACGAAGAATGATTTAATTATGAATATAGAGTGCTGATAGAAAAAAGCAGAAATGTAAGCTTGAGTTAACGACATAAGAGTTATAAAAGAAATATACATAAGTGAGAAATGTACCAATTCTAATTAATAAAACATTAAAAACGTAGTACGAAAATATAGAAGAAAATTGTAAGACAAAGATATTAAACACTTTTATAAAAATATCAATAAGGTAAAAAAAATGTTTTAAATAATACCTTGTAGAAATAAAAAACAGGTCAGAACATTAATGCTTAATAAAGCAGAAAATTAATAAAAGTATGGACACATTACTACAACACTTTGTTTCAAGGTCCACTTTCAACATAAATTAAATGTAAAAAAGAAAAATAATGGATTAAATTTTATTACAAGAAAAATAAAATTTATGAAAAACGTTCAACTGTAAGATAAAAAAATTTTCAATATAATCAGCAGACGAACTAGAAAAGATAGTTATTATTAATAATATGTCCAATATCAAAAACAGTAAAATGTGGTTATCAAAAAATTACACGCTAACATGATTAAGTGAAGGCTGCAAAATACTAGTAAGCTTAATAAACCATAGAAATGCAACGAGAATTTATCAACAAAAATAAAAAGTACTATGCGGGCTTCTGAAGAAAATGTTCGTCATAGACCACATATTTGTATTAACAGGGAAAATGTTTTAGTATACGTATAGGTATTGTTGGCAACAAGCTTATGACAAAATTGAAGAAAAAGAAGTAATGCAAGCAGTGGAAGATTTGCAGTACAAAAAGAAAAGGTATCAATTATATTAAAGAATACAAACAACATAGTCAAACTCTAAGACGATTCTTAATTCTTCGAAAATAATATAAAGCTTTAACAAAACGATTGTTTGTCAACATGATTTTTTAATGCACACGGTGTTTCAAAAAATATACTTGGTCTTTAAATGATAATATAGTGTTTGTTGACTTGAGCATAAGCAAGAAACGCGTAGTATTTCTATCCGAAAATGTCTGGGCTCTTCAAGATCCGCATCCGTTATTATGGAACATTATTTAAATTTACCAATGGTTACAGTGTAGTATAGGGTATTTTAGAGACATTACTTTTAACCAAGCTGGTACTGGTGATATTTACCTAAAGATACTGCAGGCATCCATTAGTCTATGAATTGAAGAGTTGTTTTGACATTTAATTTTAACGAGATGAAATACCTGCTTACTACCATTGTGATTTAAAACTTATTTCGATTAACTTTTTTCAAATATGGAGAGTCTACGTTGAACCGCGCACGTGAATGGTCGCAAAATTACCGTCTAGTGCCTAGTGTTATAACGAACAATAATTATTTTTTAACATATAGTTAAATTAACACCTACACAGTGAATATATTGTTACCTCTAGCAAGCGGGTGCATTGTCAAATCAGTCGCCGCAAAAATTATCACGGAAGACATGCCTAACTCCACGATAAAACAACCAAAACTAATATATAAAGGAAGTCTTATTCCTTCAGAAAATAATAACCAACACACAACTGAAACGAAAATGGACACAAGCACAAATCAATCATCAGATTCGGATGCCAAGCGGAACTCGGATCAAGTATCCCCAGCAAATGATAACAGCGTACAAAAAAAAGGTATTTATGGGACACAAATTATTTGCTAACACAAAACAGATATTATCTCCCTAATCCAACCGAAGAACAAATCGAACAAGATAACGTTTCACAATCAACAAGTGTACCAAAAATAAAAATTCAACCAATCTTTCAACATAATGGTGATAAACTCAAATACTCGGAAGTAACTAACGACATAAAAAAGATAGTTACTAATAGCTTCACAACCTCATTTAAGGGAAGCATTCTTCGCATAAACCTCAACAACGAAGATGATTATCGAAATCTTACCAAATTCTATACAATTAATACCCAATTAAATTCAATTCAAAACCCAAATAATAAACAGCTCTCAGTAGTAATCAAAAATATACCTCTATCACTGACAACTGAAGAAATTCAAAGCGAGCTCAAGCATTATCCTATAAATAAAGTAACTCGTCTCTTAAAAAAGGATAGAACTCCTTCTTCCATCTGCGCAGTTGAACTTATCAACAACGATGAAGCAAAAGAAATCTTTAAATTAAATAAACTCTTCTACTCTATTGTAAAAGTAGAAACGCGCAGGAAAACAACAGATCTCCCCCAATGTCACCGATGCCAGCGTTTTGGTCATACCAAAAATTACTGCCATCTAGCACCTAGATGTGTTAAATGCCCTGGTAATCATCTCACAAGCGAATGTCAGAAAAAACCCAACGATCCTCCAATCTGTGTAAACTGCAACGAGCACCACCCTGTCAATTACAAGGGATGCAAAAACTACAACCAGCAGCGAAATATCCTAGCACGAAGTCAAGTTCCCAGTAACAAATATACTAACAGGACCACGTCCAGTCCAATAAACCCTAATCAAAGCTATGCTTCCAAACTTAAAAATATTCCAAGAGAACCAACTATAAACCAACAACAAACGCTACCGATTCACCTATAATAAACAACCTAATAAACATCCTCCTTGATTTTATAACCCCCCTTCTTCCACAAATCAGAGCATACCTAATTAACACAATCCTCCCCAATATTTTCAATGGACCATAAAATACTTCAAAACTTAACAATCCTAAACGTGAATTCAAACGGAATAGTAAGACAACGCTCAATTTTTATCGCGTTCCTAGCCAGATACAACATTGATATTGCCTGCATATCAGCAACTCACCTCACTGAAAATTAAATTTTCAAAATCCCAGGATACACCATTTACAGAAGAGACAGAGATACTAGAGTTGCTTCCGGGGGAGTTGCAGTACTAGTTAAAAAATCAATCACTCATCACCCGATAATAATGGAGAAGACCATAATAGAAACGACTGCAGTAAAAGTCACACTTTGTAATAATAATCAGGTTACCATAATTAGCGCATACAAACAACCAAATAAAAAGCTTATAGACAATGACATGCAAATTCTTCTAAACACCAACGAGCCCACCCTCGTGATTGGAGACCTCAACAGCAAAAATACTGCCTGTGGCTGCAGAGCTACCAACTCTGCGGGAATACAACTCCTTAACTACTAGGCCTCGTACAATTTTCAAATATTATCCCCTACAGAACATACATATTATCCCTACCGAGCTGATCATCAACCGGACATCCTTGATATAATCCTGCAAAAATGCTTTGCCAAACAAATTTATCAAACACCAATTCAAGGAACTTGATTCCGATCACTTACCCGTAGTGATAACATTCCTAAGTGCACCACATTACAACCTTCCTAATCCCAAATTAATAAACGGTCCTGTTAACTGGGATAGCTTTCAAACTCTTCTTGACCAAACTATCAAATACCCCTCTAATCTTGAAACCATTAAAGATACCGACCAGGCAGTGGACGATTACACTAACAGTATTCAAATAAGCATCCAACAAGCTACCCAAGCCAAGTACAGAATCAAACCAACAAAGTACAACATACCGCCAAACTACATCATCGAGCTCATCAAACAAAAAAGCAAAGTACGACGTGAATGGCAGAGAACACAAAATCCTATACTTTAAAATACCTTAAACAATCTAACACACCAAATAAAAAGAGAACTTGATAAAGATAAAATTTTAACGTATCAAAAACGTATTGAAAATTTAGAACCTGGAGAGTCAGGTATATGGAAAGACACGAGAAGAATCTTAAAAGAACCTCAGCAAATACCTGCTATGACAGTCAACAGCACAACTTATTACTCCAATGAAATTCTGAAAAGACTCACCAAGAAGGTACTTGCATTCCTGGCAACATTGCTTAATGCTTGCCTCAGACAGAGATATTTCCCAATAGCATGGAGACATGCTATAGTCGTTGTCTTTCCTAAACCGGGGAAAAACAGCAATAACCCCAACAACTATCGACCAATAAATCTTCTAAATACTCTATCAAAAATACTTGAACGAATATTCTACTCCAGACTAAATACTCAGCTGCAAGAACTAAATACCCTCCCATCATTCCAATTCGGATTCAAAAGCGGGCACTCAACCTGCCATCAGCTTCAAAGAATTGTAGAAATAATCGAGACTGGATATGAGAATAAACAGTATACCACAGCCATCTTTTTGGACATCGCGAAAGCTTTTGATAAAGTCTGGATAGAATGCCTTAAATATAAAATACTCCACCTACCAATACCAGACTGTCTTAAAGCGATACTTTACTCTTTCCTAGACAATAGAACCTTTGCCGTACGAATCAATTCAACTGTCTCTGACAGTAAGCCAATCAAAGCCGGAGTCCCTCAGGGGAGCGTGCTGGGACCGCTACTATTTAACATATTTGTTAGAGATATCCCGCTCACATGAGAAAATCTTGCTATGTACGCTGACGATACAGTGATCATATCGCAAAGCTGGAATCTAAACCAATCAATCTCTCAGCTTCAATCAGCAATCGATGAAATAAAAAACTGGCTAATCAAATGGAACATAACCCTTAACACAGCAAAATGTGAAGCCAAAATATTCACCCTCAGGAAAATTAAGGATCCCGATAGTTTAGTAACAAACGGTACACACATTGAATGGAATCCCAACACTGAAGCGGTGAAATACTTGGGCGATTATCTAAACACGCTTATCGTGGAAATTTCATATTAATAAGAAGCTTAACTTATGCTACGCTAGACTAACAAAACTATACCCACTAATTAACAGCAAATCATCACTAAAAACCAACTGCTCTCTACTTTTATATAAATCCCTAATTCGACCGCTAGCAACATATGCTTGTGCTATATGGAGCAATGCCTCTAAATCCAACATCAACAGAATACAAGTGTTCCAGAACAAAATCCTAAGAATATCAGTTGATGCCCCTTGGTATGTACGAAACATCCAACTCCATCATGAGCTAAAAATTCCAACCATAGAGGAATATTTGAGGAAAACCACCAAAAAGTTCCAACTTACTATCACCAACTGCGAAGGCGCTGCGCACTATAAACTAGGACGCAAGAAACTGCATAGAAGATTAAAGAGTAAACTCCCACAGGATCTGTATGTATAACAACGGATAACACAAAAACTGACTAAATAACCCCCCAACACCCAAGACCCATTGTTAATCCTTTAGGACTACCTGATACGATAATTGTGTATCTTATGTTATGTATCCCGAATGACATGTATACCTTACTTTATCAATGCTATGAATAACAATGTACAATTGTTGAACTGGCAATAAACTTAATAAAAAAAACAAACAAATATAATTCCCACTTTGTTCCCCGGATCTCACTCCAATAGACTTCCTTTTATAGGAATGCCTCAAAAATAAAATTTATTGCACAAGACCAACGAAGAAATTGAAAGACGGAGTCTTTCGTAACATTGCAGAATCCATCCGTCTGGTTTATTGTTTGTGCTTGGAAAGAGTAGGTTGTCGGTTTAAATATTTATAAAGATGCATTTTATTTTGTTTAATACTTTTTAATTTAAACCATTAAATTACTATTTCTAATGCAATAAATACTGCTTTAATAATTATTTAAAAAATGAGTTTATATTTAAAGAAAAATGTAGCATGAGCTTAGAATATCTTGTAACGGAAACCTATACCAGATTTTAGCATGTGCAGATGGTCTAATGCTATTGACATATACCAAACAACAAGAAGTAACAATTACAAAAATATTTGATGCAATTGCAAGCCAGACAGCTTTAATAATTGTACTTATTGAGTATTGCGATACAAAAAGAAATACAAAAACTGATTATTAGAACAAACGATACAAACGCAAGAATAAAATTTAAATTTATTTATAAAATTATTATCAAGGTGTAAATAAAAAGGGAGAATAGTAACTGGGAAACAAAAATATAGAAATGAATGTTAACTGCTTCAAATATGGAGGAGTTTGTTGAATGACAAAAATATATCGTGTTTTATATATATTAACTGTGGCAAAATCGATGCCAATTTTTTAGAATAAAACATGTTTCCTTTACAGAAATAAAGAACAAAACTATGAGCTTGCTGACGAAATATAGAGAAGTAAAAAATAATGAAACTTTGAGGAAAAGAACTAACAAGAAACTAGAGGAAATACACATGCATGCCTGCGTGCGTTACAGAGATATAAAAATACCTTAAACAGATCTTTGCAAATAAGTAGAAGAATAACATAGCAAATTATACATAATCATTATAAAAGTCATCATTACTCGTTTTACTTTTGAAGAGTGAAGACGTGTTGGATGCCGCTCTAGCAGTGATATCTAATACGAGATTGCGAGTACGTGTAAAACGCGAAGTGAAGTGTGATAAGGATCCTGCCGAGAAAGTGCAACTGCCTGAAAATGTGATTGTACTCTGCTCGGTAAGATAACAAGCTAATCATTTTGCAGCAGTGCAAATATGCACACAGCAACAGAATGAATAATCTCCCGCTAATACAACGACCTCCAACACCAGCTGAGGCTTTATTATCTCAGCAAAACCAGATTCTTGTACAAGAGAATCAATTAAAAACTCAAAATGAGCTTAATTTATGGAATGCTTGGCAACAATCCCTCGCAACCATCGAAACTCTACAGGATAATATCAACCAGCTAATGCAAAGGGTAAAAAGCCTCGAGAACCCAGTGGCGGCACCCAAAGCAGAGCAAGTAACTTATGAAAAAGTCGAATATCACACTGACAAAGAAGAATTAGCCAGAGAAACAAACTGGATAGTTCAGAAATCAAGACATAAAAAACTGAAAGCAATTGCGTCCCCGGAGATCTCTCCACAGCAGCAATCAACAACCGCTAAACAATCAGACAATAAGTCGAAAGAGAAAAAAAACACCCCTACCTCCACCAATAAATCTGGTGAATATAAAAGAATACGAAACTGTACATGACATATTGGCAAGCAGCAAAGGTTAGTTATAGAGTAACCGCTATGAGTAATGATGTATTTAAGATCAACGTCTCAGATGAAACGCAATACCGTAGTCTGATCTCAACTCTACGCAATTACGATGTCGAATATTACACCTATGAAGACAAACAAAACCGACCCATAAAAGTTATGGCCAGAGGTATACATCCGACGTGTTCAATAAAAATGATCACAGAAGACTTAAAAGAAAGAGGATTTAAAATCGCAAATGTTACTAACATTATGAAAAAAACGAAAACAAAGAATGGCATCACCACTAAGCCACTGCCTCTATAGAGGCAGATTTTGACAAATCAGAAGATATTAAAGATATTCACAAAATTAGTATGATTGCAGGATTGAGGGTAAAAATTGAACCTCTACGTAAGAAAACAACCCTTATCCCGCAATGCAAAAAGTGCCAGGCGTATGGACACACCCAATCCTTCTGCCACAAAGAGGCAAGGTGCGTAAAGTGTGCAGGACCTCACGCTACTAAGGACTGCAAGTTAACTAAACCTGCAAAAGCTAAATGCGTCAATTGTGGAGAAGCTCACCCGGCAAACTATCGCGGGTGCGTAGTCGCAAAGGAACTTCAAAACGTAGGAAAAACCCGACAAGAAAACAAACGAAACAACCGAAGAACAACTAATGCCCAAGAAACGGCACCAATAAAGAAAACGCTGCAAAATTTTCCAACCTTACCTAAGGCTAGTACGGCTGTGCAAAATAGCTCAGCAGGTACCAGATACGCACGAATGGCAAAAGGTAAAACTCAACAAGGCAAGATCGAATAAGCTAATATGGATGTAATCAACAAAACATTGCAAGCAATTCTTGGAAAACTCGAAAAGCAAGAAGATTCCATGAATTCTATCTTAACTAGAGTGACGAAACTAGAAAATAGCAATAGGGTCGCGCCCATAACTAGGAAGTAAAAATGGCTATGTTAATTAGAATAGCAGCATGGAATGCAAATGGGCTTCTCCAGCACGCCCATGAATTAGAACTATTCCTCTGGGATAAAAAAAATAGACATCTGCCTAAATTCTGAAACCAATTTTACTAAGGAAAACTACCTAAATATAAAAGGGTACAAACTATACCACACCCCCCATCCAGATAATACAGCAAGGGGTGAATCGGCGGTATTATTAAAAGATAACGTAAAACATTATGAAGAAGTAAGCTACAACACTCGCGAAATACAAGCAACAGCGGTAAAAATCCTCACAAAGTCCAAGGATTATACAGTTGCTGCAATATACTGTCCACAAAGGTACGCACTAGAAAAAGATGACGTTATAAGGCTTTTCCAAGAGCTAGGAGATCACTTCCTATTAGAAGGTGACTTCAACGCCAAATATACCCACTGGGGATCCAGACTTGTCACTACTAAAGGAAAACAGCTATATGAAGCGATCAAGCAAGCTAAATGCGTATGTCATTCAACTGGCAAACCAACATACTGGCCGTCAGATAGCAACAAAATACCAGATCTGATAGACATTTTCATACTGAAAAGCGTATCTTCCAACTACATTGGTATTGAAGATAACTACAACATGTCATCAGACCACTCCCCCATTATCCTGACACTAAGCGAAACAATAATCAATAAATCATCTTCACCATCACTAACAAACAAATGGACTGACTGGGATGGATTTAGAGCAGAAGTAGAACAGTGTATCAAACTAAATGTTCCACTAAGATCAATTGAGCAGCTAGATGAACAAGCAGAGCGGTTTGTAATCGACCTGCAGCAAGCCGCATGGAGCAATACCCCTGAGCCAAAAAGAAAAACAATTGGCGTGAACTACCCTAGGGAGATCAGCGAAACGAAAAGCACGAAAGAAATGGCAACAAACCAGAGCTCCGGGAGACAAACAACTGCTAAACCGGCTAAGCCAACAACTCAAAGAAGAGATCCGTTCTGTTAAGAATGAAACGTTCACTGAATTCCTAAAGGGACTAACAGACGATAAAGATACCGAATACTCTCTCTGGAAAGCCACAAGGAGATTAAAGCGGCCTCATAATCATAATCCACCCATTCGTAAAAATGATGGCGGATGGGCTAGAAAAGACGAGGAAAAAGCAGAAATATTTGCTGAACACTTAGCGAATACATTCCAACCACATCCAGCTGATGACAATGAGAACCTACCAGAGATAAACAACAGGGAGGACAGGGCCATATTGCCAGTAACTCCAAAAGAAATTTACAATGAGATACAAAAGAATCTCAGTGCCAAAAAAGCCCCCGGTTATGACTTCATAAGTGGACAACTCCTGAAGGAACTACCAGAAAAGGGTATAATGAAGCTTACGCATCTATTCAATGCTGCGCTACGACTACAGTACGTACCGCTGCAGTGGAAAGTTGCGGAAGTTATTATGATCCCCAAACCAGGGAAGCCACCCAATGAGAAAGCATCTTACCGCCCGATTTCACTACTACCAAACATATCCAAACTGTTCGAAAAACTGCTTCTGAAACGCCTCAAGCCAATTATTGAAGAAAAGCAGCTCATTCCAACTCACCAG
This sequence comes from Sinelater perroti, assembly GCA_036346155.1. NCBI lineage: Eukaryota > Metazoa > Arthropoda > Insecta > Coleoptera > Elateridae > Sinelater > Sinelater perroti. Next base: position 5,398,052 of record JARFIY010000013.1, on the reverse strand, counting down.
TTTGGATTTCGGAACAAACATTCAACCATTGATCAAGTGCACCGAATCACTGATGTAATTGAAAGAACCCTAAAAGAAAAAGAACTATGCGCAACGATATTTCTTGACGTGGCCCAAGCTTTTGACAAAGTATGACACGAGGGCCTCAAATACAAAATAACTAAAAATCTGCCTAGGCAGATGAGCCACATTCTGATATCATACATCTCTGGCCGACAGTTCAGAGTGAGATATGGCGAAGAATACTCCGAACTAAAAGCTATTGCCGCAGGTGTACCGCAAGGAAGCGTCCTTGGGCCAGTTCTATACTTGCTTTATACTAGTGACATCCCCATGAGTGATGGAGTGACGACAGCCACATTTGCTGACGACACTGCATTACTGACCACAAGCAACGAAATAGAAGTAGCTACTAATAAACTACAATTAGCCGTCAACAACGTCACCAGGTGGACCAAGAAGTGGCGAATTAAACTAAACGAGGCGAAGTCTACCCTTATAAACTTCACCAATAAAAGAATTGATTACTTGCCTGTAGTGATCAATCAGCAAACAATTCCTTACGCTAACACAGCTAAATACCTGGGTATGACACTAGATGCCAAGCTCAGGTGGAAAGCACATATAAAGAAAAAACGCGAAGAACTTTGCATTACATTCAGGAAAATGTGGTGGTTGCTTGGACGACATTCCGAGCTGTCTCTGCATAACAAACTATTGTTGTATAAACAAATTCTAAAACCAATTTGGACTTACGCTGTGCAGCTGTGGGGATGCACAAAGAAATCTAATGTAAAAATTATTCAAACCTTTCAAAACAAAGTACTGCGCAGCATCGTCAACGCTCCATGGTACATTAGAAATGAAGACATCCACAGGGACCTAAAAGTGCCTATGGTCAGTGAGGAAATTAAACGGTTTGCGAAAAAACACGAAACAAGACTACGTGAACATGTGAACGTCGAAGTGCTACAATTACTCGACAACAGTGGACTTATACGTAGGCTAAAAAGGCAAAAACCTTTTGAACTAGGGTAAGTTAAGTTAAGTGAATTATGAGCAATTAAAACATGTGAACGAAGTGTTTTTAACATATGTGGAGTGCGCCAATGGGAGTATATCCACCAACTGCTAAGACTTACCTAGATTTAAGACTTTAAACTTGAATTTAAGTGAGAATTTATTAAGAACAAATTGCTAGATAGTATTTACTATTAGTTGCAATGTATACGCTTAGTGCGTGTTAAATAAAAAAAAAATTTATAAAAGTAATTACCTCAATCGTCTAATACAACAAAAATACAGCATAAGAACAAAATAGATTAAAATAAAAATAATTAAAAAGTATAAGGTTTACAAAACCCCATTTTTGAAATATCGCTTATGACTCATACAAACATTTTCAAATATGACTAACACTAATAAGAGACATTTTCGTGATCATATACATCGTAAATTGTAATGCACTTTGTTTTTATTTTTCTCTTAAAAATTACTTTATTTAACGCACCTTTCGTAAAGTCGCAACATAGCGTCAACAGCATGCATGTAATTGAAAACGGTAGTGCCATGGCGACAAAAAGCATTAATGTATGAAACAGTAAACAGAGTTTATTTTCAGCAGAGTTACCCTAGTGCTTTAGGGAAAAAGTAAAACCATTAAAAATTTTATAGAACATAAACCTTTCAATTTTTTGATCTCCAGTGCTCCCCGTAGCCTCAGGTATAATAAGTAATCCAACGTAACTTCACCAGCTTTTTAAAGTAAGCAACGGCGCCTTTCCAAAAGTATATTGTACTGTTACTCTTAACGTTACGCATGGTTTTTTTGTTAACAAATATGCCATTATTATTTATAAATTTGTTGTTATAACATAAATAATTATATAATTTTTAAAATCTTATAATAAAAGTAAATATAAAGCCTCTTAATTACACTACACATATACGAGAATGATCTAAAAAATTTCGGCCTAACAATTAAAATAAGTTTACAATTTCTTCTTTTATTTACAAAATATTTTCCTGAATCTAAAACATATTTTTTCAGCGGTGCTCCAGTATCATTATCCTAGCTCGGCAATGATTCCTGACAAAGTTTGCGGAATACGATTGCAATCGCTTCCTAAGCAGAAGAAAAATGTTGATCGGTGAGGAATAATTTTAGTTTTGAAAAATGATAAAAGTCAGGCGGAGTCAATTGAGAATAATAAAAATATTCCAACAACTCGTAGCGTAGATTTCTTAATCTTTCCATTGCTAAGACACTTTTGTAGACAGGCGCATATTTTTTTTCTGAAAACCGGGTCTTATCTGACAAATATTTTTAACGAAGTTTGTTAAAAGATTTTCGAATAATTTTCCAGTTATTTTTCATCATGTTCAAGGTGATCAATTAATAAAATACGTTCGGCATCCTAAACGATTCATGCCAAAACATTTCCTGTGGATGAAACAGACTTTATTTTCTTTGGAGCTGAACAACCTGTTTCAATCTACTGTTTTGATTTCGGTGAGTAACGGTAAATCTAGATTTAATCTATAGCAATGAATAAACGAATAAATTTTATTTTCTTTAACACTTCAAGAATTTTTGGGAAACTTTCATTCGAATATATTTTTGATATTCTTTAAGCGTCTTACATAAAGCTTTTTCATATGCAATTTTTATACAAAATACATCCTACTCGCTTTTTTCAAATATTTACAGCTTCAGCAATTTTTCGCACCTTAATTCGTCGGTCACCTAATACCACATCATGCACTTGTTTTTTGATGTTGCACTTTTCGTACTCTTCAAGACTGGTGTAACCAAGCTTACAACCATTTTTAACTTTTGAATACAAAGAACAAGAAGCTTTGAATGAATTTCTTTTGGCGTTAAACCTTCTTCCGTGGAGAATTTAATAATCGCGCGATATTCGATTTTATTAATTTTAGAAAATAACGTAAACGATATTATTTAAAAACACTATAAAAATTAAACTATTTGGCAGATTGACTTATTTTTTTTTATTTGAAAGAGTATTTGATTACATTATCTATAGAATATGATATCGACCAAATGGCCGCCGCGGCTTCGTTGGGCGGCACGTATCCGAGAGGTTCAATTTTCGATGACTCGACCGTATAAATCGGGCTCGATATCATTGATGGCATTGGTTATGTTGAGTTTTAAGGCATCAATCGTCTAATCCATATTCGCATAGACCTGCAATTTAACGTAGCCCCACGAGAAAAAGTCTAATGGCGTTAAATCACACAATTTCGATTACCAGGTGACGTCGCCAAAACGCAAGATAACCATGACGTCGAATTTGTCGTGCAGAAGATCCATTGTTGTGGGGCACGTAGCGCCGTCTTGTTGGAACCACTGAAATTCGTATCTTCTAATTTATGCCAAAGAAATTGGTTATTATTGACCTGTATTTCTTGTCAATGACACTTATGGCAATGCCAGCTTCAATTTGGAAGAAGTACGGGTCAATGATCCCGCCTGACCAAAATCCACATCAAACAGTGATTTTTCTGGATGCATTTGCAACTAATGGGTATTATGTGGATTGCTATCTCTCCAAATGTCACAATTTTGCTTATTGACATAGACATTCATCAAAAAATAAGGCTTGTCGCTGAAGATAATTTTCCGTAAGAAATCGGGGTCCACTTCCAACTGCTGCAGAACCCAGTCAACGAACGCTCGACGCTGCTTATGGTCGTTTACCTTAAGTCTTTGGGTTAATTAAATTGTGTACGAATGCAGTTCTAAGTCCGACCCAAAATTCGCCAAATTGAGGTCTGCGAAGGACTAAGTTCTTGGGCGCGACGAGAAATTGGCTGCCTCAAGTTATCCTGCACTTTCGTTCACTGCAGAAATTTTTTCTGCAGATCTCACGTTTCGACGACGTACGGGTGTTGTTTGATTGTTTACTGACACAGTTGATTCGAATTTGTCCATCGAACGACCAATAGTCGACATAACTAGACAATTGTGTTCACCGTAAAAATCACGTAGCGCACGGAACGTAGCTCGAACTGAGTACTCATTTTGATAGTAAAATTTAATAATTTGCATGCGTTGCTCAACACTGTATCTTCTCGTAATAATTTTCCCAACATTAGTTACTACACCCGCCAAATTCAACAGCTGTAGCTTTACGAACATAGCGGATATACAGTGCCGAAGTTCTGGAAAACTTTTTACAAGTAAATTATTCTTCTTTTAATACATTATAAAAAAAAATGTTACACTGCTAGTGACATATTGCAATACCAGTTTAAGTAAAATTCAAAATATTATTAGGAAATCATTACAAATGTACAAATTAAAAAAAATAGAAGCAAAAGTGTCATCATTGGTGTATAAAAAAATAAATAATAACATTGCATAAACAACTGAAATAAAATTGATTACTCAAAAAAGTTGGCTTTTATAAAAAGAATGCGAAGTGCAGCTAAATGAGAAACCAAGGATACTTACTATGTAAATTTTTTAAGAGCTAAGCTAATGGATATTGCCAATAAGATGGTTATGTGAATACCAGCAATATTGCTTAACAGATCGTTATAGGTGGATTCCTTCTGCGTAGATCTATTTCTACCTTTATCTAACATGAAAAAATTAAATTGACTTATTCTTACTTCCTTAGGGAACTTCCTGTATTGCAACATTTGTAATTTATTCATAATAAGATCATTAATATTAAACTCCTTTCTTTTTCTTAACAAGACTTTAATAAAATGTTATGTTAACTCATTAGCTGCTTATAAAAAAATTGCTTACTTTCTCATAGTACTGACATAATAGTAATTTTTAGTATTTTCTGGGTAAAAGATACATCAAAATATTAGGAAAAATTATTCTTACTGATTTGTTTATTATTTATACCAGGTTGCCGATCGGCGACACCAGCATTGTTGACCAATCGATACATCGCGGTGTTGATGTCGCCTATAGGAGATAATTAAAAATGCAATATATAGATTTTATTGTAGCGATAAACTAAAACAAATTATAAAAGTATACGATTTATAAAAGATAAAAATAGAAAAACAGTATTGCTAAGATATGCATATGTTACAAAACAAGCTGGATGATATTATAAAACAAAATATTATTACAGCTAATGTTTCATTTTTGCTCCTTTTTTATGGTAGGAAACAAAACATTCACTTATGCGTAATTCGGACGTTTCTCGCAACGATAAAGTATTTTTTTTTCTGACATTTTGCTTGTTGTAAATTTTGCATCGCTTTCTTATTATCCTTTCACTTGCATTCTTTGCATTTATTTTAGTAGAAAAATGTTCATCCTGCTTAATCTTTAGGGTATCGTAGAGTTATCGTATGTTTCGGAAGTAAACTTTTTATTGCCGCAAGTCTATAATCGTAGACATTTAACTTATTTCCAGACTACTTATTGAATAAGTGAACATAGTTTATCAACTCAATTTGCAATCTTTTTATAGCATAAGCTTTATTCTGAGAAGGGCAATAGGCCATGATCTAATATATTTTTGTTATATTCCAATATTGGAATAGATTTAAATATTATCTTCCTTTTCTTATTTTAAAACTCAATAATCCTTCCATTTTCCTATACTATAGGTGAATAAATAAGATTTCAGCTTTAGATTTCACAGGACGCAAATCACCGTTTACATGTAACGTATTAGTCCGCCCTCTTGCGGTTTTAAAGCAACGAGATTTGGTCTTTCGAAACATCATGCGATTTGGCGTTTGATGCACATAACCTCAATAATCAGCTGTGTTCACGATGGCAATCACAAAAGAGCATATTCGATTTTCTATCCACTTCGCGTTTCATCTTAAGAAAAACGCTGCTGAAGCCACCGAAATGATTTGTGCTGCATATGGTGAGAATGCTGTAAGTCATGCAACGTGCAAAAGGTGGTACCAAAGATTTCGCGGAGGAGAGTTTAGTCTTGAAGATCAACCACGGGCTGGACGCCCTCAAACATTTGACACGGATAAGCTGCAGACGCGTTAGGCTGGGAACTTCTCCCACATGCGGCGTATAGCCCAGACATGGGCCCTTCCTATTATCATTTATTCCGGTCGTTACAGCATCACTTGGCTGATACGCACTTCAAAACAGAAGAAGTCCGAAAATGCATCGATAACTTTATCGTCTCGAAGCCGGTGAGCTTCTTCTATCACCAGGGAATTCGCAAGCTACCCGAAACATGGCAAAAGGTCATAGATGTCAACGGAGAATACTTTGATACTTAAGCTTTTTTTGTTTGTTTTTAAATAAAACTTTAATTTTGCAGAAAAAAAGCTGAGAACTTATTTATACACCAATTACTTTATTGACATGACCTTTTCCTCCCATGTTACCTAACTGACCAGTGTAAACAAGAAACTTCAACACTATTGCATTGAGTTCAGTAAGCATGTATAGTTTAATATTATACTTCTGTCTTTTGTTTTTATTATATTGGTAAAGTAGTAACCTTCTCTTCCACAACATCATCGATTCGTCCAACGATAAACTCTTCTTTGGGTAGTAAATTTCGCTGATGCTTTTATTAAAATAATTTATTAACGGCTGTATTTTCTGAAGACGTCCAATTGGCTGAATATCTATCGAATTGATTTTTTTGTAAAATTTAAAAACGTATAATCAGCAGAAAACGATCTCGACTTATTTGTTGAGGAAAACAACTCAGATTGCAAAGTCAATCTTTTTTCCAAAAGTCTGCTCTGAAATCTTTTAATTGTTATTGTTCCTGTATACAGAAGTAGCTCAACAAATTTTGGTAATCTTTGAGTAGTTAAATTTTTTCATTGGGTACTCCGAGATTGTTCTGTTTCTTACAGAAACGTTTACGATATATACGTTTAAGGCAAATTAAACCTTCAACAAAGCAGCTCGGAACAATGATGGATTATTTTTATTGTACCATTGGCGTAAGTTCTTGAGCCACGATGTTTTTCTCCTACAAACACTACGTTTGCCTTGTATCTTACCTTGGATTACTAAATGCAACAACTCGTACTTGGAATTTCTCATTATATGTCTGAGATATTCCAACTTTCTAGTTTTCACTGTCTGCAGTACCTCTACATTCTTGCGCATCCTTTGCAGTACTATTTTGTTTCTTACTTTGTCTTTCCAAGATATCCTCAACATTCTTCTGTACACCCCCATCTCAAAAGCTTTCATTTTTTTACACATACCATTCGTGAATGTCCACGTTTCAACGCCGTACAGAAGAACGGAGAACACGCAGCAGCGCGCAAATCAGGTACGTAGGTTGATATTCATGTTTCTATTGCAGAGCAGTGATTTCATTTTGTAGAAAACATTCTGAGCTTGTTCAATGCGACACCTGATTTCCAGACTAGGATTACCGTCATCATTAACAAAGCAACCCATATACTTGTATTTGCTCACTCTCTCCAATCTGTGACCATTACATAGCAAATTTATGTTGGCATGAGAGTTTTTAGCTACAGTCATGAACTTCGTTTTCTTACTGTTAACGTTGAGGCCATAGGTAGCGCTCGCAAACTGAACTTTGTTTTATCGGTACTTGAAGGTCTTCCATAGTGGGTGCAATTAGAACCGTGTCGTCCGCGTAGCGTATATTATTAACGGCTTTGCCATTGATGACTATACCAACGTCAAGATCATGTAAAGCCTCTTGGAATATGTTTTCAGAGTAAATGTTAAACAGTAAGACTGTCGGACTCTCCTTAAGATTTCCACATATTTAGTCAGTTTAGACTCAACACGCACATTCACCCTTTGGTTCCAATACAAGATCTTTATGAACCTTATATCCTTACTGTCAAGACCTATTGTTTTTAGAATGTTCACCAATTTTGCGTGCTGTACTTTATCAAACGCTTTTTCATAATCGACGAAATATACGAAAACATCTTGATTCATGTCCTGCCATTGTTGAATAAGGATTTGATACACAAACAGTACATCTCGAGTTTCCAATCCACATCTGAATCCGAACTGTGAGTCTGAAATAGTACTTTCGCATTTCTTGTAAATCCTGTTGTGTATTGTTTTCAAAAAGATCTTCAAAATGTGACTCATTAGTAAAATAGTGCGGTATTTATTGCATCTCTTTACTGAGAAAACTTTAGAGAGAGTAATAAAAGTAGATCTGAGCCAATCTGCTGGAATGCAATCCATGTTATATATATTATTAAACAAGTTTTTCAGTAGTCCAAGGTTACTGTACTTTAACACTTTTAAGAATTCGCTGGGTATTTTATCAGGACCCACCGACTTCACCATTTTTTCTGTTTTAATAGTATACGCTATCTCACCCCTGGTGATGTACGGACCTGTAAGTTCTGAATTAGAGTCTATATCTATATATCTGGTCTGTCGTCTTTGAACAAAACATCAATGTAATCTTCCCAGATATTTAACTTTCCTTTATAGACATCGCGTATCTGCCATCGGATGTCACCAGGATTTGGGTGTTTTGTGACTTATTAGCTCCCGTGATTTCTCTTATTTTCTTATGCACGTTGAACTAATCATATTTAGCTTGATATTCTTCAACCTCAGCACATAGGTTATTTAATCATTTTTCTTTAGCCTCTAGTACTTTAACACGTATAATCCTATCTGTTCTTTTATACTGCGTTACATCTCTACCTTTGTACTGCCTACGCTGATCCATTAAGTCCAGTATTTCGGATATGACCCAACAGCTTTTCTTTACCTGGTTTTGTGGCTGTAAGACACGCTCTTTTGTCTTCAATAATGTGTTTTTATAGGAATCTACAAATTCTCTACATCTCCATCTAGTAACTCTTTGGACGAGTTGACGATTTTAACGTTAATCTCTTTGTGAAGTTTGTCACAAACTCGTTCATCCTTTGGTTGGCTACATTTGTTTTCTTCTTAGGTGCCTGTGGTTTAAGAACTTTCATGTTGCAATGTAAAGAGGCGACCACAGAATGTGATCAGACTTGATGTCAGCACCAGGATAAGTTTTGGTGGACCTTATGCTGTTACGGTATCTTTTATTAATCAGTATAAAGTCTATCTGATTACAGATTATTTTCCGATGTGATTCTTTTGGCGATTTTCAGGTGTATAGTCTTCTAGATGGTAATTTGAAAAATGTGTTAGTAATTACCAGGTTGTTCTTTTCGCAAAACTACATTAAACGGTCGCCACGTTCAATCCTTACTCCAAATTCAAAGTCCCCAACTAAATTTGATATTTCCCCATGTTCCATCTTTGCGTTGAAGTCTCCTAGGATCAAGACAATATCCCGGCTGTTTAAGTGACTTAGGGCCAGGTTCACTTGTTCATAAAATTGCTCAATCTCGTCTTCACTTGCATTAGTGGTGGGTGCATAAACTTGTATCAATTGTATGTGCCTCGGTTTAGCCATAACTTGTAAGACTATCACTCGGTCAGATATAGGTATAAAATTGGTAATATTTTTCTTAAGCTGCTTAGTTATCATAACTGCAACACCATGGTAATGCGAGTTGGTGTCATTACCGCTGTAGTATATTACAGTCTCATCTCGATCTAAGATACCAACGCTTTTAAGTCTAGACTCACTTATTCCTAAGACATCAATTTTCCTTTCAACGTTTGCCGTTCTGCAATCGTCATGACAGACCCGGAGGTTCTTCGCACCCTCTGCCCATTTAAGGTCTGCCGGGAACTGAGGGCTATAGTATGTGTATTCTCCGCCGTAATGATCTTCCTGAGAAAGTGTATGTGGTGGTTTTCCATTGCCTTCCATACACTGTACTATTGTCATACCGATGTCCGCCATCTCTTCTAATAGTTCTTTTATCTAAAACAGTACCAGCCAACTAGGCCTCCTCCTTTGTAAATACTAACAACGCAGCTGCCCGTTGTTAGGGGGTTCTATTTTATTCTCTCTTATATTCTTCTGTGTATAACTTTTGTGGAGATTTTTGAAACGTGGAAAGTTAATCTAATAGTACGGTCTCTTTTATGATTAGTACCATTATGCTGGTTGTGGAATCTTCTAGAAGCACCCTGTCTCGTAACTCTGACATGTTAATTTATATAGTTTCTGCGCACTGCATTGATCTAAGCATGTGCTCACTTGCGCTATTATTTTATATACTCTTGGCATTTTATTTCTTTTTTGTTATGCGTTGCCTTATCAAATTCTACTCTCAATATTGTATCGTCTACGTCTTTTTTGTTCAAATTGTAAAATCTTTATTACGTTATTCTTTTTAAAATTTCTCCACTTCTCTTCCGTATATTCGTTACATTTATTTTTTTACCTGTATTTTCCATTTTCACATTTCATTTTCTGATTTCCTATCGTAGAAACTTTGAGTGAGTTCTTTAGTTTCTTGTATGCTTTTTCAATTTCTTTAGGAGTCTTATATTTCTTCGCATTGTTTTGGAATAAAAAGGTTTACTATGTCTTCTGCATATTTATTTTTTTATTGTTTTCTAAATGTCTGGTTGTCTGTTACTTTGTGGGCATTTTTAAATTTACATTTTCCTATTACTTATTTTGTGATCTATAGTTTTAGATTCTTATGTTATTCCTTTTCTAACTTCTTTGTTAGCCATCCCTGTTATATTTCATATATTATTTTTCACTTTTCTTCTATATTTATTCCTATTTTTTGCTTCGTATAAATATTTGAATTATTCTTTTATTTTTTATTTTTTCTTTTAACTTACCAGTACTTCACCTTGTTAGTTCTTTAAAACCCAGTTTAATTTTTATTAGAATCAAATTGTGGGCATTATTAACTTCAATTTACAAATAATTTTTGCAGTCCTTTATCAATTATTTGAAATTTTGTTCTATTATGGTATAAGCAATTTGGTATTTTTTGACATCATGTTGGAGCATTGTGTTGGCTATTGCTAGTTCATATCTTGCACTTTTATTTCTTAAAATACACCTTTCCAATATTTTATTACTTTTCTGAATTTCTTCTACTATTGTGTTCCATAATTACAGTTAGGCAAAAATAGCACACATGCAATTGATATGGTTGCGATAAAGAGGTATATTATGTACAATATAATATCTGAAATAAGGCGCTAATAAAAAATATTAGTAATACAGTTGTATTTAAAATTAAGATATAGACAGAAAACATTGAAAGGTAAGTTATATAGCTAATGACATTATCTTTTATCAAAAGTGTAATGTAATTTTGTGTTACTAATTTTTTTTATATGTTATAATACTCTGCTAATAATAAGTAAAATTATTTTGTTGCATATATTTGCAATATATAGAAATAAAATTTATATATACATATGTACATTGCTACAGATCTACGCCTAAAAGATATATAAGTATTTTCAAGAAATTACAATTATGTATAATTAAGACAAAAACAATTTGGTTTCTTTTTTAATTTAATTGTATTTTCGCAGAGCAAATTTAGTTTGAACAAGTTGTCTAAACCCCATATAACAAATAAAACTTCCGAATTATAAACTATAAACCGAAGTCTCTAGTGCAATTTGCCTCACTGTATACGAGGCTTCAAATTCCTTCTGGAATTTAAACCTTCGCGAAGTTTCATCTTAAAAGTTTAAGACGATAGGAACTCGAGCTGCGTACCGCTTTACTGGTTAACTCCATATATTGCTACTTAGCAGGTGCATACTTGGTGCTTCAGTGCATGTTAAAACAGTCATTTCGGGATAAAATCGAAACTACATTCGAAATCTAAAGCGTCTATAATGGGAGCTGTTAGTTGCGCAACCAGGGCAACAAATAGAAGTAATGAGGGGATTACAACATTTTAATGAAGGAGATGTATACAAAAACTGATTATATAACTGCCCCTATATTTAATAAAAAAATTTTGTTTAAAAATATGATCAAAAATTGAAAAATAAACCATTTTACTCTTTTCTAAAAATTATACAAGTGATATGGATAATTAAAATTATTTGTTTGTCCTTTATGTTTATCCATGTGTATAAATCCAACTAAATTTTAACACTCAATGTAAAGTTAACGCAAAAACTAAACGATTTGCAATACATTTTTGATTGTGTACTTTTTTCTATGCATTATTAAGAATAAAATTCTGCAAATTACTATGAGAATAATTCATTGATTGCGTTTATTTTCGCAAAAACCGAATATAAACGTAAATAACCCCTGCAGACTAAAATATCGCCTATTATTCAACTTACGAAAAAAGATAATAGTATTTAAGTGCTATGTGCCTGCCGCACGGAACCTTGTGTTTAATGAATAACTTTCCTTCCGCACATAAACTTTGGGATATAATTCGGTATCCCTCCTTATCGCGCGTTCAGCCTGTACATATTTAAACTTAAGAAATTAAAATGTGCTTTGGTAAGGCGCTGCATTATACCGAGGCTTCGCTGTGAAAAACTAATGAGTTTGCACAGCAAGAATTTTAATACCAGATAAAAAGTTCCCAATATTTTTTCGGTAAGGCAGTCGCCGGAAAATTCAACGTGAAGGTAAGTTATTACCTAGATTCTAGAGGGGGCGTTATTATTATTTATAACGTAAAATCTATTATATCATTCTAAATTGTAACAATAACTATAAAATTAAAATCAAATATACAGTTCTATCTGTTGCTTCCAATACATTAAATATAGAAGACCACGGTAGTTTGCTAAAAATAAACAAAAAAAATTAAAAAAATTATCAGCTGTTAAAAGTAAGCAAATTACAAGTTATTACTCCTATTTCGAATTTATAAATGTATAACTATATGAGCTCCTCGCATCAAACGATACGGTAGTCTAGTTCGCTCCACACATGCTGTAGTATATTTTTATTGGTACTCCGCGCAGTAACAGTAATGAGGTCTTAAAGTTCATTCAAATTTGCTGGCATTGGTAACACGTAAACCAAGTCTTTATTGTGCCTCCAAAGAAAAAAATCCCAAGCAATAAGGTTAGGAAACCTGGAAAGTCAACCAAATAATATCAAATCCTCTCTATCACATCGTCCAATCCAGCGGTAAGAGAGCTGCTCATTTAAATAGTCGCAGAGTTTATCATAATATTATATATTATACCCGGCCTAGTCTTTTCATTAAAGAAAAAGGATCCTGGCTTCCTGAGATTATTTTAGACAAAAGTAATTTCATTTAGGACAAGAAGGTAAATCACCAAAATCATCTTTGAATTTGCCAAGATGCCTATGAAGTGTTTACTTCATGCATACACAGTTTCCTGCCTCTGTAATGGAGCTGGGACTTTTGAACAGCAAAGGATGTCATAATGCCTCATTACTTTGAAAAAGGGCTAAAGGTAATTGCCAATTATATCGACCTGCTGTAGACAGTTGTTAAGTCCCAAATAGAAGAGGTGACCCCTGGGCGGGAGTACGTATTTCAGCCCACAAGGCAATAAAGACCTAAGAACAGCTATACAACAATTTGTATCGTCACTGGTCTCCCAACTTGTAGCCACCCTTCAGTTTCGACTTATTACTACGTGTGGGTCGTAGTCGTGGTAAAGCTCAGTGAGAGGCGTTTATTATGAAGGTAAGGGTGGATATGGTTAAACAGACAGTTGTGTTAACCTGTAGCAGGTTTTGTGTCCCGGGTCAGGAAAATTGTGGCTGCTGATGGGGGTTACATTAAATAATAAGGTTCTCAATACTATTTACTTCAATTGTGTTAAATTTTATGCAAATCAATTTAATTTTTCTTCAATTTATTGTTATTTCTATTGTTTTATTATTTTTTCAGATTTATCTCGACGACAATTGCACTTTGTGAAATATATCTTTTAAAATCCTTATAATTCTTGTGTAGTAATCTGATTTATAAAGGGTATTCAATAAAGAGTACCAAATTTGAAAATTTAATAAATTACTGACCCGATACCTCTAATCATGCGTTTGATTTCCATTTTCACAACTCCTATGAGAAGAAATCACGGGGTGTAAGATCGCAGAACCTTTTCGGTCATTCTTGGTCACCATGCAAAGAGATCATGCTCCTGGATTATTCAAGGATTTTTATTTTTCCAAATTCGTCATTTCCACAACCCATTCAGCAAATCGCCTCCGATTTTCATGATCACAAGACTTAAGTTGTTGCGTTAGTTGGATTTTTTACGCGTGTATATGGAATCTTTATGGAAAATTCAATATAACGAAAGTGTCCACATGCCTAACTGCTGCGAACGTCGGAAAATCGATTTTCCAGGGCTCACAAAGACACTGTCTTGTCCAACAGTGATTTGTTGCTTTTTCCACGAGAGCGATTTTGTCCAGGTGATTTTATCGTTTCCATTGAACCAGTCGTCTAAAACTTCCTGATTATTCTTCGAACTGTAGATTCGTTGGATGGTTTATTTTCCCGAAAATTGCACGAAGTTTTCGCACTGCCTGCGTGGCACTTTCACAGCTTTGGTAAAATGTCTTAACTATAAGAATACATTGCTTCGTTGTAAGCTGTTCCAAAACGAAAACGAATCAAAACATACTAATGTACTGGAAAAACAACCAATCTGAGTGATAACAGTTAAAAAATGATATGATCGGGCCTGCCAAATACAAAACAAAAACGCCCTTTATGTAAATATATATAAAAGTATAACTTAGTTGTCAAAATGGGAAGATCTATTAAAATTTTAGTAATAATTTTGAAGTATAGGACTATTTGCATAAGTGCACCTTTTAATTTTTGGAGAAAAAGTGGTAATTTAAAATAAAATTGAAATACCTACTAATATATGCAAACGCACTGTATAGAATTTACAATTACTTTTTAATTGGCTCCTACATACAGCATTTTAATCTTTATTGGTTAATTAAAAGATAAAAATAAAGTATCAAATACATCTGAAAGGTATTAAAAATAAATAAATCTGTAATTCAGATGTTTAGTGCACAAATGTTCTTTGTATCCCTTCTTGTATCTAGGTTGCACCTTTAACAAAGCCTTACGAAACAGGTCTCCCCTACCCATATAATTTAGGAAAGCATAAACGCCAAATTTAAATAATTACATGCGTTTCCACAGGTTAGTGGGTGACATAATTACTGCCATTGGCTCACTTTATCGGATTTTTTATCTTGTACTTTGCATAAACGTCCGAGAAGTTTACCGCCGTTATTCTTTGTTCCGAATTTTCCAATGCCTCAGAAAATACACAAAGACTTGGAAAACCAATTTCTGAATTCATGCGTACTAATGACTACACGGCAAATGCTTCTGTTCCTTCTGCGTAGAAAGCGCTGTAGGACGTGTTTAGCTCTGGACAACTGCATCTGCTGTTAATTGATTACGTAGTAACTAAAGGAATTTTTATAATGAAAACATTGCATACAATTAATTGCATTAAGTTCCCGTAAAAGTAATAGATTTATAATTAAATTATTTGCATAAGTGAACAGAAAAGTCAAAAATTAAGGTTTACTAACAAATTTTAAACAAATATGAAAATTTCACAAGCGATTTGATTGCATTTATTTGCTTAAATAATTTAATGTAAATTTTTAACTTAAAATTTTTTTAAAATTTCATATTATGTAAAAATAACAAAGAAATGTTTATACTATACAAGTTAATATTGTAAAAAATTTTTAAATTAAAAAATTTACCGGTGGTACAGAAAATAAGAATAAAAAATTAATTAAGCTTAACCAGCCGAGCAAACTGAGGTCTCTTATCTAATCGTGGTAATCCAAAGTAAATATTACCCTATTGCTACATATGTACCTATTATTTATCCTTACTTTAAATTACATTGTATTTCTTGTCAAGTTTGGTTATTTTCCAATCGAGTGGAGTGGCAAAGAAAATCATATTAATGTAATACCAATTGTGTGTGGAACTGAAAGGAGTCTAACCTTTAAGTATGTTTATGTATCGGGTTATAAAACTGTTTAATGAGACTGGAGATGTTGAAAATTATCCAAGATTTGGAAGGCTACGTTCAGTTCTGACTATTCAGGCAATCAACGGCATAAATGTCCGAATTAAACAAAATACTCCGTAAGCAGAAGACGGGTATACGCTACTTCTTCCAAAGAAGCATTTTGGCTTAGAGAGGTCATCACCCAGCAGCTGTAATTGTTTGGCGGGCAGTGTGTTATGACGGAGTAATTGACATTCATTTTTGTGAAAAGAAAGTCAATACTTCGGCCGTTGTGTATCAACAGAATATTCTGAAAGGTGTAATGAAACCTCATTTTTTAAAGTGAGCCTTAGATTTTTCAGCAAGACTCCGCACCCAATCATTAAGCACGATTAACTCAAACTTGGCCGAGCAACAAAGTGCCTCATTTTCTAACAGTAGAGGAGTAGCCTTTTGGTAGCCCAGATCCCAATCCATTAGATTACAAATTATGGGCATGGTTTGCTCAAAAAGACATCCTAGTGTTGATTCAATTTGTTGAGTCAATACTTTTCCAATGGATGTAGTGCGTGTTACCATAGACGAGCGGCCCCAACGTCTTAAAGCTTGTGTAGAAGCTAAGGATGACCATTTTCCATAATGTTTTTTGTAATTATCTTAAAGATACTACGCAAAAACAGGTAATCGTTTTATTTTGTTGTTCTAATCAGTGTATAGCATTGTTTATAAGTACAATCGATGATTGCCAATGAGTAAATTCTGAATTTCAGTTCTAAGGTAATTTTTAATGTACGTAATTTGCTATGTAATATTAAGTGATTGTACAATTATTAGGATATTTTGCTCTAACTCAATAGTTAATTCTATAATACATTTTTCATGTTAGCTGCTTATTGACCCTCAACATTTTTGAAAGTTCTACCGATTATAAAATAAAATAAAGTACTTGCGCATCAAAATAGATTATTTGTAGATTTACCGAAGGCAGTGTTTCTCAGGGGTTGTGATAGATATGACTGCTTTCGCATGAAATAGGTTTTTGCACCTCAGAGTATAATTGCCACGGACGTGAAATCCCAAATTCACTGGCTATGATCAACTATATGAGAAGTTATGACTACATTGCAACCCAAATCGACATTAATATAATTATAAATTGAGATTTGAATATTTAAAAAACATTAAAAACATTATCAAAAGAGCAGTTTTATTCTTTGTGGTTTAATCAATGTCTTGGTATATATACAAACGTTGTAGTTCATAATCGATGCAAATTCACTTTTTAAAGCTAACGATTTATACAACCTAGTGTACATTTTGTGGAAATCTTGTAAAGAGCACAACAAACTTACCTGTACCCACAAAAAATTTACGAAATTGCCTCATGTCGTTACGTTCTTTACAATGGTTTTCTTAAGTCTAAGTGGGCCATATTCACTAAATTCGTATACCCCGCTTTCAAACAATAAACAAACAAGCTTATTTATGCAATACTTTATTATAGGAATGTACAAATCTCTCTAAAAACTAAAAGTAGTTACCCTTAAAATGGATATAAATCTAAAATCACTTGTATTTAAGACAATTATTAGAATTGTACAGATATTTCCATATATTACTCATGTTTTCAATTACGTATGTTATGCATATAAATAAGTTTTATACCTTTTTATAAAAAGTTATAAATATGCTTATTACAGATAAAAAAAATAACTTTAAAGCAGTTATTGGCAGTAGTTCTTCTGTAGATTTCGTTCTTTAAGGTATTGTGCTTTGTAAGCCAAATTTTAGCTCTTTTAAGGAGTCTAAATAATGAACCAAGTCTTTTCAGTGACTCTTTTGTAAATATATACACTTTACTTACAACTTTAAAATAATTACTCTTATTGTAACTTCTATTACGCCACAAGTTATATGTTAAGGTTATTCATTTTTATTGTAAATTTTGATAAAAATAACGTCAACCACAATCCTGAATGTCTTACCAAATCTTGCATTGCCTCATAATTTTATTCAGAGTAAGAAATATTCAAAAGAGCTAACAACTTCAACTTCAGAGAGTGAACAGATAATAGAACCAAAATTTTAAAATAAACACTAGATTTATTCAGAGTAAGAAATATTCAAAAGAACTAACAACTTCAACTTCAGAGAGTGAACAGATAATAGATTCCACACGTGCTAATGGACGACGCTATATTAAAACAAAAAAATTTTAAAATAAACACTAGATAAAATGCATTTTAGAAAGAGGGTAATAATCAATACAAATTCCAAACGCCATGTGGTATACGAACCAGTTCATGAGGAACAAATTAAAGCCTTTTGTAAATACTCTATTACAACTGAATCATATTACAGAACACTGTATCTAGAAGAGTAGAGAATTAATTATTTATTTGGGTAGCCAGGCTACAAGAAAAAACATTGACTTTATTAGGAGTATAATCATAGATAGTATAAAGTTCCGTAGTCTCTAATAAATATAGCAATAAACAAAACATTAGAGCACACATAGTAAAAACAACATAGAGATTAATGGATTAGTCAAAAATTAATTTGTTAAAATATTGTTTGGATTAAAAACCTGTCTACCAATTAATAGAAAAAGTCAGTCATTGATGAATAGTCACCAAGCTATTTGCAAAAAACCTTCCTTAAATATAACAAAAAAGTTTCTATGTATGGTAAGACCACAAAGACAACTATCGTTATACTATCTACAATCTTGTGGCTTCCACAAGTATACATTCTCCTCCTCGATCTCAATTCCCAGTAGGGGATGTAATGGCCACTGCGGCATCTTGAATTGCTTATTTCCATTTTGCCCGGTCTTGTGCTTCGATTGTGAGTGTATACATGCATAGATTTTCCGGTTAGCTTTGTGATTTGATCCATCCATCTGGTAGGTAATCGACCACTGGATCTTTTTCCTTCTACCATTCCCTGTATTACTAATTTTTCCATATTGTGAGGTTTTTTCCTCATAATATGTCCAAAGTATCTTAATGTCTTAGTGTATAATGTTAAACTCTTGGAGTATCGATATATTTGTTCAATGTTCTATCCATGAGATGTTCAACATTCTTCGCCAACAGAACATTTCTGCGGCATAAATTTTCTTCCTCTCGTATGTTGGTATAGAAAAGATTAAGCATTTTATCAATCTGCATTTTATTTTCTTCGATATGTTGTTGTCTTCCATATTCTTGTTAATTTTTTCATAGCCGTTCTAGTCATTTCACACTTATTTTTGATTTATTTTTCTGTTGAAACGTCATTTGTTATTGTGACCCCATATATGTGTATTGTTGTACTACTTGGTAATTATTTATTTGTTGTATGTCGGGTCTGTTGTTATGTGGTCTGTTCATAATCAAGATCTTTGCTTTAGATATGTTTAGTTCCAGTCCTAATTTAGAGCTTTCTCTTTTTACTCGTTCTATGATGTTTAGTAATTCTTCTTCGTTGCTTGCGAGCAGAGTCGTATTATCGGCGTATCTTAAGTTGTTTGCTTTTTGTCCGTTGATTGAGAAACCACCTTCAAAGTTTTCTGGGGCTCTTCTTATTATAAATTTTCCATATATGTTAAAGAGCTGCGGCGATAAGATGCAGCCTTACCTCACCCCACATTGTAGATGGAATTCGTCGGATAGCATTTCGTTCACTTTGACATTTTTATATAAGCTGTTTATGAGAGATATTATATCTTGAGGTACTCCCATTTCGTCTAATACTTCCCATAGTTTGTGCCATTTAACTTTATCGAATGCCTTACGATAGTCAAAGAAGCAGATGTATATAGAGATGTTGAAGTTCCTGGATTTTTCTATTAGTTGTCCCGGTTTCTTTATATGATCTCTAGTGCCTCTGCTTGTTTCGCTGGTATTTGGGAATTTAGATAGGTTTTGAGTCTTTCGTTAATTATGTGAAAAAGGATGTTGTTAGTGTGTGATATTAATGCGATTCTTCGATAGTTTTCGCATTTAGTAATGCTACCTTTTTGCGCATCGTTATAAACATAGCTTCAGTCCATTTTTTAGGCCATTGTTGTGTGTGCCATATCTTGTTGCATAAGGTGTATAGCTTTTTAATTCCTGTTTGGTTTGCTGCTTTGATTATCTCTGCTGTTATTGCCTCTAGGCTAGGGGCTTTTCTTGGCCTCAGTTTGTTTATAGCAAATGTTATTTTACTTTTTAATATATTGGGTTCTTCATTGTGGATGTCCATTTAATATGTGATTTTTTGTTTGCTTAGATTTCCAGAGTATAATTGTTTGCAGTATTGTTTCCATGTTCCCGTTATGCCGTGTATGTCTGTTTTTGTTTGTCCTCTTTGATCTTCGATCGCCCAGATTTTGGGTTTGAAATTGCACGTTAAAAATTTTATTTTTCGGAAGAGGTCTGCAGGTTGATTTGTGATTGCATGGTTGTCGATTTCTTTAGATATCTCAAAGTAGTAGTTGTTATTTTCTTGTTTGCATGCTCTTTTTATTTCGCAGTTTAGTCTTTTTCAGTTGCTTTTGTCTTTGTCTCTATGTAATCCGGTTTTTGCTGTTTCTTTCCGTTCTTCTATAAGTTTGAGCGTGTTGTCGAATATCCAGTATTTTCGTCTGGGTTGCGCTTTGATCATGTTCGTATTTGCTGATTTTAACAGCCTGTTCTTAATATCGTACCATAATTATTCGCCAGATGAGTTGGTATATAGGCATGATAAAAGTCATAGAAGGAAGCTTGTGTAGTTTACTAGGAAGAAGAAGAAATTCGAGTGGACATTATTTGTTAATATTCAATGTTCAATGTTCAAATGTTAATAATTTGTTGAGGTTTGTAACACTAAATAAAAAAAACAATATCAAAAAGCAATATCGAGTACAAATATAAACAATGTCCATCGACATTTAATTTCACTAAAAAAAAGGATATAAAAAATAATTTTACGGTTTTAACATGCGTAGATTTTTTGTTACATATAATTATGAAATGATGTTTCCTTTTCTAATAATAAAATTACAGTTTGTGTATTTTCAGGTTTAATGTTCAACATAAATCACTTAAATAGTATACGTATAATCTGTCATATACATAAATATCTTGTTGATGTTAGACAGGCCATATAAAACTAAAATGTATCATTGTTCCGTGAGATAATTAATAAAAGCTATAAAAGAGGAGTAAACGATTGGAGCGTTAATGTAAGACATGCACGAAGGATTACAACATTCGAAAGTTTTGAAAGTTCACAAGGTTCTCCTTGTTTCGTGGCAGCGGATCTATAACAGATAACATTCTGTCGTGGTGTTGCGTGACAAAAGATATTAAAATAACTACAGAGTCTTCCGGGGAAATATTTGATAGCATAAAAATGCGAGATGGGTATATAAACAATTTCGGGGCTGGCGGTATTAATAAAGAGTGTCATTCGGTAGCACGAAGTGCACAGTTGAGTTTCGCAATAACAGCGCAAAATAATACGAGAAATAATAACTAAGTTAATGGTGGGCTGAAGTAATTCAGTCTTTATTGGGTGTAAACGGGCGTTTAATTTGGCATCTGTGCCGCGATTGAGAGCCGGCCAGTTGCTATTGAGATGTGTATCGATATCGATCTTCATTACGCCGCGTTTATACTCCAAGCAAAGGGTTGCCGCATTTGGATGCGCCTCCGACGACTCCAACTCCCAGATTTACAGCTTTTCCGCAATCCGAGTTTAGTTTTATGTACCTGCTGCTGAGCTTATGACGTAGTGCGGCATAATTTTAACTCGCTTTTTCTGTCGCGGGAAACGTCGCCGTAGCGCTCGGATCCGCCACCGCGATGAAGTCCCACCGCCCCGATTTTCAATCACACAAGAAATTGAAACGTATCTGTTCGTACGCAAGCGAAACTGGTTTTCCGCAAGTGAAATTCAATTTGCAAGCTCTCTTTTTCACTTTTTATGGCCTGTATTGTTGCAATCAATCGCGTAGCTATCATCTTGTAAACATTTACTAAAAAAGTTAATTTGCAATTTATATAAATTTACTAACGAAGACCTAACATAAAAAATATTTCTTTAATAAAATAAATAAGTACAACCTTGTTGTAACAAACCATAAATACAATAAAAATACCATCATAAGAAAACAAGAAAAAATATAAGGAGAAAAAAAATTATCTACATGTTAAAAATTGATTGCCAGTGTTATTGAATGTTTTTGGTAGAGTAAAACAAATTAACTAAAGTTAAACAACCTTAGACGACTGCATTGCTATTATTGTTCATAATGTACACAGGTATTCAACTACTTCTGGTGACTGAGTAGGCCTCCAGCTAGGTATCAGGGAGCTTCAGGAATACACCGGGGTCTGTCCGCACGGTAGCCAGCGCCTCAATTGCGCGGCCACCTTGACACTTGCTTCTATATAACTGCGGAAAATAGATTAAAGAATCACAAATCGCTGCATATTAAAGTAATTGTAATCTTGAAATCATAACAAATCGTTTACGAATTGATTGTTTAAGTAAACTGCTTTTGATTTATGTATTGACATGAATTGTTAATAATGTTAAGGTGTGATAACCTTAAGTTACTATGTTTTTGTTCTAAATCTTGATACCCACTTGGATTAAAGTTGAAATGTAATATTTGTATATAGATGACTGCGAGAATTTGTCTTAACTGTTTCTTGATTCTACGTCCATATCTATCAATATTATGCTACAAACAGTGGTACCATCCTTCATAAAACATCTCTATAGATCCAATTAATTTAAGAAATAAACAAACGAAGAAAAACCTAAACGTTAGTGGATACAGACTATGTTATTAGAAGCCACAGCTACTAAGTTTAATTCTTAGATATATTACGTCTGAAAAATAGGATAAAGTTGAAAGGCTTAATAAGGTATAATCCCAATGATTTACAAAAACTAATTTAATGCCAGAAAGAAAATTGACGACAGTAAACTATATTTTGTAAAATATATTTTTGGTGTCTTATGGGATAAACTGATACTACCATCTGACCTTAAAGGGGACTACAAATCGATCTCTTTGTAATGTCACGGTCGTCAAATTTATGAGTAACTTTTTATATTGAATAATTTTATAACATTTTTTGTTCTTATGGTTTACAAACCAAACGTACAAACACAGTATATATGAAAGATATTAAGCTACTCATGTAATACAAATAGAAAAATATTTGTACAAATCCAAACTTGGAAATCCAACAATTTGAAATTAGTAGTCAGAGAAGCTTTCTTGGGCAAAAAGACCTAAAGTTCGGCACATATAAAGATTCAAGTAGTGAATACATAGTTTCTGATGACAGAAATGATAATATTTAAAATAATTTATTACCAATTAAAACTATGCACGATGTTCTAAAAAATAGAAAATTAAATACTCATGAGAACGATAAAAGGAAAAATTGTCATAAATAGAGAATAGTTTCAATAGCTCTGGGAATAACTCGGTACACATATTTTCTAAACCAAATGAAACAATGGAGGATGTGGTACCGTTAGACACTAAAAAAGTTTATATCAGACATTATTTTGTCAGTGATTGTTGAGCATACAAACAATGATAATTTCGAAAGCATACAAATAAACTAATTACTCAGCAGCGCTCATCATATTATTAATTTTCTCATCCGTAATAAATCAATAAAGATTGAATGAAAAAATGTAGGCTTATTTATAAAACAACAATCAGAAAAGGGAGATTTACATATCTGTTAAAGTGATGAGATTTGGCAATAAATCAAGAGAACAACGAAAAGCAACAGATATAGGATATACTTATGCAAAAGCTCAAAAACTCATATACACTCTGCTCATATTTTATTATTGATGAGCAGCTAATGGCAAAATATGGCATTAAAATTCATATTGAAAGCAACAAATTCTAGTGAAACGTTTTCAAGTTTTTCTCTATAATCTTTGGAATTGGACGATAACTTAGTTAAGAAAGCCTCATAAAACCACGTAGTAAGCATTAAAAAATTTTAAAAAAATTTCACCAAAACCGTTAGCTCGGAATTTTGATTTGATATAAAAAAACTCGGGTATCGTATAAACTTAAAATAAATCAGTAGTATTACTTACAACTATGCAAACAATAAAGAATAATTCTAATGATTTTAGAAAACTTAAATCCATAGAATCCTAAAATCAGATTAAAGAGGCAGAGAACACATTTGATTAAATGTAGTCGAGAATTTTCATTTAGCGAATCTTCTATTAATGCCTGCGTAATATATGACCATCACAAAATAAAAAGGGCGAAAAAGCTTATTTCTAATAAAATGAAGATTTCATAAAACTATAGTTGCTAAAGAGCATCTTTTGAGGAGAAGTAGCACCAATAGCTTCATGATGAACAATTTGTTCCGTCTATTCTATGAAAAAGAACAGCCAATTTTGCACTCTTCTAAAATTTGTAATATTTGTGAATTTGAAATTAACAAAGTGGTTGTAGCTGGTTAAATACAACAATAATTTTCTAGAATCATTTGTTTCATTGTATAAACATGTGTCATTGTATAAACACATAATATTTGAGAAAATGAATTAACTCCTATCAAGAAGAAAATGTGAGAACTTAACATGCAATATCTTGAGGCAAATGTTTCACTTATTGCTCTCCAAGTGTATTGAATACTGATATCTTTGCATGCACCTGCCTGATTAAATAGATACTATGGATATGCCAACATTTATTCATTTAAAAGACATATTTTATTAGCAGTGCTTATTAACATGCAAGTAATATATTCAAAAATCAACTAATTAATTAGACTTTCTTAAAACAAGTGTAAAAAATATGTTGGTTATGGTGAGTAACTAACATTTGACATTTTTTTACATACCGAAAACTTGGGTATAATTTATTATATAATTTTTATAATAAATTCTCTTTGAACCAAAATTGTTGAAATCAAAATTTTAAAATTTTTATTAATATTTTAAATATTTGGTAGTAAGTATTGTAATTTTAACATACTTTTCTTTTTACATGAGTTATTTCTTTAGATAAATTTTAAACAGAAAAACATTTTTTAGAAAGTCCCTTAAGTTTCTGTGACCATGTGTAAGATCTCTAATTTACCCAGAAGACGCTTTAAATTTTTAATATTGGTACATCTCAACTTTATGCAAAACTTGTAACGAAATTCTGAGAATTCCTAAGAGTGATCATCCGCTTTTAGATTTTGCGGTGCGTATTTAGTACGTGATGACAGAAATTAGAAAACATAAAAATCAACGGTGATCATAAAGACTAGTTCTACTTTTTAAATTTAATTTGTCATAAAAGAAAATTTTATTTATATACTACCGACTTTATTGTCAAAATTTTACAAAAGTGAACGAAATATAAACATAAAAGTGCATGCACTTTCATTTCAATTTATATATGTATGTATTATATGTGGGCGGGCGCGTGTATGTTTGATTTGTATATAACTATATAAAAGATGCAATGCAGAGTTTGATAATGTCTAACCGAAATTTAAGGAATTTTGGAGACGATTTGTTACCGCAGACTAAATATGAGTCTATCATATATACCAATTATAAAGCAGTAGTCAAAACAGTCGTTTTATCGTTTGGGAAAGTAATGACTACCATTTCCTAAGATTTGCAAAACGTTGTACTATCAACACTAGACTACTTAAAAAAAGAAGCAAATCACAAACGTTAAAGATTAATACGCAAAATTACTCTATCATCAAGATGGCGTGCCATTACACACATCTATCGTTTCAATGACAAAATAGATCGAGTTACAATTTGAAATGATTTATCATTCCTCTATCCTCCAGATTTAGTTCTGAGTGAAATCTTTTTGTTTCTAAATATAAAAAAATGACTTATTAAGAATTAACTTACAATGCCACGTTTATCATTAAAAACTATTAAATAGATTGATAAACAAAAATCATAATGTCAATAAATATTTTTAATGAACAATTTCACTCCTTATCAGTAACTATTTAACGTTACCCGTTTTTCTTGTTAGGAGATATGGTATCAATTACAGGTTTAAATATTTTTTTATTTTAAATTGAATGGGGCTGGACCTCGATAACAAAGTCCAGAGCAAATAAAATGAGATCAATTAACTGAATGATGGCAAATTAAAAAACTCTGCGGTGTATTTGTACAGAGCCGCTAATTGCTGATGTTCACCAGAAATTGTTCAAAGGAAGTAGAGATTATATTTGCCAGCCTTACCAAAACAAATATGGATCCAGTATTAAGTACATTACTACTTAAGTTTTTTTTTTAATATAATAATACTTTGTTTTGCTCAAATAATACCGTCACGCAAGTACCGCTAAGAATATTTGTAATAAACATATTTTTAGTGCTACATTACAAGTACAGTTGCACGGGGGCGTGTTGAAAAGTAATATTTTATGTTTTCAAGAGTAGTGTTAGGCAGTGCTATTGGATCGTTAAAAAGATATTTATAAGGTAAGAAGTAAATCACAAATTTCCGAGCACAAAAAAATTCAATAATAATCTTGTTTGCCAGTAGCCAATTAGACCCAGATTAAAAAAATTAAAAAAATCATTGTCAAATGTGAATGAAATTAGACAAGACCCTGTAAGCAGTTCATAGATGGCGTAACAAATGAATTAAGCCGTACTTTTTGTAATTTTCAGGACGTCTAAAATCGGCTGTCGTGCCAACAAACATCTATGTCATACGCGAAATGATAAAGATAGCCATCCTCGGGCATTAGTATAACTAGAATACATTTGATATTGCATAAACATTTAACCGTGAAAAAGCTGTATGCGCGTTAGATCTCGCAAAGTTAACAATCGCTCAAAATAGGCTCGTGTCGATTGGTCAAAAGAAATGTCCAAGAAATATAATCTTGATGCTTTAAAAATCGTTTGCAATATGGTTGCAGGTAACGAATCTTGGATTTATACATGTGGGCCTGCAAGTAAACAGCAGTCGTCTGTATGAGTCTTCTAAGATGAGCCAAACCCAGCAAAAGTCGTTTGCGCTCGAAGTAAACCTGCTTATGGAAAAAGCTGGACATGCCGAAACCGTAATTTTAGAAGATCGTAAAACGGCCAATTCTGAATGGTACACAATCATTTGTTTGCTACAAGTCTTCGAAGAAATAAGAAAAACCAACCCGCAATGCTGGACTATTCTCCACTATGGCAATGCGAGCTCACACACATCACTGGTTTTTCAGCACTTAAAACGTCGAATTGATGAATCATTCGTCGTACAGTTCTGATTTGACCTTTAAAAAATTTTTTCTCGCACGTGAAGAACATACTGCATGTTTTGGAGATACCTGATTCGTTATGGAGACAATACTATGAAAATTGATTTCAGGATATGCAACGATACATTTCCCGTTAGGGAGAATATTTTGAAAAACAATGAAAACGTTTCTGACATACACATTTGCTTTTGTTATTTTTCGCAATATTTATCGAGCATCCCACATATATATGTAGGTCAAACGTAAATGTCGTTGATTATTGTTCTTTAAAATCAGAGAATTGTACATTTTAAATTTATTCTTGAAAGTGCAAGCCTTAACAGCCTTTAAATAGATAAAACTAAAAATAAAATTTTATGCAAATTTGACCAAAAGTTGCACTGAGGTGTGACATGGCGGCAACAGGTCACATCAGCCCAATGCTGCTGTTGTTTTAATTTTGACTATAGTACACGTTACATAAGGTTTGTTTTACTTTTATTAGAGTTATTAGATAAGTAAAAACAATTGAAATAAATCAGTGTACAATAAGCTACAATATTGACAACTAATTAACGTTGTTGTTCTTGCTGTTCAAATAAGTGAATTAATTCCGACAAGTCATTGTTATCTGTATAGCTTGTATTTAATATTCTGTTGATAAATGACTTTGTTAACATTAAAATCACTTTAGTGTAACAATTGAAATTATTTGCGTAGTTTACTAGCACTGTTTGTACTTGTCAATTTTCCAGCGATGCGCAATGGTCTAATTTAAATCTATTGTTTTCAATTGCTTGAATGAGTTAAAGAATTTAAAAATTATTTATAGTAAAACAAAAACTTTAATATAAATCTATTTACAATTTAGAATGTCTAAAAATAAAAAATATGTTCATAAAATAATAGTAAAGAAATTGTTGAGCAAAAATTCCAGACTCTAGTTATTGTATGCAATAATCTATCGCACTCGAGGCTTCCCCGTATCACCTGGTGGTAATTATAGTACGTTAAAAGTTTGTCGGTGGTAAGATAAAATCATACTTGTGCAGTAGTTGGAATAACGCATGTTTAGTGTGTGTACAAGAGAATTATGGCTTCTAGTCTCCATATTGATGATGTTTTATGAAGTTGGATTATCGGATGATTTGAACTTGGTAGCTTCAAATCTCACAACATATTATTGGAAACCTGTAACAAAATAAGACGCCTACACAAAACTGTGTGCTAGATGATGACTCTGTAGTATATTTAGGGACCTTAGAAGAAATAGTAGAGTAACTATACATTTTCAGGAAAGCCGCCACTTGAGAACTGATGGAATACGGTCTTTATGCTCTTAAGCCTACAAGCTGCCTATAATTAAAGCCAAATCACAGAACAGACCACTTAGCATGGAAAGGATTCCACGTTCGTTTTTCGTTTTACATTATAAAATTTTAATGTCCAGACTACCGCTTTCGCTCCATCTCAGAAAAAATCATTAAATATAGTATTTCAATTGCACTAATGTCTTTTAGATAAACTTTAATTAGACCCATTCATTTACACACAAAAACATTTTAAAATTCATTCCAATGGACAAATTTAAAAAAAAATTTCGAATATACAAGCTTTACGTTCAATTTTCAGTTAACCGATAATGTGAACACGTAGAACGAGTTGATTGAGAATGGACAGAGTGACCGCATAGATTTGGCCTTATGCTTGAACCAAATGGTGTACTTTATATGAATGAGTTTTGGTTCTCTTTGTACAGTGAATCATAACGTACGTGCGACTTGATATAATCAAAAGTGTTATAGTACTGTTAGAGTAATAGAGTTACTAACACTATCTAAATTCATTGGTATTTAATTATTAATGAATTCTTGGTGAGGTAATGACATTTTTCCTAACTATAGCCAATAATGCACGCTTGGTATGTAGATTTTCCGGCGAGTTCCCCCGACCTAAGCCCTAGCAGAATATATTTGGAAGATGCACTGCAAGACAGCACCTTATTTCCTTCAGTGGTGCATAGCTCGATAATCTCATCCATAATATGCAATTCAAAAACACGCATTTCCCTTAGACGACATGCAGTCTTCTCAATAACAAAAACGACTGTTGTAATCTTAAAAAAATAAAAAATATAGATACGATTTCTTTTTTTTCATTGAAGTATACGTTATGAGCTATTTCGCCATTAATGTTTATAACTTCATACTTTCTTTCCATACTATCGACAAAGTTTTTGTATGAACATTTGGCAAAAATTGAAATATCTTCTTCACTTGAGATGAGAGCTGCTTTATCGTATATAATGGCTTTTCTTTGAGTTTCATTTTCATGTTCGTCCACACATTTTCTGGGGACGTTGCCGGCCAGTCTATTGTAATAACTTTTTTTTTGTTTTTATGCACTGCCAATTTGCTACAGACTTCAACAAAGACTTCTGCTCAGTGGTGCACATTCTCTCGTCGTTTAAATTGTCTGTAAACAGAAAGAGGCAACTAACATCGCGTTTACAGAAGCATCCTCAAACATGGACTTTACTATGCACTGAAGAATTCTGCTGATCTTTGCCCTCCATCTTTTCGATAAAGCATATCATTCCTAAAAAGAATACTCGTCCCAATATCAATCTAAATTTTCCCTTCTCTACGCTAATCTTTTTCGCGTGGTTTTCTAATAATAAAGGTTTCTTTAAAGTTAATAGAAAAAAAAATTTTGTTTCACGCAGGCGACTTCCAATTGTATTTAGAAAGACCTGAATTCTTTTCTTTCGGAGTTTTATTCGGGCATAGCGCAGCGAAAGGCCTGGCTTGTCTTTTAAGATACACGATAGCACTTTATCTCTTTTCGTTGTTATAACGTGGGCTACTCCTCTCCCCATCAGATAATCTACATTTACATCCTTCAAATTTCACTTTACCCACTTCTTAAGGAATGTCCTCGACTTTCGTATATATTTTTCTCTCGTTTTATACATTTCTTTCGGTCCTTTTGCATGATTCACTAAAAACAATGTGCCGGCAAACCATATACTGCACAGAAAAGTGCGAAATAAAGATTAAAACGAATTAGCATAGATGACACCGTTGTGTCTCCTTAATAAATAACGACGGTTACTTTTCTTGTCATACAAGCTATATTTCATGTTAGTTATTCTATAAATCATCACACTTTCCTTTCGTATAAAATGTTGTGATATTAAATATGGTTTTTTCTATGCCTATTTTGTTTCAATTACGCTTGTTGAGTTTTTGTATTTCTTTTTAAGTTATATTTCACGTCAAATAACTAAATGAGCTTAAAGAGTCCTGTTGTAATTACGAACGTGAGTATAGCTTCAAGTGTATTTTATTCTTGGTTTTGATGACAATTTTATTTTATTATTATACTTTAAAGATACACAAAAGTATACTCTACAATAAATAGGCTATAAATACTGTTACACACTTATTAGAATGACAAAGTAAAGCGATTAACTGTATTTATATAATATTTTCAGGCTTTATTAAATGGTTGTTGGCTAGTATAATTACAACGGATTTATTCAAAATTTCCACCCTTAGCCTTCACACAAGATTTAAGAATTCCGGTCCGCTCTTTTATGGTAGCGTGGACAAGTATTGACTGTAGCCGTCAGGGCACGCTTCAAATAATCAACATTAGGATGTCTTTTTGAGAAAACTTAAAATTTCTCAGAACTTGTAATGTAATGAATTGAGATTTGAACTACCAAAAATCCAATCCTCTATTGTTAAAGAATGAGACATATTATTTCCCAGTTGATTATGCTTTGTGGGCGAGTTAGGAGTCTTAATTGGATATCTAAGACTCACCTCACAAAAGAAATGTGATTTAGAGGTTTTACTACACCTTCCAAAACATTCTGTTTTGACTCCCTTTCCACAAAAATGAATATGGATTACTTTATCATAACAAACTTCCCAAAAAATCATTACAGCTGTTGAATGATCGCCTTTCTTAAATCTTTGGCACTAGTTGAGATGCTTCTTTGGACAACTTAGTGTATACCCTTTTATTTTGTTGGTTGAAAAATTTCTCCACTGTAAACATTTTTTTATCTGTAAACAAAATTTTTCTATGGACATCATGCGTGAACTAAGTCAACAATATATTTGATTTTTCTCGTCTACCATTTTTTAAAGCAACTGTCAGCAAATATTTCATATATATTTTTAAGCAGCTAGTCCTGGGTCTTGGTGAATAATACGAGACATCAAAGTTTTGGAAATTTGCAACTCCTGAAACGATATTCTGCTTACGAAAAGAATTTTGTTTGATTCTGTTACTTAGGGTTTTGACTGCCTGAACAATCCAAAGGCTTCCAGATTTTGGATGATCCTCGATACCTTCAGTCTCATTAAATAATTTTATAGCCCCATACACAAACAGCTAATATAGAGAGGGTCCAGGATCTAAAAAATTATATTTCTCTTAGGTCTATACTTATATGATGCCATTACAGCAATACGGTTTTCTTTGGCACTCCAGTCCACTGGTAGAAAAACAGATAAGAAATACAATGTAACTTACAACTATAAGACTTAACAATTGTAACCGTATATGAATGTCAGATATCTCAATGCTGTGTAAATCAAGGGTAGGTTTTGTAACAGTTATAGGAATACTAGGTATTTCATTATTAAGTAACCTAAATTTTCCAAAAGATATATTCATAAACCTTAATAAAAAAAATTATTTTACAGTTTTTATTCCTTATACATAGAAATGCAGTGACTTTAAAAAATATTTTGAATTATTCCACCAAAAAGAAACTAAACCGCAACATCAAGAAATGTAGCAAATCAATGCTAAATTAGTTAACGTAATCTTTTAATTTGTAAATTTTCCATTTAACATATAAAGCTTTACCTGTGGCTCTTATCTTTCTTTGTGCGTGTAAAAATAATGTATTTAATACTATTTAAAAGAGTGATAAAGTAAGGGAATAGAAAAAACGTCAAAAATAATTTATTAAAAAAATCCCAACAAATAGTTCTAAAAGTTGTAACAATACAACATATTCTGTCATACACCAAAGTAATAATCAGAAATTATTTTTCGGTTGCAGTAAGTCGATACAGAACAGAAGGTTATGCGCTTCTACTAATTAAATATCAATTGCATTCTACATCCTTTGTGCATAGTTTGATAGTTCAAATGACTCAAATTTAATCCTACTTGTATAAATAGAATACAAATACAAATTAATCCAATTTTCAGCGACCAAAGCTTTAATCCTGAACAGCGAGTAATACAATATGTAATGTGTCGTATATTCACCATGTAATCCTCTATATCACACGAACTAAATATTAATATTTATTATTTATATTTGTGTTGGTATTTCTATTTTCATTTTATAGATTTCGTATTTTTCAGTTTTAGCAAAACGAAAAGCTTTAAAATTTCATTACATAAAAACACACTCCAATATTACATCTTGTAATATAAAAAAGCAGCACTCACTCAGCTACGCCGTTGTCATAACGACGTAACGTAATGGGTATTGCAAATTGTTTGAGTACAGGTTGCTTTGAAAGTAGATTTTTATTATGTTCAAAGGAGATGAAGCAGTCTACTTTCTTACATCTTAAGTAATAAAAATCAAGGGCTTGTTGTTATTCACAATGCAACTGTTAGTTTAATACGACGTAACATATTATTAAGTACATATTAATATTAGATTCTAAATATAAACCCACTGAAATAGTTAAGTACAACGTCCTACTGTAACCATTTTTTACATTAAATGTGTGATTAAATGTTGTTAATGATTTTCTCTTAAAAAGTAGAAAAACATACATACATATACATATATATATGTATATATAGATATATATATATATATATATATAGGTTTTTTTTAAAATTTTATTTAAACAAAAAGTAAACAAAGACAGCTGATATGAAATGTGGCGTAGTTGAGCTTTGAGCGTACGTTTGGTTGCCTATCTTCATGATCGTTTTGCATATCTTACTTTCGATAAAGGACTTATCTTACTGTTATCATTTGTAAATAAATTGTTTCACGTTCCCACTTTGCAAAAATTTGAGAGAAGACGGGTGAAAAGTTGTTAGCCTAAAACTTCAAAATATCCATTTGCGGGCAACCTTCGTATGTATATATATATATATATATATATATATATATATATATATATATATATATATATATATATATATATATATATATGGGGCAAAACGCGTCAACTGCCCCAGCGCTACCGCAGACGACGTTTTCATCTCGTCGTTTCGGCCTCAAAACATTAATAAAAAAATGACTTGAGAACACAATCTTACGTATTTTTTTCTCAGCTTTCCAACGGTACCATTATGTTTAGCGAAGTTTTACTCTATAACCTCAAAAAATGCAAAAGTGTGAAAAACATTATACCTTTTTATCTTCAGTTTTTTGAATTTTTTAGACCATCTAGATCGAAAGATCAGACATTTTTACATAAATATAGTTAATAACAAAATAGGGGCTTTTTGTTTTTTCGAGTATTTAAACGACGAACACGAAGACGCGAGTCGCCGCGCGCCTTAACGCGAGGCACTTCAACTGTATTCACTGATTAATGAAATTATTTAATAAATAAATTATTGCTATCAACATATTTATGACTTATCAACTGTTAGTCCGCTTTAAATGACTGTGGTTTACATTATTTAATGAATACAGTCAAAGTGATTCGCGTTCGCGGCGCGCGGCGACTCTCATCTACGTGTTCGTCGTTTACATACTCGAAAAAAACAAAAAACCCCTATTTTTTAACCAAATTTATGTAAAAATGCCTGATCTTTTGATTTAAATGATCTAAAAAATTTAAAAAATTGAAGATTAGAAGATATAACGTTTTTCACGTTATATTATATTAAAAGACAAAAATGGCAAAACAATTACTGACATAAATGAAACGCTAAAGAGATGGACGGAGTACATAGAAGAACTGTTTAAAGATCAGAAATTGAAACTATAACGGAAGAAACAGGGCCGAAAATTTTAAAAAACGAAGTAGAATATGCTATTAAGAGCACTAAGTCGGTAGGGTCAGATGAGATTCCAGTCGAACTATTAAAACTTACAGATAATGACACAATTGACATAATGGTAAATCTCTTTAACACAGTTTATAGAACATATATCATTCCAAACAAGTGGCTTCTATCAACTTTTGTAACACTCCCGAAAAAGAACAACGCAAAAGAGTACTCTGAACATAGGACTATAGCACTAATGAGCCACACTTTGAAAGTGTTTCTTAAAATCATTCATAAAAGGATATTTTAAAAATTTGAGGAAGACGTAAGTGCCACACAACTGGGATTTAGTAAGGGACTGGCAACAAGGAAAGCTCTGTTTGTTGTAAGTGTATTGATGCAAAGGTGTCTAGATATAAATCAAGATCTTTATGTGTGTTTTATAGACTTTGAAAAAGCTTTTGATAAAGTCCGACATGAAAAGCTATATGAAATTCTCAAAGGTAAAAATATTGACAGTCGAGACATTAACATAATATCTAAATTCTACTGGAACCAAACAGCAAAAGTCAAGGTTGAGAATGATCTAACCGAAGAAATTAAGATCTGCCGAGGTGTTCGCCAGGGTTGCGTTCTCTCTCTCTGCTCTTATTTAATGTATGTAGCGAAGCCATATGTCAAAAAGCTTTATTGGAACAAAATGCTGGAATAACCATTAATGCAGAAATTATTAATAATATGCGTTACGCTGACGATACACTTCTAGTGGCAGATAATTTAACAGACTTACAGCACTTACTTGAAAACGTAAATACCTATAGTAATGATTACGGTCTGACACTAAATCTTAAAAAGACGAAGTTAATGGTAGTATCAAAGAAGACTAACGTTTACGATAATTTGACAATCTCTAATACACAAATTGAAAGAGTAACTTCATACAAATGTCTGGGGGCTTGGCTCACCGAAACAAACGAACAAACTAGAAAGTAAGAGTATAAATAGCCAGACAAGCGTTTATTAAAATGAAAAAGTTCCTATGTTGCCCAGACATTAATTTAAATCTGAGAATGCGTATGTTGCGCTGTTATGTTTTCTCCACGTTATTGTACGGTGTGGAAGCATGGACACTAACACAGAAAAACATTGAAGCTTTTGAAATGTGGTTATAGGAGAATGTGGGAAATATCATGGACGGAGAGAGTAACAAATAAAAATATATTTCTAAAAATGGGGAAAGAATGTGAAATAATAAAAACTATAAAGAAGAGAAAATTAGAATATCGGGCGGAGAAGAACTTCCTGACTACGAAATCTAAGGGAGTGGTATAGTTGTAGTTCAGGGGAGTTGTTCAGAGCTGCGGCCAGCAAGGTGAAAATTGCCGTGATGATTTCCAACCTCCGATAGGAGACGGAACTGGAAGAAGAAGAACGTTTTACAAATTTTCGCGTTTTTTGAGGTCATAGAGTAAAAATTCGCTAACACTGTTGGAAAGCTGAGAAAAAAATACGTAAGAATGTGTTCTCAAATCATTTTTTTATTAATGTTTTGAGGCCGAAACGACAAGATGAAAACGTCGTGTTCGGCGCTCGCGTGGTCGTCTGCGGTCGAGCTGGGGCAGTTGACGCGTTTTGCCCCATATATATATATATATATATATATATATATATATATATATATATATATATATATATATATATAATTCTGGAAAGAAACATGTCACAACAATCTATTCAAATACCACCGTTATCTATTGGTTATTAATAAAAGATAAACGAATCTTTAAATTTAACCCAAACAAAACTATATAAAGTCATAACATGTTTTGGATGAGATACGTAATATGTGAAAAAAGTTACTTATTATGGCCACTTTCTAAATGCTTTGCAACATCTACTGTTCTTTTTCTGTAGCATCAGATCTCACGATGTTCATCACTGCACATGTTAATGCCAGATTTGTGAGACGCATCGTCAAGATGGGCTTAATGCGCATAACATCGAGGTTTTGATACGACCTTTAAGGCTTGCGCATGCTTTTGAAAGACTGACAACGTGTTGTTAACATAGACGAAAACTACATGTAAACAACAAAAGCTTAGTTTTCTAACTTAACTTGTTTCTTTGTATTGAAATAAATGCTTATGCATTTTTGGCTGCAGTAGCCTATTATATAAAAATAACAAAAATTAACTAAGATATAATTGTACAAAAAATATAAAAAATAAATCCAAATAAATAACATACACGACAGTATTTAAAACTCGAGATAGACGGATGTAGCTGAATTTACAAGTTATATATTAGCATACATATTGATAGATATTTTATCCAAGTAGGGAGGGGGGTTCAGAACATACACACTTCCAACAAGTGAAAAACATTATTGTTTGCTTTTAACTACGTAAATATACTGTTTCAATTAAAGAAAAAAACATCAAACTTACAGCAGCACCAGTCGTCTTGGATTTTTTCTTCCGTTTGGAAATTTTTTTTCAACATTTGTTAAACGTTAGTTCAATTGTTATGTGTTAAGATGCTAAATAAGCTTTTGGAATAAAGCATCCCTATTAAAATTTTCAGTGTTATTTTACGGTATGTGTTTGGTTTTTCAATCTCTTAGACTATTTTCATTCGTTTTAGTGATTGTTCTAAATGTTTTTATTGCGCATAACAGCACATTAAGTTAAAATTAAGAAAGTATGAAACTGTTAATACATACGTCTTTCTCTAAAACTCAATTTCCAATACTAATATGAACGATAGCGAATATGTAACAACTGTAGATCTTTTGAGTATTTATAAAAATCCAACAATACTGCTGATGTATTATTTCCAGTAGCTATAGTTCACTACCAGGGTATCGACAAAAATACTATCTTTCACTAAGATTAGACATTTCTTAACATGGTTAGCACTTTAGAGAAAATTGAAATTTTTTATCTAGATAATCATTACAAGTGTAGTTGGATTGTTTTTTTCTCGAATTTGTCGTCCCAAATATACACTCCTTAAAATTACATGAATGCGTTATTGTTGTACTGACAGCTTTTAATTCTACAAATTATTATGTACGTTTGTATCTGTAGAGATACATAGATAGCATTTTCCAACCATAAGTATAATTTATCAGTTGGTTTGAGCCTGGAAAACATTTAATTATGAGATTCTTTGCTTTTTTGTTTTCTAATACCAGTTGTTGCATGAAGACTAAATATATATCTGCATATACTTCTTCGATGAAAAGTACGCTACGTTAGTTGTCTCAAAATGCCATAGACACTTTCAATATTTATGCTATTACATTATTGGTTATAAAAACCATATATGTCTTTTCTTGTTGGGCAAGGCAAGAACGCTTTTAGTTAGTTGGTAAGGTTTCTGTATTGGAAATTTGTATTTATGTTAATATTTATAATTATATGAGATAAGAATTTAGCGACACTCCTCTTTTTGAAGTGAGGTTGTGGTAATAACTTTAACTTCTATTTTTCGGTTTTCCATGTTAGAAAGTCTCATACATCTGCCGATAACAAATTTTGCAACTAAATGGATCTGAGCAGGGCGATGAAACATTTTGTATTTAGAGAGCGGTTAAGATCAAAAAATTTTCTGTTGCTATAAGAGTCTAGGAAAAATAGAAAGCGTATATTTTTCATAACGCCGGATAACAGTATCATCAACATATCGTATACAACAGTGGGTTTAAGGTAAAGAAATTCTTTTGTCGCCTAAACTAAATCACACTATCAAATTTACTGTGGCTTCAGAACAAAATAATTTTCCCCTTTCCTAGGAAATCTTATAAAGAAAAATCCTTTAAACGACAGGTTTTGTTGCATTATTTTTAGAAAGCTTATACTAACCGCAATTGAAAAACTCCTCGTAGTAAAAAAAAATCAACAAATAGAAAAAAACTATAAAACGGGCGAAACAAATCTTTAAACCATTTACTTAATTTGTTATATTAACAAGAACAAAACACGTTCTGGCTTTACATCAAAAACATTTCCGATAAAATAAGCTGCATGTTAACAAGACAAAATATACGTATGGTTTTTAAAACTAATAATCAAATAGTTGACTTTATTCGTTTAGCCAAGGACACTATCTTAATAAATCGACAAACATTAAGCCGAATACATGAGCACTTTCTGAATAATTTATGAGTCAATTAAAATAGAAAACAGCCCTAACGTCTGAATACAAGAAACAACAGTCAGGCTTACCTATCATGTAGAAATCCCTCATTAATCCGCACCATCGATTACACAACATATTCAAATCGACAAACTTTCCCGAACCTAGTACGTTTCTCACCAAATTTTTACTTCCAATTTTATAAATATTAAAGACAGGAACAAAAAAACAGTCTTCTTCAGAGACCCATGTTCTTTCTTGGCAAATATACAGATTGAGGCTTCAAGTGAAAAATGTCATCAAAGCATAAATGTGGTGTCAGTGTCTATTTTACTAACATACAAAACATGCAAATTCCGGAAGTACTTCCGCAACCATTCCAATATAAATACAAGTTTGCCACAAGAGAAGTTTATAAACAATCTTTCTAACCCCCAACAATTCATTAATAATAGTAATCAATACTATCACAGAATGTCATCTACCAGTGCCGAAGACATAACTGAGCTAGTTAATGATGTGAACCCCTGGCAGAAAACAAAGAACTACAAAAGAAGGATAATAAATTTAAATCTCAAATCAACTGAAAATACCAACAGAAACAACAGATTCAGCGTCTTGAATACAGTACCAACACCTACACTAATTTATATCTATGGGGTAACAAATTATTGGGAAATGGTCAACCAAAACACTAAAAATACAATAATATAAAACCAGATGTTTAGCGTATAATATTATAAAAATAGATTGCCATACTTCTGAAAATCACAGGAAATTAACAAGATTCCTAAAAGAAAGCAATTTTATCCATCACCCATATCAACCAAAAGAAGAAAGGGCTTTTAAAATAGTGATAAAATATGTACATTACACAAAACAAACGGAAGAAATCCAAAAGGAACTATCAGATACAGGCCACAAAGTTTGCAACATAATAAATTGGAGACATATAATGACCAAAAAAACCTCTAAAACTATTCTTTGTCGACTTAGAACCCTCCGCAAACAACAAAGATGTGTATAAACTATAATATTTTCGAAATAAAGTAATAGTCATAGAGCCGCTAAAAAAGTTAATAATATTATCCAGTGTATTAGAAGCCAACAGTATGGTCATTTTAGATCACATTGTAACAGGCCATATGTTTGTGTAAAATGTGGCGTAGCTCACAATACCACTACTTTTAAAAAGACTATAGATACCCCAGCCAGATGCGTTTTATGCAATGATGCACATTTCGCCAATTATAAGAGCTGCAAATTTTACCACCGTCTCTTTAAACCCCGCAAAGCAAATAACAAGCTATTTTGAACCACAAACAAACAACACAGATATTTCCAAAAGAAGTGCGATAAAGCCTGTACATCCACATTATCAACGTTACCAGTGAAATATCAGCTATGCGAAAGCAATAAAACTAAACATAATTCTAACAAATGATGATAACCATATCTTAAACAAATTTCTGAAAGAATTGAAATGTTTTATCAACTAGCGCAACAAAACAGCTTGGTGTTAAACTTACCATCAATCCTACGAGGGTGAATCAAATATAAACGAGACTTATTTTTTAAAAAATATTTTGTTTGAACTTAAAACAAAAGAATAGCAGATTATTTTTCTACATAATCTCCTGATTTAGAAACACATTTTCCCAACGTACAGCTAATTTTGAAATGCCTTCCTCGTAGAATGAAGTTGGTCGTGTTTCTAGCCAATTGCGCACATAGACCTCAACCTCCTCATCGCTGTCAAATCTATGCCCTCCTATGGCTTCCTTAAGAGGACCGAATAGGTGATAGTCGCAGGGCGATAGGTTAGGGCTGTACGGAGGGTGTTTAACTGTGAACGATGCAATTTCTGTTCAGTTGTCAGAAGACGAGGCACACCCTACCAAACCCTAGCTCTTCTGTGATGATCGAAAAAGTGCTTCCATAACTTATTCTAATCTCAGATGCAATCTCATCGATGGTCAGACGCCTGTCACCCTCAATAAATTGTTGAACGCGGACGATGTTTTCGTTGGTGATGCTGGTGCGAGGTCGGCGATTATGGCTCTCATTTTCAACATTCTCACGACCCTCCACGAACTTTTTGTGCCATGCGAACACTCTAGCTCGTGACAGTGTCTCTTCCTTGAACTGCGCAGTCAATCTCCTCGGGATTTCAGCCGGTTTTACACCTTCTGTGACGAGAAATTTAATGATAACACGCTGCGCAATTGACGACGGCACCTCCTGCTCAGACATTGTCAGTGACAGGAACGAACAAAATGGCCCGCCTACTTCCTCTACTCCTGACATCCCTACCCAACACCTGACGAAACGAGAATATTGCGCGCCCGAGATCAAAAGTCTCGTTTATATTTGATTCACCCTCATAATTAGCAAAATTTACTAAGGTTATTAAGATAGCCGAGTGGGATGTCAATAGTCTTTTTCAACACAGAAACAAAATAGAGGTATTTCTTTGCCATTATTTAATATACATCATACTAGTTAGTGAAACACACTACAGACAGATCGTACATTAATATACCTCAATACACTATGTACTGTACAAACCATTCAGCGACTATAATAATAAAAAATACGATTCATTATATAGAACTACATAAGTATGAAACAGATCATTTGCAAACCACAGTTATAGAAATCAAAATGTTTCCGTATGACATAACAATTGCGACAGTATATTGACTTCCACAGCACAATATAAAGAAAACTTCTTTCAGACACTTAGACCAAAATATATTGTAGGGGGTGACTACAACAGTAAACACGCCATTTGAGTTTCACGTCTTATCACAACAAAAGGCAGAAAGTTATCAAACGTAATACAACAAAACAATTATTCCTTCTTGTCAATTGGTACCCCAATATAGAATTAAATGTAAGATTTCAAACCTCAAATGAGGTGGACGAAGCATTAACAGGCCTAACCAACGTCTTCACACAAGCAGCTCAAGGTGCCACGCCTACCTCGCAACCACAACATCAAAATTTTAATAATATTCCAATTAAAATCAAAAGACTAATATTAATGAAAATAAAGACAAGAACTATTTGGCATCGAACGCACGTCCCATAAGACAAAACGGCTCTAACTAGGGCAACAAATTAGTTAAAAGCAAAAATTGAAGAAGAACATGACAAAACATTTCATGACTGCATTGCTAGTCTAAACAGATTTGATAATCCAGTTTGAAAGCCAGTCAAACACCGAAGAAAACCCAAACAACAAGAACCTCCCATATGAGATGGTAAAGCACTCATTCCAAATTGAGCTAAAAGCGATAAAGTGAAAACAGTGGTGTTTGCAGAACATTTCGCCAAAATATTTACTCTTACCAATGTTAAAACTGATAATAAAATAGAACAACTTTCAAACACTTATCTAATCATACCAGAAATCAAAGCATTCACTCTAACGGAAATTAATCATCTAAAGTTTAGAAAAGCTTTAGGTGTAAATAGGATTACACTAAAAATAAAAAAAAGAGTTACCGCGAAAAGGTGCAATGATAATTTCTTATATGTTTAACGCAATTCTTAGAGAAAATCATTGGCCAAAACAACTAAAAATGTCAGAAATTATACTAATACCCAAACCAGATAAAGATCCAAGGAAAGTAGAGTTGTACCGACTAATAAGTTTAGTTCCAATCATAGCTAAGATTTTCGAAAGAACCGTTTAGTAAGTCCATAGAGTATATCACGAAAATGAAGATTACTGTACATCAGTATTCCTAGATGTTAACTTTTGACAAGATTTGGTATAATGGATTATTATGCAAAACTAAACAGTTTCTCCCCATCACCTACTTCAAATTGTTGAAATCCTACCTAAGTGACAGGCAATTCAGGGTCAAGATCAACGAGGTTGTATCCAATAACTTTCCATTAAAATCTGGAGTTCCACAGGACAGTATGATTGGACCCCTATTATATTTATTATACAAAATAGATTTACCACTCGACTTAAAAAAACTTTGGCCAACCGACCTAAAGGAAGATTAGCGAGGACTTCTTAATAGAAAAGTTCTTCATCACATCATTTTGCCGGCATAACGACTTATAAAATTATAAAAAATCTGATTGTTAATAAATGGGGGAAAATTTTGTAAACAAACAAATACTTATATACATTTATTAATTTTTATTAAAAATTTAAGAAAATGTAATTATGGATACCAGAATAGAAAGCCAACCTACGGCAA
This sequence comes from Sinelater perroti, assembly GCA_036346155.1. NCBI lineage: Eukaryota > Metazoa > Arthropoda > Insecta > Coleoptera > Elateridae > Sinelater > Sinelater perroti. Next base: position 5,355,624 of record JARFIY010000013.1, on the reverse strand, counting down.
TCAGGGCTTTATTAAAGTTTTTGGCGCCCTAGGCTGACAACATTTCATCCGTCTTCCCCCAAATATTTAATATGCTTGGGGCGTTTGTAAAAAATTACAAAGAAGTTGACTGTTTATACAAAACATTTATTTAATTTTTTCAATGTTTGTTACATGCATTCGCACGTCAATGAGAAAAAATAAAAACAAATGCCCATTTTAACTAAAAACTTTTATTTAAAAACATTACTCTTTCTGGCTTTAGGATTAACAAATTTCTTAACTATGTCATCAAAATAAAGACTCTGTAGAAACTCACTCTCAATAAATAAAAGTGTTTTGATAGTAATCTCAAAAATTATATATTATAATTATATATTGTTCCTTTTTGTACATGGTTGAGCGTCAGAAAATCAATTGCAACATATGTTTCAATCACAAAAAACAGTCCTCCATAAAACTCGTATTTTCCATCTTTGTGTTCACTAAAAAGAAATTTTGGCTTTCTCGATCTTATGTCTATTTTGTAGACGCCAGTTTCGCACATAATTTTGCTTTGCTTTCTAGACCCGTTTTGAAGAGTTATACATAAAATTCTCTAATGTACTATATATAGTTACAACCTTTGTTGTGTCTGTACTTTCTCCTTGAAACCTTTCGTTTACTTCTCGAGACTATACAAGGACATTGTTCCAGGAACTCCCTAGTGCAATTTGTATACTACTTGACTGCCATAAGCTCGGACACTTCATCAAGTTGTTGATACAATGTTTAAAGCTAAGAAATCCTTTTTAAGATAAGACTACAAGATATCGCATCTTTTGGTTAAGGGACTAAAAAAGTTATAAATTTGTCGTTCTAAACAAAAAATTTGTTTGCTCTCCGCATCTGCAGAGCCAACTATTTGTAAAGAGTGGTTCGTAGAAGGAATGTCCGTGGCCAGGAGATATACTTCTTTTATTCTAATATGAATACCTTTGTAGCATTTAGGCATGTTGTTTGGCATTGTCCTTCATAGTTATTTAGGTCAAGACCTACAAAAATCGTTTAATAAGAATACCCATAGATAGCACATAGCATACTACAACTCTAGTTGGTTTGTGTGTGGTATATCTGGCGTTGAGTCAGCAACTATGGAATAGTAATTGGCACTTATAATCTTTTTGACAATATTGGCCTTAACTTGATCGGCTAACTGTATAATAAATTAATTGACAGTTGTACTTGATGAGTATGAGGAAACATATTTTTCTTTATTTCCAAATTTTACTACATATTTGGCCATGAAAGAATTCAATTGAAAATCAGTTTTACATAGCCAAGAAAGCTATCATTTCTCATTAAGCCTAACATTTTATGAAAGGCTAGTAATTGATAAATTACGGAAAACTAAAAAGTTCACATCTTTAACTTTTGCCAATACAAAGCTCTTTCTTTATACTATTTTACTGTATACATATACAATATATTATTTGTAAAATTCGATTTCTACTAACAAACTTTGAAATGTATTTTTGTGTTTTGAGTTGCTTGCCTTGATCGTTTGTTAAATGGTTATTTTTCCAATCATCGAACCCTTTATTTGCTAGAAACTTCGTTTCTCTATAGAGTTTACATGGCGCACAAAATATTCTTCCGGTTGATTTTAAACAAATCAACCAATTTAACCAAATGGGTTTTCTATTCATTGACTTTTTATAAAATAACTGATTGGTACAAAATAATTTATTTAAGTGGCACGTGACATACTGTCTTTCAGTTTTTTTAAAGTTAGGGTCATTGTTTTGTTAAATGCTATTGTAGGCCACCAACTTACGAAGTTCATCATTTACACCGGAAATACTGACGAACAAGACGACAAAACAGATTACGAAGACGATGCAAGTTTAACCGACTGCCTTAATTATGACGATCAGAATAACCCAACCCCAAAACACAGCTGGCAAACGACTGCTAAGAAAAGGAGAAGAAATTCACAGACAACACTTAACTCACAACAAGCTAGTCAAACCTTGACTTCTAACAGATTTGATATATTCTCGCAAATAAGAAGTGATAACAACCTTGAAACAATTCCCAGTAACTCACCCCCAAAAATCCCCAAACCTCCACCGATATACATTTATGGAGTTAATAATTATGACGAGATGATTAACGAATTCACGAACGTTATCGAGAAAGAGCAATACTATACACTAGCACTGGCCAACAATGTGGTCAAAGTCAATGCCCGAACTATAGATGCTTATTGGAAACTTATATAGTGCACCATACTTATCAAATTAAGGAAGAAAGAGCATACAGAATTGCTATTCGCAACCTTCACCACACTATACCAACTAAACTAATAACGGAAGACCTAGCAGCTCTGGGACATAAAGTACGTAACATCATAAATATAAGACACAGAACAACTAAACTGCCACTGCCGCTATTTATGGTAGATTTGGAGCCCAAGGAGAATAATAAAAAGATATTTGATGTAGAGTATCTAAGTAACATAAAAGTTATCATTGAACCGCCCAGAACTAAAAATACTATACCGCAATGTATGCGCTATCAGAATTATGGCCATACTAAAACGTACTGCAATAGACCATATAATTGTGTTAAATGCGGTGCAACACATAGCACTTCTGTATGCAAGAAATCTCCAGACACTCCAGCAAAATGCGCTCTATGCCAAGGAAGCCACCCGGCCAACTATAAAGGGTGTACTGTATATAAAAATCTCCAGAGATCTAGAAATACAACATATAGAGCAGTAACAAATAACCCACGTCAAACCCACCATGTATAACCTGAACTTCCCACCCCTTAGAAATAGGACCGGCAACGCAAACAACGCAGCTAGCACATATACTCCTCAAAACACACTAACGTATCAACAAGCAGTTACAGGACAAAACAACATTAATGATCTACTTTCCAACTTCCTTGCAGAATTTAAAGCAATGTTCGCGCAACTTATAAGCCAGAACAGCATGGTGCTCAACATGCTCTCCACAGTAATTAACAAAATAGCATAAAATGGCTAATTACCTACGTATTGGCACCTGGAATGCCAATGGCATTACCCGACACATCCCGGAAATAATTACCTTCCTACAAATGCAACAAATCGATATCCTATTAATTTCTGAAACCCATGCAACAGAAAGAACAATGTTAAAATCCCGAAATATACTACTTACCTTGCCAATCATCCAGACGGCACAGCTCACGCTGGATCAGCTATAATTGTCAAAAAACACAATTTCCCACTACGAGATGGAGCCTTTTATAACTAACAAAATACAAAGTGCAAAAATTAAAATAGAAGTTCTCCTACCCCTGGTCATTGCGTCCATCTACAGCCCACCACGTCACCCCATCACAATTGAAGAATACGAGAATTCCTACTAACCCTGGGGCCAAAATTTATTGCAGCGGGTGATTGGAACTCCAAGCATACTGCTTGGGGCTCAAGGATTGCCACCCCGAAAGGACGGAGACTGCTAGCTGCAATCCAACGAAACAACTACAACTACCTATCAACTGGTGAACCAACATACTGGCCCAGTGACCCACATAAACTGCCAGACTTACTTGACCATGCAGTTACCAATGGCATAGCGAATACTTATCAACAAACGGAATCCAACTTCGATCTATCCTCTGACCATACGCCAATCATTATAAGTATCAGCACGACTGTCATTAAGAAAGACCCTCCTTTAAAATTATGCAACAAGCATACCGACTGGGAATATTTTAGGAACTACCTAGAAAATGAAATTAAACTCGAGATCAGAATAAAAAACGCTCAAGACATTGATGAGGCAACCCAGTACTTAACTACCATTATACAAGAAGCTGCATGGCAAGCCACCCCCGTTCCAAAACCATCACCTGAAACAGACAACATTCCTCTGAACGTACGGAACCTCATTTCTGAGAAACGAAGGGCACGGAAAAAATGGCAGAGAACCAAAGATAGACGAGACAAAACCCACTATAATAGACTAACGCATCAACTGCAAAAGGCGCTAGCGGAAGCTCGCAATGAAACATTCAGTCAATACATCACCCATCTCTCCTGATGACAACTCTATATGGAAGGCAACAAAGAAATTCAAGCGGCCAATAGCAACTATCTCTCCTATCAAAAACCCCGACGATACCTGGGCCAGATCTGATACTGATAAAGCCAATTCATTTGCGAAACACCTTGCTAACGTGTTTACAACACCACAAGTACAAGGTCATGTTGACGATAAAGAAATTGAATCCTTCATTGATACTGCGTGCCAATTGTCACCGCCAATCAAGCCCTTTACGCCAGCAGAAGTTTCTCAACAAATACAACTAACAAACGTGCGTAAAGCACCAGGATATGACCTAATGGTTGGAAAGTACTTAAAACCTCCCCAGAAAAGCGATTGTACTAATTACCACAATATTTAACAGAATACTACAACTCTGCTACTTCCCTATGTTATGGAAACATGCCCAGATAATAATGATTGCGAAACCTGGCAAACCGCCCACCCAAGCACAATCCTACAGACCAATAAGTCTCCTGCCTCTCCTTTCCAAACTTCTTGAACGGCTACTACTCAAGCGCATTAAGAAATCTGTAGACCTAGACCAGCTTATCCCACTGCACCAGTTTGGATTCCGTGAAAGCCATTCCACCATTCACCAAAGCCACCGAATCATCACTCATATAATGGAAAGCATGGAGAAGAAGAATGTATGCCCAGCGGTGTTCCTAGACATTAAGCAAGCGTTCGACAAAGTGTGGCATACTGGCTTGTTATACAAACTCAAATTACACCTCTCAGTCAGCTATACGTACTACTCAAGTCATACCTCACAGACCGAACCTACCAAGTCAAAATGAACAGTGCAGTCTCAGATATCCATCCAATCAAGTCCGGTCCCGCAGGCAGCGTCTTGGGACCACTGCTATATCTAATTTATACATCAGATGCACCAACCACAGACAACACTATACTTGCGACATTTGCTGACGACACGGCCATCCTTTCAGTCAACCAATCTCCTGAACTTGCTGTGGAACATCTTCAACAGCATCTAGACTCACTGCAAGCCTGGTTCCATAAGTGGAGAATTACAGTCAATACTGATAAATCGGCTCAAATAACCTTCACTATAAGACGTATCGAATGCGCTCAAACCAGCATAAATAACACCCCAATTCCAATCCATAGGAAGTAAAATACCTCGGCTTGCACCTCGACCAAAAACTCAATTGGAGCTCGCATATCAAAGCCAAAAGGAAGCAATTAGATCTCAAAATCAAACAAATGGCATGGTTACTTGGAAAACATTCCCAACTCTCTCTATCAAACAAGGTTTTGCTGTATAAAGTCATCCTGAAGCCCATATGGTCCTACGGGATCAACTCTGGGGATGCGCCAAAGCGACACACACTAAAATCCTTCAAAGATTCCAGTCCAAAACCCTCCGTATGCTGGCCAATGCACCATGGTACATAAAGAACGACACCCTTCATAACGACCTAGGAGTTCCCTACGTAGATAGTGAAATCAAAAGGCTCTCAACTAACTATAGCAGTAACTTGACAGGACACCCTAACCAACTCATTGAACAACTCTCCAATCAACCGGACATCGCAAGAAGGCTCAAACGACAATGGCCCTGGACCTCGCACAACCTAATCAAAACTGATGTAATCATTAGGGAGACTAGCACTGGCTAGAGCTCCCCGCATGACATTGTATTGTTATATAATTTTACTTAATACTCAAATTAGGAGTAGATTGTAAATACGCTGGTTAAATTAATAAAAGAAAAAATCATTTACACACGATAAGGCTGGGTCTACATCCTGACGTTGAAGATGTTTTTTAGAACTTTTTTTTAATTCGGCTTTAATTGTTTTTTTTTAATTCAACCACCCGTGCCACTCATTGTTCAACTTTTATTACAAATGAAATATTAATTAATTATAAATATTATTAACATGACGATCAACGGTTACTATAACACCATTAATTTATTTACACCACTGTTGTTTGTTGTACGACTTTTCCTGTTTGACTGCCGCAAATGCTCATCTGGTTTGGCTTATGTTAAAACAGGCGGTTTTAGAACGAATTAAAAGATTCTGAAATTTAAACTCAAAGGCGCGGACGCTGATCAATCGTTCTGGAAAGTTCCATAATAATTTTTTTGTGATGTTATTTCTATTACAACATAAATGTTTTTAAAAATTTGTTATACGTTAGTGAACGATGAATGTACGATTTACAAATTTAATAATTATAACCTATTTAAAGTTTATCTGATTGAGCTCCTGGCACTCTAGGCTGTAGCTTAGTCAGCCTATGAGTTAATCAGGTCTAGTGGCAACGATGCAAAAAAATCATTGACATGCAGTCATTAAGTAATTCATTTATACAAAATGCCAGATTATGATTAGAAAAAAATATATTCTAAACTGGACCCGGGCAACGAATGTTTATATAGAAACAAAGTTAGTTGCAAGTATGCAAAAACTCTCTATACTAAAAACAAACACAAATATGCTATTATTAATAATAAAACTTATATTACTAGTAATCTACGGTTTTCTTAACAAAGATACAATTCAAGTGCTATACAGAGTTTCCGAGAAAGAAAAAAAAGATTTTTGCATGGTTACTTTAAGCGACTTTGTTATGTACAACAGCTCAAACAGTTTTGACCAAATGTGGATTAGTGGAAGAGCACATCCTATTGACAGTGTAACGCTAGAAAGAAAACAACACGCATTACATGTAGTCCTAGACACGCAGGTAGCGCCATAATAATACGTTGTTGGTCAGTCAGTCATTCAGAGCGTATTTTTGGATTGTTCTTTCAGGAAGTTGCATCTCTTACAGTTAGAAGAATATTAATTCTTCATTCAAGTGCAACAGTAATTTCGACGCTATAGTTCCTATAAGAACAATATCCACTGATAGTTCCAGCAATTTCAGAAGTGTTATGTCAAAAGAAAATCACGTGGTAAAGCAACCGTCAAATTATAGAATCTTTGCAGCATCCGACATCCTAAAGCATTTATATCAAAAGCACTTGACAATATTATTGTAAAAGTTCTCGATTGATTTTAAACTAAAATTATATGTGTCGTGCTATCAATGATGCACATATTAAAACCTAATTATGGCCCTTTCAATCTTTTGCGCATATATTATTTGTAATTTTTAATTTTAAGTTCTCTGTTGTCTTATAGAAACTGTTTAAGTTAGTCTATATAATTGAGTCAGTTTTACTACATATCAAGTAATTTATCGTTTAGAATAACCTTACCAATTCTATCATTCTTACCTGGAAACACTACGCATTGGTTTGGAGGCAATGAAAATATTTTTTTTGATGTCCTAAAACTATTACCGCCATATTGCAATTATGACAACATGTCCGAGTCAAGCTTCATACTAGTTTCAAAACTATGAGCAAACCTTTGTTGCATTCTCTTACATGCTGTGGTTTGGACGCTTGATTCCTTCTGCTACTATAACTACAGTTGTAGGGGGTTTAATTCGACTAAATATTTTCATTTATTTTCGTGCACGCGTAGAGTAAAAACTTACAATAGAATTTAGATGAAGTCGTAAAGTGGTCTAAAAAATGGCTTGTCAAATTAAATAAAACAAAATCATTCTACATAACCTTCACCGGTATTTATTAATAACATGCCCCTAGCACAGATACAGGAAATAAAATATTTAAGTATGCACCCGGATAAGAGCCTGACATGGAGGACTCATATTTGGAAGAAGAGCAAACAACTGGGTAATAAATTTAAAAAAAACATTATTGGCTTTTAGACAGGAAGTCCAAACTATCCCTTAAGAACAAGTTTCTTGTATACAATGCAGTATTTAAACCCATATGAACATATGTCATATAATTATGGGGTACAACAGCAAACTCCATTATATTGATAATACAAAGGTATCAATCTAAAGTTTTACGTTAAATATGTGATGTACCATACTTTGTTAGAAATGCGGACATCCTAAATGACTTAAAAGTGGACTCATCTGAAAATTTGATTGTTAAATATAGTGAAATATACCGTAGTAAATTAAAATTTCATCCTAACGTTCGGGTCCTAAATTTACTAAACAATAATGCTGATGTACAAACATTAAATAAACACAAACCATTGAATTTGCTATATGAATTTAGTGTTTAATATAACCTGTAACTTCGCAACTTATGCTACATAAAAAACTTACACAAAACAATCTTAAGTTGTATCTCAGTATAAATCATTGGATTTATACTCATGTCATTGTTAATGCCACTGTCATATGTTTTGCTTATTGTAAATGTACAGACTGCAACTAGTTATTATACATATATACAAAAAAAAGGTAGAGTGAAAGTTTTTATGTTATTGCGTACGAGTGTAAATAAGCGTAAACAGTGCGTTAGCGTCGGCGGCCAGGTTTTCCAAAGCACCGAATAAATAATTCAATGCGACATGGTGAGCACCAATCTACACACATATCACTAATTAATTATCCAAAATGTAAACACTGTGAACGATGCAATTTCTGCTCAGTTGTCAGAAGGCGAGGCACCCACCTTGCGCACACCGTACCAAACTCTAGCTCCTCTGTGATGATCGAAAAAGTGCTGCCATAACTTATTCCAATCTCAGATGCAATCTCATCGATGGTCAGACGCCTGTCACCCTCAATAAATTGTTGAACGCGGACGATGTTTTCGTTGGTGATGCTGGTGCGAGGTTGGCGATCATAGCTCTCATTTGCAACATTCTCACGACCCTCCACAAACTTTTATACTCATGTCATTGTTAATGCCACTGTCATATGTTTTGCTTATTGTAAATGTACAGACTGCAAATATTTATTATATATATATATATATACAAAAAAAAGGTAGAGTGAAAGTTTTTATGTTATTGCGTACGAATGTAAATAAGCGTAAACAGTGCGTTAGCGTCGGCGGCCAGGTTTTCCAAAGCACCGAATAAATAATTCAAACGCGACATGGTGAGCACCAATCTACACACATATCACTAATTAATTATCCAAAATGTAAACACTAATTACTGATAAATGCTTTTAGACGGCTAACCCTCTATTTATTTTGACCTGCACGGGACATCAAATCGGACGATCAAACGTGAACGATATAGGCAGATCTGTTTATTTTTCACTCGGCCAAATGTAACAACGCTCTTTTACAGAAGCAGTAGAAATATGGGCGCTGCTGTATTCTTACCCTAATCACGCCTAAATTTAATTATAATTCACGGCATACGAGCCCGGGACGTAATATGTACGCTGTTCAATGGGAAAACAAGTGGATAAACACACGAGCGTTCGAAAAACGCGTCCGCGTCGCCTGCTTTCAAAAACTATAGCACGGGCCTTGTTGTTTTACAAAATATAAAACAATTTGGCATGTTTATTTGCTTTCGCGATGGATACGAGGTCTGTATTTTGAAATAATACGGTGCGGCGTAGCGCGGAGTGGCGCGGCGCATCGCGTCCCGGCGCTTAATTGGTGCCGTGTATCTAATTTGTGTTGCGCTTTAGGCGTACAATTTCTGGTCGCATCCGCAGCGTACCTTTTAAACCAAAGTACATATTTTCCTTCTTAATGGGACGCCTAAAAATAGTAGCCGGTATATTAGAAGTAGCTTTAGTTCTCGTTAGCTGCCGCCAACAAAATCCTAATCATCCCGTTCCGCACCGGGCGCCATTATTTTAGATTTGCTCGGCAGCGCCGCTACAGAACAGAGTTTCCGGGGCGCATACAAACATTGCGCTAAGTTGGCGGATTCCGGCAAGTTTAGCATGCAAAAATGTTCGGCGGCAAAAAATGCGAGAGCTTTCGTTTGGATATTGCCGTTCACTTATTTGCATTGGCTTTGGCGTTGCCGGCAATAGCCACGAAGGCGCAACCCCTAATTACGCCCATCACCGCTTAAGCAAAAGTGCGCCAGCGACGCAGTCAGCCGCTACCCGGTCTAAATATATTGATGAATATCGTCAAGCGCCTCGTGGGAAATTTAGCGCTATTTATAATTCAGCACCTAAAAACTTTGTTCGGCAGCAGCTTCCAGGATGTATATGAAAACTTGTTACACAACAATGTAATATCCTGCAGCGCCCATATTCAGCGCGCCGCAACTTTTTGGGTTAATATATCGCGACGAATTCGTGCTAATGACAAATGGTCGTAGTCTGGTCTGTTTGCTCCGTTATGTGACATCTTTGTTGAAATCTTTATAAATGTAACGTCGTCTAAGAAGATGGCGACGATTTTTGAATATGTTATGAAGCAAACGTTCGCATAAGGAGCGACGACGCCACTCGCAACGCTCTTCTGAATTAAAATCTGATTTATAACTCTCTTTTCTCCGATTCCGCTCTTTACTGAATTAGTGCGAATGTTAATGTAAATGACGAACAATTGCCTTACTACTTCATTTGTCGAAAGATAAACTTACCTTTGAACTTTTGTAAGTTATACCAAAATTTATATAGTGTGTATGACAAGAAAGTGATTATTGTCATTTGATAGGGAGGCACTGCAACGCCGTTTATGTTAATTTGTTTGAATCTTTATTTCGTGCCTTATTACATAGTACATTACCGCTCATGAAAGTATGGACACATTATTAAAATTTAGTGATACAGTGAACAACTATACTTTTCGTAATAAATTTTATCTTGTTTAACCATTTACTATCTCCTTAGACAATGTTTTGAATGAAAATAATTAGTCACTTGTACATTTTTGATAAGCATCTGTTGGGTCAAAAACTAAAATAAAAAAATTATAATACTTTTACGTCCTTGAACTAGCATTCAACACTTTCAATCTTTTTTTCTATCGCTAGCTCTTATTTTAGACGTTTGTTTACATTTAAAAAAACTGCACGCTATCCGGAGCTCCGATTTCTGAGCTCGCCAGTTTGCCATCAGACCATGTGCCACTTATTTAAGTTTTTGAATTTTTGCATTCAATAAGCCTTTTTTCATAGAAACATATTCAGCCATTCTCACTTTACATCTAAAATAGTTGTCAGTGGTAACATCGCGACAACTTTAAGGGTGCTTCAACGGTGAATCTTACATTACAAAGCTACAGAAAGATAGGAAGTCTTACAGATCGCCATTGCCCTGGGCCATCACGAGTAACATCCAATGCAGAGGATCAGTTCATCAAACTAGTAATCACGCAAAATAAATTAACTGTCCCAAATATTGCTGCGGAATTTAACCTGAGATGTGATAAAACGATCAATAAAGGACAATAAAGCAACGTCTTCATAATTGTATTGCAACCAAAAAGCCGTTGTTACGGCTAAACAGCTTCAGTGGGCTTCAACGGAATAGTGTCAAAATATATTATAAACCGACGAATCCAAATTTGTAATTGTCAGTCAGAAACGGAGAATCTTTGTTTGTCGGTCTAAAACTGAAAAGTTGATCCCGCACTGTATTGTTCCGGCTGTCAACACGGAGGTGGGCCTGTTTTAATGTGGGGGTGTTTTTCTTTGTTTGGCGTGGGGTATTTGGTAAGTCAATAGCATTATAAAAGAAATTTAACATCATACACGACACCATTTAGGTTGCAATTAATCAGGAACAGATTATAACGATGCAAAGCAATAATCCTAAACATACTTCAAAGCTTTGAAGGATCTAGTAAATCAGAAAGAACAACAAATGTTCAAAATGATCACATGGGCATTACAAAGTCCAAACATCAACCTTCTAGAGTTCCTATGTGATGAGCTAGACAGAACAGTAAGAAAAAAGCGCCCAACATCCAAAAATTATTTACAAAGTTTTCTTCAAGACGTCCCGAAAGATGTACCACTCGAGATATTAAAAAAATTAATTGAAAGAATACCTAAAAACGTACAAGCAGTACTAAATGCAAAAGATGTTTTTTTGATTAAACAAATATTTATTATTTAAGCTAATTTTCCAATGTTCATAATAATTTTTGTTTTTTTTTACGTGTTGTATGATAATATATTATATAATAAGTTGTTTTCTTACTTCAGTGTATGGATTTATTATATTTAGTTTCCATACTTCCATGAGCGGTAGCGTATATAGTTTGTCAGCATGTTGTCTTGTTGCTATCAGTAAATTTGTTATCTTTACAATGAGTATTAAATTTCTGAAGCGATTCGAACTAGTGTTTTTAGTTAATCATACAAAGGGATTGGAAGTGACTGCGAAATACATATGCAACTCGGAGGCATTCATTAACAAGGTTGGGAATTTAGACAATGTTGGTCCTTTCGATCCCCTTGAAGATAAACCAGGCCTTTCGCTGCTCCGTGACCAAGTAAAACTCCACAAGAAAGGAATTCAGATCTATCTGCATAAAATACATTTCCTTTAAAGCACATACAAAAACGACTAGTGTGGACAAAATAAAATTTATGTTATCTTTACGGACAAGTTGTGCAGTACGTGAAAACAACAAAATAACGTCACTATGATGGAATGACCGGCAATGCCCCTAAATATTAATCCCATTAAAAATTATGGTGGCACATGAAAATTAAGCTCAAAAGAAAGCCAGTGTGTACGGGCGACAATCATAGGTTGTTGAAGCTAACATGTTACCTAATAGGTAATTATACCCTTAAAACGGCCTTTTGATTTTTCCGTAATACAATCTAAGATAATTTCAGATTTATCCCGACGACCTAATAAATAATTTTTATTAAATGCTCTACACTAGAAACTCTGCAAGTAGTTGTTTGCTCTGAAGATATATCTATCTGTCTACTTACAAACTTGATCAGCTTGAACTTTCAGTTTAATACCTGATAAGTATAGCTTTTGGAAATAGAAGCAATACGACGCGCGCTGGCGGATTATAAATAAAGTAATGCATACAAAATCGTTAATCATAAGCGCAGAGCAGAAGTTATTAATTGATGAACATTTGAACTCGCTTGCTTCGGCTCGAGGGCGCCTTTGACCGATTAGCGCTCTGATAAGTTGATGCAAAGCTATACATTTGACATCCGACTCACGTACTAGCAGTTAAAATGGCGCTACACATAAAATCAGGCGGCTTACACGCTCTGCAATAGAAAAATACTAATTACCTGCATGCAAATCGCTGCAGCTTTCCAATCGGCTCTAATGAAACGGTATTTTATTAAACGGGCAAAAATAAGCGGGGATTTTACTGCCGGAAGCTCTAAAGTGGACGCTTAACTTTTCGCTCTTTCCGAGTTCCAAAAAGGCACAGCACATAAACGTGGAATTGGGAATTAATTGTTCCCACACGTTCTACGTTTCCAGGGCAATTCAAATAGCATTACATTGGCTGTTAGTTAACATTTCGACATAATTGATCTTGCACTTGACATTCCCTGAATACCTAGTTATTACATCTAACGCAATATTAACTGATAACGTTCTACGTACTTAGTTAACACCAAATTAAATATTATTTGAAGGAGCTTTTGTTTGTTACACTCTGCTTTCTTTTTTTTTTAATTTTATGTCTACGATGGAAGAATTTGTATTTGCCATTAATTTTATTTTCTCTTTAATAATTCTGTAATAAACAAGTAAAATTATTAATAATTTTTAGACAACTATTACAACAGAACATTTTGTCTAAAATGGTTAACGGACATATTTACAAACATACAATTCACTTAATTTGTCATTGCTGTTTTTAAAAATCTTTAGATACATTTTTCTATTTAACTTTAAGAGCGTTTTAACTGTGTTATACATTAATCTTTTACATTTTTTATAATTTATGAAATTTACGATTTTTGTGGTTTTACGAATGATTTACGTTTGTTGGCCTCAATCCTCCCATTTAAATTACGACCACATAATCAATTATTATTTGTCTCTAATATTGAATATTTGAATAATAAATAATAAAGCGTAATACATTTCTTTGGCGGGGATTCTTTTCTCGTCGTTTTCGCTTTCGGTGTATGCTTTGCAAGTGATCCAACTTTAGTGTTATTTTAATATTAAAAACCCATGAATTGGTTATACAACGTGATCTTTAAATTTAGTATGGTAGAATATATAAAAAAGCATTTAAGAGAAGTAAAATATTTTGTTGTAAAGATCCCTTTGTTGCTAACGCAAGATTACTTAACAATTTGGTAAAGCGTGATTGCCTCTCATTGAAAAGAAAAACAACATTTTATAGAAAAGCCCCGGGTCGACTTCGTTATCTTTATATCAAATTTTGAAAAAGGAAATAATTTGACGGACTAAAATATTAATGGAAGTAACAAAACATCCATGTGGTTTGAAATACAAGAAGTGATTAAAAAAAGTACATCTATCAAAATTTTAATCAAAACTTAAACTAAATTAAACCAACTGTGTTGTTTTATCAGAGGTATTGCGACTGCAGGATATATAAGGAGCAGTTATTGTATTTTCCCAAAAACAGTTGAACAAACCCTATGATTACATCCGCATATCTAAAAAAATCTATTGGTAGTTTTGATCCAAATAAGTTTAATTGTATGGGATGCATGTAGGTATTACATTAGCGCAACTATGAAAAAAAGAACCAAAGAACTGCAATTTTAAGAAGTTGCACCAAATATATTTAAGTGTCAAAATTGTTTACAGACAAACTGAGGGAAACAGGTGTTAGTAAAAGAATTAAATGTCTTTTGGAAGCTAATACAACAATAGAGAGCCTCAAAGCGTCGGATGATGATGATCAAAGTTGACAAAAGGTAAGGTAGGTTTACTTATATTTTTCATCCATTCATTTTCTTATATCAAAAAGATATTGTAACAAAAGAGTAAATGCTGGACAGAGTATAAAAAGACATTGCTGAATAAACGTCACTCTTTAATAAAAGTTGAGTTTGTTATCCAATTTTGTAAATAACGCCAGAGGCGACTATTGGAGGTTGTACGGTAAAGCAATTGTTTGAAACGTCGAATTAATATCTTACGCCTCTTTAGATTATAATTTATCAAAACCAAATACAACAAGTGGGCTGATTCCTAATGAAACACGTACTCCTGCCAAACGGCTACATTCTCTATCCAGAGCTTGACGAATGTTTCCAGCATGTTGACATAGCTGTCATCAATTATCTTCCTTAGAGAAATGGGGCGCCATGACATTCCCTTAGCTGATCATAAGACTCAGGGTCGTCATATAGGCAGAAAAGTGTCTATGTATGAAAGTAGGCGGTTCAAAGGCATCTTGGCAGACACAAATGTCATTTTGGCCATTCATCTTTCTGTACTGGATGAAGTGTTTCCGTTAGAAAAGAATCTCAGAGAGCCAGCGGTGTCGCTCTTGATGTCGTTTAGCAATGCTTCGGCCCTCAACTTCTTGTCCATGTTGTTTTTCTCAGTTAACGCTTGGCGTTCTTCACAACGAAAGACTTATAGTGGAGGTCCTAAGGAACTGTTAGAGTGACCGTCGACCTCTTAGCGCCTATTTTTTTTGCCAGGTCAGTCATGGTCGCCCAGGATCCTGATCAACCTTTTCTTTTAAATCGAGGACGAATTCATCACTTCTCTTGCGATCAGACCACTTGGCGTGAGTGGCCCTGTAGTTCTTGGTTACATAGTAAACATAAGTTTTTTCTTCTTCTTCTACTCTTTATATAGGCTATTAGCCTGTTTCTAACTACACATTTCGTGTAGTACTATGAGCCATGTTGGGCGTACCCCGGGCAGGTGGCTAGTCTGACCCGTTAGAAGAAGGAGAATGTAATTTACGACCGCCAAAGGTGTTTGTATGATGGCCGGAGAGCACTCGATGTTTTCCGTTAGTTTTGACCTGGGAGTCGAACCCAGGGCCCGTCGCGCGTTAGTCTGACAGGCCGAAGCCTTTACGTCGCGGCTGTCGTGCTCTCATAAGTTTTTTGTAGGCATTAATTTCTGTCCGAAATTTGAGCATTTTCTTGCGCGTGCGCCTTTTGGTTTTCCCACAATACAACCTAAAAAACACCACATACACGCAAATGATTTAAGAACACACTAACCCTTTTAAATAAGTTTTCTTAAGTAATTTCTCTTATTTTTAAAGTAAATCGGTAGTTCAATAAAAAACTCATTATTAGATATATGCTATTAAAGCGATGTAAGCTCGCTTTTTAACAATATATTACGTTGCTATATATATGTACATAATGAATGAACGTATTATTTCAACGGGTTATTTCAAATGTAGCTGCTTGTATTTGTTAGTCAGATATTTGGAAAACGCTTCAGAGTAATAATAATAATAGGTCGTCGGCCTTACCAGCAATTAACTGCATTTAGACGACAGACCGTCTACACGTTAACGCCCTTCGATGGAGTTGGTTGCTTAAGAATGAAAATGGTTTAGATGGTCCAGGTGGTCTGGTGGCCAGACGGAGTCATGCGCTAGGTTTTTGATTACAACGGCAGACCACAAACCGTCTGAACTTGAGAATAGTTTCAACGGCATCTCGAGATATCTTGCGGAACAGAGGACAATTTATATTTTACGACAATTTATATATTTTAACTTTCTATGCAAATAAAAATTCAGTATTAAATTTACTAATTACATTACTATAGAAAAAGTCGGATACTGCTGTAAGCAACGTGATAAATAGCAAAAGTGCTTGACATTATCTTTCTTTTGGTAAAATCAACTTGGTTAACATTTTCACTCTTTTGATCTCTCTGTTGTTTAACATAATAATTGCCACAGGAGACTTATTTAAAACACGACTATATTTACAGTTCAAATATCTAATATCCATAGTTTTAATGCCAGTTTATAACAGACTTTGATTAAATTGATTATGTTACAAAAAAGCTAGATATTTTTTAGAGGTATAAATTCCTAATTGTTAAATTATTAGCGAATGATTATTAAATTTTTAGTATTATTTTAACTTGTTTGTATTAATATATAGACAAAACTGTAGATTTTAATATATTTTAATAATGAAACAATTTCTAAAGTGCACTTACTTTTTATCAAATATATATAAAGAATAATAATTTTTTTCTTTCACTGCATATTTTGTTAAAGTATGGATTAGGTCTATATTTGCATATCTTATTCAGTGTATATATTTGAGCTATACTTATATTATACTTAATGATAAAATCGACAAAACACCCACGTATATAGTGTGCGGGTCCGTCAATTTTATATATGTTAATGCTAAATTTAAAAATAAAGGAAAATAAAGTTCAGTTTCTTTATTTAGTAATCTTTTACTTCCGAAAAAATGTTTTTAAATAACAAAAAATTATAGAGTTTATTGTGTTACCCTAAAAAGCGCCTTCGGTGATACTTTTCATTTGCCTTTCCTTCGTGAAACAATTACTATAATTTTATAGTTTGTATAGTCACCATTTCGTTTTGCATAACTGAAACCAGGAGTAGTTATTCTAGGGCTTATATAAGCAGAGAATCAAATTAGCATATTTCGTTTTTAAATCGGTAATGTCGTTTGACCAATTTAGTGTGACACACAAAGATAACCTACCACCATTTTTTTTAAAAAACAGATTTAAAAAAGATTTTTAAAATACATATTTGCCAAGATACAATATGCCATTCTACATTTTTCCAACTCTTAAAAACCGAAAAAAGTTACTTTCATTTTACGGCATGCGTGACCGCCATATTATTTCAAGATAGTGACCATCACTTTGTTTAAAAATAGGGGTTTTATAAGTAGATATACAAAATGACGTTTTACGTTTTTAAATTAGTTATATTGTTTGGGCAATATAAAATCTGGCAGACAGATGCACAGACAAATAAGCAGATACTACAAAGATTACTGAAAATTATTTAGGATACGCGTGGAACATTGTAAAGATACTCCATATATCTTAAATGAGAAGATATTTCGAGATACTTAGATCCGTTAATAATTAGTATATGTAATTGTCTCATAGTTTAATAAAAATTATTATCTATGTAAATTGGTACATGAAATGAAAGACAAAAATAAATTACTGCATAGAAATAACAGTCTACGGAAAGAAAAAATTGTAATATTAGAAAATGTCAACAATACATCTTATAGAGTTGTAGCATTCCACGGACCTTCGAATTTTCGAAAGTCCACGTTGAATCGCGTACCTAATCAAGACATGCAAAAAACTAAAACAACACGGCGGACTGCCCAGATTACGTTTCAGCGAGGTACCACTATTATAGCTTCTAACAACATAGAGTCTGGACTTCCAATAAACGATTTTAATAAACAGCTCTTACAAGCAGACAAAATCAAACAATTAAAACTGTTTAGTACAAAATTAGCAGAACCAAAAGCGCTAGATTTGGAACTAATAATACGCAAGCTGTAGAGACTCATGGTTTTCAAGGTACATGTAAAAAAATATGGATTTATATTTATAGGGAACGTAGGCATGTTTGCTAGGATAAAATTGTTAATTATTTGAAAACCCAACCAGATTTAAGTGATGTGGACTTACAGGTGGGAAAGAACTACCAACATAAAACCTCCTCCAAAATAAATGCTTCGTTTTATCTGCTTCATTCACTTTGAAAATAAACTATATGATATCAACGTCTGGAATTAAATGTTTTGACTTTAAAAAACATCTTGAATATAAGAAAAATTATTGATTAATGAGATTAACGCTTATTTACCATGCTCATACCAAACTGTGCGTGGCCTTGGAACTGCACTAATTGATTTCAATTTATTATTGATTACTTTTATGATGTAATTATTTTTATAGAAACTTTGCTTAATGGTTCATTCTATGATAATAAACAGAATTTTTAAAAATATGAGTTCTACTGTTGTGATCGATCTAACAACACTAGCCCATTTGAAAGAGATGGCGGTGTTTTAATATCTGTGCGAAAGTCATTGT
This sequence comes from Sinelater perroti, assembly GCA_036346155.1. Lineage (NCBI taxonomy): Eukaryota > Metazoa > Arthropoda > Insecta > Coleoptera > Elateridae > Sinelater > Sinelater perroti. Next base: position 5,336,752 of record JARFIY010000013.1, on the reverse strand, counting down.
CTTCAGAAAAAATAATAATTCCATATATCAATATAGAAGAAATTTTTATATCAGTCAGGTTGAAGTCCAAGAGGATCATCCTGAGTCTGTTTATATTTCACACAGAGCTGCAATTGAATGCTATAAACAATACTGTTCCAAGGCAGTTAATCTGCATGAACGGTTCGTAACAAATGATTAGAATTTGCCAACTACTAATTGGGACAATGATGATCTCGGCATTATAAATATCTTTGCAAAAGTGTCCGTATTGTAATTGATAGTTTCGCATTTCTAAACTTACATCAAGTTAATTAGATAAGTAACAATAGTTACTGATTTGATATATTGATTTGATTTTTACTTCATCTGCTATAGTAATCATTAGTTTAGCTAGTGATATATTATTAAAAATGATGCATTGTACCTACCGCAATTATTTAACCTTGGAGAAGAAATTATTATAAATAATCTAAACTGTGACTATTATTATAATTTTAAAAATGCAGACTTTATATTTATTAATGAACATTTGGCAACAATAAATTGGAAATCTTGGTTCGGACCATATAATATAAATCATTGTGTAACTCTTTTTAATGATATATGTCTATATCTTTTTCATGTGTGTGTACTTAAAGGTAAATTTACAACCCCTAAATTTTCAAAATTCTTTACACGAAAACTTAAAAATCTTATCATAAAAAAAAAGTAATTCAGAAGAAATATAAAAAAATAAAGATCCTGCTAATTATTCAGAATTTATAAATTGCGTAAGCAGTGCAAATTATTAACTGATAACAGTTACTCCAGTTACCTAAGGTAAAGCCAGTAATAATGCCTTGAATATTTCAAAATTTTTCGGTGACTATTTTGGATTTATTTATATAAAATATAATGCTACTGCGTTTTCTAATATCAAATATAATAATATGATACACTTAAGTAATATTTCTATTTCCTAAATTTTTAAATCGCTTTAACAATTGAAATTAAATAAAACCAAAGGCCCTGATGTGTGCCTGCAATTTTTCTCAATAAAGGTAGGTTTACATTCATAAAACCACTTTATCTATTATTTAATACCTCACTTAATTTAGGTACTTTTCCCAGTACATGAAAATCTAGTTTTGTAATATCCATTCACAAAAAATAAAATAGAAATGACGTAAAAATTATTGCTCTATCACTAAAATGAAAGAAATTCCAAAATTTGAAAAAATTCGTATTCCATTATTTCACCAATTTTTGAAAATGTAGTTAATGATAACCAACATGGTTTTGTCAAAAGCAAATAAAACTTTAACCACTTTGGTATCATCTAAATATAATTTACTAGATGATAAGGTTAATCATGATTTGCTTATTCATAAACTAAAACTAATTGATGTAAGAGGTATATTTTTAAAATGGCTTATTGGCTACTTAAATGATAGAGTCCAAATTGTATCTATAGGTAATTCTTATTAAAAAAATAGCAGCATAACATCAGGTGTTCCGCAGGAAGGCGTCACCGCTTTTCTTTAATTTATTTATAAATAATATCGTTTTCTCTTTTGAAATATGTAAGTTAAAACTTTTTGCGAACGATCTTAAGTTTTATAAATCTATTTCTATGGTTAATGACTGTATTATGTTACAAAACAATATTAATAATTTAATTCGTTGGTGTTTTTATAATTTAATAGAACTAAATATTTCTAAATGTAATGTATGTTTCAATAGATTAATCAATTCTATTATATATAATTACAGCATATCAAACTGTAATTTAGCTAATGCAAAAATTATTCAGAATCTTGGAATAATATTTGATTTTAAAATTATTTTTAAAGAGCATGTAAATTTTGTAGTTAATAAATGTTTAAAATGTTTAAGGTTTTTAAAAAGAAATACGTTTGATTTTCAAAGTATCAACTGTTTAAAAACACTACATTATTTCCTAACAAGATCTGTTTTCGAATTTAATTCTCCGGTATGGTCGCCTCAATGTAAAGTATCAATAAACAATTTAGAAAATGTACAATATAGAATGCTAAAATTTTTGGGATGTAAAATTGGTCTAAACTTTAACTTAGAAAAGTATAATAAGCTTATCTGTAGTCATATTAGAACATAAAAGAAACATCAATGATATGCTACTGCTATGTAAGCTATTAAATAATTTGTTATTAAGTCCAATTTTATTAAGCAGAATGCCATTCAATTTACCAGAAAAAAACCAAACATTTTTATTTGTTCTATTTACCTTTCCACAATTGTAACTATTATTATGTGCCAATTAAATGTGCATGTCACGCTATTAATAGTTTTGATAGAGATTTATTATGTAATTTTTTACAGGTTTTTAAATGTAAACTAAAACAATTATTGTTAGATACAGCTAGTAACACTACTTCAAATGCAACGTTGCGTCAAAATTTCAAAGCAATCGATGAAGAACTTTCGAAGATTTAAGATTTTGAACAAACGAACATTTACATTTTTATTTATAAGGATTACAAATTTCATTTGCAATTATACTCTTTTTGGGGGCTTGGCATGTAAGTACAAAAATTTAAATATAAATGAGCGATATAAAATAATAAAAAGCAATATTCATTATACTGATTGACGTCAAAAGAAAAAGTAAAAATGTCTGCAGTATGTTATCATTTTTAAAACTTAAAAGCAGCGGAAGACATAATTTAAAAACTTCGATAAGAATTTAATTTAAAAACCTTTTACGTGCTTTCTCGACAACGTCTGCTGTTCCGTTTTCCTTGTGTATTTAATTACGCACTAGCATGATCTGCTGTTGAAAAAATCGTAGTTTTATTTTTGCCACGCATTTTGGTTGAGGTCGCGGGTTACCCGAAAAGGGTTAAATTAATTACAATTCAGTTTCCCCGAACGTATGGTAATAAATGTTCATTAATGCTAATTTAGTGCTATTATACAGCACTGCCACATGTTGGGACAAAAATTACCAAGAAGAATTAGACCTGTTAAAAGCGTAGCAAAATACGTGTTGCTTAGCAAAAAGGAGTTAGGTAAAACAATTGATATAATAATACCTAAACAACTGTTTTTTATATTTAAGATTACCTAAAATAACAAAATATATGGGGTATTAAAAACATTAAATACAGATAAATCAGTTATGAATCGACAACAAAGCAGGATAGATTTTAGTGTGCTTAAGGGCCCGCTAATAGGGAAGGAAGAAAGTTTTTTTCAGTCAACCCAACGTTATTTGTTTAGTATTAGGTTTGCCATTATTTGCTATGAAATAATATTTCACTGAAGACCGATTTAAAGTGATTAAAAACACTACAAAATTGGCCAAAAAATAAAAAACACGTATCGAGCTCTCCACAAATTCGGTCCAAATGAGATCACCACCGGTCGTTTGGTGCGAAAGTTTGAGGCTACTTGTTCTGTTGGTGATATGACAAAGAGTAGACAATCCAAAAGTGTTTGCACACCGTCAAATATCACTGTGGTGAATAAGAGTGTGAAAAAGAACCAAAAACTCTTAATAACTCGTCGATCACAAAAATTGATCATTTCGGAGGCCATTTACGACGTATTATGCACAAAGATTTGAATTTACAGGATTAAAAGACTAAATTAATTCAAGAACTCAAGCCAATTGACCTTTTCAAATTACGTGTGTTCTCTGATTGGCTCCTCCAACATCGTGAAATTGATCCGAAATTTTCATAGAAAATTATCTTTAACGATGAACCGCATTTCACATTGGATGGGACGGTGAACAAGCAAAACTGTCGCATTTCGGTCAACAAGAATGCAAGGGAACGTTTGGTGTGGTCTGTGGTCAAAAGGTGTCATTGAACTAATTTTTTTTCAAAAAAAAAGACTGGACATGCGATTACTGTAAATTTTGAGCGATACCGCGACATGGTTAATGGCTATTTCTTCCTGAAGTTAATCAAACTGACATAAATGATGTTTATTTCCAACAAGACGACGCAACATGCCACAAAACACGTGCAAATATCGAGTAATTGCAGTCGAAGTTCGGTAAACGTTTAATTTCGAAAAATAAAAACGACAGTTGGCCTGTTCGTTCGTGCAATTTGACACCTTTAGACTTTTTTGTGGGGTTGGCTGAAAACTAAAGTCTATGTCAATAAAGCAGCCATTATCCAAGACCTTAAGAACAGCATAATTGCTGAGATAAATGCCATTGAAACGACTCTATGTGCAAATGTATATATATAATTGGCATACATGACTGTTTAAAATAAATTGCCTTGCTTAATTATATAATTATTATTGTATTTTCAATAAACCTGAATTGGTGAGACCCATATTTAGTCGTTATAAACTAATTTTACCTATAAACAAAGTGCCGGTAAATTCCGCGAGTGTAGTAGCGTAAGCGTGCATGCGGACATTATCTTATCTTTATGAATCTTAACGGAATATTTGCACCAAACTGTCTGCAATCTTTTACGAATTATTATCAATATTAGCTAATCCAAATGTCAGAAATTAATTCTTCTAATGTAATATATCATAACAATGTACGCAGCCATCTCAACAAACGCAAGCACAATTACAAGTACATTTTCAACAAGGTCCATTTCCTCTAATAATAATATGTCACATTCGGACTAGACCATAGTAAGGCCAAGGAAAAAAATAAAAGGCCGACATTATTAATAGACGAAACCAGCCAAAACTTAGTCATATAACCATTACTACTAAGAACAACATGAAGCCCTGGAAACCGAAAAGATTCTGAGATAATAACGGAATATACACCGACCATCCCAAGCAATCAAGTAATTAAATAATTTAGAGATCTAATAGGGAAAATCTCCATGACATACCTATAACTGCAGTATAATAAACAAGAATGCAAAAAAAGTAGCTGTAAAAACAACAAAAGCATACAGAGATATCGTAGGATGCTTAGAAACTAATAAAATGCATTTAAATGCTTTAAATCAGCTAAGGAAAGATGTACGCATTATTGTGGTATTTATAAGAATATATTATTCGACTTAAATAAACGATATTACAGTAAACATAGAAAATGTTAAGAAATATATGCATTATAAAAATAGAACAACAGAAGAACCGCCAACAATGTTCGACATAGACCTATATTCAAAACAATAACAAAATTTACACAATCAACAATCTGTACAACTGCAAAGTGACATTTAAATCGCCGCATAGAAAAAAGAAAATAGTTAATGTTCCTGCCGTCAAAATATAGATCACACGAGAACATATTATTATAGACTCTTTCAATGTGTAAAATGCGGGCAAGAACATCTAACATCAACGTGCACCAAGAGCAAAAATACTAAACCTATATGAAGTTTATAAAAGGGAGACCACACAGGAAACTTTAAAAGGTACTCAAAGTACCGAGAAACATACAAATAAAAATATTTATCTATACAACAGAAAAAATAATTCGAGAACCAGCTCGAATTAGGAATGTAGAACGCCAACGACTGTCACAATGTACAAGAAATTAGAGTATTCATAAAAAATATAAAATTGCTGCCTTACTAATCTCCGAAACACATTTGACTGGCATAAGTTATATTAAAATATCAGGTTATCAAATTTACGGTACACCCTATCCATATGGGACAGAACATGGAGGATTAGCAGTAACAATAAGAAATTTAATAAAACATTAAGAGACTAACAAAGACAAAAAGAAATAAATTTAAGTCTCGAGTGTTGTTAGAGAGAATTGTAATATATCTGTGACATTAACGGCAAACATTGCCCACCAAGATAAAGAATAACAATATTTGTTGATATCATAGGACTCAAATTTATTGTGAAGGGAAGGGAATTTTGAATTCGAAACATTACCACTGAAATTTCGGACTCCTTACCCAAGAAGGAATAGGTCTATATAAATCTATGTTATACACTTTATATTTTATAAGTAGTGGCCATCTTATGTGCTAACCAAGCTACAGAAATGAAATTCCTAATTTATTAAATTTTTGTATTATAAAGGAAATAGCACAAAGTTACAACAGAGCAGATTCATAGCTCCATTTATCGTCAAACCACACTATAACACTTGTTATTATAAGCATCATTATATTAGAAACAGAAAGACTACCATCAATCTGTAATCAGTATACTGATTGGATACGTTTTATAGAACAACTTACAACAACTATAATTATACAGATCAATTTAAAAATTGGAATAAATGTATACTTAGCTATTGAATATTTGTCATCAACTACGCAGTTTATACCTTTAGATCTACAGAGTTGTATCCAGAAGAAGTAGGACTGTTCTTTTTCTGCGCGCGCGGAGCGATGGAAGGGGGTCTGTAAGGTCGGATGTGATGGAGGGGAGCCTTGGGAACAGGTTTCGACCTGCGGCAGTCGCCTGCTTGCGTTAGTTAAGTGTGGACCATTGTTTTAGTGACCTCCTGTTCTGACGCCTCGTCGTCAGTTGCAAACGAGCGAAATTTGGAGCAGCGGTACGCCATCAAGTTTTGCTACAAACTTGGAAAATCAGCGACCGAAACCAAGGACATGCTTACGCAGGCCTACAAGAAGGATACCATGAACCGTTCCTCGATATTTGAGTGGCACAAATTGTTTCGGGAGGGGAGGGAGCTCGTTGAGGACGACCAACGCGCCGGGCGTCCGTCAACCTCGCGAACGGACGACAATGTGCTGAAAGTTAAGCAACTTTTGAACTCTGACCGACGGTTGAGCATTAAATTAATTAGTGATGAGCTGAATCTTTCGTACGGGACAGTCCAACGCATCATCACAGAGGATTTGTCGATGAGAAAAGAAAGAAATACTGAACTGTTTGGAAGAAGACGAACATTTTCTCGATAATGTCATCACCGGAGATGAAACCTGAGTCTTTCAATACGACCCGAAAACAAAACGTCATAGCGAAGAGTGGCACACCGCACAATCACCCCTTAAAAAGAAGGCCAGAATGTCAAAATCGAAAGTGAAATCGATGTTGATTGCATTTTTTGACCATAAGGAGTTTGTAACTCCTGGACAGATTGTAAATGCAAGATTTTACGTGGCAGTGCTCACACGGCTGCGAAATCGGATCACACGCGTGCGACCAGATCTGGTGGGGAAGTGGAAGCTCCACCATGACAATGCGCCGTGCCACAGCGCGTGGATTGTGAGGGATCTCCTGGCCAAATTCGACGTTTTCATGTTGCCTTACCCCTTATGCCCTTACAGCCCTGATGTGACACCGCCGGACTTCTTCCTGTTCTCCCGGATCAAGAGGCAGCTCAAGGGGCATCGTTTCGACTTTTTGGAAGCAGTCCAAGCGGCAACGACGAGGGCGCTGAACAGCATCTCGGAGGACGACTTCCAGAAGGCCTTCGCGACCTGGAAGGCTCACTACCAGAAGTGTGTGTATTTTGAAGAGTATTAAGTCGATGTACCAAAATGTTCATTAATTTTTTTTTAAAAAATCAGTCCTACTACTTTTGGGTCAACTCTTTGTATTTCTAGTTTCGATAGACGTTGTTCGGTCATTCTCTCCACATGTTGTTTCCAATTTATTTTGTATTGTTTTATTTTGTCAATTCTTGGTAAAATGTTTAGTTCTTGTTGAACAAATTTATTAGTTGTATAACTAATAATAATAAGTGAATTTTAGAAATATCTTTGGAGCTTACGTTTTTTTGTCGTTAAATAACGCTTGTTCTACCATCGTCTTATAAAACTTAAGCTGCGTTTCCTTAAAGTGTTTTTATCTATAGTTCTCTTAATAATTAAAATAGTGCTAGCTTCTAATCAATGTCTACTCTAATTGAATGATACACCACAGTTGACTAATTTGAAATGTTAAACTTGTTCAAGGCTTTCATTGTTTACAACTTATTTAATTAGATGTTTTTGCTTATAAGCTATTATCTTGATTTTTGCTTTAGATACCTTACAGTATATTGTTTTGCTATAGTTTGTAGTTTATATATTAACCTCCGGAGATTGCCTTCGCATGTTATTACTTGATCATCAGCAAATAGGATATTATTTAGAAAATCATTTAGTTTTGACTAAATGCTTCTTGGAGATTTGTAGTTTTCATGCGTTTATAAAGTTATTTATGTATAAGTTAAAGAGGATAGGTGATAAATAATATTTTTAACGTCTTATGAGCTTTACGCAATTGTCATTTTCATCTATTGCAATTTTCTTTTTAGTATTATAATTAAGATTTTTTTTGAGTCAATCAAATATCTAGAACATTCTCTCCTAACTCCTCTACTAACATAAATTCTACGATTGGTTCAATTCGATGACTTATAATTCTTGAGTATATTTTATTCGATTATCGAATATTCAAATAAAAATATACATTACGCAAAAGATAACAATTACACAAGAAAGAGACGTTTCTACAAACATTCTATAAAAAATAGTAGATAAGCGAAAGTTCAGATAAACATAGCATAAACATATACTATAAGAATAAATATAATCAAGCTACACAAAAATTGAAAAAATTACTAAACTAAGTAAAAAACGATTCTATTCAATGTTACCTACAAAATCTGTTGGCCTCAAAAATAAGTATTGCTCACTTTGGAAAGTGAAAGAGGATAAAGCAACTTCAAATCAAAATACTACCAATACGTTAACCAAACCGTAACCGGATAAGAAGTGATAGTAAAAGGCGGGAGTTTTCGCCAAAAGTTTATCTGCAGTCTTCACATCACATATCTCAGAAAACCCATTGAAAGACATAGACATATAGCATTTTCTAGAAGCGCTAATGTCGCTTCTCTTGTGCCTGAGTAATCCTCTTGAAACTGTAATGATTTTTTGTAAGTTGTTATTTTATTATCCGTTCTATTCTTCGGTGTACTATTTTTGTTAATATTATCTATCCGTGTGATACTAAGCTGGTGATCCGATAGTTTTTACATTTGTCTACTCTTTTCTTTTATTATGTTATTAGTAAAGTCTTTTGATGCTATTCTTGTTTCGCACATCTTTCTTTTCTTTTTCTTCTTCGAATTCTATGTCATTATATTTCTCTTTCTCTTTATTTTCACATAATTGCAGAAGGTATTGTTTCTATGGTTCTGCGATTTCTTTTTGTTTTAGTAAGATTCTTCTTTATTCATCCATAATTCTGTTGATGTTTTTCAGGGTTCTTTGAAAATTGTTTTCATTATTTTATATGCCCTGTCTAATTTGCCTGCTCATCTACTTCTTCGAATAATTCTTTTATGTACTTTTTTGCTTTTAACTATTTATTATATTTATTAACTCTTTATAGCATTGCTGCTTTTATATTTTGATATCCTAGAATTACTTTCTTTCTTATATCCATTCTATTATTTATTTCTCCTTCTTTTTTGCCCAGTACGTCATCTGCTGTTGTTATAATGCTTGCCTTTATGTTTTTTTGTTGTATTTCTTTTTTGCAATCTTTTGAGTCATCTTTTATTCTAAACTTTTTCTATCTTTTTAGTTTGTGTAGTTGTCAAGTTCTCTTACACCTCATCTCCGATTTTTAAAATTCTAATTGGCATGTCATCATAAACGAATATTCTGCAATTTATTTATTTAATTTTTGAATCTTTGCTTCAGTAGGATGTAAACTATTTGATATCTTCTAGTATTTTTCGGAATTTTTGACGTGATCTTTCTCTACAGAACGTTGTTTTGTAAAAAATTAGATTCCCAGATGTTTTGGTGTCGATGAATTTGATTTTAATCTTTTAAATGTACAATTTAAAATGAACTGTAAAGTAAAAGTAGAGATACAAAACTGTACATTTTGCAAAAATTATAATTTGCAGGTTTTTCAGGTCGTCTAGTTTGATTTTGTAACTATTAATGGTAGATTCCACTTGATACAGGTTGCACAATTCAACTAATATTGCAAAATGTTGATTTTGTAATTACTGAAATGGTAAGTCCTCTAGGGGCAGCAAAGTATAATTTTTAATCTAAAATCTAAAAATGGAAAGAAGTGTAAATTTTATATTTTACAAAATATTTGTAACCGAGTTTGATTTTAAAAACCAAACAGAATACTCTAAACTAATTGTGTTGCGCAGGAGTATTTATAGACATTATCCTATAATGATGTTCGATCTTGTCATGGCAACTTTGTAAAGAGCGTAGATGAATCAAATATTGGTCAAAAAGGGCGCCGCTTCTAAGCGTTGTAAGCAGGGCTGCCTAAGGATACCCTCGTCCGTTTCGCAACGGATTATTATCCCACGACAAAGGGCGCAAGAACGTACATAATTTTGAAAACACTTGAGACACAATTTCAAAACTATACCCATTAAATACTTAAGTGTACGCATAATATAAACAATTTTTAGAAAAACCATCTGAAAATGAACCAACGTCGTCCACGGACTCACGTCACCGAGGAGAGTATTTTCAATATTTGCAGCCTTCTTCAACATGACTGGTGATTAACGATTGCTAAAGTTGTTTCTAAAAATCGAAATAAGCTACGCTTGGCCCTATACAGCTGCTTAAATTCGATAAAAAATTTGTTTTGGACTACACAGGAACACACACATCCTACAGCTTGTAATTATTTCCCTGAGATTATCATTTGGTTTTTTAGTGGATAGCCTGGGCTAAAATTTTTAAAAAACTTAATTTTTTGCTTAAAACACTCTTTAATATGCGTTGTCTGAGTTTCTAATTCTAAATTAGTTTACCGACTCATTGTATGAGGCAGAAAGAGCGCTAAAATTCTCTTTCCATTTTCTTGGGCAACTGCGTCACAAATAGTGTTTAAGATGCTTGTGTGTCATTTTATATCTACCTTTTCGTTTAGAGAGTCAGTTAGGTTGCAAGTAACTCAGTAGCTCTACGTTGAAATGTTCGTTCGTATTTCTTATCCCGTTGCGTGTCATTTTAAGAAAATTTAAGAATGTGGGCATTCCAAAATGTTCACACAAGTAAATGTAGTTCGACGCAACCAAAGTATAAATTCTTGGTTTACAAGCAAAGATAAAGAGTCGAGAGAAGTGAACGTGACTACGGCCATCACTGAAAACATTTCAATAAACTTGGCTCATTCTATCGAATAATTAAATTTATCGGTGTATTCAATGCATTGCCAGAATTTATTAATTTCACGGCTTATAAACAAAATATGTGCTTTCAAGAATTGGCTCGCAAAGAACTTAGATTCAAAATAAATGCGATTGTGCGTGCAGGCGCCGCAAAATTTCATCTAGACCTCATTTAAATAATAGCTATGAAATAAATTGGCGGATAGCGCTTGTGATAAGACTCTTAGGTGTTGAACGAGATGGGAATAACTTATTATGTGATTCATGGATATCAGAAAGAGCCTTATCAAGAATGCATATGATCTTATAGTGCCTCAAAAACGGTATTCGATGCTCTGTATAAAAAAACCTAAAAGAAAAAATGAAAAACAAAAAAAACTTTTAAAGTTTCTCGAAATTGATTTTGAAAAAAAAAGTTATAGTTTATTATTTGGAATAAATACATTGATCGCCTATTACAAAAAAAATGTAATTGATTTGGTAGTGCAGAGTTGTCTTTGTAAATTGTGTTTGGAATGGAAAGATAAAAACTCATAAGAATTCAAAGATTGGTACAAAGATCACGAAGAAGACTATCTAGCAAGCAAAATGGAGGTAGACGCCGTGATGGAGAAGTTTAGTAATTCGGCAGAAAAATTTGGTATTAAGCACGATAGTTATATTGGTGATGACGATTCAAAAACCTTTAAGGCAATTTTATATCTAAATCTAAACGGTAATAAGTTTCAAATTAAGAAAAGTGAGTGCATGTGTCAGGTCAAAAAAAGAATGGAAAGCCGACTACAAAACATCTAGAAAGATAAACTTAAAGAAAAGGGGAAAATGGTCGAAACTTTGGTTAAAGAATTAACCACTTACTATAACCTTAATTAAAACAGAAATTTAGCTTCTGTATAAGATATGGCAAAGAATATTATGCCTACCTATTTGCATAAAATTGTCACAAATGAGAATCCCAGGCACGAAAATGCCGCTCCGCACCGACATTAAGAATGCACTGTAACCATTCAGCCCCACTCCATACCAACGTTGGAAAGAACATTTTACCAGTATATGAAGACCAGTCTCAACGAGATTTATTGGAAAGCTGCTTAGATAGTCATATCCAAAATGCCAATGAAAGGTTCAGTAGCACAATTTGGAAGTTATCTCCAAAACATACTCAGAATTGTATAAAAATGGTGGAAACTACCGCTTGCATTGGTGCGGGAGTGCTTAACGAAGAATATGCGGCTATTTTACACTTTATGCAAACAATGGACTCAATTTCAACCTTATGCCAAACAAGACTCCCAGATGTTCGAAAACAATAAGGAACAATGGGAAAATACTTTTTTTTTTGTTTCTAATATTGTATTATGATATGTAAATAGTTTTAAAATGATTTAATTTGTAATGTTTAACAAAAAAACGTGTTTCTTCTTGTGCTGGTCCAAGCTAGCTCCTTAAATGCAATGGATACTAAACTAGATAAAATTTACTATTCAGTAGTGAGGCTTTTTAATAAATTTTTAATGACTGGGCAATTGATGAATGTAATTGAAGAGAAGATTGAAGAGGTTAGACGAGGTTAGATTATTATCATAATGCTATTCTTCCTCTAATTTTCACATATTTTACATTCAATTATTTACAAAATTGTATTTAAGGTTTGCCTTGGAGTAGACATCTCTTTATCATAGATGTGTAGAACGTCTGTTGTCCTGAAGTGATGCATGTCTTAAAAACAGTAAAAACTACCTAATATTGTAATGAAAGGTGTATAGTTCAAAAATATGTTTCAATTATACTCGTAACTTTATTTATAGTTTATTGGAAATTATTTTCTGAAATTTTTTTGCATAAGATGCGTTTATATTTCAGAATTACGTTTTCCACTTAAATTATTACTCAATATGCTCATTAATTTTATAATCTGTTTGTAATTCCAAAAATAATATAATTATCTATTTTAACTAATGGCTACATTACTTTAATGAATTAGAATCCCCATTATATATTTTAGTGCATAATGCGCATTAATCATAAATAATTAATGCATGAAATGTTAATGACTATTTATTTTAGCGTATGCTAAACGTGCTCTTTTTATAGAAATTCCTGTTTTCATACTCCATCCATTTACGTTTATTAGTATAAAATATACTCGAATTCGGGTGACTGTAATGTAATTTCTTTGTACATTTGCGCAAAATGTGCTCCTAGGATTTGGAGCTACAGCACAGAAAAACAAAAATAATTTCGAACTTAAGTAGCTGCTTAATATTCAAAAATAAATATAATACAAACACAAATTACAAAGTAACTCAAAGATGAAAAGGCAAGTTAATGACAATAATAAGTTGGAAAGCTCCCTGAAGCACGCGTCTCTTTATACATTTTTCGTGAAACTGGCGGCCGTTCTTAAACATCGGCGGCAAAGAATGGCCATTTATTGTTCGATGAATTTTTTCAGCCCCCAGAGGCGGTCTCGAATATTAGCAAGAGTATCTAAAATCTATACACTTACTATCTTCGAAAGCTTATTTTCGGGACATTCGGAGGTCGCAAATGGTTGGTGGTACAGGATTAAGCGGTAGAACTCGGATAGAAGCAAATAACAATACGTGTACACGTGTGTTCCTATGGGAAATCATGACAGAATGCGAATAAACTTAGCTCACTTATCGCAAGTTCTTCCGACTAATCTGCTCTATCTGTATAAGGAACTGTTTTGAATTTCAACGTAGTCCATTGTTTCCTAATTTCTTCTACATGAAGTCTATACAAACTTTTCGATCTCTCAAATTGGATTTATTCCTTTGGGTAAGAATTACGACGATGTTATCCTGACGAACGTTTCAGGATCTGCTCGTGCTTTGCGCTTGCCAGCAACGGGAGAAAAGTCACGCATATTTTGAAGGGAAATTTCCATATTTTACGGTGCTGCTTCTTCATTAAATTTTAATTACAAGCAGTGACCTATGATGAAGTCGCAAAGTGGTACGGCGATCAAGCTGACCGGTAAACCGACTAATCCCTGCCCCGCGGAGCACGTTATAATCCACCAAAGCAAGGTTTATTACAATATAAAATACAAAGAGACGCTCACTCGGCTTATTTCGTTTAATAATGTTTACGATAACTACGGGCTCGTCAATATTGATACTTGCCTTGTGTATTTTCGAGGCCCGTCTATGCAAACTAAGATTCGTTTCTTTAAAACCTAATTGTTTTTATTGGTATCCCGCATTCGCAAGCACGGCCGTAAATAAAACAAGCGGAGCTAATTTCTATTCGCTCCTTTTTCACCGTTTTCGCCTCTAGCCATCACAATCCGACCCATTTTTCCTGCATCGCATCAAACGACGCTTGCTTTATAGAGTTGTATACGAACTTTACGAGCTTCTTCTGGTCAAATGAAAAACCCATTTCCCTTCAAATAAATGAGCCATGATAATTTTTGCAGAAACCGGCCCGTTGCTCCCAAGGACTTCTGACTCATTTCCGACTATTGACGTTTGGTCGCTCGCCTGAACAAGCTCAGATAACTCCTGGATTTTAAAATCCGATGTATATTTTTATCAAGGTACGTGCGTAATGTGTGGAACGTGCGCGAGCAGTTCGATGACCTCGTGTACACATGATCATGCAAATATCACGCTTCGTGGGAAATCCTCTATGCCGTTAAATATAAATAGAATGAATAATTGATATCAAAGATGTAAATATAATTAGTATATTTGCAAGCTAAACACCATAAGCAAATACAATTTATTTTTGCCAATAGCAAATAGCACAAACGGGGAAATTTAAATGAATTAGTCAAACTTATCTCTATGTGAACTTCGGCTGATGAAATTTGTTTCAAGGGTAGCGATAATTGTGATAATTATGTGTTACAATTGATATTATTAGATACAAATGAGGTGAAAACTTGATCCAGATGTTTCCCTAAGGTATTTGCTTTATCTTCATTTGATCGGGCCCAGCTTCCATTAGGTTTTCTTAAGTATGGTATTTGAATAATAGGACTTTAAGTTTTTTCCTTTTTTTCAGATGGTGCGGTCTTTTGGTGAGAGTGTGGAAATGTAGTAGTTGAATGCTGCATTTCTGTTTTCTTGGATAGCATCATGAAATCGGTGGGTTAGATTGTTTAGTATACTCTTGTGCTGAAGATTTCTGGTTATTTGTGATTTAGCACGCGTTTTTTTGGTACTAATTGCTTTAAATATAGCGGTATGTTATTGACTTTGGGTACAGTTTTGTGGTTTAACGGGGTAGCTTCCCAGGCAGCTTTTTGGATGAGCTGTGTAAGTTACTCATTTGATCATTTGATGATTTGATGATTTTAATCATTTGATGTTATTAATATATTGTTGAAAATGTTCTCAGTTCGTTTTAGCAAAACAAAGCCTTAGTGGTGAGGTTTTCCATATTATACTGGTACTTAACGTAATTATTATGGGGATATGATCAGAATCTAGGTCGAAGTTACTTTCAACTTTGCTGTATATATCGGAAATGGCCTTAGTAAAAGCTAAGTCCAGCAGATCGGGGATTTTGCGAAAGTCTGTTGACCAGTTGGTTCCCCGGTTGACAAGTAATTTAAATTAGTCTGTTGTATAGTGGCAAAAAGTGTTCGTCCTTTGGGTGAAATTAATCTGGAAGCCCATGCAGTATGTTTTGAGTTCCACTCTCTGGCTACTAAAAATCGATGGTCGAGTGGAACTAAAATTTCTTGAAACTCGTTGTATAAAATGGTATGGCTAGCTGAGCAATGCATAGCTCCAGGTAGTGACAGGTATTCTGATATTTGATTGCTTAGGCATGTTTTTCATTCTTAGGTCTCTGTATATCGTGCAGCCTTTATAGTTGGTGGAATGATCTCCGATGCACAAGGCACATGTAGCAGACACATCCTTAGTTTTTTTGCAATTTTTACTGTCATGGGATACTCCGCATTTGACGCATGTAAGGGCTTCATGCAGTAGTGCCTTGAAGTGTCCATATACGTGGCAACGTATATATTGTATTATATATTGTTGTTAGGCTGGGGTTCAAGGTCTACCAAAAACATTGGCAGTGGCTAAAGTAAACTCTATGTCGGATGTTTATTAAATTTCTCACAGGGTGACCTAGTTTACCTAGTTCATCTCTGATGTCATTTGGGGGAATTGAGTGATGTAGGTCACGTATAACGATTCGATAAGCCCTTCTTGTTTGATCTGATAAATATGGTGCAAAATATTTTCTTGGCGTAAGTGAGTGATTAGTTTCCTGTATGCATCGATGGTTTTAGAGTGATTGTCTTTACTGTGTTGTTAGATAACAATATAATAAAATCTTTCATCTTCGATTACTTTGTTTAGGTTGTTAATCATTGCGTTAAAGTCAGTCACTCCGTAGACGTATACAGGCGAAGGGCTGGGGTTTGATGTTTCCGAGTTAGTTTTGTTGGAATTATTTACAGTTTGGTCATTAGGCTCAGTTTCAGTGAGTGTCTGATATCCATTTGATGTGTTAATTGCCGTTATATTTTCAGTTGATTTTGATAATCGAATGAGTTTTATTTTTCTATTAATGATTTGCCGGGGATGTTTGTTATCGTTGATTACTTGATTTGTATTTATATTTTCATCATCATTAACATTATTATGGCTAGTTTGAGCGGGTTGAAAGAATGCTGTTGTAGGAGTATTACTAAGGTTGGCTGTGTTTCAAAATGGGGTTTGAGGTGGATATTGCATTGATGGATAAATTATGAACTTTGTGACTGCAATATCACTCAATGTAAACACTCAGCTGGCTACTAAGATAAGAGAGCGGCGTTCGACACGTTTTTATTCAATAAAGGTCAACTGAGTACTCACAGATATAATTGAAATAAGAATTGAGGATGTCTTAATCAAAAACATGTAACATTATTTATTTATTAAGTATATAGTGTCATGACATGCATGGCTGCAGTAGACAACTTCATCCTTCCATTGATATTTTTCTAAAGCAGACTATGAAAACAGTGTTTATTAATGGAGCTCTTTCTAGTACGTCGCCCTATTAGTCACTCTAAAAAATAGGTAATATTAAAAATTTTTGTTCAGTAATTTAACTATTTCTTAAGTTATGCAAAGCCAACTAATAACGATTAATTTTAATAATATTTTGAACAGTCGTCTTATCAATAAATCAAATTAGACTTCTCTGAACACTAATTTGTTTGTGTTGGCAAAGGGCCCAAGAACTTAAAAATTCTTCCAAGTAAATTCTTCAGAAATTCACTTCTTATTGAAATTGTTCGAAATACAAAAAGTGAAAAGAAAAGTGGTAATTCTGAAAAGTAGTCTTCACAAAAATGGTTCCATTTAGTATTGGAAATAGACGAAGAAATATAAATAAGAAATTCCTTCTACAAAAAAAAAATCATAGGAATTATAATACGATGCCTGTAAAAAAATATATAAAATAAATTTTTCTTTTAGAAAGTTGTTCACTTGTTGCACTTTAATGTATATAATAAATAATAAATAATCGGGTTATCATATTTTCTTTTGCTTTATTTTTGCTAAAACAAAATGAAAACTAGTTCAATTTATTTTTATGTGGAGTTTCCAATATATAGTACAATAATTTTCAATTTTCTTTAGATGATAAAACCATAGAACTTTTCAAAAGCAACAAATGTTAAATTTTTCTAGTTTAAATAAATCAATAAATCATAAATTGCAAATCATTATGCTTTGTGTAAAATATAAATAAGTCTTGAATGAAATCTGAAGTAATTCCAAAGTCTTTCCTAGTTCAAAGCATTTGATTATCTATGATCGTATAGACAGGTGTTAACTTATATTATAGCAGTATTATAAATTTTCTCTTAATGTTTAATTTTTAAACTTTGATGAACAGATGTTCAAGAAAGATATTTTGACATTTTATTTTGAATGATTCAGTAATTTTTGAGGAGCTATAAAATTCCAATTTTTATATTCATTAACACCAAAGTCACATATTTACAAAGTATAGCCACTAATTACGCAGACACGCAACCAATTTTCATAACATTTTTCTATAGCGAATCAGGTATCTTCAAAACATGGTTTTTGAAAGCATCAACCGCTACTTCTAGCGTTAAAAATCGTTGTCCACGCAGTTTGTTCTTTACGCGTGGAAACAAAAATAAATCGTTAGGGGTTAAATTAGAACTGTAAAGCAGATAAACCATCAATTCGACGTTCTGATTGCTTAAAAAGTTAGTTGTTTGCGAAGATGTGTGTAAGTTGGCAATGTCATAGTGGAGAATGATCCGGTATCGTGCACTGGTTTTTCCTATTTCTCTAAAAATTTATGGCAAACAAATGATTGTGTACCATTTAGAATTGATTGTTTTACGATCCTCTAAAACCACAATTGCGACACGTTCAGTTTTTCAAAAAACAAAACAGGTGACCATTTGCTTGGAAGTGCTTCGAAGGCGAACGGCTTGTATTGTGTTTGGCTCATCTTAGAAGACTCATACAGTCGACTGCTGTTTACTTTTGGGCCCATACGCATTAATCCAAAATTTGTCACATGTGACGATGTTGCAAACACTATTTGAAGCACAGCGATCGTATTTTTGAGGCATTTCTTTCGACCAATCGACACCAATCTGCTTTTGAGCGATCGTTAACTTCCAAACGCACAGAGCTTTTTTACGGTTAAATGTTCATGGAATAAATGTGTGCTAGTTATACAATGCCTCACGTTGCCTAAATTTCACGATAACATTCACATAACAATCTAACTATCAGTACGCGCACGGCATAGATGTTTGGTGGCACTACAGTCAATTTTAGACGGCTTACTGTAAATTCATCTACCAGTGAACTGCGATTAAGTTAATTGAACCAACGATATACAGTTCCTTTGTGTGTAACTTCACCAAATGTCGAAGTGATTTGTTGAATGCGCCGGTGTTGTAATAATTCACGTCGAAATCGTATAAAAATCATGGCACGAAAATGTTTACAAATTAATTCAAAACTTAATGAAAACAAAACAAATAGCGTCTACATGAGTACGTATATTGTCAAAAATATCAAACTGTATGTCACAAGCAGGATTGCCAATTCGCAATAGATATCGATTAGCCTACGTAACCTATTATAAATGTTGACTTTGTCCCACTACAACAAAGTAAATATAATCTAAAGGAACTATAGGTAATATAAATGAATATGAAACATATTCAAGTAAGACATACTTCTGTCAACTCGTTTTATTTATGCTTTTAAAATTAATTTCTTGGCACATACCTAAAATCAGTAAGCAACTTTCTTCTTCTTTACATAACCACTTTGAACTTGTCAATTCATTTGAATAAAATATAAATGACTATACTATTTTTTTAAAATACAGCTTATGCTATCCGTTCTGATAGTTTTAATTTTATATATATATATATATATATATATATATATATATACACATAATTTATAAACGCATCTGCAATACTTATTCTTAACTTAATATTTTGATCTTCAAAATAGAGCACAACATTTAAAAACTAAGGTTTTCTATAAATGCGTAATGGCCATTATGACGTATGGAAGTGAAAATGTGTCTGACTAAGATCCACTTACAAAAACTAGTTACCATACAACGTGTCATAGAACGGAAAATGTTAGATATCTCCTTAACTGGCAGAAAAAGCAATGCATGGATCAGACAAAAAACGAAAGTCACAATATGGACAGAAATGGGGTAAAAAGACAAATACACGATTTTCACATTTAAAAAATATTTGTCCTTCGGTTTCTTGTTTTTTTTTTTTTTGATACTTAAGAGTTTTTCTCGTTTTAATTGTTTGCATCTAAGGTTATTTTTGTATTTTTTAAGTTTTACTAATAACCCATTATTATATACTTTCCTTCAAAGTTGAGTATGACATTGTACTAATCAAAATTGAATAGACGAATTTAAAAAGACATAATATTAATGTGCCTAAAGGTGGCATTTATCATCTTTTAAGACAGTTTTCTTTCTCTTATGTAGGTCGCGAACACTTCGTCTATAGTTTCCATTCCATTCCATGACGTAGTTTTTATCAATTACTATATTTATTGCCATTCTAGTACTTCAGAAGGCCAAAACAATAGTTGACAGGGGACTATTGATCAGGAGAAGATACCCAAGTGTCAATCTTCAAATCTTCAAAATTTAGAACTATTTTTGTGGCTGCTTAATTTTAAACATTGCGGTCTACAAACTTTTTGTAAACTTTGGTAGTTGTGTTGGAAACGATGCTATAGAAATGCATGGCTGTTGTAATGTCTTGCTATACTGCAGTTAAACGCTTCTTTGCTCTTTCTATACAAAAATTTGATCAATGATCACTTATTATGCACATAGCAAAGGAGATTACTTTTTATTCAAACCGTTTGAAATCTTACTGACCTTCTGCGAGGAAATATGACACCCATCTTGATAAGTACCAGATTTGCGGTTATCATTTTATCATATCTGTTTTGAATGATATACGAAACATGCCTTAGCCTTTATGTCTTTTCTGTTCATGACATATCGTTTTATTTTCTTCTACTTTTTATGAATGCTGTATATTATATTTTAATGGTTTTCGTCTATCTTTACCTTTCTGATGCATAAGCTTGTCAACTAAATGCTTTAATCAGATCACGGTAGATATGGCTACGTAGTCGAATAAAATAGTATATGTAACATTGGTCAGTATCGAAAAATTGCCCGAATTATCTGCTTGCCTATAATTCTAAAATATATGTTCTTTTAAAAGTGAGTCCAAAAAATTCTAGTTTAATTCAGTTCATTTTTTAAAGTAAAATCGTCATAAAGAATTATGCTTTTGTCATATATAGTCATAATGCTGATAATTTTTTTGGTCCTTTTGTGGTTACAAATTAATTAAAATCTACGAATTGATATTCTGTGAATAGTTTTTTTTTACTACAACCGGGATTCTTTAATAGTTTTTAAAAACGGACAACATTGTTGCAAATTATATTATATAATATTTAATTTATTATTTGGAACTCTCTGAAATATACCACTAAATAGATTTTTAATAACCACTGGAATCGATACAGCCGACTACAGAAATTATTGGTAAATTAAGGTACACCCTGAAACAAGTTTTTAATTAAGAGGAAATATAAATACATATATTGGCTTCCTTTGAGCTTAAAATTACGTTGTCCGATCGAGCACGTATTTATTTTTCCACAACTTAATCCACAGATAATGGACCTTTAGACATCAAAGGTATTTAAAATCGCTTTTCAGTGGAAAAAAAATGAGTTGACCCCGGTTGTCTCAATTCCGTTTTCTCTAATAATTTCCCCTTAAAAAACGGCGTGTAACAAAAAGCTTTAATTAATCGTGAACGATTAATATTTCAGCCCGAGTTAATTGGAAACTCTTTGAGATTCAGGTGACTTCGATAACTTATATTTGAAGCAATGTAAGTTAATGCAGCCTCTTGTGATGCGGGATAAAACGCGAGCGCTCTCAATTCTGACTTTGATATCGGATAGCCTTGTATGAGCAATCCAAATTTTCCGTTGTATAAATTTAATTTTTACGCAACCTCTAGATGCAGTTTATTTATAAAACTCGACTGGCCTACAGCAATGCACGAAACGTTCGCATTTATATTAGACATGGCGTTTGCGCTCCCTTATAAAAGGGATGCGTCGAAGTAGGGCACAGTCTCATATTTCTATCTCACTGTAAGCAATAATCAACAGCTGGTCTTTTTAATTACGGCAGAGAAAGAAAAGTGCACGTAATGAAACGTAGACAGCCTGTCTTGCGGAAAGATGGATTGCCATGTTGCTTATTGTCTAAATACCGAAACTTCGTGACGTAACCTCTTTAAACTAGAAAAACGAAAAATGTTTCGTTATTATATTCTCCTCAGCAACAAAAAATGTGCTAAGAAAATTAATGGAGAGCCCTTAACAAATTATTTTCTTTCGAAAAAATACCGCTCTCAGTGAAAGACAGGGTATAAACCGGCTTTTAATTCCGGCACGTTTTAAATAACTGGCATTTTTCTAAATGCCACAAAGACGAGATTTAATTTGTTCATTGGCGTATTTTTATCTGTATTACTATCTTTCTATTACACATATGATGAACATTTACATTCTATCGTTATTTATATTTTTCTTATTGTCTTTATTGTCTATATTTACTGATATTATCATTGCATTACCGCAACTCCATATAATAAGGCACATATAAATGATAAAGGTATAAAAACTATTTTTTAGAGAAGTTTCTAATTAAATCAATTTATATGTAAAATATAAATTATTAGTAAATAATAAAACATTTCTGTACTAACTAGATAAATTATTTTATATAAAATAATTGAATTTATAATTATCAAAAATATAAAGACAGCAATTAAAATGCCAACAAAATAGAAAGCAATGAGTATAAAGTAAAATATTAAAATTTTCCACAGAAACAAAAACTAAGAAAGAGGTAATCAAATTTATTAAATGTGCAGCATTAAAGTGTTTTTTCTTAAAGATTTGAAAACCGAATTTATTTCGGTGCCGAATGTGAATTGAAATACGTTTTCAATAAAAACGTGCTTAATAAAGCAGAATACGAATTAAATACAGTAAAACCTTTCTAACACGACTATTCTTCGTTTTCCTAGAAAGTAATTAATTGCAAAAGTGACCATCTTACGGAAAATAGAAGAGAGTTGAAACACCAATACGGAAAATGAAATATGGTAAGAAACTCTATTAAATTAAATTTGGTTGTCATTATTAGAGCTTGGAATATATGCAAAATGCATATTTTTATAGGCATGCATATTGTAAGAGTTTCTTGTAAATGCATATGCAAAATATTATTTTGGATATTTAAAGACTCGTGTTCTTAATTTCCTTGAATGCGTTAATTAGTTTTATTTTTAGTAAATATCTATAGAGTGTAGTTAAAATACCTTTATAATAGCTTCCAAGAAGGTTCACTCGAGATCTATTTACACTTCTGTTGTTAAACGTTTAGTAGTACCTTAAGGTAATCGCGGATTACTTTTCGGCAAGTACACATTTTAAAATGCATTTAAACACATTTTTTTTACTTTCAACAGCTTTTGAAGTGTTTATTCCAGCTTTTGAAAACAGTATCTGTTTAAAAATGCCCAAACAAGCAACCACGAGAATTGTTTTATTAAAAAAAATATTGTCAAAATACTACGGACTTGATAATTGTTGACTTTTTTTTTACATTTAAAATGTACTTTTTATAGTATTTTTAATTGAATATATAAAAAGTTCTACAAATAGAAAGTAGTTTGATATCATAATTAAAGTTTGTTACAGATAACGTGATAAATTTTAAATAAATCAACAGCTAGGAAAAACTTTTTATATACAGAGAAATACTAATTTTTCGACAGCATTTATTAACATCAAATGTCAACAATTCCGTAAAGGAGAAACAAATTTTTTTTTAATATATCATTTAATTAGCAATCAGAATTACAAGTCATTCTATAGGCTAATATGCTGTTTTTTAATTACTAGGGTAGTCGTGGTTGGTGTGAAGAGGACTTCTCCAGTAAGTTGCCCTCGCTAATCCTGTTTCAGATCTGCTGGCCAGTTTCGTTTCAGTCTTCTACCATTTTGCGCATCAAGCAGTGGGTGCAACAGGGGGTTGACGTGGGTTTCCAGTTTGTTGTGATGTCTTGTACTTTTTTCTTTTATGGCGTCCCTCACGTAAGGAATTTTCAGATCATTGTGAATCGTCAGATTGGAGACGTACCATGGTGCGTTCGTGATCATACGAAGTATTTTTGATTGGCACCTTTTGTTTAAGTTAGATTTACTCGCACATCCCCATAGTTCTGCTCCATACATCCAGATTGGTTTAATTACGGTGTTGTAGAGTAACAGTTTGTTTTCAAGCGTGAGCTTAGATTTTCGTCCAATTACCTATTGGCGTTCTTTCATCCTCAAGTCAATCTGTTTACGTTTCTTATCTACATGTTCTTTCCACGTCAATCTGTTGCCCAGGTGTATTCTTAAATATCTTGCACTTGTAGATTGCGGTATTGGTATATTGTTAAAATATAATGGTGGGCATAACCCTTTTCGTAGTGTAAAATTTACTTGCACAGATTTTGTCTCATTAATTTTGATTTTCCATTTACGAGTCCATGTCTGTATTTGGTCTAGATCGTTTTGTAGAGTGGTCGGTGCTACGAGTGGGTCAATGGCAATTGAGAGAATGACAGTGTCATCGGCAAACGTACCCATTGTTGTGTTTTCATTGGTGGGAAGATCGGCTGTATAGAGCACGTAGAGCTCCAGATTTAATTGGACGTTGGACCGACACCTCGTCATTGACTTTGATGCAAAATTCTCTACTACTTAGGTAAGATTTTATCAGTTTGAAGTAGGTGATGGGTAGAAGTTCTTTGATCTTATATAGTAATCCAGTATGCCATACCTTATCAAAGGCTTTACTGACATCTAGAAAAACTGATAGACAGTATTTCTTTTGGTTTAATGCTTGATTTATTTGGTGACTGATTCGATGCACTTGCTGTATAGTGGAATGGTTATTGCGGAAGCCAAACTGATGCATAGATATCCAATCTTCTGTCATTGGGCCAGAGTTTATTTTTTCAGAAGGAGTCGTTCGAGTAATTTTGAGATAATTGGTAACAGACTTATAGGACGGTACGATGATACGTCGTTGGGTTCTTTATCTGGTTTAAGGACTAGTATTATTTCGGCAATTTTTAATTGTTTTGGCCAGTAGTTTAGTCTTGCGATAGCATTGAAAATGTAGGTAAATAAAACTAACCCTTTCCTTGGCATCTCCTTTAACATTTTTGTAGTCACTTTTTGAGGATTCAATAAGCTGGTTTCCTTCTCAATCTCTTTCGGAGTAAAGAATTTGATCTTTGGTATGTTGATAGGGATCTCGGATAAATGTCTGTCTATAGCATTGTCTGTAAGGTCATCATTAGGCGTAAATACTTCGGCAAAGTAGTCTGCAAATAGAACGGCCTTTTCCTTATCACTTCTAGCCCACTGTTGATATGCTATTGCAGGGTTACGGAGGGGAGGTATTGGCGCCTTAGGTTTTTTTTTATGTTTTATAGGTTTCCATATGGAATTGTCGTATCTGTTGAGATTGGTAATATAATAATGGAATGACTTTTCTTTCATTTGTTTTAGTTGACGCTGCAGTTGGTTATTTAATCTGTTTAGTACAGTTTTATCTGCTGGTGCATGGGTACAGTGCCACTTTGCCCTGGCTCTTCCTTTTTCTGCTATAAGCCTCTTAATGACAGGAGAAATAAATGAAATTTTCTAAAGAGTTGTGATATTCTACTTTATAAACTAAATTATTCTTTATTTCAAAATTTCTTTTAAAAACGTTGCACGTCTGAGCACACTGTTATTTATTAATGTTTATAGTTCTTTAATATTGAGGAAAAAATATGTCAATATTAATTATCACGATATACTTCCTAAAATTAAAAAGTACATTGACTGTGAATTTGTATGGTTTTTAGTAGATGAAA
Organism: Sinelater perroti; assembly: GCA_036346155.1. Classification (NCBI taxonomy): domain Eukaryota; kingdom Metazoa; phylum Arthropoda; class Insecta; order Coleoptera; family Elateridae; genus Sinelater; species Sinelater perroti. Next base: position 5,311,169 of record JARFIY010000013.1, on the reverse strand, counting down.
CAACTGATGTTAAAGGCGGGTATATAGCTAATCTTGTGTTGGGTACGTTGAATGAAAATGAACCTGTAAGAGGTTATTTGGTTAGTATAAAAGATCTGAAAAAAAACAATAATGTAACGATAGCTAGATTCGTTAATGAATTTTAGGTAATTTTGATTTGCCAAATAAAATGACAATGGATAAAATAATGTTAATAGTTAGAGATGCTTCACAGTATATAATAACAGCATCACAAAATTCAAAAGTGTTTTCCCTAAATAATTCATGAAACTTGTTTAGCTCACGGTTTAAATTACATTGCTGAAACTGTTCGACTCGAATGTAATTTAGTTAATAATTTGGTTTCGAATGTTAAAATTTTTTTATTAAAGCGCCTTTTACAGTTCAAAGGTATAAGAAAAAGTACCCTGAACTCCTTTTACCACTAGAGCCGATCTTAACAAGACGGGATATCTAATTAAAATGTGTAGATTTTTTTGCAACAAATTACACTAAAATCAGAAATGTCGTATGTCAGTTCGATTCTTAAAGTTCAGCTGCAGTTGAAAATTGTATTAAGTATATTAGATATCCAACAATTAAACAGCAGTTAGCTTATATTAAATACATTTTTTTTGCAAAGTTACAAATAAGCATAAATACAAAAAAAGTACTTCAGATATTGCAAAAAAACATTTTAGAAGTTTCTGCATAACAAGTAAAGACAAATAAGGAGTCACACTTTAGAAGGATGAGAGTGAAATTTAAGGTATATATGAAAAAAATTTCAAAAGATTAAGAAAAGAATTTAATCAGATATAATACTTCAAAACTATAACAGAAGAATTACATTAATTAAAGATAAACAAAAATCTTTGCTATAAAGTTATGTCCCAAGTCTTACAGTTATCGAGTGATATTAGAAGAAAAGATTTGCAAACCCAAAAACTTTTTGGAATTTTTGATAACTGGTGCAGTTATAGTAAAAGCAGAAAATTAATCCGGAAGAAATAACAACGTTAAACCTAGTGGTAAAATCATATTAGGCATAAGCAGGATACATTGTAATTTAAATTGGCTAAGAGGGGACACATTATATATTTTCTTCAGTATATCGCACGCTTCTTTAACGCTCAAACTTATAAGATAATAGTTTTAAATTCTATACACCAGTATTTTCTTTTAAATTTCTTCTGTGCATAAATAGTAAAATTTTTTTGTTTTTCTCATTTTATTTTGCAAACTATTTCACGTTCATTCGCATAGACTTTGAAAGCGAAACTGTCCTATTAAAAAATATTTTTTAACAACAGAATCAATGCAAAATATAATTTTTTGAAAAAAATTTTATTGTTGAATATTTTGGGAACACAAGAAAAAGAGCAGTTGTATGAATATTAAAGATAACCTTAACATCAGTCTTCAACAGTAATGCTTTTTCTTTAACCTATCTACTACATTATGTTTACTAATTAAATTACTCTCTTTACATAGCTTTTAAAATTATATTGCTTTATTGAAAAAAAATTTAAGTCAAAACTACCGTGGTCAAAAAACCTAAGACATTAATTTAGATAAAGTGCATTTGAAAACTTATCATAGCCGCTAAAAATGCGTTAAATGGATATTTCATTTCAGAGAACAAATGTGTCATTTAATGAAGAAATCTAAAAAGCAGTTTGGGTGTTGACATTAAAAAAAAAGACTAAATAATATAAGCCAAACATTCCTCATTGAAGTTGAATGGAAAATAACTGAAAAGCGCGAGCAACGTAGGAAAGAAAAAGCAAGAGCAAGAAACACCCTGCACACTAAAGGAAACTCAATCAGCTAACAGTAGAACTAAAATATTATGCAAGAAATTAAATGCTATTGAAAATGACTGTCGCCTAATAAGTTCATAGAATACTTGTTATGAAAAGCTACTAGAAATTAAAGCAGCTTCAGTGATATATATCACCAATACGACTAGACAACAACACTTGAGTTAGAAATAACCATGATAGCCTATCGCTTTTGCAAGCCATCTAACTGATATTTTAAGTTAGTTTAGTCACTATTCCAATTGTTCTTATCAATCACACAAAATTTAATTCAAATAAAGTACCTGCTTCCGAGTTAAACTAGGAAAAAATTATTAAAGATCTATTAGAGGAATACTTTAAATATATTATCTATTTATTATATAATGGCGTGTTAGAACTAGGATGCTACGCAGAACAATGGAAAGTTGTCACAATTATACTCATTCTTAAATTGGGCAAACCTGGCGATGAGCTATCTGCTTTTAGACCAATTAGTCTCCAGCCAACATTATTCAAGGTCTTCGACAATCTTTATTGTAAAAATAAATGCCCTTAGTTTTAGAGATCATCATACCTAATCAATGTTTTCGCATGCAGCACGCCACAATTGAGCAAATACACAGAGTTGTTGATATAATATTAAAAGATACTGGTCAGCTGTATTTTTAGATGTCGTATACGCCTTTGACAAGGTCTGGCATGACGGGTTACTATTCAAAGTCAAAAAGTTATTACTATTAGACTACTTAAGTCTTACCTTATCAACGTTAAGTATGGAAACTTTTATACCTTTTTATTCTCAATAAAAGTATCTCCCAAGGAAGCGTGTTAGGCCCGCTCTTATACTTACTCTACAGTTCAGACTTGCTTATCTCACCATAAATTACAGTTCAACATTTGCTTTATCTATTTATAGACGTATTTGTTTAACTTAGAACTAAATTTTAAAAAATAACGTATCTATCTAAATAAAATTAAGTTATTTCATGCAACTTCTACAACGAGAAGAAGCACATGTTCTCCCATTGTATTGAATGACAAGCAAATACCATAAAAAGTCAATGTCAAGTAGACATCATTAGATGATTCCAATCAAAAGTGCTATGATCCTCAGTAAATATTCCGTAGTTCATTTCAAACGAAGTAATATGCCAGGACCTAGGTATTTCACCAGTAAATGAAGAAATACAAAAATGTAGTGTTTGCTACCGCGATAGGCTTAGTGCTCAATCAAAGTGTATCATCTAGTGTAGTCTCTACCGAACTTTAATGGCGAAGAGCCTGGGCTTAAAAGATTTAAGCCAATTAATCTGCCAAACCGTTTAGTATAAGACAAAATGTAGTGTTAAAATGTTTATTAACCATCAAATTATTTTTATTGGAAACATTTTTTAATCCACTACATTTATGTCAAAATATTTAGTGAATGTTGTCATGTGATATATTCTAAAGTAATAGATAAACTAAAAAAAGAAAACGGAAATATTTACTAAGATAAAAGTTTATAATATGCATACAGTGGAGTAAATTATAATAACGATATATAATTATTGAAAAAAACGTTCCAGCTGGAAATTATGTTAGTTAAATTACTAAATATGAAAATTGTTTTTTTATTTTTGTTATCTCATTGTTTATATTTAATTTATATTTCAATTAACACAGCGCAAAATTGTTGCTGTCAATCGTTATAATAAACAATAGTTCGTTATTAAACTGGACTTTATTGTAAACATGAAAGAAATAATTACTCTAAGTATTTATAAAAAGTACTTAATTACTGACTTAAAGAATATGATGTTAAGCATTAAAGTTTATCAAAATAATTATAAACGAAATATATCGAAACGTAGTATTAATATAACTTATTTATTTATAGCTTTTTTATTATAACTGTATAACTGCAGTTGCAATCTTAAATCATTTTTTAAATTTCGAATATTGTATACGTGTACATTTACAGGACGTCAAGGTTGTTACGTCATGTCTAAAAAACATCAAGACAAAAAAAGGTAAAAATATATGTCAATAAATACAACCAGGAAAGCTGACAAAGCATTTCTAGGAAACACAACTTTACCCGCGACAAAACAAAAATATCTACTTTTTGAGTGCCTGTTGATCTGAACAGCGTTAAATCTCGCTTTAATAACCCCTGTAGTCGGCGAGTCAAACAATTTTAAGCACAGATTAACAACAGTGTTGAAGGGCTTATTTAAGCAGCCACGTAAATTACGTGTTCTGTTTAAGCTTGATTCTCTAAAAAGAAACGCGCATATTTACAGCTAATGACTTTGAAATTTCTTAAAATTTATTTTAGTTTGTAATTTAGAATTTTTTGTTTTCTATTTTCTAGAACATAAGAATATGTGCGAATTTCCATTTATCTGGAAAATAGCTAAATTTCATGCAAGCAGTGAATAGCATAACCAATAACTTAATAGTTTTTTTGTGAGTTTCTTAAGTGAGATATTGGTTTCTTTAAAGATAGTGCTTTTATGTAATTGTAGGCTTCGTTAGGTGGTGTTGGTTGGTCGATTTGATCTACTATGGGTAAATTGATTTCAAGGTAAATGTTAACCATCTGTGAGAATTGTCTATTTTGATTTAGTATCGGCGTAAAGACGTTTGCAAGGTAATCGGTAAAAATGTTGCTTTTATCTTCGACAGTGCTATATAAAAACATTTTGTTTATTTAATGTTGGAATAATTTTAGCTTGTGTTATTCGTTTGGTCGCTTTCCACAGTTTCCTACTGTTTGGTTTAATATTTTCTCTGTTTGCAATAGTTGTTAGTTCTATGCACATCTATTTCTCTTCTATAATTTTACTCTTTTGTTTAATTAATTTGAAAGTGCAGGTTGGAAGAACATCAGGTGGGTTTCTATTTGTAATGTTTGCCGTGATTTCACTTTTATTTTTAATTGATTGGGGATATTAGTTGTTCATCTAACTATTTTGAAAATCATTCCAGTTAATGTCAGTTTTGAAAATAGAATATTAAATACAGGGGTGGTTGTAAAAGTATAAGTACTTGAAGGTAATCCTAGTTAAGTTTGGAAATTACTTTTTGCTGAATTATAAAATGAAAGCTTTCAGCAATTATTATATCTAACACGTCAGGTTGATGAATTTGCGTGTATTAGTAGATGAGTGAGTTATTGCAATGTTGCTTAATTTAATATCACTGGGCTCATTAGCTCTGCATCCTCAGTAATGTTGCCAAGGATAAGTCAAATAATTCAATTATGTCAGTCTCTTCTAAGGTTTTATTTGGTTGCTTATAAGTGATAACAATTCTTATTTGCTTGTGGTCTGTGGTATTAATGGTGATTATTATTGTTTCTAAACTATTGTCAATAGGTGTGTTACATTGAATTCGTGTTTTAACGCAACCTCACGCCGTTTGTGTATGTCTATCCTTGTAAAATATGTGATACCCGCTCACTTTAAAGACTTCCATTTCAGGGCCTCAGTTATACATACAATAGCAGTATTTTAAAGTTTGGAAGGATATGTACTGCAAAATATGATTTGGAATAAATAAGGAATTATTCATTGTGTAATTAAGGGTAGAATGTAATGTATGGGAAAAAAGCTAGTGGTTGGACATTTGGTTTAGGTGGTTGGTAAGATTACTGCAACAATATTTTTTTTAACAGTTTCTTGTAATGTAGACATCCTATGTAACTCGCCGGGTGTGTTTCTCTTCAATTAACACAATATGGGGAGTGTTGGCCTTGACATTTAATTTAAGGAGGTTTTGCTATAGATTTTGTGTATCCGTATTACTGATATTAATGGCATTGCAAAATATTACCAGTTTCTCTTCTTGTTTTAATTGTAATTATTGAAATAGAATAATTTCTTTATATTATATATTTCTTTAGTAGCCTTATTCGCTTTTAAAATTACTGCACAGATTGGGGTGGATTTTTGCCCTTATTTTATAATCACGTTACGCTGCTTACTGGTAGACTTTTAGATATTAGTTGTGTTTTAATTTCGTTAACCGAAAGCAATATTGGTACGTTTATTATTACCACAGACAAGAGTTTTTTGTTAAGGCTTTTAAACTGTGAAATTATATTTAATTATCCATAGAGAATTTTTTCAGCTTACAGTATTTGTCATAATTGATGAGATTGTAGTATTTGCTACTGTACGACGTTGTAAATACTTTATCCTTAGTAATTTTTTTAGTGTAGGCTATAATTTTCTACTGGTTATTTGCATTGAAAATGAATATTGACGAAATCTTATTTTTGTGTTTGCTGCTTTGACGTTATGACTGTATTGTCAGCTTTTTATGTTATTGTTAAGGGATAACAGCAGTTATGTTTAATAAGTTTGTGTCAACGTGCATCATTTTATTACGTCTTTTGTTATTGGTAAAAAGAAATTGTCAGAATTACGTTTTTGTCGGTTGTTTTCGAGTGTTATTATTTGTGTTATAATTTCATTTATTTTATAAATTTAAGCTCACTTAGAAATGTTGATTTTGTACCTTCTATTGCTATGAGAGGCGCAACGCAAATTCGATCAACAACCTATCATTTCTAATGAAATAAAATTAGCCGAGAGTACAACCGTAAAGCGACTGTAATCGGTTTTTTTGCGGAGGAAAATTTTTGAGAGAAATTGTGTAGTTTGGCTACAAATAGACCCATGTTTACGACTTAACCAAGAAGTAGAGAAAATCTGACTATCAGGAGGAGGTAACTCACAACAAGCGTACTAATCGTCAGAGAAATGATAAATTCATTCGCAAATTGAAAGAGAAAAGAGCGTGACTGTCTTAGCAAGAGAAATGAGTATGGCAAAGTCGACGGTCAGTATAGCAGTGCACTAAAACATGTTCCACAAGTCTTTTAATCTGAGGAATTGCCAACTATTGACTGAGAATCACAAGATGGACAGGAAGGTAAAGATCTAAGCTGAACATCATCAAGCACGACACCATGACAAAAGGAGCTTTATTCTAAACAGGAAGCTGAATCGCCAAAATGACCGTTGGATCTACCAAGATGCCGGTAAAGTGCCTACCACCATGCATAGAAAGTTTCTCACTTATATGATGCTATTGGAGTTTTTCAGGAGCAAAGAGGATGTTATAGCGCCCCATTTCTTCGAGAAAGACCTGAAGGTGATTGCCAACAGCTACATAAATTTATTGGAGACAATTATTATGCCCTGGATAAAGGAGGTGGCCATTGGGCGGGAGTACGCGTTCCAGTAAGACTCTCCTCCAGCTCACAAGACAAGGAAGATTCAGGCATGGTTATGTAATAATTTGTATTACCACTGATCCGCCAACTTGTGGACATCATTTAGCCTAAACTGAAATCCCCTTAACTATTACGTGTGGGATATGGTTGAGACATAGCCCAATTAGAGGCATTATAACACCAAGATTAACTTAAGAGCCTCCGTCATGCAGGTACACATTGAACAGTATGATTCTCTATACCATTTACTTTAATTGTGCTAAGTTTCATATAAATAAAGAAACCTGACGTGGTGCAATTTTTGTCTGGGATTACGTATGAGGAAACGTGGATAAATATTGTTACTATTTAATGCCCATATCGGCCGAAACCGAACAGTGCTAAACAGAATTCTCTTTTATGATTCTTAATGAAAGCAACTGCATTTTCCGATTTCACAAATGGGTTTAGCTGGTCATTCACACATTTCGCATTGTGCGAATTTCCGCCCCCATTATCGATATATAAATTAATGTTTTCCTGGGAATTGTCTTGCTTGTTGGCCACTGCTGGCACAAACCTGCTGCGTACAACGGCCACATCCACGTGCAGGGGGCGAACTCGCCCAATAATAATAAATGAGGTGCGCTTGTTGTTGCTATTATTCACATATTTTATAGGAGCCGTATTCGGCTGAAACAGCTGGGGTTATTTGATTTTAGGCTGGAATCCCTTTGCAGGGTGTAGCGCCGCAAGCAATGCGGTTAACGCATATTGTTACAATCATACGTTAGAGTTACACGCGCGGCCGCCGCAGAACGGCGCTTTCTAGCTGTCAAGCTCGCGGTGCAGACGTGCTCTAATGGTAGCGAATCGCACCCCTATGCATTCTGCCCGGGTAATGCAATAGAACTTTCGGGCGATGTCGGTGAATATCCGCTAATTCCAGCAGTTCGAATGGACGATAACGAAAGTACGCGGTCCAAGACGCGAGCTTAGGGTGGCTCCAAAGCTGTGCTTGCCGTACCACACCTTGGGATGACTTCCGGTTCCTGCACCGGCAACGGAACGCCAGCGGCAGCAGGCACGTTGCGACTTCTCTTCCGTTTCCGCAAGCCGCACGAATGGGCATGCGGTGGCTGCCGCTGATCGTAAACTAACAAACGGCGAAAACTAAACGACGCAAACGGCCGTTTTGTGTCTGCGACACTGCAGGACCGCCATTACATCGAAAGTATTTCGTGTCGCGGGGCACAAATGCAACTCATTTCCGCTGCAGACGAAGGAATTATTAATTTCGAATGAAAATTATATGCGGAGATTTGTTCCTTTCTTTCACCCTAATGCGGCATAGATATGTATTTCGATAATGTCTCCAAGTACACGTTTTTAAAAGTTTCCGTGCTAAATACGCCGGCAAAAATGGAGACTCCCTGCAATATTTTGCTTTGTTACTGCGGAACTCGCTAGCTCAAGCTGCATATTTAACGACCGGCAGGCTCTCGGGACGAACGTCCCTACTCCATCTGCACAGGTTGTTTTGCAAAACAAGTCGGACTTATTGCGCCCCAACTGATTAAGCCGTACGCAAACGCTGCATTCGTTCATATGCAGTATCCTATCTTTATGCGATTTCCATAAAATGGCCGTTGCCAAAGAAAATTTTTGTTCTTATTCGGAACTTGCTTGACGCTACTTGAAATATTGCAATGCGCAACAATAGTCTTAGGGAACCGGTCGCAGGTGCTACGCTCTACCGTCAGCAGCTTGAACTTTCTAGAGCTTAAACTCCACAAATCGATAGGACAGCTTAGAGCGAAAACTTCGTCACCCTAAAAAGCTCTGACTGCATAGTGGTTCGTTTCCCTGCTAAATTCTGGGAGCGCGTAGCTTTATCTGGATGATCTATATGCCCCAGTTTTGGTCCATGATGCTGCTACTTGTCAAAGTTTCAGTTTTACTGTCGCGACTCCGTAGTTTTCAAAATCACTTGAGTTTTAAGGAACATTTATTTTCAGAAAACCTCATCATACTGAAAACAGTTTTTCTATTTTAAATGTGATAAAATTCTGCTCTTGCAAATGTATATTTTATTATAGGTAGAAATATAATGTCGCTAGATAGTTTATAGCTTATAATTGAAGTATTAGGAGAGCTTTAAGGAAATGGTCTGTACAACGTGCCGACTATGAAAACGGAGGCAGAAATATTGGTGCAAGGAATGCATCAGGCATAAAGTATGATACCTAAGTGCAGCGCAGGATTTCGGATGAACCACCCACAGGATTTGAATGGCATAAAAAGATTAAAGTGACCTCTCGCCACTCCCTCGGTGGCGTATTGGGCGGCGGACGCCGCCTCCTTTGACGTCAGAGTATCTAGCATCGCGACGGACTGCCCCTAACTGCTTATCAATGATAAGAGATATGATTGACACCCGGAACCAACGATTAAACTCGACAGGGTTATAGCGCGCCCACGCTGCTGCAGCTCACATGCAGGGATGTATCGAGCCCGCCTGTAAACATAAACAAGGGTGGGGAGCTTCTCATGCCGCAGTCTCCGTGTAAGCTCCAAAAATGACACTGCGGAATAGAGATTTAGTTCCCTATCGAATGTTTTCTAAACGGCTAAAAATTGACTTGCAATTAGTGAACAAGGATGGTGCTTTTTTAGTAAACATGGCGGGAATTCGGGCACATTTTAATTTTGCGCTCGCATTGAATTATTGTAACAATAGACATTTTCTTCAAAGTCCTTAAGTTTCTAATTATTTACAAATCTTTAAATCAATTTATGATAAATTATAACATAATCTTAATTTTTAATTATAAATATAGCCATCTTAACAAATGTAATTAATTCCGTGACATCATTTTTTTCAGTCCTTAACTAATTTTATGTAGATATCTTTTTATAAATGTTTTAATACGAGGACCATACTGAAAGTTATGAATAATATTTTATGTACATTGTTAAAAATCTAAATACAATACCTTTTACAAACTATTCTTTTTTGTACATTGTCTCGATTTCTCTATACATATCTTTCCCGCTATTGTACAAGCATGAAATTTTTTAGTGTAAATATCTGTTTTGATATTCCCTAGACACATTTTATATTCTGAATTGTACTGTATTCTATTTTAGGCTTTATTTTAATTTCATTTACTATTTTTAATGGTTGTACCAGAGCTTACCCAATTGTGTTCAGTGAGTGATCATATTTTTTCTAACACCTCTGCAGACTTTTTTCTATACATGCTAAGTACTAAGAACTAAATAACGTGCTGCGATGCGCTAAGAATAGAAAAGCCTGCGGACTGAATGGAATTAATAACGAACTTATTAAATATGCTTTGGAAGAACTAAGATCAAGTTACCTTCGCTTAATAAAAAAAAATCAAATAAATTTAACTACTACAAGACTCAAGAACAATGTACAGAAGGAAACAATAATAAAGTTCTATAAAGTAGCAGCTGTCCTAAGCCGATAGTGAATGCTGGATCATTACCAAAAACTACGAATGTAGAATAACTACATCAGAAATGCGATTCCCGCGACCAACCGCCGGATACAATCTCAAAGATAGAAAAAAAGACAAAGAAATTAGAGAAGAACTGACAATGTACAGAATTATAGACAAAATAAAAAACTACAGGCAGACAGCAATGGAAAGAACATTTAGAACAAATCAAAAACGACAAACTACCCAAAATATACTATAGATACAGAGCAAAAGGAAGACGAAGCTTAGGAAGACCGAAAAACAGATGGAAGGATCAAGTATAATAATTCAGAATCGTAGATAGAAAAGAAAAAGAAGATGAAAAAGAAGCTAAGCACTTTAATAAAATAAATAAATTTCAGCAACAGGAATCTACCATTTTAATGAAATAACAGTAATGTATCAAGTGTCTATGATAAATTGTTATAATTTGCAAAAAATGTCGATAATAATTTTTGGTATAGCTTTGGTGTTATAAATTATTTAAAAGTATATTCAGCTGTAGTCTGTTATTTATAAAGTGCATTCAAAAAGTAAATTTTATTAAATGTTATTTTTTCACTAATTACTTTGCAGTTGTTATAAAAATATTACAACAGGGCACCTTCACGACTAAACTCTTTTATGTCAGTTGGGTTGCACTATTTTATAAAACAGTAAAAATAAGCAATATTTATAAAAAGTCAATGTTAACAAAATGTTTGCATTTGATAAACCCTGAAAAGAGTCATCTAAATTAATAAACTTGAATATCTAATATGTTCTGTATTTTGTTGTACCGTTACTTTTGTCTTCCTTAAATGGCTTTAACCCTTTTATAAAGATTTGCGACATTATCTTTTTTTCTCTGATTTGTTTAAATGTTGTGCACCATGTTCTTATTCTTAAAGTTATGACGGCCTTTTTACTGCTATGCAGAATTATAAAGCCACACTTTAATTTCGTCTCAAGCTTCTTGAAATTGCTGAAAGCCCATGCAGACATCTACGTGCTTAATAAGTGAAATATAAATTAAATTTTGCTTTCTGAAAACGTCTTATAATGTTTCTAAATTACTTTAAAGATTAAGTGTTTATTTTAATACCTTTTTTAATTTTTTTACAATAAATTGTTTTATTTTGTAACAACAAATTCCATGTACAGTTCATAAAGGAATATAAACCCCTCGGACAAGGTTTAAAAACTGCCAAGTGCTGCTTTGTAAAGACTGCAATAAACTGCAGAGGTCAACTGTAAACATGCAGATATTAAATTTTTGTGTTATTAAAGCACAAACTAAAAGCGTTCAAACAGGAAACAATGCCGCGCTCTTTTTATTGAGTATCATAGCAGCGAATTTAAAGGAATCGGTTCTAAAGTTAATTAAGATGGACTATAGCTGAGGAAGAATTCTTTTATTTTGTTGGCTATTCAGATTTAATAAGAGACATGCAAAAAAGCCCGGTGTTCGACCAGTTCATTATTTAGTTGCAGGCTTGTATTTTACTTTTTTAATATATTTGAAGCATTATAATCAAAAATCAGTGTTACTACAATAAAAATTGTTTGTTGTAGTATAAACCACATAAGAATGATTTAAAGTGTTTTACACGCCGGTTTTTGCTTCTGCTGCCATTTAGTCTTACATATCTTATTAACATTACTTTCTTGGGAAAATGTAGTAGTGAAATATTTTGTAAAGCGTTGGAATAAGTGCCAACGCCATCAAGAGTTGGCTAGGTGTCGTTTTGATATAAATCAAACAAAAATTAAATACATATTTATAACCATAACTTATCTCGTCCTTATCCGATACCAAGATATATATCTAAGAAATATATGTATATAATTTGGTATAAAATTGTGGAAGTTATAAAAACTGTAAAAAAACATTGAAGGTTGCTTCTTCCTAGTTTTTGATCGTTGTTTTCCATTAACGAGCTTAGCGAAAATATTTCTCTAACAAAGTGTGTATCTTGTTTATAAGATTTTGTTATATCCCATAAATCTATCTAAAAGAAAATGCATAGGTTATCTACAGTACCCGTAATCTACAATATAAATCCAATAATTTAGTCTGAGAAGCTTAAACCATACCTTATTTCAATGTAGAAAACCACTTTTTTTGGGTTTTCTTGTTTTTCTATATTAGCAAAGCTTTAGGATCACATTACTCAACTTATAAAGATAAACCATGGAAAAACTTCCTTTTTAAACTATTTCAGTGTAGTGAGCATATGAATACTCTTACATTTTATATATAACAAATCTGATTGACTACCCAACATTGTTATCAAATAGTTTTTCGCTGAAACTGTTTAAACCTAGGTATAAAGTAAACCAATAAAAACAGCTCGTACGCATTTAAAAAAGCAATTTGTCAGAAAGGTAATTTTAGATACTAGATACCAACAACAAACTTTTCAAATTGGTATGAGGTCCACCAATTTAAGCTCGGAAAAGTAAACGCTTGTTGAAACTACAGTAATGATTGTATAGTATAATCAAGTAGGGTATATTATTTTAAACATTTATGTATGCCATTTATGTACGAAAAATGATATTATTCAAATGTTCACTATGACTAGCTTTACAAATGTTGCTTCAATTGTAATTATCTCGGCAATTTGTTGTTCTTGGGATCTTAAATGGTGGCTGGTTTATTGGCGTAGACTTTACTTCCCCCAAAAGTCTAAAGGCGTCAAATCACACGAACGAGCAGACCAATTGACGTTTCCATTTTTTGAAATTAAACATTCACCGAACTTCAATAATAACTCGTAATAACTCGTCTTGTGGAAAATAAACATCATTTATGTCAGTCATATTACGTTTCGGGAAGAAATAGTTATTAATCATGCCGCGGTATCACTCAGAATTCACAGTAATCGCATTTCCAGTCTCATTTAAAAAAAAATGGTCCAATGACATCTTTTAACCACAGAGCACACCAAGCAGTCACTTTTTAAAAATGCATTAGTTGTTCTTGATATTCTCTTGGATTCTCGTTGGCCCCAATGCGACAGATTTTCTTGTTTACCGGCCCATTCAATGTCAAATGCGTCTCATCGCTGAAGATAATTTTTGATTCAAAATTCAGATCAGTTGCACGATATTGAAGGAGCCAATCAGAGACCACACCTCATTTGAAATGGTCAATTGGCTTGAGTTCTTCGATCAGTAGAATTTTGTAAGCATAAAAATTTAAATTTTTGTCTATAATACGGCGTAAACTCGTCTCTGAAGTGCCTAATTCTTGCGATCGGCGAGTTATTGAGAGTTTTGTGTCTTTCACACTGTTTTTGCCGCAACAGTATTTGCCGGTGTGCAAACACTTTTTAGTCGTTCATCTTTGGCATATCACCAACACAACCAGTGGTCTTAAATTTTTGCACCAAACGATCGATGGTGGTCTCATTTGAACGGTTATGACGACCAAAATAATCGCTGAGAGTTCGATAGGTGTTTTTTATTTTTTCACCACATTCGCAGTGTTCTCTAATCACTTTAACGCGTTATTCAATCGAATATGACTCCATAGCAAAATAACAAAACCTTAAACTAAAAAAATAATGCTGGATTGACGGAACAAAACATGGTATGTATGTCAAATTGACGTTTATTTTCCTGCGTCTCTATTGGCGGACCATTTATAAATCAAGTAGAAATGCCGAGATGAAATTTAAAGCTCATCACAATTGAAATAAAATCCTTTGATTTTAGTGGAACAGTTTTCCAGAAAGATTAAGTACACAAAATGCAGAACGCGTGGGAGAAACATTTTTTGAGTAATAATTCTTTGAAATTAAGGTATTCGCCAAAATAACGGGTTCGTTATTTTATATTAAACAAATTCAAACTTAAGCCCGATTTGAATACTATAAAGTAAGCATTGTCTCGGCTTATTTTGTTATTTTGGATTCTTTTATGACAACAACCACTAAGATGGTAATACTGTATATAAGTCGAATATTTTTGGTTAGAAAAAAATAATTCTATAGATGACATAGTTAGGTTTTCATAGAAACTTTTAAGTTATGTTTAAAACAAACGGATGGAATTATGTGTAATACATTTATTGAATTGTAAATGTATTTATATAAATGTTGGCTAAAACATTAATCAGAAATTTTTTAACAAGTTTTATTTGACAATGTAGTTTAAGTACTACATTTTATTATCTGCATAAGCTTTTTAATTAAAAAAATAATTTATATCTTATATAGTTAATGTCGTTGCGGCTAACTATTCATACTATATATCCAATATTCTATTTTTTATTTTGTTTAAAACATTATAATAAAATTTAGATAAAATCAATCTATACACGGTATTACCTGAATTTACAGGTACATTTTAATAAACTATCAATATTACCGTACTTTGTAGAAAAATTTAATAAATCAGTGACTGCTAAGTTCTACTTAATTAACACGTAACAGGTACATCTAACATAGAGAGTATTGCAGCATTATGTTTGGTTCTGCTGAGTGGGCGCTGGGATATGTGCTGCAGTTGTGATGCCTGAAACTGTGATTGCGCATATCCGGAGGTAGTTGCATTAATATAGCAGCGCTAGTGGCTGCCCGTAAGGGACGTTGAATTATTAATTAGCGTCAACTGCTCTATACGCTATAAAATTCTCTATCTATCGGTTATGCAAGGGTTTAATTGCCAAAAAATATTATTTTCATATAGTTAACAGGCATAAATTTATGGTTATTTGTTATATTGTTGTAGGAATTTATATAAATGACAAATATTTCCTATTAGCAACGATGCAACACTAAATCGAGATACACGTGCTCTGTAAATTAAAGTAGAATCACAGCACTATTAGTTCATTTAAAATCAGAATAAAATATACAACTGTAGCACTAAACATAAAATAACCATTTTATAATTAAGCCAAAAAATAAAAATTAAAAGCAAAGATAAGATAATCCATAAATATAAAATGTATTGGTGTTTAGTTCTTATCCAGATAAATATTTGAATTACACTGCAATCACATTTAACAACTACTGCGTTATGTAATATTGAAAGCCAGGGGGAGGTCCTATATTAACCATATGTGATACACAAAATTAAAGAAATGTGGCAAAAATCGTAGCTATATGTAGAATACTGTTATCGACCAATGATTGTTTTTGCAATTTACTGCTTTCAGAATTATCCTGCAAATAAAGAAACTTCTTACGTTAGGTACCACAACAGCTTTATTTTAATTGTTTATTAATTATAGATTAAAGAAAGTGAAAGATAAATTCTGCTAAAAAATATAAAGCAAAGTTAGTCACTTTGAAGAGAACCATGTCATAATTGCAGATTTACATGAGCGAGTTGAAAATAACGCAAAAAAATTTCAAGAAGTCTGCGGAAAATTTGATGAATATTTCATTAACTTTGATGGCAAAAGGATTATCGATTGCTGCATTAACAGTAGACTATTTGTAGCAAATACCTAATACGAAGATATTTAAAAACACAAGATGCTTTCAATAAAATACCACAATTCAAGTAAAGAAGAAAACTATAACGCATTCAAAATACAGAGAACACATACTAAAAATTTGGTAAAAGAAGCTAAACAGAGATTTTTGGAGGATTTTGGATAAAAATATCAAGTTAAGAAAAGCATAATTACTTTTTACACTTCAAAAACTGAGAAAAGAAAATAACAGTAATTTTAGAGCAATTAAAGCAAAATATGAGAAGCTATTATTGATAAAAAAGAAGTGAGAAAGAAATGGAAACAATACTTTTCAAATATGTGGGGTAGGAAGGGCCAGTACTAATATGAATGCAATAAGACTTATACGAAATAAACATCCAATGAATCTTAAACAATTAAATACAAAAGGCACTTAAAGAAACAAAAAATAAGTAAGGTGCCAAGTGTTTATAGCATAAAACCAGAATTAGTAAAATATTGACTAAGTAGCTACATAAATTATATAACAAGATATAAAACACTAAAACAGTACCTGAAGATTGGAAAGCAACAATTATCACACCGATTTACAAGAAAAGGGAGTTTACGAATTGTAATACTTCCAGAGGCAGGACAACCGACCTACTGGTCTAGCGATCCAAACAAATTACCAGATCTATTGGATTTCTGTATCACTTTTTTTATTATAGTTTAATCAGCTCAGCATTGATTTTGGTATACATGATTCGGTTGTGAGTCTTAAGTCTTAACTTATACTGACATTGTGAAGGTTACATTCCTCATATATTACATTGTACATTTATTTGATTTAATACATATATTGCTTGTTTATGAATGTTATGTATTTATTGACATAAGTCCTGTAGGAGTCTGCTTTTTAGTCTTTTATGTTTATCTTTTTGACCAAGGTTATACGTCACTGCACTGTCGCATTCACTTATATTATCAAAGAATTTGTTGCATTGTTTATTTATGTGATCCAGTAGAGGCGGTAAATTTAGTTCTTTGTGAATTTGGTCATTCCGCACAAACCATGGCGCATTTACTGAAATTTGCGCAACTTTGTTTTGCAAAACTTGTAATTTTCTGTGGTGTGTATTAGATGCATTTCTCCATACAGGACACGCATATGTTAAAATAGGTCTCAGTATTGTTTTATATATTAGCATAATGCACTCTACACGCAAATGTGATTTTCGATTTATCATCGGGTGTAGGATACCCAGCCTGGCATAGCACTCACTTAGTTTTTTGTTCACATGGAAGCCCCATCCTAGTCTGGTGTCTAAGTAGACGCCCAAATATGTGATTGCTGAATCCTTGTTGTTCCACTCAATCTTATTTTGGTTTAATTTTATGATTGGTAAGTTCTTTATTTGTTTTAGGGTAAAGATTTTTGTCCGTGTTTTTGTTACGTTGATTTTAATTTTCCAGTTGTTAAACCGGTTGTGCATCTCATCTAGGGCACTTTATAAATAGTTCACTGCTACTTGGAGGTTTTCACTTTGTGTTAAGGTAGCAGCGTCATCCGCGAACATAGCCAAGGTAGTATTGTCAGTTGTTTGCAAGCCGTGCATGTAAATATTGAACACGAGTGGTCCCATTATACTACCTTGTGGTACTCCCCGCAATATATTGGTCTTTTATTTGATACGGCAGTATTCACTCTCACCGAGAATGTCTTTTAAGAAGGACGAAATTAAGTTAATCAGATAGTCTGGAAATCCCAGTCTTATTATTTTGTACCTTAGTCCTAGGTGCCAGACTGTCGAAGGTATTTTGTAGGTCTGTATTACTAAAGGCTTTAACACTAGAAAGTTCTTAGTAAAACCATGTTTCGAACTCAGCTCAGATCATACATCAGTTCTAATAAACATGTACGCTCAAATATTAGAAAAGCCAAAAGAACCCTCTCTCTATAGCAAAATAACCAACTCAAATAATAATGCTACCTAAACCGGGGAAAAATCCAACGCAATTGGAATCATATAGGCCGATAAGTCTGTTGCCCCTTCTATCTAAAGTTTTCGAGAAACTCTTGATGAAACGACTGCAACCAATTATAGATGATAAAAACCTAATTCCTAACCATCAGTTCGGATTCCGTAAAATGCACAGAACAATCGAGCAAGTGCACCGAATTAGTAAACAAATAATGCAAGGTCTGGAAACCAAACAATACTGCTCGACAGTGTTTCTCTACTTACAGCAAGCTTTCGACAAGGTATAGCACAAAGGACTATGTTATAAAATGAAATTACTACTACCACATCAATACTATATTATTCTAAAATCCTTCCTAACTGATGAACAGTACTACATAAAATATCAGGATGCATTCTCAAACTTGTTCCCAATATCATCTGGTGTCCCAAAAGGTAGTGTGTGAGGACCAACACTATATCAGATTTACACCGCAGATCTACCAGTTTCCGAGACAACATTCACTGCTACATTTGCAGATGATACTGCTGTGTTGGCATTACATACAAATCCTACCTCTGCTACACAAAATCTGCAATCTCATCTAAGTGACATCGAAATTTGATTTAAAAAAATTGAAAATTAAGGTAAACACCGGAAAATCAGTTCATGTCACATTTACTTTGAGACAAGGAAACTGTCCTCCTGTGATCCTCAATGGTCAGCAAATACCTCAAGCAGAGGTCTTCACCTGGATAGAAGAATGACGTGAAAGAAACACATATTTAATAAGCAGCTAGGACTTAAATTTACAACAATGTACTGGATGTTGGGTAAGCAATCACGGATGTCACTAAAAAGTAAACTTCTGCTGTACAAAGCCATGTTGAAACCGATCTGAACGTACGGGATAGAGTTGTGAGGTACATCTAGCAATTCCAACTTAGACATCATCCAAAGATTCCAGAATAAGGTACTTCGCGTTATACTTAATGCACCACGGTACGTTCCAAATGTTCTAATTCAGAGTGATCTAAAAGTGCCATCAGTACGGGACGAAATTAAAAAATTTAGTGTAAATCACAGTGCCAGACTTCAGGTGCATCCTAATAAACTGGCAGCCACATTGTTCAAACCGTCGGACCTTCAAACGAGATTTGATTAAATTATATCAATGAAAATAATTTAAATGTTACAGAATATCATTACTTAAGTTTACTTAATTAACCCTATAATGGAAACATTAAATGCAAAGTGAACAATAGAATTAACAGTTTTATAAAACATTGTGTATCTCATTATTAAAAAAAAAACAAAAATTACCATGAAAACCAAAATTACAACATATAAATTAGTAATAATTGCGTCTCTAACTTGAGGCGCGGTGCTTGCCACATCAGAGATGGTGCGCGACGACCGGGCTCAGTGAGCGAACATATGAGAACCTTAACCTCTCAGTTCTCAGGCCGGGAGTTAGAGCTTTACCATAGATTAAATAAATGTATAATCTGCAAATTCGTTAAAATATTTTTCCAACCAAATGGAGCACAATAGAAGTAATTTTTATAGAAAAGACAAACATGTAAATAGCTTAACAAAATTATTTTATAGTAGCAAGAAATTTTATTATCGATTCATCTAAAACATCCAAAAACTTTTAACGAAAAAAATTATAACCGTTCCAAAGATATATTTAACACCAAACCATTGATTTAGGTTTAGATGCCAACATATCTCATGAATGCAGTTGTTAATAACATTAATATGACATTCCAGAAAAGAATGAATCATATTTCAATTTTCAGATAACATGCCTATCCTACGTTGCAAATGGAAACAAAGCCTCTATTATAGTGTAATATTTTTAACAAAAAAATAAGTTACAGAATAGTGTGCCGAGGTGCAGCATTTTTACAACATTTTAAAAACTTAAACGGCAAAATTATATTTGCTGCAGACAGTGTCAAGTACTTGATTATTAATTTGAAAAAAGACAACAATTATGCATATGAAAAGAAAACAAGTTCTGAAAATCTAATTGAGTACTAAGCAGACAATTCTTTTATCATTCTACAATAAATTACTTACCTTCAAATCAGTATGATGTTTACAAATTACAATTATAGGAAACGCGTTCAGAATTAAAAATCATATAAATATTCTAGTCTATAGTAACTACGTTTTATTTTCACGTTTTTTAATTATCGGTAGATTTAAGGGACAGTTTGTATGCAACTCTCTCAAGTGTACATATGATATAAACAATTTTTGAGAAGACGAGACGAAGTTGGAAGTGAAAGTTACCGTCATCACCCAAAGACCAGCGTAATTGAAGATGAATGCCGATTAACGGATGTAGAAATTACCTTTGAGATAGGAATAAACTACAACAGTTTTTAAGTAATTATTTTTGACACTCTTGACTTTTAAAAAATGTTCACAAGATGTATCCTTTTCTCCTCTCACCGAAGATCAGAATACTATACTGCACTACATTAAAGTTCCCTTTCTAGAACCCAAATTTAACGCCCTGTGATTATCATTTGTTTAAACTGCTAAGTGAAGTACTTGTAGGATAGAGATTTGACGATTCAGATTATGTAGAAACATAATTTTCTATGTTCGTGTTTTTAAGATGCTTTAATAAATAAAAAATAATGGGTTTATTTTTGAATCATCTACATACCAGATGTAGAATCATCCGCCCATCAAAATTCATCGCTAACTGAGTGAAGGCGTTATGGTTGTTTGAAATGTGCGTTCGTGGATGCAAAACTTTAAAGAACGTCGAGAGTTGTATGACAATAAACTTAGAATTTTCATGGGATCTGTGAAGTTTATTTTGCAAGATGACCTGAATATGCAGAAAGTTTCTTTAAGGTGGGTCCTACGAATGCTGACTGACAAACACAAGGCTGCACGGGTGGCAGTGTCTCAGGACATATTGATACGTGATGCCGCCATGAATTTCCGATCATGAAGGACACTCTCCGTGGCCGCTCATTTTTTAATAGAGCCACTGATGCATCAGCGATATTGCAATAAGCCTAACATGCCTCTAAGAAAGTATTCTCAGCAGCCATGGAATCATGGCGACGACATTGTGAAAAATGTGTACGTCTAGACGAAGATTACATTGAGCAGTAGCAGAAGTCTTAACTTTCTTGGATAAGTACTTTTTCAGAAAAAAATTTGAAAACCTTAGAACTTGAACGCACCTCATATATCAGGCAACACGTTTATTATTCACTTTATATATTTTTGTCACTTTTATCCAAGTTGTCTTAAATAGTGACGACAGAAAACACATTTTTTTCATTCTCTACTAAATAGAAGGAAGATATTCGAATATAATATGAAACACGACAAAAAAGATTTGATTTACCTCGAAAATGATACTAAATGTACAATACAGATCATTTTATATTGCATCTTAGTAAGAATATTAAGAAATATTCTGCCATGTAAGACTATCTTCTAAATTTTTAAGTTGTACCGTAACTCTTGTTCATTACTTAAATAAATAATTAGGTTGTCACCAAATGCGCCCTTCTTTATTGCTAACATGTCCAAATTTCCGTAATCCACTTTCTACTTCTTCATTTTTCTTTTGTTTCCTTTATTATATCATCTAATGTACTATTAAATAGTATTTGGGCATTCTTTAGTTATAAATTCTTTAGATTACATATTTTTTATTTTTACATAATGCATTGTGTTGTTGTATAAAACTGTTTATATTTTATTCTTCTTAGTATACTGTAAAACGCTTCCTCTATGTTTATAAATGCCTCAATTATAATATTATAGTATTTGTTTTTTTTTTATTAAATTATTTTATTTTAAATATGTGGTTTTGTACTTCCCGGACTTTCTCGAATACACCCTGTGTCTCTTCTATCTGTCCACATCGACTCTTAATCTTTTCTTTATTATGTTTTCGTAAACTCTTAATTTTACACCAAGCATTGTAATTTCTTTGTAGTTTGTACATTATTTGTTTTAACTCTTTTATGTGTGGGTACAGCATTACCACTTTTCAACTTTAGATATTTTACTATCTTTACTTTAATAAACAAAATTGTTAAAGTGGTAATGTCACAAATTATTCACCATTTTAGTTGTTATAAGATCGTGTTTTCCTCGCTGCTTCCTCTTCTTTCGCCATTTTCACTGCTTCTTTTATTTGTTCTGGCTTTATATCTTCTTATTCTCTATATTTTATATTATTTTCTGGATTTTCTTCTTTTTCTGTTACTTTTTTCTTTCCTTTAATCTTTGTTCTTTATATCTGTTGTGGTCTTCTTTATTTCTGTCTCCCAATTATGTTTTTCATTTCTGTTTGCCAATTTTACTTATCTTTTTATATCTTTATTCCACCAATTGTTTTGTTTTTGCTTTTATTTTGTTAATCTCTAATTCAACTTTTTCTTTGTATAATTCTCTTCCTTCTTAGGTTATCTGTCTTTATTGTCTTTGTTGTATAATTTATCCTTCCTTTTTTATTGTTGTTATTCTCCAAATGTTTTTCACTTTTTATTCCTGTTTTTGTCATTACTAGAAAATGTTCGTCTAAATCTCTGGACATTAGTTTATTTTTGTATATTATTCTTGTTTATTACAGTGGTTTTTAATTATTACATAGTAAATTATTGATTTTTCGCTTCTATAATTCTATTTCACATTCGAGTTTTGTAGCTCAAGCAGTGCAGACGTGCGAATTCAGAGTGTTTTCTGCGATTTTCTCGCGCTGTATCGGTGACCGCGCAGCGCCATCAGCGCCGGTCTATCGGCGCAGCCACATACCTGTGATTAAATACCGCTAGCAAACAACAAAAATCGAAATAGAGCAACAAACAAGTATCGCCTACGGATAACCTAATAATTCGAACATCAACTACGCACAGGGTGTTTCAATGCAACTTCCACTTCCCACCAACCTTCAATTCGTAAGCCAACCGCTATCAACGGATAATAATCTTAACTTACCTCAAAATCAACATCCTCCCACCAATCTCAACAACAATTTGACAACTACCTCACAATCTTTAACCAGCAACGACAGAATTCTCTATCGATTGACGTCTACTAGTGACAAAGAAACTCAAGAGGTCGTAAACGATAATTAAACCAACACTAACAAATGGTAAAACGTTAAACGTCTTAAACGTAGAAAACTATCCCAACCTATCAAAGAAACTACGCAAGTATCTTTAACAAATAGGTATAACCAGCTAAATGAAGAAGAAGAGGGAAGCACCCTTACCAAACAAGTAAACAATGCAACCATAAAACCTCTTCCGAAATTTGTGTACGGAGTTACACACTACAGTGACATGATCAAAAGTTTAAATACAGTTGCAGAAACTGAACAATTTAATACAAAAACTCTAACAGATAACAAAATAAAAACAAACTGTCATACTCCGGAAACATGCAGAAAACTAATTCACCACATGAAAGATGCCAACATTGTTCACCATACGTACCAGCCAAAAGAGGACCGTGCCTTCAGAGTGGTTATCAAAAACCTACACTTTACAACCAACATAAACTAAATTAAGCAAGAGCTAGCCAATCAGGGACACCAAGTCAGGAATACTTTAAATGAAAGGAGTAGAGTGTCTAAAGAACCATTAAACCTATTCTTTGTAGACTTCGAGCCAGCGGATAACAATAAAGAAATATATAACCTACGAGGTATTCAGAATAGAATAGTACAAGTTGAGCCACCCAGAAAAACCAAGGATCTTACTCAGTGTGCACGTTGTCAGCAATATGGTCACACTAAAACATATTGTAACAGACCTTACTATTGTGTGAAATGTGGAGCAGCCCATAATTCCACAAGTTGAACAAAACCAAACAACACCCCGTCACATGTGCACTATGCGGTGGTCCCCATCTTGCCAACTACAGAGGATGCGAATTCTACCATACCCTCCTAAAACAACCCAATAATGCCAACAACAGACTTAATATTCAACAATTACCATCACCAACACACCCTATTCCACGACAGAATACAACCAATACGTACTCGAATATACTAAGAAATCAAAACCACCTGAGGAAAACTCAATTACTCTCAGTACTTTTCTAAATGAGTTCAAAAACATGTTCCAACAGCTAATGCAACAAAATAGCTCAATTCTTACCATGCTTACAACGCTCATCAATAAAATTCGCTAAATTTGTACGAATTGCCCAATGGAATGCCAACGACATCCTTCAACACAAGAACGAAGTAGAGACTTTTCTACATCACAATTCAATCGACATACTACTTGTTAGAGAAACGCACTTTACCGACAGATCCTTCTTTCGTACACCATCCTATTTAACCTATAACACAAACCACCCCGACAACACTGCACATGCAGATACTACAATTTTAATAAAAAATACTATAAATCACTACGTATTATCAAAGTATGAAACAAATCACTTGCAAACCACTTCACTCAAAGTCAAAACGTCTTCCTACGAGATAACAGTTTCTGCAGTATATTGCCCTCTTAGGCACTACTTGAAACTCAACCACTTCAGGGACTTCTTCATCACACTCGACTCCAAATTTATTGCTGGAGGTGATTTCAACAGTAAACATAGTCTCTGGGGCTCTCGGCTAACAACTGCTAAAGGTCGTGAGCTAGCTAATCTAATCAAGAAAAAAACTACTTACTTCTGTCCACCGGTAAACCAACATACTGGCCCAGTGATCCAAATAAAACTCCTGATCTGTTGGACTCCTTCATCACCGACGGAATCTTTTCACCATACGTGGAAGTATCTCCTAGTTACAATTTGCTATCGGACCATTCCCCAATAATTGCAACAATTAGTACTTTCGTAATTATTAAGAATTTTACACCTAAACTTCATAATAATAAAACCAACCGGGATAAATACAAAAATGAAGTGGAACAATGGATTAATCTAAAGACAAACCTCAAAACCCATAACGAAGTCGAAGACGCTCTGAATGCCCTCACAAGTACCCTTAAACATTCAGTCATGGAAAGTACTCCATCTCTGCAATAGCTAATACCACAAAATTAATAACTCTTGAAATAAAACATTTAATTGGTAAAAAACGGAAGGCACGGTCTAGGTGGCACAGAACCCAGGTACTCGTGGATAAAAATATACTCAATCGTATTAGCAATCAATTAAAGGCATAATTTAGAGAACTCCGTGAACAATCCTTCACTGACTATGTTACTAGACTAAATAGATTCGATAACTCTATCTGGAGACCAGTTAAATGCAAGAAAAACCAAAAGAACACAATGCTCCAATAAAAAATCTTGCTGATCACAACGCCAAATAGGCGAGAAGCGACCAAGAAATGATCTTTTTGCAAATCATCTCGCATCTGTCTTTAAGCCCAACAATCAAGATATATATAATGACATAGCAACAAGTTTATCCAACATTCTACAAACCCTATCTCGAATTAAATCCACTCCACACGAAGTTCTAAACGAACTTAACCATCTTAACATCCGAAAAGCACCAGGTACAGACGGTGTACGCCAAAAATGCTCAGGGAATTGCCGAAAAAAGGGATACTCTCCACTACTTACATTTTTAATGCCATTTTAAGACCGCGGCACTGGCCTCCAATGCTAAAAACAGCAGATATAATCTTAATAAATAAGCCAGGGAAGAACCCAAATGACGTAACCTCATACCGTCTAATTAGTTTGCTCCCTACAATTTCCAAGGTATTAAAACGTTTATTACTACAGAGAGTAAATGTCGATATTTTACCAGATACCTGGCTTCCTCCCCATCAATGTGGTTTCCGAGCAGGACATTCTACAGTTCAGCAAACACATAGATTAATCCAAGTTATTAACCACGCTTTTAAACAAAAACATTATTGTACTTCAGTTCTACTGGATGTCAGCCAGGCCTCTGATAAGGTCTGGCACACAGGTCTTATATAAAGTCAAGGAAACCCTCCCACTAAAGTATTTCGACATCTTGAAATCCCACCTTTCAGACCGCAAATTTAGAACCAAAGTGGGAGATGCCAAATCAGACTACCATTTCATAGAAGCAGGTGTACCACAAGGAAGCGTCTTCGGGTCGACTCTCTGCAACCTATATACATCCGACATCCCAACAACCACTGAAACTACTATCTGTACTTTTGCTGATGACACTGTCTTACTAGCAGCTCATGAAGACCCAGCAATAGCATCTAACTTAGTACAAACTCACTTAAATGTGCAGGCTTGGTTGCATCTCTGAAAAATTAAAATAAATAAAAACAAATCACAGCACATAGACTTCACTCTAAGACACGAACGTTGTCCTCCGCTTTTTCTCAATAACGTCGAACTTCCTCAAGCAATATCTATCAAATATCTTGGATTCCACCTGGACACTAGGTTAACATGGAAAGATCACATTACCAAAAAACGGAAGCAGATTGACTTGAAGATCAAAGAACTCTATTGGCTGTTAGGGAAGAACTCAAAACTTTCCCTAAAAAACAAAATACTACTATATAAAACAATAATCATCCCTATTTGGACGTATGGAATCGAAATCTGGGGCTGCGCAAGCAAATCCAATATAGAATTGCTCCAAAGAAGCCAATCTAAACTGCTACGTATGATATCTCAAGCACCGTGGTATGTTTCGAACCAAACGCTACACGACGACCTGAGGATTCCTTATGTCAAAGATGTCATCAAGCTACGAAGTAGAACCCGCCACGATAGATTGTCAGCCCACTCAAATAACCTGTTTTAACGATTACTGGAAAGTGAACACCCACGACGATTACATAGACTTTGGCCAGCAGACCTTCTAGTGGATTAAGAGAGTCCTTCACTGGAGGGGCTCTCGTCACGTCATTTCAAGCTGAAATTCTGATATACAATTAGCCCATAAAATGTAGTAGTTCTGATTGCTAATAAATATATATCTACATATAAAAAAATATTTCTATTTAAAAATGTGTCTATTATATAGAAATATATTAGTCTCACTTTATTATTTTTTCATTTTTTTTTATATTTTAATATTGCTTCTCCTGTTTTATCATCTGTTATCTTTACAGACGCCTCTTAATATTTTCTGTTGGTTTTGTCATTTTGTCACAAGTCTTTTTTCTTGGTTGTATCATTTTGGTTTGGTACGTATATGTCTATTGACGTAGTCTTTATTTGTTTATTTATTTATAATTGTATATTTAAGAATTTTTCTGCAACATCTATACATCCTAAGCCTTGTTTTACTCTTTAATTTTTATTTTATCCCCCTGTATAATCATTTCTCCTTTGGTTTTCTACTCTGTTATGTTCAGAACATCTAAGAACACTTTTTTAAACTTTTAGATTGATTAATTTTATTGACAGTTAAACTTCTAAAATTCCATGTTGCTATTTTACAAATTTTTCCTTTCCTAATTTCCAATTTGTTACTAATTTTTTCTTTTATTATTCGATAACGTGTCCCTTTTTTGCCCAGCCGCCATCGTTATACTTATTATTTTCCTTTTACAGTTTTTTTATTATCTTGGTTTACTTCAATGGCTCATCAATTTTAATAGTTTTACTAACTTTCTTTTCTTTTTTAACCTTTTATTTATTTTATTATTAGATGGTTATTTCTATATATGTAAACTCCTCTTAGATTTTTTGGCTTATCTTTTCTTTCCATAATATCCTACTTATTTTGTAAGTTGTTAAACTCTATAACTCACATTTTTTGGCTAAGTTTGTATACTGTTTTAACTTATATTTTAATTTCTAGATATTCTTCAATAAAACTATTTATTTCTTTGGTAAACTTTTTTGTACCTGTGCTATATATTTGAAGTCCAATTAGTGTTGTTTTTTTTTAATTTTACAAGTGATATACGAAAGTTATTGTAAAGGACCCTCTTGTTGATATGCTATGGCACGTCAAATATTATCCTTAGGATTTTGTATTAGACTCTTTGTAGAATTTTTGTTGTTTGAGCTTTGCTCATTCTTATAACTGGTCTTTATATGTCCAATTTGATTTTATTATAAACTTGTATGGTAAGGGCTTACTTTCTATTGGGAGTGTTGATTTTCGTACAAGAAGCCAATACAGTTGTTTCAATTTCATGTTAATTTGTGTTTTCTTTGCTTTTATAAGTAGTCTCTAAGTTAACTTTTTATCTATTACCAGTCGTAAATATTTTACTTTGTAAGTGGTAATTGAGTTTGTTCATTGATACAGTTCGTTTGTTTATTCAAAAAAGTGATTTGGATTTATCTCCAATCATTTTAATTTTAATTTTTAAATTAGGGTCGGCCTTTTTGTTCCCTCCTGTACATATATTGCACGAGCAGGCGAACCGCTGATATATAGGCCGCGGTGTGGAACACGGGCCGCGCTTTTTTGGCCTTTTGCTCTGTTCTCGCGTGCGTAGTTCTTTTTGAATTTAGTTTATCATAGTTTAAATTTTCCGTAAGCCGAGAGTTCGCCGGCGTATTTAATTGGCAGCAGAAGTTTTCATTTCTGCGAGGTTTTTGTTAAAAGCTAATTTTGTGGCGAAATTCGATATTTTGCGGACCAGATTAACCTCTTCCCGGTGGTCCTTTTGTTACCCGAAATTTTTGCTGGTAAAACTCGGTCCATTATTTTCTTTGCTTTGACTCGGCAAGAAACGACGAAGGAATATTTGGACCAGGAAAGACGTTACCGTTCGGCTCCGCTGTGAAGATTGAGGTAACTTGTCCTATCTTTTTACCCACACCCTTATTTCTTCTTCCTGCATCCCCCAGAATCAACAGCACAGGAACCGATTTCTGCGAGAAAGCGCCGTTTCCACAGGTTAGTGTTTTTAGCTTTAACTTTGTTTGAAGTTCCTTTTGTTCAAATTTAAAATTACCTATACAGTCCACTTTTTCGGCCGCAACAAATATCGTATTACTGTATCATACGTAGTGCTTTGGACTGGAAGCTTTTTTCTTCCTTTTATTCATTTGGTAATGTCAACTGCTTCGTATATAAATATTGGTAGTAGTTTGTGGGTTACTTGCTCTTAATTGGGTAAAAATTTATTTGTGGATATTCTTAAAATATTTTTAATTTTTTAATTTGAGGTTTTCTTCTGTTTTTTGAGTACTTTACAGTCTTTAGTAACAGATGAAAGTTTATCGTCGTTAAGAGTCTTAGATTGCAAGAATTTTGGTGATTTTATTTGACTGTATGATGGCTAGCGAATTAAGTAGGGGCCAAAGTTATAACATTGTTGAGCATTATTTGGCGTTTGAACATTGAGGGGACATTTGAAACATTAGCGGTTGACAGGAGTTGGCAATGGTAAATGTGACATTTATAAATATAATATCGCAATTTTTTGAAATTATTGTAGAATTTCCGATTGTTAATTTTGATTATATTGGTGCGCATTTAAAACGTTTAGTTTAAAACAGAAATTTATTTAAATTTTGCATAGCGAGGGTCTGCCGGTAATTTGTTTAAAGTTATTTATTTATTAGAAACTGTTATTGACTAATATTTCTTACCATAGCTATCGTTTCGCTCATATTCCGTTTTGTAGCCGTACTTAATTCTACTTCACTTTACTCGAAATAAGTAACAATTCTTACTTATCAAAAGGCAAATAATCACTGATGATCACTAATTTGTGTAAAAATAGACAAAAATTAGTAAATATGTTTAATATAGCCTACTTCGTGGTGTTATTAAGGTATTTGAATTTTGAAGTTAGAATAAATATGTGTTTTAATTATTATGGTCATAGTTGGTTTAGATCTGTTATAAACATCGACAGTTGCACATTAAAAAACTCAATATAATAAGAATATTCAAGTAAAAGTGTTAAATGTTTATTATAATAATAAAAATACATAAAAATATTTAAGCAATCAATAGTCATACTATTTGAATAATAATATATTTTTGTCACTTTCCTATTATTTTGTTATCTAAAAATTATTAAGTTTTTAGTTAAAATTTGTTTATTATTAAATTGTAATTGCTAGTTTTGTAATATTTCAGATATTCGATACTAACCATACCTTGATTAGGAGTGCGGTAATTGTTTCGTTCTGTTTTTCGATAGCATCGTATTTTTTGCTGCTGAATAATAAAACAGTGCGCTATCGAATGATCCGGTTGCGGGGGTGCACCACATCGAGGACCTACGCGCAAAACAGGACATTGGAAGCGCAGGATGTGTGAACGCAAGCACATGCCGCTTTCGCCGCCTAAAAATTCGTAATTACAATCGTGAGGTCGGCGATCCGCGCGTTTGGATAATTGAATAACAAAGCTCGATGAATTGTGAATGCATTTCCCTAACGCAACAATGGGCATGTTAAATTATAATTAAAAATAAATAGTTGGGGCTGCGGCTGGCGCAAATGTGCGCCGCACCGGCGGCTTCAAAAATTAGCTCGCAGCTCCCCGCGCAAATTAGGTGGCCTGCGGATTAAATTTTAAAATCACAATCACGTCTACGTGAGCTGAAAAATCTCAGATTATTGCCCGAAGTAGATTTTAGGGGCGAAGTAACCTCTCCTATAAATCAGGTGGTGCAGTGTGGAGGAACAAGCTCGTATAAATGCAGGCCTAAATCACGGCTTGACAACCTGATACTGGAAGGATTTTACTTCAAGAGCCTCTCCAGCTCCTATCGTCTGAATAGATGAAGCATTACATATGTAGCGATATGTCTCAAACGGCTGCCACGCATTTCTTTGTGTTTCGTTCTAGTTTTGCGTTGTTATAAATAAATTTAAAAACCATAAAACCGAATATGAATAGACGGTTACTTTTGATTGATCATTGGCGTTAATTGTAATAATATAAAATTACAGAAGTTAAGTGAAGTATTAAATTTGACATCATTTTATTGTAACTACTAAAATAAATAAAATTTTTGATTACTCTTAATATCTAAAAAGTATCCCCAAAACAAACTTTATTTAATAGGACTATTTTGAACTGGTATTAGCAATGGCATAACTATAATGATGTAGTTGCTCCAGACGACAAGCTCACGAAAGGCACAAAGTTTTTGGTTTTTAACAAATGGGAAGATATGAATTACAAAGTGGTAAAATTACAGCAGGTACGTATATTAAGTACTTTTTGATAGAATACCCTGTTAATGGTGCAGTTTAAAATAATAAAAAACATAACTAATTCTAGTACAGCAGCTACTCTCTGTATAAAAGAAGATTCACACACAAATCAGCTTATTGTCGTGAATCGTCGCTGTATTTTTAATTCATATAGAGCCGTGCGGATATATTGAAATGACATCTTGACAGCAATTAAGCACACCTGTGTAGCTGAAAAGCACGAATGCTTCAAATTCTTCGAATAACTTGCTTTCGTTGACAACACACACCGCAGCAATTCGCTAAAGTTTCCCGAGTTAATTTGCACATATCATGATATAATTTCAAAGGCATGTAGTAGTGACCTTATGTCTCTGTGTAGATGATTAGCCTTAGCAAAACACAACGCTGAGTTCAGTATTACGGCTTTCAGTATAAATAGTCCTTTAATTACTACTACGGTACATATACTATATTGTACAAATCTGTAATGCTTCTAGTCACCGCTAGTACATTAGTTTTTAAAACTTTGTGATTGTTAGAAACAAAATGATTAGGGTAAATAATTTAGTACTTTTGGTAAGTGTATTTTTAGCAGTTCTAACATCATTCAAAACGAAAGCAAACTATGATTTAGTAACTTTTTTTATTGAAGCAAATTATATTAAAATGATTCCTATAATATTATTTGTGGAACAAACTTCAATCTCTATATTTAAACAGTTAAATAAAATAGAATTTCATAAAACAAACAAAAATATAATCAATCATATAAATATATCACGAGAGACAAGCTCCTTCTAGTCAAACAACAAACAGTAAAGCTGTAAAATAACACTATTCAGCACAGGGTAGAAACATCAATCCAGAATAAGAAAGCAGCCATCTGTTGCCACCTATAATTAGAGTGACATTGTGATTGCTTCTGTGATTATTGAACACATGCGATTACAATCACTTTGTGTAAGTGATATAGATGTTGTTCAAATAACAATGCAATCAATCTAAAAATAAACCTGCAAAGCTTGCAACGCATAGCGAAGTGGCGAAGCAGTCTCCCAAACCAACGCTGACCTTTGACCAATCAGTTTAAAAATCACTAGCAAACAAGCCTTTTTGGTCACCTGTCTATTGGTGAAAACAGAATTTGGAAATTCCCAGCCGTTCTCGAGTTATTGCTCGGACGGACGGACGGGCAGACAGACAGACGGACAACATGAAGTTAGTAAGTGACTCCGCTTCGCTTCGCCACTTAATAACTAAAAAAATTAATTTACTCTATATAACGCTAACCAAAGGCACTAATTAGTCTTCGATAAAAATTGATTTTACCGAAAACGTAGAGACAACCAATTAACATTATTATTATTATTTATGTATTTTATTTATAATCTCTTTCGTAAAGACAATCTGTAAATGATTTAACAGTATACGTATGTAATAACTACGAGTCATGTTGGAAAAACCCAGCTAATATTTGCACTAATAAAACCTGAAGCTCTTCTAAGTTATAACGCGAAAAAACACTACACATCAGTAAATTGTTATATGATCTAATTTGGTAGATCGGAGGGCTTATATCTTTTAAACCTAGTCCGTTGGTTATTATTTTTTAGTAGAGGCTTCACTAGCGCATTTGGATAGGCACTGAAGCAATCTCAATAACATATACCGTATTTCTAAAAAAAATTTTGACTGAAAGAATACCCAAATCTTATTGAATATTATGGTTAGGAACAAACCAAGAAGCATTTACTTTAACTTTAGAACGTTGGACTTAAAACGTAAAATGTCTTTGTTTGAGTTGCTTGTATTTCCCCAAAATTGTACTCCACATGCCCAGATCAGTTTAATCATAGCTTTACACAATATTTTGTTTTCTATGAAGAGAAGATTTTCTTACAATAAACCAATACATTTTTGTATTTTATTTCATTCATATATATTTTTTTCATTTCATTCTTTGGTCCAAATACATCTTCAGATACTTGAAAATTGTTTAAGCTTCTATTTTCTGTATATACTCTTAGAGATTATGAGCTTCTATATTAGAGTTAGTGTGTGAAGTAAGGCAGTATCGTATGCGATTGTGGCGACTTTAGTTGGTTACTTACAAAAAAAGATATAGAAATAAACGCAGCACACTCTCCTAAGTTTCGTACCTTATAAGAAAATGTCTCTCAGTCAGGTACGGCTTCAACACTTTCGAAAATGACCGGCTTTTAATTTGAAACGCCCTAATTCCAGACGTTATTAAAGGCTTTTGCGATGCCGAGAAAAATAGGCGAATAGTAGCATTTGCCTTCAAGTTCTTGGAAAATGCTATTTGTCACTCAATGCACGTGTTAAATTATAATATGGTGTTCTCAAAATGTGAATTGATGGTTAGATCTAAGGTGGTTGTCCGGAAGCATTGGCCGTAGTTTTCGTAACAGGAGTTTTTCAAAGCTTTGGATAAAGTCAGTAGAAGTCTAATTGATCTAAAATTGCGTTTTAGTATAATTGTGACGTCCTAAAAAATATATAAAAATTTTTAAACATTTTTCGGACCCTTCTTGTAATACTCTAGGTTTTACTGGGTCATAATCAGGTGATTTGCATATATTAAGTTCTGACGTAATTATAGTCTTGATAATATTATTAAATTTAAAGTTTTTAACTGGTAAGCATATCTGGAAAGGGGATTGAATATCCTGAACGATTTCATTCTCTCTGTCTCCTGTGGCTCCAGCATCTAACGGTTAAAATACAGCCATTATATAATTTGCAAAAACTTTTTTCTGGTCACTTTTAGTCCAGATACTATTATCGAGCTATAGATGTGTTATATAGATATGTGGTTGGTCCAAATTCTTAGCCGCTTTCTAAAGAGCGTATTCTGTTGCTTCCGATGGTAATAAATATTTCAAGTCAGTTTGTATTGCTGTGTTTTTGGTATTAAAGAGAAGTGGCTTGAGCGCTGCTGGTGCATAATTGAGCTTTAGTTTATTGTAAAAGTGCCTCGTTGCTTGCCATCTGCGGCGTAATTTACGTTTCGGCAATTTTTTCTTGATTAAAGTAGGACAACTGGTGCTATTAATATTCTGAATATTTGAGGATGTTGTCAGCCATGTGTCTTGTTATACTGGGTAATTAAACAAGTAAAGCGACCAATTTGTCCTTTGATTTTAGGAATATATCAATTGCAATTCTAAAAAAATTACAATTTGTATATTTTTGGTAGAGGCTAGGAGCTTTGCTTTGAACTTCACTTGAGTATCTACGGTTATAATTAGCGAGTAATCAACTGAACGATCAAAAATATTGCACCCTTTACTAGCTAGAAGTTTAGTAAATCTGGTATTTTTTGCCAGATCTGGTAGTCAATAAGTTGCTTAGTGTAATCTACTTTTAGCGGTGGTAAATCGTATTCCTTATGGTACACGTTTCACATTGTAGTTAGCTCCGAAAATAAACCTTGTGCGTTTGAAAATAATGCTTACAGTTTTTAATTTATTATTTTGCCTTGGCGGACAATAGACTGAGATCACTAATGGCTCATGCAAATCGTGAGTTGTTATTTTAGTAGCTTGAAAGCACTCCAATTGGTATTTTGTAAATTTATGATGTTTAGTTTTGTTTTTGATAATGTTGCCCTGATATCTGAATGCGGTGTTGCGTAAATTGCATATTTTGGAATTTTTATTTAGCTTCCATGTATGTGGTAAGATTTTGACATTACTATAATATCTATGCAGTTCTTTCGGAGGAAAGTTGTAAGCTCTTCTTTAAGTTTTGCTAATCCGTTAGCATTCCATATGCTAATGCATATGGAATATAAGTTCAAACTTTCTTATTGAGTGTGTCAGTTCGTTGATGTTG
The DNA here is from genome assembly GCA_036346155.1 of Sinelater perroti. Classification (NCBI taxonomy): domain Eukaryota; kingdom Metazoa; phylum Arthropoda; class Insecta; order Coleoptera; family Elateridae; genus Sinelater; species Sinelater perroti. The sequence goes on along the minus strand of JARFIY010000013.1, from coordinate 5,276,364 downwards.
TACACTTTTTATTCAGTTCTACAAAACACCGCAGTAACTCCATTTTGGGCTTTTTGATTTTAATATTGGCAATATTGACAACTGCGTCTATCTGTGGTTGTTATTATTTTTTTAATTTGTCTAAATTAGTCAACAAATATATATTTTCTAGGATTTCGCTAAATTTTTATTTATATTTAATCTGGTAGGTGTAAAATTCTGCATTGGTTTCAGGAAGAGTCTTAATTATAACTACATTCTTTTCACAGGTTTTTAGTAAGATTTTAACCTTATCATTTATTTTTGCTATAGCTTCAAGTAGTTGTGTTAGCTGATATATGGCTTTTATATCGAATGTAAGTATCGGAGCTGGCTTAGATTTCCACATAAAGGTTTTCTGATCTTTATGTTGGTTTCTATTCTTCGATGTCATTTAATGGCTGGAAGGATTTGTGGAGTTTCACCAATATTTAGATTGTTCTGTTTGTTTAGATCGTCCTGCCATTAGTTATTTTATGTCTTTATTCTATATTGTCAACCATTTGCCATTCAGAGATTGGGGAAAATTAACTTGTTAGAAGTTGATATCGAACTTTATTATTTTGATGAGTGAGGTTTGTCGTTGGTGTTTGTGCAATATCATTTATGTTAAAGTTCTATTATTGCTTATTTTATAATGCATACTGACAATTTTATATATACTATAGCTGGTGGTCTCTGAGCTAGTTGCATGGGTACGAATTTAGAAACGCCTTATACAGATGTAAATTGTTTCTGATAGAAAGCCATTGTTATTGTTTCTAAAACTTATTTGATAGCTAATAAACTCAAATAATGTTTTAATATTGACCTTCAGTTCCACGATATAGTTATAGCTACGTACAACGGCCTTACAACCTTTACATATTTGTTTCGTCGTACTTGACATAATTAGCGTTCAGACACGTAGAATAAAATAATGGCATGGTATTTTAACTCAAAGAGATAATAATCGTATATCCATTTTAGTGAAAAGCAATATTACTCATCAGTATTTTAAATTTGACCGAATCATTTGATAGACTATCAAAAACTAACAATATTGAAGTTATCCTAGCGGTTTAGTTTTAGTAAAGTCATTAGAACCATATTTTTAAATCATACCCACCTTAAATATATAACACCTGTCAAACGTTTTCCAACCTGTAGAAATACCAACTAGAAATCCGGATGAAGATGACGACATAAAAGAATACCTGGAAGCCCCTTACCAACTTTCACCTCCAATAAAGCTGTTCAAAGCTGGAGAAGTCACAGAAATGATTAACTTACTAAAACCTAACAAGGCACAAGGCTGGGATTTGATCACGGGCAGGGTAATTAAGGAGCTTCCTAAAATAGGGATTACAATGTTAACCGCCATCTTCAACGCTATCCTCAGAACAGGATTCTTTCCCACCCCATGGAAGATTGCTCAAGTAATAGTAATTCAAAAACCCGACAAACCCCCGCACAACGTCGAGTCCTATAGGCCTATCAGTTTATTACCAGTCTTATCTAAGCTAATGGAGAAACTCCTACTCAAAAGAATCTTGATGACACACACCGAGGAAGATCTCTTCCCCGATCACCAGTTCGGCTTTAGGAAAAACCATGCAACCATCGAACAAGTCCATAGAATCGTTGAAGTCATCAATAATACATATGAGGAAAAAGCTTACTGTGCTGCGGTTTTCTTGGATGTAAGTCAGGCCTTCGACAAGGTCTGGCACGAAGGTCTACTATTCAAGCTTAAGCTGAAGTTATCCCATCCAATCTTTACTATCCTGAAATCGTACTTACAGGAAAGATACTTCCAGGTGAAATACCAGGATGAACTAACAGAATTGATGCAAATAAAAGCCGGTGTTCCGCAAGGCAGCGTATTGGGGCCTGTCTTATACCTCATCTTCACAGCCGATTTACCCACTGATAATAGCGCTATAACAGCGACGTATGCAGACGACACGGCCATCCTATCAATGCACCCTAATCCAACAGTTGCTACCCAACAACTACAGACGCATTTAGATAAAATACAGCAGTGGCTCCAAAGATGGCGTATCAAGGTGAACGAGAATAAATCAGTCCATGTGACTTTCACAAAATGTAGAGGGCACTCCCCCGGAAGTAAATATGAACGGTCAACCACTACCACAGGCAGATAGCGTTAAATATTTAGGGATACACTTGGATAAAGGGCTTACATGGCGTACTCATATATGGAAGAAGAGGGTGCAGCTTGGACTGAAACTAAAGAAATACTACTGGTTGTTAGGTAGAAACTCCCAATTATCGCTTAAAAATAAACTTCTTATATACAAGGTAGCACTGAAACCAGTTTGGACCTACGGGATCCAGTTATGGGGCACTGCCTCTAGATCTAACATTGACATATTGGAGAGGTACCAATCCAAACTCTTACGTCTAATAACAAATGCCCCATACTACATCCCAAACATTGAAATCCGAAACGATTTAGAAGTGGCCACCGTCAAGGAAGAAATTAAAAAATTTAGTGTAAAGTACCTAAATAAGTTAGAAGTGCATCCTAATCCTTTGGCAGTTAATCTACTAGGCAACAGTGCTCAAACGCAAAGACTCAAAAGACTTAACCCGCTCGATCTACCGCATAGATTTTAGTGCTATTTAAGTTACATTAAGTGTCTTAATTAACTTACATGTAGTGTAACAATCAAATTAATGAAGTAATCGCAGGAGGGTCGTCATTGGGCGACTTCTCCAACACTGCTCAATACGATCAACATAATTACTTATTGTCAGATGTAATTGATAGATTGTAATTAACTAATAAATACATAAAAAAAACCTTAAATATATAAATACGACAATATATTAGCAAATAGTAGAAGACTGTCTAAAATGAAACAATATATAATTAATAAAGAAAAACATGTTATATATAAAATATTATATATAAAATTCTACCATGGTGGGAGTGTAGCTTTCTTTTCCCTTGTAGTTTTAATATCTCTAAATTAAATTATATAATTTCCCCCTTCAATCTGTGAGTGTGTTTGTTTATGTTTCACTATTTGTAAGATAATAATAATAGTTCCCCGTAACAGGCCTTGAAGACCCTTTGGGGTCGTAACAGGACAGATCTGCTACAATCTAGAGCCTGCGGTACACAAGGGTAGTAACGTCGTGGCTAGCGCCACGTACCGACCGCCTATTATTACCTCAGAGTTTGACCTCCAGGTACTCATTTATTGCAGCCTGAGTTGAGCTGGGCCGTAAAATTGCCAACGATAGAATTGGCGAGAGTGGGATTCGAACTCGCAACTCTTGGTTTCGTAGTCTAGCGATCTATCCACTAAACTACCACGGCTCATAATATTTGTTAGATAAACATACTAAAATTTTTTGAATTTTAAGACTATTTTTAAGATTGGTTCTCTATTTTTTAATTTATTGATATTAAATTCGATAACGACCAACCCAAATTTGTCAGTTTGTTTATTCATTCTTGTGGTCTAGCAATTCATAGTTTATTTTTAGGTACCCACACAAGATACTGAGTGAATATTATCCTTTTTTCTAGTTCCTGGCATTCATCAACTCATATAAAATAAAAGTGATGTTTTTATTTTGTGTTCTTTCGCTACGTTTAAGTTAACAGTTACAACCAATTACACATTTTCTTATTTTATTACGTCGCTAGCAAAATTCTAATTATATTATTTATTTTGTAAAGATACGAATCATTGGATGATTTGCCTACACAATATGATTCTGTTTTTGTTATTGATAGTGTTACCTCATTTGCTTAATGTTCTTTGGGCAGATTGTAAATTGTCTGAGAGTTAAAATTTAAAAAATATTAACTTAATTCTATTTCACTTATGCCAATTTACTTAATTACCTATGTATTTTTAAAAGCTGTTATTTCCAGATCTCTTATTTATGATGGAATACTCCATTAGTTATATCATTGATTCCCAAAGTGGTCCAGGTGGACCCCCAGGGGTCCACGGGAGACTCGACGGGGGTCTACGTTGGCGTGACAAAAAAAATGGGGGTTCACAATTCGTAAGCGGGGGTCCACGAAAATTTATCTGGTTTCGATAGTGAAGAACTAAAATGTTGGCTTGAGTTAACCTATCAATGTAGGCAGATAATATTTTAAGAGATGTTTTTAAGGAAAAATCGATTCCATTCACAAACGTTATTTCGGTGGCAACAGATAGAACTCCTGCCATAGCCGGGCGATGTCGTGGGTTTATAAGCCATCTTAAAAGAATTATAGCAGAGGTAACTGCAATTCACTGTGTCATCCACCGACAATACCTAGTAGCGAAAAATTTGAGTGCTAAATTACATCAATCGCTTCAATTTGTGATTAATTCAGTTAACAAAATAAGAAGCAATGCATTGAATACGCGTTTATTTGCACAATTGTGCGAGGAAAATGATGAAGGCTGCCGATTGCTCTTACATACTGAAGTACGCTGGTTGTCGTAAGGTGCATGTTTAACAAGATTTTTCTCACTTTTTGAATCAGTTTTAGAGTTTCTGGAAAGTAAAGATCCAGATTTAAAAGAAAACCTGATCAATTTAAAAGCAGACATCGCGTATTTGACAGATTTGTTCGAAACATTTAATTACATTAACTTACAGTTACAAGGGGACAGCCTCAATTTAATAAAAACAAAGGGTGTAATTTCAGATTTTCTTGGAAAATTGAAATTTATGAAGCAAAATATTAGTCGGCGCGAATTTTCTGTTTTCAAACTTGTCACAGGTAGAATGCCTTGATGAGGATATTCACACATACGTTCAACATTTAATTGCCCTGCATGATGACTTTAAAATCAGATTTGAAGATATTCTGACGATGGAAATACCACCGTGGATCATAAATCCACTTGTTGAAACGGAAGTGGAGAATGTGATATTACAAGAGCAGCTACTCGAGCTTAGCACTAATGAGGAACTGAAGGTGAAATTTAAAAGAGGGTATCAAACATTTTGGCTGCAGGCAGAAACATCCACTCACAGCACAATCAATTAATTAATTAACCAATAACTCAGCCGCAACGCAAATTTCCGTAGTTAGATCTAATCTTCACATTTTTTGCGAGTTTTGGAAATATGGTAGAAATGTAGCTGCAAGGGGTCCACCAGAACCAGCAAAACTTTCAAAGTGGTCTATGAGAAAAAAAAAGTTTGGGAGCCTCTGGTTTAGATTAAGCCAATAGAAAAGTTTTGAGTAACTTTTGAACTTCTCAAACTTGTTCTAATTTTTATGTACCAGACTGCGTTTGTTTTACATATTCTTACGTTACATATTATTACATATATTATATATACTAGAAAAAAATTCCGTATGCATTGCGTAACACTTGATACATGAATAATTAAATACCAATTAAAAGCGTTTAAAATCAATGACCTCCGATTGTGACAGATATATGTGAATACAAACAGTCGCCTTACGTATGTGTAATAAGTAATGATAATGATAACCAGACATTAATGACGGCAAAAATATTATAGTAAATCGAGTGTGAGTATAAATGACATGATTCGCAGATGATATAGCAATAAACCCTAAAAGAGCTTGAAATAGTTTAAAGGACCTTTTAAAAACTGAATATAAAATTTAAAAAAATCTTAAAAAATAAAAATTGTAGTCCGCTCAAAAAAATTTAAAAAAGCCCATATTGAACTAGGAAACAATACTTCAAACCAAGTACCAAAAGTTAAATACCTAGGCAATTTTTCACAGAAAATGGCAGAAACAAGGAATAAAAAATACCAAGATCATATTTTACAATAAAAACTAAATGCATTGTTACACAATTTCATTCTAGAAACAAAAAAAGTAATGAAAAGCTGTATTTTGAGTACTACTTTTAGAGAAGAATGACGAGAGAACTATAAATGCATTTAAAACGTAGTGTTGTGAAACATGCCAAAAATAAGATTGATAAATCCCGATAAGTAAACGACAGTCGTTGATTTCCTATAACAAGTTTCTAATGAATATCATTGAAGGAATAATACTGGTAACAATTTAAAACAAGTCGAACTAAATACAGGAACTGACAATTAACGGCGATGAAAAAAATACCTTGCAATAACGTCAGATGGGAAGCTGGTAACTAATCTGCGGTTTGGAAAAAAGATTTATATGTCCCGCCTCTACTTACCTAATTGTTTTATAGTTTATATATTTCTTTGTGTAAAAGTATTTTATTTATTTTATCTTTCTTTTGTTATCTACAATACAATAAAATATCTAGCTCCTACAAATTAGGTCGCCATAGAAGATTCGCCAATCGAAAGACCATAAAATATACTAGTCGCGTCGAGAATTTTCTAGAACCAGTTAGGATTATTTAAGTTAAAGTATACTAGTATAAGTTTGCTAGAATAACTCCTAACTACAGAATTACCAATCTGACAATTCTATTCTATTTTATATGAAGATCAAGTATTGGCTATCTTATGTTTTAAACATAAATAACTTCCTTACACCACCTTGTTTGGCTATATTTATAATTCTCATCGTTTAATGTGATAGTTTAACAAATATTTATGGCAGTTAACTTCTACTGTGCAACATGCATGTTAATTTTGAATAGCAAATATCAAATTTACGTACGTAAAAACATTGCAGGCTTTGGGTTACACAGAATTCCAATTAATTCATAAAATAAAACAGCACATCTGAAATGCCACACATATTGCAAATTGCATAAAATTTAGATAATTAAACGTGAAATATTTATGAGTTTAACGTAAACATATTATAGAACGAAAATATGATAAATTTTATGATATTAATGTATTTTGTTCTCAAACGAATCGGTGGTATTAAATTAAACGTGGGAGTAAAACGAGTGCATCTGTAACAGTAATTGGAATCCGTCCAATATTTCTAGAGTATTCGCAATATTAGTTACGTAGTAATTAAATGCAAACGCCTGTTATAATTCATTTTACAAAAATGTTGTGGATTATGCATATATAACCACTAAATTATTGTTTTTAATAAGATTTATACACTTATTTGTTTTCGGCACTGCCTCTATGTTGTTTAGATTAAATCAAGTGAGTAAGTCTATAAAAATAAAAATGTTATTCAAGCATTTCATATCAAAAACTGAAAGTTATGCGGAAAATTTGATGTTAAAGTATATATATAAAGTATATATAAAGTATATATATAAATATCAGTTTGTAGAGGTAAAGTTGATGGAAAATTATTTAAAACTTTGTTTCTTTTTCTGTTGATTTCTTTATCTGAGGTTGGAGATGATCAGGGCAATTATAACTACATTTGTTGCCGTTCGAAATAATTCTGCTGTGCTGCAGTCAAATCATTCATTTAAATTCTTTAACCAAGATATGCTTCTTCTTCCTACATCTCTCCTTCCTCCTATCTTTCCTTGAATTGTAAGATGTAAAAGCGTATCTTTTTTCCGGCATTACATGTCTGACGTATTAATTATTTATTCTTTATTTGTAATTGTATATGTCTATGATATTTAAAACACCACGTCTGAAATGCTGCAAAGCGCTTCATATCTGTTTGTTTTAATGTCAATGACTTTGCACCATACAGTAAGTTAATATAACAATGGAGTAGTTTGGCTTTTAGCTAGATGTTCAAATGCCGATTACATTATATTTTCGTTTTTATTAAAAGCATTTCTCGATGTTTCAGTGCTGCATTTTATTTCCTCTCATAGACGATTTGTTGAATTGAACCAAGCAATTAACTCTTTGAATTGGGGTATTTCAAATATTCAAGGTCACTCTGATTTTAATATTATCATAATTTTAGTTTCCTTTTTGTCTTCAGTTTCTGTAGGTTACAGTGTGTTCGTTTCTTCAACAAGATATTCAAGTCTGCCATTATCACTGCATCATCAGCATAATGTAGATTGTTTATGGACTGTCTATGTATAAAGACTCTGTTCGAATCTACTCTGAGAGTTAAATTAAACATTAGAATTTTATTTGCGTTTTGTGGACGTTGGAAGCTAGCCTTTCTATAGTTTGTATCTAAGCACATGGCAAAGTTCACCAAATACTACTAGAAATGCTGTACATCTGTAAACTTTTAAAGGTTTTAGAGAATATAGCAGTTGATGCTCATTTTTGCAGAAACACTCATATTAAGCGATTAAGCTCATTTTTTAAATGACTTTGTAAAATCTCATAATTGTCACAACTGGGGTAGCGAAAATTCAAGTACTTTTTAGGAAAAACCAATGCATCAACAAAAAAGCACTGTTTTATATGTATTGTGAGCTAGAAGAACCTCTGTTAGTAAGTAACTGCTAGAAGTAACTCTGTTACTGCCAATTGAGTACATTATCGGGAGATGCTAAACAATTTTTTTCCAATGAAACCAACGATTTGAACTTGAATGACATATAGTTTCAACAAGATAGAGCCACAAGTCTCACATTACGTGAAACGTTCACTTCAAACCAGTTCTTGGTTCTGTTACCTTGCAGAAGGGCGTTTTTTTCTCTGCGGCTAGTTGAAAGAAATGGTTTATTTGAACAAACTTACTACGATTTTAGGTCGAAGAGAGATGCATTTATGGGAAAGCATTATGGAAAACTTCGCTAAAAGAATGGCCGCATGTCAGCAGAGTCTTGCAGGCCGTTTGGCTGACATGATAAGTATGTGCTTTACACTAATAGCAATAAAATTCTGACCTTTCTAATATTTCGTGTTTAATTTAGAAAAAATATCGTGAAGTCTAATTTGGACCGCCCTGTAGCTTCGCTATACATATTGGATAAAAAGAGGGATAGTACGCAGCCTTGTCATACTTTTCTCTGTACCTTTTTTGTATATTTATTTTTGATTTTTACTCTAGCTGTTTGTTTCCAATACAGACTAGCAATAATTCTTATACATCGGCCATCTATATTTGTATTTTTGAAAAGTTTAAAGAATTTTTTATTGTGAATTTTGGCGAACGCTTTTTTAAATCTATATAACAGGCATAAACTTCCTAACTCACGTATAAACATCTTTGTTACTTGTTTGTCTCAAAAGAGTGTTGCGTATTTTACGCTCATTTTAAAACTTATTTGTTGCACTACATTAATTTGTTATTGTCTTTCCCAAAATAAGAAACCGTTTAAACAAAAAAATTCACGTATGTTAAAGATCTTGATAATAAACAAATAAAATTCGAAATGTTTTTATTGTAATTATATTTTAAAGTGGCAATGTTAACTTTAGACACAAATTGATTTTCTTTAGAATTTTGAATAGAATGAATTAAATACTGTTATGGTAAAGTTACTACAGACGATTAAATCTTTTCATAATTGTTTTAGAATATATAAAGTTAATTGGATATTACAATATTACGCAATAGAAAAGTTTATTTTTGTAAACAAAAACGATAATTTTACTTTTCACACTTTTCGCATTATGTTTATATTCGCGATATTAAGTATATTGTGGAAGTTATACAAATTTTCAAATTTTCGTGTACTCCAAATAAAATGCCAGAAATTTTTTCTGTAATTCCCTATTATCTGATCTAGAGTGGAGGGCGTTTCAGAGGATTAAGAGCTTTACGCGAAACGACGGGAACCGGGTTTTCACCCCTCGCCCGAAACATTACATAACAGAATAAGATCGGGCATATTCAAAGTAAGGGAATATTTCCAATCTTGTGAGCGCGAATTGATCATTCCCACCTCATAAACCCGAACTCATATCGGCGAAAATGCTATAACCAGTGCAGGCTGGCAAGGTGGCGAGGAACCTACACCCTACACCATGATTTACTGTGGCGGTGGATATCTGCTTAATTCGTAGGCTTTCCCGGGGGATTGAGAGATGGCTGCGCGTTTCAGCGCGCCACGCGCTTTCAGGCTGGCCCTTCGCTGCGACTAAAAGTGCAGCGGAATTAGCGGAATTCATTTCGGAAAAACGTGCGCCGGTCTAGAGCTGCACCGGATCGGATCCTTGGGGGTGGTGTGCGGATGTTGGCCGCGCCTCCCGACGCTCTTGCAGGACATGAAAAAGGAAATATGCTTGGATGAGACCAATGAAAACTGTTAAAGCGGCGTGCTCTTCGCCCCGCACAAACTCGGCGCAGAAAGGGATCTTCAATTTTTGTCGGCACTTCCTCGTTGTTTTTCTATAAAGATTAACTATTATTCTAAACGATTGCAAAGTAGAATTTACCCCGCATTGTCGCGAAAGCAATTAATACCGCGCAACGAAGCAGAATCTTCACCACGAGCTGGGGCATTCAAAGTTCCCGAGACAAGGAGTTTTTTATAAACAAAATTAAAAAACGACGGCCTGGTTCGCGTTGGCAAAACGCATACTTCCGTAAATCTTACCTACTTTTAATTAAATTCTTAAGAATAATCTGCAGCGATTGTTGCCGTTGGAATTGCAAGAAAGGCGGGTGCAACAGCCCTTTGTTCCCAAGTTTTAATTAAAGTGTATCGCGAAGTATCCGGTTATGATCTGCCCGGCAAAATTCGAAATCCATTATTTCGAACTTCATTCCAACAGCGGGAACTTGCCGTTATTATGGCAGCCCGAATGTTTTCACGGGTATGTGAACCAATCTCGAGGCGCGTTTTGCGGGCTTGGTTGCCATGGCCACACCAACAACTGCAGATATTTTTCAAGAGCGGGAAATTGGGGAGAAACAGTTTTCCTATAAATTTTTCATATCTTTTAACATTTAAAGTAAGCAAAGAGGTTGTGTTTTTCACGGGCGGAAGACAACCAAACAATATTTTTGAACCTTATTAAACTCGTTAAGACCATTAAATTAAAAAATGTTTTAAATTTATACAGATAACATTGTAAAGTTATCCTTATATAATGTTTATGGAATACACATATGGGTGATTCAAACTAAACTTTAAGGTATTTTTCCTTAATGCAACATAAAATATTAAAAAAAAAGAATTTTAGTTTTATCAGTGTAAGGTATAGTCTTGGAAGTCACTTATGAAATATGATGTCGTCCAAATGACCCCCACGACTACGCTAACATGCCACCATACTTTTAGAGAAGTTTTCCATAATTATTTAATGCCGCTTTATTTCAGAAATTACACGTCTGATGTTCTTCTTTAGACGCTTGTTTCAAATACCCCCAGAAGAAAAAGTCTAATAGATTTAGATTGCGAGATCGTGGTGGCTAATCGACGTCATCCCTCTGCGACATTACACGACCAGAAAATTTGGTTCGAAATAAAGTGAGTATTTTACGTCCTCTATGGCATGTGGCTCTATATATCATTTAAGTTCAAATAGTTAATTATATATATAAAAAAAATTATGAGTGCTGCTGCTGCTGTCACACAGGTCAAAGGTCAAATCGTTCGTGCCATTCCATTGCCGACCCGAGCGCTCCGAAGGACAAATTTCGGCGCTGCAGGCGCGACCGAGGTAATATATTTCCGGAACCGCAAGCGATGGAAAATTTTCGTTTGAAAGGGGTAATAAAGCACTTATATATAAAAAAAAATTATTATATATAAAAAAAATTATGAGTGCTGTCACACAGGTCAAAGGTCAAAGGTCAAAGGTCAAAGTTCAACTCTAACTGGGTATACGTAAATGCGTTGTCATGGCAACGGCGTACGTCAATTATGTCAAATACAGCTTTTTAATCGTGTTTTTATTTATTTTTAGAAACTACTATGCGAAGGGGCTCAAGCATGTCGGAGTTGGACAAGCTCTCCGGGGGGCCGCTGCCAGACCTCGTTTCATTAAAAATAAATTTGTTCGGCATCTTCCGATAGCGCACACCATTAACAGTATCTTAACTTTACGTTAAAAAAAGTACGGGGTAATGATTTCTCCATCTCACAATGTACACTAAACAATGAATTTCGCAAGGCCATTTAAATCAGAATGAGATTTATCGCTAAATATAACTTTCTTGCAAAAATCTGCATCTCTAAAACACAGTTTGCAAATATATTGCGTTTCTTGATGGTTTTTGCCATATGTTTAGATACCAACTGTATAAATGGAAACTTCCTACATTTAAATTCTGAAGTTCAATTGGGATCATCCTATATGTAATATCAGACAATGATCTAGTTGGGTCGCTTGACATTTGTTTATTAGTGCTCCGAGGCAAACTCAAAAATATTGGTTATCTCGGGTATCTAATTATACAGTGTTATGACATTTGTGCAAAAAAATACTGCTCTTTGATTTCAATATAAAAACTGAAGTTATCTTTATGCACTGCGTTTGCAGTTAAGAAATAGCTGGTTAGAATAAATAAAACAGAGCCATATTACGAGAACCTTGAATAAAATAAATTCTTATGAGGTAGGAAATACCTATGATAATTGGACTGATCAATTAATAACAAAATAGAAAATTAATATTTAGAAAAAGTAAGGGGAGATGTAAAAAACGGTATTGAATGGCTAGAAAAGCAAACGGAATAAATAATATAGTAATTAGTGGACAGGTTATATGGTAGATGATGGTGATTCCAATGTACTGAAAGTGGCAGCATCCAATCTTATTAAAGAACAGCTAGAGGTTGAACCATAAGTTAGAGCATAGCATAAACTAGGTACAAAAGTGTGTTTAGTTGAACTGGAAAATAATCAATATATAAAAATTATAAAGAACAATAGTAAGATAAAGGAAATAATAGGAGAAAAACATTTCTATTAATCATGATTTAACAAAAAAAAACAAATGCAAAAATACATAAAGAAAAAGGTCTAAGAAAAAAAGATGATTAAAAGAATAGAACAGAAACAGGACAAGGATAAAGAAAAGTTGAAAATGCAAAGTACAAAAGCTAAATAAATGCAATGAGAAAGAAATACCCATGTCAAATAAAAGCAGGAAAATGGATGAGGCAAAAGATAAAATAAAAATAGAGAAAAAAAGAGAAATAATTATTAGGAGTATTTAAATAACAAAAAAAAAATACGAAAAATATAAAAATAAAAATTTTAATAAATATTAAAGGGTGAGAACATGGAATGGCAGGTTACATACACGAAAGAGTTATGTAATTTAACTAAAAATTAGATAATATAAATATGATTTGTTGGCAACACAAAAAGCAGCAAAAAAACTGAAATAATAAAATAAAGTAATTATAAATTCCTTAACGGTGACAGGGGGAACAGGTTTTATGGCAAACGAAAATCTTAAGTTAACCATAGTGGATTTCCAATCAATATCAAACAAACCCTTGAGACTAAGAGGTAAATATCAGAAGCACATATTAGGAAAAAGAAGACTTCTACAATAAATTTTATGATCTGTAGTTGATCCTGGAATATATAACTGTTAATATTGAAAGAGAAAAGAAATCGAACGATTAAAGAAAAAAATGTATAAACACTGAGAGAAAAAAATACAATGAGAATATTATTAATAAAATAGAGAAAAACTTTACAGAGAAATCGAAGAAGAAATAAAAGGGTATAAAATGGGAGCAGTGTTTTATAAGGACGAAAATAATGAAATCATTGGAAAGGAAACCTATTTTGATGAGCTACTAAATGATGAAGAGAGAAATCATAGATAAATACAAAGATGCTGCAAAATCAGTTTGAAAAGAATGAAGAACCACCTACCTTAAAGAAAGTTGAGGATATAATTAGGAATTTAAAAGTAATAAAAGTGGATACAAGGGAAAATAAAAAAACAAGTCTGGAATAAAGTAATAATGCATCCGTTACACTAGAAAGTACAGACGAATAGCTTTACTTAATGTTACCTATAAAATAGTTGTAACACTTATGAAGAACAATATAATAATTAAATCGGAAATAGAGCTAGACGATTACAATGCATCTTCAATGCAATTCTCCGTATTCAGTATTGCCCGAAGCACTAAAGACCGCAGAGATAATTCTAATCCTCAAGCCCGGTAAATATCCCAATAGTGTAAAATCTTATCGACCCATAAGTCTCTTGTCGGCCATTTCAAAATTATTAGAAAAACTGGTTCTTAAAAGAATTGATAATAAATGGATTCCCAATTACCAATTCGGATTTAGGCAGGCCCATTCTACCATACAACAATGCCATCGCATAACACAAACCATCCTCTCTAGTTTTAACGACAAGGAATACTGTATATCAGTATTCTTAGATGTAAGCCAGGCTTTCGATAGGGTGTGGCACCAGGGTCTACTATGTAAAATCAAAACTCATCTACCAGCATTTTTCAACTTACTTAAATCTTATCTAAATAATCGACAATTCAGAACAAATGTAAGACAGGATGTTTCCGCTTTCCTTCCAATTAAATCTGGAGTACCTCAGGGCAGCGTGCTGGGTCATCTACTTTATCTTTTATTTACCTCAGATCTTCCAGTTTCACCAAATGTCACAATCGGTACATTCATTGATGACACTGTCATCATGGCTAGCCACAATGAAGTTGTTCGGGCATGCACTCTAATCCAAGAATATCTGTATAGTCTAGAGCACTGGTTTAAAAGGTGTAATATAAAAATAAACGAAACAAAATCTGCACATCTAACATTTACCCTACGCAGAGACCCATGCCCACCCATTTTTCTTAATAATATAGAAATACCACAAACTACAACAGTAAAATATCTGGAGCTACACTTGGATACTAAATTAAATTGGAAAGTACATATCAACAAAAAGAGAAAGCAACTGGACTTAAAACAGAGAAAGATTAACTGGTTGATCGGAAAAAGGTCCCCACTATCTATTGATAATAAGCTAATGTTATACAAATCAATTATCAAACCCATATGGACATATAGAGTGGCACTATGGGGATGTGCCAGTAAAACAAATCTCGCAATAATTCAAAGATGTCAATCCAAAATACTAAGAACCATAGTTGACGTCTCATGGTATATAAGCAATGAAATGATCCACAATGACCTCAAAATACCAACTGTACAAAAAGTCATCCATGAGAGAAGTGTCGCTCACCGTAAAAAGTTATAAATACATACAAATCCTCTAATGCAGCCCCTATTGGAAGACCCTGCAAGAAGAACCAAAAGGCAGTGGCCAGTTGGCCTATAAAATGGAAGAGGTCCCATCGTTGGGTGCGATCTCATCATGCCTTATCTAAGTCTAATTGTTAATACTTAGATTGTTAGATAGCAAATTAGTTTATAGAATACTCTGCATTTTGATTGCTAATTGAATTGCAAAAAAAATTAGTGTCAGATTCTAATTTTTATTATTTTGTTAAATACTGTGGCTTTTGTAAATGCATTATAATATCTGCAGTACTTTTTCATTTATTTCTTGTGTTGTATATGTGTACACTTTCTCTATCTCTTGATTCGAGAAAATATTTTTAATAGACAAATTGTTTTTCCTAGATAGGTCAAGCATATTTAAATAATTTTTGGTTTCTATGGTTTTTAACATTATTGCTCATACTTTATTTTTTGTTTTTTCATTCCAATATCTTATTATAGTTTTTCTCTTTACCTTGTTTCTTATCTAGCAGTTTTTTCAATATTAAATTTTCTAAAATTAAATATTTTGTTTTGTTAAGTTCTACTTTGTTTGAACATTTTTTTATTGTATACTAAGTAATAGAAATTAGCGCTTAAAAATTTATTACCTTCTTATTATCTTCATGTACAATTACCACTGCTTTTATATCAAATTTTTCTTTTCATTATTAATTTTGAATAATATAAGAAACAGTTTTTAAATGATTTTATATTTCCAAATGTCATCTCTTTATTTCAATGAGTTTTGCGCTAATTTATATTTATATATTTATTCTATTAATTTCACCTTTTTTTCAGTCACTGATATATTTTATGTCTATTACTATCTCCTTTATTCTTGTCGGATTTTATTTTGAAATGTATGATGTAATGTTTTTTGTATTATCATGTATTCTCTGTTGTATTATTGTATATTTATTATTATTTACTTTGTTTGTTATTTTTTAATTTGCGGAGTTTTATTTAATTTTTCTATTGATCGATTTTGTTGTCCTCTTTTAATTATGTTTAGATTTACTATATTTTGTTCAATCCTAGTTTAGCAGCTTTTAATTCGTATTTCTCCATATTTACTCTTGTTATTTCTTATTTCCTGTTTGTTTCTTATGTAAATAAAAATAAACTCATATTATTCTCATCCTATTAAATTTATAATATTTTATTTTAGTAAAGATACTTTATCAATTTCAGCAAAAAGCTATAGTAGCCACACAGACTTTATTGGCATGCTCAAATTGCAATTTTTACTGGTAGCTGAAAAAAGAAAAGCACGAGCCAAATGGCAACGAACACACACCCCAGCAGACAAGAAAATATTGAACAGACTTAGTAATAAGCTGAAATCTAAATTAAAATCTCTGAGAGAAGAGTCACTCAAAGATTATTTATCTAACCTTAACCGTTATGACAATTCTATTTGGAAACCGATCAAAGCTAAAAGCAAACCAATAATAACTCTTCCCCCTTTAAGAATGGAACAACCATCACAAGAACAGTGGGCAAAAAGTGATAAGGAGAAAGCAGAAGTATTTGCGAAACACCTTGCCGATGTTTTTCAGCCGCACGAAAATGACCCGGACGAGGAAATAATGGAAATATTAGAATCTCCCGTTTTAGCAACGCAACCAATTAAACCCGTCACACCTAAAGAAATAAAGGAGGAAATAAAACGCCTGAATGCAAAAAAAGCCCCGGGCATGGACCTTATAACAGCAAAAATGCTTAAGAACTGCCAAAAAGGTATAGTATTACTGACGTATATCTTTAATGCAATCCCCGACATTGGCCTCAAAATTAAAACTGCCGAGATAATTTTAATCCTTAAGCCTGGAAAAGGCCCAAATAGCGCAAAATCATATCGACCTATCAGCTTATTACCAGCTGTTTCAAAATTGCTTGAAAAACTAGTTCTTAAAAGAATCAATACTGAATGGATACCCGATTATCAATTTGGATTTCGACAGGCTCACTCGACCACCCAACAGTGTCATCGCATATCGCAAACTATCCTCGCCAGTTTAAACAACAAAGAATACTGCGTATCTGTATTCCTAGACGTAAGCCAGGCTTTCGACAAGGTCTGGCACCCAGGATTACTGTTTAAAATTAAAAAACTCATACCAGCGTTTTACAAACTACTTAAAACATACCTAAGTGATAGACACTTCAGAACAAAAGTAAGACAGGAAGTCTTAACTATACTCCCAATCAATTCTGGGGTACCACAGGGCAGTGTCCTGGGGCCGCTACTTTATCTCTTATTTACATCAGATCTTCCAGTTTCACCAAACATCACAATGGGCACATTTGCTGACGACACTGTCATACTGGCTAGCCACAATGTAGTCCTCCAAGCACACACTCTAATACAAGATTATCTACATGTTCTAGAACACTGGCTTCAAAAGTGGAATGTAAAAGTAAACGAGACAAAATCTACTCATACCACATTTATCCTGAGAAAAGATCCGTGTCCACCCATATACCTAAACAACATAGTAATACCACAAACTGTGACAGTAAAATACCTGGGAATACACTTAGATTCCAAATTAAACTGGAGAACACATCTGCAAAAGAAAGCAAATGGACCTAAAACAGAGACCTATATTGGTTGATCGGTAGATAGTCTCCGCTATCTATAGAAAACAAACTATTGTTGTACAAATCAGTAATCAAACCCATATGGACGTATGGAATAGAACTATGGGGCTGTGCCAGCAAGTCCAATATCGAAATAATCCAAAGGTGCCAGTCCAAAATACTAAGAACGATAGTTAATGCCCCATGGTATATTGCAAATGAAATGATCCACAAAGATTTGAAGATACCAACTATAAAAGAAGTTATCCATGAGAAGCATCACCCACCACCAAAATTGGAAGCTCACACAAATCCTTTAATACAGCCCTTACTAGAAGACACAGCAATAAGAAGACTAAAAAGACAGTGGCCAGCTGACCTATAAATAGACTTAGAGAGCTCATCGCTGGATGAGATCTCATCATGTTATTAATCGATCTAAATCCTAAATTTAGATTGTAGGTTAACAAATTAGCTTATAGAATACCTTGTATTTTGATTGCTAATTAAATAAATAAAAAAAAAATTGCAATTTTTAAAGATTAAATTTTAATAGTTTCTCATACTTATTTGCTATCACGCAAAATTGGCTAAAGTTATAGGTTTTTGACTACATAAACTCTTATGTGTTATTTGTAAAAGATTTATTTCAATTAATCGTCCTTATAAAGACTTTTCTTTTTCGTTAGTCTGAGCAGAAACAGATCAGTTAACATTCTTGGTGAAGATGCGTCCAATAGGAGGTAAACATTTTGCACAGATTAATTTTTTTATCATATTAGTTTACAGAAGTTTAGATAGCTTTATAGAGATTTGGTTACCATCTTTAATTTTTTTTAATTAGGCAATTTGTCAAATTCATGTGTAGTGATAATTAAGATTGATAATGTCCTCGCGTACTTTATGTGCTCGTACAATAAATTGTTGTAATCTTTTAAAGTGATTACATTATTATTACTCAGTAACTTCTATTGTTGTTTTATTTTATATTTCAAATTTTTAAACCTATACATATATGTTTTTTGGCTTTTGCACTATTTTTATATTGACATAAAAATATTTTCTTTTATAATAAGGTTAATATAAGCTATTGGCTGATAACGTACTTCCTAAGAGTTGCTTTTATTAGATTGTGATTTAAAATTAAGGTATAACATACCACCAAATAAAAGATCACCAATAAAATTTTTAAGAAATTGAGATTTGATTTGGTTGATCGTATTAATGTTTAATTGATGATTATAGTCTGAGAAGTTCTTTGTTGCAATTTGAAGAAAGGGCAAACTACTTAAGACAGGTGTAAAGACATCTACAATTAAGCTGAAAGCACCTGACCAATCTGAATATTGCTAATTATACACTGCACAAAAATTAAATACGAAACATTGTTCAAAAATCGACGCAATTAAAATTTTAATTAGAACGTGCATTTCGAGCTGTATTTCAGCGGATCATTTCGCGAAACGCGGCGACGGGCACGTCAACAGTTTCAAGTTCTGCTTTTCCTGTTCGTTTTCCCCGCGCTGCTAATACGGGTTAAGGACAAATATTTAATTAAAACTTCGAATTTATGCAACTCGCAATCCGTAGATTTTAAGGAGGCAATTTTGGCGGGCATGAGCGACATCAGAGCACTACTCTAAAAAGTTAAATAACTTAGGAAACATTTATTAGACTCCCAAGACGGGTGTTTTGCTCGCAAGGAGCTGGCGCAAATACAACTTTTTATTGTATCACCAGCGTGCATATGCTTGGGGCTTCATTTTTTAAAAATTCAGCATCAGGTTTTCATGCACAGGGGCTATTAAGGATGCATAGAGCTGTAATCTGTAGCACAAATTCAAAAAATCTCTGTCCGTTCCAGCTGCATTCATAAAACAAAGAATGAAATACAGTTTCCTCGCTATATATCAAAACAATCCGACGCTATTGTATGTATGTATCAGTGGCATTGCTATCGGTGCCCCACGACACCGATATTCGGTAATATGACAAATGACGTTCCACCAAACGACTGTGATGCGGATAGATCACCCCACATCTTTCCCGTATACTCGTGGACAAAGATAATGTCTTTATTGATGGCTTTATTAATAACGCCATTATAATGAAAACGTACACCGAGCAACTTATCTACAAAACTGTTTTCTTTTTCTACTAGTATTCTTATTAATATTAAAAATATATACAAAACAACGTTATTTAAAATATGTTAGTATAATTTAATTAGTTTTATTAATGACAATTTAACAAATGTTTTATAATTACGTTACAAGAAAATATTGTTTTCCTAGAATTAGTGGCGTTTTTAATTTAGTGTATTAATATATACTAAAATTATTTCATTAATAACCATAATAACTATAAACCTATAAACAAAAAAATTATAAAATAACTAAATTTAAACTACTAAGCTAAATATGTGTTGATTTCTATTTCTTTGATTCAAAAAATTGAAAATATGAAAAAATTAAATTTGATTACATAAAACTTAATACTATTAAAATAAATAGTATTAAGGCCCTTAAACTATTCTTGATGTTGTTATGCCTCCCCCACAACTTGTGGTCAAGGGGATTGCAGTTGGAGTTGGAGGGTGACAACAAGTCAGGAAACCAATGGCAATGCAAATTATTGTACAGCGATGTCTGGGTCTTCTTTGCCTTGTGGACCGAAGCGGAGTCCTGCTGGAACACATACTCCCACTTGACAACTATTTCTAGCACGTTGATTATGTTCAGGCTCTATAAAATCCGTTTCG
Organism: Sinelater perroti; assembly: GCA_036346155.1. Classification (NCBI taxonomy): domain Eukaryota; kingdom Metazoa; phylum Arthropoda; class Insecta; order Coleoptera; family Elateridae; genus Sinelater; species Sinelater perroti. Next base: position 5,256,036 of record JARFIY010000013.1, on the reverse strand, counting down.
CTGCTTACAAGCGCCAGTACTATCGCAGAGACGAGAAACTTTGTATACATAAAAATAGGCACTTCAAAGTCATTTTGGCAATGTACCCTCCTGTCCTAGATAAAGTTTTTTTCCTTCAAAAAGAATATCAGAAAGTCAGGTCGTGCTTGAGCCTTTAACTTCCTATTCATCTTGTGTTTCTCAGTCAATAATTGGTAGTTTCTCAGAAAAACACATTTATAGTACAGGTTCTCGTACACTGCTAGAATGAGCGACAATTTTGTCGCGCTTGTTTCTTTCACCAAGTCAGTCATGCTCTGTCCGGGATCTTCTCTTTCAATACTCGGACAAACCTCTCTTACGATTGCATCACCTGCTGTGAGTTATTCTGTCAACAGTTATCTCCTTTTGGTAGTCACATTCTTTGTACTTTTTGGCTATGTCATAAACTTGAGTCTTTTTGTGGCCAAGCCAGGCAATAATTTTTGTCTGCGATTTTTTTGCGTTACCTATTAGGGAATCGCATGTACTCATAAAACGACATTTTAATTTTTCTATAATACAACTTGAAAGAATTCCATGTTTATCTCTACGACCCTGCAGTAAATTGTAATAAATATATATTTCTATACGTCTTAGTAATAAAAAAAGGTAGCCCTAAATATTGATTTCCTTTTATAAATCTACAAAGAATTAAATGCGACATGAGTAACAACATAATTAGCACTTTTTTTATCAATATAGATTTTATTAAATATCAAAATATTAGTACATTTTATGAGCTATTATTGGAGTCGATCCATTGTGAAACTGCTAGATCTTTTAACTACTGTTAAGCTCGTCTTGAGTTGACGATCTTTTCTCAGAGATATGTTTCGTTGTGGTAAATGGATGTTTGGTGTATAACAGCATACTGAATGATCAATTTCCTTACATATGAAGTTTTTAGGTCTGTTATTCTATGGAAAGCTTTAGACTGAAAGCGTTGAATTTAGATCTAGTTGCGCAAACACTCAGGTTACAACCGTAAGTTCAAATTTGTCGAATAATAGTCTTGTGTAGCAGCTAATGAGAAGCCAGTACATTTTTCTTTAGATCTATTTCCTTGTATTTTCAATGTCAACCTTCTATCAATATACATTTTCGAATAATTAACTTTAATTAAGTGGGGATGTAACTGCTGTGAAGGGCGACAGGTAGGCATACTTGGTGTTCTGTTGTAAATATAACATATATGTATAATGTGTTGATTTACTTTCATTCATTTACGTAGCCACTGCTTTGCTTAGTTTAAATGAGCTTGTAGAACATCTGATACTAAAGGGTGTTCCATAAAGAATGCTAACTTTAAAAATTCAATAAATCAATCAAATTTTTATGGAAGTGTTTATATTTAACATACTGGTAATTGGTACAATTTCCCATGTACGTATGGCAGACGATATCTTTCTGATAACTCTTTCGCAAATGTCTGGCCCAAAGTTCTAGGTTTGTGCGTGGTTTCTTAGTGTACACTTGTGAATTTACAAACTCCCATAAGAAAAAATCACAGAGTGTAAGATTGCAGGACTTTGCCGGCCATTCCTGGTTACCGTGCAAAGAAATCACTCGTTGCGGAAATTTTTCGTGGAGTAAAACAATCGTCTCGCGCGAAGTGTGGCAGAGCGCTCCATTCTGTTGAAATCGGAGATCTTTAATCTCTACATCTTTAAAGGTAGGTCACACCCAATTAAATATCATGCTATGGTAGCGTTCTCCGTAGACGGTAACTTTATCACTCTACCTAACTAAAAACCACACCACACAGTCGTTCTTAGTGGATGCATTTCACGCTTCTGAATTATTCCAGAATTTTTATTTCTGGACTTTACGGCATACATTACATGTAGCAAATAGACATTAAAGAGAGCCATGTTAGATACCAATTTATTCAGAATTTATTAATAAAAAGCTATCAATGAATAGAATTCAATATTGAAACGATATTTGTAAGTAAGATTGTTCACTAAGTGACTTTTGGCAAGACTAAGAGTAATTTTTATTTACAATACAATCACAGAAAAAAGCTTAGAACTGCTAATGTTATTATAGGCTCTATAAACATATGACTAAAATGTAAAATATAAAAAGTTTGCATAGGAGGAAAGCTTTCTAATAGGTGAAAAGAAAAATCAGTAAAGCTATATTAAACAGACACTTTCAAAACTTTGGAAGTTAGTAAAAAATTTTAACTTTTAAGATGAACTGTAACATATCAAGGCAAAACAAAATAAACGATGAGGTCGCAGCTTTGGTAGTTAACTTATTTTTTACTACTTATGTAAAATATTTTATAAAGTCAATTATTGTACCCTTTCTCCATTAAAATTAAAAAGTTGATAATTTTTTTTAATGATAAGATAAATATTTTAAAGTTTAAATAATTCGAAATACAGTAATTGACAAAAATGTGAATGCCTAAACTACAGAATCATTCAGTTTAGTTTATTATTGTTCTCTAATTTAAAGTTTATTGTTTATTTTTATTAGTTTTTTTTGTTATTAGGTTATCAGGTCCTTGAACTTACTATTTAGATGTCTACTTTCTCTCTAATTAAATTTATACTATTCTATAAGTTTGTAGTAAAAGTGTATTATTGGAGTGAATCGAATATTAACCGATATTTGTTTTTAATATCTTAGCAGATTATTTTTCAGAACGGAAGTCATTTTTATCATAATTTCCACCTTTCTCCGTGCATGCTTGTCAGCCGATTAGAAGTTAAATTATTTTTGTCTTAAAAAGAAGATGAACATATCTGCAAGAAGTTGCGCACAAATTGCTCCATTTCCCCATCATTATTGAAACGCTCCTCTCTCGGCGTTTCCTTAAACGAACCAAAATGTGAAAAACGCCCCGTTAATTGTAGGAAAGATAATTCAGAACAATTCAAGTGTTACGTTTAGATTGGGGAGTGCAGTTTGGCGTTATCATAAAGCAGTAGCACGATTCGGATGGAAAGCCTTGTTTATTAGATATTTTTGTAGCCATTTCCATCTTCCGGTAAATTTTTAGTTTCAATGAAGTTACAAAAAGTCGATTTTTTCCTTAAATGGTGCTTATCTTAGGTCAAGATCGATGGATTGCCGAGGATTGCCCTCCACCAAAATTTTGTGCCACAATTTTACTCGCGTTTTTGATTGAACGTACCGTATATCTAACATGCGTCAAATATTGTTGGATTAAAAATGTTTGTTAACAGGATACTTGTGAGGCGCACAATCTAGGCTACCATCATCGACAGACTGCCCAAAAAAGAATGTACGATTAATATTTGAGCCTTTGTGTTTTATTTGAATTAGCCAAAGAATCGCGTGTCTTGTAAGTAAATTATATATTTTTAAAATAAAAAGGGAAATACTAATTTAGAGTAGCAAGGCTAGTTTGTTAAGAACCAGATAATAAAAATTAAAAATTTAGACATTCGACGTTTACGCGTGATTAAGACAGTAAACAGCGTAAATTTTTCATTATACTTTAATTAAGAGAAGCGCCTGCTTGTCTGAACGAAAAGAAGTTTCTTTTGTTAACTGTGTTAGTCTTAAAAGATAGATCAAAGCAGCGTGTTTCTACAACATAATTAGCAAATTTTCTCCCTCTAGCTCTCTTATGCCACATACAGTTTTATTTGGTTCGTTTAATCTGTTTTGTTTTATATTTTTTGTAAAGGTCATGGTATATTCTTGAGTAAATAAAAAAAAGTAAAATGTACAAAATCTTTTAAAATGCTTAAGGTGTTCGACTTCCCCTTTCAAGCTCTAGTTCAGTTGCAAATTCCGCGCTCATTGCGTGCGTGAAAATAAACTACGCCACGCGACGCCACCAAATGGTGAAAAACCATAGAAAGTAAGAACTCTGCTAAAAAAAATGAAAAATAGCGAGCATCTGACGATTACGCGCAAGCCTAACATTATCTAATGTCCGATTTGATAATGGCAAATTAGCGAATTATGTTCGATGTATTGGTGGAAGGGATGGGTTTGTCTTGAGAAAATTTGCATACGATCGTTAACTCACTAGATCTGGGAGCGTTATGTGAATATCTGCTACATCAGATAAATTATAGTTCTGACGAAAAGTTGGAATAGATATGTGTCTGTGGAATGGCAGCACAGTGAAGGTCATATCCGCGTTTGTTTATTCTAAAACAAAAAGCGATTCAATTAGCTACCGCCTTGTAAGAGCACTACCAGCGAGTGATACTGCGAGCCACTAAAACGATTTTACAGGCGTGTTTAACAACGCCCCTACGAAAAATGGAAACGCGCTGTGTTGCTTCAGTTAGCCCAATCCACTATTAATTGGTACTGTGCGACAATTAAAATATAGTTTGCAGCAGCTTTACATTGAACGAAAATACCTTTAATGAAATATATTCCCTATTCATAATAAGAGATGTGTGAGTAATGTCGATCACTTTTGAACACCACATGTAACACAATTCTTGTAACAAACACTTAAGAATATCCAAAATGGCTTTATTTTATGAAATGTCAACAAGATTGTGTAATAATAGACTACTTTTTATCATTATACATTTTTAGCAACACTGGAGAGGTGGTTTTCCGCAGTTCTGCTCTAACCACGCGTTTACAAAGATCTACAATTTTAGTGTTTTTATTTTTTCAATTTTTTTAAAAATTGCTCTTGAAAATACGGACTGTTTCAAAACAGAAACTGTGTTATATAGGGTAGTCGAATTAAATTATAGAATTTTCTAGGTTGTATTGCAGAAAAACCGAAAAGCCAACTTTTGCGCATGCGGTCAAGTTAGCTGTACATAATCAACAACCTACGATAGTTGACAAAATGGTCCGAGAATACAATCATATATAATATATACTTGAATCCTTTTGTGTCGAAAAATCGCCGATAGAAATTATTGTGTGGTTTGGCTATAGCAAATGAAGTTTATGACGTAGTCAAGAATTATAGTAAATCTGACCACCCGGAGGACGTAACTGCTAACAGGGTGACTCGCAGTAAGCTATCTAATTGCAAAAAAAGTGATGAATTCGTTCGTGAATTGAAATAAAATATGGATCAGGATCCTGGGCGAAGCATGACTGTCTTGGTAAAGAAAAGGGCAGTGCACTAAAATCTGCACTATAAGATTATCACCCTGAAGAATCAACAAAAAAACAAGATGGACAGGAAGTTAAAGATCCAAGCTTTACTGAATCAAGCACGACAGCGCTGGCGTTCTCAGATTCTTTTCTACTTCTTGACTACTATGTGTAGCTTCTGATCCAGGCGAATGTCAATGAGAGGCATCATAATACCAAGGGCCTCTAACATAGAGGTAATGACACGTATGAACATGAATATGATTTATAATACTATCTACTTTAAATGTCCTACTATTAAGGTGGCGTTTAAGATTACATTTGTGTTATCAATTTCATAAATGTTATTATACGTAAGCTGCTGCGACATTCTTATGCACAGGTTGGCGTATGTGCTTCCCAAATAATGACATCTTAAATCGAGGGCTTAGGTGTAGATGGTAAATCTATTTCCAAAGTAGTCATTTTGTAATTAACATTGAGCTAACTTCTCAAATAGTATTTGCTAATTGTTATATTAAATACTTGTTGTTTAGAAATGCCTACGTTATGAATCAAAATTAGATAAAGGGGTTTCTTTGTATGTGTATGCGTGCACGCGTATGTTTGTATAGGGAGGTTATCTCAATAGTAAATTTTCTTATTTTTTTCTGTCGCATATGAAGATAGTGAATATTACAGATCGAGCACGCAGAGTCCATAAACATGGAATTACTGTTGCAAACGTATAGCTCAAGTAAAATTGTACTGTTATTAGATTTTTAAGTGCTCAAAGTAATTCTGCTGATAAAATTCATATGATGTGTATGCAAATGGTGCGATGCCGGTGAAAAATATTTGTGGAACAACAAACAAACGTTTATGAAGGGTGAAACAGACTGACAGAGACTATTGAACTTTTGAGACTATTGTTCTAATATGCACATTCTTAGACTTTGAACGATGTTCGAGTACTAATGAAGTGTGTGTACGAAGAAATGTACTAAATTGCAGCAGAGTAACGTCCGTGAAATGATTTGAATATGCTGGATTTTCCTAAAGTTATAATAAATATTTATATGTAAGTAGCGAGTATATAGAAAAATAACAAGAATCAAATTTTGATCATCGTACAGTTTGTTTTTTTATTCAGTTCTTTATTCATATTTATCTGTTCCAATCCACTTTTTCTTTCTTTTAATATCCTCTTCTCTTTGATTCTTCAATCTTTCGCTTAATGCTTCTTTTTCTTCTTTCCACAATATTGTTGGTTAACAACTTGTTTGGTAGCTTTTCTATATTGTTTGGTTGTTCATCTTATTCATCGCTTGCTCTAAAGCTCTTTAACCCTTATAGAAATAAATTGTCCGTCATTAACGTCGTTTGAATTTCATCTGTTATTTTTGGTTTTTCCATGAATACTGTTTTTCGATTTACATAACTTTTCACTTGTTTAAAATTGTTAATATCATATCTTCTGTATTTGGTTTGTTTATTACAAATACTCTGCTGTTAATTCTAACATTTTTACCAATTGTTTCATTAAAATTAAAAAAAAAAACTTTTGAGGACAAATCTTTGAATTTACTGGATAATATATTAACTTTAATTTTCTATTATGTAATACTTATTCCTTAAGTAATTGTTTTGTCAAAGATATTTCAGTTAGAATTTTATTCATTTAATGGATTAATTCTTCATCTTTCTGTTTAACATTTTTGCTTCGTTATTATTTGCTCTGTATTTTTTAGATTTATAAGAACTATAGCTAGTACGGTATAATCTGCTGACATTTCTTCATTATTTCTCACTTTTAGCAAGCAAAATTCTTTAAGTAAATCATTATTTTCTTCTTTAACCACTATTCATTACCTTCTGTATGTTTGTACTTTTTAGTTTATTATTTCTTGCATGTTGTTTACCCTTTTTTCTTAGAAATTATTTCTTTAGATTCACTGTTTTATATCTGTTGTTTGTGTGGTGTATCATTGTTAATTAATCTTTATATGTCATGTCTTCTACTTACTATATCGTTGCTTTCAACATTTTTTAAAAATTTTTTTCGATAGAGTTTTATAGCGCCCCAATTTGGGTTTTTTGTAGTTTTAATTTTATGTGTTGTTGCATTTTAATCTTTCTTCTTTTGTCATTAATTTTTAGGATCATTTTACTCTTTATGTTTTTCTTTTCTTTTTTACTAGATGTGGTCAGTTTATGGCTTAACGGTTAGGAGTATGGTTGCAATGAGGTTGTTTCAGGGTTCGAAATGTGGCTGCAGATGCCTAACAAGATGCATATTCACTCACTAAAAGTAATAGACTACCTAAAATGTTAATAAAGCAATTATATAAGGCGCGCCATATCGTCCTGTATTAGAAATAGAAGTGGTGTGTAACGATCTGACAGTAAGGGCAAACATATGGGAGTTTTAATCTTCCAGTTCGCAGACCATATTCTAATGTGAGGTGAAGAATTTTGCCGTTATTATTGAATATATTTGAGTTCTTACGACAAAGTGAGTAAAGCTCGTATTTGAGATTTTACAGCATTTAACATCTCTAATGTTTTTTCTCCTTTGATTTACATATTTTTCATTTAGAATTTTGAAAATTAGTATTTAAAATTTTTGTTCCTTCTATGGTTTCTTCGTGTTAACTAAATGGTCTTACCGTTTACAATTTTTTTTAAGAGGGCATTCCAATGTTACGGGTTGAAAAATTTGAATTTTTTTTTGATATTTTTCGGTAGTTTTTACATATAAAATTGATATCCTACAATCGGTTTACGCAATTCCTGCCTTTTTGACCAGTTATAACACTCTAAAAGACAGGGTCAAACTGCGCGCGCTCGAGTTTCGAAACAGGTATACGGATGAAACATTCGAGCAGCTATTCCGTGTTTATACCTGCGTCTATTCTTACAGGTATACAGTAAAGACGTCCTTTTTCATGATTTATTTGAGATTTCGTCGTGGAAAGAGCGTTGTTTTTTTTCAGAACTTGGATAAGTAAAAAGGGATAAGAAGCAGCGTAGATCATCTTCAAGACGTCCTAGTTATTCTGCTAAAAAAAGAAAATCCATGGAAATCAACATTCAGATGATACTAGAACTGATTTTGCTAGTACATCACCAAATAAATTGAGAGGGAGTCAAGATAACAGTTTCGCTGTGAGTGAAAGCGACTCTGCCACTTACTGTTTTCTCCAGTTTTCTCTTGTTTTCATCACTCCAAGCTATCGTGAAATGTCAAGAATGTGATTCAAACATTACTTTTTCGAAATATGGTCAACAAGGACTTGGTTTTAAAATCAATTTAGTCTGCCAGTGCGCAGATAGATTCATAGACTCGTGCCATATGATTTTTCATCTTGAAAAACTTTAAACGCGTTTTTCTCGAAACGACATTTTTGCACCTGGTGCAAGTGATTTCTCAAAAACCACCGGGCGTATCGACTCCAAATTTTAACACGATATTCAGTACTATCATGGATATGTCTCGAACCTCCAACTTGATATTTTGATTTTAAGTTATAATTTCACCTGATTTATGATGCGAAAATGCGTATTTTTGTTTACACTTTTGCAAAAAACGCCGCCATTTTGTTAATTTTCGATAAAATAAAAAAGTGGAGGTTCAGGACATAGCGGCGATGACATAGATTAAGAAACTTCTTAGATTTTCTATTTCAGATTACCAGGTGGGCCAGAATCACCTGTACCAGCAGAAAACTTTTTTTAAAATGACTGTTATATTATAAATAAACAAAGAAATATTTTTCATGACAAAAAAATCATTTTTTTACACTCTACTTGATCATACTTTTAAGGGAAAAAAACGTTTGTCCAATTATTTTAAATTGTTCCCGAGAAAAAAATTGTTGAAATACGCTCTTTTTTTTGAAGTTCACATTGGAATGTTCCTTTAATTTATATGATCATGTCATAACTTGTTACGGTTTATTTCTCTCTATCTAATAAGTTATGAAATTGCTATACATTCTACCTTTTCCGTTTACAGAATTTTACATACTAAGAATCTGTGAAGTCATGTGTTCTCCGCTACTGTCATTATTCCTAGTTTTTTGGATTACCAAAACATCAAGTTCAATTTTTTAACATTTGTTATTTAGATGTTAAGTACCTCTTTTTAAACATTCTAGAACTTTACATTGCTTAAGTTGTTTTATTCCTTATATTTTCTTATCACTAATATAATCCTAATCCCTTTTCCATTCTGTTCATTTTAAGGTTTTCTGTTTTTGAAGTTGTATTAGAACATGTTTATATTTTATTCTATATTTGTTTTAGTTTTTCTCCCTTTCCGATTTATAAAGAACCCCAACTATTTCTTGCTAGCCAATTTTTATTTACTTGCAAATTTTTCTTTTCCCTCTGTTCGAGTTCACTTTCTAGTGTTTATATAAGCATTATCAATACATATCTTCATATTTTTTAATATACTTTATTTTATTTTATTTTTTATATTTTTACTTTTATTTTCTTTATTATTTAGCTTAACCAAATATATTTAAAGCACTAATTTGCGATTAGATTTAATATTAATTTATATATCCACATGTTGCTCTACAAATATTATTATTGCTCTTTTTATGTTTTCTGTTCTATCGAGTTTATTAGTAACCTTATTAATATAATGTTAGTCTTTTTCATCTGCTTCTGTTATTTTATTTCTCAGTTTAAATTTTGTATTTTTCTGTTTCACTACTCTATTAATTTCACTTTTGTATAGCTGTTATTTTTCTTTTATTTTATGTTCTTTTTCTATTAGATTTTGTTTTGTTTGATTTTGCTTTTATCCAGTTCCACTAAAGTGTTCGGCATTTTTCTAATTTATTATAATTAATATTTATCATTCTTACTATCTTTGTTTTTGTCTCACCTTCTTTGTTTTATTCTTCTCTACTTGTATTATATAATATGGTCTTTTAAACTGCGTTGTGTTACGTATCTTAACCGTACTACTGATTTATGATTGCTCAAAAACTTTGTCCTTGATTAAGCTGTCTTATTAACATTTTTGCATATATACTTTTGTTTCATAATTTTGAATTCTTATTACGGAATACACGAAATATATATCAAATAATCTGGTTATTAACTTCAACGCGTGCTCCTGGAAGAAAAAACGCATTAAAAAAATTTTTTTTTTCGCTTTATTTGTTATATTTAGCCCTTCAAGATTTCCACAATTGTCATCATCGATGAACAATAGAAAAGAATCTTTATTGCAGATAATATGAGAGCCTATAGCTGAACTCTCAGTAGATTCATGTACATGGAACTTTGCAGATCTGCCTGAATAAAAAAAAATGTATCTTCTTCTGAAGAAGAAAGAGATACAACAGTAATATATATATATATATATATATATATATATATATATATATATATATATATATATATATATACCTATAAATGCTGCATTCAATGTTTAAGAAAAAGAATATACTAAAATGGTGTCGAAAGAATATGAAATTTGGTGTATCCCACATATATTCTACATTGCAGACTTTGTTATGTTCTGTTTAATATCAAGCTAATACAATAAAATATTTCATATATTCTCTACATTAAATGATAGTAATTGTAGAATAGAGTGCATTTTTACATTTATTACTAAATGAGTACCAGGTTATGGCAGATCGCGGTTTTAAATATAGTCTTAGCAGGAAGGGATGTCAATTACTCCGGCCATCATGTATTGAAAGTAATAGACCTTTAATAATGTTAGAAGTCAAAGCAGATAACCAAATTGTAATATGTCTGCATATTGAATTTAATCTTTTACCACCATATGCTTCATAATTATATTTAATGAACCAAATTATCATTATTGTATGTAACCTTTTAAATGTGAACATTCCTTATTAAATTAAAACTCTTTTCACTAGGTTTACAAGTTCTTTATATTAATAAAATTTTATTAGTCATTGATATGTAAAATAATTGGATAATAATATTAATCTTTATTTCATAATTTATTAAATATAGCATTTTGCCAAAGCAATTGTTTATCGATTGAATACAATAATTTTCACTATATACACATTCAATTATTTTTACTTTCCTATCAATTTCTAATTATGGTGGTGCTACACAAAACATACATTTTTTTACGACCAGACAATGCCTTTGTAACTGCATCTATTCAAAGAGCAATAATTTTATTTTGTCATTTTAATATAATTTTAGATTGTTGTTTTTTTCTGACGAGTATTTAACTTCAAAACACAATTCTTTTGTCATGCCATCTGGCAATGCCCCATACAATGGTAAGTCTGGTCGTAAAAGTAATAGTGTATATTGTTAAATTTTTACTTTTATTCTCGACTCCACAACTTCAAGGACTTTAGGTCTCAACTTTTTTTTATGGGTTATAGTCCTGTCAATTAGTACATTTTAGAGAGAGTCATGCTTAAAAGTTTCTTTATGCGAAGTAAATCTCCTGTTGAGATGCATTCCGAGGTACTTTACTTCTTGTTGTAGTAACTGGATGTTGCTTAGATGGGCCGGAGGGCGATTGTCTCTACAAACAGTAAAGGTTATGTGGACCAACTAGGTTTTATTAACCTTTATTTTCTATTCCTTTACTCAATTTTCGATAGACGTAAGATTTGTCTGTAGTGTCTGCAAGGCAATGGTAGAATTTTTATTCGAAGTTTGTATTGCAGTGTCGTCCGCAAAGGTTGCTATTATGACTTACCAAGTACAATACCGAGCCAAGTACGCTGCTGTGGGGTACTCCCGTTTTTGTTGGGAAAAGTTTGGTGTATGCAGATTCATCTTTTATTAAGAAGTGTCTTTCGTGGTGGTAGAATCTTAGGATTATAAAATAGTTGAAAGAAAATAACGTAATTTGTATAGGAGACTAGTGAACCACACCTTGTTGGAAGCTTAAGTAATATCAAGAAACATCTCTTAGCACAATAGTTTGACGTTGATCTATTCTACCACTCTATGGATTTGTTATACTGTATAGTAAATTTGCCTAAATTCGAACTGATGAGTATTGCCTCATTATTTATTTTAAAATTAGAAAACAATCTCTAAGGGATACGTTTTTCAAACATCTTGGAGACAATGGGTAAGAGGGTTATTGTTCTATATGATTTTAGCTCAACAGATAGTTTGTATAAAACTACCCAATGAATAGTACTGCGCTAAACAATTGCGCAAGATACCTTACCGCTTTGTTAGGCTTTGTTGAGGCAGTTATTTCGAGATTTTGGTGGTGATCTGGGGCTTTCTTGAAATTTAAGAAATTTATGATCTCTTGAATTTTACAGCCTTCAAGGCGATCTATTGGTCATTTTGGTTGGTAACGTCCTTTGCAATGTTATAATAAATTTATTTTCATGTTCTGGTTGATTTTTTGAAGAATACAGCCGAAATACTTCCGTTAAATATTGTGCAAAAGCACGGGCGTCTCAATAGGCTTAATCTTTTTTGTTGCTTTCCATAGAGATTGGTTTGTACATATATATATATATATATATATATATATATATATATATATATATATATATATATATATATATATATATATTTTGTTATTATCTTCAAAGCCTGTTTTTCCTTTATTTTATGTTTAATATGGACAGTCATAGATTACAAAAGGAGTACTAATTTCAGGAGTAGCAGTCTAGTAACTCTGTTGAATGATCTCATTGAAATGTTTAACTGCCGCTTCGACACCTTGAGTTTGAGTAAAACTTGTAGGGTTACATTCCCATTTATTGGACGTCTATAAACGTTCCAATTCGTCTGTTCATTGCTTAAACTTGGCTTTTTCATATTTTTTTTTGTCGCTGATGCACTTTACCTGACTAAGACTGGCAAATGGTCAGCTGATGGTTCAAAACATGATTTTGCTATAGCAGAGTCTTTAGAGATGTCCTTTTTGACGCAAGAGCCATAAGATTAGGCTGTTAATTTCTGGCGGTTGGCCAGTACGTAGGTTGTCCGGTTGATTTAAAATTATTCTTTTCAAGCTTAAAAGTAATAGCTGACTTTTAGTTATGATAAGTCTGGATATCATATGGTACACTCGGCATTGTAGTCGCCACTCGGTAAGAACCGTTGCCCCAGAATTCGAAATAAAATTTTCTAAGTATTCCTGTTTCACTACGTGTTTGGGTGGAAAGTAAATAGCTAATATTGTTAAGGTGATAGTTGTATTCTATATAAACTTGTTAATATCCTGTAAAAAATATTTATCGTATTCAGGCATTTGATATTGTTTAATTGAGTTAATATGTTATTGTCGTTGCCCCTTTTTGTGCAGTTCCGCCTGGATGGTTCGTGGAATAGAACGAGTAGTTAGAAATTTTTATATAGCTTCTTTAAGTGAAGTGTCAGAATCAGAGATCAACATGATATCATTGTGATTCTTGATAAATTTTTTATTTCTTTAACATGTGACAGGCCATTAGCGTTCTTAGGACTATCTATGACAACTTAATTATTATTTTAGTTTTGAAAGAACCGTAATTAGAAAATTCAACATGGTGTCCATTTGTTTAAACAATCCTTTTATTATATTCTTTAGGTTTTGCATATGGTTAGTTGGTTGTTGTCATAATATGAGTACTAATTTTGTCCGCCACTAATTTAGGAGTGGATTATTTCAAGTTGGATTTGTTGGAAGCAGTTAATCCGTTTTAGGAAAGTATGAGTTTGTGCATGAGGGAAGAGAATTTTTTATTTTAGATTACTTTATATATGGCGAACTTTTTGTAATTATCTGACTAAAGAGTGGTTTAGAGTGACCTCCGATACACTTTATAGAGCTTGGTCTTTAATGGCAAAAATTTTTAGTGTACCCATATGTTTGACACCTTGCACATCGGGCAATTTTCCTTTTATACTTAGGCGGTTCAAATTTTACTTTACATTGTTATATGTACTCTACATTGAAGATATCATTATTGTAAGCAGCGGGTTTCAGTTTAACAAAGAACATAGGGAGCGTTAACTTGGTTTTGAATTGTTTAATATACCAGGTGTTTGTGACTTTGTGCCATAGTTTGTCGATTTTGATTTTTATATCTTCGCTGCTACTGGATTGGTTCATGTTTTTTAGTACTACCTTATAGCCTCTCTCGTCTTTTAATCTATGTACGTCAAATTCTGTTTGCTTTTCGGTTAAAGCTTTTATAGTTATTCTGTAATATTTTGTTGTTTTTGGTTGTACTTTAGCTTGATAATCGGCGATAATATGCTACTAGTTATTTACTTGATGCAGAAGCTAAATTAGAGGTCTAATATTTTTTACACCAGATACAAAGTTTCGGGGAGGTTTCGCTATGTTTTCAGGTCTTGTATCTGAATGATGGTTAGTTTCTTTGATTTTTGGAGATGAATAGCCATTAGAGGTTGAGGGCCCACTAAATCCGTATTCATTTTCTTTTAAAGGTTTTATTTTCAAACCAGAATTACCTTCCAAACTTATTTTGATTGTAACTTGGGCCTAGTTAGATATATTGTGTTAAGAGCGAAAACGCTACATTTTGATTGGCGTTTTGTATTTGCCGGTATGGTTTAGAATACAAATTCTGTTATGCTTATAGAACCAAATTATCTGGAAGCTGTCAAACCTGCATGTTGCATATTTGTGATCGCTCTGGCGTCAACATTGCTGTTGGTGGTACCATTTGGTGTGGGAGCTGTAAATATGTGGTTACCTCACAGGATTGTGTGAAGGGCGTAACAACCTCAGCACTTGGGTTTTAGAAAGAGTTCACTATTATTGGAAAGTTTAGTTTAATTTAATTTTGATGTTTACGGCGGTAAGTTCAGGGTTGCTCGCATTATTGATACCCGTAAATTAAAGGTCTCTTCTTGTTGAAATTCAAACGGGAAGTGTACGTTGGTTGGGATGGAAATAATGAGAAGAAATTTCCCTCTTTTAATGGTTTTCTTGAAAATACTAATTTTTTAACAAAATGCAAAAATGTTTATTTTTATTTTTTGAGTGGATAGTACATTTCGTGTCAAATTAGTTATATTGTTTTTTTTTAAATTCCATTTAATAGTACGTTCTACCTTCTTCAAAGAAATTATTTGTTTTAATTGATAATCATATGAAGCATTTTCTATTAAATTTTAAACACTAAACAGTCGTTTCTTTTTGTTTTCAACGTTTTTATAAATATTTAATTGCTTTCCTCCATTACTAAATAAATCCGTACAGTCGAGCAGATAAAGTTTTAATTAAACATGTGGAATGAAGAGATGGCACGCGAGTCGTTTGGAATTCCGGGTGTTATATTCACGTGCTAGCGCAATCAATTAAGAGTGAGGTGTACAGACTGAAAATTTAATAATCGAGGTTTTCCGGGTCGATTTCGGCGCATTCCTATATATTTGCAATATTTATATTCGAATATCCTGCGCGGGCGTTCACGCGAGCCGCGGCGATAGCATCTGCAGGAACTTCGAAAAATGGAGAAAAAGCTGTCGTGCGTCGATTCAATGGAAATTACACGCTGATAAGTGAACCCAGCCGAGGCTCGCGTTGCGTTACGGCCGAAACACATGCATGCTTTCTTCTGCAGGTTAATTGACTTAATTACAGGCGGGCTCGGTATTAATGGCATTTACATGAACCCGTTACGCTAATGCCGGGTCTTGTTTAGTACCTCTTGAATTAGCCGCACAAAGAAGGCATGACGCACGCTAGCAGCGCCGCTGTCGCCCGCTGCCGCAGTCCATTTTTTGTTTATCGCCGCACAAGCATTCGATTTTGCGCCAAATTGATACACGATACCAAGGATTCCATATCTCACACAGCAATTGCGGATGGATTGTGCGCGACGAATGAGAATGCGGTAGCATAAAGTGGCACGTCAAAGGAGCACTTCCCGCAAACAATTATCTAGTGTTCGAGATAGGTAGCTAAGTAAATAGGACAACACTGAACGTGAAATATATAAATGTCACCAAATGTATTCTGAATGAAAATAGGTAAAAACAAAATATCCTTGGCAATGTGGAGATTCAATCGAATACTCCAGACGTAGCACGTCTGTATAGTAAAACAAGAAACCTTATACAATTTCCAACCAAGACAACTACATTTCTTTTCACCAGACACTATAAAAGGAATAAGTAATAAATGCAATTGTACTAGCACATCAAAATTTTAATTTTTGCATAGTTTAAGATTATCTAAATAACTAATTTCATCAATACTACATTAATTAAGAACAAAAGCAAAAATAAAGCAGATACTATTTATATGATTACGTAATAAAATAATCTGATAAAGAATTCAAAAAAAGCGCCAGTAAATTCGCGTACTGGGTTAAAAAAAACAATTTTATTAGCAGTCAGATTGATATACACTTGATGAATAGTTTATTTTTCTTTCAGTTATGATTTTAACCTATTGCTTAGCTGGTTATATTTTGTTCTGCTATTTGGTGCTCTCCTTTTCTCAGCCATTAGTTTCTTTATTTAGTATGGTATGTTATTCGTTGCTTTTCGTGGTTAATTAATTGGAGTAGTTAGTTTGGTAGCGTGCTGGAATGAATTGGTTAGATTATCAGTTTGTCTTTCTTCTGGTACTTGTAGTCTTACAAATAGATTTGTGGTGTCTTGTATTACATGGCGATAGGTATCTTAATTTGTTTTATAGTTGTGTAATTTAAGTGTTGGTTTCTTCGTTATAACAAAACCCTTTATAGTAGCTATTGTTGGGCTATGGTTCGAAGATAGGCCATAGTTTGGTTATATACTCATATATCTTTGGAAAATTCGGTTGATGGCAAAGACATTCAATAAGTTTAGAGTTTTGCCTGGAATGTCTTGTATTTGCATAACTGTACTATTGAGAAATGGACGTGTGGTATGCTTTCTGTATATGCATTTGTATTGATTGGTACTCTTGCTGATCGGTTACTGTTTTCTTTACTTAGCTTGTGATAATGCTGGCGTTAGTTGTCTGTATGGCTTTCTCCGCATAAAGCACATTTTGCTGGAGTTTATTTGACCTTTTTACAGTCTTTAGTGTTGTGTGAGATTCCACATTTAACCCATACATAAGGTTTATTACAGTATATATTGAGTGGTCGTATTCTTGGCATCTGATCACTAGATTATATTGTTTTTGGAGGTCCTATTTGTATGATTTTATTTTGTAATCCTTCTTTATTGGCTCTAAATTTACAAAAAATAGATTAAGTGGATCCTTGGTAATTCTATGTTGTGCTTTAACCATGTTTCGAACCTTGTGACTTATTTGAAGTAATTTTTCTTTAAGATTTTATAACTACTCCATATGCTGGTGTTGCGTGATGGAATATCTTTTTTCCTTGAATTTTTTAACTAGCTTGCGGTGGGTGTCTGAAGTTTGATGTTTGTTTTTTATGATGTCATTTTCCAGACTTCTTGTATGGTATTGTTCATCTTTGTTTATATGTCTGATTTGTTTAATCATTTTGTTGCAATTTACTGCGCCATGTACAAATATTTATGGAAGTTTAGGAGTTTTGGTTGTAATATTTGTGTTATTGCAATTTTCTCTGTTGCTGAATAAATCTAATCGATTGTTTATTACAATTTTATTGTAACTGGTAGTGTGTTTCAAAGATTTTCTTCTTTTGCCGTTTTTTATCACTTGCCATTTATTCTTGCTATTTGGTTTAGTAACTTCTTCATCTTCACTCCTTGATGTCATTCTTTATATAGACTGACCTGAGTTTGACGCATTTATGTTATTATTATTATATGCAGCTGTTATTTGTTGTTCTTCTTGTTATTGGGGTGATGGTGTACTATTAGTAATCTGTTGTCGCGATGCAGGTTGAACTAATGTATTTGAGATAGTATGATTATTCGTAATCAGTTGCCATTGCACATTTGTTTCTTGATAGATTTCATGCCCATTCATATTTTTACTTGGTGTGGGGCATTTAACAAACGGAAATCTTATTTAAAATTAACTTTATACTAGTTTGATACCTGTTATATTGCATAAACTAATATTTATTATTATTTTATCAATTTTTGTTATTTTAAGGTCTTAGTATTTATAAACATACGTTTATCTACGTATGTATACGTTTATCACTTACACGTGCTTGATATCACACTTGTAGAGCTGATATCCGATACGTCTTTGCGCTTCAAATCTCAAACGAGAAATTCTTTGATTAAAAATGACTTCACATACAAATCATGCAAAAAGTACAAAATACTTTTAAATACACTTAAGGATGAGATAGGGCCGCTGCTGTAGGCGAGTGGTCCAGAGCAAATGCTTCGCTGTCTGGAAGCCTAGCATACGGGCAAGTGCGAGTCTCGGTGGAAACTCATAGATTTATGGGGCATTCTAGTATTTAAATTGTACGTTAGTAAGCATAATAAGTCCTTGAATCTGCAATGTTAGTAAGAGCGCCCCAACAAAAAAAAAATAGTGAGATAAACAGGTCATAAGTTACACTTTATTGTTTACGGGATAATCAACAAATAGATGACATAACATTATTAAAAAATACTAGCCCAAGTACTAACGAAATTTTTTTTCTTTTTAAGAATCTCTATTAGTACTAACAAAGTTGCATTTATTACTACAAAACTTACTGTATGAATATTTTACATCCAATATCTTGCTTATTCACAGAACAGAAGAGTATCGCTTCGAGTTATGAGACAGATGTGGCACGGTTTTGTATGTGTTGTTTGTGAGATTGTTTTTAAGCTCTTTAGCAAATTTTATAAATATGCCTTTGAAGGTGTTACGTTAGTCTATAGTAAGACTTCTGGCTGCATAAATTATTTCCACTTGCCATACTGTTGGTTTTATCACATTTTAAACAAGACGACCAAATAATTCTTTGTGACAAATCTTAAAAGTCCTTGAGAAACCACACCGTCTTTCTGACATACACTTCATGATTGCACATGCGTGCAATCGTTCTCTAGCGACTTGTAAATGAATTATTGTTAACACTTTAATTACGACCATCGTCAACCGGTAAGCAAATGAAATATTCAAGAACACGACAGCTTGACGGCAGACACTTTGTTAAAGGCTTTTGATATTGCACCGATAATCTTAAAAAACATATTATGGCAAGTTTGGAGCTTGGCACATTTCCGAGATGTTAAAGAATTCAAAAGGTGCGGTCTAACCGTCCTAGACAGCTTCCGACTGATAAGCTTATTACCGTAGTCAGGAAAACATTGAACCGAGACGTAACGACGCGCGTCGAGTATATGATACGGCAGAACTCCAGATTTCATAATCGACAATACACCTCTCCAAGGTCAGAAACGCAAAAGCCGTAAAAAATATTGCGTACTAATAGTTATAGATATTGCGAAAACGTTTGATAATGTGTGGTGCCCCGGAAACTAGATGCCCATAAAATCTACCCTTGGTAGTAAAATATGACTTTATTGACAGGAAAGAGCAGGTTGAAATGGGAGCTGGGAGCGCAGCACAACAAGTAACGAAAGGTTGCCCCCAAAATTGTTACTCCGGACCGGTATGCTGAAAGCTGGTGTGGGAGAGTATGTTCAGAGTTCAATTGCTGCAAGAATGTTGAATCGTGGGATTCACAGACACTGCTAATAGCAGAAGTAGTGCAGTTTAAAACTTTAAAAGCACACGAAGACGAAACGCTCAAAGTGTAAGAAACATACAAATGGCGCAAAATTGAGATTACAAGTGAAAAAAACCGAGGCGGTAGTTTTTGAAATTCAAGCAAAACAAGAAAGGCGAACTGATACCTTAGAGTAAAGATCGACAATCGCTTTTTATGGAAAAGAGATCAACTTAGAGTTTTTATGGTAAAATAGTAGCGCGTGATTTTGAGGAAACAATACATACATATAAGTGTTACGTAGCCGATATATGGGCGAAAGAGTGCAAGATTAGAGAAACTAGAGATCTGCTTAGTGCATAAAGATATTTACGGTTAAGACGACAGGTGCTTACTACACCGTAGCTATTAAGATAATATTAATATTGAGCTAGTTGCCACCTTTGCCTTTCATTGTGCAGGAGGCGGCAGATCGGAGGAAGTTGACGACCGGGTTAGAACAGCAATTTTGGAAGAAGTTAGGAATGGGGCTAGCCGAGATTGAACCAAAGCGATCCATGGAAGAAACGGGGCGCCTAGCCAAGGAAGATGACATCTCATTCAGTAAGTAGAAGCCTAAGGTGCGACAACTGTGCTGCTACGCGAACTCATGATGGCGGACAATGGAAAAGCGGGAGCTGCGTTGTAGTCATATAAACAAAAAAAGTGATTCACTAGGGACGAGCCAAGCTCACAGTCTGAATGACTATTTTCAATGTGAACTGGTAGCCATTCTACGACGGGCGAAATGAACCAATAGACGCAAAGCAATCATCCCAAGGTGCGCTCTAATATTTGACACTAAATCAGCGTCACTTGTTCTCAAAATCAAGTTTGCAAATCGAGGTATAAAGTTTTGCAAAAATGTTGTGGACTGAGACCGAGATTGATTTTTATTAGACGAAAGCGAACGTAGGGACTTCGAGGAACAAGCGTGCGGACCAGCTGGCCAAAGACGCAAAGCCAGTATTAAGACCAATGTAATTTGTAAAGAACCGGTTACGAGCTAGGACGAGAGCAAGATGACAAAGAGTAACAGCCGACCAACATGCGTGGATATTCATCCTCATAGTTGATACGGTGCAACAAGCGGCGGAGTATTTTAACCACCACACCATCTAGCTTACTATTGGATACGAAAACTTTCGGTTCTACCTCATCCCATAGCTGCTGATGGACCAAAACAGATGTGCATGTGGGAAAGTCAACGACACTATCCACATCTTGCCAACCTGTAACGTGAAGAAGGGGACCAGGCCAGAGCGGAGTGAGTAGCGAGTAGTAGACGAATTTTGCGGTATTTGCGAACCAATGCGGATGACTTTGTGCAGAGATGGAGTTATAATGAGCACACGGGGGTTGAACAAATTAGTGTTGGTGCGAGATGCGAACTCTTGGACATTGAAGACTAAACAAAGACTATGGCGTAGATTAAAGTAGATTGTTGTAACTGTTAGAACTCGGATCCATAGGCAGTTTTAGTCGCTTGTTTTGAACTCGATTTTTCCTGTACTAAGGCGAATGTCGAGGCAGGTAAACTTATAGCTACGAAAAATATAACAAACGTTAAACATTATAAATAGTCAGGCTTAGAATATAAGAATAATATTGTTGGTGTAGTGTCGTAAGACGGAGCACCAGCGCCACCAGCTATTGTAGTGTTTTCTGGAAGGTATATACATATTTCAATAAATAAATTGCATTCCTTATAATTATTATTTTGTATTACCCCACAGCAATACTTTTAGAATCTAATCATTACTATTTTTACCCGATTCAAATAACTTTATGACCACATACCGAGTTTCCCTCGTAATTAAAACTGCTATTGAAATAAATATGTAAAGAACAAGAAAAACCTTATACAACGTAAAGTTCTAATTTTTGTATTAAAGTGTTAGAAACTGTAATTTATTTGATGTGCTTGTGTGATGCTTAAAAAAGGCAAAAGGGAAAAAAGACAGTAAATCAATATTTTAACCACAATATTTTTAATTCAATCTCTTAGTTATGAAAATATCTACAATGCAGTTAGCTTATTGCTACATTACTAAAATTATGCATGCACCAAAGTAATAACTTCAAAATGTTCGTAATTACAAGATGTTTACCTTTTCCACTATTTCCTAATTAATTTTGCTTGTATAGGCGTGCAGCGGTGTTTCTGTTTGGTATACTTTGTAATACAATATAAGCGCTGCATAGCTCTGTAAATGAAGTTTGTTTTTGTTGGATGCATCCTACGTACTCTAGCAAAATTCTACTTTCTATCTTGGAATTAATATGAAAGCCAACATCAGTTAAATTACCGCTTCGCTTAAGAATTTTTAATAATAGCAGTAAACATTTGATTTAATTAATATTATTAATTAAATGCAAAGGGCAATGATAGTTTATTATTAAAATGTACTTTCTACAAGAATAATACGTTTACATAATTTTAGAAGTAAAAAAATACATAATTAAATTGGACAATAATGTTTCTTTTAGTCTGACAAAATTTGTAATGTTTAGAAATAAATAAAAATATTTTTATATATACGAGGGTTACCTCAAAAGTGAGTTAACAGCAGTATGTAAAGACCCAGATAAGATTTTTAGAATACATTATTTTCCGCATATTTAACATTTAAATCTAAACATTTGCCATAAAGTCGTAGATTTTTTTAAAACTACTAAAAACATCTATATTTTAAGTGTATGTTCTGTTTCAACTGCTCGTTATAAGTAAACCTGCGGCTACCCACGTCTTTCTGTAATTTGAATAGCTAGTAGTCGCTTGGTTCTAAATCCCGTAAATATGGAGGTTGTAGAAATACTGCCCATCCGAAGTATTGAAGAAGTGTCCGCCTTTATAGAGTTGAATATAGGTATGTGTTAATAAAGATATGGAACACCTATTTGTTTTGTTTGAATAAGCGTGGTCATTTTCAATGAATAGCAGTACTTGGCAGCACATACCCGAATCGATGGTTGTACTTTTCAGAATTTAACAAATCAAAAAAGTACTACGAAAATCCCAAAAAACGGGTGTCATGGTTTTGTTAGCCAAAGATTTTTCGATACTGGTGTAACTGGTGAGAGCTATGCCCCACTCTATCCCTCACTTTCAGAGGTAAATCTATGTACCCAAATCTCATCGTCATTTAATATTTTTTAAGTCAAAATGAGTTCTTTATTTTTATAACGCAACAAAGTTCACATGCGATGAAGAAAACATAAAAAACTTACTCTCAAAATAAATCTCTTAAAGTTTTTTATGATAGAAACATATTAATATGTGGCAAACATAGAACTGATGGCAACGAAAAGATAGCATATATAAATATTTGTATAATGTCCTTCAATTTGGAAAAAAAATTAATTAATTACCTTACCGAAAGTCATATCGACATTGCAAAAATTCTCATATACACTTATTAGTTCCTATTTAAAGAGAAAATTTTTAGATTTTAAAATAACAGGAACCTACATACATACCATTGAAAAAAACCAAAATGGAAAAATTACCATAATAAAAAACAATAACCACGAATTAAAAAGATAAAATACGTGTGTCTTACAAATTCTTCTATGAGCCTAGCTAATAATATAAATTCACAAAAAGACAGAAGTTGTAGGCTATTTTAACAAATGATAAGAGCAAATATATAAAATACTTATGCCTGGCCGATGCCTTTTTTGTTTTCAATTAATGGATACTTCAATGGTTAGAATGTTACTTGAACTAGATGGCGTTAGTGCATATCATTGTTTAGTATTTTTTTTAACTTCAAATAAAAACAACATAACACATGGAAAATATAAAAATTGAAAGTCTTATTGCTTGTTTAAGGCACTTTAAAACAGTGCTGTACTACAAAACAGTTTCTAAACCAATAGAACTATATTATCTTCAGCTGATCTTTTAACAAGAATGCTGGCATTAAATATTTTTAAAAATTAACTCTCAAGGAATATAGTAAATGTTTTTTAATTCACATTTGTGATAGTATTCGTTTGACTTTCAAACTGTAAACATCGTGTCGCAAGTGTCGCCTATAAATAAGTGTTAATCGGGTATCATCCAACGCGAGTGATATCCGGCGGCCGTGTCACGGTCGTTCAGCTATCGCGTAGTACATATGTTTTATCAAACACCGCCAGCACAGTCGCCGAATGAGGCGATATTAATACAACAAAATAATGCACTTTTCCAGGAAAATAGTGCAAGGTCACAAAATAAACAAGTGCTTTTTGCTGCTTGGCAAAAATCGGAGAATGAGAAAGCCAGTATTATTAATAGATTAAATGCTCTTCAAACGCAATTAGAAAATTTACAGAAGGTTAATGCGGATTTACATGTTAAATTTGCAATGTTAGAAAATAGTTCAACCCAAAATCCTCCAACATTACAGAAGGAGGAAGAACTAACGAAGTACTTCACGGATGAGGAAGAGCTAGCAAAAGAGACCGAGTGGGTAAGAGTAAAGAATAAAAAGAGAAAAATGAATACATCGCTTACCCCCCCCCACAAGACAGGCAAAAGGTCTTATAAAACAAAACAATACAACCAAAGAAAGATCCACAACCACCGCCTATAATTATGGACGGAATTAATAACTTTAATGACATCCATTAACTCATAAGTAACTCGATTCGTGGTTTTCAAATTAAGATAATAAATAACCAAAACATTAAAATTAACGTCTCAGATGGGGAAAGCTATCAAGCCCTCACGAAAGCTCTGCTTGACAATGAGTACTCGTGGCACTCTTTTGAAAATAAACAAAATAGACCTATGAAGGTGATGGCTACTAGGCTTCATCACTCATGTAATTCGAAAGAGATAGTTAGCGAACTACGAAAAAGAGGATATAAAATACTTGAAGCAACAAAAAAATTACAATACAAAACAAAACATCCTCTAAACATGTTCATGTTGTCGTTTAGACATGAAGACACTAACAAAATTTTCCAAATAAAAGATATCATGGGCATTCCAGTAGAAATTCAACCCATTAAAAAAATAAATTAGTGCCACAATGTAAGCAGTGTCAAGCATATGGGCACACACAGAAATACTGCGCTGAAGAACCCAGATGCGTAAAATGCACGGGTAAACACTTTACTGCAGAGTGTAAGAAACAAAAGGAAACTCCTCCAAAATGTGTACATTGTGGGGAAGCACATCCAGCTAACTACCGTGGATGCATGGTAGCAAAAGAAATGCAGATGTTAAAGAATAAACAAATGAAGAAACCGAGTCTACCCAAACAGCCAAACAGATTCGACCAACAGAAAATAAACCCCATTCCATCAAAACAAGATAATGCTCCTAAACCAAGGACTTATAGCCAGGTGGCATCTGAAAAGCCGCAGAAACAGATTGAGAAAACACCAAGTCAACAAAACTCGTCAGTTGAACACACGCTCCAATTGATCTTGGAAAAATTAAGTAAAATGGACGATCGTATCTCAAAGCAGGAATATCGCGCTCAAGGAGCGATACCTAAATCGAAAAATGGCTAATAATAATATCAGAATAATGCAATGGAACGCCAATGGACTACTTCAACATCATCATGAGTTACAAGCAGTCCTGGACATAGAAAAGATCGATGTGTGTCTTATTGCTGAAACCCATTTTACCAAGGAATCGCATATAAAATTCAAGGGATACAGGGTATATCACACTATCCATCCAAAAAACACCGCTAGAGGCGGTAGTGCAATAATAATAAGAGAATCCATTACACATTATCTAAAAATTCAATATCAAACATAGGAAATTCAAGCTACAGCTGTTAAAGTTAAAACAAAAACCTACGAAGTTGTTATCACACCATTATATTGTCCACCTAGATACGCGATTAAGAAAAATCAATACTTAGACTTCCTCGAAACCCAGGGATGTAGATTCATTATTGGAGGTGATTTCAATGCGAAGCACACCCATTGGGGATCGAGGCTAACGACTACCAAAGGTAGAGAACTTCTATCAGCATGCAACCAGCTTAACTGTAATACAATATCAACTGGGAAGCCTACCTATTGGCCAACCGATAGCAGTAAGATTCCTGATCTAATAGACTTCTTTATAGTAAGGAATATATCCCCCAATTACTTATATGTCGAGGAAGCATGGGATATGAATTCTGACCATTCTCCCATACTACTCACACTAAGTGACAAGATAATTAATAAAGAAAACCCGCCGAGGCTTGTAAACAAACTGACAAATTGGAATAGCTTTAGAATACAACTAGAAAATTCCATTAATCTGTCAGCTCCACTTAAGAATGAAAAACAACTTGATGAAGAAATCGAACTGCTTATTAGGAACATTCAGCAAGCAGCCTGGGATAATACTCCAGAAATTAAACGAAAGGTAAAGGGAAATAATTATCCGAAAGAGATTATGGACCTAGTTACAAAAAAGAGAAAACTAAGAAAAGATGGCATCAAATCAGAGCACCTTCGGATAAAACTGCCCTCAATAATGCCACTCAACAGCTAAAGCGGGAGATCCTACGTATTAAAAATGAATCTATGAGCAACTTTTTAAGTGAATTGAGCAACGACAGCAAAACGGACTATTCCCTTTGAAAGCCACAAAAATCTAAAACGGCCTATTTTACAAAATCCACCGATCAAAATGCAGATGGTACCTGAGCACGTAGTAATCAGGAAAAAGCTTTAGATTTGCAGAGCACCTAGAAATGACTTTCCAACCAAATGAAGGAGACGATTCACAAGACTGGACAGAACCAATACAGGAAGATACAGTCATTAGACCAGTTACACCTAAAGAAGTCTCTAAAGAAATCAAGAACAACATTAATCAGAAAAAAGCTCCTGGCTTCGATCTTATTACAGGTGAAATTTTGAAGCAACTCCCAAGAAAAGCCACAGTAAAATTGACCAATCTCATCAACGCCTCATTCAGACTTAGGTATGTTCCTAAGTTTTGGAAAGTAGCAGAGGTCATAATGATCCCTAAGCCAGCAAAACCGCCACAAGAAGTTTCTTCATACAGGCCTATCTCACTTTTCCCTGTTATATCAAAATTGTATGAAAAATTACTCCTTAAAAGGCTGAAACCGATAATCGAAGAGAAGGCTCTAATTCCTCATCATCAATTTGGTTTTAGAGAAAGACATTAAACCATAGACCAAGTGCACAGGATCACAGATATAATTGAAAAATCACTTGAAGAAAAGAAAGTTTGCGCTACTGTCTTCTTAGATGTGGCACAGGCTTTTGATAAAGTATGGCACAAGGGCTTGTTCCACAAATTAGATATATTGTTACCTCGGCAATATACGCAAATTTTAAAATCTTACTTGTCAGAAAGGTACTTCAGAATAAGATAAGGAGACACCTATTCTGAATTGAAAGAAATTAATGCAGGAGCACCACAAGGTAGTGTACTAGGTCCAGTACTATACTTACTTTATACCAGTGATATTCCTGAACTCGAACACGAAACTATCGCCACCTTTGCCGATGATACCGCAATTCTTGCAGTTGGAAGTGATCACGAAGAAGCCACGAGGAAGCTCCAAACGTCTATTAACAAGATCAACGCCTGGACTAGTAGGTGGCGGATAAAGTTGAATGAATCTGTACATATCAATTTCACCAATAAACGGAAACAACACATACCCCTTAAAATTAATGAAACCCAGATCCCATACGCTAATACGGCTAAATATCTGGGTATGACACTCGATGCGAGGTTACGCTGAAAGGCCCACATTAAAAGGAAAAGAGAAGAACTCGGTTTAAGGTATAAAAAAATGTATTGGTTAATAGGATGAAACTCCAATTTGTCCACACATAATAAGTTACTACGATATAAGCAAATATTAGGGCCCGTGTGGGCATATGGCATCCAACTCTGGGGTTGTGCCAGCAAGAGTAATATTCTTATCATTCAGAGATTTCAAAACAAAGTATTAAGGAACATTGTAGATGCACCCTGGTACTGCCGCAACAGTGATATCCATCGGGACCTCGAGGTGAAGACTGTAGAGCAAGTCATTCTTATGTTTGCCAGAAGTCACGAACAACGGCTTCTTCAACATGTGAACATAGAGGCCATCCAGCTCCTCGATAATTCACAGCTAGTGCGAAGACTCAAGAAGACCAAGCCCTTTGAGTTAGTTCAGTGATTTCTCCAAAGCAGAGCATAGTGTGTCTAAGTGCGTACGTTAGGGATAATATACCTACTTAGTATTATCAGAACTCTAAGGACACTGATGAGTAAGACCTTAGTTTTAAGTTTCTTTTTAGTTATTTTAAGTTAGAATTGAATTACTCATTGATCTATTAAGATCAGATTGTAATAAAATAAGTGTCTTTGCACTTACAAATAAAAAAAAAACATTTGTGATAAAAATATCTACGACGGACCCTATGTGACAATATTAAATACGATAATACCAATAAAACATACTTTGATATAGCCACAATCGTATCGATCATCTTTCTTTACTGAAGCATATGAATAGTCTCAAAAAGTTAAGGACTATTCAAGAGAGATAATTGAATTTAACATGCGCATAAAAAATATACAACAAGAAATATCATTAAAGTAAGCCACAATGAAAGATATGTGGGAAAAAATTGAGCTAATGAAAGCAGATAGTAAAATTGTAAAACGGGTTACTACGCAATATACAAATTGCATAAGAGATTTAGCCAAACATTTTTTAGGCACACAAATAATGGTAACAATATTTGCCACGAAAATACAATTATAAAAAAGGTATCAGAACAACCAAGAACAAGAAAAAGAAAAAAAATTTAAATGGTAGAACGTAAAGGTATAAAATAAAGAAACTTGTCAGCTAGAGGAAAACATGGCACTACAAGCGTATCAGCCATTGTATTTATAAAACAAAAATATTTTAAAAATGTTACCCGTAAATAACAGACAAAACACTCCATTAGAACTGTGTTAAGTATGCCTTTATAAAAACAGAAAGTTACCAACCAACATAAATGCATGTTATAGAAATTAAATGACGTAGTACGCAAGCATTAGAAAAAAAGCTGAATAAATTATGTAAAAACTTTAACAGCGGCCTTTAGGAAAAAGGGAGGAATGAGATTAAAATCACTTGCTAGAATGAATGATGGAGCTGTCATAGAAAAAGCAGACAAATTATTTCTAAAGAAAATAGATGTCTCTAGGAAAACTTGTAATCGTAAGATTCAGTCAGTTGATAAAATTTGAAGAATACTGAAATATATAAATACGGGTGTTGCCCGCAAAAAGCTATTTTTGGCGTCTTAGGCTGACAATTTTTCACCCGCCTTTTCTCAAATTTTTACAAGATGGGGGAACGTGAACAATTTATTTACGAATGATGACAGTGCGGTAATCTTACGAAAGTAAGATATGCAAAACAATCCTGAAGATAAGCAATCAAACGTACACTCAGAGCTCAGTCACTCCACATTTTACATCAGTTGTTTACTTTTTGTTCAAATGTATAGTAGATAGTTAGAATTGTAGAAACACGTGACCATATATTAAAAGAAAAAAAGCCGTAGAAGTGTATTAAGAGGTAGATTATATAGTGACTAGCAGCGGAGATAAGATGATTCTAAAAAAATTAACAAAATGGATTATTATCTCGGGTAAAACTTAAAAAAAAATACCAAAATATTAGTACTATTATACGACATAGGCAATTTTAATATACAACAGAATTAAATGCGAAACATACATAGGAGAAAAAGCGACGGCATATTACTATTCGAATGCAGTTTCAAATATGTCGAAAACAATAATAAAAACTAAAAGAATTATGGTCTTAGAAAGAAATGGCAAGAAATAAAATGTAATGCCAAAAATAGTTTAGAACAAACCATAAGATGTAAGACTATAAGTGGGTGTTTTAGTAGTTAGTAACGCTATATTGCATTTAGACATTTTTTGTTGTCATTGAGTATTATTACGATTATTCGCAATAGATTTTCATTCTACTAAAGAAAGTGACAACTGGAGGAAAAATGAAGAAAATCGCCAAGAGTTATAAAAAATATAACGAAATAGCTGACATTATTTAACATTTAAGCTTAGTGCGCGTTTGGCTTTTACAGTGTGAAGTTGTATCGACCGCCGCTATTCTGTCTCTAAGGGTCGGCCGGGAGGTAAGCGCATAATGTACGCGATAGCCTGTCAAACGACTATAAAAATTTGAGCTTGCTTAAATTCCTATCGCAGTAAACAACAAAGGGTATTTACTTGGTAAAATAAATCTAGCCGGGATGATACACGGGTCATCCAGCAACTTCTTGTACCATTCTACAGCTAAAGCCACAACCACCTCCAATCTACGTTAACCAGATAAGTCAAATGCCACAAACTTTTTTATTGTAACCAATTTATCAAAAATAATTTTCTATGCTTTCCAGTATCAACAACCTTTCCAAATCCCAGTCTCAATTATGCTAAACTTCAATAACAATTACCTAGTAGCTTCATAACTATTTATGAGTAAACTATCAATTATTCTAATGATAAAACAATCAATATAAATGATCATAATAATGATAACAAACACCTTGCCCAACTCGGTGTCAAAAAAAACGATTTCATATAACAATAACTGAAAACACACTACCAATTAGCACACCAAACAGATTTCAAACGCTCTCTCAAACAATAAATCGCAAAAAAATCCAGTCTCTTGCCAGTGCATATTTATGGAATAAAATATTTTCAGAGCGTTAACAAACAGCACAGTCAAGATAAGTACCATTTTCATTAGTGTGTACAGGAAAATAATTAAATGCTCGAGCGAAGAAGATGTAGTTCAGTACATCTGTCAAATTAAATAATAAAACGTTGCTAAAACCGCAATTGCTTTAAGTTATACTGCAAGTGTAAAGGATCGCAACACAGCAAATTTTTTACAAATACAGGAAACACTTCAGTACGTTTTTTGTGGCGGCAGTTATAGTCCAATTATAAGAGATTTACTATTTATAGAGGTCTTAAAGCTGGACAAACAACATATCCAAACAAACACAGTAGCAAATTAATAACCTTTGCGCACATCCTGTTAGAATGATAATGAGGTAGTAGATAAACTTACCACCTCCCTTAATGAATTTATAAAATATTCTATCAACTACTTAACCAGAATAGCATGATCCTGTTTATGTTTACAACAGTCATCAGCAAGTTGACCCAGTAGTGGCTAACTCAGTAAGAATATCGGCTTGGAACTTAAATAGACTAAGAAACTATATTTAAAGTTACTCTGTTCTTTAATGTCAACAAATCTATATTCTATCGATTTTCGAAAGCCATGTCACTATTAATATTGCAATAAAAATTATATACTATAACATATTGTAGTACAGGACCAAACAGTAGTCTTAATAAGATCAGCAAATAAATCACTACGTTTTACCACCATATGTAACTAATAAAATTGAAAATATTTTAATAGAAATAAAATTACTCCCTTGGCTATTAACCATTGGAGCTGTATGTAATATCAGAATATCAAGAATTTTTAGTCTCAGTAGTTCCAAATTTTCTCATAGAAAAAGATTGGAACAGTAAGTACATCGAGTTGAGTTTCAAGCTGATTGCATTTAAAAAGCAAAACCTGTTTCAAGTTAAACAGAAAAATGTTCTATAGTATTTGTCAATGGCGACTCAATCTATTGGCCAGCGGATTTAGACAAACTTTCAAATATGTTAAATTTTGCAGTCCCAAAGGCATTTTTGTAGTAAAATAAAAAATAATCTACATTTCAACTCAGATCAAATTTCAATAATCACCTTAAGTACTAAGGCAATATAGAAAATTCTATTCCAAGTCTTTTCTGGAGAAATCAAATCGGAGCAATCCAAACTCATCATCACCATCACAAAAATTCAAAAGGTCAACATTAACAGTACCACAGTTAAGAAAATCTGGTAGAAACTGCATCCGTACTAATGTTAAAAAAGCAATTATCTACTAGTTTTCTTCACACCACTTCTATCTAGTAACTTAAATACCGACGTAAAAGTATAAGAATACTTCAACTTGCCTGGCCAGCTATTTCTACGGCTGAGATCATTTAATCCAACCGAGTTTTCCAAAGAAATAAAGTCAAGAAACCCCTATAAAGTGGCAGAGTATACCATAGTTAGAAAAATACTCGATTAATTTCCAAGACAATCAATGAT
This sequence comes from Sinelater perroti, assembly GCA_036346155.1. Taxonomy (NCBI): domain Eukaryota; kingdom Metazoa; phylum Arthropoda; class Insecta; order Coleoptera; family Elateridae; genus Sinelater; species Sinelater perroti. Next base: position 5,224,179 of record JARFIY010000013.1, on the reverse strand, counting down.
TTTTATTATAACAATATTCACTTGTATGGTTGTGACTTCCCCTTTTCTTGTACAATGAAAATATCTACAAATATTTATGGTAACAAAACCTAAAAAATTGCCTACAAAATCAATTCATACAGGCTAACCAGTTTTGATACAACCTAAAATATTCGAATTAATTTTACTACACAGGATTGAGAAAATAGCGCAGCTGGATACACTAATTGCATTATATTAGTTCGGCTTTCGAACAAGCCACTTCATCATACAAGAATGCCATAGAATTGCAAATTATCAAAACCGAAGTAAAATACATCAAACTCCAGTTAGACCAAATTTGGCATTGAAAGGCAAGATAAAAGCCAAACCTTAACAACTCAACCTAAAAGCAAAAAAATATGTAATTTCTAGTAATAAATTGATGGTATTTAAAGTTATCTTAAAACCCACATAGACGTACGGGGTCAAACTATGGAATTACTGCAAACCAACAAAAACCAAAATATTGCAAATATTTTAATCGAAGTTCGATCAATAGCTTTATTGATAACCAGAATCTTTACAATTACTTTTCTGCTTCAAATAAATAATGCTCCTTGTTAAGTTTTTTTAAAATTTATTTCAAATATTATTAATACGCTATCAAACTTACATAGCAAAAATTAATTGTTTATGAAAGGTAAAAAGCAATCACCAAAGAGGGAAGTAAAAGAAAAAAATTGCACTAAGACTTTTAGTGTATCTTAAAACTAAACTGGAGCATTAATTAAAATAATAAAACAACATAGAGTATCCATAACTGTATTTTATTTGACTTGTAAAGCGCATAGAAGTGTTTTTCGCCGCACAAGCAGCCTTTTTTTTACAACAAACTGTAAGCACGAACCTTATCCATTACCGCAGGTTGCGGAGGTAAAATATCTTAGCATGCACCTCAACAAGGGGTTAACATGGAGGGCACACATCTGGCATAAAATAAAACAATTGGGGATCAAGTTCAGCAAACATTACTGGATGCTCGGTAGAAGATCCAAGTTGTCATTTCAAAATAAACTCTTAGTTTATAAGGTTGCATTCAAACCAATATGGGCCTATGGCATAGAGTTATGGGGGTCAGCAGCAAACACCAATATTCAAATCATCGAAAGATTTCAGACAAAAATGCTACGTGCAATGTGTGACGCACCCTACTTCTTAAGAAACATTGATATTTTGCGCGACTTAAAAGTGGACACAGTGAAAGAAACCATTACCAAACTCAGTGAGCGATACCTAAGTAAATTGGAGTCTCACAGCAATCCTCTTGCGCTGAATTTACTCGATAAAAGTTTGGACACTCAAAGTCTAAGACGAGTTAAACCACTACAACTACCTTATAGATTTACTTAGCAATCAAGATCGCAGTTCTTACTTGCCCACTGTAATAATCTAACCACATCTCCTCGGCTTCTAAGTTACTTATAGGTTTAAGTCACTAGACGTTAATCCTAACGCCTTTTTCATGTCATTTAATCACTTATGTATCAAATTTGCTTATTGTGTATACAGATCGCAAATAGTGAATAAATAAGTAAAAAAAACGAACCTTATCACTACTACCGACAGGAATAAAAAAATGTTACCTCAATGAAAAATAAAACGCCGAATAAGAGCAAAAGCGAGGTCTTATCACTTCCTGCTGACGAAGTGCAAAAACGTTATGTCATCTCTGCCAAATTTATTGGAACAAAATAAATATTATTTAATGCCGCATTTAGAGATCAATTTAACAAATAACCAATCTACCGAAACGAAAACACCAAATGTATGAGAATTAAAGCAAAAAATTTCACATCTTTATATCATTATGGTATCAAACTCACGGCGCTAACATCCAATATTAAGAATATGGTATTCGGCGAATTTACCACATTTTGGAACAATAGCACATTAAGAATAAATTTAACTGAAATAGAGGATTACAGAACACTAATCACTCATAACGACATAAAATTTCACACATTTCTAAATCTCAACGATAAGCCCCTGAATGTCGTAACTAAGAATGTCCTTCTTTCACTAACAGAAAAAAAACATTCAAAGAGAGCTAAAATACTTATCAACATAGAAAGAAATAACACGACTAGTTAATAACCAATACCAATATTGCTGTTAAATTAATTGATAGCGATGTTGTCAAAAAAAAATTTCGTACTGGATATTTTGTATTATTCTATTGTCACCATAAAAATAAAAAAAAATTAATACATATATCTCAATGCCATCGCTGCCAGAAATATGAGCACACGACAAATTATTGTGCATTAGATCCCAGATGTGTCGAGTGTACTGGTAACCACTCACATAATCAATGCACCAACACATCTAAAGAACCACCTAAATGTATTAACTGTGACGGAGACCATGCTGCAAGTTATCAAAGATGTAGTCGCTGTATTGAAACACAAAAACTTAAAAAATCAAACTGCCACAAACACAAGTCAACCCACCCAACCCTCCGTCCTTTAATCCTAACCGTAGTACCACACCACAATCATCAACTACATTACCCTCTGAAAACGATGCCTTTAAAAAACATACTAAGTATATAGCAATGACCAAAACCCATATAAGGCTGCCAGTGGAGTGGTAATTATAATCGAAAAGCAAATTTTACACCATTCTATCCCTAAATTACCACTAATTAGTATAGAAGCCACAAGCATTAAGTTAGTGTTAAATAATTAACCTTACATAATAACAAGTATTTATAAAGAGACAAAAAAAACTAAGCGAAGCTGATATTCGAGTATCATTTAACGTAACGGACCCAAATAGCTATAAATCGTTTAACTCTAATGGACTCTAATTGGAAAACTTAGCAACCGAAAATACTTTCCAAATAATAGCCCTCACAGATTACTCTTACTACCCATGCAAGTATGATCATCAACCAGGTATCCTCGACATCTTGCTGCAAAAGAACATTGCCAGACACATCAATCAAGAAGTAATAAATGAGTTTGACTCTGATTACCTGATTAACCTTATATCCTTCATTAGTACCACACAAATTATACAACCCGTCTTTCTACTAATCACCAGTCTAATTATCAAGTATACATATTAAATTAGCTTAGATCAGCACCTACATTGTCCCACTAATCTGGAGACCAAGACAATTCTAAGAAAAACAGACGAAGCGGTAAGTACACTTACTACAACAATACTGGACAGTGTGCATTAAGCGACGCTAGAACCTAAGCCAACTCTAAACCTTCAAACTTATAGTACTCCAAAATATATAATCGAGCTCACAAAAATGAAGAGTTAAAAAAGGAGAGAATGGCAAAAGAACAAGATACCCAGAAACCAAAATAACGTTAAATAGCTTAGCACATCGTATTAAAAAAGAGCTGGACGCGTTAAGGATAAACACATACCAAAAGTACATAGAAAAATTAGAACTAAGCGACCCAAACATGTAACCTCAGAAACAGAGAACTATAGCACAGACGCAGAGAAACCCACAGTTTTCGTTGAACATCAACTTATTTTCACACCTAAAATTACCTGTAGTTCAACACAGGGCATATATAACGAACCGCATTAAAATAAATTTACCTGTCACCGCTGAGCCTATTGAGCCATCACCCACTGAGTTTAAATTTATTATCAATAAACTTCTAAACATAATCTAATACCAAATGCAGTGCTTGCAAAACTAACCCTGAAAACTCTACCTTACCTCACTATAATATTTAACACATGCCTTAGAATCGGCTATTTTTCTAGAACGTGGAAACATGCCCACATCCTGTTATTTCCAAAACCAGGAAAAGATAAAAAGCAGATTGACAGTTACAGACCTATTAGTTTAATACCAAACTATTTCAAAAGGTTATCTATTCTTGCTTACTTGCCTAAGTATTATCGCTTAACATCCTTCCGTTCCAGTTTTGATTTTCGAAGAACATATTTAACCAATCAGCTACAGCGAGTAACTGAAGTTATGAAAACTGATTATAAAAACAAAACTTCTGGACGTAGCTCAAGTCTTCGATAAGGTTTGGATAGAAGGCTTTAAGAGTAAATTGGTTAGATTAAGTATCCCTAGTTATATTAAAGCAATACTATTCGCTTTCTTCAAAGATCGAACATTTGCCGTTAAAATCAACTTTCTCATTTCTGAAACTACAACCATATGAGCAAAAGCTCCACAAGGTTATATTATGAGAATATGTTATTCAATATTTTTATATTTCAGATGTACTAGTAGTCAACGCCATTCCAGCAACCTTTTCCGGCGACAGTGTAATCTTAACACAAAGCCCCGATCTTACACAAGACATTTCCCATTGACAACGAGCGACCAATCAAATATTTTCCTGGTTTACCAAGTGGAATATACAAATCAACTCTACGAAGTGTCAAACTAAAGTGTTTGTCTTAAAACATATTCCACACCCACCTAACGTTAGGGTCAATAATATAAACATCGAATGGAATCCTACTGATCAAGCATTAAGATACCTGGGAATGCTTTTCAACATTCCACTGAAGTAAAAACTGCGTATCAACAACAAACTCAATCAAAGTTATGCCCGACTGGTGCAGTTATACCCCGTGATAAATGAGAAGTCGGTACTGAAAACTAAATGCGCAATCTTAAAGTACAAGATTTGCCCAAAAATTATTGTGGTTAAGTTTGTAAAAAAAATTTATTCTACATATCGTTACAAACGTTTAAAATTCTTCAAAGTACTCCCCTTGGGTATCCACACACTTTTTCCAGCAACTTTTCCATGCACGGTACGCATCCTGGCGTCGACGGAAACTTTAAAGTCTTTGTCACGGCGGTTTGAATCGCTTTAATGGTTCTAAAACTGGTTGCTTTCAAGGCGGACTTGATCTTGAGGAACAAAAAGAAGTCTGCCGGAGCCAAGTCAGGACTGTGGTGGGGCTGGGGTAACGTTGCCAAGCTGTGCTTGGCCAGACACTCCTAGACACACAGAGCTGGGAGCATTATCGTGGTACAGCTGCCAGGTTGCGGCAATCTCCTTTTGAGTGCGCACGGCCCGGTTTTTTAATCTGTCGAGCACTTGAATTTATTAGGTAGCGTTGATCGTCTGCCCTTGGGATACAAATTCTTTCTGGACCACCCCTTTCGCGTCGAAGACGACAACGAGCATAATTTTCACTTTTTATTTGTTTATTCTTGCCTTCTTGGTACGAAAGGACTCCGAGGTATGCTATTCGGAACTTCGGCGCTTTGTTTCCGGGTCGTACTCGAAGGTTTACGTTTCGTCTCCGGCAATGACATTATCCAAATCAGGTTTCCTTTGCACACGTTCTAAAAGTTTACTCGCGATTGTTACTCGAGTGTTATGTGGTTGTCGGTCAATAATTTGGGAACCAACTTGACACACACTTTCCGCATGTGCAAATTGTCGATAACAATTTTGTGCACAGTGGTTTTCGGAATACCGAGAGTCTCTGCTATCATTCGAATACTCATCCGACGATCGTTATTTAGAAGATCACGAACACAAGACACATGTATGTAATTTTTGCTGGTTGACTACTGTCTAGAGCGGAGGTCATGCTCCACCTCGTCCCGTCCATTTTTAAACAACTTCAACTACCTGGAAACGAGAATACGAGAGAGCAGGGTCCCTTTAAGCTGCCTGAATCATTTGGTGGGTTTTGGTGAGGTTTATGTTCAATTTATCACACAACTTGATCCCGTAACGTTGTTCGATAGTTTTCTTCATTGTGCAATGTGACAGGTATTAACACCAGGTTTACGGAAACAGCGATCTTGACGCTCCTCGAGCTCACAGCAGACTGAGATTGGAATGGTTGTAAAGCTAAGACTACTCCCTCCCTCCCTCTATCCTAACCCAACTCAATGGTCCGATACGTTGCGACTAGGAACGGCGCGTTCAGACAAAATGCATTATTTTCGGACAAATCCTGTATAAATCCTTCATCTGACCTCTAGCCCTCTATGCTTCACCAATATGGAGCAGCGCTGTAAAAACGAATATAGGTAAATTTCAAAGGCTACAAAACAAAGTGTTTCGTATTGCACTAAACGCACCATGATTTATTAGAAATAAACAGCTGCGTTATCAACTGGGTATCTCACCAATACCACCAACATCAGGGTCAGATCACAGAAATTCTTTGCCAACTTCCACGCTTCCAACGGTTCTGCATATTATCGACTTGACAGACAAAATAATCACTCCAGACTGAAAGGGGCGCGTCCCAGGACCTGTTCTCTGATAAATCCAGTAATTAACCTCAATATATTTACTTAGAGATGCTAAAATATTTTAACGGCCAGTTTACTTTCTCATTTATGTTTCATTCAACTTTACTATGTATAACAATAATGTTGTTAATCTGGTAATAAATATATTATAAAAAAAATGTGCATATCCATTTAAATAGTGTAATTTTTAATTTAGAGCAAGTGAGTTTGAAAAACTTATAGCGTAAACATCTTCTTATAATATAATTGTCTTATCTCCCTAACTTTCTTTCTTCCTTTCTTTCTTTCTAAACTTATAATTCTATCTTCTCCTAGACGCTTCAACCGATTTCCTTGAAACTTGCACACCACATTCACAACTATATTTGCTAATTCGGAGCAAAAAATGAGTCTTCTAACTTTAACCGTTTTTGAATTATTTAAATATTTTGATTATTGTATTGTATAGATGTCACAGCTGTGACAGACAAAAACTTTTTTTTTTGAAAAACAGCGCCATCTGTTGGACGTAAAAGCAAAGCCACAACAACGTGTGGCCAGGTACAGCTATTTTAGAATAAAAACAAACATTCTGTTACTGTTGCTAACATTAATCTAGAGAAAAATTAAAAATTACTGCAAATGAACGTAAAACGTAAAAATTACGGGAGTGCATTATGAACGAGCGCATAAGCTTTGCATTAATTCAACTTTACGTATTACGTATTTCCTGTGGGCGGCTTATGCTTACGTCCACCATGAATGGACGTTCAATTGTTCCATGTTTCTGATCCAGAGAAAAAGCCGGTCTAATTAAAAATTTATACGTTCGCACCTTGCAAAAATTTGAGGGAAGGCGGGTGAAAAATTGTCAGTTTAGGACACCAAAAATATCTTTTGGCGGGCAACTCCTAGTTAAATTATAAAGACAAACAAAATATCTCTGTTTCGAATAAAAATTTATAATCATCCAAGGTAAAACAAAATAAGTGTAAATTTTTAAATTACTTGTTTCTCGTGTAATTTTCAATATAATGTTATAAATCTTTTACTTGGGTTTTATTTTAATATATGCATTATTTACTGAAGCATCTTTATAATACAATAATATTACTAAATTTACCAATTTATTATTATTTATAGATCATTTGTTTATAGGTTACTTATTGTGTTAGTCACTGTACCGAATATCATTATAATAAAATTGTACAGTTATACTTCGTAAAAAACTGAATCTAAAAAACTACATTGTGTGGCAGCTTTTTATAAATATTTGAATTTTGTAGGAACCGTTGCGAAGTACCAATACTTTCGCGCGATTTCAAACTTGCATGAATTCGGCGAAGGGGAGCAAATTTTTCCATTGTCATACATAAACAAAGAACACTGGACGATGTTATTTCCTTCTAGTGCGGGAAAACAATTTGGAATCCAAGACGTGATGGGGGCTTTGATAAGCATTCGACGGATGCCATACTTCTGAAGCCGTTGTTATCTCTAAGCAAAGTTAAGCGTTGTTCATTTTTATTTGTGGGGATGTATCTCTTCCAATATAATTGACAATCTGGTTGAAATTTGATATAGCAGTTTCAAGTATGATGGAATTAGATAATATTTAAAAATAAATTAAATTGTTTATGTGATATTTTCTACAAGTTGTTATTATTACTAGTAATTATATATTTATTTTAAATTGTAATTATGTACATCATACAACAATGCCATAGAATTGCAAATTGTATTAGAAGTAGCTTCAAGGTAAAAGAAATTATATATGTGTAACAGCAGTTTAAAGTAAAACCTAATATCAGAATCATGCAGGTTGTATTGCGGTAAAGCAAAAAGACTGTTTTAAGCTCAAACACAATCCTCTTTTAGGTAACACAAGTTAACTTTACATAATCAGCAACCTGCGATTATCGACAAAATGAGCTATGAATACAATCGTAAAGTTGCTATACTCGCGTCCCTTTGCTCCGGAAAGTTGTTAACAGAAATTTTTCTTTAGTTTGGCTACAAAAAGACCGAAGATTACAACGTAGCCAAGAACTACAAAAAATCTGACAAGGAGGACGGCTGATGGAGCAACTTACATCAAAGGATCTACTCGCAAACGACGTGATGAATTCGTCTGTAAATTGAACGAGAAGATTTATTAGGATTCTGGACGGAGTATGACGGACCTGCCAATAGAAATAGACGAGGCGAGGTCAAAACTTAATATAGCAGTGTATCAGGACCTGCATTGTAAGTTTTTCGTTCTGAGGAACCACCTAATGTTGATTGAGAAAAACAAGATAGACAGGACTTCTTGACATTCTCTTTGTATGAATAAAACTTCATCCAGGATAGAAAGGTAAATCGCCAAAATGACCGTTGGATCGTCAAAGATGTCTCTGAAGTGCCTACCGCCATGCATACAGTTTTCTGTTTCTGTGAAGGTGCTGGGGCGAGCAGCAAAGGAGATGCCATGGCGGCCCATTTCCTTAAGAAAGGTGTAAAGGTAACCGTAGACAGCTATATCAACGTGCTAGAGACAGTTATTAATACCTGGATAGAGGAGAGGTTCCAGCGAGACTCCGCTCCTACCCACAAGACAAAGGCATGGCTGTACAACAATTTGTATTACCACTAGTCCCTCCAATTGTAGCCACCCTCCAGTCTCGTCTGTAATCTTTTTGCCTACTACGTGTGAGGCGCGACCAAGGCGAAGGTCAATGAAAGACATCATAACATCAAGGACAACGCAAGAGCCTCCATGTTGGAGGTAATGATACATATCGACAAGAAGGAAGTTGTGTTGGCTTGCAGCAGGGTTAGGTCTCAGCTCCTAATGAGGTTTACATTAAATAATATGATACTCAATACTATTTACTTTAATTTTGCTAAGTCTCATGTAAACAAATTTAATTTTCTTGTATTTTAATGTTATTTTTATTGTATTTTTTTATTTACAAGACTTGTCTTGACGACCCTGTATAATTACAAAATATTTATGCAGATACCTATGACTCCCCTTAGGAAACTTTTATTATATTTGTAAAAGTAAATTCTATAAATTAGTATGTGAAATTATATTAAGAAAAAATAAACCAAAAATAACCAAAACAAAATATTACGCTAACTATAGACCGCTATAATGCCATGGTAGAAAAAATTAACTTTAGAGTAACAAAAACAAATGAAAATCATAAGTATATCATTAGAAAAAAAGAAAAGTTAACAAAGTTCTACTTTAAAAACAACATATGAAATTAATAACTAATTTAGCTGGCAATAATATAAATAAGAATAGTTATAAAATGGGAGATAGAAGATTGAAGAAATATATTGTGAATGAGCCAATAAAAGTACAGACGCAATATATATTTTAAAAGTATCTGAAGCAATAGATTTACAAAATATGGCATCATTTAACCAAAATAATAGTACGAAAAATGATACTAGAACAAATCAATAAAAAGAAACAATTGATTTGAAAGCACAGAAAAAAAGGCGATCATAATAAAAATAAAGCTAGAAAAGAATATAACATAGAATATCATAAAATACCATAAATAAAAACAATAAAAATATCTACATAAGTAAAAAAATAAAGAATTAAAGCTAACCAAAATAAACGAGAAAATTAAGTAAAAGATATACAGTAAAAATTAATAAAGAGCTTCGCATGGTTTTAAAGTCATAAACGATGTTAAATAAGATCAATCCATGCCAAAGAGTTTACCACAATATTAATGTGCATAAGACAAATTACAAAAAAAAGAAGCACAAAAAGAAAACTCTATATATATATATATATTTTTGTTGGAATGCACTTCAGTCGTTTTCTATCCATCGAATATAGGCCTTTCACCTATTTGTCCATGTATTTCTGTTTTGTGTAACTTGATACCAGTCAAGTCCCGCAATCATACCAGCGCTGTTGGGATTTTCCAACACTTTGTAAACTTTTGTTTTTAATGCCATTGGTATATTCATGTTCAGTGCGTTTTTTAATTTCCCATGGCTGCTCATCTTAATCTAATTCTAATTCTAATATTATATATATATATATATATATATATATATATATATATATATATATATATATATATATAATTGCGTCTTGTTGCTTGTCCATAAATTGAAATTATTTCGTCGCCATTTGGTACATTTGTAGTGAATTGTTTTTGTGTTGTTGATGTGTAGTCCTACTTTTGCAGCTTCTTCTTCTTAGGGTACCTATTAACTCCTGTTTACCCTTTGCAAACAATACAATATCATCAGCAAACCTTAGATTCTGTAAGTATTTTCTTAGTATTTTTAATCCTTTATCTTCCCATTTTAGGTTTTTAAAAATGTCCTCGAGTACTAGGGTAAATAATTTTGGTGAGAATATGTCTCCTTGGCAAACTCATCTTTTGACGTTTATTCTATCCGTTGCCTCATATATTTTTATCGTCATCGTGGATTTCTTATAAATGTTTTCAGTAATATTTATATAATATTGGTCTAGCCTAGCATTTCATAGAGATTTTATTACAGTCCATATTTCTGTGGTATCAATAACTTACGGAAGTCGACAAAGGCCATCCATATTTCTATTTTATATTCCGTAGATTTCTCTATTACCTGTTTCACTATATGAAGATGTTCTACCGTACTGTATTTTCTTCGAAAACCAGCCTGTTCTTGTGATTGGTCGATCTCAAGTTTTTGCTCTAATCTATTTGCAATTATTCTAGTGAACAGTTTATATATCTGAGATAGCAGACTGATAGGTTTGTAGTTTTCAGGATTAGCCGGATCACCTTTTTTATAAAGCAGGACTACTATTGCATTCTTCCTTAGGGATGTATTCTTCTGTTATGGGTTTATTAAATAATTTTACTAGTTCTTCTTTGGCTTTTGTGTCACTATCTTTGAGCTTCTCAAATATTATATTGTGTTTTCTGTCCTCTTAGCGTTTTTTATATCTCGGGTACTTCTGCTGAATTGACATTTATTATTTTATTATCTTTATTGTCTTTTTCTTCTTGTAACTCTATATTTGTTATTTTAAATTTACATAGCTCCCTATAATAGGATTCTACGATGTTTAATATATGTTGTTTATCTTCAATTGTCTTTTATTTTTATTATTTATTTTTTTAATTATTTATTTAAATACAGATTGTACCTGATTCCTTTGGTGTTTTAGAATGTCTTGCTTCACTATTCTTTTAACTATTTTGTTAGTTTCTGTTTATTTGATAGAGCCTCTTCTTCCATTTTTGATCAATTTTCTTCTTTTCTCTAACAGTCGTTTAGTTTCAGTAGACAACTTGTTTGTACTTTTCTTTTAGGGTTTGGTTACTTTTTCCGCTGTTTTATTTATAATTATTGTTATTCTCGTTTATTGATTTCTTTATGTGCCATGGGTTTTTTGAGAAGTTTTCTTTTAGCTGTTTCTTGTATTATTCACTTTATTCTCTAATTTTTCTTTATTTACTTCTGTATTTATTTGTTTCATCTTTCTTTTCGTCTCTATTTTAATATTTATGAGTATCTTGCTTTTGACCATCCTGTGGTCAGTACTAAGTTGGTTAACTACGTATATATTCTAGATTATGTATTTGTGGCATGATATAGTAAAGTCAATCTCATTTTTTGTTTGTCTATCTGGACTTCTTCATGTACATTTACGTTTCTTCTTCTTTTCAAAGAAAGTATTTATTAAATGTAGTATGTCTCTTTCTAGAAAATTTGCTAACATTTTTCCTTCTTCATTTCTGGTTTCCAGTCCAAATTTTCCTATATATGTTTTTGTTTGTTCTGCTCCTTTACCTATCTTAGCGTTAAAGTCCCCTCTCACAATTATGTTTTTGTTTTTATTTATTGCTCTTGTCATATCCTCATAGACTGTCTCAACTTCTTCATCTTTATATGTGATGATTGGTAGGTGTGATTGTAAGTATTTCAAAGTTATCTTTTTGTTTATAGCTATTACGATATACATTACTCGATCTGATATTGATTTTAAAATTTTTATATTTCTATACAATTTTTTTTTTATTATTATTCCAACTTCTCTTTGTAAAAGAAGGTGTATCCTTAGTCCAGTTGAAAATATTGTTCTCATTTTCTTCTTGTTTCGGCTAATCCTACAATATTCTTTTTTTATTATTTCCAGTTTATATTCTAATTCATGTAGTTTTTCTCTGATTTTTATGGTCCTCCTGTTATAGGTCGCAATGTTTAATGAGCAGTTTGTTGTTTCCTTCCTTGTTCTTTGGGTTTTTTCTGCTTACATGTCGTTCTTTTGCCTCCCCCAGAATCCATGAAGCTGGCCGGTTTTCCGGTGTGGGGTTGTGAGTTATATGTACCCACCTGATGTATACTCTTTCAAGTATGTTTTATAGTCGACATTTTTGAAGATTTTTTGGAAATTTAAACGCCACGCTTTCCAGGAGTCTTGCCGAGTGCCTACTAACATATACTTAACTAACTTAATACTAGTACGTCACGTATACCCATGAGTTGAGCTTTTAGTACGCGAGCCGCTGCCATTGAGACCTCAGTTCTAAACATGCAAAGTCTAGAACAACGCGAAATATCCCAGAAAGACTGTGTTTACAGTTTACAGCACTATGGAAAAGTTCCAGAACAGATACCAGATATACAAATACTGCGCAGCAAAGTCAAGTCAGGTTAAATCTGTTATTCTAGTGTAAAATAAGTTGTGTTGTAGATAAATAGAGTAAATGTTATTAAATAATTTAGGTTCTTGAAATAAATTAAATAAGTATTTTAAATAAATTTATGTGTTTTATTTGTCACAGTTAAAAGCAAAACGTTATAGTATACATACAGATCATCTAGATAATGTGTAGGTTTAAACATAGAGAAAAACAGAGAGCAAGTAGAGATAAAAGAGAAAATTTTCTAAATAAATACTTAAGGTCAAAGGAATTTAAAATTACCATTCTCACGTTACATCAAATGCATAAATTTATTAAATAATTTACATATATAAATATACTTTAGTCACTTGAACGTCTGAATTTGACAACAGTAATTACAATGCAAGAGAAAATCTAAATACAAGAAAATATTAGACATGATATCACATCAAAACTAATTATGTTGTTATACTAAATCCCTGGTGGAAACTCGCTAAGCTAACTTTATTAAATTATTTTTCAGTATTTTGGGAACAAGATATATATTTTATTTTATAATTTTTATTTGATATATTAGTTAATCTGTAGTGTAAATAGTTTTATAATTGTTTTTAAATAAATGTGTAAGTTTACTTGTAGATTACTTAAAAAATGTATTTCAAAGCATAGAAACTGCTCAAAACGAAACGAATTCACCCAGAAAACTTGTTTACTTACAATGGTCCGAGAGTTTATAACGTCGTGCAATTGTTTTTGCTATATCTATTTGTATATCAATGTAAGAGCTGTTTGAAGCTAACCATTTGGCATCATAAATATTGAGTTGCGGAAACAGAAACTTGCACTGTAGCACATATTTAAAAGATACACGCAATGATCTCATATTAAAGGGCGGGTTTCTATATTAAAATATTGCAGTAGCACCATAATAATTACATAATACAATATTTTTAAAAATTACATGGTATTGTTTACTTCTTTATGTTTAGTTTGGATAATTATAAATTTTGCGTTGCTTTTATTTTGTTTTTATAATGTTTTTGTGATATAGAGTGCCCCAAAAGTTTTGGTGCAGTGTTTACTCTTCCCTTTCATACTTGTTTCTTCATTTTGTGAAGCAATTGATCTAACTCGGTCAAGAATATTGTTAAATAATCAATAAGTATTGCATATTTTATTAAATTAGTTTAGAATTTGAGTTTATTTAAAGAGAAAAACAATCAGTAAAAAGAAGAGCAAAGAATAAATGTTGCTTTAAGACTTTTGTACCTCTAATTTAATACTATTTACACTTTCAATGTATGAACGATTGATTTTGTAGTATTTAGCTCACCATTTTGTGTTTATTTAATTTTTAAAATTATTATAATACTGTTGGTTACCTCTACATGTATATTGTATATTCATATATTTAATCATAAATATTTGTGGTATATTTTATAAAAAAGAATAACAAAGTTTAACTAAATTGTGGTAATCTTCTAATAAACAAATTTTGAAACTTTGGCTTTAAATCCGAATCTAATAACAATTTATTTATGTGAGTTCACGGTTTCTTTTGTTTTGAAAATTGTCCTAGATAAAGTTATATATAGGTAAGATAAGATGCCTTTCTAATACGGATATGTAATATTACAACCACTACAAAACTCCACCAAAAATTTCTGAGATTTTTTTTTGGTAAGATAAGATAGGAATAAAAGTCAAAAGAATGTATGTATAGAGCAAAATCTTGGAAAAAGATCAAAAATATTTGGAAAAACCAACAAAAAAACTTGGTAACCAAAACTAGAGAAAGCAAACATTTAAAAAAAAAATATTAGAAAATCTGATAAAACAACACTTCATTTTTACAATTCCCGCAACACATTCATTTGCATAGATTATTGCAATTATATATGTGGTATATGTTAGGCTCTAAATTTAGATTTAAATAATATATTAATTTATTAAAAAACAAGTAATAGCCTATTAATATGGGAGTAATATAGGTATAAGTAAATGTTAAATTAAGTTAGAAATATTGATTATCCTGTAGAACTACATTATAACTACCGTGGGCATTTTATTTTTTAAGTTACTAGTTAAAGTTTTTTGAGAATGATTACTTTTAAGTATATTCTAGTTTAATGTTATTGTTTAAAGTTATTATTTAACTATAGAAACAATTAATTTTGATTTGGATAAACAGTAATCAAATTGGAAAACTCTAACATTATATATATAATTCTAAAGGCATGGTTTATATTAAAAAATATTAAATAAAATTAAATGGATATTTATAAGTATTCAAACTGACGAGAACCTTCTTCTAAATAGAGAAGATAATAACAATCAACAGCGTTACAAAGCATTTTATTTAGAAGTGCAAGACAGTATGTTTCAATTTCTTTTTTCAGATCATTGATCTTTAAGATATTCTCATAAAGTGAAGCCTACTGAAATGAGGTCACAGCACTTTTCGCCCAATCTATTTGTTTGAAAAATTTGCAATGTGATGGGCTTTTACATCACAGTGCTTGCTCTTCATCATCAAATAATTTTTTAGCATTTTTTGGCTTTACTGCAGCTTTTTTTTATTTCTTCTAGTTCTATGTTATCATCTTCATCTAAGTTGGTGCTAGTATTTGTACTTTTTTTTCTATTTAGTCCCGTTCGATGTCCACCCCTCTCCTATATACCCTGAAAGTATTCCTTCCATATGTTCATTATTTTAGTATCCAAGCCATGTAAATACCTTTCTTTATCCTTAATTTGTCTTGTGTTGTTGTTTCGCTTTGTTTTTTTATATTCTTTAAGGCTCTGTAAAGTAATTTCTGATTGTATTTACTGTTTTTTCCCATATTCCAAAATCTTCCCATTCATTTATTTTGGATATTTTAACCTTCTTTCTTACTATTTGTCTAGCTGTTTTATAGTTTCATTGGTTAACCTTGTATACCTAGTTTTTAAGTTTGCCTGTTTTTTAATGTCATGTGTTGTAGATTTTTTTATACAAACTATCACCTTTGTTATTAATTCTGCATACTTGTCCCTTATCTGCTATTTTTGTAGTTTATATGCTTTAAGATTTATTTTTGATAGTTTTTCCTGTTGCCATATTACATAGTTTAATTATTATTTTTTATTATTACTGCTAAGAGATAGTGAGATGTTGGCAGTTCTGTGTTTCTATATATTGTTATATCTTGTACGATATTTCTAATTACTTTCTTAGTAATAATAGTCTATTATTGATATTTTTATTTCTGCATGGTTGTCCTCTAGTGCATTTATGATAGCCGCTGTGTTGGATCAATTTTAGGAAACTTAATTCAACTACTAATTAATTAGTTTATCCGAAACACGTAATACAGACACCTTCTAAAAAAAGAACATCTAGCTGCAGTGTTCTCTGATCTCCAAAAGATATAGAGCCATTATGTATTACAGAAGCTGTATAGTTGAGGTATTAGAGACAATCTACCTCTATTTATAAGACCATTTTTGGAAAATAGAACGTTCAAGGTACAAATCCCGTGCGGGGTTGCTATATCCCCCATCGGGCGCCTCCCCAGGTGGCGGATAGGGGAATGCCTTCCAGATATGGATGGTACCGGAGAAATAAAATATCCGGGGCGGACCAAAACTGGCATGACGTAGGGCAGCAGCTACGACATCACTGTGTTGTGACCACTGAAGAATGACTTCCTTAAGGGCCCAACAACAGAGACTTCTAGGCGACAACACTTTAGATTAATCGGCTAGAAGACTGCGATGGGGAAGGCAACGGGAAACCACCCCATTATGTTTTCCCTAGTACAACTAACATGGCACAGACTCAAGATAATAGAGCCATGTTAATAGCCAACATCCGAAACGGATAGGCACTGCCAGAAGAAGAAGGTACAAATAAAACAGAAGTAGTTTTTTAGAATTTTGAAAAACTAAGTTCCACATTGTGCAACTCTAAGTGCTACCCCATTCCTTGATGCTAAAAATAACTTGACGTGCAATCTTTGTAAAGCATATATTTCTATGTAGGTGACCATAGTGCCTTTTGTGCTGCTAAAAATATTATGGATATCAATAAACAAAGGCATGTAGCCATAAACCAAGTGATGCATAATTTAGAACAAATTGGATATCAGTTCTCAGAAGAAAGCTCACTTCTATAGATTGAACAAATTACATAATCACAAATTTATATGAAAAATAATATTAATAGGTAATGATATAGTTAAATTTATAGGAGTTACACCTGATCCAAAAATGACAAACTAAAACCATATATCCAAAAATAAAAAATGCACCAATGTGACTAATTTTTCAAAGCTTTAGCATAGACAAAATACCAAGAAAAAATGCCACACTATAGTATTAACCAAACTATTCAGTGGATGTATTGTTTATGAGTTGTTTATACGTTGACATTGTTAGATCCTATTCGTCATCACGGTATACAACTTTGTGTAGGTGCTTTTCATAACACACCTGATATAAATTTATATTGCGAATTGGGATTCCCCTTAACATTAGAAGAAGAAAGTTAAATGAAAATGCGACCATTCGGTACATCTTCTCTCTCTTCCCAGTAGTACAAAAAATGTTTTAAATTTATCTTAATAACATTATTATTGCAAATATTTAACATTACTTCAAAAAATTGTAGTCTCCTGTTAAAATCATCTTTTGCCAACTTATGTAAAAGTTGTACCTTAGAAAGTTTATAGTTTACACTTTTAAAAATTGAAACTACCGATAACTATAAAATATTGGGATTGGACGCCCATTGATTCATTTATAAAGAGATATCTTCAAATGCAGCTAATAAAACATCACTTTTTGCTGTTCTAGGTCCACCATTCATTGGCAAATCTATAACGCTACCCGTTTGTTCAAAACGTTTTAAAATTTTAGCAACAATGGATTTAGAAATTGGATTTCTATTTTGATGCGTATTATTAAATAAATTACAAACGTCTTGTAAACTTCTCCGTTTATTTCGGTAACCGATCATTGTAACTATTTCAATTCTTTCACGTTCACTCGCTATTGCTAATATTAACAGCAATAAATTCCATATACTTGTATTTAACGTAAACAATAACTGATAAAGTTACCTCGATAGAGTTTGTTTATCGCTTCGCTTTTATGTATCTTACATGTACCCTACCATTTGTAAATGCTTGAACCGGCGTTTTCATTAAAGATATAAAAATCCGAATTACCAGAACGATATAAAATATTTCCGGTGAATTTTTAAAGAATTCTTTTTGGGGTTTTCTAAATCGATTGGATCATTGTCAAACTACAAATAGATAATAATTTTATCATCTAATATAATTTACTTAGTTATTAATTTGTTTTCGTGATAAGATTTTGACAGATAACATTACTGCAAATAATTTTGTCTATGTTAGATATACTTACTCATAAAAAACATTTATTAAAGACTTGAATCGACATTTTATTGGAAAAATATTATTAAAATAAATTGAAAAAAATGTTTTTAAACTATTGTAAAGAAAACAAAATATTTTCCAAACGCTTGGAAATAAGCATACATTCTGATGTTTCCCAAACTCGGCAAGAAGCATAGCGATCCAACAGCGTACAGACCAATAAGCCTGTTATCAACAATATCCAAGCTTTTTGAGCGAGTCATCCACAGACGTCTGACTAAATTTTTAGAAGATCGCAACGCTATACCTCCAATGCAATTTGGGTTTAGAACTTTCCACTCCACCAACCACCAGGTACTAAGACTCTTATTGCATTTGTCGATGTTTAGAAAGCCTTTGATCGAGTTTAGACAGACGAGCTAATAGATAAATTGTTAAAAATAGGAGTTTCCTTATACCTGCTGCAAATTATGCGATCCTTTATGTCAGACATTCCAACCATTCCCGATAACGACCTTGCAATGTATGCCGACGACACAGCGATAGTAGTCCAAAATGCTGACATATATAAAGCAAAAGAAAATTTCCAAGAAGGTATAGATAAACTAAATTCGTGGTTCAAACGTTGGTGTATGAAAATAAAAGCTACCAAATGCTAATGTAAAATTTTTACCGTCCGAAGACTTACAGATCCACCCAACATAACTATTGATAATACCCCAATACCATGGAACCCTAAAGATAGAGCCATTAAATATCTTGGTCTATATTTGGACGGCAGATTGACATGGAGCTTCCATATTAACAAAAAACTAACGGAATCGTACACAAGACTCGGCATGCTGTATACAATCTTAAATAGAAAATCATCACTTAAGATTAAATGTGGAATACTTATCTACACGGATTTCATCCATCAAACCCTCACAGAAACTAACGAACAAATTCCACCGATAAGACCAGTAAAAGTCAATCAGGTCAACGCAGTTATAAAAACCTTAAACTGTAAAAAAGCTCCAGGTTACGACCTTCTAACTGCAAAAATTCTCAAAGAGCTTCCAGAAAAGGCCGTAAAATTAATAACCTACATAATCAACGCCGTTCTTCGTTTGAAACTTTTCCCAGCGCAGTGGAAGGTAGCCCAAATAGTCATGGTACCAAAACCTGGCAAAAAACCTGAAGAAGTAACTTCGTACCGTCCAATCAGCCTATTGCCAGTTATATCAAAAGTTTTTGAAAAGCTTCTCGTACAGAAAATCACGCCGATCCTTAAAGAACGAAACATCATTCCAGACCACCAATTTGGTTTTCGTGAAGGACATGGCACAATAGAACAAATACATAGAGTAGTCACGAAAATCAATCACGACCTGCACTTAAAAAGGTATTGCACTTCCGTGTTTCTTGACATAAGCCAGGCCTTCGATAAGGTCTGGCGTACGGGTTTACTATATAAGATTAAAAGAGCGCTACCGACGGAATACCACGACTTACTCAGGAATTACTTACTTGAACGAAGCTTCCAAATAAAATTTAAAGACGCACAATCAAGCATCCAAACTATAGAAGCCGGCGTGCCTCAGGGCAGCATATTAGGGCCCATCTTATATCTTCTCTTCACCGCCGACCTACCTACAACTCCTCAGACACTAGTAGCTACGTATGCAGATGATACTGCAATATTAGCGTCACATAGTAATCCTCAAATAGCATCAACAATACTACAACGAAGCCTTAATCAGCTTGAGAACTGGCTAAAACTATGGCGAATACAAGTAAACCAAACAAAGTCTGTTCACGTAACTACGAAGAGAGACATGCCCAAGAGTGACACTGAACAACATTCCACTCCCACAGAATGATAACGCAAAGTATCTAGGAATTTACTTAGATCGACGTTTAACCTGGAAGACTCATATAATGAAAAAACGAATCCAACTCGGTTTAAAACTGCGTCAAATGTATTGGCTAATAGGACGGAAATCCGGTTAGCCTTAGAAAATAAAGTACTTCTCTATAAAGCTATCGTAAAACCAATCTTGACGTACGGTATACAAATTTGGGGAACTGCAAGTACATCCAATCTCGAAATCCTACAAAGATTTCAGAACAAAATAATTAGAACGATAACCGACGCTCCAAGATATATCCCCAACTGGCTTCTCCAACAAGACATTCCGATACCGACAATCAAGCAGGAAATTGAAAGTGCTAGTGTAGTGTATCAAGCAAAACTTAGTGCTCATACCAACAATCTAGCTGTGACGCTACTCGACAGGCAGTATACAAAAAGACTTAAAAGATACGATCCTTTAGATCTAGTTAATAGATTTAACTAAGTGTAGTTTTAGATTTAGTTTTAGTTTACATATTTGTTCAAACAAGTGCATAAATCATGTCAATGAAATAATACTAAAGAGTATTATTCCCTCAAGTCATAATCAGCACGTAGTAAAAAATTTACTGAATGTTAATAAATTAACAGATTGTAAATAACGCAGAGAAATAAATGTGTGAAAAAAAAAATCTACACGGCAATAATCCGGCCAATATTCACCTATGGCTGCAGCGTCTGGAGCACAACATTTGAAACGAACCTGAACAAATTACAAGTCTTACAAAACAAAGTGCTCCGTATCATGCCGAATGGTTTCTAAGAAACACGCAATTACATAGGGAGATGGGCATTTCAACTGTACAGGAATTCATAACTAATACATCCAGGAAATTCCACGATAACCTCAAATAGTGCAGTGGTGCAACACACTATGGACTAGGCAAAATCAGTACATACAAGACTGAAACGGATCTACTAGCAATTAGTGACAGTGAATAAATAACTTTTTAAAAACATATTAAAAGCAGTGACGGTGAACACAAACAAGTGACATGCGACACTTAAATCCAATGAGAGGTGGAAATAAACACCACTAGTGCAATACACAGACTACTCCAAGTAACTGTACCATGAATAGCAACTAATGCTGAACTGGTAGAAGATATTTAAAAAAAAAGAAAAAATGCTCTATAGAATGGTAGCGTTAAAATATATTCTTAATCAACTATCTACATCTAAGAAGTCTTACGTCTAGACGGCCTGTTGTCTACGTGCGACTAACAATCGTCGAAATCAAAAAAGCTCATGGTTCCGTTCGACCGCCGAACTATATATCTTTCAAACACCTTCTGGTTTAAACAAATAGTTAAAATGTTTACAACTTGTTTATTTATTTCCTTTTATTTTTATTGCATGTATCTTACTATTAACTAGGTTTCTCGGTTGACCTTTACGTGATAAATACGTAACGATCCCAGTGTTCTTATCTCGGAGGCTCATCCGGGTGATTAATATGAGTGTACACGACTGATATCGTGGTTTTGGTCTCACAAACTAAATTTATTTTGTTTACCTTTACCGCACAAATACAGAATTTTATAAAGTTAAATGTTTCCAACCGAGATTATACTCGGATTATCTAACAATTACTCAAAAAATTGGACAAATTCTCAGCCGATGACAACAATTCGAAGCTAGCTACCACCATTGCCAAACTATGTTAACCAGATAAGCCAAACACAATTAATTCCTCACTTATTTCAAACTTACCAAAATCAGCAACCTCAATATTATCAACAATGTCTATCTCAAATTTTAACTTCGAACGTGCCCGAATAATTGTATAGCAGCTTACTCTCAACCTGAGAAACAACAAAATCGATAAAAAAATACTGGTACCAAGTATCACTGGCAAACTACTATTAAAAAAAGAAAAATAATGGTCCAAATATTAAATGAGAACATACCTTTAATTAGCACAATAATCATTTTTCAAATATTGAGGGAAACTACAACTAACTCGAAAACTCAATCTCCAGACCCCAGTTCTCCACCTATTTACGGAGTCACTGATTTTCGAGCTATGACTACCAACCTTAACCAAGTCGTCGAAAATGAAAGATTTTATGCTAAGTCGTTATCTAATAATATGATAAAAATAAACGCGTACACCATCGATGCCTATAGAACGCTAATTATATTGTACACCATACTTGATTACCCGCTTGAAATTCGTAGCGTAAGCAAGTGTTCGAGTGCTCTGCTATCAACTGCGCCGTAATAAACAAGTGACCCCTGATATCAGCTAACCCGTCAACTACAAATAAGATAAGTGCAAAGTTACTATTTAGTCATATTTATATTCAACACAATAATAAAACCAAAGAATGATACCGGCATTTAATGGCCCAGGAGTTATTTATGGCCATCAACATGTTTCAAATAACAATGCTATACAGGCTGTTCCATTAAATCCTCAACTAACGCTTTTTTACAACTCTCGGCAAGTAAATCAACCAATACCAAGTGGTGTTAATTATTACTTACCGTAAGCGCATCTTGTTAATCCACCTGCTCAAAATATACAACATACTTCAAATACTACTCACTTCTACTATCGCATGTCTTCTACAAGCGACGATGAAACTCCTGAACAATATGTCAACAAAAATTTATGGAAACAGTTAAACAAACAAAAAGAAGAAAGATACGTCCTCCAAATAGCCACAACATTACTTTAAGTAATAAATTCAGCCAACTAACAGAAATGGAGACGGAAATACCTAACAACAAGCAAGCCGACAGTACAATTCCAAAGCCTCCTCCAATCTTGGTCTACGGGGTGTTAAATTATCAGGAAATAATCAAAAGCCTCAATGCAATTGCTGAAATTGAACAATATTCTATAAACACGTTAGCTGACAATACCATAAAACTCAACTGTAATCTTCCAGAAACATACAGAAAATTGATACGACATATGCGCGAACACGACATAGTACATCATACATATCAGCTGAAGGAAGATCGAGCATTCAGAGTCGTCATCAAAAACCTGCATTCCACAACAGATACAAATGAAATCAAGAATGAACTTAATACCATGGGTCACAAAATCAGAAACATTTTAAATGTGAAAAACAGAGCCACCAAGGAGCCTCTAAATATGTTTTTCGTCGATTTAGAGCCAGCGACTAAAAATAAAGATATATATAAAGTAACTAAATTTCAAAATCAGCAATAGAACCGCCCACAAAGATCAACAGTATAGTTCAATGTATGCGCTGCCAACAATACGGGCATACAAAAGCCTATTGCAATAAACCATTCGTTTGTGTTAAATGTGGAGGATCACATAACACAACTAACTGTAAGAGAAATAAAGAAACTCCAGCCAAATGCGCTTTGTGCGGTGGTTCCCATACGGCAAATTACAGAGGTTGTTAATTGTATCATAGATTGTTAAAAAAGCCCAATAATGCGAATAACAGACTAAATATCCAGCAAAATACTATAACAGTCATAACACGACCAAATTGGATACTAACACTCCATGTCGAACAAAATTTTAGTTATGCGAATGCAGTAAAAGGTATTACAACAGGTGAACACAATTTAAACTCAAATGAACGCATATCAGGCAGCGAACAAAATGAAGTCAATATTTCTTCAATAATAAGCCAATTTGTAGATGAATTTAAGGCGCTGTGTCAGCAGCTAATGCAACAAAATAGCATGGTGTTGAACATGCTCTCAACCCTGGTCAACAAAATTCATTAAATTTGTAAAAATAGCCCAGTGGAATGCCAATGGCCTTCTACAACATAAATAGGAGGTTGAAATATTCCTTCATATCAACTCTATTGATATACTATTAATAGCAGAAACTCACTTCACAGACAGATCCTACTTTAATGTACATAACTACTTAACTTATTTCACTAACCATCCAGATAATGCTGCCCATGCTGGTGCAGCCATATTAATTAAGAAATCTATCAGCCACTTCGAATTACCTAAATACGAGACAGTACACCTACAAGCCACAGCAATAAGAGTTAAAATGCTCCCGTATGAACTAACAGTAGCTTCCGTTTACTGCCCACCGCGTCACAACATCAAAAAAGAACATTTTCAAAACTTCTTCCGGACTCTAGGAACAAAATTTAATGTAGGAGGCGACTTTAACAGTAAAAACTCCCTTTGGGGGTCCCGCATAACAACTACTAAATGCAGAGAGTTAGCAAAACTTCTCCATGAGTAAAATTATTCTCTCCTTTCTACAGGTACTCCTACCTATTGGCCTACCGATCCAAACAAAACTCCCGACCTACTGGATCTTTTCATAACGAATGGTATCTCATCACCATATATGGATATTATCCCTATCTATGACCTTTCCTTGGATCATTCTCCGATAATAGCCACTATCAGCTCTTGTGCCCTACATAAGAAGCATATTGTTAGATTGCACAACAGAAAAATTGATTGGGAAGTGTATCAAAATCATATTCAAGAAAATATAAACTTAAAAGTTAGTCTCAAAACTTCAGAAGAAATTGACGAAGCATTAAACAAGTGGTTCTGCATTCTTAAGGAGACTGCGCAGCAAGCAACTCCTCCAGCGTATCCTCGGAGCTCTACATTCAACGTCCCTGTGGAGATTAAAATACTTATAGCTTTGAAAATAAGAGCCAGAGCAATTTGGCACCGGACCCAAGCACCTGCTGATAAAAATACTTTTAATCGACTAAGTAACCAGTTGAAACAAAAAAATAAAGATGTGCAAAATCAATCCTTTCATGACTACATCATTAGTTTGAACAGATACGATAACTCAATCTGGAAGCCGGTATTAAATGCAGGAAAGCCTAAAAACCAACTGCCTCTCATATTTAATGAAGCAGACCCAAACTCTAGATGGGCCAGGAGTGACGAGGAAAAGGCTAAATTGTTTGCAGAGTACCTTGAGGAAGTCTTCACCCCCGACAATGATGTAGTCGATGATGAGATAGAGAGACAATTAAGTAACATCACAACCAATGTTCGAGGAATAACAAGTTTCTCACCTAGAGAGATTCAAAAAGAAATCAAAATACTAAAACTCCGTAAATCTCCTGGCATAGATGGTGTGACTCCAAAAATGTTAAAAGAACTACCAAGAAAAGGACTAGTGCTACTTACTTATATATTTAATGCTATCATTAAGTTAAATTACTGGCCCAAACAACTGAAAGCCGCAGAAATCATATTAATACCTAAACCGGGCAAAGACTTATACAAGGTTTCATCATATGGTCCAATAAGCTTGTTGTCTATAATCTCAAAAATACTGGAAAGACTTATATTGCAAAGAATAGTTGCTGATCCTAACAGCGAAGAATAGATACCTCAACATCAATTTGGCTTTTGTCAAAATCACACTACGATACAACAAATTCATAGGATCTATCACAAAATTAATGAAGCATTCGAAAATAAAAAATACTGTACATCGGTTTTCTTAGATGTAAGTAGAGCCTTCGACAAAGTTTGGCACTAGGGCCTATTATACAAGATTAGAACATTCTTGCCCTTAATATACTATAATCTCCTAAAATCCTATTTAAGTGACAGAGAATTTAGAACAAGAGTCAATGAAGATGTGTCTGGCATGAAACCGCTCAAGTCCGGTGTACCACAGGATAGTGCCCTGGGTCCCTTTTTATACGTGCTGTAGACTTCGAATTTACCAGTAAATGATTATACTACAATGGGCACCTTCGCTGACGACACTGTTGTCCTTTCTACCAACGATGACCCACAACTAGCAACCATTAACTTACAAAATCATCTAAATCAAATACAAGAGTGGACACATAAATGGAAAATCAAGATCAATGAAGATAAATCTGTACAAGTTAATTTTACCTTAAGAAAAGACCTGTGCCCTCCTGTTTATCTAAATAACATACAAATACCTACTTCATCTTGTTCAAAATACTTAAGGATACATTTAGATAATAAACTATCATGGAAACAACACGCGGTTAAAAAACGTAAACAGATCGATCTAAAACTTAATGAAATGCAATGGTTACTTGGTAGGAAGTTAAAATTACCACTTGAAAATGAGCTCCTTGTTTATAAAACGATCCTAAAGCCAATATGGGTTTATGGAATTGAGCTCTGGGGTTGTACCAGTCGTTCGAATATGGCAATTATACAGAGAAGTCAGTCTAAAATATTACATATGATCTCCAATGCCCCATGGTATGTTACTAATGACACACTTCATTCAGACCTGAAAATTCCATATGTTAAAGATGTCATAACCGAAAAAAGTATTAAACACCACATAAAGCTAGAACACCACATCAACGCACTTCTTAATCCCCTTCTGGAAATACAAAATACGAGAAGGCTTAAACGGAAATGGCCTAATGATCTAAAAAATGTCTAAGGAGGATTTGTCACTGGAGAAGACCTCACCACGTCAATGAAGAGCTACTTAGTTCTTAGATCAACACATTAGTTCATAGAATTCTATTGTAAATTCTGATTGCGAATAAAAATTAAAAAAAAACACCATACTTATCAGATCAAACAAGAGAGAGCCTACAGGGTCGTTATAGACGACCTTCACCACTTAATTCTTCTCCCAGACATCAAGGATGGGTCACATAAATCAAGTCGTATTATAATAAATCCACTGCCGATATTTTTCGTCGACTTAGAATCCCAGCTTAACAATAAACAAATCTGTAAACTGGAATTTATATATAATACCAAAATCAGAATAGAAGCACCTCGAATCAAGAACAACATCTTACAGTGTACACGTTGCCAAAGCTAAGGACCATTTCAAAAGCTACTACATAAAGCCTTACAACTGTGTCAAATGCGGAGGACTTCATCACAATAAAATCTGTAAAAAGCGCTAAGGATATTCTTGCCTCCTGCGCTTTCTGTAATGGCGACTCGTCAATTACAAAGGCTGTACAGTATACAGAGAATTATAAAAAAAACGCAACTACGTCAAAACTGTCACCCACTAAAATAAACTCATTCTCTACTTCAGCACCTAATCATCAATTTATGTACGATCCTCTCCACATCTCTTCCTACTCACAAATAACAATGACCATATTGCAGATAACATTACCTCTTTTCTGAGCGAATTCAAAAATATGTTTCCGTAACTACTAAGTCAGAACAGCATGATATTAACTATAGTTATAACTGTTATAGACAAATTTATACAATAATGGCTAAATAACTACGACTAAAGACGTGGAACTCAAACGAACTAAACTTCATATTCACGAAGCAATCTTCTTCTTAAACTACAACAAAATCGATATACTACTTATTTCCAAAAACCATTCTACATCTAATACGGTTATAAAAATATCGCACTATAATATTATTCTTCTAGGCACGCCATTACCGCTAAAGAATTCGAAAAATTCTTACTTCAACTTGAACTTTGCCTTCTAGTGACAGGTGACTGAAACGCCAGCATTCCTCTTGGGGATTTAGGACAATATTACCTAAGGGACGAGCATTCTTCCATACTATCCAGGAGAATAACTTGAACTACATGTAGACTGGCGAGCTAACCTACTGGCCAATGGACCTAGGTAAAATCTCTGATCTACTTGACTTTGCGATACCAAAGGTATTTCCATCGTTTATCGTAAAACTGGAAGCAACTTTGACCTAAGCTTAGATTACTCTTTAATAATTATTATCTTAAGCACAACCGTTATATGGACAATCGCATTGGAAGAAATTTTAACCCTACATCAATAACATCAATCTAACACAAACTCCAAAAACCTAGTGAAATTGACGAGACAGTAGAATACATCGCAAAACTCATACAAGAGGCTGCTTGGAAAGCTACTCTGATCGACCACAAGATAGCATCTGAAATTAACAAACTGCCGCTTGCAGCAGAAAAATGCAAAGCCCCAAAAAACGTCAAAACTTCTAGAAACACCGGAGATAAGAATACATTGAATACTATTACCAATCGACTTTCCAATGCTATCCAAAAAAACAGAAATGCAATATTCAGTTATTATATTTTCAATCTATCGTCCGAAAACCACACTATCTAGAAAGAGGCTAAAAAGTTCAAAAAATCTATTGCCCTAATACCATCTTTGAGAAAATCAAGTGAAAGCTGGACTCATTTAAATGAAGCAAAACCAATGCCTTTGAAGACCATCTTAAACAAGCCTTTACCCCATTACCGACCAATAATATTAATTTTGACACAGAGGTAAACAAATATTCCTAGCGCTGAGACCAATCTGACCTGCGGAAGTGCGTAGACAAAAGTAACTAATTTATTTAAAGTTCCTGGCTATGATCTTATCGTAAAAAATTAATAATTACCTACCTGGAAAGCCCATATAAAAACATATGTATTGGTTACTTAAATGTCACTCCCAACTGACCCTAGAAAACAAGATTTTGCTCTATAAGGTTATTTTAACACCTGTATGGTTTTACGACATCGAACTTTGTGGTTACCGCAAGCCGCCGAACACTAAAATTTTCCAGTCCTATCAATCGAAAACTCTTCTAATCTTGCCAATGCTTCTTAGTACGTTAGAAATTAAACTCTTCACTGTAATCTTAAAATTCCCTTCCTTACTGAAGTCATAAAGAACTTTGCTGCCAAAAGTAAAACACGTACCTTAAATCGTACCAACTATCGCGTGAGAAGATTAAAGAGGCTTTAGCGGGAAGATCTCAGCAGGTGACTCCTAGAGAGCCGTCAATGGATGGTGCCCTACTCGTGTCTAATACCAATTTTGTCACATTATATACTTATTACTCTTTATTGAGTAGATTATTATTGCAAATTAGCAATTGGGAACAAATAAAAAACATGATAATAATTTAGATTTTTAAATTAACTTAAACGTGGTAATGTACTATGCCCTTATTAACCCAAATACGAATATGCAAAAAAGTTTAAAAGTGACTGATTGTAAAACCTAACATTTAAAAGATATCAACATATTGTTACAAAACGCAGCCTTTTACGTACTTTAGGGATACAGTTATGGTCACTTTATCTTAGCATAACACATAAAATGCTGAAATGATCTTTGGACGACTGTAAATTTTCGTATGTTTTATAGCAAATGGCTTTTTTTAGTTCCCGTATTGGGTTATACGTTTTATGATCAACACGGTTTTGATTTTTCTCCACTCTTGACTTTTCACAGTTTGAACTAAATTCGCGTGAACTATGTTATACAACTTAAGGAAAAGCTATAGTGAAGCAAATCACCCAGCTAAAAGCAGATGACGTGTGTTAGGTAGCTGCCTAGAAAATTTGTGTTTTCGTATTTTATAGCGCCGCTTACGTCCGCGCGAAGCACTTGATGTATTGGAGGCAGCGCAATTAAAGCGATGCGGCAACATTTTTATTGCCAGAAGTGGCTTTCAAGGCGGCCGGCGACTTAAACGTCGATGCGTGGAAAGCGTAAAACGCAGGAAATTCTTGACGCCGCTAAGCAGGGCGGGTAAAACTTGATGTGTATTTTTACAGAACATATCGCGAACGGTTTCGACGCCAATTTCCTTGCGGGGTTGTAATTCTAGGCATCCGCGGGAAGGGATTCGCGGCGCTCGGGGCGCCACCGCCAAAACGTAAGCTGACGATTTTTCAGTGGAACCAATTTGCCGGTTTAATTAGAGGGCACGGCTCCGGAGTTTTCCTAGCGACGCCGTTTCGAGCGCCGACTCGAGCTGCAGCATAATTACAGGCGCAGGAGCTCACATGCGATTCAGAATTGAAGCAGCTTTTCTGGTCAGTTAAAATGAGGAGAGGCTCTCGTTTTTTCCTGGATAAACTCGCTCGTTTTGCGCACGCCGCCCTATAGCGTGCTTCAGGCTGAGCGGGCTCTTATCGCGATTCATAGGACATTACCCATGGCCCCGGCAAAATGCAAATTATCCGCAGCTATTGGCAGTCGCATGAGATACACACTACACTTTAAGCTTTAAATTATGAATATATTGTTCTTTTATTAGACTTTCGCCTAAAAGCGTCTCCACTTCAGCCTTTTAATCTGACTGCTGTAGCAAAACAAATATCTACCATTTTCCTCTATCTACAATCACCATTTTTTAGTATTCCCTACAAATTGAGCTTCCGTATAATTTATAAGCTTGGCATGTAACACAGTATTTTAAAATAGTAATAAAATTTGACATAATTAAATTAGTAGCAACAAACCAGTTACTTATTACGTATATAAAGAATAATTGCTACAATTAATGTAATCATTTTTAACACAATGGAAAAAACAGCAAAAAGTTTATATAATCAATTTCATCACTTTATAATTAAATTTTTCGGTAACATAAAAGATATTTTCTTTGATTTTTATATTCACATGTGTAAAAAATCCAATATAAGTTTGTGCGCATGTGGTAAACAAATTAAGAGAAATCTGGCATATTCTACATGAGTGAAGGTTTGTACTATATAACAAAAATGACTTGTCTATTACTTTTCTTTACATCAATTATTGTTAAAGTACGCGTTTAATTTTCGGGGTACAAAACACGTGTGTGAAATCGCTCTAGCCCACTAATTAAGCAAACCGAAAGCAAGTTAGCATTCTGTAGCATAAACGAGCGTCTGTTATCAAGTGCACTGCAACAAACAAGTGACCTCTGCTAAAAACAGCACTTGCTAATTTTACTAAGATAAAGTGCAACACTATTAAAAATAACTCAATTTCAGAAATTAAACAAACTATCGGCTTGTAATAATCTAGGTATTATTTACGGCTACTCATAAGTTCCAAATAATAATGCTATACAGACTGTTGCATTTAATCCTCATCTACCGCAATTTTACAACTCTCAACAAGCGAATTAGCCAATATCAAGTGATACTAATTACTATTTACCGCAACAACTTGTAAATCCACCTGTTTATTATATTTAGCAACCATCAAATGCTATTTCCTGCTGCTATCGTGTGTCTTCTACAAGTGATGCAAACAGAAACCCATATAAAAATGATAACGAACAAAAAGAAGAAAAATAAATCTTTTCAATAGTCACCCTATTACTTCAAATAATAAATTTATCCAGTTAACAGAAGAAGAGGGTAAACTATCCAACGACAAACAAACCGACAACAAAAACCCAAAACCTCCTCTAATCTTTGTCTATGGGGTATTAAACTACCAAGAAATGATCAACAAACTCAGAAATGCAGCAGAAATTGAATAATATTATACAAAAACATTAGCTGACAATACGATAAAAATCATCGGTGTTCTCCCAGACATACAGAAAATTAATATATTACATGCGAAAAAACCATATAGTACATTATACATATAAACTTAAGCAAGACCGAGCATACAAAGTCGTCATCAAAAATTCAGAAACATCTTAACTGCAAAAAGTAGAATAACAAAGGAACCACTAAACATGTTTTTCGTTGATCTAGAACCGGCGAACAGCAATAAAGACATTTATAGAGTAACTAAAATTCAAAACCAACAAATTGCCCAAAAAGTTTAATGGCATTGTTGAGTGATTACTTTGTCAACAATATGGAAACTCAAAAACTTATTGGGAGAAACTATTTGTTTGTGTAAGATGTGGAGAATCGCATAGCACGGCCAACTGCAAGAGAAGTAAGGATACCCCAGCTAAATGTGTATTGAGTAGTGGTGTTCAGATTAAAATTATAAAGGATAAGAATTTTATCACATATTGCTAAAAAAGACTAACAGAATAAACATCTAGTGAAATACTTCAATACCCACCGTACCGCCAAATTTGATTCAAATATTATTTCTGCAGCAAAATGTTAGCTACGCGAATGCAGTAACAGGTTCCAGAACAAGTAAACACAATTTAAATTCGAATGTACACAAATTAGACAGTGAACAATATAATGACAATATTTCTTCTATTATGAGCAAATTTTTAGAAGAATTTAAGTATGTTCTAGCAACTAATGCAACAAAACAGCATGGTATTGAACATGCTCTCAACGCTGGTTAATAAAATTTTCTAAATTCGCGAAGACAGCCCAGTGCAATGCCAACGGCCTTCTATAGCACAAAGAGAAAATTGAAATATTCCTTTATAGACGGAGAACTAGCAACAAAAAATCAACGTGATAAGGTACAAGGGTAATTTATGCCTAAAATGTTAATATTATTCTAAATTAAGGGAAAGCTCGATTGGCAGAAGTTAGTTTGATGTCTGAAAGCGTGGGTGGGGGATCAAATATGCAAATTTTTAAGGAAAAAACGTGACAAGGTACAAGGCTGAAAATTGGTACTTACATTGTTTTTGCAAATATAATAAAGGAAAAAATTATCAGAAGCGTAGGTGGTGACTAAACGGTTGGCAGAAGTCAACAAAAATTAATGAAAAATGCATAATAAGGTACACTTCTGCCAATTTGCATATTTACTTGTTAGGTAATGTAAAAACTGTATGTAAATTGGCAGAAGTAAAAAGCAAGATTGATACTGAAAAAGTTGAAAAAGGCATGTGACGCGCGGTGTACGCATGTCAGCCGTTGTCTCCACCTACGCTTGTGCCAATTTTTTTTCCTTTATTATATTTGCAAAAACAATGTAAATACCAATTTTCTGCCTTGTACTTTGCCACGTTTTTTTCCTTAAAAATTTGCATTTTTGATCTTTCACCCACGCTTTCAGACAACAAACTAATTTCTGCCAATCGAGCTTTCCCTTAATTTAGAATAATATTAACATTTTAGGCATAAATTACCCTTGTACCTTATCACGTTGATTTTTAGCCGCTAGCTCTTAGACTATTATGACAACTCTGTTGATATATTGCTAATATAAAAAGCTCATTGCACAGACCAATCCTATTTTAACCTATCTAACTATTTAACTTACTTTATCAACTATCCGGATAATACTGCCCGTTCTGGCGCAGCCATAATAATAAAGAAATCTATTAGCCGTTTTACTCTACCTAAATACAGGACAGTCCACGTACAAGCCACAGTTATTCAAGTTAAAAATTTTTTTATGAATTAACAGTTATATCCGTTTACTGTTTATCTTGCCACAACATCCCAAAAAGAGTGTTTTCAAAACTTCTTTCAGATATTAGGTAATAAAATAGTAAGAACACCATATGTGAAAAGTAGAGAGCTTGCAAACATCCTGCGAAAGCAGAATTATTTCTTCCTCTCCACTGGCACTCCCACTTGCTGGTCAATCGATCTCCACAAAACTACTGATTTACTGGATTTTTCTTATAATGAATGGTATATCATCACTCTATACGGATATTATCCCAAGTTACATCATTCCCCAATTATAGCGTTATCCATTCAAAGCAAGTAATCAAACTACACACATTTAAAAAAACGTTAACCCAAATGTTAGCCTCAAAAGACCAGAAGAATTCGATAAGGCACTAACTACGTTGCTCTGTACTCTTAAAAAGCTTTCCCGCAAGCTACGACAACCAAATATCTAGAATTTAACATACAACGTCCCCGAAGGGATTAAAAAATTCATAGTTGTAAAAAAGAGGGCCAGAGCAAAATGGTACTGGACTAAAGCACCTCCTGATAAAAATGTTTAAATCGTCTAAGTAACAATCAAAAAAGCACAAGATCAATCCTTTTACGACTATATCACTATCTTGAATAGATATGACAGCCCAATCTAGAAGCCGATAAAAAATACAAAAACTAAAAATCAAACGCCTCCCATAAAAAATAAAGCAGAACACAACCTTCAATAGACCAGAAGTTAAGTTATTTGCAGAGTACCTTGCAAAAATGTTCACTCTCAACAACGACGCCTCTGATGACCAGATAGAGAGACAAATTTGCATTCCAACCAATATGTCTGGAATTGAAATTTTCACTCCGATAGAACTCCAAAATAAAATAAAATTTTTAAACCCTCGTAAAATTTCCGGAATCCATAGTGTGATACCTAAAATGATAAAGAAAATGCCAAAAAAAGATTATTTACTTACCTATGAATTTTATACTATTCTTAAACTGAATTATTAATCTCAAAGATTTAAATTAAGTGTTGACCATCATTTCAAAACTATTAAAACTACTTCCACTGCAGAGGGTAGTTGCTGATCCTAACACTAA
Organism: Sinelater perroti; assembly: GCA_036346155.1. Classification (NCBI taxonomy): domain Eukaryota; kingdom Metazoa; phylum Arthropoda; class Insecta; order Coleoptera; family Elateridae; genus Sinelater; species Sinelater perroti. Next base: position 5,189,951 of record JARFIY010000013.1, on the reverse strand, counting down.
AGCATGGATTTTGCCGCATTATTTCGGCTTCCGCTATAATCATTCTACAATATAACTCATAGAGTCTGTCACACGTTTAATCAAGCATTAGAAGACGAGAAATGTCGCACAACGGTCTTCCTTGATGTAACAGTTGGGCTGAAAAGTTCGTAGGCTGACACATAAGCGGCGCTAGTAGTATTAAATCCATGTGCTTTTTAGTTAACCCTAACCTTCAAAAGACTCGTGTATAAATTTGACAACTGTCGGACTATTAGTTTAGGAGATATCGTATTTTGAGTGAAGCAACTATTGTTAATTTTAAAAAAATGGATAAAAAGTAATTTCGAGTATTAATAAAACACTGCTTTTTGGCAAAAAAAAATACCGTTGAAACCAAGGCTTGGCTTGATAAGCATTATTTAGACTGTGCACCAGGAAAATCAACCGTTGAGAAGTGGTTTTCCAAGTTTAAACGAGGCGAGATGAGCACTGATGACGATGCACGCAGTGGACGCCCGAAAGAGGCTGTAACGGACGAAAACATAAAAAGTTTACAAAATGATTATGAATGACCGTAAATTGAAGTTAAGCGAGATAGCTGAGACTCTGAAGATATCAAAATACAGTGTTGGACATATCTTGCATGAATATTTGGACATGCAAAACTGTGTGCAAAGTGAGTGCCGCGCGAGCTCACAATCGAGCAAAAGTTTCAACGTGTCGTTGATTCAGAACAATGTTCAGCGATATTCAACGGTAATAATAACGAATTTTTCGTTGATATGTGACAACGGATGAAACATGGCTTCATCACTACACTCCAGAGTCAAATCGACAGTCAGCCGAGTGGACTGCACGCGATGAACCGAATCCAAAGAGTGGAAAGACGCAATAATCGGCTAGCAAGGTTTATGGCATCAGTATTTATTGATCACCTTGAAAAGGGCCAGACCATCAATAGCGATTATTACAAAGCGTTGTTGGAGCGTTTGAAGGACGAAATCACGAAAAAACGGCCCCATTTGAAGAAGAAAAGTGCTGTTTCATCAAGACAATGCAACGTGCCACAAGTCAATGAAAATGATGGCAAAATTGCATGAATTAGGCTACGAATTGCTTCCGCATCCACCGTATTCTCCAGATCTGGCCACCAGCGACTTTTTCCTGTTCTCAGACCTCAAGAGAATGCTCGCTGGAAAGAAATTTAGCGCCGATGAAGAGGTAATTGCCGAAACAGAAGCTTATTTTGAGGCTAAAGACAAAATATATTTTAAAAATGGTATAGAAAAATTGTATGATCGCTATAATCGGTGTATCGCCCTCGAAGGCAATTATATTGAATAATAAAATCCAATTTTATCAAAAAAAAATTTTTTTCTATGTTAGCCTACGAACTTTTCAGCCCAACTGTTAAGTCGAGCGTTTGATAAACGTTGGCCCTCGAGATTATTGTGCAAGTTTAAAACACTTTTGCCCACAATGTACTATAATTTTCTTAATTCTTACTTATATGACAAGAAATGTCGAACCAAAGTTAATGAATAGCATATCGCAAGGAAGCGTTCTGGGTCTTACTATATATCTTGCTTACTGTAAATTTACCAGTTAACAAAAATACCACAATGGGTACCTTTATTGACCACACTGTTATTCTCTTTACCAACAATAATCCACAACTAGCATCTATCGTTTTACAAAGTCATCTATATAAAATATAGTTATGTTTCCAAAACTAGGAAAGCCTTCTTATAGATCAATATTATTATTACCAGTTATATCTAAACTATTCGAAAAATAGTCCCTCAAAAGAATGAAGCCAATTATAAAGAGTAGAAATTTGATCTCAAGCCACCAGTTTAGATTCAGATGTGGATATTCAACAGTAGATCGTGTGCATATAATTACCCACATTATAGAAAAAGCGCTAGCCAAGGTATGGCACGAAGGCTTACACTGGAAATTAAATTCTATACTACTTAAGCAATATTCGAATACCTTAAAATCTTATCAAACAAATTTTTCAGGATCAAGCAAGATGATGCCATTCTGCTTTCAAAGAAATTAAAGCTGGAGTACCGCAAAGTAGTGTTTTGGGGCCGGTACTCTACTTACTCTATACAAGTGATCTTCCAGAATCAGCAAATAACATTGTGGCTACTCATATGAAACTTCGGTGGAAAACATATGTAAAGAAAATAAGAACTAGACATACAATATAAAAAATGTACTGGCTCCTGGGAAGACACCCAGTTTTGTTAATACATAACAAGCTTTTTCTGTGTGAGCAAATTTTAAAATCCGTGTGGACCTATGGGTTAAAACTTTGGAGTCGCACCTCAAAATCAAACATCAAAATTATACAAACGTTTTAAGTAAGGTGCTAAGGAACATAGTAAACGCGTTTTGATATATTAGAAACGAAGATCTCCATGGGGACCTCGGAGTGGAATATGTCGAAAAAGAAATCTATAAATATGCAAGAAGTCACAAAGCACGATTTCCAGAATGTGAAAACGTCGTAATTCTTGTTGAGTCTACGATTAGCACGTGAAGATTAATTTTTTCTTTTAGACATTTTTTATAATACGTATTATACAAAACACTCACCGAGACTTTAGTTTTTTTCTATTTATTTTGTTTCTTTCTTTAAATTATTTTTACTGAAACTTTATAAATCACATTTTGTGTTAAGATGGGTCGATAATTGTCACAATATAATCGATCATTTTTATAAATATAATTTAATTCTGTCTCTTGTCATCTTTATATTTTTCCAAATTTTCAATAAATTAACAATCTTACTGACTTTATGTCTACCTATTTTAACAATTTTGCTTGAATCGTATTATTTTTGTTAGTTTTAATTCATATTAAAATAATTTCTATTTCTCTTTTAGACAGTATTGAGCTTACCTCTTCAATATTTCCTCTAACTTTTTCTTTCTCTTAATTTCTTCTTGTTTTATGCTTGCTAATAATTGTTCTTAGTATTGCTTTCATCTATGCATTGCCTTTATTTTTTCTTCTATAACGGTGCGATTCTTTTCTCGTCAGAGTATTTATTTTTTAATACTTCAGTATTTTTGTATAAGAATCCTACTTATTTGTTTTCTGCTTTTTTATTTTTTCTAATACTTTTTTGTTTTGCCCTTGTCCTAATTTATTAGTATCGTTCTTGATTTTTCCATGTCTCCTATGTTAACATTTTTAATTTAACATTTTTAAGTTTCTTTTTTATACCTATTTTTCATCTTGTGAGCTCTATCTATTGCTTCTCTAAATCAAGTTATTAAATTTATGTTTCGATGTTAACTTTTAAATTTTAATCAGTGCATTCTATCATTTAAAGATTTAAGTTGCTATAAAATTTCTTTTATTTATTTTTTAATACAAAACTAGGTACTTTCTGAATTATTTTGTTTTCCCCAATCTACAGGAAAACATAACTTGCCATTGAAAATACTTTTGATTTTTTTGTATTTGTTTCTTAAACCACAACATCTGTTTTTGTATAAATTACTTTTTTGAAACTTTGACACCTTTTTTGTCATGTCAATCATATTAAAATGTTTAGCAAAAATGTTTTTGTATTAAATTCAGCCTAACTACCATCTGTTTTCTTAGTTGGTAGAATTGATATTATTGGTCTTTTAAATTAGTTGGTTGTTTTCTTTAATAATTTATCGCTATCAATTTGTGTAGTAGTACCTAAAAATTTCGTTCAGTGTTTCTTTTAGTATTTTCTATAACTAATGCGTGAGCTTGCTGTAGCTATTAATACCTCTGTTACTTCTAATCCTTTTTTTACATCGAACATATTCCATTACTTATACTAGTCAATTTTCTCTAAATTGACCTACAGTTCTTTAAGGTTTTTGTAGCCATTTAAAAGTAATCAAGAACAAGTTATATAAGCAGGTAATTAAGCTCATATTGCCGCATAAAATCAGAAAATATTGAAAAGAACAAAGAATCAAACTATCCCTAATTGTTTTTTTATGTTAAGTGAGAATTTTTCCTTTATTATTTTTAATATATTGTAGCCCCAATCTCTTTTTCGTTTTCTCGTTTTTGACTTTACCTAATTGTTTTAAACCTGCTATTCTTCTGAAAGTCTTCATTGAGGTTTCCGACGTTCTTCTTTGGTTAAATTCTATCATTCTGCACTGAGCAGTGTTGAAACAAATGGTAAATTGCAAATCTTTACTATTATTTCAGCTGTTAGCTCTTTTTTCATATTTGTCTATTTAGAACTAAGTATCATTTCGTTTTAGTTTTAATTATGTCAGTTTTATTTTCCCATTATCTATAATGACAATGCCATTTACATTGTTTCTTTCTGTTCTAATTTTTTTTAAGCACAGCACAAAATTCCTTATATCAAACTCTTCCATCCTATAATAATGAAACATCATCTTTTCAATTACCGCAACTGAATTTAGATTTCTAAAATAATAACGCAAAACAAGAAAATACTGCCATACTCAACGTGGAAAAAATTGAACAAGAGTCATCAACAGATAATATTTTATGAAAATTTATAACATTTACAAAAAGAAAAAAAAGCTCTCCAACAGAAATCCAAGAATTCCCTCTGAATGACAAACAACTTATATCATACTCCATCTCAATCTGAAGATAATAATAATGCTCAAGTAAATAAAACGGCAAAACAACTTAAAACGTCCAAACTACCATCTACCCTTATATAGAAAGTTCTTAATTATAAATAAATACTAAAGAATTTATCAAAGGTCATAGCAAAAGAATAATTTCACACCAAAGCTTTAACAAGCAATATAATCAAAATTAACGTTTAAGCCGTAGACTCTTATCCAAAAATTACAAAAACACCTTTTAGATAATAAATTTATTTATTATACGTACCAACAAGGCAAATCGGAAATATAAATTTGTAATCTCAAGCATCGGAAGAAATCAAAGCAGAATTAGGACATGAAGTACGCAATATTATCAACTTAAGTCATCGGATGACAAAAGGTTCACTGCCTTTATTTGGTTAACTTTAAACCGAAAAAAATAAAAAAAATATAAAAAATAAAATATTTAAACAATATCAAAGTTTTAGTTGCAAGACCTAAAAAGAATCAATCAAATCTACATACAAAACCATGTTTGTGTTAAATGAAGGGAAAAGATTATTTTGCCGCTTATTAAAAATGCTCCAAATATCTCTCCTAAATGTGTTATATACGACAAAGGCGACAGAGACGATTATAAAGACTACAGTCTACAAAGATCTATAGAGAACAAGACAAGTAGACTAACAGAAGAGTAATAATCATCAACCAGTATATAAAATTGTACCTCGCCCGAAATTACTATAAAATATAATGTCCTTTGCGCAAATAACTAATAGTGGAAATTGCACAAAGCCAACAGAAAACAACAAATTAGAGAGCAACTGTTACAACATCTTGCAGAATCAATCTATATATTTGAACATAAAGCAAAAGAAATGTGGCCTGATTCTAGGTCCTTGATTTACACGAGGAGGTCCGTGCGTTGTAAACAAAGACAGCCTATACATTTGAATGGAAATTAAACAAAGACAGCTGACGTAAAATCTAGCGTGCCGCGCTCTAAGCGCTTAATTTATATGAGGAGGTCCGCTCTCGCTCCTTGCCGAATTGCCGGGTGGTGTTTATCATTTCCGAATGAAAAAAGCGCTTCTGCCACGGCAATTTGATTCGCTGCCGACGAGCTAAGCTTCGCTTATAATAGACATAATCATATACCGCCCACAAGAAGTATATATAAGGCACGTAAGCCTTATGTAAATATTTGGAAATTGAGCGTGCTCAATCAAAGTAGCGGTAGCAATGTCCTTCCAGGCATTTTGCATAATTATGTTACCTTTGTACTTGTTATCCTTTTTATTGTGTAAGAACAACTACATATTTACTAAATTAATTAATAGTATCCTATCTGTTGTAAAAACAAAACCAAAATGTCGACAATACTGAAGTTGGGTTATGCAATTTCAAAATGAAAACAAACATTTTGTCACTGCTACCAACATTAATCTAGGAAAAAATTAAAAATTACTGCAAATGAACGTAAGAAATACGTAAAGTTTTAACCGATTTCAACTTACGTATTTCTTGCGTATGAACGAAAACGTAAAAATTACGGGAGTGCATTATAAACGAACGCATAAGTTTTTTTCATGGACGGCTTAAGCTTACGTTTATTATGAATGGACACTAAATTAAATTGTTTCACGTTCCCGATCCAGGAAAAAAGCCAATCCAGTTAAAAATTTATACGTCCCTACTTTGCAAAAATTTGAGAGAGAAAATTGTCAGCCTAGAACTTCAAAAATACCTTTTGGCAGGCAACGCCCAGTTTAAAATTATGTTTACACCATTAATTCATCAGAATAGCATGGTGTCAAACATCTTAACTACCTTTATATCCAAATTAGCTTAAAAATGGATTTGTTATTACGCATAATACAGTGGAATACAGATGGGATAAATAATTGTATCTTAGATATAATAATATTTTTACAACTCTCCGAAAATATCTGCTACAAATAGAACTTTGAATAAAATTCCAGAATTTACAGTTTTTAATTAAAGTCATATCTTTTTATGCTTTTTATAGACCGTCTCTGTTTATTTTAAAGTTTAACTACGACCTGGTTAAATTGTTCTTGATCTTCAGCTAGTCTAATCAATTGTGTTACAGTTAGTCCGGTCCCTTTGCGTATGTTACACATCCTTGACAATCTTTTTTTTTTCTACAGGTGGTTTTCCTTGGATTTTCCTCTTTATTATTATTTGGACTAACCTATATTTGTCGTTCCTTAGAATGTTTCCAATATAGAGTGCTTTTCTTTTCTTTATAATTTTCACCAACTCTTTCTTTTTACGTACTCTTTTTAAGACTTTTTCATTTGTATGTTTAGCACCCTCCTATAGAGCCACATCTCAAAAGCTTATACTTTCTTTATGATGGTTATCTTAAATGTTCAGGCATCCATTCTGTACAGGAGTGTTGACCAAACGTAGAACTTGATAAACTTTATTCTAATAAGCAGCCGTAAGTGATTGTTGCATATTTTTTTATATTTATAGAAAGTCCTTCTTGTTATTTCTATTCGAAATGTTATTTCAAAATCAGGATCCTACATATTATTAACTTGATCTATTGAAATTCTGTTTATCGTTACTTGTGTTTTTGGTATATTATATCTAATAAAATCTAGAGCACATCAGAAACTAGCACCTACTCCTTAACCATATCGGCTGTTTACTGCTCTCATGGACATCATATCACTAAAAGTTGGGTAATAAATTTATAATTGCGGACGACCGAATTATCAAAAAGCCAACAAAACATGATCCAGAACTTGCAATGACAAAACAAATATTCCGCACTCAGGTGTAAATAATAATTAAGAAAAAATAGGAGATTTTGTTTACATACCAATTATTTTTACCGATCAAACAGTTCTCGACTGGTAAACTAAAGCAAATACGTCAATACTAATAAATCTCGTAGTTACTTCTATTAACTGGACAAACAGCATGCTACGTCTGCGCTCTTTTCTACTTTAGTGGAAACACAACGTAATCATAATGATATTTATACTTGGTAAACCACAAAAAGAACCTTCATAATATAGATCTACAAGTCTGATGTCCAAAATACTTAAAAAATAACCCTAAAAAGAATAGAAGAGACTACTGACTTCCACTAAATTATTCCAGCACATCAGTTTGGTTTTCCAAAACATTATTTGACAGTACAGCAAGCTTTCAGGATTGTTACAAAAATAATGGAATTACTTAAAACTAAACATGGTAGCACACTCTTGTTAGATATTAAACTTTGGAGAGGGTTAGGCATACGGTTTTATTATTCAAAATTAAGTCAGTCACCTATGGGATAGAAATTTACAACTTAGAGTAAACAATGCCTTTTCGAATTATTAGCAAATTACTACGGACGTTCCAACTGCAACCAGTACCAACCTTGCTGCTTTTACTGACCATACTATCCATTTCCTTACTACCTTTAGTAGTATCTAAAGATCTTCACAATTACCTTAGTATCCTTCATAAATGGTTTAATAAATAAAAAATTACAGTCAGTAACGACAAATATATCCAAGTTACGTTTACCAAGAGTGGAGTGTGTCTACAAGTAACAGAAGCTAAGCATCTAGAGATGTATTTTGACCAGACGCTCACCTCTAAAGTCCATATAAAAACTAAAAAAAAAACATCTTGACCTTAAAGTTAAATAAATGATTTAGTTAATTAGAAATCAATCCAAATTGTTTTTATAAAATAATTTTTTTAGAGAATCATTATGAAGTCAATATAGGCATTCCATATTCAACTATAGGAATTAACAAAATCCCTAATTAGATTTTTATTTAGCTTAATTATAGTAATACGCAAATAAATTAATATAAACTTTAGTAATAATAAATATACACTATCTGACAGAAATCTCTGTTTACAAGATAATGGTTGAAAAACTCATAACCGGTACCATTACTACAATGTTAACTCATTAGGACATAAATTACTATATATCAAATTCATTGTTTGATTCTTGAAGTATACTATTTTTATTAAATTCATTATTTGTATTCTAAATTATGTATTTAAGTCCTAATTGTAATTTAATTTTTCCACCAAAAAAGCTCAAGGAAGTTTTATCTATGTGGTACTTTAAATATCCAAAACAAATAAAATGATGGTTTTCTAAACCATTTTATTCTCAGCAATATGTACAAAAAAAATTGAAATGACATATAACAGCTATACAGAGAGAAGTTTTTTAAAAGTTATAGTTTGTCTATGTTAATGAGAACAAATGCAGTTTGACAAACAATCAATGCCTTTTACGCCAGGGACAACAAATTTGGAGAAATTAAAAGGAAATAAAATGTATATTTCATTGTGACGCAGTTACTTCCCATATACTCGTTTAGGTATGCTGAATGTCTGAATACAGGCCATATTTCTACCTTATCTGTTTAACCTTTTGACTCCGAGAAAATGTATCTTCAGTACTTAAGTAGTTTTTACGGCTAAGAAAATGTTAATGGCGTACAAAGGCCCTTTTTATGCGGTATACGGAAGATGCCGCAGATGCAATTCAAGACGGGTAATTACCGGGAAAGTATATGTGAGTAGTGTATTAGGCGGAAATGCGGCCATAACTCGCCTCGCAAGGGCTCAGTCTGCACCAGCTGCCGACTACAATGCCGGGCTTTGTCCAACACCGCCCTTTAGCCATTCAAAACAGCCCCAAAGTGGGAATCGGTGCTCGCTATTTTAGCTGACAAAACCTTCCGCCGATATATCAAGCGACGTCTTATTTTTAAAACCGTTTTACTACCCGCCTGACAGCACAATTTATTCTAATTGGTTGTTCGGCTCGCTGCGGAAGAAAAGCAAAGAAATAGATTAATTTCTAAATTTTGTTGCTATTGCATAAATGTGTTGTTTTGTCTCTCGGTCGGGCGCTTTATTATTATTCATTTTTCTTCCCACTCCTGCGACCAGCGAATCGTTCACTATTGGGAAAGTAGGAACATCAATTTGCATAACGAAAACTTTGTTATATTGGGGTAGGAAAATGTTATATCCAAGATTTGACGTGTAACATAAAGCACCTTATTTATATATCTTTTGTTTTCTTCGCTTTCCATGCGCAAAAAATAATTAAATTGCACTGAATAAGGCATTGTTATAAGCTGTTTTTTTTCAGATAAAAAAATTGTAATAATAATGAATTTTGAGTAACTATAAACTACTGTCCTTATAAATATCATATAACCGATTTTTTTAAGATTTATTCTTTACAAATGAATTTATTCACACATATTTAAGGTCGTAGTATAAAGTTTTACCATTTCCGTCACATATGTTCAGCCTCTACCAATTTTATATCAAGGTTGATGCGTTGAAGCGTTTCGTTTTTGGGTACTAGCGCCGGCATGTGAATTTGTAATGTTTAAACTGAAAAAACCGGTAGCCCTATTACTAAATCCAACAATTTTATGTTTTTTTTTAAGATATAAGAAACAGACTAAATATGTACGAACAAACGATTAAAATCATTTGACGCTACAACCCACATTACATTAAACATTATTGATTGCTTTTGTACGCGCTCTTGTTGAGCTTCGATCACGTATACATATTTTGCTTGATTCTAATTTTTTGACATAATTTGCACCATGTATGTGTCTTGTAAGCACAGTAGTTTTGTGTCTTATCGCATTCATCAAACTTTAAAATAAGCTGAAAGCATAGTACTTGTGCATCATGTCCGTGTGCCTATAGAATTCATTATTTTGCGCTATAGCGGGCACTTTTTGTGCACTGTGCTTGCATCGCCGATGCTTCTGCCCCTATTCTTCACTGTTTACATTTTTTTTGCTTCGATTCTGCTCTGAATATGTTGTTGCATTCTTCATTATTTGGTACTCTAATGCTTTCATTTTCTTAATTCAAGAAGTTGCCAAACAAAGAAGTTTAACCAAACTTACAATCTACCATAGCAATAAAAAATGTCTTTGCTTGCATAAGGTAGACGTTTGCAGCTTTAGACACAATTAAACCACTTTTACAAGATGGGAGTATAGCTTTTATATTACATTTTCTTTTTCATTCAATGCGTTTACCTGTTTACTTGCCATGAAGACCTAGAGCTTCTTTGGTGACCTTCTTCCACTAATTTCTGTTTGTTGTCGTGTGTCGCTTGTTTTTCCTTCCTAAAAAGAGTATTCAAACTACTTTCTTTTTAGCCTTTTTCTACCATTTCTTATCGCTGGTAGTAGAACTATTTTTAAAATTCTTTAAACTTTCATTCGTAGAACATAATCCATCCATTTTAATCTTTGTGCTTTTACCATTGATAAAATATTAGGCTCTGTACTTCATCGTTGGTTCTTTTTCTACACTTTATTTCCACCATAAATACTTTGCCGTATTAGTCTTTCCTATACCATTAACTTTTGTTGACCTACATTATTGTTTGTTGTCAGTTTCACTTTTCGGGCTACATTTTTAGATGTGAGTAATATTCGTAAATTTACTATACTTTTGTTTACCATTACTGCTAAAAATAATTCTAAAACAGCTTATGCACTGGATACTGCCAAATTTATAATCCCCACTACGTTTGTTCTTGTTCTTAGCATTTTTCTTAAATACCATGTATTAATTTTTTTGTTCATTTGCTGTTAAGGGCACTATTTTTATAGCTTCTTAAAATTCTCTTACACCTTCAGTGTATTTTTATTTTGTTCTGTTAATAGTGGCAACATCATATACATAAGCAAAATATTACTGCACTTAAAAAAATTGTTTCGGTTCTTCTGCATTTTTATCACCGTTTCTGATAACAAATTTAACAATACCGTAGATAGAGGATCGCCTGCTGTAGACTTGTTTGTGGCATTCTTTTTTTTAGTTATATTTTCTTATCTTATTATGTATCTGTTCCCTTCCGTATTTGATCAACTCTGCAGGTATTTTATCGTATTGTGTATTTTTATTGTTCTTTAGCGTTTCTGTAACTCCTTGTACTTCTTGTAATTCTGGTAGATGTATTTTTCTTTTACTTAAACCAGTTCTTTTTATAATTTTTTTTTATTCAGCTTTTATACAATATTCTACATCTAGAATTCGCCATGTTCGAGTTTTTCTATTAATACTTGGCTTTTAGTTTGTATTCACTTTATTGTTTATAATATGCAAACTTATTTTTTTTATTTTACTCTCATTCCCTCTTCACTTTAACATTAAAACCCCTATTATAATCTTTAAATGGAGACGCGGTGGCTCACATGGTTCAACCAGTTGGCTCTATCCTCTAGCCGGCGCGCGCGAGTTCGAGTCACGTTCAACCCATGGGTGCGTGTGATTATCCTACCATTTAAGTGCATGTTAGTGGGCACAATTAAGCCCTTGAGTACCTGTAACTGCGCCCAAAAAAAATTTTTAAATAATCCTATGTCGATTTTTTTTTAATTTTATAAAACCGATTTTAGTGCACGTGTATTGCTTACTGCCAGTTTCTTGTATCTTTCCTTAAAACATATAGTACACTTTATGTACTTTACATGTTTGTGTACTACAAGCTCGTTCTCAATATTCCATTCTTTCTTTCACTGCAAAAGAAAGTATAACCTTTAATAACTACAATCTCTTTCCTCTTTTGTTTAGTTTTTTGCAGAACCACTAAATATAAGGTATATAATTTTATCTCTTATTTAATTCTTTATCCTCCTTTATCCTGTGGTTTATAGTAATTCTTACTTATTGTAACTTTTTCTATATGCATTTTAAATCGATTTTCAGTTATCTTACCAAGTAGTTTCTTGACCTATCTTTGGCCTTTTTTATATTCTGCAATTTCTGGAGTTTATTTGTGTCTATTCAAGATCCATATTGTATTATCTATGGTTAGTCTTCAATGGACACATCTGGTCGTTTTTCCATTTTTTATTTGTTCTTAGCTACTGCTCTTATCTTACTTTATATTTCTTTATATATACACAGTTTCCTTAGGGTCATTTTAATTTTTTTTTTACTATTTTTTATTGTCAATTTATTTTTGTTATTTATTTTCTGTTTAATAGTGTATGCTCATTGATTTTTCTTTCAACACCTACTTCTTTTCGTTTTATGAACTTTTATACAATTTTTTAATTTAATTTTTCTTTCAAATAGATATCTTTTATCACTAAATTCCTTTTTCTCCATTGTTTTCTAGATTGACTATTCTATATTTTAACTCTATGTTTTCTTTCTCTATTTTCCTTATTTCTTCTCTGTATTATCATACTTCTGTCTTATTATTTTTGGTTTGACCATCATCTGTGCAAGCATTCGTTTTACTACGAGGCGCATTCATAAAGTAAGGGCCGTTTGGTCACAGAAAAAAATGTACTCATAAGAAACAAATTTTATTGTCATATTTAGTTAGGTACAATCTTACTTTACTTCTCTACATAATCGCCGTTCACTTCTAAGCATTTTTCGTACCGCTGCACCAGCTTCTTTAACCCCTCTGCATAGAAGCTTGCCGCCTGAGAGTTGAACCAGTTGACAACGGCGTTTTTGAGTCCGTCTTCGGTTTCAAAACGTTGTCCACCCAGCCACCGTTTAAAATACAAGAAGAGGAAGTAGTCGCTAGGTGCAAGGTCGGGACTGTACGGTGGGTGGTCAAAAAGTTCCCAACGAAAATCTTGAATTTTCTCAATGGTTTTGGCAGCAGTGTGAGGACGCGCGTTATCGTGGAGGAGGATTATGCCAGATGACAGTTTCCGCGGCGTTTGTTTTGATCGCACGTCTCAAGTGTTTGAGCGTTTCGCAGTACACGTCAGCTGTAATTGTTGTCCCACGTTCCATGAAATCAACCAAAAGAACACCGTCTTTGTCCCAAAAACTGTAGCCATCAATTTTCGACTTGTGTACTGAGTTTGTTTAAACTTTTCGGTTTTGGTGAGGATGAGTGTCGCCACTGCATCGATTGCAGTTTTGTTTCTGGGTTGGCGTAGGATACCCACGTCTCGTCCCCAGTAACAATGTGAGAAAACAAATCATCTCCATTTTGTTAATAACGGGCCAAAAACTTTCGTCCACTAGACATTCTTTGCTCTTTGTGGTGGTCGGTGAGCATTTTGGTACCCACCTTGCACACAATTTGCTGTATGCGAGGTTTTCTGTGACAATATTGTAAACAGTAGTGCGTCCAAGTTGAGGAAATTTGTCAGCCAGGCCACTAATCGTCAATCGACGATCAGATCGCAGTGCTTGGTCCACTTGTGAAACGATTTCATCAGTCTGGATACTGGGCCTGCCACTCCGCTCTTCGTCATGGACATTTGTTCGGCCATTTGTAAAATAACGGCACCATTGTCTAACCTTTCCTTCACTCATAACTGTAGGTCCGTAAACCAGGCATAACTCCCGATGAATTTCAGCAGCCGACGATCCTTTTGCACATAAGAAACGAATCACAGAACGCACTTCACACTTGGCGGGATCAACGATTTTCGCGGCCATTGTTCTTTACATTCACTGACAACAATACAATTTCAGAATCAAAACAAATGACGCTGTAGCTTCGCAATGAGTCAGTAGATGGCGCTGCAGTGGTAAAACTGTGCTTCGAAGCGCCACTATTTATATACATGCAAACGGCCCTTACTTTATGAATGCGCCTCGTATATTTAAATCTTCACCTGAGGATGCTTTTTCTTTTAAAGATGATCTGTACATCTTTAATTTTATAAAAAATTTGGATGTTACTTATTATCTTCTTTCTCTTTCTAAACTGGAACCTTCGCTGTTATCTGCCTTTGCATTTGGATTTTAATATTGACCATTAGCGAATTAATTGCAGTGTGCGCAACGTTGCTTTTTTTCTTCGTGTAAGTTTTTTTTATCGTCAGCACTCTTTACCCTATTTTTATTCGTTTTATTTATTTACATGTTCTTGACTTATTATAACCAAACTTTAACTTTTATTTTTTTTTGCCACCTTTTCAACACTTATTTGCACTTTTATGTTTTAATTCACCAAGTCTTAAAATCAATGTCATTAAATTCGAAAAAATTTAAAGTTTGTTGTATTGGGTATTGAATTTGTACTTTCTTACACAACTTTGTAGTAGTGAACTAGTAGTAACAGAATAATTGGACAGTAGAGTACACCAACTACTAAAAAATAAAAATAAAAATATATCCACATTCTTCGTCTAAGTTATCACAAAATATTGATTAATTCTATTAAAATTGTAACTTTTCATTAGTAATATAAATAAATTTTACAAATAACATTTTGTATCAAATAAAAATACATTTATGTATTGTGAGTAATATTTTTAATTTTTAAAAAAGTAGTTAAATAGAACATGTGCATCATTTTGGATCAGATTGAAAGTAATCGCACTTTTAAACGATGCTGAATTCATATCGCAATTTTTTTTTCAATTTCCCTTGCTGCTTAGTTTCTAGACAAGTTTTTGTAAAAAACATTACATTTAATATCTAAAAATGCAAAAACAATAATAATTAAAGTTATTAATTATAATCACAATTTGAATTGTATTTTGTACAACATATTAAAATATGTTGTATTTATTATTGTTTGCAAAAATGCATATAGTTTTTAGATATATATTTATTAATTTTTGGTCATAAGCTATTATTTTCCGTTTCGTTTTATCATTCTTCTTTTATCAAACTTTATAATATTTTGTTTTAAAAGTAATTCACATTTTGCCATAAAAATTTGTATGTGAAAGTCAAAATAAACAAAATCTCAATAGAACAATATTATATAAGTAAATACATCAAAATAGTTACCAACTTTCTATGCAAATTATTAGTGTTTTTGTCTGAACGTAACTGAATCATGCAGTCTTAGGTTACTATGGTAAAAGATAACCTACTTTCCTTTAACAAACTTCGAATACCCTTCGAGTATTGGTTTCAAATGCTATAATTATAAGCAACATTTTTCACAATTCATTGAGAAATCCACAACTCATCTTAATAGACTAAAACTTTTATTATATACCTCTTATCATCGGATACACGTTGTAGCTAATATATAATAAACTATAACATTTCAAAGTCATTTCTAGATTTTATTAAAATTTTGTCTTAATAAAATACAACGATAGTCAAATAATTCAACATTAAAAAACAATATTTAAAATTATAAAGTATAAGGAGTTATGTAAAAAATGACAAAAACGGTAGACAGCATTGCACGACTGTTATTGGCAATAGGGAAGTTTTGATTTCTAAATAATCTGGTCTATGTACATTTTTTAAATAGATGGAAACCTGCAAAAAGTTGTTTATTTTAGCAAAGACAGAAAAAATGTAAGCGACATAAAGTTTTAAAGTAGATGCTTCAACAATATTTTTTGGAGCAGTGAAAGCAAATTTATAGTGCTTGACAGTAGCACGAAGACAATTTGGATATGATATGGAGTGACTTTCCTATAAAAGACACATATTTCTTTTATAAAATCAAAGGTGGCATGTATTTGGAAACGTTTCTTAAAATCATTTTTATATTTCGGCATGCTGATGTATAAGAGTGGTCTTAATGGTACTGGGTAAGGCATATGAAGTGACCAGGCCAGTCTCCTAAGTTAGTCATTATACTGTTATTGAAAGGCCCGAAAAAGGTAAACATGATTAAATATTCTTTCCACATTAAGGAGAAATAAATTTTGCAATCGACGCATATTTTGGATTAAATTTTGGTTTTTATAATATTTATTAATAAACACTTAAATTCGACATAGCTTATAAACGGACCCCAACCATTAATTTCATTTTAAATTTTATTTTCTGCAGGTTATTTGCAGAAATAGAAATAGAAGTATAAATGAAAATTAAACACACAAAAAAATATTTTTAATTATATTATAAAACGAGTGTGATAAGAAAATGATTATAAAAAACAAATAGAAAATAACAACTGAAAGAGCTTTATAAATGATAATCAGATAAAAAAAAGAATAACCAAAACACGAATAGTAAGCGGAAGAAAAAAACATGGATAAATGTGTAAAGATTAAGTATAACAAGATATAACTAGATCACGCACTATGGAAATGAATTAAAAACACAGAAACTCTTGAAGGCACTAATCCAAAACAATAATCCAATAATTTAAAATAGATTATTGATAACAATAAATACTAAAAATAAGAATAGTATACATAGAAAAATAAACTGGTAGATTTTATAATAAGAAGAAAAGAAATACAAATGTAGAAAACAAAAATTAGGAGTATCAAATATTTCAATGAAAGCAAAGCAAATTAACAGAAAATTTTAAAAAAGCAGATCTTAAACTATTAGAAGTAATAAAGACAAAGAAAAAGCAAGATGACATCTAAAAATAAAAAATGGTTATATTTTAATAAAAGGAGAAAAAATCTTGCCAGAATAATGTTTTAACATAAAAATAGGTTATGAACTGCAGGAAAAAACTCTTTTAGTAATAAAGAAAATGCTTTGGAATGGTCAAAATCGTTGTTAAAAAATGAGAACTATCAAGAAGTAAAAAAAATTATTATTCAACAATAACATTTAGGATGGTTGCACTATTCACAAAAATGACACGTCAACAGATAAGTAAAAAGTGTTAATAAATAAGGTATGTAAATAAGCTATATATTTTCTGAGTTTAAAATATCCTCTATAATTAATATTTTACAAAATCATCCTTGTCCACGTACGCACACTCACTCCGAACAAGTTTCTTCATTCCGCTGTAAAAGATATCAAGTGTCTACTGCCGATACCAGTAACGCATAACTATTTACACCTCCTTTTTATTAATGTAACGAGGTCTCCTTCAATAAGGAGAGGAATTTAGGTTGTAAAACAGGTGCTGTAAAACGTTTTAAAATTTCAGAGGCTACAGTGCCCTTACATCTGTCGCCTGCAGTAAGGATGAGGACTATCATGTTGAATAATTGCTTCAGTGCTAAGTCTAAGTCATTAAAATAGAGATCGCAGTTCTTCTAAAATGTTCACATTGTTTCAAAAATTTAATGTGTACCATACCGTTTTAATCCCAAAAGTCATAGTAAAGATTTAAATCTTTTTTGGATTCATTGGTAATAATACTGGTATGTCTAAGTGTGCCAATAGTGACAATCCCACTTTCTTGTTCGTATCGAGTCATAATTACCACCAAATTTATTTCGTTTATGTTTTGTTTCAGAAAACAAAATGTGTGAAGCCTATTTTTGTAGCTAAAGAAATCATGAATAATGAAAAAGAAAAATGAAATATCACCAGTTTCAGAAATATCTTGTTTCACTCAGTGATTATTACGATAGGTTCGTCTCGACTACCGCTTAGCAGTACTGATATCCACAAAGTTGTCATAGACAGCACCAATTCGTCAATGAATGTCAATGGGCGCACAACTCTTAGCCGTTAGAAACTCAATAACAGCGCATTACTTTAACTGAATATCTGTATAACTTAAAATTAAAACTAAATTATTATTTAAATTAAGATAAGATCGATTTCAAAGTTAAAATTAAACATTAAAAATTAAATTTTTCTTAGAAATTCCTATTATTTAAATTAGTGTTTTGGTTTATTGGTTTTGTCCATTGAAGTATTCACTAATTGAATGGGATGTACCAACAATCGATTCTTATATTTTTGACAAACCTTTGTATGATTCTTGTACAGTGGGTATGCAAAAATCACTTAAAATCACTTTGTTTAGTATATACCATAAAGCACAAACTATGGTACGTAGGTCTTTATTTGGAAACTTTTCAATGATGGCCAGGTTGGCGATGCTAGCAGTTCCCCAGAGAGAAACACCATGCAACCAGATAGGTTTTAACGCAACCTTGTACAATACCAGCTAGTTTTCTATTGCTAGTTTAGATCTACTTTCGATTATTCAGTATATCTTTCTAAATTAGAGCCCAAGCTGTTTTCGTTTACTGAAAATAAGAGTTCTCCGATCCAAACTCCGGTTTAAGTGAAATCCCAAATATTTTGCGGAGTCGGCATGTTTTAGTTCTTGTCCGTTGAGTGTTACCATTAAGAAGTTAGCGGTTAACGGTGAAAGCAACATGCTGAAATTTATTTTTATTCACCTTCATTCTCCATACTTGGACATTATTATGAGAGTCTTGCAGGATGCAGAATGCAACTGTAAGATTGATACGTGACACCAGAACAACCGTGTCATCAACAAATGTGGCAATTAAGGTTAATTTTGCAATTGTTAAATTAGCTATAAATAGTAGGTATAGCACTGATCCCAGCACACTGCCTTGAGGTACTCCAGACAGGTTATAGATTCGTAGTTTCGCTTTAGTGGTTCACAAAGGAGTGTCTATCTGATAAGTAGGATTTTAGTTTTTCATAGATTTGGTATGGCAAGTACATTTTTGTTTATAGACTAAACCCATACGCCAAAACTTGTCAAAAGCTTTGGATGTATTTAAAAATACAAAGGATGTGTCTATGCTGGTCGATGTTGCTGTGAATTTGATCTACTGATTGATAAATTTGTTCGAGTGTTCTGTGTAGGTGTCGAAATTTAAACTGATGCTTAGAAATTACTCGTTGTTCATCTAAAACTGGTTGGTGTTGTTCTAATAGTAAATTTTCTAAAATTTTAGAGAGGATTGGCAGGAAACTAAAATGTCTATAAGTTGTTGGATGAGTAGGTGTCTTCCGTGGGCTCTGCACAACTGTTATTTAAAGCATATTTCAAGGACTTAGGAAGTATCTGATTATAAGAATAGCATTGTATATTTGGGTAATAGCTTCAGTTGCGGTTTCGGGTAGCTGTTGGAGAATTTTTTCTGTTATAAGGTCGAAGTCTAAGGACTTTTTAAGGTTTGTTTCTTTACTTGTTACTTTATTAGATTTCTGAGAGCTTGAATGGGTTGATGGGTATGCCTATTTGATAATGAAATTCCAGCAAGTTATAATTTTAAAATCTTTTTCAAGAAACTAGTTGGAGAAGGATCTGAGTGCATTGGCTAGGTGATCACTGAAATTTCTTGCTTTTTATTTGCTACTGCAGGTCTATTAGTCATTTGATTTGGTAATAGGTGGTGCGTGTATCACAGGACTTTTAATTTTTTAACCACTTTCCACAGTGAATAAATTGTCTATATATTGATGAATAGCTTAATTTTTATATTGCGATAGAAGATTAGTTATTTGTTTTGTAGATTGATTTAAAACTCATTTATCTATTACTATTCGGGTAATTTGCCAGCGTTTTCTAAGGCATCCGTTTTAATTATTTTTGCTTTTATGGTTAAAGAACAGTTCTAGGCGTTTTTTTTCTTGTTATGGGTGTAGCTTTCCATACAGCATGCTGAATTACGTTGGTTAACGCTATTGTCGTTTTGTCAACATTATATTTTAGTTTTTAATTTAGTCTGTCTGGGTGTTGCAAAGTAATTGAACGTGTGTTATATCTGAGTTAATTGTAATTATAAGAGGGGAATGGTCTGCTGACAGTTCTTGATAAATTTCATTTTTAATAATACAAAAGTCAAGGAACCTGGGTTTTGGTATTCCACGTTAAAGTGGCTGGCTATAATCAATCTATTCTTAGACTTTGGAAGAAATTTGGGTCATCTTCTTCTTTGTCGTGTTTGAGAGGTCCATAAATAGCGAAAATTTTTAAAGTTGTTGTTTCTTCTTCAATCAGGATAACATGGCTTGTAGTGGTATTTTTCGTATTTGTCTAATTCATGTTATTTGATGTCAGATTTATTATAACATTAGTTTTACCATGGACAGTTCCAACATAATAATTTTGTGTTATAAATACTGTAGTTTAGAAATGTAATGTAGCTTTTGCTGGTGAAGTGAATTTTAAATATGAGGAGTGTGTCGATTTAATTATTTTCAAGAAATAATTTGATATCCTCTGCGCGCTGGCAAAGTTCACTAGCATTCCAAATAGCTGTTTTTAAAAGTTATATTATTATTTAATTTTGATAATTAACGTGGTTAGAAAATTTATTATGGTTTTCATTTGCGTGATTAAATTTTTCATTATGGCTTTTAGTTCCTCCACGTCCTTTGACTATTGATTTTGAAATGTGAAGTGTGATTCTAGAGTTGTGTTGGTTGCCGTATTCTGTGTAGATTATGAAGATGCATACTATCTATTGCTTGTCCTGCATATATAACCCCAGAAACTCGATATGTTTGAGTAGGTGATCGTTTAGGCGTTGTGACTTTATATATTAGTCGTAAGAAGAATCCTTCTTGTATTTACATATTTAATCTGATTATCTCGTTTCCTTTGGGTATTTTTTGGTGAAGTGAAGTCTTGTATATTTAACACATCTGACAGTTTGCTAACAATTTTTGATATGTTCCTACCTTTGTTTTTCTGACATGGAGAGATGGAATAAGTTGATTTTATAAATTTACTTGTTATCTTTTTGTTTAATTTTTACTATTAACCTAGAGAGCGAAGTTTTGGTTGTTTGTTGCTTTTATTCTACATGTTTATTAGTTCATCACCTTTAGATTTTGCTTGATTTCTGTTGTGTATGTTGAGTTGTGAGTAGTTTGTACGTATAAAATTTTATGTTGTTATACATAAGATTTTTAATAATAGTTGCACAGGTTTCACTTGTTTCACTTTTTTCCGACTACTCTCCCTATGTAATTGTCAATTTACAATGTTGTCAAACTATTTGTGTTTGTAACATCAGATGCATATGTAGGTGGTTGTTTAGGATGTTTTTAATTAATCACACTTTGTGAAGTACTTGCCTGATAATCGAGTTTAATATTTAGTAGCTCATATCTATTACTGGTTTCTGCTGGGTCATCTAGCCAATATTGAGCTTTTTTCTTGGATTTGTTAGTTAATGTATTTTTAAAGTTTTTATAATTGATTGTGTGCAATGAATTTCCTAATTCATTACAAGATAAGAGGCCAGTAGGGGATTGTTATAGATTTATCAGGTGCATGTTTGTCATCTGTACCTACTAAGAGTTTAGTGGCATTATATAAAATTCGGTTGTTCTTGAGGTGCATTATAACTCTGATGTCGAAAATGATGTAATTCAATTTGATTTAAATAAAAATGAAATTACGGATAAGACGAGGCCATACGTCTATTTTTGATATTGAATGTTCCAGTAGATTCATATTGCAAATTTAATTTATATACCAAGAAATGAAAATAAATAAATAATAACTTCGCTGCAGTATCAAAGATTATTCAGGTCATTGATAGCATGCCCCAATATTAAATTTAAAATTAAAATTGATAAATAAATACGCCTGACCCTAAGGAGGCCTGCGCCTCCGCCGCTGCGATAACCCAGGTACAGCCGGCTCATACGGGTCTATTCTGCTTTGATGCGCGAGCGAATTCGTCTTGAGAGTCAATGAGTTAAGAAATGTGATATTTATTCTATGTGCCTCAAAGAAATAGTAGATTTTCGCCTAAAAGACAAAGTATGTAAAACATTGTTGTATATAAAAACGTTTAATTTTAGTAATGATAAATTTTTGTTTATTATTTTATGAATTTTGCATTACTAACAATGGCATTAAAAAGATTTAATAGCAAATGAATAGTTTAGCATTGAAGAACATAAATGTTTATTGACTTTTTAAACATTTAACTTTTGGTTCACCCCGTAGTTATAATATTGGCAGCCTTTACTTCTATATCCAAAGAGCGATATATCAATTCCATTATAGATAGAGAGTTCTATAAAAAAAGTAAAAGTGAAAATGTCGTACTCTACTTTCTGATTTATTGGTATAATAAAACATTAATTACTTAGGAATAATGGTTTTTTTTAAATAAAAAAGAAAATATAATAATGTAAAGGGTTTTCTAAGAAGAACATGATTTTAAAATAAAATGTCGACCATATTTAAAATATCATAACTGATACTAGTTGTCATTTATGTTTAGTATACTCTAACATTTTATCATGGCTAAATACACGCATCAAGAACGTTTGATTAATGTTCAAAAATTTTATGAAAATAGACATACATTTTGCAAAACCAATTATCCATTTTCTGTGTTTGCTATTTGTTGAACATTTGAAAGAGATTTCGTTCTTTACGATGAAAAAATACCAACAAGACGTTGAAGTGCAAGAAATGTAGAGAACATTAATGCTGTGAGAGATAGTGTAACAAGGGCTTCAGATTTATTGATTCCTCGTCATGCTCAAGAATTAGAGCTTAGAAGAACTACAACTTGGCGTACTTTGCAGAAATATTTGGGTTTACACCCGTATAAGATCGTGTTAACCTAAAAACTGAAGTCACTGGACTATCATAAGCGCTGTGAGTTTGCTGTTTAGGCTTTAGAGCAACTCTAAACGGATCATAATTTTAGGCAAAAATTATCTTCTAAGATGAAGTTCATTTCTGGTTAAGTGGATATGTGTACAAACCAAATTGTCGTGTGAAAACAATCCATAAAAAATTCACGAGAAGTCTTTGCATGCGCAAAAGATTACTGTATGGTGTGGTTTATGGCATGGTGGCATCATCGGACTATTCTTTTTTCAAAACCAAGTAGGAGATGCAGTTACAGTGTCTGGTAAACGGTATCTAATGATGTTAATGGATTTTTGTGACTAAATTTAGATGAAATTGATTTGAAGAACATGTAGTTCTAACAAGAGGGTGTCATATATCACATTGCCAATATCAATATTGACATCTTGCAAGAAAAGCTTAATAACAGGATAATTTCAAGAAGTGCAACTGTTAGTTGTCCTTCAACAAGTTGCGGTTTAACTTCTTTCGGCTACTTTTTGTGGGGTTATATAGTCTACGTAAACAAACCACGAACTCTTAATGCATTAAGATTAAACATCGAACGCTACATGTGTGACACACAAAGTCATCGAAAATTGGGTTTATCGAATTTGCTCGTATGCACGAAGTTGTGGTGATATGTTACTCAAAACATAATATAATAGACTATGCTTCAAAATAATATAAAGAGTTTAGTTGTATCTAAAATAGCCTTTATTTTATTTTAAAATTAGATTGTTGCTATTGGAAACTCTTTACAAGTAAATTAAAAAATGTCCTTACAAATTGCTATAGCGTTAGATTTTCAATTAAAAATTAACCGCAACATTGTAATACAAAAAAATCAACTAAAATTTGAGTGCGCAATGCCACCTAATTGCACATAGATCGGCTTTTAACCTGCTAAAATATTCACGCTTAATTTAGGGCGAGGGCGACGTGATTAGCTTTGACGCCCATCACATACTAAATTATCAGCCTGAAAATTAACACAAGCTCTCTACAAATGGAGCAAGCAGCCAGGTTGCGGGCTAATTAAATAGGTTGCCTCATACGGTTTTGCATGTTTACGTCGGAAAGGAAGCTTATATTGTACCGAAACAATTAGATAACGTAAACGGCAAACCGGCCGTTTAATCAAAATATCTACGCATGAGACAAGCAGCGGGTGAGACATTTCGCACGTTTTACGTTGTTATTTTTTATTATAAATATAAATTTTGATATTAAGAAAAGAAATATAAAAACTTGTAAGTAACGGTAATTAAAAAAAAGTATTTTTACGTGCGTGTTGCGCTCAAAGATTATAATAGAAAATATAAATAAAATTCAATTTGTTATAAATTTACTTTCACAAAACACCATTAAAAAGAAAAAATTAATTTCAACCAAAAAATTATTCGGTACTTTAATTATTTTATCTACTTGAAATTGGAGTCGTATTTTGCATAAAAGCAAAATTTTGCAGTCATTTCTGTAACTTGTTTAAAAAAATTTCTTCTTTACATTTCACTTTTTGTTCGAATTTCGTAGCGTAGACAAGTGTTTTCAACAAAAAGAATCTATCAAAATACTCCTATAGTTACCATACCTCCAAAGTAGACGTGACAGGTAGTAAAACAAGTGAACGCAATTTAAACTCGAATGTGCAAAAATCAGGCATTGCATATCATGATGATAATATTTTTTCTATTATGAGCAAATTCCTAGAAGACTTAAGTAATTAAGCAGCAAATTTTTAAAATGTTTATAACGTGTGGCAGACAGTCAAAAAACGAAAAAGAAACAACTCTCACAAATTCCAAGCAGCAGTGCAAACCTGAACCAAACATCCAGTACTCAGCAACCTAAAATCTCAAAACCACCACCTTTTTATATTTACGGGGTAAATAACTACAACGAAATGATCACAAATATAAATGCAGTACTAGAAAAAGAACAATATTACACAACAGCGTTATTGAATAACACGATCAAAATCAACACCAACACGTCAGATTCCTACAGAAAACTCAAAACGCATCTTAAGAACGAAAACATAATACACCACACCTACCAACTTAAGGAGGAAAGGTCATATAGAGTGGCTATACGGAATCGTTATCATACGATTTCAACAGATGTCATTAAAAAAGAACTAGGTAAATTAGGACATGAAGTTTGCAATATCATTAACATTCGTCACAGACTAACTAAGCAACCACTACCATTATTTATGGTAGACTTGAAACCTAAAGATAACAATAAAACCATATTCGACGTAAAACATATCGATAATATCAAAGTCATAATCGAGCCTCCTAGAAAGAAGAATACGCAGTGCCTTCGTTGCCAGGATTACTGCCATACAAAGAGTTATTGCAACAAGTCTTTTGCATGTGTTAAATGTAGTGGCGACCACGAAACTTCCACCTGTAAGAAACCTCAAAATACTCTAGCCAAATGTGCTCTTTGTAGCGGGAATCACCCAGCTAACTGTAAGGGACGCTCAGTGTACCAAGACTTACAGAAAGCCAGGAATGTCCCACTCAGAGGAACTTCTAATATAACGCGTCCATAACAGATACCGAATGAAAGCAAATTACCTCCACCTCGAGATCATATCCACAACATAAGCAACGACACTACAAATTCCTTTCAAAATAAACTATCCTACTCGCAAATAACAGCAGGAAGAACTGACAACCTTCAAAATAACGATCAAGCATCTTCTATAAACCAAATCCTTGCTAACTTTCTTAATGAACTTAAATCAATGTTCTCCCAACTAATTAGTCAGATCAGCATGATCTTAAACATGCTCTCAACAGTTATTAATAAACTAACATAAAAATGGCGACTTCGTTGCGCATAGCTGTCTGGAATGCTAATGGCATTTCTAACCACATCCCAGAATTAATGTCATTCTTGCAATTACAAAATATTGATATATTATTAACTTCAGAAACCCACGCAACAACAAGACAAGTAATAAAAATCCCGTTCTATACCACATATCTTAGTAACCACCCCGATGGTGCGGCGCACAGTGGGACAGCAGTTGTAATCAAAAATACAATCAATCATCACGAATGGGTGTCATATCAGACCAATAAAATTTAAAGTACAAGCATAAAGGTGCATGCTCTCCCTTCTCCACTGATAATAGCAGCAGTTTACAGTCCTCCAAAACACTCTATCTCTACCGAAGAGTACGAGGAGTTTCTGCAAACATTCGATACGAAATTTATCATAGGAGGCGACTGGAATGCTAAAAACACAGCGTGCGGTTCCAGGTTAAATAATCCCAAAGGCCGCAATCTACTGCGAGCCATAGAAAACCTCAGATGCAGTTATCTTTCCACTGGCCAGCCTACCTACTGGCCTACCGATACAAACAGGCTACCAGACCTACTTGATTTTGCAGTAACACGTGGTATATCGAATACGTTCTCACAAATAGAAGCTAATTTCGATGTCTCATCCGACCACTCCCCGGTTATAATTACCCTAAGCATTACAATTATCTACAAAGAGTCTACTCCAAAACTATGTACAAAACTCACCAACTGGGCCCACCTTAGGAATTTGTTAGAAGGAAACCTCAATCTTGCTCTGCGAATTAAAAGCGCTGAACACCTTGACGAAGCAACAGAATACCTGGCGACAATGATACAAGATGCTGCTTGGCAAGCCACGCCCAACCCAATGGGTCATCAACAAATACACAACATTCCTCGCCACATTCGGGACCTTGTTGCCCAGAAACGGGAAGCACGAAAAAAGTGGCAAAGAACCAGACATAGGTACGACAAAATCTTACTCAACCGACTTACACATCAACTACACAACGTGTTAATAGAATCAAAGAACAATACCTTCCAACATTATATTACTAATCTTTCACCTGACGATCGCACGTTATGGAAAGCAACCAAAAAATTCAAACGACCAATTGCCACCACACCTCCCATCAAGACGACACTTGGTCCAGATCAGAGGAAGACAAGGCCGAAGCATTTGCTGAACATTTCGCTAACATATTCACGACACCACAATCCCAACTGAATACCGACGATTCTGAAATTAATTAATTTCTGGAGGCTCCATGCCAATTGTTGTTACCAATTAACCCATTCTCACCAAGAGAAGTACGACAACAAATATTAACCACCAATACCCGCAAAGCCCCAGGATACGACCTGATAGTGGGAGAAGTCCTTCAAAATCTTCCTAGAAAAACCTTAGTACTCCTCACCACAATCTTTAACAGCATCCTCAGATTATGCCATTTCCCAACCCAGTGGAAGTTTGCCCAAATTATTGCAATCGAGAAACCTGGAAAACCTCCTTCACAACCCTCTTCCCGCCGTTTAATCAGTCTTTTACCCCTGACTTCCAAGGTTTTTGAACGGCTACTTCTCAAGAGAATCCATAGTGACGTAGATCTAGCGCACATGATACCAAATTTCCAGTTTGGATTCCGTCAACAACACTCGACGATTGATCAAACTCACCAAATCGTTATTAAAATAATGGAGAGCCTCGAAACAAAACGAATTTGCTCAGCTGTATTTTTGGATATTCAGCAGGCATTTGACAGGGTATGGCACGCAGGTCTACTATACAAAATTAAGCTCCACTTTCTAAGTCAATTATACTTGTTATTAAAGTCATACCTTAGCGACAGGACTTTTCAAGTCAAGATCAATAGCACTGTGTCTACTTATCACAAGATTACTCCTGTAGTCCCGCAAGGCAGCGTGTTGGGACCTCTGCTGTACTTAGTGTATACCTCTGATACTCCTCTCACAAACAACACATTAATTGCAACGTTTGCCGACGATATGGCTATTTTCTCAAGCAGCAAAAATCCGGAAACAGTTATAGCATATCTACAAAATCACCTCAACATTCTTCAAGACTGGTTCAACAAATGGAGAATAACAGTGAATAGCGATAAATCTACTCAAGTTACGTTTACCAATAGACGCATCGTCCCACTCCCATACCTCAGAGACCTGAAATAAAATATCTTGGCTTACATCTAGACTAGAAATTACTTTGGAACACGCATATTAAGAAAAAAAGAAAACAAATAAACCTAAAAATAAAACAGATAAACTGGCTGATGGGGAGACGATTTCAGCTCACCTTACAAAATAAAATACTCTATAAAATAATATTAAAGCCCATCTGGTCATATGGAATCCAGCTGTGGGGTTGTACCACCACAATGACCTAGGAATTCCTTATGTAGCGGAAGAGATCAAAATTGGCTAAATCGTACACCAAAAAATTAGCAGAGCATACTAATCAACTCGTGGTACAACCGTCCGTCCAACCTACCGTCACCAGGAGGCTAAAAAGAAAATGGCCACAGGACCTACCTCCTCACGATGATTAATTAATAAAATTAAAATAAATATGGGGCTAAAGCACTGGCCGTGTCCACCTCATGTCATGTAATTAAAATCATAACATTTACTTATTATTCTCATAAGGAGTAGATTGTAAATATGCAAAGTTGATAATAATAGGTGTATAAATAAGTTCTCAGCTTTAGATTTCACAAGACGCAAAGCACCGTTTACATGTAACGTATTTAGTCCGCCCTCTTGCGGTTTTAAAGCAATGACATTTGGTCTTTCGAAACATCATGCGATTTGGAGTTTGATGCACATAACCTCAATAATCAGCTGTGTTCACGATGGCAATCACAAAAGAGAGCATATTCGATTTTCTATCCACTTCGCGTTTCATCTTAAGAAAAACGCTGCTGAAGCCACCGGAATGATTTGTGCTGCATATGGTGAGAATGCTGTAAGTCACGCAACGTGCAAAAAGTGGTACCAAAGATTTCGCGGAGGAGAGTTTAGTCTTGAAGATCAACCACGCGCTGGACGCCCTCAAACATTTGACACGGATGAGCTGCAGACGCGTTAGGCTGGGAACTTCTCCCACATGCGGCGTATAGCCCAGACATGGCCCCTTCCGATTATCATTTATTCCGGTCGTTACATCATCACTTGGCTGATACGCACTTCAAAACAGAAGTCCGAAAATGCATCGATAACTTTATCGTCTCGAAGCCGGTGAACTGCTACCACCAGGGAATTCGCAAGCTACCCGAAAGATGGCAAAAGATCATCGATACCAACGGAGAATACTTTGATACTTAAGCTTTTTTTGTTTGCTTTTAAATAAAACCATTTCTTCAGTATTTCTTTATATATTATTACTATTATTCCCATCTGCCAATCTTCCAACATTATTTTTTTCTCTCAAGCTTAATTATATATAGCTTTGTAAAAAAATTCTTTTTGCTTCATGCTTTTTAGATATCTCCAGCTGGTTTATTATCATTTCGATGCCTTTTCATTTTTAAGGGTTTGATAGCGCCTGCAATTTTGATATGCTATCGATTAAGCTTTGTTCTTTTTATTATCATCTTGTGTTTGTATTTTATTATATTTTACGTTTTCTTGCTTTAATTTTCCCAATAATTCATAAACATATTGTTGTTTTTATCTAATTATCTAGCTAATATTAGATTATTTATGAGATAGTAATTTAGTCTTTATTATTTTTGTTTTCTTTTCCGTGTTTCCCTATTATTCCTGTATCCATATATTTTATTTCTACTCTGCCGTTTATATTTCTGTTGATGTAGACATTTTTATCGCAATTCTTAGTTATTAAGTTTTATTGGTTCCAGAATTAGTCTTTGTTTTCAGCTATGTCGTCTTTATTGCGTCTGTACTGTGCTTATTTTTACTTCTAAGATTATTTCTACTACGAGGGTTTTTTCATAATATGTTATCCATTGTCGTAAAAATCCTCTATACCTCTATACAAAGATGAGTCCTAGTATATCTTTATACTTGTTTTTTGTATTTGCTTTTGATACGGGTAAAATATCTATATTATATTCATCGAAATCGTCACACTTTATAATTCTTTCCATTTAATTCTCTGATAATACCACTACATAAGTGTGGAACTGAAAAAGTGTAATCTTTGAGAATCTGAATTAGCTGCCTGTTTGTGTATCGGACTATAAAATTCTTTAATAAGATTGGAGATGTGGAGGATCGTCCAAGACCTAGAGGCCACGTTCAATTAAAATTGTTCTTGCAGTCAAAGCCCTACATGTCTGAAGTAAACGAAATCCTCTTCGTAAGCAGAAGATAATGTATCTAGAGGTGCAAATTTCTAAAACTTCGATGTCTTGTAATATTAAGCAGGATTAACTGCTTACAAAAGGCGTACGGAACATTTGCTGACAGAAGCTTTAAAAAAAAGGTAAGAGAAAAAAAGCAAAGAGGTTGTTGATTGAGTATGCGCATGAAGGCTATAGAAAAATTTAAGGATGAAAAATTTTTTACAGTGTATCTAACACATAAAATAACAAAATATACGGTAGGTCGTCCACAGAAGCATCTCAGATAGTTCCAAAGGGTCAAAGAACCTATCATCTAGCAGCTGTAATGGTTTGGTGAGGAGTGTGTTATAATTTATTTAACATTTATTTTTGTAAAAAAGTAGTTAAAACTTCACCCACTGTGTATCAATAGAATGTGTTTAATGTTTAATGAAACCTCTGAATCATACGTTTTTTTGCGGTAAGCTTAGATCCTTTCAGCAAGGCTCCGCACCTGACCATAAAACATGGTCACTTTAAACTTGCTTGATGAATAATGTGCTTCACTTTCTAACAGATTACAAATTGTGGGCAGTTTTAAAGGACATAGTTTGCTTAAAAAAATAACTTAATATTTATTCTCTGAAGCGAGCCTTAATGGCTGCATTTAATACTTTTCCAATGGACGTAGTGTGTGCTGACATAGGAGGGTGGCACGAATGTCTTAAAGCTTGTAAATATGTTAAGGATGGCCATTCTAAATATTTTTTTTATAATTATACTTACCAATAATTTAATTAATCTTGAAAATATGCCAATACGTTTAATACGTTTTATTCTGTTGTTCTAATTAGTGTGTAACAGTATTTATGCGTATAATATGTATATACATATAGCAAATCATCTGACAACATAGCGCTTGAGTTACTACGTGTGTGTGTAGGCGATTCCAAATTACAATTTAATTCATAGTATACTATACATTGTATATTTAAGCACAGATGTATGAATGAAAAATATTTTAGTGAGAAGGTTATACAAATGATACAATCAAACACCTTAAAAACACTTTTAATTTTATATTTAAAAAATTTAAAATAACAAACTACCGAGAGGGACATATATACAGTCTGTTCAGTGATCGCTGTATTCTTACAAAAATAAAGATGTATATAATTAGTTTTCATTTATTAAAGTTTCTATTATGGGCTATTGCGTAATTACCTAACATCTGTTACATAATTTCTATTAGTTGTTACAGCTTTACACCTCCTCTCAGTGCTTTTGACGAGATTTGCTTTATAATCATCTAGAAAAGATCGCCGTATCTCCTTTAAAATGACAACTGCTTCACTATATACACTGGCCTTTCTTTGAGCTTTATTTTGATGTACGACTACACTTTTTTAATGAGATTAACATCTGGGGATATTATAGTACCTTATTCTGTTGTTTCTATGCACTACATAGTTTTCTGAGATTTTTAAGGTCATTGTCTTCTTGCGGCAACCAAAAAATCTTTGGGTAAGCATTTCTGGTAGGTGGTGCATATTTTTTCTGCATTTAAGTCGTCCTTAAACAGAAAGAGGCACCCAAAACTGCATTTACAGACGCATCATCAAACGTGCACTTTTACATGGTGTTTTACTGTGCACTGAAGAATCCTGTTACTTTTCGTTGATCAGGTTTTCGTTAAAAAAGACCATTCTCAGAAACAAGACTCATCCTTGAAGATGACTGTCTTATTCTCGATCCAAATTTTTTTGCTTACGCCAATCGTTTTTCAACATGCTTTTCTGATAATAAAGGGTTGTTTAGAGTTGGCCGACAAGAAACATTTTTTCAGGTAAGTAATTTTGATTTATATTTAAAGAGGTCTATATTCCTTTCCTGTTAAACTTTATCTGTGTTTGTCGTGCCTTAAAAGAGATGATATATCGCTTTATCCTTTTTCATTGTTGTGACACAGGCTATTCTTCTCTTCGCCAAAACGTCTATATTCCTAATTTCTAAATATCGCTTTATTCGTTTTTCAATGAATGCTTCCAACTTCCACATATATTTTACAGCCGCTTATACATTAATTTCTCTCCTTTCGCATAACTCACTAAAAACATTACCTCGTATCGCTTCAGAAATTTTGCACTCATTGTAAAGATAACGAATTCACTGACATCAACAACACACTGTGCCGACAAAAAAGCACGAAATAAATGGCACTGCGGTGCCTTTCTGCTAAATGACGACGGTTAGTTTCTTGTAATGCAGACTGTATGTATAATTTATAGAAAAAGTATTTTCTTTAAAAAAAAAATTAATTGTAAATGATGATGTTATACACAGTTATAACAAAAATAAATAAATATATATTTTTCCTAAGCAAATAGTGAACTAAATTAGATGAATAAGGGATGTTGGTTATCAAACGAATTATTTTATATAATCCTGTTATCCCACTTACGTCTATGTACGCAGCAACTAATCAACAGTTTGACACAACGAGATTGAGAAGGTTGTCATTTATGTGTCATAATTTTGATAAATATCTGCGTGTACAAACGTATTTTAAAATTTATTTGAATGTAGTTCGTTTGCTTTGAGCTTGTTATAATTTTTTGTTTTATTTATGTCGTGACCAACGATAAATTTAAAAGGACGAGATCGGGTACAGCGAATTTATTACGAGCCAACGACCGCTGTAGTATGTCCATCAATAAATAACGTTCTGCAGTAGCCCTACGTTTATTTGCAAAAAGCACTTCAAAACCATAGATTAAGTCTTTTCCGATCGACTTGAGGTAAAACATACTTTAAAGCAATTTGTCTATATTTCAATTTCTGTTCCAAAAGGCTTGGAACAGTTCATGCAGAACAGCGCTCGGTCGCTCGGTTCTGGTCATTTTTCAGACTCCAGGCAGCCCCGGTAAGTACGGAAAAAATGCGCGCCACGTACGACAGCATTCATTATTTGGGAGCGGGAGCGCAATAGATAATTTCGGCGAATTTAACGAGTGGCCGGCACGTCGCGGTGTATTTTATTTCGGAGCTCGGCGGCTATAGTAAACCCGTAAATTGGCTAATTAGATGCCAAACGATTCGAAACGAATTATGCGGCTGGACCGGGTGGGGCAAGAAGAAGCGCCTCCGGGCAATAAAAACAGCGAAAGGTCCCGATAAGGGGCCTCGTTTTAAGAACAATGGCACTGGCGAACACTATTGACATTAATATTCGGAGGTCCCGGTTTGCATGGCATCCCCCGCCTAAAAAATCATTATGGCGTTCATTACGAGCGCAAATAAAGATAAAACAAGAGCGACGGCACGAAAAAGGCAGCGACTATAAAAGCGAATAGTTAATTATATTAGGATAGGGTGGGCAATCGCAGCGGCTGTTTCGCTATTGGATCTATTGTAGCTATTGGAAGCAATTTTAGAAATCGCAAATTACGGCTTGATTGTTAAACGAGAGCATCGGTCGTAATTAAAGTTCGCCTGCACAATTATTAAGCGGAAATTGGCTACACGTGTGTGTAATATAATTAAATTATTATATATTTATGGCAATTATTGGACGAGACAACGCTGTTTTCCGGGCTGTATTGCATATTCCGGAATAAATTTCCACTCGAAGACGTAATGGAATAAAAAATATATTCAAAATTTCACCTATTCGAGGCATATCCCTTTTATATGAATCTGCAGTCCTCCCTATATACATCCATTTGTAGAATGTGTTTTCAAATCGTTTCGATATGTCGGAAATGATCCTTTGCATGAACAAACGTCACAAAATTTATAAATGGCCCCATTTATATTCGAGCCGTTGTTACGGTTTAGATTTCAAAGCAAGCAGAGGCAGTCAGTTATGCTTAGGCACTTTGGCACGCCGCTTTTCTTATTCCCCTGAACGACGCAATGCATTTTTGCGACTTACTTATTTCCGCTTTTGTCTTTGAAACCCGCCAAACGACTTGCTGCGCAGTGATACTCATTTTTCCTCTTCGCGCAGAAGGCGACTCTTCATCACCGCCAACTCTAATTAGCATGTTCCTACTAGAGCCTTCTTGTTAATTAATTTTAAATGTATCAGAATTATTATCTGATGGACAAAATTGTTCAAAAACTTTGCTGTTCCATTTTTTCCAAAGAAGAGAACTATATTCATTCATTCCTTTGAACTGTGAGAACAAATCATAGTCTAACTGACCCACATTTGAACGATACAGTGCGTGAGGTAACACTTTCAACTAATACTCCACTTACAATATGCTCATTTCCAAACAAGTACTTCTCTGCGAATTGTTTGCATAAAATTACGACAATAATTACCGCTCATATTTATCCTAGACGAATTTCTACAAGGTGATCAATAATAGGTGTCGAAAAGTATTTTTTTATTATATTAAAAAATAATGAGAAAAGGTAGATCAACGCCACTTATCATACATAATAGTTAACTGATTGAATCTAATTGTAAACATGGAATCCTTAACCTTCGGGTATTTATTGTAGACATTTTACGATTTGTGTTATGGTCCGACGGGCCTTTAAAGAGTCTCCTTTAAGCAAAAACCAAATTTTAAAAAAACGATCAGCGGATGAGAAAAAGTATGAAATTTTGGAGTAAAAATATACAAGAATGTGTGAACTTTTTTCTCAGTACTTTTAGGTTGGTTCAGAGATTTGAAACAACTGGCAATATTTGAGACGCTCGACCTGCGAACTGACTGGTCATCTACCGCTGTCACGTCACAAACTATCGAAAAGTTTGGAGATCTTTTCGATCAGCCAAGTTTGTCGATTCGGCGAGCAGCTCAACAAGCGGGATCAACTGTGGGAGCGTCCAAACTATCCTGACAAAACATTTGATAATATTCTCCTACAAGATTCAAGTCCATCAGAGAGAAGATTGCAATTTGGCCAGCTGATCATTGAAAAAGTGGAAAACGGTTCGATTGATGTTTCGAAAATTTGGTTTAGCGATGAGACTCATTTTTATTTTTAACAAGCAAAACATGAACCACTGAAGTGCCAAAAATCCTCACTTTGTAATTTTAAAGTCTCTCCATTCAGTAAAAGTGACCACCTTATGTCCAATTTTAGGGAAAAGAATTCTCGATGCATATTTTTTGAGAGCAATGTGAACTCTCAATGCTCGAAGAGGAGTTTCTACGGAGAGCAAAGAAAGTACTCAACGGTTACTGATTTATGCAGGACGATGTGAGGCCTCCCGAAGATCTCAAAATAGCCATAAAAAATTAAGTTTCGGCTATTAGAAAAGATACTCTTCAAGCAGTAAATGAAGATTTTTGAAAGTAGGCTACGCCATCTTGTTGCTAGTTAAGGTTCACATTTTGAAAATGTGTTAAACTAAACTTCGGACTATGGTAAATAAAATATTTTTCAAATTTTAAAAATCGGCCAGCTACGCCAGAAGATATAGGCAAATACTTTCCGACACCTATAATTGGTCACCATTGATGATATCTAAAATATCTTATGTAAATTGGATAAATTTTTCTATTTATTTAAGTGTCAATTTAACTCTGATTTAGTTCTTAACGCACGTTTTATAAGGTTCAGTGATCTGACTCAGGAATACTCAATCACCAATGTTGAGTCCTTGTTTGAGTTTCTGGTTCTGTTCAATAGTCGAGCAATGAAGAACCTCCTATAATTTTTTTATCAATTTGTCAAAATTTATAAAACTAATGATAACAAAATCTCATAGTTTTTTAGGATACTTTAATACAATCTTCACATTTCTTTTATTGGTTGATACACTTATCCTTCCTGACAAGCCTTTTACGAAAACTATATTACGGCCGATACCACGTTGATCACAATCTTCAATCAAAAAACGATTTTTAAGGTTGAAATTACCCTTACGAAAATGGATATCTTATCGGACGAAACTTTCAGAAATTCTTGGAAATATAAGTGCAGTTACACTGGCCAAGCGAGTGCGTTTAAATTAAAAACACAGTTTAGTCGCCGTAGACATTTTTATGTCACCATATCTGCTAGCTTAGTTTGTCAGAATATAAAATTTAATATGATTGTAACGTTTGACCTTGGCGAGCCGAGCTTATTTACAAAGGATAGGGGCATTCGAGGCGGCGGAGCAGCGCATGGAGATTCAGATCGTTTGAGGCGCATTGCAAAGATATGTCTCAGTAATTTGTTCAACTTGATTTTGGATTCGGATAAATAAAATAAAAGTCAAAAACGTAGTTGTATTAAAGTATAATTTGCGTAAGCGACAGGATATGGATCGGTCAATAGAAATAAGGAATTAGTTGGTAATTTATTCTAAGGGTAAATAATGCCTAAATAATTGAAAGTAAAAATAAATCAAATTTGTTACAATATAAAATGTTATCCTGATTACAATATTTAGGTTTTTTGCATTAAGAGATCATAACTTTATTAAAGTAGAACTAACACAGTACATTATTTTTGAACTTACATAATTATCATTTCTAGTAACAAACCTACTTCTAAGGCGCGTCCATTAGAAAAAAATATTTATTACCTATTTTGACGGAAAATGGATAAATATATCAATCGTCGTTTGGTTGTAGAAGAAAACACAAAGGATCGACGCGTATGTTTATGTAGTTGAGCTAAAAGAACGTGTTCTACAAGAAATTCAGGATAAGTCTAATACAAGCTCCAAACAAGTAGCTCGCTTGCGCGGTGTATGTCAAGTATTTAGTATCTGATATGAGAACTGCTACCACCTTATCACTTGTAACACGTGCAGGTATTATCTCGAGCAAATTTGCTTTTAAGGTTTTGTCACTGGTTTTTGTAACAGAGTACAACCAAAGATAAGGCAATATTTGGTAGACATCGCATCATCAACTTCCGTAATATCTATTGACGGGTTAGGTAGAATTTCCAATAAATGATTAATATTAGTGTTTGAGCTGGAATTATTTGTAACATTTTCGTTGGACCAGTCATACTTCCATGACACTTCAATTGGTCAGTGTATTTGCAATTATAAGGCACATTCTGCCTTTATTATTTAAAAACGTGCCATTGGTAGTAAAACAAGTTATAAAGTGTGTTTACGATAAAATTGTAACAAACAATTTTGATAGCTATAGATCTTGGATAGCCTGATTGTATAACCTATCCATTGCAGTGCATTGATGTCACTAAAAACAACACTTAATAAAATAAAGAGTGATTTTATTGCTTTTTAGAAGAAAATGTAGAACATTACTTTTCATATCCTTCATTAACCTATTTTAGGTCTCAGACATGACGTGTGCGAGGACATTTTCCAGTTTTGTATAAACCCTTGTACATCCTTAACACAATTTTGGGTTTCTCGTAAATTGTGTTTAACAAATATCTAGTAGCGCTCTATTAGTGTTAACTCGGGGTAGTTAGAAAAATTACATTCACGAGTAATAATATTGATGTTGTTTATGCTGTACTATTCCTTTGCTTTTTTTACCATAGTTGGCTGTGGCAAGATTCGGTCCAAATGTTGTATTTACATTGTGTTTCCGAAAGAAGAACAATAAACGTGCTTGCAGACTTTATTTCGCATATATATCTTAATCCACATGTACAGATAATCTGCCGCACTAAAGAAAAATTTTCTTCGTTTGGAATTTTGCATCTATTCTTAACCGATTTTTGGCCAAGACGTAGGTCTCATCATCCATAACCACGCAGCCTTTAAAATTCTTAAGAATTGTTTGTATAACCGTCTTGTCCGTTTCTTGCTAGTAATTTCTTATTCCTCCGTTCTGTCAAGTACTTTTCAAACTTTATACACCTTCAAATTGTTGTTTTATTTAATTTTCTGTATTAATCTCATTGGCATTTAAAAACAGAAAACTACTTTTTTCACTGACAATTTGAACACCTTAATAACCCTCTTTTCTAACTGTTCGTTCATAATTTCACTTTAGCGGCCACTTTCTGTCTTTTTCTCGACTGTTAACGTTTTTTTAAACTATAGGATGACATCACGCACCACTTTTTATTAAGTTTCAGTTTAATAGCGATGTGCATGTACAGTATTTTCCTGAAACTGTAAGTAAATTTTTGCTGCATGTTTAATTCTTTCGATAGCATTGTTCACTATTCTCATTAAATTACAAAAAAATAAATAACGTTTGGCAATTTTTGAGAGAACACTTAATTGTTATGTACACCTGAGGTAGCGGTCCATGAGGTAGTTGAGAAATAAATTTTAAATTTGTTACAATTTTATCGTGAACTCACTTTATAGATGATATATAACAGAGCTTCAGTTTATTTTAGTGTTAACATCTGGATCTGAACAATAACTTTCTCGACAGATAAAACTAAATGATCTTGCTGTATAGCCTCGACTTTTATATACAGGGCCACTTGAAAAGCACACTATTTGGACAAGGTAAGATCTATGGAAAGCATTTCGCCTACTTTAAAGTTATTATAAAGTAATAGTGTACTGTGGTACAATATAATGTAATATATTTATTCAATAATGATAACTTACTATACATTTTCGAAATGGTTCACATAATCATTTATTTTGTTCTTGTCTACATTACCCTATCCAATATAGCAGATTTAAGAAGCCGAAAAGAAACATTATCAGAAAAAATATATATCCTGTGTGTTTACTTTCTAATATTGTTAAACAAATCAGAAAAAATAAATTTCCAGTATTTTAAACCTTCCTCCAAGATTACAGTTTAGTTTACTATTGATTTTGAGAATTTTCTTCGACCCGTATCATTTCGCATAGCTTTTAGTATTTGGTAAAATTTAACATTGGTTTTATTTTTGTGATTTAAACAAAGATCTGAAGGTTATTGATAAAATGCTTATCTAAGCGCATCATTAAGTCGGTTGATTTAAATCTTTTTAGTTTTCTCTGCCCGTTTTCGTTTTAGAACAATGTGGTTGTCAGTTCATTCAGGTGTATCGTTATCTTGTCCTTGTATTTAAAGCTGATGCCGTATTGTGAGTATGTAATCATTTGTTTGATACATTACACGGTGAGAAATACTTTATTTTGAAATTTCTACAATATTTCTATATT
The DNA here is from genome assembly GCA_036346155.1 of Sinelater perroti. Classification (NCBI taxonomy): domain Eukaryota; kingdom Metazoa; phylum Arthropoda; class Insecta; order Coleoptera; family Elateridae; genus Sinelater; species Sinelater perroti. The sequence continues at coordinate 5,150,940 of JARFIY010000013.1, read as the reverse complement.
GGTTATACCTATAGAGGTCTATGATGATATATCGAAAGTCTAAACAGGCTTTAAAGTTGTCTTATATAATAGAAGTTTAATTTCAGTGTATAGCTCTAACTTTCTCTTAAACATTTAATACATTTGACTTAAATTTGATTTACAGTTCTTTTCTTTTGGCAAAAATATTTGTGCGTCATGTTAGTCGCCTATCCAGCTGAATGCCTAAGTATTTTAATGTTCCACTTTGTGATATATAAGTTTTATTTAATAGTACGGTGGAGGGAGAGGGACAGTTCCCATGCTTTATGACAAATGTGGTGTGTAAGAATTTAGTTTCTTTGGCTTTTATACGCTAGCATTGTAACCATTCTTCAAGCCGATATAGGTGAGTTTGTAGTTTTCCGGGGGCTTAAATAAAGTTTTCATGAGGTGCTAATATTTCTGTATTATCAGCATATGTAACAATCATTATTTGTCTGATTTCTAATAAATTTACGGTATATATAGAGTATAACATAAGCCCAAAGATGCTTCCTTGTGGGACTCCAGATAAGACTAGGTGTAATCCTGAGTAGGCGTTTTTATATCTAAGAATGTTCTGTTTGTGAGTTAGAAGTTTGTAGAATAAATCTGTGTATCAAATTTTATCAAATACTTGACTTATTTTTCACGCATACAGCTGAGCAGTAGCGTGAATTTTCGAAATTATTGTTTGTTTGATTTATTAGTCGATATATTTGTTTAATCGTTCCGTGAGTCTTTCTAAAACCAAATGGTGTGTAGGTATAATCAGAAAATTTTTAATTATTGGTAATAGTCGTTTTAACAATATTTTTTCTAGTACTGGTATCAAACTGGTGGGCTTGTGTAATGCAACATAGTTGAGATTTTTTCTTGATTTTGGCATAATAGCTACTTGTGCAACTTTTCATTGGCAAGAAAAATTTACAAGTCTCTATATTGCATTAAATATATATGTTAACACTTTGAAGTCTTTATCGGACAGTTCTTTTAATACTTTTTTGGAAAGAAGATTACATCTCGTTGCGTTTTTGGGATTGGTGCTATAGAGAATGATATTTTTTACATCTCTTGAATTAGTATTTTAGTTGAAGACTATTTGATACAAGATTTCTAGTTGTTTATTAATTTCTCTTTTAGCCGCTAGTAGCTGAGGTAGATTAGGTTGCAAAGCTGCGGATAAATTCTAGCCCAAGTGTCGTCACTTTTTCATATTGGTCATCGCTTAGACTCCTAGTTCATTACCACCTTTCTTTAGCTCTTTTTTGCGTAGTTTTTCTTTTAAACTTGTAGGGCATTTGCTTAATTTGCCGCTGCTTGAATGGACTCTGTAGTTGGCTGGGTGTTGCTCATTACAGTTTCTACGTTTGAGGTTCAAATTTATTTTTTGGTTGCGCATTCTTTTATTAAGTGTTCTGCCGCACATTTGGTGCATATTGGGTTATTTCTACAGAAATTTTTCGTATGATCGAATCTTTAACAGCGCTTACACTGGCGAATTTCAAGATTGACATGAGAGGTTTTAAATTTTGTGTTTAAGAGTAATTCTATCTTGTACACTTCTTTCTTATTATCTTTTGGTTTTATATCTATGAAGTCTAATGGTAATATTTCTTGTTTAATATTCAAAATATTAGTTACTTCATGCCCTTTTTTTTAAATTCCTTTGCTTGATATGGTTTATTTCATTTGTTGAGTGAATGTTTTTAAGTACAACTCTGAATTCTTTTTCACCTTTAAGTTTATCAGTATGAAATTCTGCCTTCTTCTTTTCTGTTAGTGCTTTCATAATTGTTGTGTAGATTTTTTAGAGGTTGCACTTTTACTTGATCATTGTATAATGTGTTTAATATATACTTATCTTTGGCAGTTCTATTTAGAAGTTCAAAAGTAGTTTAATATTCTTTTAGTGTCTTTTGAAGTTTCTCTTTTTATATTTTCATCCCGCTAGTACACTATATCTGTTGTTCACTATTATTATAACTCCTAGCCAATATGCTTCGTTTTTTGCTATGTGTGACTTGTTGCCACTGATATTTTGTATTTAAGTGCGGTGGGTTTGTTGTGGTTTGTGGCGTTATTGAATTTGTAATAGATACTTGAATACTATTCTTGGTTGAGACAATGCTTTGTTTGTTAGCATTTGAAAGAAAGACGAAAATTTGCTTCTTGTTAAAAATTCGTATTTGAATGAGCAGCTGTATATGACAATTGGGTGTATAAACCATTTTAAAAAAAATGTAAATATACTCACAGTTTTATTACTGTTTCAAATGAGTTATACGTGGAATGTTAAACTTAAGTTTAAAGGCCAAGTAAATATTGCTTGATAATGCGAGCACGCAGCTATTCGCAACTTTTTTTGTCGCTCGACTCCAGAAACACGTAGATACACCTTGCATCAGCAGGTAAAATTTTTAGTCATTTCGGGCACTGAAAAATAGGAGCACGGCACACGCCCATTCGCTTCAACAGTAAAGAGCAGCTAACGACGCGGTTGTAAAAATTAGTGAAATGATGTAAATTTGGCAATGTATGAACTTTAATTATAACGTAACCGCTATATTTTTGATCTTGTAAAGAAGAACGGATAAATACGCCATGCAAAACTATAATGATTAATTTCTGGTTCCATCCAAATCCCTCTCAACCGCGATATCCGCGTGACTACAACCACTTAACCCTGCTGCGTCTACATTCCCAGTTACCTCTTAGCCGCCGACCGAAAACCGACTCGAAATTAATTAATGCACCGCCATATTTTGTAATTAAACTTTGCAAAAACTTAATTGTATAAAAAAACCATTAAGAGTGTTCGTCGTCCCCTAATTAATTACCACATCAAATCGTTTTAAATCTTCATATAAACCGGGTAGAAAGAGCAAGTCTCCGGGCAATTATGGCATGTCTTTGTAAACCACTGCTTTTAGTTCCAAAATTATAATTAATTACTTTGTAATTTAATGATTTATGTTCTTGGTTATGCTTTCCAACGAACGATCGTTTGATTATTCCCCCCGATGAAGTAACACCCTTGTACCGCGCAAAATGACTTTAATAACATTAAACTTAAGAAAACCTTAAAATAGCTACTTAGAAGAATGTCATTTTTGATGCACATAGATTTTTTAATTTTAATATTACGTTATACAATTTTATATGTACATGAGTGATGCATTACGATGGAAATTGTTAGCCTTTTTGGCCAAAATAAGCAATCTATACACGTATAATTAAAAATCTCATTATGTCAAAATTAATTTTTAATGTAGCATGCACTTAATATATTTATATTACCGGTGAATTTACAATTAGAGAAAATCGAAATAAAAAAAAATTAATTCTTAAAAATCATAAAATCAAATGTAGCAGTAAAAATTTCTTTTAAACTGACTTTTCGATTTGTTCTTATTTTTTACACTAATTTTATCACTAACAACTATATTTTAAAAACTAGTTTTCCTCCTTTCTAAAAATTATTTATAAAAACTTTTATAGCTTATCTATTTCCAATTAAAAACTTAGTAACCGTTTAATGTCTAGAAAAAATTTGTACCAAGCCAAAAATAGATGAGTTTTATAAATTATGAATTTATGGTTCACTAAAGGTAATTGCAAAAATTTGTGTTGGATCCAAAAATCAAATTACTCAAAAATTTAGAACTAAACAAAACATGATTACATTACTGAAAGAAGAATAGGTAATTTGCAACGTGTTGTCACTATATTTATATCTAAAGAAAATAAACGAAAAAATTAATAAGCACACAAATATGCAAAAAATAATGTTTTAAAAGATATACAAAAAGATCTTAGGTCTTTTTGGTTAAATAAAAATATTGAAGAGCAAACAAAACGACAAAAGAAATATACATAAAATAAGTACAAAAGGAAACAATTATAAAAAAGGTAATAAACAAGTAAAACAAGAAGTAAAAAGAAAAATTGACTTTGAACAAAACGTTGGCAATATGAGACACAAGTGTAAGCAGAAAACCTAATATTTTAAAAATATGTAAACTATTTAATGTAATTATTAACATTAAAATCAACACATCTAATATATTGTCAAAGAAATGGGTGTGCTAATTTAGAAATATTCTTAGAAAAAGACTGCAATTCATAAACAAATACCATTAAAGATTATAAAATTAATATTTAAAACATAGTATTCAAATACAAAGACCTAGTAAAATATAATAAAAATATTACTAAAATCTATTTAAAATTTATTTTGAGAAGATCCAAAAAAACATTATTGAATAGCAATTATACCCATTATTGCAAAAGTTACCCCAAAACTAATAGTAAAAACGAAAATAAAAAACAAACTTAAAAAGTAATTTGACTTTTGAGCAGGAAAATTAAAGACAAAGTTATAATAATTAAACAAATCTAATAGGAATAGGGAACATGTTAAATTAATTGATTTAAGATAAAAAATTGAAAAATTTTGAAATTTTGAGTCGTGTAATAGGAGTAAGAACAGAAAGTTGAAGAAATTGTAACAACGGAAGGACATTCAAATAGAGCACCGCAAAGCAAACAAAGAAATATAAGTGTGGCCATATCGGTGCCTGATGTATGGAATTATGCTAGAAATAAATTGACCGTGTGTGGTTTCACCTTGTAAGATAGGTTAATTTTCATCCTTTGTACATAAAAACTGGCATTTTCTCGATATAATCATTACAACAGCTGCATTAATGCAAATTTTCAAAACCTTTCTAAGTCAGTTTTACAACAAACTCTTCATTTAGCTATTTCGGTAAGATGGGGAGAAATCACATACTACAGTCTGGTTGAAATTGAATTATTTTTCTATCATTTCAAAGTAATCCTGGTAATCATCAGGGCGTGACGTAACGCTGTTTAATTATTTTTTAATGCCGCTTCTAGCATTTGTTATGTTATCGCATTTTTTACTATATGAAGAAAGTTTACTCCAAATTGTATTTTTATTGATATTAAAAGCTACAACAAATATATGAAAAACTGAAACTCATGTTATAATAAGAAAATAATCCCTAGGCTTTGCTAATTAAAAATACCAGATTTATCATCATACAACAAAAGTATTAAAAAAATAACGCAATTTAGGATATTATATGATTTTAAAATACGCAGATGTATTAAAAGTGGATTTCCAAACACAAACTAGAAATAAGACATTATATAGGACATAAAAAATAAAAAAACAAAAAAATTGTAACAAAAAAACAGTTAAACTTTTAAAATACATACTATAGTAAAAGTATGTATAATAATTCAAATTATTAGGTGACTTATATACATAGTTAATCAAAAGTGCGGTGTACTAGTTAATAAAAATTAATTGTGATAACTGCGTGAGACAAGCTGTAAAAAACAAATCAACTACATAAGTTTAAAAACAATTAACTTTATACATAAATAGAATATAAAAACCTTTATGTTAATATAGAGATGATTCAAAAGTCAAAAAGCAGATAATAATAATTTGGACTTTGTCTTTTTTCATTGCCTACGTATTTTCTGTAAGACAAACTAATAAATTTAGTTATATTTCTAATTTTAAAATATCCAAAAATTAAAATAAATTATTGACCATAAACAATTACTTTAATGAAATTAGATTGCATATATATTAAATAAAAACATCTTCAACATTTCTTTTAACATTTGACTAATTGTAAGATCAAAGTAAAAGTTAATATTTTTGTTGAACCGTAGATAAAAAAATTGCTAACTATTAAAAGTTTCCAATTTATTTAATGGTACGGCTCTAACGCCCCGCGTGGAAGCACGGCCTGCAAACTGAGAGGTTGAAGCTCTTATACGTTCGCTCTCTCTGCCCGGTCGTCGCGCACCATCTCTAATACTTAGACGACCGCCATTATTACCCCTTGTTCGAGTGAACGCAGGTACTCAATTATTTTTAGTGACTGAATAGGCCACCCTCCAGGCATCAGAGAGCACCGGGAATTGAACCCGGGTCCGTCCGCATCGCAGCCCGCTCCTCAACCACTGGACCACTCTGGCGGTTTCCAATTTATTTACTAAACAATAAAATACCAATCAGTTGTTTTAAAAAATAATAAAGAACTACGCAAGTCTAAAAGATTGGATATTAAAATCCTAATAAGGAATTAAATAAAAAAATATATATAATTGTTAAACACGAAACCTGTATGTTGTTCATATTATAACATAGTTTATGTTTATCGAAAAATATAGCTTATTTCTTGTAAGAAAGCTTTATCTTTATGTGAATAAGCGAATGAGCTTTCTTGAATTTATTAAAATACTGTTTTTATTGGTGCCAAAATAAAGTTTTTCAAAAATAACTAAGATGTTTATCGTTTTTCAGATGAAGCAAATAAAAATAAAAATGTTAAACTCATGCTGATATGGCAATAGCAATAGCTTGCAAAATTAAAAAATTATTGTTAGTATTATAATTAGGCCCAGAATTCGTATGCAAATTGATATTTTCACGAATTCTGCCTCCGACTACTCAACAGTACTTATTAGATAAAGCAAATTTAAAAACCAAGAACGTTATTCTCATAAAGCACTAGGTGGAACTATTTTAGGGAATTAGAGAACTAGAATACAAATAAACATCTTATTAAGAACTATTCATTGCTGTGAGAATCGAGCCATATGGAAGTCTACTTGGGAAGCTACGCCACACTAGGTAACCAAGACTGTAGAATCTGGAAAATTACTAGAAATCCCACAATTACAACTAAACTGAACAAAACTACTCGTAAATTTAAAAATTTTCTAACAAAACTTAACTCCAAAGAGTTTAAAATAGATGGATTACTCATTTACCCACTAATGACACTGAGTATTCTTACTGAAAAGCTTCGAAAAGACTAAATGCGTTAAAACTTTCAGTTTCACTTATCAGAAAATATGAGAAAACCTGGGCAAGAATACACCAATTGACAGTTTTATAAATCATTTTGACCTCACTCTTTCAACGCAATAGATCCTGTGAAGTAGACAGAATTATTTATATCCCAAACTTTTAATGAATTTAACGATATCGCTAATCCTATAAAACCTGTAAAAGTTAGTCATGTCAGTACTGCTATCGGATATCTTAATTAAAAAAAAACTCCAGGTTACTGTCTAATAAAAAACAAAATCCTAATAGTTACCAAAAAGGCAATAAAAATCATTACCTACATAATGAATGCAATATTTAAATTACGAACGTTTCTAAATGGAAAGGTGCAAAAATTGTGATGATATCGAACCCAGAGGACATCGCTTTATATTGACCCACTAGTTTGCTACCCGTTTTATCTAAAGTCTAAAAAAGTACTACTGCAAAAGTTAAAACCAACTTTAGAACAAAACGTGATAGCAAAATGTCAATTTTTTGGGGAAAATTATGAAACGGTAGAATAAATATATAGAGTAGCCACAAAAATCAACAACGACCTATATCTAAAAAGGTACTGCTCGTCAGTATTCTTAGATATCAGCCAGGCTTTTAATAAGTTTTGGCACACTAAGTTGTTATACAAAATCAAGAATATTACAATCCGCTAACAACATATCTACCAGGAAAAAGTTTTCACATTAAATTTGAAAGTATATAATCATCAATTCGGAAAATTAAAGCAGGCGTGCCCCAGAGCAGCATGACAGGTCTTGTCTTACAGCTTTTGTATACAGCAGATACACGAACAACGCCACAAAGTTAGTAGCTACGAGTCCAGAAGCCACTGCAGTTCTGACATCGCATAACGAACTACAAACAATATTGTGTCACTTTGAACTGACGGGGCTCTAGCGATCATAGGCAAATAAAAGGGATTGGTAAAGAGAATCAGAGATCAGAATGCTGAGTTACTATCTTATCAATGCATAATTTGCCAGATAGCTCTTTATGGCAAACTTAATGCTTCACTAAAAGGAGTAACGGACAGCTTGGTCCAGTTGATCAATTTTATGAGATTTAATTCTGATCTTCAATACAGACAGTTCAAGGAGTTTCTGTCTGAATGTGATTCAGCGTATTCTAACTTACTGCAACACAACAATGTTTGTTGACTAAGTAAAGACCAAGTAATGGAACGTTTTTGGCAAATAACAGAACAAGTAACCTCTTTCTTGAAAGACTTGAATACGCAGAATACAAGGAAGTAGTTGGAGTTCTTAGCAAACAAGAGTAATATGCTGGCTGTGGTTTTCCTGGGAAACATTCTGAAATATTTAAACGGGAAGTTAATATATGATCTGATACAAAGTATAGATATCTTAAAAAAATATTAGAAATCAAGAATTTATTTATTTTCTAACAATTCTTGAATATAAAACGAAGAATTTCGAAATAGATACTGCAGTGTTTTAAAGTTTTATGTGAGATCTTGGAAAGAAATTTGCAACTAGATTTCAAAATTTTCTAGCGGCACAATGGACTGATGCGGCTGCGAAGTTATTTAGTCTTGCAAAACCTTCACTTAAAATGTAGATAATTGATTTTCAAGAAGATGTTTTCTTGCAAGTGTACAAAACTGCATCCACTGAAGAATTTTGGGGTAAACAATTTTCGGAAAAGTATGCAAAATGCAAAAACTGGCTATTAACCTGGATACTATGTTTGGCTCTGTATTTATATGTAAAACATTTTCCTCAAAAGTGTATTTTTAAAAATAAAATATCGTTCAAGGTTAACGGACGCTCATCTTGAAGAAACTCCTAGCATAAGTTGTTGCCCGCCAGAACCAAACTATAAAAAACCGGCTCAAGGCCGCAAATGTAATTTCTCGCATTAATTTGTAAGAACAATCAATAATATGAGTGTTTTCTTTTTTCTGGATATTGATAAAATTTTTCAAAACTAAAAACTAAAAAAACTATGACGGATATATGCGGACAAAACTCTCCAGAAAAAACTTGTTCACTAGTTATACTTAATGTTACTCCGATACTTCAACAAGACAGTGTAAAGTATTTAGTGATTCATCTAGATAGGCGCCTAAACTGAAAGGCTCATAGTAAAAAAGATTCCGACTTAGATTAAGACTTTGTAAAATTGCTGGATAATAGAAAAAAATTTAGTTATCACTACGAAACAACATACGTCTGTATAAAACCAATATGGACTTCTAAAATTCAGATTTGAAGGTCTCCTAGCAACTCTAACCTGGAAATATTACAACGATTTTAAGATAAAGTAATAAGGATAATAGCCAATGCTCCTAAGTATGTTCCCAATTGGTTACTCCAACAACACATACCCGTACCCAAGATCAAGGAATAAATACAACTTGCCAGCACCAAGCGAAACTCAGTAACCGGTCTAATAATTCAGCCGTTGCGCTTTTAGAAAGACAGAATAACAAAAGAATTAAAAAAATTGATCTGCTATATTTGGTTAATAGATTTAACTGAGATTAGCAACTTTTAGTGTACTTTCTAGGTGTAATTTAATTTTTCGAGCTAATGAGCCCTACAAAATCTTCAATAACTCCATGAGCAACCACTCCACAGTCAAAGTGTAACTGTTAGCAAATTTAGTATTATAACGCTATACTCTTTTGTGGAAGTAGGACGCAAAACGCGCGGTGACTGTCATATCTACCTGCTATGTTACGATGTTACGCATGTTCCTGAAGCCCAAACTGAACAAACACAGAAATACACCACTGTGGTTCCGACAAGATAGCGCTACCGCATACACGTTGAAAATTTTTGGAAAAAAGGTTTCAGGTTGCCTGACCTCATTATTAGTAACATCCTATGGCCGGTCAAATTGCCAGACATGTGACCTGGCGATTTCTTTCTGTGGGAACACATGAAGGCTGAAGTTTTTCAACGCAGGTTGCGGACTATTGAGAAATAAAAGAATGTTATTCGCAGTAGCAATGGAAAACACTCGGCAAGAAGAACTTTAAGGTAGAACTGCATGGGTGTATGGTTCATACCGGCAAACATTCGGACGACATAATCTTCAAAACTGTTTGATGATTGTATGGTAAGCATTGCTATGTACGATAGTATAATAAAATATTAAACAAGATCTGTTGCTCTTTCTATTGATATTTCGAAACAGAACATTATTCTGTCGGACTTTACATTACGTATTCTTAAAAAAGAACTTATGTTTTTAGTTTCCTTTGCTTTGGTAAGTTATGGTTTGTCTTTAGAAAGGACAACGAAGTACTAGTTTTCTAAACTATTTGCATTTATTTTCAAATAGTTGACATTTTATAAAAGATTGACTTAAGCAATAAGGTCATTTTTATTTAAAAGATTCGGCTAACTATCAAAACTGCAAATTTTCAAGTACTAATAAGTTGAGATTTTTATTGAAACGTTGGGGATAGTTAACTTGATATAGATAGTAACATTTGAGGTAACCACCTTTTTTTATTAATATCATTAAGCCAAATTTTTGAGTAGCAATCGTCTCAAACTTTTATAGTATCCAGTATAAGAAATTATTTGATAGTGCCGATAGAAACTTTAAACCTTACAATTATTACATGGAAAATTTTTAATTTCTTATCCTGTAAGTTTTAGCGAAATTGTAATCCCATGTTATTTTGAATACTGCACAATTTCGTGCTCTTAGTACGTAGGACATATAGCATATTTATGCTATTTACTTACTATAATTGCATATTTGTGCGTTAATTAACAAGGCGGCTCAATATTTGCGCGATGCAGCACGAATCTTCCATTGTATCGCTTACGTTACATTTACATATAAATAATACCTAACAAGTTCGACATTCTAACGAAGCGCCCGCTCCTAAGACGTTTGCGCTGTCGCTCCGAGGACAAGGAATATTTTCTGGGGCAGACGAGAGAACTCTCTCCCTAGATTCGTTCGTCCCGCGGCGTCTGAAAATGAAAAACCAAAACGGCTTGCAACAAGGGAGTCATACAGCAGCGAGGAAGAGCGCGGTTTTATTAAGAAAAGTTGTTTAAAGCGACAATTTAGTCCGAATATAAAATTGTCGCGACATTACTCTCTAATTTCGCTTTGTTTCGCGAGCGAATAACTGAACCAGAAGAATTAGCAGCAGTCTAATGTGGAAAGCCTAATTGCATTTCTGCTGAGTAATGATTAAACGCTGATCTTGTAAAGGTTTTCATTTCCGACGGCTTTCGGAATTAAAAGCTTGAATTGAAGAGTGAATAAACATTCCGGAATTAATAACAATGCTGAAACGGTGACTGTTTCGCGATTGTACCGCGATCGATCTCGCAAGCTGCCGGTGGAATCGAGTTATAGAAAACCGATATAGGAAACAAGCTGTAAATAGAGTTTATGCCCTAACCGCCGTCACGACCCTATGAATATGCATTTGGTAAAATATAATGCACCGCGACTTAAATAACGCACCTGAATTATGCGGCTCGCAACACCAAAGCAAAAAGCGACTCATCGCTTGAATATAAGGCGTTGCGTGCCCTCCGAAATGAGTGGCTGACGAAAAGCTATGCAGCAAGATGACAAATTTTTACGTTAAAGTGAATCTGGTTCGTAAAGTTAATGCAATTACAGTTAAGCCTGCGCTCCCCTCCGGGAGATTTTGCGACGCCACTTTTTCCAATTCCATATTTTTTCACTTTCCCTCGTATTGTCTGGTATATTGCGAAGTTAATATAATTAGGAAATGCGTTTCTATTCATTCTTGGGATTGGAAACGTTTGTGTCTTGAATTTCGATTACACTTTTAGAATTGAAGAAATTTATTTACAGAAATCCCCCGTTCTTCTTTACGCGGGATAGTTCTGTTTCGGATACCGCTCTGCAACTTACCGTTTATCTTTCCATTATTCTAAAGGACCCACTTAAAATTTAATGAACAGGTACACTATGAATACTAAAATATAGCATTAAATTCTGAATCGCAAATTTTGCTACCAGATAAGCTCTTCCAGCTAATCTTAAATTAGGTGCTAGATATTATCTCTTTGACTTGAATTTATAATAATTAAAAATTAAAACAATGAAACCGCTTCGTTATGGACGATTTCTTGGAAATAATTAAAAAAAATTGATCTTAAAATGTTCGTTTATAATAATATGAAGTCACAATTTAAAAAATAATTTTATTTTTTTTACTTTCTTTCTCTCCCATATTTGGGAACAAACCGCCAGTAAACAAGATAATAGACTGCTCTTAACAATAATTATTGACATTTAAAAAATATGTACAACTTAATCAAGCAGAATTAGAGAAAATTATTTGTATAAACTGAAAAAAGTTTATATAAAAATTGTGCACATCAAAATTTTTGCCCTATATGTTAAGGTATTTTAATACTTATTAATAAAACTGAAACTTACACATAGAAAAACATTGTAAAATAAAAGCATTAAATAAAAGTAAAATTTTTTTTATTTGTAATTGTAAATTTACAATCTACTTTACATGAAGTATTAAGAACCTCTTAGGTCATAGGACCAGGTTCTATTTAATATTTTCACGTAGAGTACGTCGGTGGACAATTGGTGGATTAGATCGTCAGGGTGATCACGAGGTCTATCTTGATAATTCTGAGTAAATCGGTAAATTTCTTCAGTATCAAAGAGAATGCCAACATTTTAGTGTAATGTTTGGTTTAGTTACCCGCAATGCTGTATCCACTAGGGCACGAAGGGTTTTAAATTGAAACTGTTGGATTCTTTTTATTTGAGTAGGTTTAGCACATTCTCACAACTGTATTCCGTATGCCCAAGTAGGTTTTAGGATAGTTTTATAAAGTAGCAGTTTGTTTGATATTGATAATTTGGATTTTCTCCTCAATAACCAGTACATTTGGCGAAACTTCTAGTTTAGTTGCTGGTGTTTAGTTTGAAGATGTTTTTTCCACGTGATACGTTAATTCAGGTGTAATCCTAAGTATTTGGTTTTTGTTTAAATAGAAATTGGAACATTATTTAAAGTGAATGACGGATACGCGTTAAATCAAGTACTAACGTCATTTGCACTGATTTAGTCAGATTGACTTTAACACATCATTTAGTAAGCTACTCGTTTAAGATGTTCAGATGATGCGGAAGATTTGTGGCTGCTAGTTGAGGATCTTCGTGTGTAGATAGGATGGCAGTATCATCAGCAAAAGTGGTGATAACTGTGCTTGTATCTTCTGGTAAGTCAACTGTATAGACAAGGCAAAAGAGGGGTCCGAAGATGCTACCTTGCGGAACGCCAAATTTGACGGGATAATAGAGAGTTCATTGTTGTATTTAATTGTCAAAAAGATAGGACTTGAAGAGAAGGTAGTAGTAACTAGGGAGAAGCTTTTTTAATTTGCGAAGTAATCCGATGTGCCAGACTTTTTCTTCTTCAAGATTCCTTAAGATTTGATTAACAATGACTTGCTGAATTGGGAGGTGTCCTTCATGGAAACCGCACTGGTGTTGAGGTAGATGTGACTAGATATCTGTGCCATTCAAGATGCATTTAAAAAATGGTTTAAAGATTTTGCCTAAGATGGTCAAAAGAGTAATTGGTCTATATTTAGGTTAGGCTTGGGGGCTATTATTATTTGCGCATGTTTCCATAAAAGGGGGTAGTACGATAGGCTTGACATCCTATTATATATAGTTGTTAATAGTACTATGGTCTTTTTGGAAGCATATTTAATACTTGACCTGTAATTCTTTGATAGCTTTATCTGTGGCGTTTGAGTAGTGGGGTTGGAATACAGTGGATAAGTGTTCAGCAAAAGTATCGGGTTTTTTCTTGTGGGATCTAGCCCAACTTCCATCGGATTTCCTTATAGGTGGTATATTGATATTTGTAACTTTAAATTTTTTAGTTGCTCTCCAGATGGGTGAGATAATAAGTAAAGGAATTATTTCAGAAATCAAATAGGACCGCCTGTAGTCGTCGAGATAATCTGTTGCAATTCAGCTTGTCAGCGGAATTACGAGTTTATTGCCATTTAGTCCGAGATCGTCTTTTTTAGACGATTAATTCTAATTATGTAAAGCGATATGTTGTTTGTATGACGTACGTGTTCGTTTTCAGTAGTCATAGCTTTTCAGGCAACTTCTTGAATAAGAGTAACAAAGTACTGTACTGCTTGATCTATGTCTTCAAGTTGTTTTAGACGCAGTTTAAAATTAAATCTGTTATGGATAAGTTTCTGAAATATAATTTGTTTGTTTTGGTACCAGTATGAGATTCGGTTTTATATTGATAGACCTAGTACTTAAGTTTAAAAGGACTGACGCATGATCTGTAGAAATATCATTATTTCGTTTAATTAGCATTGGATTTGTAGCTATCTCATGCGAAATGTAAAATTCTAACAAATCAGGGAGTTTATTTAGAGTTGTGGACAAATATGTCGGTTTTACAGTGCTATGGTCATTATAGTTATCTGTCATAATTGACCAAAAGAGGTTTTGACCTTTTGTTGTTATAAGTCTAGAAACCCAGTGGGTGTTTTAGTCTCCTTTAACAATAAATTTCTTTCTTAGAGTATGAAAGAATTAAGTATGCTTCAACACAAGATCCCCTTGCGAGTTCAATATGTTTTGGGTGGCATGGGAGTGACAGAATAGGGTAAACAGCGATAGAAATTGGGTAAATTGACTAAAACACAGCTCCGAGCCGATGATGCAACACGCGCAACAACCCCCTATACCGCAAATATCCACTGTGCGTTGACAGTACATTACCGTAGTGGGTGCGTGACCCATTTGGGGCAGCAGCGCCCACCTAAAGGTGTGGCCACCTAATGGCAGCTGATGAGACTACGCAGTATCATTAATTTTTTCCACAAAATTTTTGGATCGACCAGACTTGACCTTAAACTCATCAGATCGTCTCCAAATTTTGCCAGAAATTTTTTTTAATAAGGGGGCGTACATGGGTGATAATTGGAGAAAAAAATGTTAAGTGTATTCTGCCCTATTGCTGACCACCTTGAGATAATTGATAAAGCTGATACTGATTTGGTGGTTGATTTCTGGATAAATGAGTAACATACCCATAAGAGGCATTTAGATTACCCGTTGTAATAAGAAACATTATGTTACATGGGATAGCTTGGTTTAAACTATTTAAAATACTTATTAAAAATAAATGCTATACAATTAAGCGTGAATACGCACGATTATTATTATCGTATGCACGTCAACGCGTGTTCAGATAATTTGAAATATCGGAGAATCGGACCGCAGCAGGTTTTTCTTCTCCAAAGGTCAAATCAGCATTAAAGTAAAAATGAAGGACGATTTTAAATATACAGTCTGTTTAATAACAAAATAACCGCTTTAATTGAAAAAATATATATATTAAAATTTAGATAATTTTTTCCTTCTATTGAAGTACACATTATGAGCTATAGCACAATTATCTAATATCTGATTACCCAATGTTGATTATAGCTTTATGTCTTTTTTCAGTGCTCTTCACGAGTTTTTTTTTGTATAATTGCTCGGCAAAGATTTACCGCTTACACCAGCTTTTCTTTGAGCTTTATTTTTATGTGCAACAACACATTTTCAATAGAATTAATATCTGAAGAAATTGTTGGTTATTAAATTGTTTTCACACAGTGCACAGTTTGCTGCAATGTTTAAGACCATTGTATTCTTGAAACACCCAACTTGTTTTGCCAACTTCAATACATACTTTTTGTAGATGACGCAAATTTTTTCGGGGTTTAAATTGTCCATAACAGAAAGAGACAACCATAATCGCGTTTACAAATATGCACTTTAACAGGGTGTTTTAGTGAATACTAAAGAACCCTATTACTTGTCATTAACCACGCTCTTGATAAGAAAGACTATGTCAAAAAATCTCAATAAATTGTCCACGCCAGTCGATAATAAAGGTTTCTTTAAAGTTGATCGAAAAAAAATGGTTTTTCTTTCATGCAGGAGAGACCTGAATGCCTTTCTTGTGTAGTTTTATTTGGGCCCAGTGCCGTGAAACTCCTGGTTTTTCTTTGAAGAAACCCAAGATTGCTGTAACCATTTTCGTTCTTGTGACGCGGCAGATCGTCTAGACTCCCAGCTTCCAAATATCGTTTTACCCACTTCTTAATGAATGCCTCCGACTTCCGCATATATTTTGTAGCTGCTTTATACGTTAGCTTCGGTTCTTTCCATGATTTACTAAAGGCACTGTCTCGCATTGCTTTAGGGATTTTGCAATCATTGTAAAAATAACGAATTGATTCACATCAACAATATGGTGGGCCGGCAAACTATATACTGCGCAAAGATCAAAAACTACAGATTTAAATTAACATAGATTGTGCTTCATTATCAAATTATGGCGGTCACTTTCTTATCAGACAGACTGTATGCCAAGTAATCTAGAACTTAACTTGCAAAATTATTTTTCTAGGTAAAACTAAATTGTTTTTTTAAAGAAAATGATTACACATTAAATTTCAAAACATTGCATTGTAAAAAATGCAATATATATTACTTTTACTAAAAAATGCATGACTAATTTTGCAAAATATGCTAATTCAAATTAATTTTATTTAATTAAATTTTCTCTATCGTTAACATTTAAAAATACTCAGTAGACTAATAAATTAATTATTTGCACTGCATATATTTACGAAAAGATTAAAATGCCTTCAATTCCTATTGTATTTGTAAAATGTTTTAGTAAATTTTAATAAACGGCATTCAAAACAAATTTATTTTTGGAATTCAGACTTTTGTGTATTAAGTTTTTGTAATTTATTAGAAATTAACAGATGAATACGATTATATTATGAAAGCACATAAGAAAATATCATTTGTTACATATAAACAATTACCCAGAATGAATACAAATTAACGCTTTTATTAAAAGAAAGCTCATTTTGACACGTGTAAACTTGTTAATTTAATGCCGACGCAATAATGAGAACGATAAAACTAGAGTGAACTATTTACCCCCAGTTACTGCATTGTCCGGACCTTACCCCATCAAATTCCATTTCATTGGAATCTTGTGGAAGTTCATAGATGGAAGAAAGTTTACCTGCAATAAAAATATTGTTAAATCTATTCCAGTGTTTCTTTACAAAAGTAAAATTATTTAAATGTTATTGACAATATTTTGAAGGGCGACTAGTTAAGACTTATAAAATGAAATTTAAAATGCATTTTATACAATTTTCTTTATCACAGCAAATAACTATTTTTTTTATTTGGTCTATTACTAGTAACGTTTAATATTAATACTACGGAGGAAGTCCCATACATTTTAGTACATATCGGTTAAAAATTTTATTAATCAAACCGAAACAAAAACTAATAAGAGCTATCCTCCAGGATGTTTTTTATATCGGTGTTGGAAATTCCGGTATCATATTTTGTCTTCTCGGCTTCTAACTAATGAGAGCAGTTCCTCCATTAAAGCATCAAATCTTTCAGATAAGGATATGAGGTCCTTTGGGGGCAATGAAAATAAAATTGAAGCTAGAGTTTAGTCCCAAAAATCTAAGCTGGAAATTAGTAATTCTGCTCTCAACAGCAATATATAAACCCACCATTAAGATTTATGTTAGTTAGTAGAAACAAGAGCAACTTTAGTTAAGTTAGTCTCTTTATTATTGCAAATGAATTGAAACAATTAGCTGGCGGAAATTCTACTCAAGTAAAGAAAATAATAAAATAACAAATCCATTTCAAGCATGTCGCCTTTCTATTATAAAATGTTGGAGAACTATAAACTCGTGCAAAGATGTTGTGCTTGTATGCTCTAAGGAGGATGTTGTCAACAACTTAAAAAACCAAGAATTACTTTATATTGACGATTGCCTCAAATGCAAGATGCCACCTTTTCGTCGTCTTTAAATGTTTTGGCCGTATAGCTTTACAGTGCTAATTTGAACCCTTATATCATTACCAGCTGGGACCCCGCAGGCTTCGTCGACGAAGCCTGATCTAGACGCCAGGCAGTCGTGTAGAACATTCCACATGTTTCTGCGACAATAATCAAAATATTTAAATAATTCAAAAACTGTTACAGTTAGAAGGCTGATTTTTTGCGCCGAATTAGCAAATATAGTTGTGAATGTGGTGTGCAAGTTTCAGGGAAATTGGTTGAAGCGTCTAGGAGGAGATAGAATTATAAGTTTAGAAAGAAAGAAAGAAAGTTAGGGAGATAAGACAATTATATTATAAGATTATGAGACTTCTCATGGAAATGACCCCTGTCCCAAGGAAATTAAATGTATCAGTTGCAGCGGTTTACGTTCTTGCGAATACGCAACTATCTTTCCTATAAACAAAAAACTAAAACCATAGACTTTTAAACTAAGATAACTTTTACTGGTTTTGTGAACGTCAATTCAATCGTCTGATATAACTTTTCTAATAGAGCAATTAGCACTACCAGTAACGGCTGTGGTAAAACAAATATAACCCCAAAAGGTAAACACTAATTTCTACATAAACAATATCGCATTTTTCTAAAATCACAGAAAATCTGCTATATAAGGGGATGTTCTTTACTTTTCTTCTGTATTCGAAAGTTAGTTTAATACTACTTTATCCACTGTTTAACCACATAGGGGAAACAATTTTCAATAAAAATAAAATTAGAAGCTAACCAAAAGTTCTTCTATCATATAAGAAGCTTTAATGCACGTTACCAGGACCGCCGTCTTATCTGACTACACGATTTTTCCTTATAGTCTTGGAAGAGTTAAAAGTATAAGTCAATGTTCAGAACTTAATTACTAGATACCGAGCCCATAGTTTGTAGCGATGAGCACTAATGCTTTTCTAGGGAATTGATTTAGAATATTTCCTTCGATGAAGTAGTAGCCAGGGACTCTAAAGGAATTATTTAGTTTAATGTGGTTGTGTTCTTCGGCCTCAGAGATAAGATAGCTGTCCAGCCGAATTGATGAATACATCGTTATTGGATGGTGATAGGACGAAATCACTTGCAAGATGTTCTCAGAAGATATTGACTTTTTCTTCACTAGAGTGGTCCCAGCTTCCATCAGGTTTTCTCAGAGGTGATATTGGAGTGATGGGTCTTTTAAACTTTTTGGTAGCCTTCTATATTGTGTGGTTTTTGAGAGATATATTAGAAATGTAGCCATTAAATGTTGTATTTTTATTATCTTGGATAATTTCTCGGAGACAGTGAGTGATAACATTCAGTGCAGTCTTATCTCGTGGGTTCCTGGATCTTTATCATTTGGCACGAGTTCTACGTTTTTGTACTACAAGTTGTCTTATGTGTTTCGGTATATTGTGTATTTCGGGTGCTATCTTAGAGTTAATCGGGGTGGCCTGCCAGGCTGCTTCCTAAATAAGGGTAGTGATGTACTCCATTGCATCGTCGATTTCACGAAGTAGGTACATTTTGTGCTTTACATTGATGTTGTCATTGATATAGAGTTGAAAGCGCTCACAATTCGTTTTATTAATGCATAATTTAGATAGTACGGTTTTTCAGATGACCGTTGTGCTTAAGGTTATTACTATGGGAGAATGATCTGAGCATAAATCGACGATGCTTTCAATTTTGCTACATACATTGGAAATGCCTTTGGTAACCGCAAAATCAACTAGATCAGGGATTTCATCCAGGTGCGTTGGCCAATAACTTGGTTTGTCGATTGACATGTAACTGAGTTGATTCAGTTGTATAGTGCGGAATAGGACGCGTCCCTTAGGCGGTATTAGTCTGGATCCCAAGGCGGTGTGCTTAGCATTCTAGTTTTCTGCTACTAGGAAGCGATATGCGAGTGAGCGGAAAAAGTCTTCGAATTCATCAGTAGTAATGATATGCGTAGATGGCAGTAGATGGCTTCTACAGTCAATGAGCAGGGGAGTAAGTTGACTTTGTTGTTGTATAGGATGCTAACAAATACTGGTCGATTGCTGATTTAATTGCGATCTCGCATGGACATTTCCGTCGAGATAATTTACTTAATAAACGTTATAATGTATTATCTTTATATGCGTGTAGGATGTAGAATGGCTTTCAGATGTTAGCAGTATATCAATTTTATTGTAGTTTAAATATATGTTTACTTCATGAATTTAATTCTGTAGTCCGTTTGAATTCCATGCCGCTATTCGTAGTAAGCAAGCCATTATTGTGCTGTTTTGTTAATGACAGTGGCAAGCATAGTTAATATCATGCTATTGTGGTTTTGAATTCCTTCGGGAACATGGTAAGTTTGTCCATAATGTCGTCATTTTCTTCAGTTCTTCTAACTAAGTTGTGCGTAGGAGGTGGGTGGGGTGCGATCATCTAAGGGTTGTTGAAGATTTGTTGAGAGTGTCGGTGGGATATTTCTGTTGAGATGTTGACTGTCGTCAGTTTTGCCTTATTTTTTGTTTTTTAGATCTCTCTAAACGGTGCAACCTTTATAGTTGGCGGGATGATCGCCGTTGCGTAGCGCGCATGTGGTAGGAGTCTTATCAGTTTTAACAGGTTTTATTGCCTTGGGGTTCTCCACATTTGACGCAGTTCTAAGGTTTCGCTCAGTAATTATTGGAATAGGCATTGGCTTGACAACGTTGCATTGAATTATACTGTTCTTAATTCTGATTTGAATATTCTGGAGAAATTCTATTTTGTAATTTTCTTTGTTGTTAGGATGTATCTTTATCATATTTCTTACGGTATAGCCTGATTTTAGAAGCTCATACTTGATATGCTGAAGAGGGATTGAGTGATGCAAGTCTCGTATTGTGACTCTGTATGCCTTTTCTTGTTTAACCTGATACGTGTGGTGAATGTTGTTCTTGTATTTATTATTATTATATTATCAGATAGCAATGTAGCGTAGAATCTTTCGTTTTCGATGACTAGATTTAAGTTGTCAGTCATTGCTTTAAAATTTGTGACTTGTAGATGTATAATGGAGGAGGGTTGGGGTCTGGAGATTGGGTGGCAGGTTAGTGTCATTTTTTTCGTTAGTACTTTGACCGTTACGGTTCTTTTAAGCAAATACCATGAATGGGTTTGCCGTGCTGAATGTAGGGTGCTTCCATATAAAGGCAAAGCTGTTGATTTTCTCTTTTTGGCAATTTTTTGACAGCTTGGTGCTTAAACCCAGTTTTTTGATTTGAGTTTGTTTCCTGATCTGTGTATACATTTTCACCATCATTATCAGTGCTATTCTTAGGACTAGTTTATACAGGTTGGGAACAGCTTACTGCATAGCTCTTATTAAAATTAGGATTGTATAAAAATGTAGTTTGGGGTAAGTATTGTTGATGATAAATAGAAAATAGAGCTTGATTTTTGAATGTTTAGGTAACTTAGGGTTTATATGACTTATCTAATTATTGTAGTTTGGTATCAATGGCGGGTGGTGATTTTGAAATTCTGATATCAGTTGAAAATTGTTTCAGTTATTATTTGAATAATTGTTAGGTTGACCGGATGTATTCCCTGTTAGAAACATTTTACTACATAAAAGTCTATTAATGCAGTAATGGTAAACGAAATAACTTTATTTATAAATCTTAGTCTTTACTCAGTGATATTCAACCGAGTACGCAGACTTAACATAGTAATACAAATAAGAGTGTCAATTAGTTCTTAGGAGATTCGGCCCTGCATGTAATGTATTATACAGATGGCTCCCGTTCAGCACTGCAAGGAGATCCCAGAACTATAGGTTTACCAAAAGAAGAATATATTTCTAGAACCGAAAGAAGGGCCATTCCATTTGTATAAATTCTATCAAAGTGACAGGTATTATCCAATCAATTTGCATCTGAACCAATTATTTCAGGTGTTGTTTCTTGCTCATACATCAATAGTTAGAGACAAAATAGTCGACTATGAGGCTAAACGTGTATCTACATTCAAACACCCAATGGATACAGGTGTGATTTCTTGGCAGATATTGGTATGTGGCAAACTAAAGAGAAATTTGGTTACCTTTAGGTCACAAATAACAGTACTCTTAGATGAACGCCATCTGAAAATGTTTCTCGTAAAAATGTCATACCCTATATACACAAGTTACTCAGAGTTATCATCTGTTAAGTAACATCCTTTCTAGGTATACTTTTTGCAACGTTCAATATACAGTACTTTATATATTTTTTAAGTGTATACAAAGTTTTAATATTGTCACTCTGCTGCGTGGTCATTAGATCTTTGAAAGTTTTTGACTCAAAAACCACTCTATTTGTGTCCCGGTTTAGATTTCTTACGTCAAGACAAATGCTTAAGAAATTATGAGACACTTAATTAGACTATTCAAATAGTATTACATTCTAGTCATTCCATGTTATTTTATATAGTCCTGTACACTGTTCTTAGAGTATGTGTATTTTATTAACTTTTGTTTGTTTTCGTTTTTATCATATTATATATAAAGTATATATATAATTTTCAGTATATTAATGTGATTTGTTTTTAATATCTATAGTGATTTGTAGGCT
This sequence comes from Sinelater perroti, assembly GCA_036346155.1. Classification (NCBI taxonomy): domain Eukaryota; kingdom Metazoa; phylum Arthropoda; class Insecta; order Coleoptera; family Elateridae; genus Sinelater; species Sinelater perroti. Next base: position 5,128,577 of record JARFIY010000013.1, on the reverse strand, counting down.
TTTGTACATATAAAAAAATCCTATTGGATACGATTTGCCCGTCTGTCTGTTTGTTTGTCGTTTTTTCAACTTTTTAATAACGCGCCTATATTGCTGTTTAACTGATGGTAATAGACATAAACAGACTTACAGTTCTTTAATAATTATTTACATTGTTTCACGTTCCCATCTTGTTTGGAATTCCCTTGCTAATCGACAGAATTTAAACCAAATAAAAAGAAATTGCATTGATTTTCAAAACGTAAATTATAGCTCATCTGAATTCATCTTTTAATTATTTCTTGTATAATTCTGTGCTTTTAAAAATTACTTACCTTAAATAAAATGAACTAATAACCAGTTAAAGTCATTCATTAGTGAAATTTTAGAACTATAGGTAAGGCAAAGCATATACAAAGCTACATACGAAGAGATTATCTTATTGTCGTAATACCCGCTTTCTGTTTACGAGTGCAAAATAGTGACGTACATTCAATCAAAATTGAATAGAACTAAGTCTATTTGAAACAAATTCAAAATATACAAAACCTTCAAAGTTTTTTAAAATACTAAATGTCAGTTTGGGGGAATTGTAAAAGTTGACGACAACTGTTTTTTCTATGGTAGTGTTTGAGTCAGATCATCTAATATAACTTTAAGGCTCTTTACAAGTGCAGTGAGATGACCATACGCAAATGATTTTAACGCCCCAACTTTAGCTGATAAGTTACATAGCTGGATTGAATTGAACAGCTTAAGATATGACTTGAATTCTTCGCGAGGCTGAAAATCGCAATCGTTTGAATTGACATAATTTTATTTAACACTGTAAAAATGTTCATTTGGACTAATAAATTAGCAACAACGTATTTTTACAAAACTACCAAATTATTTTAAACAACTGGGCATTGTCGCAAACGTGCAATCCGAATAAAAAGGGGAAAACTTATAAATTACCCTCAGTATGTATTTTGCGACAAAAGTTAATATCTCTGCCTGTCTAAACATACAAATTTTTGTTAGTAATTACACGTGTCGCATAGTATTTTTTGTTACAGATAAAAACTAAACTTCATGATTTTTAAACCATGTGAAGTTACGCAACGCATTGAATTTAATATGGCGTAAGTACTTTCGCAGACCATCCTTTCAACGTTTATGTTTGCAACGTGACTGTAGCTATACTCTGTGGTACAAAGACTATTTTCCCAGTTTAACGAAGCACATGTAACTAGGGAATACATTAAACAGTCTGTTTTTCTGGCGAGTTCGATGCTGCTGCAACTAGCTTAAATTATAAAAATAATGAATGAAAGAATAGCGTAATAGAGTGTTTAAAGCCAACAGTGATTTTGCAATTATAAAAAGCATTTCAGATAAAAAGAACACAAACCCTCTAGCAGGCCCGAAAATCAATACAGAGGGGGAAATACCCAAAGTAAGCGATAAATCATGGCGTTAAAATGTATCAACATTGTCAATTTCATGTCGGTCGCCGCTCTGATATCATTTTCATTTTCTTCTCTAAGTGCTCATAATTTGCTTTAAAATTTGTATTGAATATGAGCCGTTAATTCTTGAAGTTGGTTAGATTCGTATTGCTGAATTTTATTTTTATTGTCTGTTGTATTATAGATTATACTACCAAAGTGCTTATTTAAAGCACAAACATGATAATTATTATAGAGGCTTCAGACTAGTTTATTTTGTTCCTTAAATATCTGTAGTTAATCTGCACTAAAAGACCTAATTATCGATGTTCCAAAAAGCTAATAAGTAGAGTTTTGAATACATGAAAAATACGTATTATTTATTTTTAATCTTTTGAACAACTTTTTTAATCGTAAAATGATAAATATATTTCAGTAATTGAAGATGATTCAAATTAACATATTTTTCATATATTATTTTTAGTGCAAATTGCATATTTTACATATTTTCAGTAATTTTGTGTTTTAACTTTAAAATCAGCCTTTTCATTAGAAAAGCACGTTACCTTTTCCAGGGTATATTGCATATATTCAAACCTCTTTTAAAATATAGTTCACTGACGCTTTAATCATGAAAAATAAGGTTTATAATACTGAAGTAGCATTTCTCGTTTCGTCGCACTGATTGTGAGTCATAGACTAGAAGTGGGCCACAATTACGGGTCTACACAGGGTATTAAGCTTACTTACGACTCCAAGTATCGTACTTTAAGCTACTGTTCTGCGATGCAGATTAAACTGAGTGAGAATAGATTATGTGATAAAAAAAATTAGATATAAACCTTAAATAACCCTACTAACCTATTTCTACTAATAGTAAGTGAAGATAAGAATTTAGTACAGCTGCAAAGTAGATTATTAAAGATGACATGAAAATCAAAAGAGAAAATGTCTGGAGTTATATAAAAATTACAAAACGTAAGTAAATAACTAAATAAACACGTCATAACTCTGGGTAATTCAAATTTAAATATTGGAAAAATATAGTTTGAAGATATAGTGGAATTTCTTGTTTCAGGTACAAGTAATAATAAAAAAGTACCTATTAAAGTTCTGCTGGTGCCTATATACATGAAAGTCTTTTCAAGCAAATGAGGAAACAATAACAAGGAGCCAAATAGACTATATAATAATTGACAAAAAATATACAAACTGAGTTTGGAGACATATTCAGGGGTAGATATTGGTTCTAACCACAATCCAGTAGTATCTACAATAAGAATAAAGTTCAAAATATTAGAAAAAATACACAAAAGTAATAGAATGGAAAGAAGTGAAAAATATAATATTTGTAGAAAATTAGAACAAATGCTAAATAGATAACTTAATATTAACAAAAAATAAATCAAATTAAAGAATACACTGCTAAAAGCAAAACTAAAAGCATAGAAAAGCAGAAGCAAGCATAGAAAAGTGAAAGAAAAATATGTGAATAACTGAAAAAAATTAAAATCTACCTTATAATTTGAAAAAATAACAAAAGAAACTGGCTACAAGAAAATTGTGAGAAATGTAATATCTTCAAATAAAGCACAACTTACGTTTATGTAAGAAGATAAAAAGTAGTACATCAAAAAACGATTTAATAACAAAAGGGACAATTTATATTTTAAAGTTAACTTACATGATGAACTCAAAATTTTGAAATAAGAAGTTACAAATGCAATTAAAATAAAAATTTGCAATGACACAATAGAAAAATATCAACTTAAATATATAAGATGACAAAAAATAAATTTGTTTGCAGAAATATATAACTTAATATGTGACAAGTGAGTCATGCCGAAGAAATGGTTATAACCCATATTCATTATTAACAGTCAGAAAATATCAAGGTCACAAAATGATAAGTCATACTTTGTAAACGTTCTTAATCAATTTAGAATAAATGTAAAAATAAATTATTCAGTTGGTATTTAAGAAACGTCTGAGCACCAGAAAAGCTATGTCAAATTCAGTACTAGTAGCTGTATATATGCTACATAGATCTTTTTCGATTTGAAACAGAAAGGTAGCAAGATTAAGGAAAGTAAGGATCGCCTTGGATACTATATCCTGTTTTTCTTTATGTATGTTCACAGAAACCTTTAGTAAGACCATTTACAAAGCACGGTATGTAGTACAACCTAGCAAATTCCAATATACAGAGCAAATTGAGCAGCAAATATTGTTGTAATAGTGATCTTAATTAAGATTTAATATTTTAATAATTACGTAACACAAGCAAATTCGGAAATAAATAAATAAATATATATATATATATATATATATATATATATATACTCTTCACCAAATTTATAAATAGTATAACAATGGATTTACGGCCATCAGTTACATTGAGGATACTTTATATAATTTATTAATAACCACACAGTTCGTCTATAGACAATTTATCATTATCATTTGTGCATGTAATAATATATTATTTTTAATCATCTTAAATCATTTTTTCTAGTCACATATTTAAGTTTCATTGTCACTACGTTTTCTATAAATAAAACAAATATTTTAAACGAAATGATGACGTAATTAAGCAAAGCCTACGTAACTCCATGATTACAAATTCCACCAAAAGGTGTGGTCAAACATATCAATTGGATTTTTGTGATATAATGACAATACTACAATTTCTATACCAATGTGAACAATAATTTTATAGTATGTCTAAACTCCTAGTCCTTCCTAAAATATAGCTTCTCAATTCAATGATAATCTTTAATATTAGTTTTTTACCAATTTCTAATTTTTGACACTTTTAAAAGCTACCCCCTACAAAAAGAACGCTTCCCATAACAAATTCTTTTGTCAAACCAGTAATATTTTTATGGGTTCTTCACTCAAAGGTGGCACAATCGAGTTTTTCATAATTGTTTTAACTCTCGTTTTGGTGCAGTAAAAATCAACTTATTGAATAAGATGTGTTTCTGTTCTATGTACAAATTTGCAAGAATAGAAAGTTTACTATAAAGAAAAAACTTTTATTATCTTCTAATCACTTTTATAACAACAAGATTCTTAAATGAAACTATATAGAAGCTGACCCATATCAAATTTAATCTAAATCCGCTATCTCCAAAATTCTAGTAGAAAACGGACGTTTTAGTAACCAAAACCGTTTATTAAAATACTTAATTACCATATATACAACATAACTCACTCGGTTATTATCATTTAATTATCCTACGGCGTAAATTTCCAAAATTTTAGGCAGCCTTTATACGAGTAGATGTAATTGAAGTCGGCAAACTAGGTACTACCTGCAGTTTACTATCTTTCAATATATAACATCACCAAGATAATATTACAATCATTTTTGAATTTAACTGAGCTGAGCTCTATTTTATGCGGTAATTTTAATATAATACATATGCAATGGGGATTAAAACTTATAACTATAAAAAAAAGACATTCAAAAAATTGTTAATAGATTACCATATCGCATTTTTATCTACCGGTACATCGGTATATTGGTCTAGCGACCCCTATAAAGTAACATACCTACTAAATTATAACCAATGGCACATCATCGAGTAGTACTTCACATGTAGCGACTATTGATAATATTTTTATTAAGAGAAAAGCACCACTACGTAGCAAAAGAATCAACTCAAACTCCTTCATAGGATACATAGAAAAGAACATCGACATGTGTCTTAAGACACCTGAAGAAACGACAGTGCAACGAATTATTTCGTAATAGCTGTAAAGGAATCAGGTTGGCATTTCACATCGGTAAAACAAAAGCAAAATACAGTCAGCTTACCAATATGCTAAAAATAGTATTTAAAAATTCACGGGATAAAATTTTTTAATACCACCTTAAAACTGATTAAAGATAGCAATATAGAAGGTAGACAGTTTAAGAGACTAACAATTCGCGTGCTAAAGATGGTTTAGGGGCTGGATTTGAACAAGAAAAAGTAGATCTATTTGCGAGAAGTGTTTAAACCTAATTCTGGTAATAGGGACAAAGAATTAGAAAATTTTTTTGAAATTCCACTTTAATTATTTCCAAATTAATAATCCAATGAATTATGCGAAAAAATAAAATAATTAAAGAAATTCCAAAGCAGTTAGAATTTTATAAATGGGAGAATTTTTAAAAAAATTTATTTATTTTATTTAATCAAGAACTCTTCTACCAATTGGTGTAGGGTGTCTCTTTAAAAAAAATTGCTACCACTATTTAATGCAATAGTACCGATCACAGCAAAAGAAGTTTGCTTAGATTAAATTAATACCAAAACCAGAAAACCTCCAAACGATGTCTAATGGTACAGATAAATTTGCTTATTTTTTGTTATATCTAAAATTTTGGAAAATTTAGTTGCAAGTCGATTAAACAAAAATTCACTACTTCACCATAGAACTATGTCATCAGCTGACCAATTCACTCCAACTCAATCCGACAATCATTTTATAAAATATGTCATCAAGGGCTACTTTTCAAATTGCTATTTACAAATAAAATTATAAAGTCACTACTAACAAATTTGCCTATTCACATCTGGTGTACCTCAACGCGGTGTTTTGGAATTGCTTTTGTATATTCTATTTGCTGGTGATCTGCAAATGTCGGATACAATCATTGGAGTATTTCCCTATAATCTAGTTGTCTTTATATATAATGATAATCCCCAAAATGCCTCAAATCTTCTATAAAAAAGTCACAACAGAATAAAAACGTTTCTACAAAAATGGAACACACGACCTTTACTATTGACAATGTTAACATACCTTAAGATGACTCACTTAAACATGTCGGACTGCACATGGACAAAACATTCATTAGAAAAAAAACATATAAGCGATGAATCTATTGATTAGTTTAAAGAGGATAAAACCAAATCGATGGTAATATACAAAAAAAGACGTATTGCTTTATGTTTATTTGAGAGATATAATCTGAAATTAAAAGACTATGGTCAGGCGAATTATGACCTATGGAGCAAAAACCCACGCCGGCACTAACAAGGCCAAGCACATGCATGTCACTAAATGAATACATTACGAACAATACAAAACAGTTAAATACAATAATGTAAGACATGGATATACCTCAATTTGTAAAAAAAATAAGAAAAAGGAATTGAATACACACGTAAATAAAGCCAATGATGACAAACTTAGAAAAATAGGAAAACAACAAACCACATGGCAAAAGACGTCAGGTCGGACCTCAAAAGAAATGGAGGGAAAACTAAATTTAGCATAAGAAAAAACTGCGTACTTAAAGCGTGAAGAAAAAGGAACTGAAGTCTCCATAAAAGAAGAAGAAGTTGTGTAGTAACCATCGATAAATTTAACGTCACAATTTTTGTGCTTATATATGCTATAATTTTAATATTTTCAAATAAAAAGGTTTTTGGTAATACGTTAACTTCTGTCGTAACAATAGAATATTATTATGTAAGATATCGCAGAGAGGACTTTAATTTATACAATAATTTATGTCCTAAAACCGTGTAACATATGGAAATAATAAAGAAACGTTGAGTATTTATTATATATTATACAAACACTTTTTATATTTATTTTAAAATTTATTCTTAATTTAGATTAAATTTCTATCTAAATATAAGAAACGACACAGCTAATATTATCTTAGTAAAGATATATGGAGACAAAGAAAATAGAGAATAACAAGAAATCAGTAAACATTGGAAAAAAAGTGGGAAAGAAACGACATATGAAACTAATAACAGGTAAGAAAACAGAGTACATTACGAATGATGCCAAACAAGGGTAGATAACGTGGCAATAGAAAAGTATGTAGTAATAGCGAGTACAAAATTTTAGAATAAAATGATTTATAAAGTCACCTCACTAATCTCAAAAAATAATTTAAATAATCAGATAGATTATGTATTGATACTTTGATTTAACAAAAAGAAAATACGCTAGAACATATTGATAAACCAATGTTAAATCTGGTCACTAGTAATCACTAAATTGATATTAAGAATGACTAATAAAAACAAAAAGTAAAATTAGGAGAAAGAAGTGGAAAGCTAAAGAAATTAAAGTAAAAAATAGTTAATGTGAAAATAAAATGTAAAATTAATTAACAGCAAGTGCAGCAAAAAACTTTGAAGAAGAATAGAATATTAATAAATAATAATTAAAGAACGTTTAGATAAAAAGAACAACTGTGAGGTAACAATAAAGAATAAAAAGACTGTCAGGCTTACGTGGTTAAGAACTACAACTATGAAATGTATCATGTAATTAAGATCGAGTACTCAAACATAATAAAAAAGTGAAAATAGATACAATATATAGTATAACGGAATCGCTGAATAAAGATAAGGGTAGCATAAGGATCTACAGTTACATCAAAAGGTAAAACAGAAATAAATACACAGTAAATATAGACGGCGAGCAAATGGAAAATGACCAGGAATTAAAAATGGACAACCCAGAGTTAGACGTAAGAAGTGAAGATTTAAACAAAAAAGGGATGGAAATGAGTTTGGTAAAGTAATTATAAATTTCAAACAAAACAATGTAGAAAGTACAAATGATATTTTAAAGTAAATAATTATATATAGAGGTAATAAATTAAAATAAAAACTATAAAAGTGCTAATGTGGCTGCGCGATTGAAACGCCTTTTGGATCAGATGACTGGCAGGTTCATTTCAAACAAAAGGTAATAAAATGGTCATTTAAGGACCCCGTATCGGGCGAGGACAAACAAAGGAGTTTTAACTTTTTATTTAGCAAGGGCGTACAGCCTCATCGCTAAAAATGATACAAACTAATAGTTCAGATATGAGAAAACGAAGTTATGCTCGGGGTATAGCAAAAGAAATTAGTAGTACCAATATTACAGAAAGGTGACTAAAGTATATTTAGAAATTATAGAAAAGTAAACCTCTTAAATGTAATTTTTAAATTTTAACCACGCCAATAAACAAGAGACTAATAAATTAGATAGAACCAAAAATATAAAGATACCAATAGATAAAAACCCTTACAATATGGAATTGAAGTACGTTAATTTCAAACGGACTTTTAATAACAAAATGTGCAGTTATGATATTATTAATTATATGAAGAAAAATAATACCTGGGATAATAATAATATTAAAGTAACAATGAGGTAGTTTAAAGTTTACTGAAGATAGCGTATCAAAAAAGTAAAAGATCAACTTAGGTGCAAGACAAAAGAACCTTGATTAATTTACGCTTAGAAAAAATCAATAAATCGGAGCAAACAGCGTACGCCGATGAGCGAGCGGTAAGTGAAGAGAAAAAGAAGACTAAAAAATATCCCGCAAATCGATAAAGAAACGTATAATAGAGAATTGATAATAAATCAATAAAAAACAAAATACGTGGTTTTAAGTATAAAAAATAAACAGCATATACTATAAAAAAGTAAAAGTAGAAAACTTCGAGTTTGAAGCGGTTGAAATTTTTAAATATTTAAGTCCCATAATTAATCATAAACAAAAAAAAACAGAAGACTGGTTAGATAATACAAGCGTATTATAAATGCAAAGCATTTATGAAAGATAAAAGAATAAATAGATACACAAAAGTGAAAACGTATAAATCTACAATTGGTTGTACACGCAGCAAAATCGATGAGCCTAACAAACATACAATAAAATAAATTAAAGAGCTTTAGCTAAGGAAAATAAAATAAAAATAAAAACGTTCATAAAAAGGGAAGATTGTTAAAATAATAAAGCTTTAAAGAATTCAATGGCATAATTGCATCAAAGGAAAAAAACAGTAAAAAGGCGAAAAAGATTAGAATGTAGACACTAAAAGAAAAACCTAAGAGTAAATGGGAGGATCATATGATGCAAGATATAAGTCTTAAGAATCCAAAAGTAGAGGAAGAAGATTTAGGGCTGAGAAAGCTAGAGGAAAATAACAAAAAAACTAAAGACAAATAATAAATTGAACTGGGTAGTTATGAAGGACGTGGAATGACATGAATCTTTCGAATGGAATGTATAGCCAATAAATATATATTCTATTTTGAGTTTTTTCTCTATCTTATACAGTTTACTGGTTTTTTAAAGCCTCTTTCTTTTTTTTCGTCGTGGATGCACCGGTTTTCCAGTTATGCATTACACATCCGCTCCCTGGTTGTCTACATCGACACGGCCGGTATCCGTTGTTAGCCAGATCGCATGACGCATTATATTCTTTATATTCATATCCATAATGTATGCATAAAAAAAATTAGAGGGTTTTTTATTGCCTGCTTACTTCTATGCACCTATCACCTATAGTAATTCATTCTCCTTAAAACAAAAGAGGGCCTCTGTTCAGTCGTTCCTAATATGGCTGATGTGCTAGGTTTGGTCCGTTCCGGGTATTTGATTTCCTCAGTACTACCCATATCTAAGAGGCATTTCTCTATCCATTGTATAGAGATGCGCCCGATAGAGAACTGGTATAATAAAAATTACAGGTGCTAATGAACGGTTTTCTCTAAAACACTAAAGCTCCCTGCTATTCAAGTTTATATGTCCACTATAAATTCTTCTGATAAAGAAGTGGATACCATATACAATCAAATTAAGATGCTGTCTGCAAGAAGCCATGTTGCTAGTAATGGGTTACTTTAACGTCAAAATAAGTAATACTGAAAACGACCGTTAACTCCAAAACGTCATAGGAAAGTATGGGCTCGTTGAAAGAAACAAGAGAGGGATAAAATTTATGTAGTTTAGAAATTATATTAGTCTATCAATGCGGTCACTAATAAGAAATAAAGAAGGATATAACAAACAAATCAAATGAAGAATAAATATAGTTCGGAACACGGCTACGAAATTAAGTAGAATCTGGAAAAACAAGGTAATATCTCAAAATAACCAACTTAAATTAATAACATTGGTATTTTTTATAGCCACATACGCTATCAAAACCTGGACGATGAAGATTGCCGCTCGAAGAAAATCGATGCTTTTGAAATGTGGGCATATAGACGAATGTCAAACCAAGCATCAAACCAATGTATCGATCTGGAATCAGCATAAGATCACAATATGTCTCATCAAGATCAACCAGATATACCTTAGGTACTTTAGTCACAATTTCAGAAGAAATGTGTTATAACAACTGATGAGAGAAAAAATAAATGAGGAGCACCCAAGAGAACTATCTCCAAGTCGCTAAGCGACATTAAATCGAGAAGCACTAGTACCACAATTTACGCTATCGAAACAAAATGTTACCAAACATTTATTAGAATAACAGGATTAAAAGAGAAAGAGAGAGATCAAAAATTAAGAAAACCCTGCATTATTGGAACAGCCCATCAACACTACATAAAATTAAAATAAAACCGATAAAATTGTTTAGGACTTAATAACTTGTGCTGAGTCATGGGAATATATTTGTGACATTTTAAATAAGTAACAAGCTAAGCACTAAATCTTTGATGATAATGATGATAAATAATTAAAAATAATGCCGTATTTATTACAAACTATAGATTGGTGGTTATGATCAAGTTGTAAAAAAATATTACAATAATTTATCAACAGTATACCGATGTATTCGTTACTAAAGCCTTTGAGGAACTCAAAAGAAATAAAAATGTTTATGCAAAATTAATACTCATACCATAGCAAAACACAATCTTGTCTGGTGACTACCAATGTCGGATTTTTAAAAAATTCTAATATCTTTGCATCACATTATTCGCTCCACAACCCAAGTTTGGCGTGCTTTTGTCTTTTTCTTAGTTTCGAAAAAAACATTCAATACTTTTGAATCAAACCTTTTTTAATTATATTTAACATCTGCATGTTTACAACTAGTTTACTAAGCTAAACTAAATTTAATAACAATACGGATATGTGACATGTAAGGAGTATCACTTTAATGTGACCTGCTGTCTATTGTTTGTAAGATCACCAAATTTAGACCTCTTTAAATCACCTTGTATCTGATGGTAAGGCATTTAGCGACATGTTTCATCCAAGAAATTTGTAGATTATTGTAAATTATTTTGTTGTTAATGTGCCAATCTGCGTTTGCTATTATACGGAGAGTTTGGATTTGCAAGCGTTATCAAATTTGCAGGTTGGGTGATTTAGCACCGCCCCAGAATTGAACACCATATGACCAAACTGGCAGTATAATTGTTTTATATAGCAAAATTTTATTGTCAAGGGTTAATCTAGATTTCTCCCCTAATAACCAATGCATCTTTCTTTTTTTATATCGAGCTGTTTTCGTTTGAATTGGATGTGTTTGCATTCTAAATGCTTGCCTAAATACTTTACCTGTTTAGGAGATATATCAGCTCCGTAAGAATTACTTGGGAATCAATTTTTCGGGTTGTAAAAGTGATTATTGTTCATTTAATTTCATTGACTTTAATTTGTCATGATGCTGTCCATTCATAAGTGCTTCCAGATTATTTTGTTGGTTAGCTATGATTTGAGTTGGATCTTTGTGGAAGAACAGTATGGCCGTAGGTAACAGTAATCGTGTTTTTCTTACAAGACATGTCAGCCGTAAGTAGTTGGTAGAACGTAGAGTCTAATATGCTGCCTTGTGGTACGTCTACTAGAGCGAGGTGAATCAAAGAGTAGCTGTCATTTAATTTGTTTTGGAAAATGTGTCTTGTAAGAATGATAACAGTAGATAATATTGGTAAAGAAGTTGATTTTTGATTTTATATGATAAGCCAGGATGCCAGACTTGGTTAAATATCTGAATTATGTCTAAAAGTACTGTTGTACAAACTTTTTTTTCAAAATGATGGTGTCTACTGCCCTTTGTCTGGTTTTTGTATAAGAAGTACTTGGGCGAATTTCCACTAAATTAGAAAATGTTTGGTTCTCAAAACTGCTTTAAATATTTCTGTTATTAGTTATACAGACTTTCTTGGAAGTTCGCAAAGTAATTATGTTATAATTTGATCATAACTTGGCACCTTGTAGAGTTTCGATCAATTGGTATTTCTTCATATGTACAGGGTGTTATTGGTAAGTCAAGTTGAAGTGGATATTCACGGTATTCAAGTGGTTTTGCGTCTTTTTGCAGTGCTCTAGTTGGCTCGTGTGGCTTACAGGTGTCAGCTAAGTGTTCCTCAAATATTTCTGATCCATTGGTTCTAGGAATGGGTGAGACAAGATCTAGGAGTCTTTTCATTTTTTTGGTTGCGTGCCATAGAGAATGTTGATCGGGTAGGCCAGGCGATAAGTTCATTGGGTAGTCATTAAATAAACTTAATTTTTGCACTCTTGGAACACATGTTTGAGTTCAGCAGTTAGTTGATTTAATACGGTTTTATCAGCGGGATTTCTTGAAATCTACCATTTAGAGGTTGCTTTAGTTTTTTCAGTTATCTCTGGTCTGATACTTATAAGATAGTTACTAGTGTTGCTAACATATGTGTTTTGTGTTTTGGGGGGAGTGGCTTCCTCGATCTCTGTTGTTATGTTTAATGGCCGTTTGACTGCCAGGTGATCTTTTATATAATGTCTAAAGATGTCCTACTTTTTAAAATTGTTGTATAGTTTGGGTCGTATAAGCTTTTTGATTATTGAGTTAATAAGTGCACATATTATGGGAGAGTGGTCAGAGGTTACTTCGTATCAATCGACAATGTTAATATAGTTCAACAAAATATTCTTAACTATAAAGAAATCTATGGCATCCGGAACCTTGTTTGGATCACTTGGCCAATAGGTAGGTCTATCTGTAGCTGTTGAATTATAATGATTTTCTCAGATGATGCATCTTAACTGTCTTCCTTTAGACCCAATCTGTGACAGAATACATTTAGGTACTAATAGACCGACGAAAATATTTCTAGCGTTTGCCTAATAACTTTTGAAGTCGGTATTTGTTATTTATGACTTTTGATATCGTTTGGAAGCGCGTTTTTTGCGAGTGTTATGATAATTCATTTGTCTATACTTGTTATAGAATGAAGCTGACCCGAGAAAAAAAACATTTGCTCTTGCACTTTCAATGGAAATTGATGCTGAAAGCGTCGGAGGCAGCTAGGAAAATTTACGAGGCGTACGGGGACAAGATAGTTGGAGAATCAACAGCTAGAGAATGGTTTGCAAAGTTTTGTACCGGATAAGATGACCTGACCGACAAGCTAAGATCCGAACGTCCACAAGACGTCGATCGTCACAGCAATTAAATAGAATGAATCGATGACAACTCGAGTACTCGACGATGATTTCGAACGTCACCACTTAACAATTGAGGCCAAATTTTGCGTTGAGTTCGTTAACAATTGGTAGTGGCCAAATTCCGGTCATCCTCTTGCACGACAACGCAAAGCCACACATTGCGAAAGCGACAAAAAGTTCAACAACGTCGATGAAATGTCTACTGTACTTTCGCATTTCTTTAATTCCAAGCCTTGTAATTTTCATCGTCGTGGACTCTTTATGTTGTCTGATAAGTGGCTGGATGTTATGGATTAGAAAGAAGACTACTTTGATAGTAGTTGCGTCTTTTGCTCGAATTTAATTGGTGCAAAAATAAAGGTTTTATAATACTTTGAAGAAAAAAACGCTCGAAACTTTTCCGCCAACCTATTGGTTTGTAAGTGTAAATAGACCAATTGCTCGCAGAAAAATTATTTAAAAAAGTGCCTAAAATGTTAGGTTTAAAACTTTTTTAAGGACGTAGCTATAATTTGAACGAATGATTTATTTTACGTTACATTTTTAAAATAATTTTCTGTGCTTTTGTTTATTTAAACGCTAGCTCAAAACGTTTTTCGTTTATATTCGTAACTCTTGTGTAAAAAGCTAACATTTAAATAAAAAATTCATCAAGATAAAAAGTAATATTTACAGCAAATTGCTAGTGTTTTAGGCGTTCCAGTTTCGAAATCTAGCTTGGTGGTAGTAAATCTTTAATAAACAGTGTTTTGTAGTCCAACATTGCGTAATTTATAATCCATGCCAATGGACAAACAAAAACAAATGTCGAGACCTGTACGTGTAACAACGCACTGCGTTGTTGTATTGTTCCTCGTTTGTTGATATTTGCCCAAATCGATTACGGTCGCACGGGCCGGCAGCAAAATACGCTTTTTGATGCAAACTCCGGTTTCGTATTATTAATTAAATACACTGCCCAGCTCCTGCGCTCTAGCATTTAAAAAATGCCGAAATCGCCTGTATCATCTCCCTATTCGGTCGGATCCAGATTTGCTTTGATTTAAAGCGTTCGAAGGGCGGCGAGCGATATTTTATGGCGTGACAGGCACCGCGCCTCGACAAAGCGCTTATTAACAATGTTAAACAAGCAAAAACGCCAAATTCGACTCGAGATTTCTTGGTCGAAACTTTGCACACTATTCAGGTTGCGCTCAAGGAGCAGGGTTTGCTAAGAGTAATCTCAAAGTTCAAATTTCAAATCGCTCGTATTATCAAGGGACAACCGAGTCGCGAACGCTTCGGAAGATAACAAATATTTACAAGTTATTAAGTATTAAGCACTCCAGAAGCGATTTCCACTTTGCGAATAAATATATTAGCGCTCAAATATTAATAATCTCCTTGGAGTGGGAGTCCGCACGGGCACAGATCGTTATCGCAGCTTTGACAAATAGCCCACTCTAAAAGAATACACTTTACGCAGGGCCCTCCCTGTGCTCACTTCCGCTCTGTGCATGCCATATCGATTCCCCGTTCATTCAGTTTGCTTCACAGAACATTTCAATCTTGTCTCTACCCGTCCTATTACAGCTCTTGACTTTTGCTCCGGCTGCACTAAATCAGAAACAAAGATTTCCGCCCTGGTGCGGCGGTAATTATTTTTCGTCATTCCTTAATATTAAACACCCGCACTGGCACCAGTTTGCGAGATCCAATTTGCAGCGGGCGCAGATCTTATCCCTGGAAATAGAAAAACCCATTCGCGCGGATTTTCGTTCGAATGCTGTTAGCAAAACAAAAAGGCAGAAGGCGGCTGAAAGACGCCTGCAGTAGGGCCTTAACGTCGCTCGCACATCCAGCAAGCGCTTTCGTTTAATTTCGGGGTGGCTTCAAACCATCCAAATTTTATTAATGTCGTGTATTTAAATACAGGTAGGTTTGTAGGCTGACAGCGTCGGTCGACCTTTAATTTCAATTTTGTCTGCAAATGTTCACCTTAACCTACACGCGACGCCATCTGAGAAAATTAATATGGCGCCAATTTGATAACGTATCATTTAATGGTAAGTGTCGCGGCAAAGATACTATTAGTTTATGACAATTCGAACATCATACTTTTCTATAGGGTGATCCAAATTAAACTTTAAAACGTTTTTTCCGAATAATTTTATTGCTACCAGTATAAAGTGTAGACTTAATAGTTAGGTGTGAAATGTGATGTCGGGCAAGTGCCCTCCACAGCTCGGCTGACATAAGACCATTTTTTCTCATAAATGCAGTTTTATTTTAGCAATTACATGGCTAATTTTTTCTTTTATTTCTGGAAGCCTAACACGTTTGTTAACACAAATCATTTTTTTAAATAGTCCCAGAGAAAAAATCTAATAGCGTTAAATCACAAGACTGCAGTGACCAATCGATGTCTCCTCTCTGCGAGATAACACAACTAGGAAATTTGGTTTGAAGTAAATTGAGTGTTTCACGTACTATGTTACACGTGACTCTATCATGTCATTATGTTTAAATCGTTAGTTTCATTTAAAATAGGTTGTTTAACATCTCCCTGTAACGTATACTATTGATAGTAACATCGTTGACAGTTTCATCTCCAAAAAAGTACGGGATAGTAATTACTTTAGCCAAAATGTATACCAAAGAGTGCATTTTTGGGGATGCTTTGGTTTTTTGTAAATAGTACGTGAATTTTCACTACCCCAGTTGGAACAATTTTGTTGCTTAATACGAGTTTTTTGCAAAAATCAGAATCAACTGCTATGTTCTCTAAAACCGAATTTACCAATGTACGGGGTTTCTGGTGGTTGCTGGTAGATTTTGCCATATGTTTAGATATCAGCTGTAGAAATGCAACCCTTCAACATTTATAGTTTATAATAAAGTTTATTAAATGTGATTGGGAAAAAACACAATAGACAAAGAACTAATATGTCCCTATAACTTAACAACTTCAGACAAAATTAACACTGCAGCGGAGATGTTTACAACTACGGGCACTTAGGCCATACAACAAAACTCAAGCATCCCTACCGACACCCTACGAACCAAAACACTTCAAGAAAAAACATAATATCCGCCTGAAGATAAAGTCCATCTGAATATATAAATCAAATTGGATATACTACGAATTATATTATTCAACAACTATCTAGAATCACTTACCTCCGGAGACCCAAACATGTGGAGGGCCACTAAAAAGATACTCAAACAACCAGAACTTACTGCTACTCTTCGTGGACATAGTCAAAGCTACTCCCAGGACAAAGACAAATATAAATTATTTACAAAACTCTTCGAGGACATATTTTCCACCCTTGATAATCGAATCAATGCAAATCACTCTTAGCAAACAGCAAGTTTACCAACTAACCACATCACTGATGGATCTATATTTTCAGTGCCAGTTTTTTCGACCGCAATTAAAAAATTAAAATCTAAGAAAGTTCCTGGACTAGACATGACCCCAAATCTGCTTCTTAAAACCTAATCAAAAAAATCCATCTGATTTCTAATAGCAGTATATAATACCTGTCTGTAAATCTGATATTTTCGTAATACACGAAAACAAACCATAATAGAGGTTATTCCTAAACTACCTATCGTCCAATTAGTCTACTATTCTTCGTATACAAACTTTTTAAACAAGTAATATTAACCCGCCTTAATAACTTTTTGGCAGAAAACAACATTCTTTCACACTTTCAATTTGGATTTACAATCTCATATTTAAACACACACTAAGTACTTCGACTTAATGGAAAGATTGAAAAATGATTCGAAAATAAACAGCACACTTTCATAGCATTCTTGGACGTCGTCCAGGCGTTCGACCGAGTGTGGATCAAAAGTCTTCTACGCAAATAATAAAAAAGAGGATATCTCCATACCTGCTGAACACTTACATCTTTTCTACACAACAAAACATTTCAGGTACGAGTAAACCCCTCTACCTCTTGAACTCGCCAAATACAAGCAGCCCTACCTCAGGGCTCCATATTAGAAATTACTTTATTTAACATATTTATGCACGATATCCCTATATCAGAGCTTGCAGATCTTGCAATGTATGCTGACAATGCAGCAATTCTCACCCAGTCACATGATATTAATACAACTACCAAAAAACTGCAAAATAGTGCTATTCAAATTAATCGACGGTTTACAATGTAATACATAAAATACCGCGTTGACAAATACGAAGCTAAAATATTCACGTTTTGTAGACAAGTGGCTCTACCTGATATAGTTATAAATAATAGGACGATACCATGGAACCCAAAAGACAGTGCTGTAAGATATCTCGGACTCTTCCTAGATAGAAGATTAATCTGTCAATTACACATAAATACAAAGTTACTATACGTAAGTGAAACCTGAGTGAGATAAAAATAAAAACAATCGAAATAAAGTATCTAAGAAAAATAGCGGAAAAACTACATATGACAGAATAAGAAAAAACAAATTAGAAACATGACAAAACAAGAACCAATTACAACAAAGAATAAAAATAGACAACTGAACTGGTACGGTCACATCACCCGAATGGAATCAGAAAATATAGTTATATAGAAGATAATAAAATCAACCAAAGAAAAAGAGAAGGAAAGAGGAAGGTTAAAAAAATTATGGTTAAACAGAATACAAAAGATAAGAAAGAAGAGTGAAAAACAAATATATGAGATAAGAATAATGGTATAAGACCAAAACAAATAGAAGAAATGAATAACAAAACCATATAACAAATCCGACGCCGTAGCGGGCGTAAGGATTATCATGAAGAAAACGAAGACAAAGAGTTAATTTAAAAAAATGCATGCCAAATTAAATGTTACTTAAGACTGACTTGAGTATTCGCGCCTATATTAGTTACATTTTGTTACCATGCGATAGGAAGCAGCAAAAATGTAGTCTGACTAATATGAAAATGCATATAAAGCAAAAGTATGTAATTCAATTTATTGAACATTACTTGACGCTTACTGAACATTTTAGTTTATCAAAACATTAAGACTATAGGTACCATACTCTAATAGCAGCAATAGCAACATGCAAAGCAAACTATAAGTAGCTGTCACAACGTAAAATACAGTATCCTAATTAAATTAATATTGGTTTTAATACGATAATAGAATCAAAGCAATGTTAAGTGCCAAAATTTGGCTCAGGTAAGTTTCACAATTATTCAATAAAATACATACACTATATTGTACGTTATTTTTTATCTACTTTTAACACAAATCGAGTATTAAGTAAATATCTTGTATTATAAACGTCGTGTGGTGAGTTCTAGTAAGTTTCAGTTTTCCTAATGATTGCATCACTTCTAGTTTGGTTCAAGCACTAGGCCTTGTGGTCATTGTTGTTGCAGTTGTTTTTGTAATAGCTGGTTGGTTAGCAAATTGTTCGATTGCTTTATCTGGTCTAAGGTCTCCTGATTGTGCTAGCTAAATAGGGAAATTCCTTAAGTCATAGCGGAGGTTGTCTTTGGTTAAATACCAGGAGGTGTTGGACCGCATTCGGAAAGTCTTTGATTGGAATCTCTGGAGGATGCGACGCTTTGGCGCAGACGCAGAGTTGAATCCCATAGGACTAAATTGGTTTTAGGATAATTTTGTAACAATTTTGCTCGATAAGAATAATTGTGAGCGTTTTCCATGTAACTATGCCATTTTTTAAGTTTTAAATCCAGTTGTTTTCTTTTAACATTAATGTGCGAACTCTAAGTGAGCCTTAGGTCTAGGTGTTTCACCTTGGTCTTTATCGGGACTGGAGCAATGTTAACACTGGTTTGTGGATATTACCGTAATTTTTCATTGAAAATGTAGCCAGTCTTATAATGAGTTGAGATGTCTTTGTAGATGTTGGATTGTTATTTCAAGTGACTAGTTGACTGACGTAATGAATGTGGTTTTGTGGTTGGTGCATTCGATATGTAGAACGCTATCCTGCAGAACTCCAGAAGTGACTTGGTGAAAGTTTCATACTGTATTATTCATTTTAGATTTATAGGTCCTATAAGGTTTGTATAACAGACCGCTGAACCATAATTTATTAAACGCCTATTTCATATCTAAGAAAACTACTCTTTTCTAGGTTTTCCATTGTGTGAGTGATGATTCAGTGTATACTTAAGTGACATTTGTGAAATCCGAATTGATGTGATGGGATGAGTTAGTCTAAAAGTTTTCCAAAAAATATCAAAAGCAAGAGCAAGAGATTTACTGGTCTATAACATTGTAACCAGGTGGCCGATTTTCCACATTTAACAATCATTACAATCTGAGCATGTTTTTACAAAACAGAAAAGTAGCAGAGCCGTCAGATGCTATTGATTATTGTAGTGATGAACACGGTTACTTTCCTAGGAACGTTGTACAATATTTCACCAATTATGAGATTATACTTAGAGGCTTTCCGTAGAGTTCCCAATTTTATTTGCTCAGACACTTCTGTTGATGTGAAGAATTTGAGACCCTGTGATAGTTGATACGCAATATTAGAGAAGGTTTCAATTTGTTTATCGTATTTTTTTTGTAATTACGATGTTTTAAATACATCAGCTAAGTTTTAGGCAAATGTATTTGTCTTATCCTTATCCAATCTAGTTCAAATATCACCGACTATTCCAATAGATGAGATCATTATAGTTAAGCATTTAAATTATTTGTTGTTTTTCATATAGAGTTATCATCAGATAAAAAATATGTGATATATTTTTTGAATGTTTAATTACGGGCTTCGAGCAGTATTGTTTGCAATTGATGTGTAGTTATGGTTCTCTGTTCTTATTTCATCACCCTCCTCTTTTTGGCAATGAGGTCTTGTATATAGCGGGGAATTTTGTTTCATGCAGCTGGAGTGTATATTCTACGTCCAAATTGGCTTGTTATTACCTTATAGAAGCATATTTACTTTCCAGGATGAAACAAGAATCTGTTTCATTTTTTAATTCATAAATAAAATTTTATCCTTTTCTTCAGTTAAATTTTTAGTTGAAGTGGAAACTTAGGCAGTATATTTCATCTAATAGTGGTACTGGTATGGTAGTTATGTACATTTGTGAACATCTCATACGATTTAGAGTAAAGCTGACATAATAGATTTTTGCTTTATTTACTCTTATTCGCTATTTGTTTATCCAAGTTCATACAGGATTGTATCCAGAATTAGTAGGACTGTTTTTCTTTCCGCGTGCGCGGAGCGATGGAGGGGGGTCTACAAGGCCGGATGTTATAGAGGGGAGTTTTGGGAACAGGTTTAGACCTGCGGCAGTCGCCTGCGTGCGTTAGTTGAGTGTGGACCACTGTTTTAGTGACCTCCTGTTGTGACGCCTCGTCGTCAGTTGCGATGGAGCGAAATTTGGAGCAGCGGTACGCCATCAAGTTTTGCTACAAACTTGGAAAATCAGCCACCGAAACCAAGGACATGCTTACGCAGGCCTATAAGAAGGATACCATGAGCCGTTCCTCGATATTCGAGTGGCACAAGTTGTTTCGGGAGGGGAGGGAGCTCGTCGAGGGCGACCAACGCGCCAGGCGTCCGTCAATCTCGCGAACGGACGACAATGTGCTGAAAGTTAAGCAACTTTTGAACTCTGACCGACGGTTGGGCATTAAATTAATTAGTGATGAGCTGAATCTTTTGAACGGGACAGTCCAACGCATCATCACAGAGGATTTGTCGATGAGAAAAGTGCCACGGCGCGTGGATTGTGAGGGATCTCCTTGCCAAATTCGACGTTTCCACGTTGCCTCACCCCTAGCCCTACAGCCCTGATGTGGCACCGCCGGAATTCTTCCTGTTCCCCCGGATCAAGAGGCTCAAGGCTCAAGGGGCATCGTTTCGACTCGGTGGAAGCAGTCCAAGCGGCAACGACGAGGGCGCTGGACAGCATCCCGGAGGACGACTTCCAGAAGGCCTTCGCGACCTGGAAGGCTCGCTACCAGAAGTGTGTGGATGCCCAAGGGGCCTATTTTGAAGAGTATTAAGTCGATGTACCAAAATGTCCAATACATTTTTTTTTAAAAAATCAGTCCTACTACTTTTGGATACCACCCTGTATAAGACCCAACCGCGTTTAAAAATTTTGAGAAGTTATTTGGGGATTGGAATGATTGGAAAAAAGAACTATGTTATCTGCAAAAGTGTCTAAAGGTATTTTTGGTGTTTTGGGTCCTCAATGTACATGATCCGTGGGGAACACTAGACCAGATTTGATAAATCCCAGAGTATTGTATTTGAAATTAAATATCGCTCAGATGAGATTTAAAAAGTAGATAGTATTTACTTGACCGAATCGCCCTAATCTTGTATAAAATGACATTATCCCAATTTTTGTCAAAAGTTTGCCCTATGTCCGTAGACATAGACTAAAATTAAACATCCTGGGATTAAATAAAGTGCGCTGGTCAGGAAATGGAAATTGTCAAATTAATAACACAAATGGTGTAGGCATCCTTCTGCACAACAAAATAAACCAAACTATTACCACATTTATTCCTCTTTCGGGTAGAACCATACTCATCAAACTTAAAGCCTATCCCACAAACATCAATATAATTTAGTGTTATGTTCCCACTGCAGAGAAACCCGATCAAAAAATTGAAATATTTTATAAGGAAATAAAAGAAGTGCTCGGACATGCTAAAACTAATGAAATCACTATAATTATGGGTGACTTCAATGCAAAAGTGGGTGAAGAAGAAGTAGAGAAAGTAGTCTGAAAATACGGTCTTGGACAGCGTAACAGCAGAGGAGATAGGTTAGTACAGTTCTGCCAAGAAGAAAAACTTGTGATTACAAATACATGGTTCCATCTTCCAGAAAGACACTTATATACGTGGCAGTCTCTACACCACGCCCCAGATAATATTACCAAAAATCAGATTGACTATATCCTAATAAACTCTAGATCTAAAAACGGAATAAAAGAAGTAAGAACATATCCAGGAACCTCCCCTGTAGTAGGGAGGTTATATGTACAATTTAAAAAGGTTAAAAAAGATAACAGAAAAAATGTCGACATAACCAAACTTAAAGATGAGAACACACAAATACAAGCAAGAAGAAAAATGATTGAAGAATTTGCAAAAATAAAGTTAGATGAAGCGTATAGTAGAAATGTAGAAAGAGCCTGGGAACAACTTAAACACACATTACTATTAAAATAGAACTCCGGGGGAAGTTGACATAGAAAACCAAGCAAGACGACAACGACGTTCTCAAAGAACACTAAAAAAAATAGCTGCAGACTAATAATGAGTGCTACAGAAAGTTCGTAATACTTGCATTCTCTATAACAGCGAAGCATAGCTGACTGGATTTTCTAGTGTGTATTTAAAATAAAATGCGCTTTTACTTTGGCCAGTTTGTAACAGAAAGGATTACATTTGTTTAACTTTAATTACTCTACAAAAGTTTAGCTTTCAGAAAGGCGTTAGTTTGTAGGTACATTATTTATTATTAATATGATTAAATAGGGTGATAATAAAACCAACTTTAATATTTTACGGACGAGTTGTTTGTGAATATTGCACATCAAGAAACTGACAACTTCTTGCATCTAGCTGCCGTATTAAATAATTGACTTTTAAGGTTGATACGTCCTTACCATCCGTCCTCATCATGCCAGAAGTCCGTTCGCCAACTCCATGTACTTAGTCTTTATTAGGTTCAGCTGGAGGCATATATTTTTTAGTTTGCTTTTCATTTTTTGTACATGTTTTATTTTTTATATAAATAATTTAATTTTTTTAACTAAAAAAATAATGAGCCATAAAACTAGAAATATAAAAATAGCAATAACCAAAAAATTAGCTACTATAAAATAAAATATAAAAATATGGAGCAGTGCTAAATATATTATTATTATAATTAATACTTTGTAAAATATAAAAAATAAAGTTGCAAAACAAAAATATTAAGAATTAAAACCAAAAGCCAAGTTTATCAAAACAGTAACGAAATTATAAAAAACTATCGCAAATACATAAACTTGGTTAGTGATCTCTTTTCTAGCATAATAAAGTACCGATCGCCGCTCTGAAAATAACTAATTTTAAATTTATAAGTTCAACAAGAAGGTATTACTGAAGTAGTTAAAGAAGAACATATTTTTCATATTGCAACTACAAAATCAAACTCTAGGGTCTCAACGCCCTAACACTCTAAATCAGTTTTACCGGTACCAATCTGTGTACTCACTGCTACCACCAGTTTAATTGCAACAGTTTCATACTATTCAATCAGCTGATAATAAACCTATTGATTTTCTAACCAATAAAAACACATAAAAAAAATCCACAACATTTAATTCATACACAACATATAGAATTTGGCACTAGCAATAACTCTCTTACTAAGTTGTAAAGAAATGAAAAAAATAATGACAAAAAGTTAAACTCAGTATCTCAAATATAAACATCTAAAATAAATATAGTTCTCTATCTATCACAAATCAAAATGAGTTAATCGTAAACCTTAAAACTACTTCTATGTGCATATATGGTATACAAAAGATATATTAAACCACGTTATTTTAGTAATAGAAGAAAAAGCATTCTATAACAAAATCCTAAAAAATAAAATTAACAAAATCAATGTACAGACCATGGAATTATTTAGAAGAAAGTATTATACATTACACATATCAAATAAAAAAAAGAAGCACACATATAGAATAGTAACTAGAAACCTGTATTAGTCTACATCAAGCAAATATATAAAAAGAATATCTTCATCACAAACTCTTCACATACCGAATAAAGTATAAGTAAGAAATATAGAAATGAAATCTCTACCGTGGCACTTTAAAGTCACTATATTACTGCCCACCACGGCACAAAATATCGTGGGATGAATATAAAGAGTTTTTCCAAACCCTTGGCAACAAATTTAAAGTGTAAGGTGATTGAAACACAAAACACACACATTAGAGCCAAAGAATTGTTAGTATAAAAGGCCATAATATCCTGCATACTGTGATCAAAATATTATGATCTTCTTAGTAACAAAGTATCCACTTACCGACTGATAGACTGAACTAAGTTTTAGTTCTTCCCAATTTTTTTATAAAAATGAAATACCTAGAACTAATTGTAGAGTAGAATCAAACTTTGATCTTTCAGCTAATCACACACCAGCTATTGAAAAATAATAATTGTCTTAAATATATCACCAAAGGTAACTTCTAAAGTCAATGGTTGGGTCCAATTTCAAAATAATTAATATTACTACAATACCGTTGCATATCCGACAACTAATTGTTATGAAATACCAAACTGGAAAATTATGGCAAAGATCAAGGAACACGATTACACTTTATTACAAGAGAATCTTCAGAAATCTAAAAGCAGCACTTGAAAACACAAAATAACACTTTTGAACAATATATCAGCTACTTACCTCCAGATACACTATAGGGAACAACAGAAGAGCTAAAAAGATCACAGTTTTTTGTGCTTCCAATCTAAAAATATAATGGTGAATACGTACATATTGATTTGTTGCACATCAACCTGAGAGGTACAAATAACAAAGTCTTTTTGTAGAGATTTTCTCACCAACAGAAATTAGGAAGGAATTAAGTAAACTAAACATATGACAGGCTTCATCTTATCAACCAATTAATCTACTGCCCCTAACAAGTAAAGCTAATACATTTTGCAAACTTTTAGTTTAGATTTTGAGGGCGGTATTTAAGAATTATTAACAATAAGTTTTTAAAATAACCAATTTGGTCGTTAATAGTCTAGAAAAGAAGAAATTCTAAGATGTAGTATTTCTTAATACTTCTGAAGTACTAGATAAGGTTTGGCATTCAGATCTCCCTTTCTAGTTAAAAAGGTCAATATTAAACCATTTAGATCGTCTGTCAAAGCCTTACTTATCTAGCAGAATTTTTTCAGTGAAATGTAACAACCGTCTGTTCAAGCTCAACCCATTATAATTGGTATCCTACAAGGTAGTGTTATTGGATTGCTAATATACCCAAAACAAATAACAATGTCCACGGTATTATCCATAAGCAAAACACAATGCTATCAATCTACAAACACATAGATCTTTTATCTGAATGGTGTAATAGATGAAGAACACACAGATAATTTAAGAAAAATTAGTCAAAAGTAGATTTAAAAGTTGGTAGTAAGTTTTTAGAACACATATTAATAAAAAATGCACCACTTTACTGAACGAAACTATAATCTTTCATTTAAAAAAAGCCAGTATTATACAAAGCCTTTGTTAAATCTATTTGGGCCTATGGGCTCCAAATATAGAGATCTAAAAATAATAGAAATCTTTAAGTTTAATGTTTTTAAACGTAGATGCATCATGGTATATTAATAATCAGATGCTCCGTAATGATCTAGAAATCCCTATTATTTAATAAATTATTCAACAAATTACTAGGTGCGTTTCCGTGTTTCACACATGGATAGCGCTAAGGACACATGTAGTCGACATACATGTCTGAAGTTGTGTTTTTTTTTAAAGCTTGGACATCTGTTAACAATAACCAGTCGTAACACCAACACATATCGCAACGCAAAAATATTTTTTATAATAACAAAGATGTCGAGTTTTGTGCCAAATAAGCAGCATTTTACAGGAATCTTTTTTGTTTTAATTTGAAAAGAAATGCAGCTAAGGCACGTAGTTTGCTTGAGGAGGCGTACGGTGAACATACACCATCGAAAACTACCTGTAAAAATTGTTTTAAACGCTTCCGAAGTGGCTATTTCGACACTGCAGTCAAGGAACGCTCCGGAAGACCAAAAACAATTGAGGACGACGATCTACAAGCGTTATTGGATGAAGATGATACGCAAACACAAGATCAACTTGTGAAGGCATTAAACATAACTCGCCAAGGAATTTCCAAACGTTTACATGCTATGGAAAAAATTTAAAAGGGAGGAAAATGAGACTGAGAGACAGACGAAAAATCGAAAAGCCACTTTCAAAATTTTGCTTTTGCGACATGAAAGAAACGCAAAAAATCATGGCTTTCACCTAACAAAGCATCAACATAGACGGCACGGACAAATCGCTTCCGAAAGAAGGCAATAGCCTGCGTTTGTTGGACCAGAAAGGAATCGTGTTTTATGAGCTGCTGAAACCGAGCAAAACTGTCAATGGGCATCGCTACCGACAACAACTGATAAATTTGAACCATGCATTGCCAGAACGGGACAAGATATACGAACGCGTGGTATTGCAGCACGACAACGCTTTGTGCCATTGCACTTTCATCGCCTAGGACACCATAAAAACGCTGAAATGGGATCTGCTACCGCACCCGCCGTATTTTCCAGAGCTGGCCCCTTCCGATTATCACTTGTTCCGGTCGATGGCGCATGGCTTGGCTGGACTACACTTGGCCAATTTTCAAGAAGTGCAAAATTAGTTGGATGAATGGTTTTGCTCCAAAGACGCGTCGTTTTATCGTCGCGGTATGCATATATTACCACAGAGATGGCAAAAATGTGTAGCTAGCGAGGAACGATACTTTGAATAAACCATTTTTTGTATTCTTCTTGAAATTCTTTTGAAATTTTCCACTCATTGATCGAAAAAATCCGGAAACTTAGTTGCGCACCTAGTACAATTGTACAACAATAATCTTTATGCATAAAGACTACACAAAACCTGTTGTTATAAGCCATGTATTATATTTACATAATGCTACTGTAGAAGTAGGTTTCAAATTTGCAAATTTTTATTAAAAAAGCAATACATCTAGCCGAAAGAAGATAATAATTTTAAAGCAATTTTTAAAACTAACGGGCATAGTCACTTCATCTTCAAAGATGTTATATAATTTAAAGGTATTTTATGATTAGTATCACTTTGTATGTAATCAACTATTTAAATTAAATTACCTGCCGACAGCAACATAACAATTTAATTATCAGAAAATTGATCTTCAGCACTATAACATTACTGCAGCCTGTTAATTTTGAATACAATTAATAGTGCTTTACAAATTCCATTGCTTCGCAATGCAAGGGTTCATATTCTGTAATTACAGTAATAATTTTAATTTTTATTCTGCCCTGTAGCATATATATTTGCACATGTAATAATTGGATTGCTCTAATTAGTACCATTAATCAAATCGTCCAAATTTAATTCATAAATTATTTATTATTGCTTTTTAAAATTATTTAAATTATTATTAAATAATCAAAGAGAGTTGGGGGAGAAAAGTACTAATAATATCTGTGGGAAAGTATATTTTATTATAAGATTATTTTATAATAAGTTAAGAAGTTTTTAATTTCTAGAAAATAATAAAGATTTATTATTTATTTAATCTTCATATTTAAGAAGTAATCTATAAATAAATTCAAAAAATTGATGATTTTTGTGAAGGACATGTGTAATTTAAGGAAGCGGTCTTAATCATGCGCGAGCTTGGGTTGCCCTACCATGTCATAAAATCTGTATAAATTAAGTTATAATTCTTATTTGCTACCTACATCATATATGAAATATATACGAAATACGTTAACATCAAACACGTTTTATGTAACATTTAGAAAATGGAAATAATTCGCGACCCTCAATTTTCGACGAACTGAAAATTAACCACAACAGAAGTGGGAGGTTAAAGGACGCTAATAATACTAAAGCCAGAAAAGGCTGGCGAAAGATTGATAAAGTTAAGAAAAAAATTAGGAAAAGAAACGGGAATGCTACAGGATCAAGTAAAACACAAAAATTGGAAAATAAAGATATTTTCTGAGCTAGCGTACCTGAACAAATATTTAAAAAAGACAATGATAAATGAACGAAAGTGTTATTTAAATGAGAAGCATTTCACTACTAAGGCTGCATACATAATATGACGGATTTTAAAATATACAGATTAAAGGTATGCTACCACTACAGAATACCATCACAAAGAAATTGAAAGTTTTTATGGCAGTGTGACTAAGGCTATAAAAACAAATAAAGAACCTCCTTGCATTGTCCTGGGTGATGCAAATGCAAAAATTAGAGATAATAATATAATAAAGATTTGAACAAAAACTCATTCCAGAAAATAGCAAATAAGAAAATGGATACAGATAAGCTCAAATGAAACGACCAAGAACGAAATAGATTTTTTATTATGGTTACACAGACTCCTATTCACCGACGTAGAAGTTGTACAACAATTTTCGTCAGTAAGTGATCAACAATTAGAAAATAAAACAAAAAAGTTAAAAATAAATTATGGTACAGTAGTGCGATTTTAGCAGACAAAAATTGGAATGTGTAAAATTACCAAAAAATAAACAACTACAGCAAAAACTGTTTGAATATCAAAAAATTGACAAACTGAAAAGTAGAAGTAAAAAAAAGAGATCTATTGAGCGTCAAAAACAAATTTCAATAAAACTAATACATGACATAAATGAATATAATAGAAAGCTCCTAAACTATGCCATAAAAAAAAAGTCTAAATATCTTATAAAAACAGCTAAACAGTGACATAAAAGCTATAGATCAGTTTCAAAACCATACCGAAATGATCAAAATCAATGAAAAATCCTATTAAAACCATTCCAAAGTTAAGAAAACATTAACTAATATAATAACACAGAAAGAAAAAAATAACCAACTTGGGACCGGAGAATCAAACCAATAAAGAACTCAAAGAAAGATTAAAGGTAATATGTAGGTGTAACAAAGAACACAAATAACACAATAATAATGAAACTTGTATAAGAATATACTTACCTAGAGCAGAACATAACATTATAAAGAAATACCCACAGCAGTTTTTAATAGATCAATTAAATTAGCTAGGTAGCCTTTAGAAATAAGAAAAAAATATATAAACATGTAGAAATGCACAAAGACACAAAAAACATTACGAAACACTCATACATTACAACAAAAACGAAGATAATAGACGCACAAAGAAAGCAAACTTAAGCTGGTTATCTTGAGATAAACGAAACGAACAATAGGATGAAATAGAAATCGGACTGTTAGGTCACCGAATATAAAATAATATGTTAAAAGTGAAATAGACAGGCTAAATAAAAAAAGTTTTATAGATTGTCTATTTTAATTCTACGTTTTTATTCATTTTTGTTAATAAAGCCAACTAATTATATAATTTATAACATGCATTTTATAGTTTCAATCAGATGCCTTATCACTAATGCATTTTAAAAGTCTAAAAAATTGAAAAATAATTTAAAACAAGTTTAGAAACTTTCAGTATATGGATTCTCAGTCAGACATAAAGCAATAAAGAAACAAAAAAAAATTCATATAAATGGAACCACGGTATCGCCTGCAATATACAAAAATTTAAACCAAATGGCTATGATCAGTTTCTTTAGAGAAGACCTGGTAAAGTGGATTTGAATACCATATTTCAAGTTTTTCAATCCAACAAGAGTCCAAGTATACGTAAATTGTCAAGTACATGAAAAATTTCAAAATCGTGTGTGTTCTTCCAAATCATTGCCCTTGGAAAGATAAAGGTCGGCATGATATAACTCAAACACAAGTACAAAAAGTATTGAAGTTAGTCTTCAATTTCTTACAAATTTTGATCTCGTTCGTGTGGTTATAAGTAATTTTTTTCCCTAATGAGAAATGGTCAAAATATAATAGACCATGTTCTGCAAATCAATGTTATTAATTTGGTTTTTTATAATTAATAAAATTTTCAACATTATGGGAGACCCTCTTTACATTAATATGTTAAATGTTTAATATTTTGTTATACCCTGCATAATGCAAAAATTAGTATACTAATTGTTAGTAAAAAGTTAGCAGATATAAGTAAGGATTGTTAGTATTGACATGTTTGACTCTATATCCAAAAATATTTTCGTTTTATTTCTGACAATTTGACGATACACATACCGTGCAACTGTTGGAAAAAAGAAATGGAAGCACCTATTAAACCAATAATAACTATACACAAAAATACAACACATAAATTAGAACATATAGAAATAGAGGCTTATTGTGTTAGTAATACCTCTAATATAAAGCAGTTTATTTGGAAACACTTTCAAGACCACGTCTATTTAGAACACATATTAGGCGACTGAATAACAACAATTTATTGTGTTTATGTGTCACAGGTAAAGAATTAAAAAATTAAACCTAGAAATTTTTGAGAAACGTTGTATATACAAACATGTAAGATGTCCCAAATACTCATTGACCTTTAAATGACATTAAAGGCATGCTAACAAATATTGAAATCGATGACCACCAATCATTTAGACAACGTTACGAAGCATTTTATTTGAAACTGGAAGACGCTGTTATTCAATTTTCTTTTTGAGCTCGTCGACTGTAGGTATCTCCATAAAAAGTCTATTTAAGTAAGTTCCGGGGAACGTACAGGAAATTTAAAACCACTTTTTTACCAAATCTATTGAGATAGATTTTATTACTACGGTTCTAGGGCTTTATTTTGCTAAAAGTACATCTCCTGTTTACTAAGCAATATTTTGACAAGTGTATCGACTAATTCTGGCAGCATATTTAGGTAAAGGTCACACTATAACCTCCAATAAGTTAAAAAAAACTTAAAGAAAGCCCCATCTATCTAAAAAAATTTTAAAATGCTGCATCTTTTACGTATTTGCCCAGGTACTATTTACAAAATTGTTTTTAAAGTCAATAAACTACATTTATTGTCATATATAAAGTGAGTACATTTTTGGAACACCCTACATATTATTTTAAAAATTTTAATTGAAACAAGTTGAATTTGCATATATATGTACATAATTTTTCCTTCCACTTACAATTAACTTTTTTTTCATTTAGTAAGTCTCGATGTCTATTGATATTTATAAACGTCTACATTTACCCTTAATATGTTACTTTAGAAATGCTGGGTAGGCAATCAGTCTTTTATCAATCCTGGGTTGTAAAGAGTGTGTCGGATTTATATAAAAGTTGAAAGTTAACTAACTCAGATATTTCTGAATACATCTTATTTCATATCTATCATTATTTTTGCCTATTCTCTTACTTACGTCATATCAGAGAGTACAACAAGTCGCGTAAAACTTTACTTGTGGAGTTAATTTTCCATGAAGACCTTTCTCTGCAGCAACATAAGGTAAATAGAAAATTCCTTCCTAACCCTTATTCCTTTCCCATATTTCTTTCTTTTCTCTAAATTATATGCAATTAACCTAGAGATAAGCACTCAGTTATACTTTAATTTGCCTTCCTGAGACGCAGCAGGTTTTTACATTGTTGCTCAAATAAACACTTCTTACTAGTCTACTGTTCTCTTCTTTTCAATAAATGTTTGAAGCTTATTTGATCTTAGTTGTTTATTAAAAAAATTTGTATTATACATTTGAAGAATCTCCATTGCTGGGAATTGATTTTTTTTGTATTTCATCACATCAGATCAACCTTTTTCTTTTCCCCTTTCTAAGCGTTAAAAATGCTATTTTAGAAGAAATTTGTAGAAATTATCACATCGTTACACAACTTTTGAGCGGGTCCATTTTATATGGTCAACTGTACGTTAGCATTTAGTGACATGACACTTTATTGTTTGCTATAAGCATGCTTTAGAAAAGGTTTCATTATCGATATACAAAGACATGTGGTGGTCTCCCAGATATCAACCAACACAAGTGCAATAGTCTATATTTATATTTTCTATTAAATTAATAAAGTGTGAGTTTAATATAAATTTATATTAAACAACACATTCAAATAGAATATAATAATTCTAATGCTAATTAAAATGCCACTTATTAATATGCATCTAATCTATTGGCAATCAATATCAACAACAGATAAAATTTGCTCATTAGCAAACCTTTCAACCTCAAAATTCTCATTCCTTAATTACACATTTACTCAAACTTGGCAGACGCCGGCTATTTAACAAAATAATTTTGAAAAAACAACATATATTCTCTGGTAAATTGCAAAGAAAAAAAAAACTACGATTTAACAGGTTAATGCAGAACATAGTGCTAGATCAAGTAATTACTAGCACCCAAAATGGATATAAACCTAAACCACCACAAAATATATATATATATATATATATATATATATATATATATATATATATATATATATATATATATATATACAGATACAAACAGAAAACGTATTAAATACTTACAACATGAAACAGTGATTTATCATACCTATTAATCTAAGTAAAAAGATTTTATAGTGTAATCACTAAGCATTTAAACTATTAAATACTTACCAAAGACATTAAATACTGGCTAAAAAAAAGCGTAAAATGCGAAAAGTTATAAATAAGGTAACAAGAGATTGTCTATGCTCCTTCTATATTAATTTAGAGCTTAATCATGGTAATAAAAAATAGCAAGATAGGGATAAAATCACCTCATAAAAAAGAGGTTATTTAATGTTTCAGGTGTTAGCGTTATGAACAGGGCAGAACTTTGTGTACTAGGCCATACACGTGAGTTAAATGTGGTAACAACATTATACAAAAACGATAGCAAAGTGTGTCTTATGTAAAGGACAACAAGCAATTATAGGGGCCACTCTATTTATCAGGAGTTAATAAATGCAAGAAATAACTGCTAATACCAAAAATTCACTTCACATGCAAAATCATGTTTTTTTATTCAAAATTACTCCACATGTAACATAAATCAACAATTAAATTCATTTCAATCTGTAGAAATCTAAGGTAAGCCAAAGACATTTAGATAAATGCACTTTCTTGATGTTTTTAATCAGTACTATTTACTATCTACCCAAATACTACATCCATTAATAACTACAATGAATTCCTCTTTATGTTGGATGACAGGCTTGCTGCTGGTGGTAACTAGAAATATTGGCATATTCTTTGGAATTTTTAAATTATCACAGCCAAAGACACATTTATTCAAGGTACTTACGACACATAGCTAGCAAATAACTGGGAAGATTTTTACTAAATTTTTACATTGTATTGTCTTAATAAACTCGAATAATAATTTATCATTAGATCACGTACCAGTAATAATGAAATGAAGTACCAGGGCTACCAGTAGAGAATTCCGCGCCTCATATTACAACTTACTGACTGGGAATAATTTCTAGAATCTCTTGAATATAATGTAAATCTCAGAATACGTATAAAGAAACCTGAATAGCTAGATGAAGAAATTACACTAAATCCTACTAATTAAGTCAGTCATATTACTTTACGTACAGAAATTAGTTGCCCTCAAAAAGAGCTAAAACATAAATCTCATGACGCCATTAATAAACTTAATAATAATAGATCAACTTAAATACTGTATGCAGTTCTACGAAATTCCAAAATTTTACTTTTAACTAATCTTAAAAGATACCATTTGGAGAACAACAAAAAATTTAAAACAACCACCAATCACACGAAATTGTAATGGATACTATGCAGAATCTGACAAAGAGGAGTTTGATATATTTTGCAGAACACTTATCGAATGCTTGTCAACCTTTCGAAGCGTATTGTAATATTTCCGGTAAAATATCTTTAAACCTTTTTCAACAACGTAAGTCCAGTCAGAGCTACGCAAATTAAATGGACATGGAGCGCTAGGTTAGAAACACTTGTATTGTTAACAATATGTAATCAAATAATAACTACTTTTTACTATCCCATCTTATAGAACTATGTCTAAGCCTAAAAAACTTTTAGAGGATATATTTTTTTAGAAATTTTTTAATGGACTAATGGAAAACAGATTCTAGCACACCTACTCTTATTTCAGTTCGGTTATAGAGAAGACTATCCTACAACACAGAAATACATAAATATTAAGTCAGATATCACAAATTTTGCAATAAAAAATACTGCACAGCTGTTTTTAAATATAGCCCAAGGGTTAGATTGGATCTGGCAAACTGAACTTCTTTAAGAATTAAAAGAAAATGTGTCCCAGCTATTTAAATCCAATTAAGACAGATTTTTCTCAATCAAATGTAATGATAATATTTTTCAACAATATCCTATCCTATTCAATTTTCTCCAAAAGAAGGTGTCCCTGGCAGTCCCCGCTATGTCTTTCAGAAATTCAAAGAGTTTATATTGCCAGTTTTGCTAACGGTGCTGCTATTCTACCCTACCGTTGCATCTGAAAATTCTCAAAGTCACCTAAATCTATTTAATGAATTACTTAATTAATGAATAATTACAATCAACAAATAAAATAATGCAAGTGATTTTTACTATAACACGTATCTGTCAAGACTAAAATTCAGTATTTAAACTTACAAATACAACAACACCTTAGTGCACCAAATACATCTAAACAAAGCATCAGCAGCTTAAGTTAAATTTCCAAAAAATGCATTAGCTATTTGAAGAAAATTCCAAATTGTATTGAAGTAACAAGCTTCTACTTTACAATAGAATAATCAAACCAATTTGGACTTATAGGGTACAACTCTGGGGATATGAAAAGGCAAAAAGAATCCAACAGCTTTTATTCAAAATACTTCACGTTCTAGTAGACTTCCCGTGGTACAAAAAAGACCATTTAGGAAAATTTCGGCATTCCATTTGTCATTTATGAAATTTGCATATTTGCCCAAAAATCACGATAAACTCTAAAGTTACAATGGTGTGCTTACATAAAAATTATGCAACACCCAACTAGCCAAACAAAGATTAAATGGGAGCTGACCTTGCAACCTAAAGAGACTCATATAGGAGTCTTACTAAGGAATTATTTTTTTCTAATGTTATATACATTTAATTAATACTCCATATAGGTTATTCTGTAAATATGCTTATTCTCAATAAAAATTATTTTATATCTATTCATATACAAACTACAGGATCCGGCAGAATAATCTCTTTCTGAATTTATCGCCGCGCGCAATTTATTGATAGATAGGTTCGAGCACAAGACATGTGGCTTTAGTGCCCATTATGGTTTGGAGTGGCGAACACCATGAGTTTACATTTTAAACTTATTTTTAAAATGATTCTGTGATTACGACGCACTAGCTATTCCGTAGGTATTTCGGAGTAGGTCATCACGGAAGAGTTTCGACCAAGAAAACAATGAGATTGTGGTTGCACAATTTCCGACAAACTGGTTTAGCATTACAACGGAAATCTTTTGGTACGCCTCGTAGCGTTCGGACACCCAAAAGGTAAGTTGTTACATCCCCACAATGTTTTGCCACTAATCATGCTCTCGTCGTGAGAACATCTGATAGGAGCGTGTTGATAATTCTATACTGTAATCTCATGTTTAATCCATACAAACTGATAGAAAAATGTGACTGGTACTATCGGTATTCCAGCTAATGCCGTTGTGTTCAGTAATGACGAAACTTATTTTTATTAATCAGTCTGTGTTGATAAGCAGAATTTTCGGTATTGGGCCTCAGAAATGTCTCGACACCTCCATGAGCGACCTCTCGATAGTCAGTGTGTAACTGTAAAGGAATTTGAAGTCATGGCCGTATGATTTTGATGAAGCGGTACATGCAGTCACGTCTACTCGCTATAATGCAGTATTACTCAATATCCTGTAGCCCAAAGTCAACAAACATGGAAATGCACCTCTGTGGTTGCAACAAGATGACGCTACTACACACATGGTGAGATTTTCTCAAGAAAGGACAAATGTTTATTGGCCGCATCATTTCATTATATGGTAACATCCCATGATCGGCCACGTTATCAGACCTGCCCCTTTGCGATTTTTTTCTGTGGGACACCTAAACGCTAAAGTTTTTCAACGCTGTTAAGGAATTAAGGGATGCTATTCTCAATGCAATTGCAGCGGTACCAGTGGAAATAATTCGTTAAGTTCTGTTCTATGTGATGGTGCAGTAAAACATTGAACAAACCCTATGTTGTTCCATTTATTGCTGTTTCAAAAAGTACCCTGTATAATATAAATAAATTGTGCCTACTTTTAAATTAGTAACTTTGCAATCAAATTTTATTATCTTTATGCTTGCTGAAATAAATTAAAGCTACAAACAAAAATATTAATGTCAGACCGCCACTTCCTCTGTTTTTTTATACAGACGTTATCGTACGGCATTATAGGGGGAGAATTGCGGAAAACGCATAAAATAATATAACAGCAGTAAAGTTGTCGCAGAATTCGTTCAGAAAACGTATACGTCAGTAGTGATGGATGCCTATCGTTAAGTATTTCCATCGGTTGATATGAAAATGATATTGCGCCATGTGGCTCTAGCAATTCTCTTTCTTCGCGGGAACTTTTAAATATATTATTAGATACCTCAGCCACCGGCACTAGCGTCAAGCCATTTTCCAATCATGTTCTTGGGGGAGCGCTTCAGGAACGAAAATTAGATTTCCGCTTGTTTTTACATAGAATGATTCCTCTAAATAAAAGATGTTTTTAATTCACTTACCCCGCAAACATTCCCGCTTTTACTTGCCTTTAAAAATTCATAACTTATTCCGAAAGTTGTCGGTGCATGTTTAGGGTAGGAGCGTCTTGCATATTTACTTACAAGCGAGCTATAACGGTGGACTTTATAGGCTTCTATACTTGCTTCTCTAGGAGGTACTAAATTAAACGTTAAACATTACAGTTCATTTTATAGGCACAATATTCCCGCGGCACTTGTTTTCTTTTGCTACATTATTCGCGTTCTGGCGCGATACAGCATTAGCCTTAGTTAGCTGAGCCATTTGTTTCTGAACAGGGAGATAAATTTATTTGAATACTTCATTTTAATTTTGTCACGTTTCTGACTAATTGTTAACTGTGAATTAAATTATAAATGTCCGTTTTTTAAGCGCGGATGAGCAATTCATATTTTGTGTCCCCGCTATCCTCCTTATTAGTTGCTTCGCTGGCTTCAACGCTGCGCGAGCAAAGGAAATTAAGTAAAATCCTACGTGCCGTGAAAATTATTAATTTCGAACATCGTTGCTTATTTGCCTAATACATTCTGATTAAGCGGAATCGCCGGAATCGGAAAAATTAGCCACGCTCACGTGTCCGACGCGCTCTATTTTGGCGCCATTAATCTGAAACAACGAGAAATCAAGCAATCAAAATTTGACAGATGATCGACACAAGGCTGTACAAACACCGTCGTTAAATATTTGTATAAATCTCCAAGTGTATTCTAGCGTCAAGCGCGGGAACGGCTTAGAATTCAGGACGCGAAACGTTTCCTTTCGTTTGTTTCTATAAAGGAGGCAAATCGAAACAGAGCGGGGCAGAAGTATTTTGGCTATTTATCATATTTTGGAGCTTTAATAACTTTGGAAACCAGCAAAGCAACAAACCAGATTTCTGTTTACTTAATGCGACCGGTGTGATTTCATCGCCGCGCTGAAATAACACATTTCAGGATATTTCAAAAATACTCCGTTTGTCTTCACAATTCACATTTTGACAAGATTATGGTTTTTTCTATAAAACAATGTTTTAAATAGTATATTTAAGGTCTAATTCTTCTATAGGGCAAAAAAAGAATAAGACTAACATCCACAGCAAAAATTGAGCCATTAACAAAGAGAGTTAGGATAACTTAAAAAAATACATTTTTATTTAGTGCAAGAATATATACCAACCATAATAAGAACAATTAATAAATTAGTTATAAGCGATAAAAATGCCTTTAAAATATTTGCAAAAATTGAAGATCAACAAAAAAATTCAAACATTTCTGGAAGACCAAAGAAACTAAACAAATTGATAAAATTAGTAAAATTGAAAATAAATAAAAGACATAACTATTAATCACTTAATAGTAAACAAAGTGTCAGGGTATATTAATTCAGATGGCACACTAAAATTGGTAAAAAAATTTAATCAGAAGATTAAATAAGACAGCTATAAAAAAATTTAATATTTATATGACGACCAAATAAAATTTATATCCCAATACTGCAGAACCAAATGAGTGCATCAAATTGTTGGTATTATCAATAATATATTTAAAAAAAGGTATTACGTAGTAGTATTCTATCCGCTATGTATTTGGCATTAAGACAAGATACTGTGCTAGGTTCTGTATTGTATGTAGTATTACATTATCTCCCCCCAAAAAATATAATGTTAAAAATAAGGCCAAGTTCCTATCCAGTAATTTTCGGCCCATAAAAGTTGTGAGATCTAAACCAATTAAGACTAACCTATTTGTTCAGAAGAATAAGTATAGAGTCCAACTGAATCCCAGAAGGGTTTTTCCTTGTAAACCTAACCTGGTTCCCGGTTTCTCGTGTAACTACCCCGCCGTATTTGTTATTTAACTAAATTTCTGCATCATTTCTGCACTCCTTTATCCTA
Source organism: Sinelater perroti (assembly GCA_036346155.1). Lineage (NCBI taxonomy): Eukaryota > Metazoa > Arthropoda > Insecta > Coleoptera > Elateridae > Sinelater > Sinelater perroti. The sequence continues at coordinate 5,089,722 of JARFIY010000013.1, read as the reverse complement.
GCAATAATTTTCTGGTGTGTAACTTGGCTATTTTTTTCTTTATTTGCTTGATGTATTCACACAGTGGCATGAACAAAAGATAAAAATAAAATAGCCATAGAATGGTCACGAATAGAAATAAATACACGATCAGAGAGAAAAAATTAATTGAAGTAGAGGTGTGGAACAAAGAGGATACATACAGAAGTGTACTACAGAAGATATTTTCAAGCAACCCGATTAGAAAGACCATAAATGTTGAAGGTGTTCATAATTATATCATCAATAGCATAAAGGAAGCTGCAAATAGCGTACTTAAAAACGCAAACTAAACTTAAACTAATAGACCGAATGAACAAAGAATAACTAAATATGTCAGAAAAAGAGATAAAAGAAATTAATAAGGACATCAGAAAGCGAGTAAGATTAGATATATTAGAGTACAATGAAAAAAACTATGAGAGAAACTATTAAAAGAAACAAAGGATCAAAAGTATTCAGGTTGAAAATACAAAAAGAAAAAAAAAGAAGTAGTAAATATAATAGATGATAAAGAAAACGCACCGTGCGATCATAAAGAGATCTTAGAATATACTGAAAAATTTTACGAGGATCTATACTCGTCAAAGACTTAAGAACCACCAACTAGCCCAAACGAGAAACAAGCACCATTGACCAGAGATTATACAGAGGACAAACTCACAATTAGTAAACATAAAATAAAACAGGTATTAAAGCAAATAAACAATAATAAAACTGCAGAGGGAAAGTTCTTCTAAGGCATCTAAAAACACTATTTAGCCAATGCCTAGATACGAGCACAATATCCGAATCATGGAAAAACGCTAAAGCTGTGCTAATTTATAAAAAAGGGAATAAAAAGGACACAAGAAAATTATAGGCCGATCTGTATAAACTTTTAACAAAAATAATAGCAATATAAATAACGAAACGTCTAGATGAATTCCATATCTCAAAGTAGGCAGGTTTTAGAGGGGGATATACCTTGGATCACACACATCGTAAGACAAGCTACGGTAAAAGCGCACGAATATAACCAACCTCTCTAGCTAGCCTTCATCAATTTTGAAAAAGCGTTTGACACGGTGGAAATGTGGGCGCTGGTCAATTCATAAAAGAGATGCGATATTGATTACAGATATATAGATTTAACCAAAAAATATACAAAAATGCAACAATGACATTTCAGATATTCCAAAAGACGAACCCGATAAAACTAAGAAGGGGAATTAGAAATTGGAAGGAGGATAAAGTTAGCTTATGGAAGTCTAAGGAATGTGTTCAAAACAACAACATACCCGCAAAACGTTAAGACTAGGGTGTTTAATCAACGCGTTCTTTTAATTCTCGGAAACATAATCTCTTATGGAAACCGTGATAAAAACACTGAAAGTTAAGCAAAGAAAAATGGAAAGATCGATGTTGAAAGTGCGACTACAGGATATAAAATCAATTGAATGAATTTGAGATAAAACCAAAGTTGAGAATGTGGCACGACGCATCACAACCTTGAAATGCCAATGGGTAGGTCACATTATTCGGCGAGAAGACGATAGATGGACCAAAAAGATAACAGTGTAGAGTCCAAAGACAAATAGAAGGAAACCAGATGAGAAGACATCAATAAGTTCGCAGAAACACGATGGATGGAAGCGACGGCGGATCAAATGGCATGGCAACGGCTTAGGGAGGCATATGTCCAGAAATTGAATATTTAAACGTTGGGAATGATGATGATGATTTGATATGATGGATCGATATAGCCAAAAGTATTGGGATATCCTACTAGACCGTGGATCAATGAAGTTGTGTGGCGCGATGAATATCGCTATATGATCTGACAATCCGATGGCCGCGCCTAAGTTTGGAGGATGTTAGGAAAACGTTTTTTAAGTCTATTGTGCGAATAGTTAGGTTTGGTGACGGATGCATTATGTTTCACAAAACCCTGAACAACTCTGGGAATAATTCAAACACAGATTACGTGGCAGGACAAATCTCCTATCTTCAGTGGTTGAATTCATTGTAACTCTCATAGAGGAATGGAAGGCAATTCTTTTGGACATATATTAGAACCTGATAGAAAGTTCTTCCAAGTGATCGCAGACCGAGATTGATGCAAAAATGGACCGACATCCTATTAATTAATCCCGGAAAAATTCGCCAAAAGCTCTGTAAGACAAAATTAGAATACTTGAGTTTTTAAAAACATGATGTACTTGTATTTTTTGCTTTATTTAAGAAGTTACTTGAAATGAAATGCCCGGCGGGGCATGGATGGCATATATTTTTCCGTACTGTGGGAGTGGTCGTACTAGCGGTCCCCCCATATAGCTTATCGTTTTTAGATAATAAAAAAATCAAGATAAATTTACTTCTTTTGACTCTGGTCTGGATTTCATGCATTTGATAGCAAGCGATAAAGAAATTACAGAAGTTCCAATGTATCCGAAAGTAATGACATAATCAACAATTCAAAGCGTAAAACAAAAAGTACCTACAATTCTCAAAAACTGCAAAACTATCAACTCCCTAATCTACAAATAAAAATCAACCTGGATGTTCTAAGTAGTTGAAGATTTTTTAGTGTAAAACTGTAAGAGGCTAGTAATTGAAAATACCATTCCTGAAACTAAATACACTTGTATCGTCAAAGATATAAGTACCATATGAAAACAGTTGTGAAGAAGTCATGAATGTTTTGATTATTTCTCCGAAAGTGTCCACTATACTAATAAATAATTTATGTTCAATAATTGTAAACAAATCAAATGTTAGAGTTACACAGATGGGAACCTATTAACAAAGATGAAATATTAAAATTTCTTGGAATTGTAGCATATGGACTTACTAAAATTGCCTGTTATTGATAAATATTAAAGTAAAAACGATTTAGGCAACAACTGTTGTGTTTCAAAGATTATGTTCAGAAATAGACTACAGTTACTATTAAAAATGTGGCATTTCTCAAATAATACATGTACTGATGGTGACGGTTTGTACAAAATTAAGGCTTTATTAGGTAAATTGATGATGTTGAAACTCTCAGCTCAAATCGTCGTGAGATTTTAAAAAACATTATTCATAGGAATTTAAAGAAAGGAAAAGTATTTCGTTTAAAAAACAAAATAGCCCTTTTTATTTCGAAATTGCGAGATAAAAGAGCTGCACAGACTATCTACTATGCATAAACTGACATGGTAGACGTTCAGCGGCGTAATAGCATTATGAAGAAGCTACTGGCCTTTATTGGTTACAATAACGCAAAATCACCCATCGATCAATCAAATAAAATGAGCAGTTACTATTGTTCACTGGAAAAATCTTTAAAATAGCACAGAAAACACACTAAATTTCTTCTAGGAACTATTCTCGTCAATTATCTTATTATTTATCATCAATTTGCAAAGAATAAAATAAAGATCACAGATTTTCAAAATAAAGTTGTAAAAACTCTTTTTATACGCTAACACCTGCTAGAAGCATAAACCAAAATAAATACTTGCAAAAAGAGTGGAAAATTTTAAAAAAGTTGAAGAATAAACAGTAAAATATCCTTATGCCATCAGAGATTCATGTAACATCCGTATACATCGTTTTACATAAACTTCAAGGATTAAGAATTGGTAAGAAAGGTATACCAATAATTTGGCAAAAATTATCTCAAAAAAATATCGCAAGTGTTAGAATTCATACAGGATAATCTAGACATTATTAAAAAATAGCGTACTAAGTAGAACTTAAGCGTTGATCTATAAAAAACAGTAGTAGTTCTATTTGTAGAAAATAAATAAATTGGAGAAGCTAAAACTGTGAAACTCTACAACTTACAACTATAAATGAACCAGGAAGTTAAATATTATGTGTAATCCTAAATTCAAAGCTCACTTAAAAAAGTTGTAAAAGCAAGTCAGTTCTTATGGCTAAATAAAACATGAGGACTTAAGCCACCTTTATAAGACTTACAGTTGCAATTATAATTATAAAAATTACACTGATCCGGTTTTCCCTCTTCTTTATAGATATTATATACAAGCTGATATACAGTAAAAACTAACAATTATTAAGTCAAATGTATTTTTCCCTAAAATCTGCTTTACCTGATTACCAAATTAATTTAAAATTTGTTGTCTACAAAATATTATTATTATTATTGCCAACCACAAAAGAATAGCATTGTTTAAGATATACGGGTTAATGACAAATCTAATTTACTTGCAAAGAAGGAATCAAAACCAATAGTTATTAGTTTCAAATAGATGATTAAAGTAAGCAAACAGTTCGTAGTTAAGTAAGTGTTTGGATAAATAGACTATACAAAAACCAATAAATTTGGTAAAAAGATTGGCACACAAGAAAATCACTAAAAAGACTATACTGAAAACTGACAGATGGTACTGGGACAAAACCAATCGCTATCATGTGTAAAGAAAAGATAACCCTATTAAAAAATAAATTCTTATAGAGAAAAATTAATCAAAAAGACCCATTAAGATAAAGGTATAGTGTATCCTAATAATTCTGTAAACCTTACATAACGCAAAGATTGGAAAATTAACATTGAATTTTTAATTTTTGTTAAAGGTTTCCAGTGATTTATATGTAGATCAATTTCGTGCTCCATTTTCACAAATAACATACGTGATAAAATATTTTCTACAATACTGTTAATAAACTTTGAAAGCGAACTAACATTGAACTTAAATAAAACCAAGTACTCAGTTGAATATCACGGAGTAAAGGCTTGTCGATCGCCGCTCTCTTATCGTTAAGAGCCGACCAAGTGAGATTAGCTAAGCGTGTATGGTTGATACTGTAATTCGGATTTATAAATAAAGTTATTTCGTTTACCATTACGGCATTAATAAACTTTTATGTAATGAAATGTTTCCAGCCGGGAATATACCGATGTCAGCATTTCAAAATCATTACCCATCACCGATGCCAAACTACAGTAATCAGATAAGTCAATCAAACCCTCAGTTATCTCAAACGTTCCAAATTCAAACTCCATTTCCTCCTTATTATCAACAATAATTACCCAAAACTCTAACTTTAAACAATCCTAATTTTAATAAAAGCTATGCAACAGCTTATTCCCAACTTGTAACAACTAGTCCTAACAATAGCACTGATGACGGTAAAAATATAAACACAGATCAGGAAACAAACTTAAATCAAGAAACTGGCTCCAAGCACCTAGGGCAACAAATTGTCAAAAAGAGAAAAACAACAGCTTCGCTTTTATGTGAAAGCACCCCTTCATTCAGCACGGCAAACATTTATAGTATTAACTAAAAACAACCGCAACGGTTAAAGTACTAACGAAAGTACTAACCCACCACCCCAATTTCCAGATCCCAATTCTCCCCCAGTATACATTTAGTGAGTTACATATTTTAAAGCGATGACTGACAACCTAAATCTAGTCATTGAAATCGCTATCTGATAATACAATAAAAATAAATACGAGAACCGTTGATGGTTAAGATGCCTAGAGATTAACCGTTTACGTGAAAAAAACATCATTCACCATACGTACCAGATTAAACGAGAAAGGGCCTTCAGAATTGTAATACGAGACGCATTAGATAAGAAACATAATAAACGAACGTCATAGAATCAGTAAAGATCCTCTGCCGATGTTTTTTATCGATCTCAAACCCAATGCTAACAACAAAGAAATTTACAAGATAGAATTTCTCCAAATTCCAAAATCAGAATAGACGCGCCTGGAATCATGAACAATGTACACGTTGTCAATCCTATGGCTTTTCGAAGAGTTACTGTGGAAATCTTTACAATTGCGTTAAATGTGGAGTACCCCACGGCAGCAAAACTTGTAAAAAGACTAATAAGACTCCTGCCATGTACACACTATGCAACGGCGATCATCCCGCCAACTTCAAAGGTTGCAACCTTTACAGAGATCTAAAAAACAGAAATAAGCCGAATCAGAGAACAGCCAACGTACTCAACAGAAATATTCCACCTACACTCCTAACAAACTCTAAACAACCTTTAGATAATTGCACGGTCTGAAGAACTGATGAAAATAACGACATCACAGACAAACTTACCATGTTCCTGAACGAATTCAAAAATATGTTCTCCCAATAGATAAACCAGAATAGCATGATATTAACTATGCTTACCAATGTCATTAACAAAATAGCACAATAACGGCTCGCTCACTACGAACAGCAGCCTGGAATTCAAGCGGACTACAAAATCATATTCAGAAAGTAAACATATTTTTAAACTACAATAAAATTGATGTATTGCTAATATCCGAAAGCTATACGCATATAAAGATACCACATTATAATGTATATTACGCAAATCATCCCAACGGAGCTACCCATGCGAGATCGGCAATCATAATTAGGTCAGCAACCGACCACTATATGTTACCATCCTGTACAACTAACAAAATTTAATATGCTTTAGTTAGATTCAATCTACTCTCCTTGTCATTGACTGTAGGAGCCATCTACTGCCCACCTAGGCATAGCGTTACTACTGATGAATTTGAAGACTTGCTTTGCTCACTCGAATCCCCCTTTCTAGTAGCAGGAAACTGAAATGTTAAGCACACCGCCTAGGGATTCAGACTAATACCACCTAAAGGGCTCATATTATTCCGCACTATACAACTGAATCAACTGAGTTACATTTTGATCTGCTTAACTTTGCAATCACTAACAATATATTCGGAGAACGTCTTGTAAGTGTTTTTATCCCGTTACCATCCAATAACGTCGCTTTTAACGCAAAAGCAGAAGACTTTCTTAACTCCTCTTGACAACTATCTTTACTTCTGTGACCTACCTCACTAGCCGAAGTACATAACCAAATTAAACTAACTAACTCCTTCAAAGCCCTTGGCTACGACCTTATCATAGGAAATATTCCTCCTCAGAAAAGCATTAGTGCTCATCGCTTTACTTATATTACTTCTCCTCTCCAAAATAATCGAACGCTTACTGTTACGCCGTATAATCTAAACAACGCGTTTAGAAGAAGTAATTTCTACACACCAGTTTGGCTTCCGTAAAGGCCATTCAATTATCCAGCAATGCCACAGACTCGTCAACCACATCAAGGATTGCCTGGAAGGGAAGAAATTCTGCTCCTCAATTCTCTTGGTCATACAACAAGCCTTCGATAAGGTGTGCCATTCCGGACTACTGTATAAAATAAAAAGAAAGCTTTCCTATCCACTATTTCTCTTTCTCAAATCCTACCTTGCCCAATTACACTTTCAAGTCCAACTCCAGGGCACGCTATCGAACTATAACCCTATCAACTCTGGTGTTGCGCAAGAAAACGTAATTAATCCGTTCCTCCATCTCCTGTACACTGTAGACATCCCAACCACCGATAGTACATTAACCACAACCTTCGCTGATAATACGGCAATTTTATCATCTGACGCCAATACAAATCGCCCCTCCGAAGAACTTCAGTTTCATTTAAATCTCCTACAAATCTGTCTCTATAAATGGCAAGTTAAAGTTAACAATACTAAGTCAACTCAAATTACTTTTACCACCAAGCACTCTATCTCTTCACAAGTTGCCATATATGATCACCCTATCTCAATCAAAACTGAGGTGAAGTACGTGGGGCTCCACTTACCAACGACTTACCTGGAGAGTTCATATTAAATCCAAAAAACAAGTATTAATACTCAAGACTAAAAACGTGTATTGTCTTATAGGACGTCAATCTCAACTGATTTTTGAAAACAAGCTTTTGCGTACAAGACATAGAAATCTGGGGATGCAGCAAGCCAGCGGACATCAAAATCCTCTATTCCTACCAATAAAAAACATTTCGTATTATTGGTCCATGTATATATACAACACAATATTATAATATATGTCATCTAACGTAATATAGTCTAACATATACAATGTTTTTTACATTAATAATTTACCTCGTACTGCACTATAATGTATCATTGAGTTTTTGATTATATAATAATAGCTTGTCATTTGTAAATTATTCTTTATCGAGTTTTTGTAGTAGAACGAGATTCAATTTTAAAGTGGAGTCAAATTAAAAGTTTTAAATGAAACCATATTAATGAATACCATTTTGAAAAGCTTTATGATAAGATATCACGAGAAAGGTTGTACCACTAAAAATATAGGAGGATATTTAAGGATAAATGAGATTATTTTATGAGTTACGTTTGAGTAAATTTGAATACTGTTTTACTGTCTAAGGATATAAATATTGTTTACGCCGTATTTTTACACTATAGGTGTGGGAAATCTGGTGTAGCGTAGCTTGCATTCATACTTTGTAATTGATAGTGCGTTATTGGCAATTCAAACTCGCAGTTATATGAATCAAGCTTGACCTACTGTCGTGTAACACTAAAGATTTGTTATGGTGCTAAGATATAATTTACCTGGCCTTTATATTGTTACTTTAATTTTATAATTTTGCGCTTAGTTACTTAAACACCTCTTGAAGATGTAATTATTTTTCTATTTCCAGCCCTACATCTAGTGATTATTGAAGAAATTGGGTCTAGTAAATCAAAACTTGGGAAGGAGCTAATTTATGTATTATATTTCAGTTGCTTAAAAATTCACACTTAGTGTATACATTTCTCTTATTGTAGAAGTCGACTTATTTGATTTTAATGTAGCGTAATGGTATAAATATAATTAATTTTGACTATTAGTTATATAAAGAATTTTAATGATATTTATGCCTAATAATTATATTGAAGCTAAATTAGACACGATTAAAATTATGAGCGTTCGATCATAGTATTAACAGTCTGTAGTTTAGGAAGTGGACAGGTTTGTTTAATTGCCAGTTTCGTTAATTACAACACAATAATATAGAATATTCGGATCATTTCAAAACAACTTGCTCATATAGGGAGCTTTAAATGCTTTTCAAACGTGTGTAAACTCGCTCTGCTATGGGAACCGACATTAAACGCATCTGGCAGTGTAGCGCGTTTACGTTGTTTTAATACCCATGTTTTACGGTCATGATGTATTTTAATATTCATTTCAATATTATGATTTGCATGTTACGAGCTAACATTAAAAACTGTTTATTTCAAAACATTCAATAGTGTAGCAGATTTTTTCGATAATCTCAATATTTATTGATTTTTGCATTGTAATGTTTTTCTTAGACAAAGCTTTAGTAAGAATAAATGGATAATCAACATAATGTTTCTAAAAATGTGTCCAAACAGTACAGAAGTAGAAATGTCAATACAAGAAGGATATTAGATTTTAATATTCACGGTAAATACCATTATAATACAAGATATAATCAATGGAGTTGCATAAGAGTCAAAAATAACAAGTGCTAGATTTAAAAAATCCAATTTGGAAAGCGACATTAGTATAAGTCATATGAAACTCGTAGTAAAGGTATTTTAAATCTAGGTAGTAGATGAGAAAACCTTAACCCGATTTTTACCTCTAAGTAGGAGGCTTAAAAACTCTAGCAAAACAACAGGATTGCACTGGAAAAATGTGTCAAACATTACTTAAGTATTTCTTTTTATAAGTATGAAGAGGTTTTTAGTTAATTTCTATAACTTAACATCTTAGTGTCATCGAATGCTCTGTAACAATGTGTTTCTACTTTTCAATTACTTTGTTCTTTTCCATGAACAACATGAAAACGACACACGTAAGATCGCATGTAAATCGATCAATAGTTTTGAAATGGATAAAAATCACATAAGTATACGATATATCCAACGATAGAAAAATTAATTTTTTGCACGTGAAGCTATAACTATATTGTGGTAGATCAAGATAAGGGGGATTGAAGAGTGCACAGCTTTGAAACAGGAGTAGCACAACTGCAGCATAGCGCAGGGGCCTAGATGGAATCCCGAGATAGTTGCAAAACTAACCAATAAGAAAAGAGTGGGGATATGGACATCTTTAAACAATTAGCCTATTAGTTTTGATCAGTATTGTCAATTTGCTAGTTTACCTAAAATCATATAATCGTTTCACAGAAATTAAAATATAAGTTAAACTGAAAGGCAAAAAATTAAATTAAAATAAACCTTAAATAAATAAAGGGAGTACAAATACGTCTCCGCTGTTTAACAAAACATGACTTCACTAATAAGTTATGGTTGAAATTGTCAGATGTAAAACGTCATATCGTAAGGTTGGATATCTAGCACACCTTAAAGTGTAGAAATATGCGGCATTGGAAGCATTATTGGAGAAATATTTCTGCCAAACGCAAGAAGAACTTGCACTTACATTAGGAGTGACTTAACAAGCAATTTTACATCGTATAAAATCGTTAAAATTGGGTTCTATATGAACTGAAGCCGAGAAACGTTAAACACCGATTTTGCACATGTAAAATGCTGCTTACCAAGCATAAACAAGAGGGTTTTTTGCATCGTATACTCACTGGTGATGAAAAATAGATCCACTACGATAACTCAAAGAAGAAACCATGCTATGCTTCAACATCGACATCCAAGCCGAATATTCATGGAAAAAAACTCACGTTGTGTATTTGGTGGGATCAGCTTACGTGTCGTGAATTATGGGTTGCTCAAACCGAACGAAACCAATACGGGGGCTCTCTACCAAACACAATTGATGAGATTGAGCCGAGCAATCAAGGAAAAACGCGTCCCCTACTACTCCAGACACGACAAAATTATTCTTCTGCATGATAATGCTCGTCCACATGTTGCGACGCTGGTCAAAACCTACTTGCAAACACTCAATTGGGAAGTCCTACCCCACCCGCCGTATTCACCAGACATTGCCCCTTCCGATAATCACTTGTTCCGACCGATGGCACATGACCTGTCTGAGCAGCACTTTATATCATTTGATGATACCAAAAATTGGGATTCCTAGATAGCCTCAAAAGATGAAGCGTTCTTCCGACGCGGTATCCGCATGCTGCCAGAAAGATGGGAAAAAGTTGTGGCTAGCGATGGACAATACTTTGATTAAAACATATGTTTCCGTTCTTTTACAATAAATGCCCAATTTTTGATAAATAACAGCAGATGCTTATTTTTACTCCCTTTAGTTTTATCATGCAAAATACTCTTAATATATTATATGTATAATATTAACACGTAACTCTCCGAGCTACAAAAAAATAAACAAACAAAAAGAGAACGAAAGAATCAATTCTATAGTTAAATTTTTAAAAAGGAAATCGACATAAATGTAGATATCGTAGGCATCAGACTAACAATTATAATATTAAAATTAGATAGAACGCACTATAACTACGCCAACATAAATGGAAAAGTGAGCGATCAAATTACACCGTATTTTTTAACTAAAGAAACCTATAAGCTATTAAAATAAAGGTAGAGGTTTTACTTAAGAACATATAAACCTTACGGAAAAAGAAAATGAGCTATTGCTTTAGGAAAAAATGATTCTAGGGCTTTATAAACGTCGTAGTCTAGAAAGTAAAAAAACTTAATAAATAATGTATAATACAAAAAACTCTAGGTAAAATGGAGAGGAAAATAGATAAAGAGGGAGGAAAAAGTGCAACAATTCAGAAAAAACGTACGCAATTCATACCATAGCAAAACCAACTATGTTGTTATTCGGAAGTCGGGAATAGTTTTTATGAGTGAAGCAGTAAATAAAACCAGTGGTACGGAAAATGAGTACCGGTATAAACGCCTAAAAAACAATAGCTATACTTATGGTGATATATTAAAAAAAAATACAGCAACCAATTCTTCGATGAAAATAAAATATTGTAAAAGTATACAAAGTGCGGCCTATTTTTTTATAAATTTAAATTTAAAATAGCAGTTCAATGTTTTCTTTCTCCTTAAGGATGGGGCTCAAGAAACTATTTTAGAAATAAAACCAAGCTAACAAGCGAAGTAAGTACCTACTCTTGAGAGTTAATTCTTTTCCTGAGTAAAAATAAATTTCAACTGCACTTGCTTCTGCAGGAAAGTTGTTATCCGATAGTCGAAATCAAAAATTAAGGAGTAGGAATGTAGGTTTTCAAAATGCACTTGCTTTGATTGCAAGCAAAATCTTCAAATTTCCACGGCTTGAAATCTGAACGCTAATAAGTGTAGAATCAGAGCTTTTATTAGACTATCCAGTTGAAGCTTTTAGCTCCAGTAATAAAAAGAACAATAAATTGCAAGAAAACCGTATGAGACATTTGAAATAATACAAAATTAAATTACCTGAAATACAGATCATTATATTTCAAATGTAACATATTAATACAAACTATCTTATTGTTTGTAAAACAACTGAAAATATCTGTAAAGAAAATCTTAAGAGAAAAATACAGTTTAATTGTGCAAACCTTAAAATTCTAATGAACCAAAAAATTGTAATCAAAGAAATATAATTAACAACGCAAAGTACTGAAACAAAATTGCAGATATCATATAAGAGCACTAAAGAAACTTTAAAATAAATTACCATCCGAGATAAAGACTGCCAAATTATAAAAAATATTTTAATATCAAGACAATAAATTACGTTAACTAAAAACAAATAAGAAAATCACTTTCAAGGCAACTAAGATAAGAACTAAAATAGGAGGTAATTAAGATAACAAAAACAACGATAGAAAAAGATACTATTGCTACAGTGACAGACGCTTAATCCAGAGGGAACTTTTTCATCGGAATAGAAGAAAAAGCCGATAAAAGACTGCAAGCCAAAATAAATACAAACCGGTTGTTACGCTGAAACTGTTCAGAGATTGAATATATATAAAGATAGAAAAATATAATATCTTAAATAATAACTAGTATATTTTTAAGAAAAACTGATTTATTTTGCATTCGTTAAAAAAAGTTATGAAAACTTCAACAACTTTAAACTAACATCTAGCTAAAATACATTAATATGGGGTTGTGGCGTAGGTTATGCTAATTATTTTTTTTCAAAGGTAAGGGGCGGTATCACAAATTGTCGTATTTTTCAAGAAAACCGTGCATTTAAAGTGTATGTCCACAACACAAGATCGCTCTGTAATGTTTTATAATTGCACAGAGAGCAATGTTAAATCACTTGTTAGTCAACCGCCGTGTAGAATGGATGTGACCCGAATAGAACAGCGTATGTTTATCAAAACAGCCGTTCTTCGTGGCATAAACGCCAAATAATTTCGCAGAAAGTTGGTAACAGCTGTTGCAAACAATGCCCTTCCATACCAAACTGTCGCGATTTGGTAGCGGAGTTTCACCAAGGACTCGAGGCAACCAGCGACCGGCAATGGGCAAGACGGCCTGTGAATATGCGAATCACGTAATGGTTTCTTTACTTTTTCTATCATATGGAGAAAGGTCTGGAAAGTATGGTGGGTACTCTAAGAATTTCTATAACCAGCGCTGCAGCGATTTTTATACACAAACTATGATCTACTTGGTTTACATCCATGCAGCACTGCGGTTGACCGACAACTCGTTTAATATTACTTTTCGTGCAATTATAGAGCATCACAGAGCTATCTTGTGTTGTACAAATGCACGGCTTCTTTGATATATGTGATACCATTCTACACTTTCAAAAAAAATAGTTGACATGGCTTGTGCTCCAACTCTCGTATTTTTATACTTGATGATTTATTTAGTTCTGAATACAATATCCGATAAATGTCTATCTCTAGAAGTCGCACCGCTCAGGTAAATCACATTCTTTATAACCTTTTTAGATATGCTGATAGTATGCTTTAAATAACTCGAATTTTTTCTCACTTATGTTTGGTTTAATAACGTAAACCTTAACCTTGAGATATCCCCATAAAAAGAGTCGAGGATAGATAATAAACTAAAGCTGGAAAATTAAATGTCTTAAAAACATTATTCTTAGCATGCTCATCGGATTTCCTTCATTTTGTGGTATGGCGCGCCATTTTGCTGTAACTCACATGTTTCTCAAGTTAAGTTGTTCAATTTAAGGAAACATAAAGCTTTCTATTGTGTCATGATAACACTTCCCAGTAACGGTAAGATAAGTTCCTGTTTGATCATAAAATAAAATACCAGGAGCCGACTAAAACTAGCTGGCATTGGACAGCAGCGATATCTGAACATTAAGGTGTAGAAGATGAATTTCGGTACATCTTAATTCTGGATAGTTATAGGCGATCATCGCGTATAGAGTAAACCGGTCCTGTCACCGCAATGAAGAAAGTAACAGACAACCACCTCATTATCGAGATTATTTATTAATGAATGTTTTTCTGGTATATTCATTATGATTATCACAAATTTAAGTACGGCCTTTAGTCCCCGACAGCACTTAGATGTGTGAAGATTACCCGGGTGCAAATTAAATATAGCGACGTGAAATATAAACACTTTGTTTAAAGCTGATAAATTATATAACTTTTATGCCGAAATGAAGAAATTGAGTAGATATTCTAGGAATGAGTGAAGTAAGATGACCGGCAAAATCGAAGATGGCGTAATGTATTATTTAAGCGGCAATAATTCATATCATAGACACGGAGTTAGACAGCATTTATTAAAATAAAAAATCTACTATTCGACAGTAAATTAAATCTTCATCCAAGAATTAGAATGACAAAGTGCTACGTGTTCTCGACTTTGTTGTACAGCATGAAACCTTCGACCTTAATGATAAATTATGTAAAGAAGATAGAAGCTTTGTACATACAGGAAAATTCTCAAAACGTCATGGACTACGACACTAACAAATGAGGAGGTTCTAACTCAAATAAATATGAAAATTGAGATAATTTTCATTATTAAAAAAAAACTTAAATACGTTGGTCATATTAACATAAGGGAAAAGAATATTACAAGTAAACATGCAAGACAAGATTAAAGGCAAAAGAACAGTAGAACGACTTAGAATGTCATGGATGAGAAATTTGAGAGAATCATTTGGTTGCATTTCTTTACAACTATCCTGAAAAATTTCCATAATGATAGTCAACCTCCGGAGGGAGATTGCACCTTAAGAAGAAGATCCTAAAAAATAAGGTCCAATTACACCGCACAACACTGTGATCCGACGTGGATGTACGGTTATTCGTGTATAATAAGAGGGATTTATTCCCTCAAGATATGGCAATTCTATTTACTAACATACCCAAATAAGTCAAAATAGGTTTTATTAATCATTATAAGTTTTTCAAAGAAATCGCTTATAGGCGACATTAAGTTCCCGCAATGCATTACTGTATTCACGACTTTTTTATGGTCACTAGACTAAAGTTCTAGAGTCAACTAGATCCTGTACAGTCTCAGGTGCAAGTTTTTGTTTAATATGGTTCACAAAGATTTTTGGAGAGTGACATCTGATAGAAGCCCTGGGTTCTCTTGTAATAGGTGTATAAATAAGTTCTCAGCTTTTTTCTGCAAAATTAAAGTTTTATTTAAAAACAAACAAAAAAGCTTAAGTATCAAAGTATTCTCCGTTGGCATCGATGACCTTTTGCCATCTTTCGGGTAGCTTGCGAATTCCCTGGTGATAGAAGCTCACCGGCTTCGAGACGATAAAGTTATCGATGCATTTTCGGACTTCTTCTTCTGTTTTGAAGTGCGTATCAGCCAAGTGTTGCTGTAACGACCGGAATAAATGATAATCGGAAGGGGCCATGTCTGGGCTATACGCCGCATGTGGGAGAAGTTCCCAGCCTAACGCGTCTGCAGCTCATTCGTGTCAAATGTTTAAGGGCGTCCAGCGCGTGGTTGACCTTCAAGACTAAACTCTCCTCCTCGAAATCTTTGGTACCCCTTTTTGCACGTTGCATGACTTACAGTATTCTCACCATATGCAGTACAAATCATTTCGGTGGCTTCAGCAGCGTTTTTCTTAAGATGAAACGCGAAGTGGATAGAAAATCGAATATGCCCTTTTGTGATTGCCATCGTGAACACAGCTGATTATTGAGGTTACCAAACGCCAAATCGCATGATGTTTCGAAAGACCAAATGTCATTGCTTTAAAACCGCAAGAGGGCGGACTAATACGTTACATGTAAACGGTGATTTGCGTCCTGTAAAATCTAAAGCTGAGGACTTATTTATACACCTATTACATTTTGTCAAATCGTTTCCATATTGTCCAATATACGATTAGTACGAGCACCCTCAGACCTTATAACATCTCTAACGCCACCATTTTCTTTAAAAATGTTTACCAGTTTGTGGTTTGTGTTAATACTGAGCACATTATTAGGACTAAAATTTTTTCCCTAATTTCATTAAAGTAGCAATAATTAATGAGTTACTTTGGTAAAACGTTTTGACAATAAACACACGCTGTTGAACCTTAAAACGCCCCATGATTACTTTTCCATATTTACTCTCCATATCTATACTTGTTTCTTGCTTATGTATATGTAATGTATTCTATCTTGTTCTTTTTCCGCGGGACTGTATACAACTATTTTGAATTTTCTATTTCATTAACTTGATCTTTTAATATATTTATTTATTTTTTATTTTCTATAAATTTCTTTTGTTCTATTATATGAGATGTCTTTAAATTTATTGCATCTATTGTTAATGATTATATATGTTTAAATGATTGTCATACAAATTGGTTCTTGATACTCCTTTTTCATTTCTATACTTTTTAATTTATACATTATTACTAATTTATGCTGAATTACTGATTCTGATTGTACCAAAGATTTTATTTATTTTATTAAATGTAGTAGTTCTTGGAAAAACTAAGATCTATCACACTATTTGCACTCTTTTCTTCGCTATATGTGTTCTCTCTCTTTTATCTCTAGTATTTTAAATAAATATTATTTTCGTAAAAAAAATCAATTCTCTTATTAATCCACATTGCCTTTCTATTGACATTATTATAATTTTATCTGTTCTTCTCTTTTTTTATTTACTATCTTTTGTGATCATTATGTTTTTTATATTTTTTTATGTTAGTGCATAATGGGGACATTATTTATATTTTGTCCAATTTTATGCTGATTAATATTAATTTCAAAATTATTGCTTGAAATTAAACAATCTTTTTATTAATATCTGTGGTTGAGTGGTTGAAAATAAAACCACTTCCACTCATTTTTTAACCATTTGTTTAGATTTGACTTCTAAATAATATAAAAATATAATTAGTTTTATAATTCCTGGTCTCCCCTTTTTGGTTTCACTTGGTCGTATTATTGTTAGTTTATTTTTATGCATGTCTTCTATTCTACTTCTTTTTAGTTAGTGATGTTATATTTCATGTACTTCTTATTATTTCCTTTTTTCTTTATTAATGTCGTCCTCCCCATGTTTTTCTATATTTTCTGTACTAATGCTATGTATTTATTGTTATTTGTTAAATTTATTCCTTTTTCATTGCGATTATATGTTATGATTTTATTCCTGCTGTCTTTTGTCTGTTCTTTAGTTTTAATTGTTATTAATATTTATTTTTGATTCCTCTTTGTCCTTATTATCCATTTAATTTATGGTTTATAGTATTCATATATTATTTTGTCTCTCATAAGTTGTTCCTTTTCATGTCGTTAATTGTATTTTATGTTTATATCTGATATTTTTTATATGCTACCATCACTTTTCTCTCTAAAACTAATATTTTATTAATTTATATTTTATGTTTTTTGAGCTCTTCTGCTGATTGTACTATTTTTATATATTATACCTTGCTGTTAATTTTATTTATGCGAATTTTTTGTTACCCTTTTGGTTTTATCTGTTGTGCTTTCATTTCCATATTTGCAATAATGCTAATATTCTTAAAATTATTCTAATTTTTTGAATTTTGTTTTCATCTTTTTTTCAGTATTTAGATTTATCTTGTGCCACCAATTAATTTTTCTTTCAATATAATGGTCCAATTTATTTTTATCAATGTATTTTTTATATTATCAATTTTTTTCTGCTTTTTATCCAATTTCACTAGCGTTTCTAACTTTGCTTTCCAGTTTGGTTACACTTTTTAAAACACATGTTATTTTTTTATTGTTTTATTTTTCTTTGATATATTTGTTTATCTTATTATTGAAATAGGAAAACAACAGTATCTGTTTAACGACTTAATGAAATACAAAATAATTACAGCTGTACAAAACTAAGCTATTAAAAAAAATAAAAAATAAAGAAACAAAAATAGATAACTAATAATTCTTTATATTTATTAAATTAGTTTTGAGTACAGTAGACAGTTTGCGTTAATTTTAACAGTGAAGTTACAGTATGTTCAATAATAAAGTAACCGTTGTATTCTTAAAAAACATAGATTTTTCTTTTATTTAAGTATACATTATGAGTTATTGTGCAATTACTTAATATTTGCACATCCATTACTAATTACAGTTCCACACTTTTTCCATGCTTTAGGCGAGGTTTTATAAATGATAATTTAAAAACGAGAGCTGCTTCACCGTGTACACTGACTTTTTTGAGCTTTATTTTTATGTAGGAACACACTTAATATCTGGGCACATTGTGACGTTATTTTGTTGTTGCCATGCACTACACTTGTTCTGTCAAAATCAATTTTTTTAGTAGACTTTAGCAAAAATTTTTGGTAGATGGTGTACATTTTCTTGGTATTTAAACCGCCCGTAAACAGAGAGGCGGCCAAAAACAGCATTTACAAAAGCATACCCAAGCATGCGCTTTTACAGGGTGTTTTACTGTGCGTTGAAGCATTGTATTTTTGAAGACCATACTTTTTATAAGAAAGGCCATGTCCAGAACGAAGACTTTTCTATAAAGACATTATTGTCCAAATCTCGATTCAAATTTTTCTTCGCTCACATAAATCGTTTTTCCACGTACTTTTTTGATAATAGAGGTTTCTTCAAAATTGAAAGAAACGAATTTCTTTTTTGAGAAGCTTCATTTGAGTATAGCACAGCGAAAGGCCTGACTTGTCCTTAAAGAGACGCAAGATTGTTTTATTCTTCTTTGTTGTTGTGATGCGAACTATTTTCCTCTTCGACAGATCTTCTACATTTTCAACCTCCAAAAATCAATTTACTTACTTCTTAAAAAATGCCTCCAACTTCCGCATATATACGGTCACTATATTGTCATACAAATTGTATAGCAAACATACACCATCGAGTATTTTTTTTAATTTGATAATTTACTTAAACTTTAAATGTACCTACGATTATTCTCTTTGACAGTCGATATATTGTTATATACGCTAGAACTATTCTTTATAGTATTTTCTCCATAGCGAATCATGCATGCCAAAAATATGGGTTTTAAACGCACCAACCTTCTTTTCTAGCTTCGAAAATCGTTGTCCACACAGTTTATTCTCTACGTGTGAAAACGAAACAATAGTTTGTGGCTAAATTAGGACTATGCGGCAAATAAAACATCAATTCGACGTTTTGATTGCTCAAAAAGTCAGTTATTTGCGTCTATGTTTGTGAGATCGCGTTGCCATGTTAGAGAATGATTCTTATTTCTCCGAAGAATTTTGACAAATAGTTGTGTATCATTTAGAATAAACCATTTTACCATACTTTAAAACCACGTTTGTGACATGTCCAGATTTTCCAAAAGAAAAAAACAGACGACCATTTGCTTCAACTTTTGTTGGCTTTGTCATTGTGGAAGACCCATACAGTCGACTGCTGTTTACTTTCGGGCTCATTATACATACATTTCAGATTCGTCACCTGTGACTATGTTGTAAACGATCTTTGCAGCACCGCAATCGTATTTCTTGAGCATTTCTTTCGACCAATCAACATGAGCCTGTTTTTTGAGCGATCGTCAACTTAGGCGGGATCCAAGGCGAACGCAGCTTTTTTACGGCTATATGTTTATGCAATATTGAGTGTACGGTAGTCATACTAATGCCTATAGATGCTTGAATTTTACGATAAGTCATATGGCTATTTTATCTTATTAGCCTGCGCACGGCATCAGTGTTTGCTGACCGATTTTGGACGGTTTTCTTTAAATTCATCCATCAACAATTAAGTTTATTAAACCAACGATATACAGTGATTCTGTGTAGGGATTTATCATCAAAAGTCGACGCATTGTTGTCGAAATAATCTACGTCGAAAGCCGTAAAAAATCATCCCACGAAAATATTGACGAATTAATTCCATTATTTGTCCGAGAGGAAATTTTCAACTTAATAACAACAAAACAAATAACGTCCGTATGATACAATCTTCAAATATGTTAAACTGCATGATGCAAACGTCAGATGGCACCTAACAAACGCAAGGTTTACAATTCGCAATAGATATCGTGCAGCCCACATAGAACTTTCGACGTAACAATTTTCAAATCGCACAATTTCAAATTTTATTTGAACTTACCTAGCTGTTGATTAAATAAACGTTAATAACCTGAAAGGTTACAAAATTTATAGACATAATTTTAAAATACCATTTGTTACAAAAATATAAAAATTACCAAAGCGTACACTTGTGTTTTTGATATCAAGCTTATTTTATTAAATTTTATTCTGAAGTAAATCGTTAAAGAACTTTGCCGCGCTTTGTATACTATTACTTCAATTAAAATAAATAAAAATGTAAAAGGCAAAAATAGAAACAATAGTAATATTGAAGTATCGACGTTTTGTTTTTTTTTTAAATTAATGCCTGAAGAGTTTCATCCGCTCCTTCAATCCAGCTAACTTGCTACATTGTCGTGAGTGTTGGTAGTTAGCTCCGATTGTTTCAAGTGAGTCAGTTGCACCAGATCAAAGCAGATGCTCTTGGAGCGAGGTACAATTGCATAACTCTGGCGTTTTGAGGAAAGTGCCTTCCACCCCAAGCCGTCGGGCGCGCTTAAATAAAAAACTCCGAAAGAGTTTAACAGGTATACGACAGTTTAAAACTTTGTCGTCCTATTAAACGGCAAGCAAAGCCACCTCTCGCTGCGCGGCATCTAATTTTAGCAATTCCGGGTTGATCTGTTTGGATTTCTTTTCGCAAGATCGCGCGCAAACGCTTTAATTATATCGGGCTGTGCCGGAAAAACGCCGGTGAAGCGTAGCCGGGCGAAATCCAAGTTTTATATTAATTCAATTTCGAAATTTGTCAACATCTAGCAGCCTAATTACTCCATGCTATAATGGAAAAGTAATTATGAGATTAAATATTATTCAATGGCGAGAAGCATTTAAATTTCCAGACGTATCTAAATGAAAAATCTTAGCAGTAGAATTAGCGGAGCTTAAGCCAAGCAGGAATAGATAACCCATGGCTTTGTGTTTGAACAACGATTAGATGCAAATCCTTTATGTTGAAGAAATTCCGAGGAGATTTTAGAATTACCCCTTTAAACCGACAGGGGCTGATTTCCATACACCAGTGGCATTCGCTGAGCATATCTTCATGCTTAGGAAGTTTTATCTTTGTACGCTAATTAACTTGGAGGAAAAAGAACGTCTTTGCATTCCGCATTATAGTTGGTTGTTTTGTACAACGTATAAACACTTGATAGAGCATTACATAAAGAGCGAACGATGCAAATGACAAAAGTTATTCGAGCGTGGCGACGCGTAACGGGGCACCATCGCAGTAAAATATTCATTTACCGCCGAGAAAAGACAACAAAGGGTACAAAACATTTAAAAAGAATCCCTAATTAGGAAATTTCTCGAGAGTTTTAAACAATACTTTAGGAAACGCCACGTTCTTTTCAGGGTGCACGGGCGAACACGGAACGTAAATTTTAAACGTATAGTCGGCAGTAGTAACAAAAACTTAAAGAATATATTAACGTCGGCACCACCTAGAAAGGAAAATTGAACTCTCTCCGTTTTTAACGTTATTAAATTAGGGTTGCTGCGCTCATCATTCCTCCTTCCTTCCTTTTCCTTCTTTGAGCCGCGGTGTTCTGCAGAATAATACAACTTTAACTCCTTTTACTGAAGTTTCATCATATTGATTATGAAAGAGTAAGGTACAAATTTCCCTAACTCCAAGCCTTTTTACTAACTTACAGACTGTAACAAAACGGGTTATAAAAACAAACAAGTCAAATGAATGCGCCGACACTCGAAGTATTTCAGATTTCATGCGAAAATGTTTGGCATTCGCGAAACAATTCTTAATATTTTTAAATATTTGCTGTAGTTTCTTATACAGTTTTCACTACGTTAAATTCGCCGAGAATTTTTAATACGCCGAATACTTTAAACATGCATTTTAATTATTTTTCATGGCGAATACAAAAATTTAAAATTCTAGTTTCATGCTTTTAGTATAGTATACTAAACTCGCTACAAAACCGCTGAAGTTACTTTCGGATTGTTGACTCTCATTAGAAAATATTATCCTTGTTAGAGAATTATAAATCATAAGACAAGATTGATATTCCCATGGGTTATTCTTATTACGCGCAGCCTCCTTTATATTTTAAATTCCGGATAAGATTTTCATTTACACCTCAGTGAAGTACAAAATTAGAGATGCGCTTTAATGGCTCCCCGCGTTCGCCATTCGCGCAGAGGGGCTTTGTATAGAATATCTCGTGGTTTATATAAAAGCTTTGAAATATTTGGGACCAAAGGAGCGTATCTCGGCTGATACATCAAGAAAAATGGGCGCCATGGGTGCCATTTCAACGCCAGTACAAACTTATACTGCTGGTGAAAAACGCCAAACTACGCGGAAGAAAAGCGTGGAACGTCATAAAGCCCTAGTAAACTGCGCCCGTGGAATAAATGAAAACAATTCCCGTTGATTATTAGCGAATCGAGCCAGGTAGGAGGGACGCCGATAATAGAGGCGAATCGCATTTTGATGTGACTATAAATTTATGCGTAAGAGATAAATAACTCTGTGCCGTATCAGCAACAATAGACTAACACTAAACTACAAACGAAGATTAATATATCATAATATTGTTACAGAACTGTCTGACACGGTGTGAAATGTTACCTTCCCTTATTCTCAGATGAGCTGGGGGATAAAAGCAATGCGGCGAGGGGAAGAGTTCAACTTGTCTTGGTGTAAAATTGAGTTAACTGGAACTAAAGTGATGTATTATTTACTGCAGCATCCGCATTAACGGCCTTCGTGTATTACACACGCCATGGTACGAAAATACATTCGATTTTTTATTACTCCGGACAAATTCAATTTCTAGCACTTTTTGCGCTTATGCGATATCCTCACGCTACTGTATCAGTCTACATATTTCCATGCATTTCCTGTGACGCAAAACAACTTCGAGCACGCAAGTTATGACTTTTCATTTTATTTCAATTTTCGGAGCTTGTTTATAAAACAACGTTTTTTTCAACTTGCAAATTAAACATATTTAGGTGTTTTGTGATTATTCACATATGCATTCCACATATTTTGTGAAAAGCACTTTTTATTAATACAGACCAAACAGCAAAAAGATAATAAATAATATTAGTCCTTCACGCATTAAACAGCATCTGTTTAATAATTGGTGTTACATTTGGAAGGTATAACAAAAATGAAATTAACAAATACGGCTTCGGTGAAAAGTTTTTAAAAATTTATATTCATGATACATAGCTCGCTTCAAATATGAGCTAGCTCTCTTATTTTTAGGTATGCATTAAATAATGACAAATCATTACAATATCCATGTTAAGGCACTGATATGACATTTGGACATAAAAAAATTTCTTATTGCTAACCTTGTAGAAAGGTCTAATTTCATAGCGCTATATATTTTTTTCTGTATTAGTGTATGGTTCGTTACGTACCAGGGAGCGTCTGCAATTTGTCGAAGTATCTTGGATCGACCCCTTTGAATGATTTCTATGTTTGATTTGGAGGCACACCCCCAGAGTTCTAGTCCGTATGCCCATATTGGTTTGATGTCTGCTTTATATATCAGGATTTTATTTTCCAAGGATATCCGTGATTTCCTTCCTATCAGCCACTGTAGTTCTCTTGTCTTGATATCTGCTTGTTTTCTCTTGTTTGTAATATGATGTTTCCAATTTAGTTTGGTGCCTAAATGCAGTCCTAAATATCGTACCGATTGTGTTTGTGGTATGTTCACATTGTTTATTGTGACTGCGGGGCATGTTTCTTTGCGTATTGTAAAAGTAACATGCGCAGATTTGTGCTCGTACACTTTTATTTTCCATTTTTCCAGCCATTGTTGAAGGTTATTTAAATAGTTTTGGGTAATGTTTGAGGCTGCTTGAGGATCTTCATGGCAAGAAATAATAGCTGTATCATCGGCAAAAGTCCTTAGTGTTGCATTTTGTGCTATCGGTAGATCGGACGTGTACAAGACATATAGTAGCGATCCAAGGACACTGCCTTGAGGCACTACTGAGTTGATTGGAAAGTAGGCAGATTTCTCTTCATTTACCTTTGTTTGAAATGTTCTCTCGTTTAAATATGATTTTAGGAGATTGAAGTAGGCTGGAGGAAAACTACACTTGATTTTGTGAATCAGTCCGGGGTACCAGACTTTGTCAAAAGCCTGGCTGATGTCAAGGAAAACTCCACTACAGTATTGTTTCTTTTCGAATACTGTGTTTATGGTTTGTAAAATTCGGTGAACTTGTTGTACAGTCGAGTGTTTCTGACGAAACCCGAACTGATGCTCTGGTATCCAGGTATCTAAGGGCAGGTCTTCGTGTAGTCTGCAAAGCACTACTATTTCAAGTAGTTTTGATATTACTGGCAGTAGACTGATAGGTCTGTAGGAGGAAACATCAGTTGGATCTTTCCCTGGTTTACCTATCATTATAATTTGCGCTTTTGTAAGACATTTTGGCGAATATCCAAAACGTAGAATAGCATTATAAATTTGGGCTAGCATGATTATTTCTTTCTTAGTTAATTCTTTCAGTATTGTAGCCGTAATAAGATCGATTCCGATTTCTTTTGATGACAGTGGTTTGATAGGCTTGTGTATTGGAGGTGGGGTAGAAAGACGTTGTTTTGTTTCTTGATCAGCTACATTATCTATCGGTTAGAATACCGAAATCAATGTTCTCCAAATAGGTTGGCTTTCTCAGCATCACTTTTTGCCGATGGTTCATTGATGCTTTTTCTAATTAGTGGAGCAGAAGTTTTAGGTTTACTTGAATTTTTGACTGGCTTCCAAATGGAATTATCTGTTCTGTTTAGTTTAGATATATATCTTTCACTTAATCGGTTATAAACCTGTCTGTCGGCAGGAGTGTAGGTACGTTGCCATCTTGATCTGGCACGTCTTTTTACAGCTACGGCCTTTTTTATTTCTAAGGGTATGTCCCGCATCATTTTCCTTGGGTGAAGTATAGGTGAAAACTGTTGCGTAGCTTGTTGTAGTTGATTTAGAAATATTTCTGTAGCTTTTTCTAATTCATCAGCTTCCTTCAACCGAATTTTTAATTTTATGCTATCATTTAATATAATCGGGAAGGTCTCCCAGTTTGTTTGATGATTGTGTAATCTACGCGGGGGTTCTTGTATATTACAGATGTTCCGGTAGTTGCAATAATGTTAGTGTATATCGAGTTAATTCCATTTAAAACGTAAAAGTCTAACAAATCAGGAACTTTCCCTGGGTCAGTCGGCCAATAAGTAGGTGTGCCAGTTGATATAAAAGAGTATCTGTGATCTTCTATTGTTTTTAACAGTTCTCTGCCTTTGGTTGTTATTAGGCGCGAGCCCCACCTCGTGTGTTTGCTATTGTAATCTCCACCGACTAGAAATTTATTACCTAATGTTTGGAAATATTCTTCAAAATCATTCTTTTTGATATTGTGACGAGGTGGGCAATAGACAGCTGCTACTGTAAGTTCATCTGGTAGTGTTGATACTTTTATTGCAGTTGATTGTAGCAGATTT
This sequence comes from Sinelater perroti, assembly GCA_036346155.1. NCBI lineage: Eukaryota > Metazoa > Arthropoda > Insecta > Coleoptera > Elateridae > Sinelater > Sinelater perroti. The sequence continues at coordinate 5,063,958 of JARFIY010000013.1, read as the reverse complement.
TTTTGATATTTCGGTAGTACGTAATGGCGGATTGTATTTTTGATAAGTACTGCTGTTCCGCCGTGTGCCGTACGATCAGGATGATTAGTATTATACGTTACATAATTTGGCATTTTGAAATATGTTCGATCTGTAAAGTGCGTTTCGCTGACTAGTAGAACATCTACTTGATTATTTGTCAAAAAGGTTTTTACTTCTTCTTTATGGTGTTCAAGACCGTTGAAGTAATTCGTAAGACCTTGGCCATAATCAAGCTAGTTTACTAATTAATGTTGTTAACATGTTAAGTACCATGCTGTTTTGTTGTATTAATTGGTTGAACATGGCTTTGAATTCATTAAGAAATTGCGATAATATGTTATTTGATAGTTCTGATGTATTATCATTGTTTGGTTGATTATTTGTGATTACACTGCTGTAAGTTCTATTTTGTTTTTGAAAATTGTCCTGATAAAAGTTCGGTCTAATGTTAAGATTATTTGTAGTTGGAGATTTTTTGAGTCTGATTTCCCTGGATTAGCTTGTGGTAATATTCACATCCTTTATAATTGACCGGATAGTCTCCTCCGCATAAGGCACAAATGTCCGGCATGTCTCTAGATTTCTTACAGCTTCTAGTACTGTGAGGTCCTCCGCATTTTACACAAACGCAAGGTCTATTACAATAAGTTTTGGAATGCCCCTATAGTTGGCACCTTGTACACTGCACGATATCATTTTTGGACTTGTGGGGTGGTTCAATTGTAACAGTTATATTTTGTAGATTTACTATTTTATATACATCTTTATTATTGTTAGCTGGCTCGAGGTCAACGAAAAAGAGATTTAGTGGCTCCTTTGTTGTTCTATGTCTAGCATTAATGATGTTCTCACCTTGTGCCCTAGTTTCGTTATTTCTTCTGCTATTTGAGCAGTTGGGATAGAGTTGTGTAGATGTTTAATAACCACTCTGTAGGCTCGATCCTCTTTCAGTTGGTAACTGTGGTAAATGACGTTTTCTTCTTTTAAATATTTGATTAATTTACAGTAATTTTCTACAATTAAACAATTTATCTTGATGGTATTATTTGCTAAGCTCTTCGTTGTGTACTGTTTATCCTCTAGGCAGTTTCTTATTTGTTTTATCATTTTTGGATAGTCGGTTACTCCATATATGTAAATGGGAGGGGGTTTCCTGATCTTTACACTAGGATCAGTATTTTGATCGTTGTTTTCTTCAACTGCTAATGTGCTGTATTTGTTAGTGTTGATTTTATTATTGTTTACAAAATTATTTGTAGTTCTTGAAGTCTTCTTTCGTTTTGTACTTCTTACTTGTTGCCATGGGATGTTATTAGTTTCCTGTATGTTATCTGGTTCATCTTCACTGGTCGATGACATTCTTGTAATTTGTTGAGGGTGATATCCTTGTTGTGATATATTAGTTGACGTAGTAGGTGATGCTTGGTATTGCATTTGCTGAAAAGGTTCTTGCGAAATCAATTCAAATGCTGTTTGGTGGGGTACCATACCGTTATAGTTAAATAGCTGTGGTTGTATGGCTTGTTGAGGATTTTACATTACATGTAGAAAATTATTTGGATACGCCCCTGGCGTAACGGGAGGAAACAATTGCATATACATATTTTGTTGTTGTTGGTTCATTGCGTTTTTTTCCACTTAGTCACTACAGCTTTTATTATGTATACTTTTATTACCGCGTATCGCGGTAACGACCTCGCTTATATCACTCACGATTATGATTACACTTGAACTTTATAGCAGGCAGCTGACCACACGTCTTTACGCTATGAAAGCCAAATAGGAACTTTTTGATATATATATACAAGTGTTTTAGTAAGGCACCAAACATTTGTCAACAGTGTCTGGTCATTTGATCTATTCGCTTTTTGGGTTTAATTTCAAAAACATGCTTCTTCATAGCCTATCGATCCATTTTTTTTTAAATACCCATTTTTTAAAAATAGCTAGTGGATCATCTAAAAAGCTTAAGTTTAAAAAACCAGAGTGGACATAGTAAGATACGCTCCTTTTGTGTGTAACAAGGGAGAGAAAAAAAGAGCGGTCGAGGTGGAGTTTTTCGCTTCTTTGCTGCTTTTTTAAAGAAGCTTCTGCTAAAAAACACTTTTTCTTGCGCCAAGTTCTGTTATTATCAAAACTTTCACAATTTTGGTGCGTGCCCTTCGTTTGAAATAAATCCAAAAGACTATCATAAAATAGGAATTTTATTGAACATAATCAAACAGTACAATGAAAAATCATTAAATATAAAACAGAAACAACAATATACAATTTAAGAAAGTTAATATTTGGTAGCATAACTATTGCTGTCAATGATAGCCTGCAGACAGTAAGGCATAGACTTTACAAGATAAATGAGATTCAAGAAGAGTATGCTTTCCTAAGAATGTTTCTCATAGAGTGTCTTGGGATTCTCATCGACTTTATTGATGGTTTTCTAGAGGTTTGCCATAGAATTGAAATCCGGGCTTTGGGAAGGAGACTTAAGGAAAGTGGATTGAAAGAGGAACTGTTGAGAGTTGTGCTTTGTGTCATTGTTCTGCTGAAAGGTTCACTTTATATTGTCTTTCAAGAAGCCCTACTTTACTCCTGATAATATCTCTATGCCTAACAAAACCGCCAGGTTTCTACGGAAACATATAAATATTAGTTCTAAATTTTTAAACTTCAACTTTTACGATAATCTACTATCTCTGAAAAATGGGTATTTTAGAAAAAAATAGGTCGATGGGCTGTGAAAGGCCATAGCAAAGAGTGTTCCTGAAATTAGCCTTAAAAAGCAAATAAAACAAATGACTAGCCACTATTGAGAAATGTTCCATCCTTTACTACAATCCATACGTACCAGATATATGAAATGGATAGAGAAAAAAATCGATTTCCGGAAAAATGCTTCTTTTTTAGCAGCACTCAATTTCTGTCTTCTCTATTCTTCCGCATTTTTTTGCTGCGAGAAAAATAGATCTCCCTTTTAGAAAACTGAACATAAAAAATTCTCTTTCCGCATTCAACGTCATATCAGTACCTTAAGATGGATATTTTGAGGACTTGTCATCCTCTATAGAGAGGTAGATCGTCTGTTGTAAATTTCAAAACTTTTGACCGCTACTATCAACATAATTTGATGCAAGAACTGGGTATTATTATTGTAAATATAACAACTTATTTATCAACATTAGGAAAAGAGTAAACTATATCTGTAAAAATGCAGAAATTGACATATATATTAAATTTGCAAACAGTTTACATGAATTATACAAGAAGAACCGGAAGTAAAAAAACAGCGTAACGAAAAATACAAAATAACAAGAATATGATGTCTTCTAAGTAGTCAATAAAAATATTAATTGAAAAAGAAGATATTATGTAGAGGTTGAAGCAATGCTTTCAACAAATAATGCCCACTGAAATATCTCAAAATTAAATTCACCAATAATATAAAAGATAGAAGAGCTTAAAAATAACAACATCGACAGGGGTAGGAAAAAACAGAAATGTTATGGTAAATACAGAAAAACGTAGTAAAAGAAAATAATGTACCAATCTGCAAAAGGAGAACAACAATATTGGGTAGTGTACTTAAAAATTTTTACTCGAAGATTCTGGAAAATAAATCTGGAAGATAGTTTAGTTAAATTGTATATAAAGCATACGTTCTTCCAAAAATGAAATAAAGGTGCAAAATTTGATAATATAGGTAAAAAACAAACTATAATAAAGAATTACATATATGTTATACTGCCTGAGAAGAGACATTTGATAAAATAAAACAGAAAGAAATAAGAATAGCTTATAAAATAAATAATTGGAGTAGTAATAAGTTTATATAAAAATAGTAATCATCTATTTTAAATAAAACACAAAAGTTCTGGAAAATTTAAGATAAGACAAGGTAAGGTGGGATATCATAAAATACAATCAGTACAGATTTTGCAGAATATATAATGTTAATGAAAAAATAAGAACAATCTCTTTACAATAATCTAAATGTTTATTTAATAGAAATGAAAAAGAGATGAATTAAGGTAAGTAGATAAAACATAAATACTAATAGTCATATTAAAAGAGAACAAAATATATTTAGTAATTTTCGTAATATAATAAACCAAAAAAGTGAAAGTGAGGAAGAACAAAGTAACTTAAAAAAATTAAATAGAGGCTTATGATAGTCTGTGTTCATCCCCGTTTTAATATGTGGTTTTAAAAGCTGAATACTAACAACAAAGCAAGGAGTAAATTAAGACTAATAAAAATAAAATTATTAAGGCAAAGAATAAATAAGTCCAGTCAAGATAAGAAACCAATTAAAGATCATACAATTAAAAAAAACAGAAAAAATGAGAGCTTGCCAGAGGTCATCTAATCTCAAATTAAGCTAAAAGAAATTACCTAGCAGTATATTCGCGCGAGTTAATCTGCTCGTATGTACACACGTTTACGACTGCTTGCTTACCCTTTATTTTCTAATACTAAACATTTTTATAAAAAAAATGTCCGGTTTTTATGTTTTCTAATACTAGACATAACCAAGATACCCATATATTTCAAATTAAAAATATTTATATAAATTTCGAACAGAAATCTGAAGAATTTAAAGTAAGTATTGAATGGAGCCCTACAGAAGAATAAGGTTATGATTTAGAGAGCGAGTCTATGTTTTCTGATGACAAGAATGAAATCGTCGAAAATTCATTATAACTAAAAAAAAATTAAATTTCTTATTTATACAATGGCCTTAAAATAAAGCAATTTTTCTTTGAAGGCAAATTTATATTTAACACAAAGAAAACCCACGAAATAAGACTCGGCGGAAAACAAATAGAGCAAGTTGAATACTTCACATATTTAGGAGCAATAATAGAAAAAAAAGGGAAGGTAAACAAGAAAATAAATAAGAGATTGGGAAAAGCGGGAAATATATTTAATATAATGAAGACTACATTTTTGAGTAAAAGAGAAGTATCAAAAAAGATAAAAACAGAAGCCGTTAAAAAGGTATTTAGGCCAATAATTACACACAGCAGTGAGACATGGGCATTAACATCAAATTATTAACAACAAAAATCAAAAATCAACGCAATGGAAATGCGATTCCCGAGAAAAATATAAAATAAGAACAGGAGAGACAATATAAGAAACCAAACGTTTAGACAAAACCTGCAAATAGAGCCAATTAATGAAAAGATTGTAGAAGGTTAACTCGGATGGTTTGGACATATGTGTCGAATGCCGGATAAAAGACTTACAAAAATAAGGTTTGAAACACTAGTGCAGGGGAAAAACAAGAAAGTGCGTACAAGAACAAGATGGTTAGGCGGAAAAAAAGAGAATCAAATGAGAGGGTATACGAAACTAAACATAAGATACAAAACAATGAAGGTAACAATACATGGTTCAACCCCACCAGCCTTACACTTAAAGGTAGAAAGTCTTAGGACTAAGTGAGTGGTTCAAATATGATTGGGACTGATTTTACAAAAAATAAATTTCCAAACATTTACTTGCACATATCAATCTTCAATAAATTCCTCTTCAGAGGCAACACATTCTTTTCAATATTCTGGAAGTATGTATATTCAAAATAAGGCTTTTGGTTGGCGGCGTATCCACTCCCGAACAGTCTGGATGACGGCGTCTTCCAAGTCTGATTTGAGCTTTCCGAACAGGTAGAGATCACTTGGGACCAAATTCCAACTGTACGGATAATGTAACAGAAGATTTTATTTCAATTTTCAAAGTATTTCTAAACTACTAAATCACAAAAATATAAAAGCAAATCAGCCACAATTTCTACAGTTACTTCAAATAAGTTAACAACTCTCGTTGAACTCTTCATTTTTCCGCCCGTAATGAAAAAATTATTTAGCCACGCAAATAATTTTTTTGTTAGAAAATTGTGGTTACTTATAAAGTAACAGTGAGCAGAAATAAATTCAAATATTTGTTAGACTGCTTCTAGTTTACTAACAAAATAATAAGAAAATAATGAAAAACTATTTGAGATATCTAGGATTTCCTTATGCAAAATTGCAAAAACTTATATACTTCCAGCCCATTTTACTACTGATGCGCAACTAGTGGTTTTTGAAGAAAATTTTTTATTTCGTATGTATATTTTGAATAGGTAACCACCATAGTAGACACCTTCCCGAAAAATGAGAGGAAAATTTCACCAGAAACGCCTTTTTTGAAATAATAGAAAAGTTAGCTCATAATTTTGTTCTGCCCTGTAAATCTAAAACAAATAATCAAAACGCGGTGTTACTTTCAAATATACATAAAAATTACATTTATAAGAATTCAGAAAATTTTTAATTCATAGAAACTAAAACCTCAGCGGAAGAAATTGACCAAATGTGTTCTGGAACGTTCTATTCGCAGATAACTAAAAGATGTCTACTATGTACATTTTATAATAAGCTAAATATTTTAATACATAACCATCAAAAATAATAAAGGCCTAAAAAGCTACGTACAGAATCATATTTATGATAAAACTCTACAGATATGATAAAACTTTGCAACGCTCGGTACGTAAAGCCATTGCTAATATTTTCGAAAAACATTTCGAGGAGGAGAAACTAGCACAACTACCTTTATTACAAACCATCTGTTCCACCTGTCATGGGAAAAACAAAATGACAATCAATTTTGCAACTTCTGCAGTAAGTCATTTGGCCTAAAACACTATTCTAAGGTTGGCAGAATTTGTGAGTCTAATATTAAAAAAGGGTCGTTTTGTTTATTGTAGCATGTTAAATGAGATTATCCAACAAATTAACAAGATTAAGAATAAAACGAACGAGCCATGTAGTAAGAATGAATGACAAAAATCTTACAAAAAAATTCAAGAATATGAGAAATACCAAACCTAAAATAACTCGATGGGTTAGAGAAAAACATCAAAATTATTGTAAAACTTTTGTGGACAACAATTCTCAATTAAAGCATCATCTTAGACAAAGTAAAACCCAATAGTGACTGTAACGCAACTAATGAATGAATAGATTTGCCAACAAATCATGACAATTTTAAAAATCAATAGATGTCATGAAGGTTTTCTCTCAAAGCAAAATGAGTTAACGATGATATTAAGCTCAGACACTTTTTCAAAAAGGTTATAAGGAGCAGGACTAAAAGTAATGCATTTCCAGAAAAACCAACTAAGTCATATAAACAAATTAATTGCCATACAAACATTGTATTGTACAATAAATGTGATACAATTCTTATTTTTTTTGTTAAGAACTTTAATAGTAATCAGAACATACATTATGAGCTAATAGTAGGTAAGTACGATATTTGAACATAAAACGTTGTCGAAGGGGACTTCTAGCAAAGTTAGACCTTTGGTATCCTTTGGGTTTTGATAGATAACATTTTTCACGTACGGAATTCGTAAATTACCTGAGTACTGATGATACAAATACCGTCTTGCGTTGAACATGGCTTGAAGAGTTCTAGACTGGAAACTTTGGATGATATTTAGATTAGAATTTTTGGAACGTCCTCGCAAGTGACATTCATAAAATTGGTAAGATACATTTATATGGGGTGTAGGGGTTGCGTCGGCGAGGTAGCCCCCTCTGTCATGGACGGTCACTCCAAGCATCATAGATGGGCGGAGGTTCATGGCAGTTGGTCCTCGCGAGGCACCCAACTCTCACTTGATGGCTCCAAGCGCCACACCCTGGTACACTGTATTGACCTACAGGCTAAACCAAGTGAGGGTAACCAGATATGGTGAGAAGCAGCGTCTGACCCAGAGTGGGCGGCTGCGAACAGCGTCTGACTCCATGTTAGGGGCGGCTGAAAATCACACTCGCCAACACGCTCGGCAAGCGCGGCGTTTTAAATGCCAACTACCTCCCAAAACCAAATCGAAATGTGGTCGAATTTACAAAATCATATACCCCAGGTGAGTAGAAAATCTCACACTGCTAACTCAGCAGTCTGCCCCAATTCGGATTCTGGGGGGGCAAAATTGATAACACATAACCAAAAACCCAAACACAAAGGCTGCACAAGTAATTATATAGCTACGTACAATGCTCAACCCCTAAGTAACGAAGAGAGACTAACTGAACTAGAGAACGCCTTGGAATCAATAAAATGGGACATAATAGGAATCAGCGAAACAAGAAAAAGAGGAGAAAATTTACTAATACTGAAAACAGGACACATGCTGTACTATAAAGGTAATGAAGATAACAGCCTACATGGAACTGGATTTATAATTAATAAGAAATTAAAAACAAACTTAAAAAAAGTAGACTGCATATCATCAAGAGTTATCTATATGATACTACAAATTAACAAAAGATACACTCTAAAAGTCATCCAAGTATATGCACCAACAACTGCTCACGAAGACGTGGAAGTTGAAGAAATGTACGAAGACATCGATAAAGCACTACAAATAGAACCGACAAAATACGTAATCCTAATGGGAGACTTCAATGCCAAACTGGGCCAGAGACAGCAAGGCGAAGAATATATCGGATATTATGGATAACAACAAATGTTGATCAACTATATGGAAAAAGAAAAACTGTTCTGCATGAATACTCACTTCTATAAAAAATATCACAGAAGATGGACATGGCAAAGCCCAAACGGCGCTACTAAAAACCAAATCGATTTCATTATGACAAATAATAAGAATATTATACAAGACGTAACAGTCTTAAATCAGGTAAACACAGGTAGTGACCATCGGATGGTTCGCGCAAAAGTATGTATTCAAACAAAATTAGATAGATTTAAACTAATATCAAAGGGAACTGCCAGGTTCAACATCGAAAAATTGCAAGACAGTGAAATAAAGGAGAAGTTTAACGATAAACTAGACAAAAAAATGACGGAAATACACAATGAAAACGTAGATCAACTTCAACAAGAAATTACCAAGAACATAATAACTACAGCAGAAGAAATACTGGGGAAAAAGAGGAAACAAGAGAATAATAAACTATCATTGGACACCAGAAACCTTATAGCAAGAAGAAAAGAATTACAGAGACAAAGTAACAACACAGACAATTTCAGGTTAAGACTTGAAAGAACTGAACTAAATAAAACTATAAAAAAGAAAATACGAAATGACATAAGACAGTACAATACTAAAATAATAGAAGAGACCATTGATCAGAATAGAGGTAGCAAAGTGTTCAGGCCAAAATATCCAACGCTACTAGCCAAATAAATAAAATTAAAGACGCGAACGGACAAGTAATAAATGATAGAAATTCGTTGTTAACAATAGTGAAAGAATTTTACCAGGAACTATATAATTCAATGAAGCAAAAACCAATAGTTAATCAAGACCCACGCGCGAGACTATCTAAACATCTTACTGAAGATCTCCCTGATATTAGTAAATATGAAATAAAGTTAGCTTTAGGGAAAATGAAGAACAATAAATTACCAGGCGAGGACGGAGTAGTAATTGAACTACTAAAGAATAGCGGAAGAGAAACCTTAACAATGCTTCAAAAATTGTTCAATAAGTGTTTAATCGAAGGTATAATCCCCCAAGCATAGAAAATAGGAAAAGTAGTTATAATTTACAAAAAGGGCGATCGTTCAGAACTCCAGAACTATAGACCCATATCACTACTCTCTCATGTCCACAAACTGTTCTTTACTATATTAACAAATCGAATTGAAAATAAATTGGACGAAGCCCAACCCCCGGAACAAGCGGGATTTAGGAAAGGATTCGGGACCGTAGACCACATCCAATCGGTCAGAGAAATTGTACAAAAACTAGAGAATATAACATTGACGTAGTAATGGCTTTCGTGGACTATGAGAAGGCGTTCGACAGTATTGAACACTGGGCCGTAATAGACGCTCTACGAAGAGTAAGGATAGATCAACGTTACATAGCTTTAATTGAAGACCTTTACAAATAAAGCAATTCCACGAATTTACGGATCCGATTGAAATAAAGAGAGGAGTCAGACATGGAGATACTCTCTCACCCAAGCTTTTTACAGCAGCACTCGAAGATATCTTCAAAACATTAATATGGGACCAAAAGGGCTTGAACATCGACGGAGAGAAGCTTTCGCACCTTCGATACGCAGACGATATAGTAGTGTTTGCCAACGACCTGGATGAACTACAAAACATGATCAGAGAACTAAATGAAGTATCAACAACAGTCGGACTAAAAATAAACATAAACAAACCCAAAGTCATGGCAAACTTTAATTTAGGAAATAGAACAATAATGATAGAAAACTCTACAGTAGAAAACGTTCAGGAATATATATATTTAGGCCAGCGAATAACACCTAATAAAGATGGACAGGACGAGGAGGTGAATAGACGAATCAGATTGAGTTGGGCGGCATTTGGTAAACTAAAAGAAGTATTTAAATCAAAAATACCCCAAATACTAAAAACTAAAGTATACAATGAATGTGTTTTGCCCGTAATGACATATGCTTCAGAAACGTGGTCACTAACAAAAGCACTACTTCACAAGCTGCAAGTAACCCAAAGGTCCATGGAAAGGGCAATGTTAGGTATAACTCTCAAAGATAGAAAGAGAAACGATTATATAAGAAGCCGAACGAAAGTACAAAATGTTATGCATAAGATCCTAAAACTAAAGTGGAAATGGGCGGGACATGTAATGCGAAGGCAAGACAACCGATGGACCAAGAAGTTAATAGAATGGAGACCCCGCACATGACGCAGGAGTGTTGGAAGACCCAAAACTAGATGGAAGGACGACATTGTAAAAGTAGCGGGCAGAAACTGGATACAACAAACATATGACAGAGAAAATTGGAAAACATTGGGAGAGGCCTATATCCAACAATGGAGTATACAAATGGGCTGAAGAAGAGAGAGAGAGAGAGACATTTATATATTAAGATTTTATTCTCTAGAGTTAAAGGTGATTTTCTTCCAACTACCCAGTACATTTTTTTATTTTGGCGTCTACACTTTTTGCTAATGGGAGTTTTCCAAGCTAAGCGTTTATCAAGATAAAATCCCAGTATTCTATTTTACCAATTTGTCGAATGGGAGTATTATTAGGAGTGGCGAGTGAATATGATGAAAAGTGATAAGATAAGGTCCAAAAAACACAAAACGATAGGGCTGTTATATGTTGGATATAAAATATTTAGAAAATCATTAGAAAGAAAGGGAAAATAGTGAGAAAGTGTCAATGTAGATTCAAAAGAGGAAGCTTGGCAATAAATCAGATTTTTATGTTTAGGCAAATTTATAAAATATTGTAGGAATATGATACAAATCATCACTTATTCTTTGACTTTCAACAAGTCTATGGTTCGGTAATAAGGAAAGAATTATATAAAACTTTGCAAGAATTAGGAATATTGGCAAAGCAGCTCAAATTAGTCAAAGTGCCCTTATCATAAACGAAAGCTGAAGTAAAAATGGAAAAGCAATGTTCATCACTGCTTTTATCTACGACAAGCTAAGATAAGGAGATACAAAGTTTTTTCATAGTCCAAGAAGAACTATTTTTAATAAACAACGTTAGACCTTAGCTTATGCTGAGGACATCAATTTGAAAATTAAGTCTTGTGAATAAATTGTAAATTAAAAGTGTATAAAACAGTTATTAAGCCGGTAGTGGTATATGGAATAAATACGGGGCACTTCATAAGCAAAGAAAAACGCTAATTAGAATATTAAGAGCGGAAATTACCGAAGAAGATATTTGGACTGGTAAACGCAAATGGAATGTGTAAAATAAGGAAGAACCATAAACTAGCATCGATGTTAAAATTCTAAGTATAATCAGCGGCAGAAGAATAGGTTAGTCAGAGTATCTAGATCGTTTAGTATATAGATTGCAAAAAAGGGACTAGTAAGGAAATTAGAAGGTAAAAAAGCAAAAGGTAGATCTGGAAAAAGATGGATAGAAGAAGTTGGAAAGGATCTAAATGAGTTCAGAATTAGAACCACATGATAAAAAGTAATTATAAAATTGAAAAGTACCCTACCCAAAGCAAATAAATAAAATAGATTATTACTGCTCCCTGTAAAAATTAAACCTTGCAACCCTACGTGGAAAGCTATGGCTCTTTATAGGCTGTTAAATCAAAGGATAAGTAAGTACATTGTTGAAACAGAAAATATAGGCTAAAGCTAATATTTCTTTTATTTCTGAACAGTTATTTTCACATTTTGCTTTAGCGTCTATTTAAATTGTAATTGTTGCAAACCTGCGCGACGTCCAAAAATATAATGGAACAGATTTTTTCCTTTTCTTGTTTTGTAGATCATATTTGTGATTCAATGAATGTTTGTTTCTAAATGGAAAATTTTCTTCAACTATTAGTTTTTAAAGTAAGATCTCAAATAATGTTGACATCGTAGGTAGTAGTAATAATAATGTTTTTTGTTATTTAGTAGTTTGTCAGGTTTTAGAATCATTATCACCTTTACTACTTTTTACTTACATAAATATATACCATATTCGAAAAGACGCAAATGTCAAAATGCATCAGTTTAACAAGTTTTTTTATATAATTTTTTTAGGATTTGCCCAGTTATAAGATCAAACCTTAGTACTTCTTCAGTGTTTAGGTTTCTATTTGTCTTTTGCTGGTATAACCAGTTTAAACAGTTTTTCTTTTTGTATATTTGCTTTTGCCTTATCAGGTGGCGCTTGTCTTAGGTTTTTTTAGACTTTTTTTGCTAGCGATAACAATTTGAATTATTGGACAAATCTCTAAGATGCCACTAAATATATTGTTTCTGTTTTCTTGGATAGCTTTTTGAAGCTGTTGGCTTAATCTATTTAGTCACTTTTAATGTTCTTGTTTACTGCTAACATTTTTCCATGTTCGATTTCTTATATTTTTTAAATAGTTTAGATAGATTTCCTTTTTCTTTAGTTTGGAAGTGTTATTCTATGCTGCTTGCTGTAAAATGACAAAAAGTCGCTCCATTTTGTTGTCAAGTTAATTTCATTTATTGTCAATATCTTTGGGAAACGATCTGGACATAATTATTTTTTGCACTAATATAGTTAAAAATAAAATGACAATTAGAATAAAGATGTCTATTAGATATGGGATGTTGTGGTTATTTAGAATTCAATACGTCAGTTTACAGCTAGATTATCATTTGCCTTTGACTTTTTTTGGTTATGATAATCCTTGATCCTTGATGTATATGCTTTGAATTTAAATTCCAACTACAAAATGATCTTCTAACATTTGGAAAAACCTAAGGCAATAATTATATTCTAACGTATATCTTTATGGAAAGTATATATTTTTTTGTTGGGGGGAGGGGTACTGCAGGCTCAAGGGCTTATTATGTCTACTAACTTGTAACTCTACGTACTACGACGTCACACACATGAATGAGTTTTCAGCAAAACTCAAACACGCTCGCGCTCTGGGTCCCCAGATATAGGAGCAATTTCCATGGCCTGTCCGACACAGTGGCGGCCCTGGATAGTATTTATCGTTACTGTAAAGTTATTGGCTCTTATAAGAATTTTTACAGCTATTGCTGGAATATCACAGGAAATAACTTATGTGAAAAACTTTTTTCATAAAATTAAAGATATAATATTTTTATATGTTTCTTCCATTTTTTCGTTTTCTATAATTTTATTGCATGTTTTGATTTTATTAAAAAATATAAAAACACTAAACGTGTACTATAGATCACCGATGTAGCGCAGTGGTCACGGACAATGTTCGTCAAATCAGGGACCCAGTGCGCGGGCGAGTCTCGCTGGGTATATGTGATGTAATATCTAAGTTGCATGTTAGTAGGCACAATAAGCTCTCGAGGCTGCAGTGCTAGTAAGTGTACCTGACCAAAAAAGTTTATACTATACAAAAGATACAGTTAGCTAATATTGGTATTTGTTTTTTTCAATAGACAAGTAAAAATTTTAATCATAAAGCTCATTTTGCAGCAATTTTAATCTTTATTACTACACTGTGTAAACATATAATAATATTTGTATCATTTGACAAGGGGTATTAAGACACCTATAAATAATATAATCATATGACCCGAGATAACTTAATGTCACAAAAAAACTAAATCAATATTAACTAACTCAAGTTAAATTTTTATTCTTAGATTTTAGCAATTTTGTTTAATAATAAAATATATTTTAATAAGAAGAGTTTTTAAGAGTTACAGAATAGTTTTTAAAATGTTCGTGGGTAGAAAAAGCATTAGGCACTCGCGTTACTGATATATAACGCGAAAACATTCTTATTTGTTTCAAAAATAATGAGAATGATTTACTCTTGATTTGTTCCTTAACTTTATTTACAAATAAATTTAATGGCTTCACAGTAAGCTCCTTGTTAATGTAAACACTGCCCTAACGGTTTTGCCTTTCTTAGTAACAGTTCTGGAAGTTGTGTTCCCTTAAGTTGTTTAGAACCCGAGTTGCGACTTTCGAACTTTGTTGCACTGTAATGATAACCCTTTAACTACTGTTTAATTTTTTTTTAATAGAAGAGCAGATACTTTTTCTTGAGTAAACAATTTGAAACGAAAGATGTGATGTAAAGCAATCGTCTTAAGTTAAGGTTAAAGCATTATTCACATATGCTTCTCGCAATAATTCAAGCGCTTCTAAAGTAGTTGTTACAAGTTTAATGCCAAATTTGATTGTATAGCAATGTTTTATATACTTTTTAAGTAATGCATTATAAAATACAAGTTTAAAGACCTATACAGTAATAACAACATGAACCCGCGCATAATATCATACTTTAATCACTTACCTAATAAGGTGTTCAATTTATTAGTTTCTATTATATTGACGTGTTGTGCTAATTGCATTTACGTTGCGTTCAAGCTAGTAATATTAAGTACAAAAAAAAACAAATTCGCGAAAACTGGAGAAAAAACGTACTATCTAAAGGTCAAGGTGTTGTGTTACAAATTAAAACATAGTTTGGCTTTATTAGATATCAAATAAGTTTTATAAACAATTCCATCAGAATTAATTTACCCCTATACAAGGTGTTCTTCATTTTGTACTACATCAAAACCACCAGCTACAGTATTTACAAAGTTGTTAGTATGTACTATAAAATAACCAACACGAACTTCAACACAAATGATAGTGAACAAACACCAACCACAAACTTTACTCATCAAAATAATACAGTTTCATAGCAACCGCTAACAACTCAATTTCTCTCGGACTCTCATTGGTCAATAGTTGACAATAGAAACGAGAACGTGAAGATAATCTAAGCAAACAAAACAATCTGAACATTGGTTAAATCCCACAAATCATTCCAGATGTTAGATGACAGTAAAGAAGAATATAATAGAAACCAACATAAAGATTCAGAAGCAAGGAAATATAAAACAACTCCGATATTTATATGGTATTAAAGTGATAGAACCGTTAATAGAACTACTGGAATATATAGCAAAAAATATTACCTAATGAGGAAATCATAATCTTATCAACCACATATGAAAAATATAGTTATAATTAAGGCTGTTAACGAAAGAAATGGGAAACTTTGTACCTTTTAGCTTAAACAGGAACGAAGCTTTAGGGTAGTCTTAAAACATGCACATCAGTTAATTAACATAGATGAATTAAAAAAAAAAGTCGCGGACACGTAGTTACCAATATTGCCAATATTAAACAAAGAAATATAACATAAACAAACTGACACCCTCAATAGCGAAGTTCGAACGTTTGAAAGTAAAACGCAAACTTCCTCAATGCGTGAAATGTGAAAGATATGGACATACCAAAAACTTTTGCAATAGAAGTCCACAATGAGTCAAAAGTACGAGTAATTTAACTGCCGAACTTCATCAAAAAGAAAGAATCTTCAATATTTAATAAAGGATGCAAAATACCTACAATGGAGATGACAACTTACTACCACTACCACTAATGGCAAAAAGCTCCTAAAAGCAATAACCAATAGTGGGTTACATTACTTAGTTACAAGAAAACTAACTTACTGGTCATCAGATATAGCAAAAATTCCAGATTTATAAGACTTATGCATAGTAAAGGGCGTTGATCTCAATTATGTTACAGCAGTATCCTGATTTGATCTTTCAACTGATTGCTCACTAATTATAATAACCGTATGCACTTGAATAATATTCAGAGCAAAGTCCCTTAGCAATGACAACAAATAAACTAGAGCTTTTCAGGACGATAAATGATAACAAGTTGTCATTTGACATATCCATAAAATCAAAAGAGGTTTTGATCGGTGCAGTAGAAATAGTTATTTACACAGCCCAACGAGCCAAATGGTTGGCAACATCCTTACATATTCAGAATATGAACTGCATTATCTGTCCTATTTCAGTCACGAAAAATTGCTCCAAAACGTAGAATAAGCAAAACTTAATTATGCATCAACAAAGCTCAAACATCTTCTCTCTAATGTCAAAAATACAATAGTACAACTTACTTGCAACATAGATCACAACTGAAAACCACAGAATATTCTCTTTGATAAACAACTAAAATTGAAGTAGTTACAGAACAATAAAGAAAAGATTTTGCTTTTGAAAATTACATTAAGGCTTCATTTTAACCATTTGCTTTTGAAGCAACACAAGAATAAGTGAACGGTTCAATATCTGAAATTTATTTTTCATACGTGATTACAATTTATAAACATTAGTCAGTGAGAAGAAAATGGGATAAAAAGAGTACTAATTTTTAACTACCTTGAAAGCATAATAACGGAGGACGGAAAAATGAACGCGAAGATAGCAAACAGGAGAAATAAAATAAACAAATTATATTATGCCCTAAATAGAACGATATATAAAAAACCAGAGCTTAAAACAAAAACAAAATTACACATATACAATACAATTGCAACCTCAACACTATTATATGAGAGCGAATGCTGACCAATTCAAAAGAAACAAGAAATAAAAACTAACAGCAGCCGAAATGAAGCACCTTAGAGGAATAACAGAGAAGGTGAAACTGGGCAGAATCAAAAATGAAAAATTTGGAGAAGAATTAGAGTAGAAGGCAATAACAAATATAGCAGGCATAAAGCAAATGGTTCAGACACAATTGCAGAATGGACGAAGACAAATAATATACAAGAGGGGTAGTGTAAAGAAAAGCAGGAAGACCTAGGAAAAGCTAGGGAGACAGAATCGAAGAACTGGGAATGGAGAAAGACAACACCATAGAGAAAATGATAGTGCGGGGAATAAATGGAAAAATGGGTGGAGTCGAAAAGTTCTTGACATCGCACAAGCCTTTGATAAGGTTTGCCATTAGGACCTGTTATTTAAAATTAAAAGCGTTTTGCTCTTGCCCCATTCTGAAATATTGAAGTCGGACCTGACTGGCGACGTTGTTTGTTACTTGTGCTGGAGTTCCTTAAAAGAATGTGCTGGACTTATTTCTATATCTTCTCTTTATAAGTTATCTACCCACCACAACAAAAAATACAGTCGCTATATTCGCCGATATCATACTTCCATCGTGCACTAATCTTAATGTAGCAACTTAAAATTTTCAAGATCATCTGCAAAAGATAAAAACAAACAAAAAATAGCAATCAAGTTTAGTGAGATCAAATTAATAATAAGAGATATCTGCCCGTCCGTATTGCTCGATAACAAACTAATCCCACAAGATGAACAACTATTTGGGAAAGCATTTAGATATGGAGAAAATTTCAAAATACAGAAAATGTATTGGCTGATTAGAGGAAATTACTTTTCTCCTTAGAAAGCAAAATAATATCGTACAAACCCATCATGTGAAGTACAACTTTGGGAAATGCGAGCATTTCAAACATAAATATTTTAACATGGTTTAGTCTAAAGTCCTATGGTTAATGGTAAATGTTCTTTCATTTGTTTTTAAACCATATTATTCAACGAAACTTGAACATTTTTGCAATTATAAGAAATTAGAAATATAGTATACGTTATTAAAATCGCTTCAGTGTCTATCCAAATACTCTAGCAAATCCTATACTATACAGTAATGACAAACAGTCTAAACTTAAAATATTTAAGCTCTCAGGTCTACCAAATCGGTCCATATAATAATGTACTGGTGTATAGTGTTATTCGTGTTAGGAACTTAGGATAAAATTTGTGTTTTTATTAACGGAAATATTCATTGATTTGTTTCCTTCATGTCTTGCAGTTGTTACTATATACAGAACCTCTTAAATTATTAGTTGAATGTCTTTAGGAGGCTGATTATAAATCAAAATAAAATAAATGCAAAAATGTATAAAGTGTGTTATACCCTACTGTTGGATAAATCGTTTCATATTTCTTCTGTTTATGTCTGTCTTACTTCTCTTATTCACATTTAACTTGCAAATTCTATAAAGTCGTTTCTATGCATCGTTTATAATTTGCGTCTAATCTTTTCTTCTAGTCTAAAAGCAGTTTTGCTTATTTATTATTATCAAAGTTTGTTTACCTGTTTTATGTTATAATCAACTTTGTTTCTTTAGCCCATAAAAAATATTTATAGGTCTTAGCATGTCTTTCGAGTTCCATAATTTCGAAACAATTAAAGAACAGTCTTCTCTGGAATTTCTTCATTTTTCTATGTTTATGGCCTACCAATTATTCACTATCTTAAACCACTATACACTATAACAATCTTCATGTTTCTGGTGTCTTTCTTAATATGCTTCTTAAAAGTTCTCTTCTCAATTTCTTTTGGTTTTTCTTCTATTTTCTAGTTCTTGCTACCGTTTAACTTATTCTACTCTAATGTATCATGCTGTTTGTTCTAGATTGTGAAACCGTATTCTGAGGTTGACAACTATTGATGTTTCATCTAAATCTGTAGAAGTAAATCTTATAAAAATTAATTTTTTGGCACCAAAGCACTGGTCGTGAAAGCCTTTGTATTTGTTTATTTACTTATTCTGCCTACTTCTCTTAATTTTATTAACTGTAGTAAGTACTATATTTCTTTCTTAATCTTCCCTATTACTATAATTTGATTTTTATAAATTTTTTCGATCTAATCTAATTAACATTCGGTGTATGTTTTTAAATATTTCATTTAAATTATTTTTTGTTTTCGCAACAGTAACATGTCTTTTTTTGGATTTTAGGTTTTCTTCTAGTATTGACACAAATCGTTATTATATGAATTATTCCCTCTTGGTACATGTGATTAACTTTTTTCTCGAGTTACTTTGATCAATTGTGAGATTACTATATTTTTTTATTTTTAATTGTTTCCTATATTTAATTACAAGTGTTCTAATGTATGTAAGCTTGCTCGACAAATGGCCAGAGAGTTGCGTTGTGGTGAGGTACATTTAATTAGCTGCTAATCCACTATAGAAGTAAGTGTGCCTGGGCATTAATAAATTATTATTAAGTGCAAAATTGGCGCAAATTGACAATGAGTGAGGAAAAATGTTTTGGAAGTTTAAAAAAAATTAAGGCTGGAATTATAAAAAATAAATGTAATAAAGCTAAAGAAAAGAATATCAGATAAATACGTAATATTCCAAAAATTTTATATGTAAATAAAAAAGTTATAAGAATTAAATAGAAGCAAAGTAACAATGCAGCAGTTTAAGAGGAAAAGTAAAAATAAGTACGAATAAACATTACGAAAGATTTGGAAAAGAGTTAAAGGTAAATACATAAGAATTTTCCAGATATCTAAAGAAAGAATTTAAAATAAATACAGAAGAACACGTGGTAGATTAATAATTTATGTTTGTTACAGGGCAGGAGCTTGACGTGGAATTAAAAATGGTGCCGAAGGCAAGACTACAATAAAAAGAAACAATGCACTAAATATAGTAATTAAAATTTGTTGGGTACAATGAGAATTACTAAAGTTATAAAATGGTCTTCTAAGTAGGATTTTGGAAATTATGATTATTAGTGTCAAGATGCTCTATATTTACGCCATCTGCATAATAAGCTGTTAAGGTATTTCAAAATTAAGTACAGGTCGCAGAAAGTTCAAAGCGGTCTTAATGGGTAAACCTAAATAAGATGCAAAGCAATGGTACCGTAAGTGTAAATTGTGTTCGTAAGATTTTTATGTTTGTGCAAAAAACGTATTCAAATAATTAACACCTTACAGTATATTTGTAGTATTCTACTGCCATTTGATAGTTGTGTATATATAACTCTTTTGTGTACTAGTTGGTTTGTGTTCTCTGAATATTTAAATATTGTGGGCGTTAAAAAAGGTGGAGTATTAAGAGCTGTGCTTGCCATAGAAACCAAGCAAGAAATAATATTAGGCAGAAATGTCTGATATTGCTAGGTAGTATCGTAGATCTACAGTAAGCACAACCTGAGCTCAGAAGGATATAATCAAGAAGACTCAAGCAGCTAAAAAAGAAAAAATACATCTAAGAAACAAAAATGTGCCATCCATGCAAACATGGAAAGATGGCTTTTAAGTTGGCTAAAAGGAAGGAAAATAAAAAGATATCTAATTTACATAACTCTCATTCAAGATAAAGCTTCAGAAATTTAAAAAAACTGAAGAAACACTCCAGATTTGTCACATTAGAAGTTATAATTTGAGACTGCCACTGAATAGTTTGAAAAATGTTTAAAAGCAGATCTGACATTATACATGTAGTAATACACTACTAGTCTGTTAGTGCAGATAAAAAAGAAGCTGAGAAGTTTTGTCTCAAATTTTAAGAATTTGTTAAAGGTGAAAGATCACAAAAAATGAGAAAAATACACCTGGGCATAAACCCATAAAAAGGGTATGGGTTACGCAATTTTTTTCAAAGAATGGTTGTTTAACGTTTGTGTCGCAAGCATCAAGGATTACCTTCAAAACAATGAATATTGGACAATGCACCAAGATGCTCACAAGAACTTGAAAAAACTATGCTGGAAGGGTTTTCTTGTTCATCAGTTTATTTTCTGCCTCCAAATACCACTTCGTTAATTTAACCAAGAGATTATTGTGGGTTTCAAGAAATTGTACACTTGCGCGCTGTTTTGAAGCATGCCGGTTCTACTCAACAATGACATTAAAAAAGATTTCCAAAAAAGATATTTGATATTCTTAAAGTTCTCCGATTTAGAAGTCACAACTTTTACTTGGCAAAAAGTTTTGTCTCTGAATTTATGGATGAAATTATAATTGCTAAACATCTGGAATTGAAGGTGAATGAAGATGACATTAAAGATCTCATAATGGAACATGAAAATGAACTGATGACAAAAGAACTCCAAGAAATCTTATATAAAGAACACCAAGAAACTCGAAGAAATGTGTTTTCTAAAAAGGAAAGAAGACGAAAGATGACAAATGGCGACATCTGTTATTGAAGATAGTTTGAAGAAGTGGAAAAATGTTGGAACAATGGTCTTAGAATGGCACGTAAACCAGGTTGAGGTCAATAGACTTGCGGATCTTTACAACGATTATGCTTATTAATCATTTCTAAAAAATCATGAAGAAAAGAGGAAAGCAATCGACATGAGACAGTCTAGCGCAAACCCAAGAAACAGTACTGTGTATGCACGTATGTATTATTGTTATTACATATAAACAAACGTAATAAAAAATGATACACTTTTTTATTTAGTTTGTTGGAACTCCAAAATAAATTAATCAAATCCCCATAAAAATCTATGGTAAATCGATGATCGCTTAACGAACAATTTGATTATTAAAGATTCCCTTTGAACTAAGATCTTAAATAGCGTGCGCGAATATTTTTGAGGCGTGTACGAGCATCGATCAACTCGCGCTGCGGTGAAGTATAGTTAATTAGCTGCTAACCTACTGTAAAAAATAAATTTGTTTTTATATATTCTTAAATTATTGTTAAGCGAAAATAAATATCCAAACACACAAACTGAATTCGTTACAATATAAAACATCAAGTACTAAGAGACATGAAAATTAAACGTGTAATGTAATCTGCGTGACATGATTCAAGAATAAATAAGCTATTATAGACACAACAAAGAAGTTTGTGTATATAAAAGTTTAGCAGAATTTCTGCAAACAACAACAACCTGTACATAATTAAGTGTCTAAAGTAAGAGGTTTGGAAAGTTTGGAAAGTTTTTCAATTACGTGTTTCAAACAGCTTTAAATCTTAAATAAAGTAATATTTTTATGTAATAAAATATAATATCAATACAAGTAATAAAACTAATAAAATTATCATTGTTCCATTTGAAAAAAGTTTTTTATGGCAAAACGTATTTGCATTTTTAGCTATTATATCCCATTAAGTCTTACTTTACTCTCGCTACACTTTTCTTTGCCCCTTTTATTTTGTTATTCTTCTGATCAAGATATGTGTTTTTTTACCTGATAGTTAAATACCTATTATGCATCTCTATGTTTTTGCTATGTTATTCAAGTTTGCTCTAGTAAGTGTCCACGTTTGTAAGCCATACGTCAGAACCGGAAGAACATTGGTGGAATACTCTGGTTTTAAAACATTGAAGCATTTTTCTTTTTAATTAATCGAAACCTGCTCAGGATGATCTAATTTTTTTTATAATTTTGCTAGTTTAGTTTTCTTTATTTATTCTAAGTAATTGTTCAAGATAGATATATTCATTTACTATCTCTAAGTTAGTTTTGTAAGGGCTTATTCTTCTTAGGTCATTTGTGCAATTTATTCGTTATCTTGGTTTTAGATATATTGATTTTATGGCCTATTTTTGTGAGGCTTTCATCAGCTCTGTCACTATGTTCTTCAGTTCTTCCCTTTCGGAATCTAGCTTGTCCTATAGTATAGCCATTTTTATTGTTAGTCCGTTGGTTATTAGCTCCACTAAAAGTTTATAAGACTGTGATAACAGGGAAATGGGCTTCTAATTAAGTTATTTCGATTTTCTTCTTTGAAAAGTAATATGACTATGTTCCCGTTTCAGTTGATAGAAATTTTGTCTTTATAAAGGCAAAGGTTTAACAACCCTTTTATTTTTCTATTATCATATTGTTCCCTTCCTTTAACAGTTCGAGCAGTATTCCGTTTGATCTGAAACCTTTATTGTTCCTTTAGAAATTCTTACATAGATTTCAACATCTGGTCATTCTAAGTTTACTTTTATTAGTTTTTGTTGCATTTTTTACCTTGTCGGCATCAAGTTGTATTTTAATATAAGTTGCTATAAAATATTTTCATTGTTTTCATTATATATTTTATCTATATTTCTTTGTTTTTTCCATCTTGTTTTTTTTATAGAAGCTATCCTTTGTCTACCTAAGGATAGCTTTAAGTGTTTTAATCTGCAATTTTGTTTTATCGTTTTCTCTATTTTATTTTTATTAAATTATCTTAAATTTTCTTTAATCTTTTATTCTATTTTATTTTCTTTTGTTTTTCTTAGCTACTTTTATGGCTGTTGTTATTAGTTATTTATTTAAGTTGTTATTGATTTTGTTATGATCTGTTTCTTCTGTTGTAATATTAAATTAACGCAATTTTGCATGACCAAGAAAAGACATTTCAGTATATGTATTTGTGCTATAAAATTCTGAATGTTTGACAATTGAATAAAAAACAAATTGAAGAAACTGGTAACCTGTTTCAACGACGCTGTCATCAAAGCTGTCATTTTGTAGAGGTGTCCATTGATATATTGAGAATTTTTAGCAAAAAAGCTCTAAATAATAGATAAAAAGCACTAATGAACCTTTACTAATCAGCCTGTGTCATTTAATTACGTTTTGTTTTATTTGTGGTATTACAATTTGCAGCTTTTCTAACCATTCGCATAATCTGGCTTCGTTGGCCTATACTTTAACACTGTACGATTGGGAGCTTAGTATTCTACTGAAAATAGAGCAAAGGTGTGGGTTCCTCATGAAGAAGGCATCTCAATCAGAGAAATCGGTCAGAAACTATAGATGTCGAAGTCATCAGTGGCATATGCCACACGCCTGTTCACAGAAACTGGTTAAAATCGCGACCGTAATAGGTGTGGAAGACTAAGAAAAACTTTTAAAAGCAATGATAACTTGGTGGTTTTGTCAAAGAACCTATGCCGGATTAAAACCGCGAGAGATAGTCAACAAAAACTGTATCTAAATAGGCCTAATTTAATTTCACACACTAATGTAAAGCATCGCTTGTTAGAAGCAAGTCTAAAAGGATGTGTTGTTGCAAAGAAACTCTTTACAAGAACAACAAAATAAAAAGAATAGGGTTCAGTAGAGAAGTGAATAGCAAAATTCGGATCCTGCAGATTGAGAAAAACTCCTATTTAGAGACGAATCAAAGTAGAAAATATTTTCTCATAAAAGGCGGATTTTCGTTAAAAGATTCCTTGGTGAAAGAATGATTAAGAGATGTGTGGTACCTACAGTTAAGCATAATAAAGGTTCTACCATAGGATGGAGTTGCTTTGGTAGCGAAAATTTTGAAGATCTTGTGCAGGTGAAGGGTAAGATGCGGAAAGAGAATTACTAGATAATAATAAAAGAGCACGCCGTGCCTTTGGGATTCCGTCTTTGTGTACGCACTTTGTGTTACCACAAGATAATAATTCAAATCAGTTCGCAGAAGTGTGCTAAAAATATTTGGCATGAATGGAGAGTTGTAGGAAGTTGAAAAACATGGTGTAGCTACTACAAAACCTCGACTGCATCCTAATAAGGTTGCTCTGGGATGAGTTAGATTGAGACATCCGCATACGATGCCCACAGTCAGAGAGAGAGCGAAGAGGGGTACATGACGCTTGGAAGTAGATAGACGCCAATATCTTCAAAAAATTTACAAAAAGAATGTTGCGTGTATGTGCAGCAGTTATAGTTGCTAAAGGCGGGTGTTTTGAGGAGTCCGAATTTAATAAAAATGCAGCGTCACTTGCTAATATTTATTTGTGAGTGCTGTAAACGTATTTTATAAATATTTTTAACAATGTTACTTGTTAACAAAATAACTTGTTTTTGTCTCAATTGGTTTTAAAAACATTTAACATTTCGTAAGTGTTCTAAACCTAAACTAGGCAGATTGAGTTGTTTTGTGCTTGTGTCCACTTGTGGAAACTAAACAATATATCCATTTAAAAACAGAAAATACCATTATATTTTTATAATCGTGAAGGATGAACAAAAAACGGTTGTCAAAAGACAGAATAGCATCATATTACCGTATAATAAAATCCATTTTTACGCTCTTGTTAACCCAAAGGTATAGCAAATTTAAAACGAAAAATGTTACGGTGTTCTTTCATCTACGAAGATCCCAAAAATTATTTCCGTTTATAGTCGTCATTTTAAAACCAAATGGCGGTTATCCAATTACAGAAATCAAAGTCAAAAGTGTTTTCATTTTGTTGTCATACTTGGTATTGACCTATGACTCAACGAATTTAAAAACGCACATAATTGTGTTTTTCCACTCATAGAAACTACTCAGAACTTTGGTTGCCAGAATGGAAGATAATGACAACTACACAAACTTGTAATTTAAAGAAGTCTTTTTGTGGTTCTCAAAACTTAAACAGGCAAATAAAAAATAACATATTATACATTAACGAAAACGTTTTTTGAGGGATATTTTGTTTAGCCCCGTTAGCTTTCGAAAAACATATAACGCGCTTATAGTAGCCGTTTATAGATTATACATTTTAATATTTTATTTTGCAAATATGGTATCCTCACATTTGTCATAATTCAAAAAAAATTATTTTTTGCTGAAGTGAGCGAAAAAGTAGAATAGCCGGAAGGCTCGTTTTCGCTCGAAAACAAGTTATAGCCTTCACAAATCGTTCAAAATATAACCGAGGAGTTTTTAAATACTGTCAAAGTATTTAAAATATTCTATTATCTGTCTATATGAATTTAGGGAATATTGCATAAGTAATTTTATTTAAATATTTTGGATAATTTAAATATTTTTTTCTTAAACCTTTACTGCATCAACTTGAAAAGACATGTTTAGAATACATGTGATTTCCTCTTGCACGGGATTTCAAATGTTCCAGATAAAAAAATTAACTTAAACTTAAATCTATGCCATGTTCGTTATTTTAAGAATGTTGTTTTAATTTTTTTTTTTAAAGAAACTACACATTCTTGCTAGTGCCTTCAAGCAGACCGAACGTGCGAGCCGAGCTATACCTGAGTTATCACAACGGCGGAGCCGCAGCCGTAGCCTTGCTTAAGGTCAGGCAAATTTATATATTTATTAATTTAATTTCAACGTTTAACTCAGTAATAACAACTGTTTCACCTTTAAAAACCCAATGACATCAACAAATATTATGTAACACCAGCCAGCTACGAATACGCAAATGTCACAAACGTTCCTATCACAGCCTTATACATTCCCACCTAACCAACAGCAATTACTGCAACCTTACATGCAAAATCTAAACCCCCAACAATCTCAATATTTTCTACAATCACAGCACGCCCCACAACAATTCATTTATGATCACCCACAGCAAATTAACAACAAAAGAATGATATCAACCAGCGATGAAGAAATTGCAAATTCATCAAACGAAAATTCATGGCAAGTAATTAAAAGTGTCAAGAGAAGAAAAACATTCACAAACAAAGGAATAACACCGACTAACATACAATTATCTAATAAATTTAGTGCCTTAAATCCTAACCCAGAAAGCACCGACAACCAAACCGCAGTTATCACCCCTAGACCTCCTCCCATTTTCGTATACGGAGTTGCCAACTTCCCAGAAATGATAAAAAAATTAAATGAAATAATTGAAGAGGAGCAGTTCTCCTCTAGAAGTATGTTCAATGATACAGTAAAAACAAATTGTAACACCCCTGACACCTTCAGGAAACTATCTAAGTACATGAAAGAAAACAATATAATTCACCATACTTACCAACCTAAAGAGGAAAGAGCTCTTCGAGTGGTAATAAAATACTTACATCATTCCATGGACACTCAAGATATAATAGATGATCTCGAATCCCAGGGGCATAAGGTAAGGAATATCATCAATGTGCTAAGCAGAAAGGACAAAACACCGCTGAATATGTTCTTTGTGGACCTAGAACCAGCAGACAATAATAAAAGAGTCTACGATATCCGTACGTTATGTCATTGCGTTGTACAAGTCGAACCTCCAAGAAAACAAAACAACGTAATACAATGCACACGATGTCAATTATATGGACACTCCAAGAAATACTGTAACAGACCCTTTAAATGTGTAAAATGTGGCAATACGCACAGTACCGCCAGTTGCAAAAAAACTGGGGACACCCTAGCTACATGCGCTTTATGTGGAGCTCCACACCCTGCGAATTACAGAGGTTGTGAATATTACCATCGTTTATACAAAAGAAACCCTGTCTCAAACAACAATATTAATCCTCATATTACTCCAACATCATCAAATCTTAATCAACAAACACCTGCACCTATTGTTAACAACCCATTTCAAAACTACAACTACACTAAAACAGCCAACAATAATACTAATTACACACCATAATCACAGAATGTTAATACAGAAGATAACATCCGCGAACTGTTAAATAAGTTCTTAGAAGAATTCAAAAACATGTTTTACCAGCTTTTACATCAGAATAGCATGGTACTAAACATGCTAACCATGTTAATTGGACAAAAGTAATGGCTAAGTTCCTTGGAATAGCACTTTGGAACGCCAATGGTATCTTACAACATAAAGAAGAAATAAAAACCTTCCTTCACTACAACCTAATTGACATTCTTTTAATCAGCGAATCCCACCTTACCAACATGTCATACTTTAAGATTCCCGGATACAAATTCTACCACACTAACCACCCAAACAACACAGCCCACGCAGGATCTGCGTATATTATTAATATGTGTATTAATAAAATACACCATCGAACATTATGTACTACCTGAATATGCAAAAGATTACTTACAAGCCACTTCGATAAAAGTTAAAACTCTACCATTTGACATAACCATAAGTGCTATATATTGTCCCCCTCGCCACCAACTTAAAAAAGAACATTTTGAAGAATTCTTTAAAACGCTTGGCACTAAGTTTCTCGCTGGTGGCGACTACAACAGTAAAAATACCCTACGGGGATCACGGACTACTACCACCAAAGCAAGAGAATTAGCCAAGGTCCTACACGAAGCGAAATACAATTTCTTATCAACGGGCAGTCCAACTTACTGGCCAACTGATCCCGGAAAATTCCAGACCTCCTGGACTTTTCGTCACTAATGGCATTTCAAACTCCTATTTGGACATTGTCCCCAACTTAGATTTATCTTCCGATCACTCACCAGTAATAGCAACAGTCAGCACAACTATGATAAATGTTAAAAAGCCACCTAAGATATATAATTTAAAAACTGATTGGGAAGACTACAGGAATAAAATCAACGAAAGCATCAATCTAAAAATAAGACTAAAAGAACCCAATGAAGTAGAGGATGCCTTAAATAACCTAACCACAATATTATTACAAGCCGCTCACCAGGCAACGCCGCCCTCGAAAATTCATGTTAGTAACATTAATATCCCTTTAGAAATTAAAAAACTAATAGCAGAAAAAAGAAAAGCCAAAGCAAAATGGCACCGTAGCCATTCCCCAACCGACAAAACCAAATAACAAGGAAACTCAAACGCCAAATAAAGGAATCTCAACATGTATCGTTTAGAAACTACATATTAAACTTGAATCGTTATGATAATTCCATCTGGAGAGTTCGCAAGCAAGATCCCACCCCGGGGCCATGGGCAAGAAGCAACAAGGAAAAAGCCGACCTATTCGCCCAATATCTAGCAGAAGTATTTACTCCTCACGATAACCCACCAAATCAAGAAGTTTCCGATTTTCTGAACAACAATCCTCCTCCCGCAGAACCTATAAAACCAATCATTCCTAAAGAAATCATGGATGTAATAACTCAATCAAATATTAGAAAAGCTCCAGGTCCTGACCTGATTACACCAAAAATGTTGAAAGAACTCCCCAAGAGACGTATTGTAATGCTCACATATATATTCAATGCGGTTTTAAGACTACAGTATTGGCCCAAACAACTAAAAGTTGCTGAAATAATTATGATCCCCAAGCCTGACAAAAACCCAAATCATGTTTCTTCCTACAGACCAATAAGCTTGTTATCAGCTATCTCCAAACTACTGGAAAAACTAATCCGCAGCAGAATGAACTCATTTTTAGATGTTATCCCTGACCACCAATTCGGATTCCGGTTACAGCACTCAACGATCCAGCAATGTCATCGAGTAGTTCACAAAATTAACACATCCCTGGAAAATAAAGAATATTATACATCGGCTTTTTTGGACGTAGGCCAAGCCTTCGACAAAGTTTGGCATGATGGCCTTATTTATAAAATCAAGCTCCTTCTTCCCTCTCTCTTCTACTTACTTAAATCCTATTTAAGAGACCGTCAATTTAGAGCTAAAGTAAATGGTGAATTCTCTGACTCATACGATATTAAAGCTGGAGTACCACAAGGCAGCGTTTTAGCCCCCCTGCTATACTCATTATATACAACAGATCTCCCAACCACAACAAATACCTTAATCGGTACGTTTGCTGATGACACAGCTATGCTGGCTAGTCACGAAAATCCCATAATCGCAGCTTCTTACCTGCAGGACCATCTAAACCTAATTGGAAACTGGGTCAACAAATGGAAAATAAGAATGAATGCATCAAAATCAACCCAAGTAACCTTTACACTGAGAAAAGGTAGATGTCCTTCGGTCACCTTCAACAATGCTCCCATTACACAATCTTCTTCAGTGCGTTATCTAGGACTACATCTTGACGAAAAAATGAATTGGAAAGAACAGATAACCAGAAAGAGGAAACAAACAGATCTGAGGTTCAAGGAGTTACACTGGCTGCTTGGAAGAAAATCGCATCTACCACTCGAGGAAAAAATTTTACTATATAAAGTAATATTACTACCCATATGGACATACGGCATTGAATTGTAGGGCTGTGCCAGCAAATCAAATATTTCCATTGCTCAAAGATCCCAATCCAAAATCCTGCGTGAACTCACTAACGCTCCATGGTATATGTCTAATAATACACTGCATAATGACCTCCGCATCCTATACATCACTGAAGTTATCCAGCAAAGAAGCAGAAACCATCATACCAGACTTACAACACACAGCAACCCTCTTATACGCCCACTTCTATATCCTCAAGACAACAGAAGGCTAAAACGTCTCTGGCCAAACGACATCCGATGAAAACGACGAGGACTCTTCGATGGTAGAGGCCTCATCATGACCGATAAGGATTTTCATATTTAAGATCCTATGTTAGCACATTAGCCTATAGAATACATATTCTGATTGCTAATTTATTGTACAATAAATTTAAAAAAAAAAAAAAGAAACTACAAATCATAGGAGCAGAAAGCCTTAAATATGAACATGACTAAGAAATCATTAAGTAACAGCATTCTAATTTTATAAATATTTGTTTTGGGGATACAATAAAAGCATAAATATTCTAGGGAAAGTAAAACACATCGCAGACATTACAAAAAAAGCAATAAAACACTTCCAACGGTTCTAAATAAAAAGACAATTTAGGAACCCGAAATGAGACTGAAAACCTGAAAAAAGTATGTCAAAAAAGTTGGAGAAATAATAACTATCGATGCAGCTGATAGACCACGAATTACTAAAACAAAAGTAATAACAGCAGTACAACGCATGAAAAATAGAAAAGCTCCTGTCCCGGATGAGACATGCCGAAATAATAAGGGTAATAAGCGAAGAAGACCTGAAACCCATAACTAATTTATTAAATAAAATATATAAGACAGAGGAGATCCTACAAGACTGGTCAACCTCGACTTAAAAGCAACAGAGCTAATAAATGCAAATAACACAAATTGATGTCTACGGCGCAGCATGCTTACAATTTCTTGAAGGTCATACATAAAAAAGTATAGAAAAATAGAAGAACATATTAGCAATACACAATTCAGGTTTAGGAGCGAACTAAGCACAAGGGAAGTACTATTTGACCTACAGGATTTAATAGAGAGAGCTTGTGATGTGAATAGTGACATAGATTTCCCTAGAAACGTCGATACAGTTAGACGTCAGAACCTTTTAGCAATTTTAGAAAAAATTGGCATTGACAAAAAAGAAAGACGAATCATAACAAACATATTGGAACCAGAATGCAACAATTAAAACAGAGAAATCAACATTATTACAGATAAATATACAAAAAGGAGTGAGACAGAGATGTATTATCACCCCTGCTATTTAATATAAACTCCGAAAAGTTATTTAGAGAAGCCTTGAAATAACTAGATGTAGACACGACACTAAACGGAGTAACCATAAATAATATTCGTTATGCCGACAATTCTACCATATTAGCGACAACCCCTGAAGATCTGCAGACACTGACAGAGCAAATAGTAACAATCAGCAAAGAATATGGCTTTGAACTAAATACGAAGAAAACAAAAATCGTCATTATTATCAAACGGAATAGTAATGCAGACTTCTTTAAAGAAAATAAAATCCTACAGCAATTCGAAAATATCAATTGTCCCGTTTGCTATCTAAATGAAAACCAAAACTGATCAAAGAAAATCAAAATCATGATAGAAAAAGCAGGAAGCGCATTTTATTGCTTAAAAAACATTATGTATTCTCTCATTAAACATCAAAACTAGATTACGGTTTTTACGCTGCTATGTATTCTCAATACTCTACTTTGGAGTAGAGACCTGGACTCTTGCAAAAGACCCTATGAAACGCCTAGAAGCATTTAAGTACTGGTGTTACAGGCATATGCTGACAATTTCATGTATCAAACAAAAAGTATTACAGCAATTAAACAAAGCAAACAAAGTTTTCAACAATGTGAAAGTAAGAAAAACCGCAAACCTTAGATGCATAATGAGAAATACAAACTTTTACAATTAATATTAGAAGGAAAAATCGAAGAAAAAAGAGGACCTGGCCACGGGAATATTTTATGGTAAAAAACTTGCAACAATAGACCCGAGTATTTTCAGCTGCCCAATTCAGATCGGTAGCTAACAAAATAATATGGGCTACAATAATCGCCAACGTCATCTGAAGATATGGCACCTGAAAAAAAAAGAAACAGGTGTACGCTGTCGCATATTATAAACATTTTGAACATCATAGTATGAATAAAGTAAGATTAAGTTAACCGAAGAGTTCTGTAGCCCCAACCATTATCGCGTTTCTATATAAATAAATCACTTAAAATACATAATATCTGTCATTTATTAATTGTTAAGACGAGAAAACAAGAAAAATTCTGTCGTTGCTGTTTTTACCACCATCTATGACAAGGACAAAAAAAATGAAATTATAATATTCCCAACTAATAATATCTAAATATAAATGAAAAATAAATGCCCAATTTACAATAGGTTTACAGTATTTTTTCAGAAAATGTAAAGAATGTATTCTATTATGCAACACCGCATAAAAGGATAAAACTGTGTACATATATTTATTGGTAATTACCTTATAAAAATTGCCATTTGTTGAAGAATTTATATTATAATTTCGGTTGAGTCTCTTTAAAAGGAATATTTACAGCTTATAATTTCATTCATTTTTATTTGAATAGTAAAAGCTAATACATTTAAATCGCATTTTAAAGAGGGTGAAATAGTAGCAGGTTAAAAAAGCAACGAGCTATGGCAGTGTTATACTAATCGGCGTTTTCGTTTAAAGGGATGCAATTTTATTTAATTTGAAGCTTCCCCCATGGCTGCGCCCAGTTTCGCTCCGATTTTGTTGGAACAGTGTCCGCTCATCACGTCGCGACGCTTTTTCATTCGCCGCGCCACCGACGTGCGGTTGGCCCGGGCGGGGGTGTAGTTCAAAAATGTGCTGATTTCGTGCACAATTCGCGTGACAACTGATATGAAGAGCGACAAAAGAGACGAATTGAATTACGGGGCACGTGTTCTCCGTTTGCTGCCCCCGATTGACAAAGCGGCGGTTCGAATGCTGATTTGTCGCCGGGTTGTTACAGGTTAATAATGACAATCGACGCCGGCAGAAGTGACGCTGGATATTGGAAAGGGCGCAGCGGCGGGCGGCGGCGGCGCCCGTCTTTGTGATCGCTGGCAGCGCTATCAAGTTGCACTTAACGCTTGTCGCGCCGCCCCCTCCGGTCCAGCATTACATTCCATTACTATCAGCGCAAAAAAGCGTAATGAATGTGTAACATAACGATGCAAAACCCGGCTCCTAGTGTAATGATTCACAGAACATGCATACCAGACAATAGGGGTTCTGATGAATACGATTTGCATATCTTCCTCGTTACTTTGTGTTGGGTTTTGTAAGTGTTCGGGCCTCCGCCTTTCATAATTAACTTAACCCAAGTTGTAACGTTACCAAACGCCTTTCTGCATCAGCTGAAAGACAAGGCCGCTAGGGGCGGCTCACACCCTCGCTTAGAGAATAAAAGTTACATTTTTAATCAAACGCGGCCAAACTGAGCCAACACCAAAATTTTCCAAACCCACCGAAATAAGGAGACATTCGTTGAATAGCAACAACCAAATTAAGAGGGCGAATTGAAGCATCTTATGCAGCAACTGATTAGAGCTTCGCTTAATGCTCCGCTCATTTACATGTACGATTGTATTCTATTAGTCTTTCATTCCGCCTTGTTTCCTTTTAATTTTTCTCCCACATTAACTTCTGCCTCATTTTCATCTGCTAACTGGAACGATGAGCTTAATGTCACGAAAAGCTCTCCTAAACGTTCTACATAACAAGAGCTAAATTAATTCAACAAATAAAATATAAGTAAACGTTGGATGAAAATATACTAGTAAATGATGATACAAATAAAGAAGTCTTAGTATAACTTTTATTTTTAATCTTTTATAATTATTTATTTTATTTCATTACTATGACTACAAACTATTTTATTATATCTACTAGGTTCTATAGAAATTATATAAGTTGGCAATATGCATTTGTAATTGGAATGTGGGGTAAAATTATACTTTTTTTTCAGGTGGAATAAAACAAAACAAAAGAAGGTATAAAAAACTAATATTATAAGATAAAACTACAGAACTGGAAGTTTTATTTCGATGTCTTTTAAAGAAGATATAGATCAATTGATGTTTGTCATTTTCAATGCACTGTTGAAGTCGTATTCCATATTGTAGGGGGGCGTCTGCAAGCCGTAGCCGTAAAATATCTCAAGAGTAAGAAGTACACACGGCGAAACTCGGTGAGCGGACTAACCAAGTAACATCATCGCGTTAGGTAATTAGGCGTCCAAGCAACACGCAAAAAGTTTTTACTGGTGTAGCATTATTCTGTTGGAAATAAATGTTTTTCAGTTAAATTACATCAAGCTCCTGTGCAAAAAATATGTAACTATTTCTACATATAGATTTAAAGGAAAAGTGACACATTAACTTCCTTCCTCAAAAACTTAAATGCCAATAATGCCACATTTACTCAACGCAAACCAAACAGTAGAGAGTTAGTGATGGAGAGGTCATTGATGGGTATATCCTAGATTATATTGTGGATCAAACACTGGCATAATTATTAAGATGTTCGATAATAAGACAGTCTGTTAATGATAAGTTAAGAAATGATTATAACTACTATTGGTTTTATATAAGTCGCAATTTATTCGAGTGATTACACGTTGGCGAACGAAAAGGGGAAGTGATATCACAACTAACGGTAAGCACTTAGCACCTGTCAGAGTTAAACCACGCTATATCCCTATCCTAAACACACCCACGTAGAGAGTGGTCTAAACCATTATCTAGGGCGTTTTTATAATATTCAAAATTAAGAGATTGGGCAAATGGTTCTTCGTCACTATATATTAAATCCTTCTGCCTACGCTTCTTTAAATAAATATCATTGAATATCAATATTTTTAATCTTTAGTGGATGTCGGGGTTCGAAAGAAATATCACAGAGCTCTGGTAGTCACAATACAGCGTCGGAGCCATATCGTAAGCGCCTACATTTTTGACAACTATTTTCAAATGTATTGCGTCCTTTGATGACTGACACGAGGCTACATATTCTGTTTGTATAATCAATAGAGACCGATTTCTGGCCCGCTGAGGACCAGGCAACAACACCACCTGCAAAAAGAAAAGTAAAACCACCGACTAACCACCCTGTCTTTGTATTCCCTACATAGTGTGCATTACCACAACCAATAAATGCGAATGCTCGTATATTCTTTTGGTAGTAAAGTAACAGGTTTTTGATCTTTTTTACATGTTCAAATATTTACTTTACTGCATGCCAATAGGCCGGCCTTAGGTTTTCTAATATTTAAGCGAGTGATGCTGTGGCATGTCTATATGGTATATACTTTATATCCTCTTTCTCCTTTTCTGTTACCGGGCACCCTTTTTGGACATAGTTATAGTTCTGTCTATTGATGCCGACAATGGGACGGATCAATACTAAAATGTTTTAACAAATTTTTAGTATATGACTTTAAGAGACTATTAGTTAATTTTATTGACTTTTTATTTAAAGTTCTACATAATTAGTAGATCCATTTTACACTTTGAAGTATCCACATATAAATACAACAGTATAATTTCACCATCAGATCTCTAGAGATACATATATGTAGAATTACCCATATTATACAAAAAGCACTAGAAGGAAAAAGTGTGCCCTGCGGTATTTTTTAATGTAGCGTAAGCCTTCGACAAGGTGTGGCACGAAGGCTTGAACTAGAAATTAAAATCTATTCTACCTAAACAATATTCGGATATGCGACTAGAATGGTTAACTTACAACTTAAAGATCATAACTTACAACTACAAAATGACGTAATCTCTTACAAGTTGTCCAGAAATTGAATCTTAATTATATTACAACCAGTTCGCCTACATACTAGCCTAGCTATTCCAATAAAATTGCCGACCTGTTGGATTTGCAGTAACTAAAGGAATATCTAATATTTACCTCAACATTAAATCAAATGAAGAGCCAACACCTGACTATTCACCGTTTATTTTAACACTAAGTTGCACAGTAATGACTGAAGAAAATCTGTCAAGACTCTGCTCCTAACACAGTAATTGAAACTATGTAGCCAACTGTTAGATGAACGCATTAATCTAAGAATCTGAATTAAAGAAATTCAGGAGCTTGATGTAGCAACTCAATATTTTATTCAACTTTTATAGAAAATTACTTAGGAAGTAACACCTAATTCATCCACTAACATTGTACCCTAACTATCTCATATCACATCAAAGACTTTATAAAAGAGAAGAGATGAGCATGTAAAGTATAACAGAAAACTCGTCATGGACATCATAGCACGTATTACAACAGGCTCTCTTATCAATTACACGCAACCTTCCGTAACACAAGAAATGAAACCTTCAAGAACCTCAGAAACTTATTAGTGAATGATCACTCAATATGGAGAGCTACTAAAACGTCCAAACAACCAAATATTCCAATCTTTTCAATTTAAAAGTGATAGAACATGGGTTAGGGCAGATATCGATTGAGCAAACGTTTTGCCTATGTTTTTGTCTCACCTCAGCCAAATAACAACACAACGACGAAGATGTAACCGATTTTCTAAATGCACCCTGTCAACTTTCTCTATTACTGAAACCAATCTCTTTTTACTGCAATATCTGGTCGTTGCAAAATTAAAAAAGTTTTACAGTTTACTTTTGCTGGTTCTTTTTGTTGTAGTGCATCTTGCACTCATTGGAGTTGTTCACTATTAACGTTTACTGTGACTTACAAATATTTATTTAATAATTCTTTTTGAACTCTACCGAACACAAAGAGAAAGTTTTCGTGGTGTCAACTATCTTTTACAACTTTGTCACAAAATAGCTTGGTCAAAATTTGATACAAAAAGTTTTAATTTACGTAATTAAATGAGATATACAGAGCACGGCACTATTTTAGGGGTGTGTTCTACATCACGAAATAATCAAAAAATTTATATATGTTTCAAATTAATTTATCACCGAGATATTGAAAGCGGAAGATAAATATTAAAAAGTCTTGAAACTAATGGCAATTGGTTTGGCAGGTGATTAAATATTTGTTATTAAATGTGTTGATTGTGTGTAAGTAAGTAACATGTTTTATTATTTCTGTGTGTTTTAGTGTGGGTTAATACTTTGAAGACTTTAATTTTTATTACGAGAGACACCACAAGCATGTTCACTTATGCAGAACAGACTAATTTATGGCAAGGTACATAAAATGGCGGTGCTGCTGTTCGAAGATATCATGAAACATTTCTCACTAGAAGGATACCAAATTGTAAAACATTTAAAGCAAGACGTCTTAAGGAAACTGGCAGGTTAAAACCTCAACGACTAAACGTTGGCCGATAAAGATTTCGACAAACTTCTAACGTTGAGAAAAAGATACTCCATACTGTTTAGTTATTTCCTAGTACTAGTACTAGAAGTTTGTCACTTTGTTACGATGTTTTATGTACAAGCAAATGGCGGACATTGCGCCAGCAGCAATTGTATCCATTTCACGCTATGCATGTGCAAGATTTCTTACCAAAAGATTAGAAAAAGCGCAGATATTTCTGCCAATAGCTAATTCGGCTATGAGCACGAAATCCTAACTTCCTGAGTTGCCTGCTGATTACCGGTCTTGCTTTACCAAAAATGCGATTACTAATTTTCGAAACATCTATATTTGGAACGAAGAAAACCCTCAGACGATTGCTACTACGCATTACCAACATACCTTTTCATTAAATGTGGTGTGATCTTGTAACAATATCATAGACCTCTTTTTTACAAACAAGACTTTTAGGAATATACTACTTGCATTCTTTGCAAAGTAATCTGCATGACCATCAAGAAGACATTCCGATTGCCAATAAGCAGAGTATGTGGTATAACAATGCCCCTGCTCACTTTTTTCATATTGTCACTGATTATTTAAGCACAGCATATAGTAACCGATGGATTGGTCTAAACGAACCTGTTAAGTGGCCACCACGATCTCTTGATCTAACGGTGTTAGGTTATTTTGTATGGGGCTGGATAAAGTTATGGTTTATTCTACGTCTATCGGCACCCAAAAAAAGCTAAGGAATCGCATCATGGAAGCTTCAGTAACTATTGAGGGTCGTTTTGATGCTATAAGACTTGCCAAAGAAGCATGGATTTGTCGTGCTAAATGCTGCATTTAACAAACAGGAACAGGAACAAACTTTGAACAGTTACTTTGTTTTATTGTTAAATAAATATCTTTCGCTTTCAATAAATTGGTAATAAATTTTTTTGAAGCATATGTTTATATGTATCATGTCCGGTGTAAATCACATACAGGTCGTCTCTGAATCGAGTAGGGGTTGACACATACTGTGTGTGTGAAGCCGGATGGAGGACCTCGACTCCAACATGGCGCGTCCCCGGGTGGCGGATAGGGGAAGGCTCTACAGATATGTAGAGTAGGTGCAGAATGCACCCGCGGACCAAACGAGGAGTAACGTCTGACCTATAGCAGGCGGTTACAAAACAGCGTCTGTACTCCAAAGGAGCGGCTGAACATAATCCTGGCAGAAGGTATAAAATGCATACACCAAGATGCCTGGGCAGCAAGGTGTATTAGGCTAGATTCCTCCAACATCATGACAATAAGACGTAGAAGAAGAAGGCCCTCAGTCCCCAGCCGTCTCCAAACTCCTGCCCAAGGCAGCGGGCAGAGCAGGGAAGAGATAGAGGGTGCTAAGAATCCCTGGGTTCGGATAGGCTGCCACAAGACGAAAAAGAAAAAGCCTTATTTGTATGCACATATAATACAAGATCACTATTAGGAGAAGTTAGACTAACAGAGTTAGAAGAACAGTTAAAAGAAATAAAATGGGACATAATTGGAATAAGTGAAATAAGAAGGAAAGGAGAACAATGTTTGAAACTTAAATCGGGACACATACCTTTCTATAAAGGACGCGAAGACATAAGTCAAGGAGGCGTAGGGTTCCTTATAAACAAGAAAATAATAGGAATAGTAACACATTTTAAGGCTATTAGTCCTCGAATAATATACATAATACTAAAGATATCAGAGAAGTGCAACTTAAAAATAATACAAGTGTACGCACGCACCAGCGACCATGAGGACGAAGAGGTAGAACAACTTTATGAGGAAATAAATACCTGTATTGCTGAAAACCATACAAAACACTTAGTAATAATAGGGGATTTCAACGTTTCAAGTTAGGACCAAAACAAGAAGAAGGAGAAGAATATATAGGAGACTACGGGATAGGAGTACGAAATGAAAGGGGGGATATGTTAATAAACTATATGGGACAACAGCAAATTTATGCAATGAATACCTTCTTTAAGAAGAAATTACAAAATAAATGGACGTGGATTAGTCCGGATAGACAAACCAAGAACGAAATAGATTTCATCTTATCCTCGCACAAAAACATAGTGCAAGACGTATCGGTAGTGAAAAAAATAAATACCGGAAGTGATCATAGGTTAATAAGAAGTAAGATTGTTATCAATAACAAAAACGATAGATATAAAGCTATACAGAAATCTAAAACTGGACAGGAGAAAACATATAGTAGCAAACAAGGAAATATACAAAACGAATTAAACAAAAAATTAAAAGAAGTAAATATAGTAGCGGAAGACAACTTAGAAGAAAGAAATAAGAAAATAACAACGGCACTTAAAGAACCCTCGACTAGAATAAAAACATCAAAACCAAGAGACAGCAAAATAAGCGATAATACAAAGAAGCTAATGGAAGAAAGAAGGAAATTGGCAATCAACCGGGAAGAAAATATAGAGCCTCTAAAAGAAATAAGCAAAGAAATAAGAAGAGAGATGAAAAAAGATTTAAAAGCATGGCATGAACTAAAAATTGAAGAAGCACTGATTAATGGAGGAAAAACAAAACAATGGCAGAAAGAAAGAAGACTGGGGGATACAATCATGACATCGCTAAGAGACGCAAATGGAGCCTTAATTATAGACCAAAATAAAATAACGCAAAAAACGGAACAGTTCTACAAATGTCTATATAGCATAAAAACTGATACAAATATAAAATATATAGAAAGGAAAATACTAAATGTAAATTCAGAAGACATTCCTGATATTGAAATATACGAAATAGAAAAAGCTTTAAGACAGACAAAAAGAAATAAGGCACCAGGCGAAGATGAGATACTCCAAGAAATGCTAAAAGAAGGGGGACAGCTGATATTACAAGAACTAAAAATACTATTAAACCAATGCTTGCAAGAAGGGAAAATACCTAAAGAATGGGATAACGCAGTTGTAATATTACTATTCAAAAAAGGCGACAAACATAGATTGGAAAATTATAGACCAATCAGTCTATTACCACAAATGTATAAATTGCTGACAAAGATCATTACGAATAGACTGGTTAACAAATTAGACAACTACCAACCACCAGAACAAGCAGGATTTCGTAGCGGCTATAGTACCCAAGACCATCTACAAGTTATGCGAAATTTAATAGAAAAATCAAAAGAATATAACTTACCATTATGTCTTGCCTTCATAGATTTTGAAAAGGCATTCGATTCGGCCATAATACAATCTCTACAGAACAGCCGCGTAGATTACAGATACACGGAATTAATAAAATATATATATAAAAACGCTACCTGTACAATCAAATTGCAAAGTACCACCAATCCGATAAATGTAGAACGAGGAGTAAGACAGGGAGACACTATCTCTCCAAAATTATTTACCCTATGTTTAGAAGATGTGTTTAAAAAATGCGCTTGGGAAAATAAAGGAATAAAAGTAGATGGGAAAAGATTGAACCATCTAGGATTTGCTGATGACGTCGTGCTCATATCGGACAATGTAGAAGAATTAGAAGAAATGATAACAGACCTAAACGAAAAGGCCAAAGACATAGGATTAAAAATGAACAGAGGGAAAACTAAAATAATGATAAACGATCTAGTAGATGAGATAGTTGATATAGAGATTGACGGGGAAACTTTAGAACAAGTAGAAAGTTATATATACCTTGGACAATACATCTCACTACAATCGGATAATCAAACAAAACAAATCAAACAAAAGAAATAGAAAGGCGAATAAAACTTGGTTGGGCCGCATTCGGTAGATGGAAAGAAATATTAAAAAGTAACATAGACCAAACACTAAAGACTAAGTTATACAACCAGAATATACTCCCTGTTTTAACCTACGCAGCAGAGACATGGACGTTAACGATAAAGAATATGCAAAAACTGAGGGTAGCGCAGAGAGGAATGGAGCGGGCAATGCTGGGAATCAGTCTAAGAGATAGGATGACAAATATATGGATTCGAAATAAAACAAAAGTAAAAGATGTAATAGAACATATATTTAAAGGGAAATGGCAGTGGGCCGGACATATTGCCAGACTAGAAGATAAAAGATGGACGAAGAGCATGCTGCAGTGGAGACCAAGAATAGGCAAAAGGCATAGAGGCAGGCCCCCCCTCAGGTGGACTGACGACATCAAAAGAGTAGCAGATTACAATTGGATGCAGAAGGCGAAAAACAGGGACCAATGGAAGATGCTTGGAGAGGCCTACGTCCAACAAAGGACTGAATTGGGCAGATGATGATGATGATGACGATGTTTATATGAACTTTTTTGTTTCTTTTGTGCTGAAGAACTCAACCTTAAAATAGTGCGTGCAATTTTAAAACACTCTGGATAGATTATAAGTTGGTGTAATTTGTTATTGCAAATTAGTTTATGTGAAACCCATTTACTTAATTTCCACTTCTTTTCTACTTTGTGTAAATATTTCCGTATTGTTTCGTCAATTATTTTAAACAATGCTGCAAGCTGTCGACACGTTAAAGTAGAATTTCTTTCAATTATTGTCTCCAATTCGTCAATATTTAAATGTGATGGTTTGGTCTGGCCCAATTTTTTAAGGTTTCATCTCTGTAAAAAAAGTTTAAATAATCTTTTTTCCAAACGCAATACAATGTTTTTGTTTTATGAACAACTTTAATACTCTCAAAAAATATTATTTGGCATATAATGATCATATGTTGCAACAAAATAAATATTTAACGCAGTATTGAAATTCTTACTTACATTAACAAGGTTGCCATTAATTCGATGTAAGTACCTTTATAAACACCATTTCTAAACCGTTTGGGCAAACCTTACAGAAATTATTTAAGTTGTTGTTTACAGTTTGCCCAATAATACCTGTGTGGAATCAATTTTAAAATGGCATCGGCATTACTGTGTATACGGTTCACGAAAGAGTACAAATTACCGAATACTGGTATAGCTGTAGGAAGGATGCGAATGAAACCGCATATAAAATAAAAACTTGTCAATTTTTAACACGACTGAATAAATGAAACATTTTAATAAATATCATACGTTGACCGAAAATCGGTTGACCACATGCTGCACCTAAAATGATGGAGAAGAAAAAGTCCGTCGACTTATATCAGTAAAAACTGAAGCAAATATCGGAAAGTTCGAAAACTGAAGGAAAACCGGTGTCTGCATCACAGAGAAACGCTTCGAAAGACACTGGACTTAAGAGAATGTTTTTTAAGAGATAATAAAAGTAGATTGAGTTTTTTTGCTTACAAAATTTAAACGCAGCAGCCATTATGCTGTAAAGCAATAATTGAGAGAATTTATTTTGCGAAAACTTTGAAACAAATAATCGAATCAAAA
Source organism: Sinelater perroti (assembly GCA_036346155.1). Taxonomy (NCBI): domain Eukaryota; kingdom Metazoa; phylum Arthropoda; class Insecta; order Coleoptera; family Elateridae; genus Sinelater; species Sinelater perroti. The sequence continues at coordinate 5,021,265 of JARFIY010000013.1, read as the reverse complement.
GAAATTTATTGTCGAAAGATATGGTTCTCGGATGAGTGTCGTTATAAATTGGAAGGCTACATCAAAACTCAAAACTGCCAGATATGAGAAACCTAAAAACCGGAAATAATAATCGCGTGCCCCTTACTCTCAAAGAGGATAACTGTTTGCTGTGCCATCAGCTACTAGTGGCATAGTGGGCCCCTATTTCCTAACATAAATAGTTACTGGTAGAATTTATAAGAATCAAATTTTGAAGAAATTTTTGAATTACATTAGCCAAAATTCAATGAAACAAGGATTTTGATTTAGTGCTCGAGTTTATCGAACTCAGAAAAGCATGGCTGCCACATCACGTGTCTTTGACTCGAGTATCATTGCTTTAGATGCAAAGACGAAGACGGCTGAGGAATTAATTGGCCACCATATTCTCCCAATAAAAAAAGACGTTTTGAAAATATTTTTGTTAGTCCTTTATCTAATCAATAAATAGTAATTTAACCAGTTTGAATATCTTTTATAGTTTTTTTGTAATTTAATCTCAATCATCAGCATCCAATTAATGGCCACCTCGTACAATGACTATTGGTTGGTTTCATGATAAATTGTAATCCAACAAGTTTACTTATAAAATAAACTTAGTTATACATGAAACCTCTTGGATGTTAGATGTGGTAAGCTAAACTTACAAAATATTGGATAGTACTTTGCAGCTTTAATTAGCAAGACTGATGAAATGACGTTGTTCGACAAGTCTGCATAAGAGTGAAGAGCACAACCCCTAATTAGATAGATTCGCCACCTCTAGGGACGAGCATGTAGCGCTCAACGTTGTATATTTAATATCCTTTTGGTGTTTTCAAACGTGACAAAACGAAATTTAATTAATTAATGTGTGCCGGAACTGTTGCCCAATGTATGCGCAAAATAGGCGGATGAAGCTCAAGCCCAGCTGGAATGGAGTTTCGTTCCGGCGGCGGCGGAGACGGTAGCGCCGCGGCCCGCTCGCAATTACCGCCCAAATAATGAACCCCTATGAACTTTGAGAAATGAACACTGATGTCTGCAAATGAGTTAATTATCTAAGTCGGACTTTGCGCCATTATATTTTGATTGCCCTCGACGGCTTCTTTATTATCAGCAATTTGTCCGATGCCCCGTGTTGAGCAACCGAACGGAGCGGGCGCGGTTCTTATTTCGCGAATAAATCTCCCGGCGTAACTAAGCGCTCTAAGCTGACGATGTGCTGTAGATCATCAGGGATGCGGCGGTAATGAGTTGCTGCTATTGTATCCTCCGCTGCGCAGTTTCGTGTTCGTCCGCAAATAAATTTGAATGAGGTGGCTGAAACCTGCCCGGCACCGCCACTTCCGCCGCGCATCAACCCTAAGCAAACCTTCTTTCGAACCGCTGTTAAGCCTTGCCTGAAATCGTTTTTTGTTCGTTTTATTACAAAACATGAATATTCAACTACGGCTGAAGTGAAGCCGAAGCTGCCATGCCGCTGATGAAAAGCGGTTTCGGGTAGCCACGCGCCCTCCGACCGCCATTTTGAGAGCCGAATTAATAACCGATTTATTTTTCAGCTGAAATTAGCGACTGACGTCCCCTGCAGGCTGCGACTTAGACGGCAGTGGAGGTGGCGTTGAAAGCAGCCGATAGCCACCTCGAAGATCTACATTAATGGCAATCAATTTGAGAATGGACGCCGGCCGCCCTCAAATCGCGCCACATCCACAAGTGCGGTTTAGAAGTCTGCAGCTTCCTGATACGGAGAAGAAATATTCTTTTATGAGCATTTTTGAGCCGGGTCGTCCCCGGAGAGTTTTCCCCGTATCATGGTCGCCGCCACGTTATCTCGCCTTTGTGGTGAGCGCCGGCTAAATATTGGCTGTCGCATACGGGCATGGCGAAATTCGACCCAGACGGTCGACTCGGGCATGTTTGCCTTTAATCGATACCCGATTGTTTCTACGGCAGGCAAACTCATTATATTTTATACTGACTTGATTTGAATTATTCATTTTATGTATCCAATCGCATACGACGGTTAGCCGGCTTTATTTCGGCATCAGACGAACTGCTGCTGCGATTCCATTCTGTATTCATATATGCCACCCTAGGAATACGGTGGAGGGAGTCTGACTATGAGTTAGACACTTTATATGGGTCACTTGAATATATCTATGGATACAAAAAGTCATATGCTGCGAAAGACTCGCACCAACAAAACATTTTTTGCATTGATAATTTCAAATGATTTTGATGATATGCTATTATACAATAAATGTATATTATATATATTTTATGTTGAAAAATTTTAAGATTATTTGATATCTCAAAACAAACATAATTTTCTATCTTGTCCTATAGAGTACCAACAAAAATGTTAAAAAACTGTTAAAATAACGCTTCTTCCAATAATTAAGAAAATCAAAATCGCAATTTTAAATATAAAATTTTACTCAAAAAAATACGACATGTATAAGGTTAAAAATCACCATTATGCTATTCTTTCTTTCTAGGTGGTCAATCTTGTGGATTGGTTTGTCTCAACCCTACTTTTCTCTATTTTCGCTACCTTCGGTCAGTCTTTATTTCTTGGTAACTTGAGCAATTTAGGTCTTTTATTATTTAGAGTATATTTTTAATCTAGAATTTCCATTTGCTATGCCTTCTGTTATAATGTGTAGTGGACCCAAATGTCACAACATATGTCCTATTCATGTGTCTTTTCTTCTGATTATCTCTTTCATTAACCTTCTTTTTTCTTCTATTGTTTATATTTGATATTCTGGATGAATATGGAATTGATATACTAGAAGTAAGCGAAACTAAGAAGAAAGGAAATGGGAGAATAAAACTGACAAGTACACACTACATATATTATTCAGGAGTAACAATGGAAGAAAGAGCAAAAGAGGGAGTGGGAATCATCGTGAATGAGGAAATAAACCAAAAAGTCATCAAATCAGAGGCAATAAATTCGAGAATGATAATCTTACACCTGAAAACGGAAGAAAGAATAGTAATTACACAAATATACGCACCAATAGAAAGAAGTGAAGTAAGGAAAATTGAAGAATTCTATAACGAATTACAGAAAAACATAGATGAAGTGAGAGAGGATACCGATAAAATAATAATAATGGGGACTGGAACTCTCGAGTAGGCAGAGATGTGAATAGAGGGCTGGGATGTATGGGCGGATATGGAGACGAAATAAAGAATACAAATGGAACTAAAATGATAGAATTCTGCCAGTTAAACGACCTATTGATAGGAAATACTTTCTGGGAACAAGAACTAGAAGACAAGTACACGTTTGTGGCAGAGGAGAGACAGCCCAAAAGTATAATAGATTATATAACCTATAAACCGGAATTAAGACATAGTATACAACAAATAATAACCGAGAAGAGGGCGGAACTAGGAACGAATCATAGATTAGTAAGAGCGACATGGAAAATACATAAGCCAAAAACAGAGAACGAAATAAAATTTATAAAGGTAAAGATAAATAAGCTAAAAGAAGAAAAAGACAGGATAAAATATCAAGAAGAAACAGACGAAGAGTTTCATAGACAAGAAATACAGAAAAGTGAGTGGGCAATGGAAGAAAGATGGAAAGTATTTAAAGAAGTAATATACTCAAAGGCAGTAAGTGTCTGTGGGATGACAAAAATAAATAGTAACAGGAAAAGAACAAACTGGTGGAATGACCAAGTAAAAGAAGAAATACGGGAAAAGAAAAAGGCCTGGAAGAAATACATACAGACTGGACAGCAACAAGATAGAGAGGAGAAATAAAGTAAAACAGACAGTAAAAGAAGCTAAAAAGAAAAGCTGGGAAGACTTTGGAAGAGAGATAAATAAAACATATAAAGATAATAATAGGATTTTCTGGGCCAAAATAAGAAAGATGAGAGGAAGCCAGCGAAAAGAAATTAGAGGGATTAGAGATAAAAACAACCATATTACAACAGACAAAAAAGAAATAATGGAAGTATGGAAAGACTACTTCCAGCAGAAGTTTAAAAAGAAAGAAGACAATGAAGAAAGGAAATCAAATAGAGAAAGGGAAGAATCAGGAGAAGAAACAGAACAGATAACGAGAGAGGAACTAGAAAATTCACTGAAAAAGATAAAGATTGGGAAAGCAGGGAGCGGACAAAATAGACCCGGAAATGATAAAATGGATGGGAGAAAAGGGTAAAGAATGGCTATGGAAAATATGTGAGGAGGCATGGAGAACTAAGAAAATTCCAGAAGACTGGGAAAAGAACTTGATAGTTCCAATATATAAGAAAGGGGATCAGACGGAATGCGATAATTATAGAGCCATTTGTCTCTCCTCGGTGTGCTTTAAAGTATATACCAGAATTCTGGAGGGAAAACTTAGAAAAGTGATAGAAAATAAACTAGAGGAGGAACAAGGGGCATTTAGGGCAAATAGGCAAGCTAATGACAACATGTGCATATTGAGGAACATTATAGAACGAAAAATAGAGGAAGGAGATTAACTACTGCTTACCTTTCTAGACATAAGAGAAGCTTTTGATACAGTTGAGAGAGGAAAAATATGGGAATGTTTAGAGGAACTGGAAGTGACAAAGGAACTAATAGAGGCCATCAGAAGTATATACAAAGTAGTTAGAGGAAAAATTCAAATAGCTGGACTGACATCCGGGGAATTCAAAATGGAGAGCGGCATAAAACAGGGCGATAGCCTAAGCCCACTACTTTTTATAATAATAATGGATAAAATAGCAAAAAATCTAAAAGAAAAAACGAAAGGATTGGATACAATAATAGGATATAGAAACCTAGAACCACTCAAAGTGAAAAGTCTAATGTATGCAGATGACATAGTCATAATGGCAGATACGGATAATAAATTACAAAAGCTAGTCAACATATGGGTAGAGGAAATAGAGAAAATGAAAATGGAGATCAACATTAAGAAAAGTAAAACAATGATAGTGAATCAAAACCAGGAGAGGGGACAAAATAGAGAAGTAAAGTGTAAAAGGCATAATATGGAAAGAGTCTCAACATTTGAGTATTTGGGAACAATAATAACAGATGATGGCCGAATAGAAGCAGAACTGAGTAACAGAATGAGGAGAGGGAATAGGATCTACTATGCATTACATAGAACGATATTGGGAAAAAAGGAGATAGACCAAAAAGTGAAATTAATGGTACATAATGCAATAACAATACCAACAGTATTATACGCCAGTGAAAATTGGACGATACAAACCAAACATGAGGGTGTAATAACGGCCATAGAAATGAAACACTTGAGAAGGATAGCGGATAAGACAAAGTTTGATAGAGTACGGAATGAGGAAATAAGAGAAACTTTACAACAGGAACCAATAGTGAACAAAATCAAAAAGAGACAGTTAACATGGTACGGTCATATACAACGAATGAAACCAGAGAGAATATGCAGAAAAGTGTTCGAAGCAAGAAGTGTAAAGAAAAGAAGAAAGGAAAGACCCAGGAAGAAATGGATAAGTCAAATAATTGAGGTGGGAAAAGCAAGAGGAAAGATAGTAAACGAAATGAAAAGTTTAACAAGAGACAGAAAAGAATGGAAGAAATGGGTTAAGGAGGACCGTGACGTATAAATCCGACGCTGGAAGGATAAGAGCGAAGAAGAAGAAGAAGATATTCTGTCAACCTACTTGGCTTTAACATTTTTCTATAACACCATAAATTGAATGTACATATTGCCTCTTTTCGCTCTTTGCAGTTATCAAAGTTTCAGTTCCATATAACACGCCACTCCATACGAAGATGTGTATAAGTTGTTTTCTCCAGTTCTCAAAGAGATTTTACTCGATGTTAGTAATTTCTTTTTCTTAAGAAACATTATTTTAGTTTGTTGTTCTTCCGTCTTTAGTCACGATGCTACTTAGATAATAAAGCTGTGCAACCTCCGCCATTCTTTTTCTATTCAATGTTCTCGTGTTCCGTATCTCCGCACATTTTTGTTTTTATTTTAAAAATGTTTTTTTTTATTTTATATTAGTTCATAACTAAGTCCATTGCATTCAATAATTGTTGTAAAACTTGTTCGTATCTAACTGCTATATCATCAGCGTATCGTATCATATCTATTTTTCCCGGTACATATTTATTCCTACGTTTATTATTATATAAAGGTTGAATAAGAGTACCGACAACGTACACATGGATAAGGCAGAGAACAGGTGTAGAAGATGTAGTAACTAAGATGCTAAAACAGAACTTGAAATAGACAGGACACGTTGCTAGAATAGGCGAAAAAAGTGGGCAAAAATCGTACAATGAAAGCCCTGAAACGGAAAGAGAAATAAGGGACAACCAAACATGAGATGGATTGATGACATCAAGAAAATCACAGACCCAAAACGGATAGAACTGGCACAGAGTAGGGACGGTGGAGAACAATGTGAGGGGGGAGGGTTATGTTCAAAGATGGACAACAAGGGCTAATTAAAAAAGTAGAAGAAAAATGTAGTTGTGCTAAATATTGTATAAAAAAGAGATACAAATACATTAGTGTTGTCACTATTTACTTATTTTATTTTTTTCCAAAATGTTCCCTGAAAATTGAGGATCCTGAAATTTGCCTACATTTTTTGGTGACAGATGGTTATCGAGATATATTCTTAGGTTGTACTTTTAATGTGCCTTTGTTTATAACAAAAAAAATTAAATAAAAGTAATACGAAATTCCAATGATCTTAAGGTATTCGTTAGTAAAAAAAAAAGAAAGAAGAGAAATTCTTTTAATTTGCTTGCTCTTTTCTCTCCACTTTTCTACAATTTTTCTTTGGTTTTTCAAACGATTACTTTCCAGAAAAGAAAATTCACGAGCAAGCTCAGATGCTATAATAGCGTTTATATTTCCTAAAAGAATTGCTTAACAAGTAACAGTAAATCATCTCATACTAACCCACGTTACTGTATAACTTAGTGAGATACCTGTTCAGAAATAAAAACAAAGATAATAAAATATAAAATATTTTGAATAAAGTCAGCAGCTTACTTAAAAAGCCTTTATAATCAATTTAGACAAAAAAATATTATTCTATATGTCTATAAAAATGTCGGCTAAGATGTGCAAGACTTTCAAATAATAGAATCATCCAAAGTTATAATTCGACTTGTTAAGAATTCTTATTGACGCCCCTTAGATCGCTCCTAATAAGAATTTAGATATCTTCCAACGAAAGTTCGAAACATTCATCAAATAAAAGAAATTAATATTTTGAATTGAAAGACTACATCCAAATATAAAACTATAATGTAATTAATAGAATAAAATTATTACACTATTTTTTTGGTCTTTTCTCTATATGAATAAACATTCTTCTGTATCAATAAAAATATTTTTCAATTTTTTATTAAAAATACAGATCTACAGGTCGTAGGCTAGGTGTATGATTAAATACACTTACGTTAAGTATCTTATAATATAATTGTCTTATCTCCCTAACTTTCTTTCTTTCTTTCTTTCTAAACTTATAATTCTATCTCCTCCTAGACGCTTCAACCGATTTTCTTGAAACTTGCACACCACATTCACAACTATATTTGCTAATTCGGCGCAAAAGATTGGCCTTCTAACTTTAACCGTTTTTGATTTATTTAAATATTTTGATTATTGTATTGTATAGATGTCACACCTGTAACAGATAAATTTTTTTTTAAGAGAGCGCCATCTGTTGGACCTAAAAGCAAAGCCACAACAACGCGTGGCCGGGTACAGCTATTTTAGAATGAAAACAAACATTCTGTTACTGTCGCCAACATTAATCTAGAGAAAAATTACAAATTACTGGAAATGAACGTAAAACGTAAAAATTACGAGAGTGCATTATGAACGACCATATAAGCTTTGCATTAATTCAACTTTACGTATTACGTATTTCCTATGGGCGGCTTATGTTTACGTCCACCATGAATGGGCGTTAAATTGTTCCATGTTTCTGATCCAGAGAAAAAGCCGGTCTAATTAAAAATTTATACGTTCGCACCTTGCAAAAATTTGAGGGAAGCCGGGTGAAAAATTGTCAGTCTAGGACGCCAATAATATCTTTTGGCGGGCAACTCCTAGTTGCTTTATATTGACCTTATAAATTAAAATTGAAAAATAGAGTCTAGAAAGTCACCTATAAAAATCATTTCATAATAGGAATATAAAAAAAAGTTTCTGACATATATAAGAAGTGTAGGAAGTCTAAACACTAGGAAAAAATTTCTACTAATAGAGCAACACACAACAAAGGATGTGATTACAACAGAAGCATGAATTTGAATTAAGATAAAAGATACTGGGCGGCGTATGAATAACTATCAGGCCAATAGTGCATGAGACTTACACAACAAATTTTTTTATTTTAACCCTAGGATGCATAAACTAGGCCTTTCAGGCCCGGAGAGATTTTAGTAACTTATAATTTGCTTGAAATAGTTTCAATCGGCTTGAGCATTTAGATATACTCTAAGCAGGTCTTTATTTAACACACACTTTATTCAAAAACATCCAAGTGTATTTAGAAATTGAAAAAAACTTATTTTCCGTTAGCATCCCATATTTACATAAACCGGGTCTCCGAAGCCCGTCTACTTATAGTTTCTATAAAACCAGTATAGACTTGTTCATAGCCGGCTAAGAGTTAGCTGATATTGTCATTCAGTTGAAATAAAAGTTGCATTGAATGAACTTGTGAGACACATATAATAATGAAATCAAAGAAGAATGAAAAGGGTGAGAGTCGGTAGTGTCGGCTATGAAGAAATACTGTTGCAGTGGGCAGCTGATGATGATGATTTGCCTTCCGGGGAAAGTAATGTGTCAAAAGCAGAAAATGATGACACAAGTTTGAAATTATCTTCTGGCGAGTATTCTGGATCCAGTACTGATGATGGGGACGATAATTCAGAGGATGATGCTGACGATATTGGTAATCCGGCCTTTGCTTCAACGAGTGGTTACATTGCTCCAAGTGGTCTGAATTGGAGTTTGAAACGTCAAGCAAAAAATAAAATTTAACCACATAACTATATTCGGCGTGGACCAGGACTGGCAAGACAGAATATAGCTCGAACAACAAAAGAAGCTTTTCAATTATTTATAACTCCAGTTATGATACAAGAAATTGTAAACTGTACTAATTTAGAGGGAAAAAGTGTTTACGGAGCAAAGGGAAAACCGTGGAAAGATGAGACAGTTGATAAACTTCTTGCATTCTGTGGTTTACTTATTTATGCGAAAGTTGACAGTAGCTGGGATGTTCCTGCGAGAGAACTTTTTTCTGGTGAATTTGCTAATCCTATGTACCGAGCCACAATTTTCATATTTTGTTTTAAATAAATACGAAGATATATCGAATTTCACGATAAGAGAGCTCGAAATACGCGTTTGGAAACCGATAAATTAGCAATGGTATCCTATTTTTGGGATTTATTCATTCAATAATGCAAAACCTGCGTCATACCAGATACTAATGTAACTATAGATGAACAACTCGTTAGGTTTAGAGGTAGGTGCAGATTCGTTTCTATATATGCCAAGTAAACCAGCATAATATAGACTTAAAATATTTTGGATGTGTGAATCAAAGTCTGGTTATGCTCTGGATGGTTTAGTTTATGTTGGTCGCCAGCCCGAAGAACCTCCACATAAAAACCTGGGGCTTGAAGTTGTACAAACTCTTGTGCGTGGCGTTCATAGTTCTGGTCTCAATCTCACGATAGATAATTTCTTCACTAGTGTACCACCAGCAACTTATCTGTTGAATAAAAATATTACTGTTGTGGAAACATTACGTCAAAATAAGCGTGACATTTCGAAAGAAATAGAAGCATCAAAAGATCGTGTAGTCTGCTTTTCATTATTTTGCTTGTGAAATAACTTATCTATGTTAAGTTACGCACCTAAAAAGAAAAAATGCGTAATTTTACTAAGCACCGTGCACCACGACGCATCTATCAATGATGACGCTAAGAGGAAGCCCGAAATCATCTCTCATTACAATAGAACAAAGGGGGGTGTTGACATCATGGATAAAATTGTTTTGACATACACGTGCAAGAGGCAAAGTAAATGATGGCCCATGACATTTTTTTTCGACATCATTGATTGGAGGATTAATGCATATATAGTCTTTACAAAGGAATATCCAAATTACAACGTAGGAGTGACTCACAAGCGCAGAATATTTTTGAAAAATTTAGCAGAGGTTCTAGTGATACCACATATGCAGAGAAGATCTCCTAACTCTAACCTACGGCACAGTGTCTGGGAGTGTACAAGCAGATTTATTGACATCTCTGGTCCGCCAGCCGCTCAAACAAGTGCAACGAGAAAAAAATGCTCAGCTTGCCCGTCAAATATTGATTGCAAAAGTGCAATGATATGTATTAATTGTAAAAATAATATATATAATGAGCATAATATTATAATGTGCACTGCCTGCTTCTATAATTCCTAAGATTTTTATTTTTATATTTTTGAAACAAAGTTTACTTTCATACTTAATCTCACATTTGTAATGTACAAATAAATAAAGTTTTACTTCAATATCTGTGTTTTTATTATGACTATACACGACGGATTATGTAAATGCCGATATTTTATTGGTTAAGTATTCTAGGGTTAAATATTATCTAAAAACAAAATAATTAGAAAGTACTACTGAGCGACGTCTTATTTTCTTTGATCGAGCGAAACTTTCCCCAGAATAGAAAGTCGAATTGACAAAATAACCATTAGATCTTCTGGGATAGTTTTAATGTGCTTACAATCAAAAATATTAAAGTTTTTGCCTATATGATAGTGCAAGGGTTCGTAAGCAACAAGGAGGATATTATGCTACTCTACTTCTTTAAGAAGGATATAAATTAACCCCCAACAACTACATCAATAAAGCCTCAGATTGAATCTGCCGTTGGAGAAAAGAATATGTTCTATCAGAACTCGTTTACGGTTACAAAGTAAAAAACCCAAGCGTTTTGACTTATGACCTTTTCCCAGTATCGACTACAATCTCTTCTTGATTACTATATGTGAGGCATGGTCAAGACGAGAGTTGAAGGAAGTCATTACAAGTCAATGATAGTTTAAAAGGCTGGAGCATGAAATTGACTCGGTTTAGATTTAGACTCAAGAATGATATAGTGACTATATATACTAATTTTTTTTTTCATTTTTTAACTTGTATTATACTAAATTCTGCAAAAAAACATTTTTTGCATTTCAACCTTTTCTTTATTTAACTGAAAAATTAATAAAATTTAACGATGAGTTATATATCTAGTGGCAACATTTTTAATATTAAAATGTAACACCCTGTATATTCTTATTACTTAATTTTTCTAAACTAATATGCATTAAATTACGAAAACACTTAAAACTTAATATATAAATATACGATCTTAAAAAGTACAAAAAAATTGATATTTTTTTAAACAAACTAAAGGAACAACATCTGCACAATATAGTAACTCTCAATTCAATTGTACAGCCTAGCCGGCAATGGTTAGTCCGAGTGCAGGACAACTGGCGCCATAAAACTAATTACTTGCTTTTCCAGTCACATCTCGATGTAGTAATAGAAACAGCACGTTGCCGGCTTCTCAGTTATTCTTGTCCAGTATTTGCCGTTTATTTTATTAAAAAATTACGGGGATTGTGTCACACATCTTAAATCGTAAATGTTTGTATTTTGGGAGATTGCATTTTTCTCAGATTTTAGTAACAAAAATATGATTAGATTGTAAAAAAATAATAAAATATGTTCACATACTGTGCGGAAATAATTTAGTAAAAAAAACCTAAACCTTGAAGTAAATAGTTTTTTACTATACCCTTCATAAATAATTTTGCAGCCAATAAAACAAACTGTTCTTGCGCTTTTTAGTTATATTTAAATATAAATGTATTGCATATTTTTTGTGAATATACACGAACAATTTTAAAATAATCTCCAATTGGTTTGTGAAAATACAAGAGCAATTTGGAAAGAAACCTCCGTTCTGCGCCTGCGCGATGAATAGGCAGGGATAACGACTCCCGTTCTGTAGCACTATACGCAGTAGTTTAGTAGGCAGGTGGAGTGGAAGAAGAAGGTTGTGTTGCAGTTTACTTGTTTGCTAGATCAATTGAAAATGAATGCTGTTATAAAAATCCTGCCAAATAAACGTTATGACAAGTCCCTCAATCTTCATAGCTATTATATTAAAACTTAATGTATTGTTGTAGGGCAAAGTTTATTGGTTCACAATATTTGAACTTTCTATACACTTGCTTCAACTTTGAATACCACAAGTCATATACTAGTTGGCTACCAAAACTTCTGTCTGAGGAACACAAAACACACCAGATGAATTCTACCTGGGATTTTTCCCGTTATGTCGAAGAAGGAAAACAATTTCTAAATATAATTGTAACCGGCGATGAAACCTGGGTGTCACCCCGCTTGGACAATGACACTGGCTTCATTCCTAGGCGGAAAAGCGTTTTGCAGAAAGAATTTTGAACCTTGTAAAACGTTATGGCAAGTTCCTTAATCTTCATAGCTATTATATTAAAACTTAATGTATTGTTGTAGGTTTCTAATGTGTATAATAAAGGTTTTGTAAGTAGATGTATCTATCATTGATAAGCAAACGGTGGTGTCTTTCCAAATTGCCCTCTTAAAATGGTAGCTTTAGCAATAGGACAGATCTTACATTATCAACTTTTCCCAAAACTTCTGCAACACTTGTCGAAAATTTAATCGTCGCGCAATATTTGTTGATTTTTTGTGTTTGTAATATAGTAACACATAGCATTTTTGGATTTTATACAGTTTTGGACCAAACTCCGGCTTTTAATGCGCTATTATTGAAATCGGGAACTTTTGTCAACAGATATTGCATAGGAAACCTGCGATATTGAAGACGAAGGAAGTGTCCACTACTCTACTGTCTCCAGATGGTACAAGCACTTCGATTCCCAGGGACATGAATCTCAAAGGTATGTCTCGTTCCGATCGGCTATTAAAATTTCGGCAGGAAGGTCATAATTTTCATTTTGTGAAACTGATAGTTTTTCATTTTGAACTTGTGCCAAATAACCGCGCCACCAATACCGAACTTTATTGCCAGCAGTTGAATCGTATCTAGGACAAGTTGAAGGGGAAATATCCGACCTTGGTCAACCGAAAGCAAGTTTTGTCTCAGCGAGACAAAGCCAAAGCCCACACTGTCAAGAAGACTAAGGAAAAATTTGAACAGTTGAGCGGAATTGAAATTTTTCCAATCCAGCCTACAGTCCAGATGCTGCCCCGTTTGATTATGACCCTTCCTCTCACTGGGACAATTATTGCGTGATAGTCAGTTTGAATCCATTGATAAAGTTAAAGCGTAGTTTTATGAAGATACATAAGAAATATATGCACAATTCGAAAATTCTACAACCAGATCTAGAGGTTCCCTAAACCGCCCTTGTACGTACTGGTACAGTTATTAAACATATACCCCCTTTTAGTCATTCCAATGTGATTTAATCTACTTTTGTCTTAGAATCAAGTAATTATAATAAAACGAGAATGAAGATGAGGAAATTGAGAATTCCGTTAGTAGGTACAATAAATGTAGATGTTGCCATGTTGAGAATTTATCAGTTAATGTATTTACCTTAAAAAGAATTAAAAAAAAGTTCGTATAGGAACTGCAACATCTATAATAGAAAATGATAAACTGGATAGTACTCTCGTTGTACATTGGGATGGAAACTGCTATCAGACCTTACATCAAAACAAGTGATCGACAGACTTTCAGATTTAATGTCAGACCTTAGAATAGACCAACTATTAGAAGTGTCAAAATTAAATAAACACACGTGTTTGGCACGAGCTTCGATTGTACGGAAAATTATTTGAAAAAATAAAAATCTGCTACCAGATAAGAAAAATGTGTCTTGATACTCCGTTAGGCAACATGGGTGTGAAAAATGGAATCTGTACTTTTATTGGGACCAAAACTAAAAAGAGAGCTAATCAAATTAACATTTAATAATTGAATATATGAGTGTACCTAGTGTTTCCAAAACCGCGATTATCAAATGCTTTAAGATAGCAAGGAGCTCAAGAGATATTACACAGAAATTACAGACCTCAATGTCAGCGATGCTAATAAGAATAATTCGCAGAGTACAATTAAATTCCTAAGCATGCAACTTAAAAAAATCACTCCTGAAAAGATTACGAAGAATTTCCAGAAATAATCTTGTACTTTCTAGTTGTCGAAATTCTTTTCAATGCCCGCTTGATGGCAAAGGCTACTTCAATTTAGTTTTTACATCAATCGATGCGAAAGGAAAGGGTTGTGAGGTGCCTGTATTTTTATAGTCCGGATTGTGGTTCTCAACATGATCTGGGGAAACTTTATACAAATAGAAGCACAAAACGGTAAATGCAAAACTCTTAAAAATCCTTTTTAGAGTTTGGAAACCACTTATAGTATCTTAGCTAAATAGTAATTGGCTAGGCGCTCTTTGATCCCAATTTGTTCAATAGCGCAAGGCAAAAAATAAAAAATTCTATTGGGCAATGTGACGAAGGTGAAGCACCTTTCAAGAGAGTCAAGATTAGTTTGAATAAGAATCTGATTATCTAACAACTAGAGAAATTTGACGCCAAACATACAATGACATACAATAACAGGCTAATATTTTGAATAACGATACAGAAACTTGAAAACACCAAGAAGGTCAAATAAATCTTAAGCTGAAAGTAACAAACGATAATTTCCAAAGAGGAGTAACAAATATAGCAGTTTAACAAGTGCATCATAAATAAACGAGGCACAAATGTATATAATGCCAGAACATAGGAAAAGGGTTTTAAACATAAAAAACAAGGTTTTAATTAATACTTCATTGTAATTTATAAGTTATTCAATAAATAAGTTTGGTTCAATATTAATAAAAATAACAAAATAATTAAAGGGTCTTTTGGGTTAAAGTAATCAATCGGTTGGTAGATTTTGTTTTAATATAAACCAAACCAAAGTTTAATATACGTGGTGTACCTAAAAATTTTGGTAAATGCCCTTATATCTCAACGGAAACGGGCCAGATGTGCACACACAATGTATAGCATTGTTTACTTGTAGTGGGGAGTGGAGCTGGCAGCCAAGATAAACCTGATGTTGGCGGTCTAACGGCAGTATGAGTTATACTGTCACAGTGCAATGAAGTAAGGCATTAACATAAAGTTCTGCTACAAATTGGGGTAGCGAAGGAGACGCATTAAATGTTAGTGCAAGTGTACGGGACCGAAGCCATGAGTAGAAAATGTATTTACAAGTGGTTCAAACGCTTTTAAGGCAGGAAAAAAACGACCGAGCATAAGTTACGTTCGGGTACTGCAAGCAGAAGCCCAGACATGATTAAGAGAGTGCGACACAGGCTAGCACAAGATCACTGAGTGCAGACTACTTTATGTTGGCCATCTAAGCACGAGTGACAGTGATCCTGCAATCGATTCGTAAAGATAACTTTGGTAGCAATTTTCAGAAACTTTATGAGCGTTGTAAAAAGTGTGCTGCGTTGCAAGGCAATTATTTTGAAGACCAATAAATGTATTCTTTTTCATGTAATTTCCTCCATTTTTGGACCGTATCTAAATACATTTTGAACGTTACTGACGTTGAATTACGATAACTTTATTAATAACATTGTGATAAAATATTGGTATAGAAAATTTAAGAATGGCTACATATAGAAAGACCAAGTCATAAGTTTTGCAATTTTAAAGCAAAATTTTTAAAATTTTGAATTAGGAATAATTATAACAAAATTAAATTAATTTTAGCCCATTCAACATTAGAGAAAAACTATTATTTCTTCGAAAAATGATTAGTTACTTAGCATTTTTATACCAACAAGGTCTTCAACAAAATCACTGATGACACTATCTTACTAGCCACAAGCATGCAAGATCTACAAAAGTACTCTTATCAGCAGTGACAAACCATAGTGAACTAATGGGGCTAAAACTCAACATCAAACAACATAATCACATACAGAATACTATACTTGTAGGAGAGGAGTTGATAAAGAGAGTAACATCGTATAAATATCTTGACTGCTGTGCCAACGAAAATTAGGGCTTAACCCAGAAAATTAGATGTAGGATAAAGCAATCAAAGACAGCCTTTCAAAAGATGAAGAAAATTTTGACCTATTGAGCCTTGTCCATTATCTTACGTATTCGATTATTAAGATGTTCTTCAGTATCCTCTTGCATGGCGATAAAGCATAGACGCTTACAGAAGCAATGTGTAAAAGACTAGAAGCTTTTAAGATGTGGACCTATCGCAGGATTTTAAAGATCTCGTGAATGAAGAGGGTCACAAATGAGAAAGTACTACGACGCACAAACAAACAACGTGAAATTCATAATACTATCAAAAGAAGAAAACTTACATATCTGAGCCATGTTATCAGCAATTATAAATACAAACTACTTCATATCATTATTCAAAGAAAAATTGAAAGCAAACACTGCCCAGGAAGACCCAAAATATCATGGCTCAAAAATTTACATCAGTGGTACGGAGTCAACCCCATAGTACTATTTAGAACAGCAGCTGATAAAGTAAAAACATGTTACTGATCGCCAATATTTTTGCAGAGCAAGACACTTAAAGAAGAAGATAAACAGTAGCTTATATAATTTAATATGAGCAACTTTAATACGAGTAGTTTCCCATTATATAATTGGTGTTTCTATTTGTTTGTTCACTTACAACTACATATTTATACTTTTTAATAAGAAGTTCAGAGTTTAGTTTCTGTGCTATTTTTTCTATAACTCTATTTTTTGAAATTGAAATACTTCTATATACCTTATTCTTTGCTGCATTTGCTTTATTCAATGTATTTTTATTTTTTTCTACCTTTTTTAAAAACTATAGCTTTATGGATATTCTTGCTCACTATGGTAGACAATTGTAAGAATTGCGAAAACGAAAGCTCATACACAGATAATAAATATTTACAGCAACGATCAAGAAAACAATAAAACTATGTGGATCTTTAGAAGAAAAGGAAACGGATGATGTTTAAGAAATTATCAAATAAAAATTAAATAACATGATGATAAAATATAAAGTACAAAATACAACCGAAAATATATAATGAGAAACATAAAACTTTTGGATTATTTAGAAACAATTATATGCTATGTCTACTATTTAATTATTTGAAGAAAATGTATGACTCAATTCCGTTAAGGCTATTGTAAAATGTGTTAAGAAGGAAATTGTAACAATAAATAAAAACAAAAAGATATCGAAGAAAAAAAACCAAAGAAAATTCAAAACAATGTCCAAGTATAAATATACGATTTCACTTGTATGGGAAAAATGTAAAATAAAACAAAACAAAAAAAATTGAGAATTTAACTTGGCAAACAAACATGATAAAAGAAGGAAAATATTATTAAAAAAAAAATTATTGGTACGTCTTGTTGTAACAAAATGGATACGTAGCCTTTTAATTTCACTAGCATAAAATGTAATTAGTTGTGACACTAGCCAATTGCACTCAAACGCTTTAAACGACATCATCGTCAAATCTCTACTGACTAATTGTTTTATAAATCTAAACAAGTGATAATCGCAGAGTGATAAGTTTGAGCTATAGACAAAGCATTGCAGTTACAGAACAAATTCTCAATGTTTTGTCGAATTTAGACATTTGTATAGAACCAGGTATTTTAAGCCCTGAAAACATTGACATAGGTAATTTCAGTATCAGAAAAAATTTCAAAAACTGTTCAACGCAACCCTAATTTGAATGGACACATCCAACTTAGCTTTTTCTCTTTTCGCGATTATTTGTTGTCTACCCTAATAATGGTATCAAAAAATATATTTGCAAAATCATAGTTTATCTAAATACTTCAATACCATTTCCGTCAGATTTTCAAAGATTACTTAAATTTTGAATTAAATTGGGTCTAGATCTTCAAAAGTCCTATCATAACCAATATTTTATTTCTGTTACTACTTCTTATCTTAGACTATTTTCACCAAACTCTTGAATCTCTTTTTAAATTTATATATTTGTGTAGCGTAAAATGTCGTCAATAATAATGCCATTTGAAAATAGCTTACATGTATCAATAGGTAAGTAAACTATTATATTTTCAGAACTTGTGCATATGGTACGTTTAAAAATTTTCTTTAACCACTTAGTTTCCCCATCTTTCCTAACAAAAATCGTCAGATAGATCACAATCGTCACCGTTATCTAGTAAAAATGAGTTTCATATCTTTAATAATCTTTATGAGGCACTTTGTAATCACCCACTGTTCTATTTAAAATTTTAATAACAAGTAAAAATCAAAGGTAAATCTCACTGAACTGTAGGTGTGTTTTAGGTGCTCCAGTATTCAAGCCTATTTTGGACCGTACTGAGGACTCAAAACATACGGAAACCTACAGGAGATGGAATATAAGGCCTAGTATTTCGAATACGATCGTGGCACAGCTGGATCCTAAGAAATAGTGAGTGAATAAACATAATAATTAGACTAGTTTGAGGTTAAGTAGAAGACAAATAAAGTCGAGTTTTGCATGCACGAGATAAGTGTTAAGGAAATAAAATAATTCCAAGGCTCCGTTCTCTAAAATGTTTTAAGGATAGGCAACACATCATATGCGCAGGAATTGACTATAGCACCCATCGGAGACTGGCGCTAAGAAATCAAACCATAAAAGAAGTACTGGCCCTCTGAGGTGTCGAACTGGGGTTAACACGAAGACGGCAGACTAGCCCTTGCAGTAAGAAGCGCTACCTCATCTAAAAGGAATAAAATCAGAAATGGAAAACATAGAGAAGATATTCCAACAACTAAACTTCAACATGCAACAAATGGATTCCAAATTGGACCAGCTTGTGTCGGAAATGACAGCAATAAAGCAAGAAAATAACAATCTGAAGGTGCAAGTCACAATTCAAGAAAATAGAGTTGACCAGCTGGAGAAAGAGGTTAGAAGAAAGAACTTAATGTTGAGAGGGGTAGCTGATCAAGAAAATGGAGAAGGATCTGATACAGAGAAAAAATAGTAGAAATAATGGAAAACCTAGGAGTCACAGTTAAGTATAAGTGAAGCAATCAGAATAGGGGAATATAAATTGGGAAGATCGAGCATGATTCTACTAAAACTAACTAAGGACGCCAAAAAAAACGAGATTATGAGGAAATCGAAAAGTTTAAAAGGATCTGATATGTGGATTGATGAAAACTACCCACAAAAAATACGTGAGGGACGGAAGCTGTTAATACCAAAAATGAAAGCTGAAAGGGAAAAAGGAAATAGAGCGTGGATAAGGTACAATAAGCTAGTTGAAAGAAATGTACGGAATGAGTTAACTAAGGAATCCAACAGCAAGGGGCAAGGAAAATACAAGGAGCAAAGAATTCCCTCAGGAAGTAACAAAAGAATTGTGGATGAAAGGTCGCGGGATGGTAATGCTTTTACAGAACAGATGAGAAAAATAACGAGAACGTCAAGACAAAAAAACTACTAGCGGCAGACAATGGGAGGATAAAGAATGACGGACTTGGTAATGGATAGGGCTACAACGCAAAGGCAAGGACAACTAGCAAAATAAACGCAGAGAAACTGGACAATAAAAATAATATAGGATCAAAGAAAATAAACATGGGTATCTAGGGTGAGGGAGCATTGAAAAATTTAGTAAGGGAAAT
The DNA here is from genome assembly GCA_036346155.1 of Sinelater perroti. Lineage (NCBI taxonomy): Eukaryota > Metazoa > Arthropoda > Insecta > Coleoptera > Elateridae > Sinelater > Sinelater perroti. Next base: position 5,001,513 of record JARFIY010000013.1, on the reverse strand, counting down.
CAAAGCATATGAAAGCAAATGAAGTGGTTGCATTACAAGAAACGCACTGGAAAGGAAACGGTTTGCAAACCATAGATAACTACACTCTGTTTAGAAGTGGGAGTCAAAGTGGGTTTTTTGGTGTGTGCTTCCTGGCCCAAATATAAAGCAGGATGTAAAGAGTTTTGAAGAGATATCGGACAAACTGTGCATCCTAACCATAAGGCAAGGCAAGAAGTTTATCTCTATAATAAATATACATGCCCCCACGAACAAAAAAGAGGAACAGATAGAGGATATGTACTACGAGATATTGGAGGAAGTAATAGACGGGATTCCAAATGACAACATAATATTGATAATGGGGGATGCAAATGCTAAGATTGGAAAAAAAGACATCTACAGGAAGATAACAGGAGGGGAAAGTAAGCATGATACTAGTAATGATAATGGGCTAAGGTTGATCTCGCTGGCAATAGAGAAAAATCTGAAAATAATGAGCACACATTTCCAACGAAAGGACATACACAAAGGGACATGGATTATACCGGGAAGCAAGAAGACCAACCAAATAGATCACGTCCTGGTGCAAGCGAAACATGAAAAAATGATAAAGAAAGTGAGATCATATAGGGGTGCGGACGTGGATTCCAACCATTTCCTGGTTGGAGTACAAATTAGATGCATAGAGTCGAAAAAAATAGAGGAAACAAAAAGGAAAGTAAGGATAAGGGGTAAATCTGAAATAAGGATGCTGCAGGACGAGGAGGTGGCAAAAAAGTATAAGAAGGACATAGAATACATGTTAGGCAAAAAGGTAGCAGACGAAGAGGGGGTAGATGAGAACTGGAGAAACTTAGAAAATACAATAAGGTACGCAACACAAAGAAATATCACAAGGCAAAACCCAAAAAAGAAAAAAAATGGTTCGATGGGGAATGTGACCAGGAGCTGAAGATAAAGAAAAAGTTTAGACAAAAAATGTTACACACACCATCTGAGGAAAATTACCAAAGTTATGCTAGACAGAGAAGTAAAGTGAAAGGGTTGTTAAGGCAAAAACAAAGACGGTATATGGAAGACCAGGTAAAAGAAATAGAAAACAAATATCAAGCTAAAGAAATTAGAATTTTCTAAGAGGACGTAAAGGACATATGCTCAGGGGACCAAAGCAGAACTCCATACATTAAGGATGAGGACGGAAATCTACTGGGTGACGAGGAAAACATATTAGAAAGATGAAGGAGGTACTTTGAGGAAACCTTAAATGTAGGTACGAGGGAAAACCAAGAGCAAGATGAGATTGACAATGATGGAGTAGCAGTAGAAAATCCTAGGATGGATGAAGTAAAAGAAATACTGGGGAAAATAAAAAATAATAAATCACCAGGTGAAAATGGATTAGCGGCGGAAAACCTGAAGTACGGAGGTGATATGTTGTCGGAACAGATTCTTGATATGATAGTAAAGATATGGCAAGCAGAAAAAATGCCAAGGTCTTGGAATAAGGCGATAATCCTGCCAATTTACAAAAAGGGTGACAAGAGGGTTTGCGAGAATTACAGGGGAATAGCACTCTTAGATGTCACGTATAAGGTATTGGCCACAATAATAAAGAGAAGATTGGAAGAATACGCGAAAGCCGAGCTAGGGGAGTACCAAGGGGGTTTTAGACAAAACAGATCCACAACAGACCAAATCTTTATGCTAAAGCAAATCCTAAACGGCTGCTACGAATATAACGTTGAAACACATATGCTATTAATTGACTTCAAGGCCGCATATGATAATATAAACAGGAAGCAGTTAATGAAAGCTTCAGAAGAACTAAAAATACCGGCTAAATTAATCAAATTAATAAGGATGACACTAAAAGACACAGCCGCAGCAGTCAAGAGTGGTACAAACCTTAGCGCAGAATTCAAAATAGAAAAAGGATTAAGACAAGGCGACCCTCTATCATGCGTGCTAGCACTAGAAGCGGTAATTAGAAAGAGCGGAATAAATAGAAAAGGGACACTGTTTTACAAAAGCCATCAGTGTCTTGCTTACGCTGATGACGTTGTACTACTGGCTAGAAGTACAAAAGACCTAGAAGAGGTCACAAAACAACTAATGGATTCTGCTGAAACAATGGGGCTCCAGTTTAATATGGACAAGACAAAATATATGGAGCTTAAGTTCAAAAAAGGTTACAAAGATAAAAAAAATCTATGCATCCCAAAAACAAAGAGAAATGTGGGGGTTGTAGCTTTTGAAGAAGTAGAGAACTACATGTATCTAGGTGTATTGGTGTCCAACAAAATTGAAGAAGAAAAGGAAGTGGGTCTAAGAATAGCCAAAGGAAACAAATGTGCAGGAGGGCTGTATAAAATATTAAGAGCAAAGAGGTTATCCAGAAACACAAAATTTAGGATTTATAAGTCAATATTAAGGCCAACGCTAACCTATGGATGCGAAACGTTGGCCATGAACTAGAGGATTCAGCGAAAAATAGAAACCTGGGAGAGAAAAATCCTAAGAAGGATACTGGGCGGAAAAAAGACAATAATGGGCTGGGAAAGAAGAATTAATATGGAACTATATGACATGTACGGGGAAAAATCAGTAGGGGACTTTGTGAAGAATAGAAGACTACAATGGCTAGGGCATTTGGAAGAATGAAGGATGACAGAAATGTAAAGAATGGGGCTTGGAGAGCACCAAAGGGGATAAGAGGGAAAGGTAGGCCGAGAATAAGATGGAATCAGGCGGTGGAAAATGACCTTGCAGAAAAAAGGAAAAATTGGAGGACCCTAGCAACGGATCGAAGGAAGTGGAAAGACATTATATCTTGTTAAGAATACTTTTGTGTTTGATTATCTGATGTCAATTATTAATTATATGTTATGTAAACGGACTAAGTTCAAAGCTAAGATAGAAAATGTATTTTATGTGTAAGTAAAGTGTAAAGGAATAGCTCAAGGCCTACATGGCCTGTATATGCTACAAATAAATAATAAAAAATAGTTTATCAAAATTGATGAGGATAACAGACCCCCAGCGATTGTTTTTACCTCTGCTTAAAAAACCTATTTTATCTACATAGTAACTCAAATATTTGCAACGGTTACCCAAGAGATGAAATCCATACGGGCATAGAAAAAATATAATAAAATAAATTTTTAGGGATTTTTACACCCCAATCAAACCAAGACAAAATTAAAATACATGTCATTGTGTTAACCATTTCTTGACTATAATATAAAGTAATGTAAAGCACTATCTGTGTGTCTACGTAACTCTTGATTTCTTTATGATGAGCAAATGTTTTGATCAACCAACATTTGTGTTGCACACAATTACCTTTTATAAGTGAATACTTTTTTGAGAAACGGTAAAATTTTTCCTATAATAGTTATATATCAAATGTCATTTACTTAAATATATAACAATCTGTTACTTTAACGGTTCTACCTTTTTGATAATATTAAGTTATGATATCAAATACAGTTATTTGAAAAAATAATTATTAGTATTTTAATACTCACAAAATTTTAAAAAATTGGCTCAATATTTTATTTGCCTTATAGTGTGTATTTTATCTCTGTTCACTACCATGCAATGATTAAATAAATTCAGTGTTTTATAAATTATTATTATATCGATATCGATTGTGGTTGATTTTTCGTTGACTTCAAACAACAGAACAATAATAAAGTAGTCTATAACAGTAACACTTTTCTAAATGCTAGTGTCAGAGTTAAACTACCTTATAAAAAATTTTAATGCAGGTAATAATGCGACGGTTACACCAAAAATTACTGCACATATCAGATCGTTGTCTGAAATTTGGAAAAATCATGATTATAAAACATTTTCCAAGAAGAAAGAACACGACAAAAAACCTAAGTGTGTTATCTGCCAAGGAAAACATCCAAAAATTACTGGACGTATAAGGTTTACGAGCTGGGGACGCGGTAGCTCAGATGGTTCAACCAGTTGGTTCTGTCCTCTAGCCGGCGCGCGCGAGTTCGTCTCGCTCAACCCATGGGTGTGTTTGAGTGTCCTAGCATTTAAGTTCATGTTAGTGGGCACAATAAGCCCTTGCGTCTGCAGTGCCTGTAAGTGCACCAAAAAAAGGTTTACGAGCAGATTAAGGAAAAAGATTTTTTTATGTAGAAAAAGAACAGGTCGCAATAAGCCCTCCCCAAGAAGCAAGACTAACTTTCGTTGCCAAATCCCAAGTTAGACACCAATCAAAAATCAAATTTAATATAACACATGCTTAAGGTTTTTACTTTAATATAGACCAGCCTACGTGCCCCCAACAAGAACCACAATTTTTTTGTAGTATCCAAGTAGTACATTAACTTTCATTCAACAAACATTAAGCTAATAAAGAATCACAATCAACAATCTTATGAAAGAAGTAGAAGACCTAAAAAAGTTAATAAAATAACCAGTAAACTAATCAAAGATAATAACACAAATATCCAAAACAACACAATGGAATACTTGGCTTCAACTTGGTGTAATAAATCATCGGCAAGAAAATGTAGACATTTATACTATATAATAGACATTCGAAGTACATCCCACTTCAAAATAGGCAGCTATGATACATACCTCAATTATCCGGCTGACACATCTAAAATAGAGGCAACATTTATAATAAAACATAATATGAAGCACCAAAAAATCCAAAAGTATTGCTTAGCATTTATTCAAGCTACCAACATAACTGTAGAAGACATGTCTTTGGAAATTGACCTAACAAAGCTAGTTGTGAAGAATATATTCAATAATTAGATAATCCGTTTCTTACTGGAAACTATTTTGACTCCAGGTTAATTATACCGAGAGGAAGAATGCTACTGTACATTATGGAACAGATCTCCACTTAGATTACTTGCCTACATACTAGCCTAGCTAATGGACAACCAACATCACAAATATCCTTCACTTATTTGACTTTTTTGTAACTAAATGCAATCTTCTGAAATATTTAACAATTAAATTGTTCTTTAGTTTGTCTTAGGATCATAGCCCCATTATAGTCACAATATTCACATCATCATCATCATAATCATCATCACTAGCTTTCCTCTACCCATTTACGGATATAAGCCTCTCCCATATTTCTCCATTTAGTGCGGTCCTGTGCTAATTTGTTCCATGTTAGTCCCGCTTGCATTTTTATGTCATCCACCCACCTCTTGAAGGGTCTTCCTCTGTTTCTATGTTCTCCCCATGGTCTCCATTGCATTATTTTCTTGCACCATCCCTCTTGTTTTCTTATGATATGTCCCGCCCATTGCCACTTAAGTCTTGTTATTCTTTATATAATGTCCTCAACCTTTGTTTTTTGTCTAATCAATCTGTTGGTTTTGCGGTTTTTCAAGGATATGTTCAAAATTCTGCGTTCCATTGCATGTTGGTGTACTCGTAATTTGTCTATCGTTTTTTTTTTTGTAAATATCCACGTTTCACTTGCATATGTGGTTACTAGCAGGATACATTCATTATATATTTTTAATTTTAAGTATAGTGGTATATTTGATGATAAAACGTCTTTCAATTTTCCGTAGACTGCCCAAGATAATTTGATTCTTCTTTCAATTTCATCTGTCTGGTTGTCTCCTGTAGTTGTTACTATTTGACCATGTATATTTTTCCACTTTTTCTATAACTTTACCTTCTATTATTACATCCTCTTCATTAGTTTTATCGTTTGTGCATATTTTTGTTTTTTCCAAATTTAAATAAATATTCACATCATTAATAAATAAATGAAGATCTTTAATAATAGTTAACTATAGAGCAAACCAACTATTTTAGAAATGCATTATAAGATTATCTAGAAACCAATATTCCACTAAGAACGACTACCGATATAGAAAATGCAGTTAAAATGCCAAATAAAACTATTCATATGGAGGTTACAAGAGCTACATCATAACTAACCAAAATAACATTAACCTGTCATTGCTCAAAAAGCAACACATCGGAAGGATATGGTACTACAGATCAACAATTAAAGAACGTAGAGTTAACACAGGAGACAAAGAACCATAAAAAATCAATGAATTAAAAAACAAATTTTAAATGAAGACCTTGAGAAACAGACAGATATAGAAACAAGAAGTATTTACTCTGGAAAGCTACCAACCGCCTTAATAGTCCTAAACTGCAAATGTCTTCATTTTTAATCGAAATGGATTATGAGCACATACTAACAAGAATAAAGCAAAATTATTTGCTGCTCATCTTCAGAATGCTTTTCACATACTACCATCAGAACACAAAATGTAAGAAGTTGCCGAAGTTCTAAATGATTCCTTACTAGGTCTCTTTGCCTATTAAAATTGCTATACGTGGAAAAAGAATAAAAAAACTACATTGCAAAAGTATTTAGTTACTTTAAATAATCTTCAATAGTATACTAAAAACGGAACGTTTTTCTGTCAATAGAAAATTACTCGAGCAGTCCATCCTAATCCATAAACTTGGCAAATCTTACAAACCTATCAGTTTGTTGTCACTTTTATCTAAACTATTTGAAAAGTTCTTTTTAGGTCTTTTTCCTGCCCTTGAAAACAATAAACTATACCTGACCACTAGTTTGGATTCAACACTCGACGTTTTAAGTGCCCAAATTGCTATTTGTTTGTGTCGATGTGTGTGAACTCACATTGCCATGGTGAAAAATAATCCGACGTCGCGCGTTGGTTTTTCTTATTGCTCTGAAGACTTCTGATAAACAAATGGCTATGCACCATGTAAAATTGACCATTTTACGATGTTCTAAAATAACGGTTGCAACATGTCTAGTTTTTTCCAAAAAAAAAAAACAGGCCACCATTTGCTTCGAAGTGCTTCGAGCACGAACTACTCTTGTTGCGTTTGGCTCATCTTGAAAGACCCATACAGTCTACTGCTGTACGTTCGGGCTCATACTCATAAATCCAAGATTCGTCACTTCTGACGGTGTTGTAAACAATTTTTGAAGCACTGCGATCGTATTTCTTAAGCATTTCTTTCGACCAATCGACACGAACCTATTTTTGGGCGATCATTAACTTATGCGAGATCCAATGCGCAAGTGAGTTTATTTACAGCTCAAAGCCGTTTCTCGTACCTAAAACGCCGAAAGTCTTTATGCTGCCAATCGTCATCAGTTAAGTTTCGAGTTTCCATTACCTCCCGTACTTCTGGGCCCTAGAATCTAAGTGGTAGCCCTCTTTTCCCTCGCTCCCAGGGTTTTCAGTCTTAAACTATTTGGGGCGACTTATTCGGTGCCATTCTCTTTACATGGCCATATCACTTTAGCGTTTTTTCCTTAGTTTTCTCTATGACTGTTTTTTCCATTTTTATACCTTCTTTAATGTCCTCCTTTCTTACACACTTCAATCGTTTTTTCCTATAGCTTCTTCACAAAAAATTTATTTCCGTAGCTAAATTTTTCTTTTGTTTCTGTTTGTAATTTTCCATCTTTTCGCACCGTAAGTAAGAATGCTCTTGACAATCATTTGTATATATTTTTTTCGTCTTCTTGTGGATTTGTTGTGACCATAATTTTGAGTTTAATTTTTGTACGGCTTGTTTAGCTTGTATTATTCTGTATATGATTTATTTTTACTATTACTTTCATCTGATGTTATTGTACCTAAATATTAATAATATTTAAGTTTTAATTACGTTTCCATTTATCTGCATGTCCTGAGCTTTTTCATTTGTAACCATATATTTGGTTTTGTCAAAAATGTATTGTCATTCCCCACTTTTTATACGTTTCATATAATTTTCTGATCATGTAATTAATATCATCTTCATCAACTACCAGGACAATTTGATCGTCTGTAAAATGAGGTAAGTGGAAATAATTTCCTTCAATTTCAATTCACATTCTCCTGTATTTCAAATTCCATTTTTTTTATTACTTTATTTATGTATATTTTAAAAAGTATTGGTGATAGACAACACCCCTTTCGTAATACTTTGGTAACATCAAATGATTTTTTCTTTTTTTATTACACTTTTCTGGTTTGTATACAGTTTTGCAATCGTATATATATATATAATCAGGAGGATCGACATTTGTTGATACCGCAAATAATTTAGAATGAGTGTTGTATGCCCTTTTTATATCTATGAACAGAATTGGATTCTCTCTATCTCTTGCTAATCTTTTTTGTATCACTTTTTTAGAGTGAAAATATTGTCTATGCAGGATCTACCAGCCACAAAACCGCAATTTTTTTTACAATATCAACTATACTTTTTATCTTTTGTTTAATTATTCGTCCATGTCAACTTCCTATTGATGATGTTACTATAATAATCGTAAGGCCCCGCGTGAAAGCACGGCATGCGAACTGAAAGGTTAAGGCTCTCATGTGTTTGACTTTACTGCCCAGTCGTCGCGCACCATCTCTAATGCGGGGCGATATGGCAAGCACCGCGCCTTAGGCGACCGCCATGTTACTTCTTGTTCGAAGTAAACGCAGGTACTCAATTATTTTTAGTTACTGAGTGGGCCACCCGCCAGGCATCAGAGAGCTCCCGAAATGGAACTCGCAGTACGCGCCTCAACCGTTTGGACCACTCTGGCGATCATGATGTTACTATAATACCTTGATAGTTGTGACAATTTGCTCTATTTCCCATTTCGTGCATTAAACTAATGTCATTCAATTTCCATTCTGTGTATATATATCTTCTTTTTCTATAAGGCATTTATTAAAAATTTGCTGTAATAATTCGATGACCCAACTAGGGGTATTTTTTACTAATTTAATAGGGATATCTTTCGGGCCTAATGCTTTATTATTTTTAAGTTGTTTTATTTTTAAATTTGTTTTCTGTTATTCGTGTATTTCGTGTGTAATGTCATTTGGTGGATCTTGCATATCTTGCCTATTTTTCATAAGTAGATTTTTGTAATATTCTTTCCATTTATTAATTTTTATCATTTGTATATTGCTTTTTTTAATACTTTCCAGGTCTTTTTAGTTCTTGTTCCTCTATTATATAGTGTTTTTCACTTTCCTACATATATTATTTCATTGTTCTTTTTTTACATTGAATGCATCTTTCTTTACTTGTCTTCTTATTCTTATGTATTCTTCTCTGTCTCTTTGCTCTTGTGTTTCCATCCACTTTTTATAAGCTTTTTTTTTCTTTAATGTTTCCTTTTAGATCTTAATTTTTTCACTAATTTGTTCTTACTTTTGTTCTCGCCTTTCCTAACTATTCGAATGCGGCTTAACGTATTGCTTGTTTTGTTTGATTATAATCGTCTTCCATATGGTCTTGTACATTTTTAGTTAACTTGTTTGATAATCTTAATTCATATAAAAAGTGTATTGACTTGTCCCGTAGCAAATTCAAATTGTATTTTGTACTCTTTAAATTTGTTTCTTCTATTTTCTTTTTCTGTTTGTTGTATTTTTCCTTATTTTCAAGTATATTTTTGCTCTAAGTAGAATGTGGTTTGTTCCATAATCAGTTCATCTTAGATTTTTTACATCATGTATTTTTATGTTTGTTTCTTGTCTTTGTATTAAGTACTCTATTATAGACTTTAGTCCACATGTTGGCTAATACCATGTTTATTTATGCTTATCTAAATGTTTTCAGTGATCATTTATTATTGTTAGATTAAATCTGTTGCATTTTGCTACTAATCTGTTTCTATTATCGTTTACTACGGTTTCATCAAATTTCCCTGTAGGAGCAAACGCCGCTATTATGTAAACGGTGTGCCCGAATATTTGTAGTTCCATTATTATTAATATTTCATTTATCTCTTCCCAATGTTTAATGTGCTTTTTATACTTTTTTGATATAACATTAGTTACTCCGGACTTTGCTTTTTTTCCTTTGGGCATTCCACTATAAACCCGTATGTAGTTTGCATACTCTTCATTTCCTGTTCCCTTTTTTTTTGTCTGTTAGGGTGGCTACGTTAATTTTATATTTAGAAAGTCGTTCAAAAACCTCACCTAGTTTGTGTTTATACTCTGGATATTCTGTGTGCCAAAATTCAATGTTCTTTCCCGTTTACTTTTTCTGTCATTGTAATCTCCATCCGTAATCCGAGGCTTGCGCTTTGACCTATAACAGTTTGTTTGGTTTTACAGATCACAAGGAGTTAGCCCATGCCCTCAACTCCCAACTTGGATTATTCTTCCCCTAGATATTCTGTTTGTCTACCACTCTAGAGAACTATCTTTTCTGTTTGGCGCTTTCGCCTTCTTTGGTGTTGGAATTTTTTTAATTCTCTTCCACCTTAGGAACCTTTGGCCGGTTTTTAGCTGTAGACCTAGGTAGGAGCCCTTACAGGAAGCAATTTACCCTGGCTTGTGACAGGCAGAGCCTGAGTCAAAAATGTCAAACTGTATGATTCAAACGTCAGATCACGCTTAGCACACGCAGGTTGCTAATTCGCAAGCTCATCTACACAGCTGGCATACCAACAAATCTTAATACAATAGTGGCAGCTTATGCTGATGATATAGCAATTCCTGTAACATATTAAGACCCAATCTAAGCACTAAATGTCTAAATAAAGTCTGCGATTGATGCTTCAAAATTAGTGAGCCAAAATTCTATAACATCACTCTTACTAAAGGCACCCTATTTGGTTTCCAACCAGGAAACTTGTGGCGATCTCAAAGTGGAATAATGAAGTGTAGTATTAAATATCTTACTGCTTACTAGACAACAATGAAGAAGAGCTTGTAGTCATACACTTCAAACCATTAAATCCTTATTTATCCTTTGTTTTCTAATTATACACTTTTAAAATTGTTTTAAAGTTTTTTTTTTTTAGTATGATGATTCTTTTTATGATTATTGTTCTCTTTAATCTATGCACTATACAGGAAACTTGTAAAACCGCGCAGAAATTTTTATCTTGGTCATGTAGTTACAATTTACACAAACTTCTTTAAATCTTATTTAAATCTGTTTAACGAGCGCAGTAACAAAGAAATTCATAATAACAAATTTAAAACTTAAATTGTGACAAACCAAATAGAAGGGTTTTTGTAAAATAAATACTGCAGTTAAAAGTAGCCGAAATACAGTTTTAGGCATGTAATTAGTGAAATAATACATTATGAAAAAACTATCTACATTCTGTACTGAAAAGCAGATGTTCAGAAACACAACACAAAGCAGGTTTCATAACACTTTAAAGAATTTCCTACGTCGCATCTCAGGAAAAAGATTGTATTTGAATTACATATGAGGCAAATAAGCCCGTTGTGTACCTAGGGAATGGCATATTCCCAAATGAAGGGCAAGAGACCGCATTTTTATTTATAGGAGGGCGAAGTCGATTAAAATGGCACGGGTTGTTTTAACTCTGTTCGGTGGGGAAAATGTAATTTTTGTACAGATTGGAAGCGAAGAACTTTAGCGGCGCTTGTTATTAAATTCGTTTGGAATGGAGCGATGAAGTGAAAATAATAATGTCGGTTTGTGTAGGGTTCGGGCAAAATGCACCGGTAAACTAAAATTTATGCGGACAAATGAAAATCTTGAATACATTAATCAAGCCCCGTTGAGGTAGTAAATTCTAATGAATTTTAGATTTTGGGCGATGCGAACAAAGCGGGACGGAGAACAATCGTTCGGCGTTTATTCATTTAAGGTGCGCGTATCCCGCTCGGAAGGGCTCGGGAAGGTAGGTTGATACAAAGTTTGCCGAAAGCAGTACAGTACGTCGTCAACGATGAAGCAAATATAAAAGATGAATAAGCCCAGGAAAGTTCCATGCAAATAGTGCACGAGACGCGTTCGAGGCAACCGAACGGGGCATTATTAATTTATTCATTCCCCGGGGATTCCCGGGCCGACGACCGCAAAAGAATAAAGTAACGAACGCTTAAAATTCCGAATCATCCGGTAAAACAATTTCGCGACGCAAATGCGAAATTAATGCAGCTGGATGCGGCCACCACTGCAGGGATTCTAATGGGGGTGCGTGCGAAAACTTGGGTTTTTCATGTTGTATCATTATCAGACAAGGCAAATGTGGCTACTGCCGCTAACAGCTCAAGCTGAGTCAACACAGATAGGCTGCACGACACTAGCATTGTTTGATCATGCAAATTGTATATTAAAACCAATTTTGCATTCAAAATTATACAAATACCCCGTTTCCGCTGCCACGTGAATGCAGAATTGCGTAACGTGTGTACGTGACAACTTTCTAAATAAGTTTCGGCCAACATAAAATTGCTTATCCAATAAAAACTGTTATCCCGGTTTCAGTTAGCCCACGGCTCTGATTTAAAATCTTCAGTTTCTGTTGGTGGTTTGATAACAATGAAATATGATAGTGACATACGTTTTAGTATAATTAATATTTTTATGTTAACTTTTTCAAAACAAGTGGCAGGAAATGTTCATAAAACAATAAACCGATACCATTTATATTTTATTATTATACAGAGTGGGGCATAAATACATGACGGTGTTTGAAACAATAATAAAATGCCATATTTGCTCGAAATATTGTTATTAATAATAAAAGATAACAGTACCCAACAGTATGACGTTCACGTAATTTAATTTTTTATAACACCACTGGAGGTAAGGTGTTATTCAGACTTAGGTGTAGCGCAGCTATAAAGCTCTACCTAAGACCGTTGTACATAATGAAGAGCCGCAACTGACCAGAGATGACTTTGTTTAGCAAAATACAACTGATATAGACCAGAAAAGGTTTATAAAAATTCTATTAATATCCACCCCGATTACCTAGCTAGTAGAACATAACTTATTTGAAATTTGAAACCGACAGATCTGATGACAGCAAATGAGCGAAAAAGAACAAATGATTAGAAAAAGCAGGCAAACTAAAAATAGTCACATTGAACATCCAAAACGAAAAAAAATAGAATCATAAAAAGAACAGTAAAGAAGAAATACCAACATCACATAATGGAAACTAAAATAAACAAAAAAAAATCTAAAGGTATAGAAAGATATACATTAATATATATATATATATATATATATATATATATATATATATATATATATAGAGAGAGAGAGAGAGAGAGAGAGAGAGAGAAAAATGCAAAAAAACGGCTAAAGAGCTACGCACAAATTAATGAAAGGATAAAACTATCAAAGTTCTAATCCGAAAGAGAATATAAAACAACAGTAGGTGTACATGCACCAGAGAAGGGGTGTACAAAAAACTAAACAGTTTGATGGCCTACTTCAGCACGAAATAAACCATATACCGTGCAACCTCTTTAATCCGAACACCTTATTGCCAGAGGCCTCTTCGGATTAGCGAATCGTTCGGATTAACGAAATATGTATCATAAACAATAACATAACGTAAATATGTGTATACGTATGTACTTTTCTATTCTTACATATATATCACTAAACACAAAAGAGAACATCCTCCAGCATACACCTTACAAAAACATATTTATATATAAAACATATGTATATATATAAAGAAAAATATGCAAATAACAAGGGCGTTATTTATTGTCTTGTGAGGTGAAAAAAATTCGTTATCTTCAATCGCTTTTTATTTTGAATTGATGCTTCTTGGAATTGGGCTCACAATTCTTGCAGAAATATAATTCTATGTTCGGAAATATTATTTTGGATTGCCCATTCGATACAAATATTGAAGGCTAATATTGCATCACCATCCTTTACTGCACAGGAAATTCCAGGAACATCATCAAACGGATTACTATCTGAATCAGAGTCGGAGATAATTTCTTAAATGATATCAGTTTCAGTTTGTAGTTCATCGCTGATTGCTTTAACTTGTGTCACCCAATCTTCGATCTCTTGATTCGTTAAGCTTTGGTCAAGCTTTTTCCCCAAGCCCGAAATTTCCTCCAGATCATTTTTTATCTCAACAGGTCTTCTTAGTTCAGCGATTTGTCTGGCTGACCTAGCCACTGGGCTATCATCTTCTTCATCACTGTTATCAAGCTGTCCATCATAAACCTCACGTGGTAGAATTTTTTTCAAGATTTTTTTTATTAACTCAGCGCTCACATGCATCCTATGTCGTCTAAAGAGAAAATTACGTCTTTTAGTGATTGCGACACATCGCAATTAGAGTCGACAATTTTGTTGAGCAATTTTTTCCTATAGAATAACTTTATGGCCTGTATGAGATGTTGATTTATGGATTGTATCAATGGCATGCAATTTGGTGGAAGCGTGTCCAGGTGCATTATCCAAAATTAAAATGACCTCCGGGTTAAGATTAAGCTGTTTCATTTTACGTCTTGCAGACGGAACAAAATTCATTGTAGAACCATTCACTAATAATATCTGTGAATACCCAAGCTCTCTTTTGTCCTTTGCATGAAACGGGAAGTTCAACATTTCTAAGATTTCATACTCCTACTTAAGACCAACAATTTCAATTTGTGGGATCCAGACGCATTTGAACAGGGCATAAAGACAATCCTTTCTTTGCTCACTTTCCATTCAGGCGCAGATCTTGTTTAGTGTTCGGATTACCGAGGCAGCGTTCGGACTATCATTTTGTAATTTTGCCGTTTGGATTAGCGTGCGTTCGGATTAACGTGAGTTCGGATTATAAAGGTTGCACTGTATATAAAAATAATTAACTTCTACTTTGTAACAACTTGAATAGATCAGTAGATAAATAAACCAATACATTATAGTCGACAAAACAGCCACCCTTATCACAAATACGCATGTCTTCAGAAATAGTGAAGCAGGGTCTGATCAACCTTAGGTAACGTCAAATATACATATCATAAATGAAAGGAACATATAATTTTATCAAAACAACCTTCTAAACAGAAGCGATGAACCAATAAAGTGGCTATACCACAACAGAATAAACACATCATTAGTGATAAAATCAACAGATGATAACTTGTCGAAAGAGTGGCAAAACATTAAAAAACAATGGCAAAACAAATGGCTTACAAAACCTTAGGTGAACAAAAACCACAAAAGAAAAAGGGAGAGCCCCAAATTTGGCACCAAGAAATAAAACAAGTTAAAGAGTAGCTTACAGATTATTTAAAACATATACAAAACAAAATAGAACAATATAAGAAAAAATACAAAAGAGAAAATCTATTGCAAAATCTTTTATATGCAGAACTGAACAAGAGAGCTGGTATAGATTCATACACAACGTATTTGGTGTATGGGGGAAACAAGACTCTGCATAAAAATTAATAAGAACTCTTAATAAGCACATACAATAGTCTAGAAGAGGAATATTATAAAGAACTATGGTGTAGCAACATATGCGTTAAACCTAATAACAATAGAAGAACTAAATGCAGTATAGGAAAACAAAAGAAAGAATCTCTGGAATTAGAAGGAACAAACGTGGAATCAATAAAATATAACTGACTTTTAATAAAACATCAATTTCTACATCTCCTTAATAAGTACTGACTGTAACTAGAAAAACCAAATAGCTGGTTAAAAGCTTTTTAAAAAGGAAATCGAATTTAAATCTCCATTTGTGGGTTAACAATTCTTTTAAGTTATGTGTGCACAGCAAAGTGGCCTCTCAATGTATGTAGTGAAAGTTTTTGGTTTGATTCAAAAAGAGAACCCCAAGGCCCCAAATGTGAAATGATTTACCATTTCGACTTATACCAAATATTATTTCATGAATACCAAGATTACCATTTTTTATTGCTTTTATTACAATAATTACTCTTACTGTTAGAAATATTTTTATAGTTATTCAATTTATTTTCAGCGTAATGACGAGTAGAAAAAGTTTTGAACACTAATAAAACTTAAAAAAACTGGAACAATGAACTTGATTTTACAGATAATGAAGACCTTGATAGAACTATTGATAGAATGGAACTACTACCAGATATATAAAAATCAATATTCTTGAAAGTACCGTTCCAAAGTTCAATAGAAATTTTTACTGATGGTGGAAAAATAAACATGACAGGAAGAGTCAAAGATAAAAGCCTAGTAAAGTTTCTAACATATTTTTTTACAGATAATCTAGTAGGCCAAATTGTACAACAATGTATACTTTATACATTTCAAAATAATCGTCACAAATTTACCTTCTCGACAGATTTTCTAAAAATCTTTAGAAATATTACTTTTAACTAGATGTCACTCTACCCCCAAAGCAAATGTAGAAATTGTACGAAAATGTATGTCAAAAAATCGGTACTTTGGAATAAAAAGAAAATTGCATTTTAGTAATAATACTAAATGGAAACAGGAACAAATTATTCAAATTTGGGCCAATTGTCAATGAACTGAATAAGATGTACTTTGAAATATTTTTTATAATATTCGTATTGATGAACAAATGCTTTGTTATTATAGTCAAAATTATCCAACGCAATTTATTAGGTGCAACCCCATTCGTTTTAGTTTAAAGTTCAGAGACCGGGTACTGTTATAACGCGGAATTCTATAGAAGCAAACTAAATAATTCTGAAACAGATACCAATGGATTAGAAATTACTGTAAAATTAAACACAGTACCAACTATAAACAAACCGCAAGAACACTACTCTTATATTTCAAGTTCTGTTTTGGTAAAGAATTTAAAAATAAATATATATATATATATATATATATATATATATATATATATACCTACGACAGGAACAAAGAAATATAATAGAATGAATAAATGCTCAATAACAACTAACGATAAAATAAAAATAAAATTTTGGGTCTTTTGATTATACGTTTCCCAAAGAAATTAGATATTTGATTTTGCTGGAAAGGATAACAACACCATTAAAATATCAAATTATCAAATCATTTGAAAGTCCTACCGTTGGGACGAGTGTCAAAATGGTCTAGAGCTGAAAAGGAGCACATGATAATTCCGCAACCTGAAGCTATTGCAAATTACAATAAGTGCATGAGCGATTTTGATAATCTTGACTGAAGTATACAAAAGTACAAAATAAAAATTAGACAAGAAATGGTATTTCCCAATAGAAAATGCTACTATAGGATTTCAAAAAAATGGTTACGACGTCCTATTTCAATATACACTCTCTAGAAGTTAAATATCGAATAGAAAAGAGCAGACGTGTATTCACTAAAATGTCGGCAGTATTTAAAAGTCGTGAACTAACCATGAATACAAAACTCAGAATGCTGCGCTGCTATGTGTTTTCAGTATTATTATACGGAGCGGAAGCATGGACATCGACAGAACCAATAACGAAAAAAGTCAAAGCATTCGAGATGTGGCTTTATAGAAGGGTGGTAAGGGTATCATGAATAGACCATGTAACGAACATTGAAACCCTTAGAAGAATGTCAAAAGAAAAGGAAATCTTGAATACAATTAAGTCACACCATACGAATCTAAAACAGATATAATCTTTTGCGGTGCATACTATAGGGCAAAGTGAAAGGAAAGAGAAGTCCCGAATGAAAAATAATCTCATGGTTAAAAAATTTAAAGACCTGGTTCTCCATGACAACCATTGAACTATTCCGAGCATCTGTAAATAAAATCAGATTAGCCAACATGATAGCCAACATCTGGAACAGATAGGCACACGAAGAAGAGGAAATATAGATCATATCTTTACTATTCAGCAAATCATTGCAAAGTGTAGAATTTATTATTAAAACGCATTTTGGCTTTATAATTTTTGTCACAACGTTTGACAACGTAAATCTTTGTAAACCTGTAGGAAATTGTAAAATACCGAAGTTATCCAGCACAACTTATAGAGTATCTTAAGTCCATGTATGACACAAGAGTAATAATAAACTAACATGGGCGCTACAGTAAACCCTTCCTTATTAACAAAGCTGTACTGTAAAGGTATAGTATTTTGTCCATACTCTTTAACATATATATTGATAACAGTCTTCGTAATTGGAATGATGCTACCCCCAAAGGTATCGGAATGGACAGGGCCAAATGTATCAGTTGATTACTTTTTCTTTGGAAATTTAGCCATAATCCAAGACAATAAAAATGACCTTCAAAGAGCTGGTTACAAACTTTACTTAATAGGCAAGGAATACGATCTGATCATCTGGCACCAGAAAACAAAAATCTTAAACAAACAACCAGTTCAACTATTTGGGATGAGGCGTAGAATATCACATAACCCATGATATAAAGTTCTCCTACATAATATTAATAAAATTTTATAAGACCGTGGCAATTCTTTATCTTATGTAGTAGCAAAATTTGGTTTCAAAGATAAAATTTTTGAGGACGGTTGAAGAATATACCAAGGTCGACAAAGTAAAAAACGACGTTATAGGAGGAAATCTATAAATAAAACCTGCCCTAGAAACAATTGAAGCTAACAAAAAAGACTGAAAACTGCACGTCGGTAGGGTGAAAAATTAACGAGTACCTAAGATGGCATACAAATAACGCCCTGGTAAAAAAATTACATTTGTTCGTCACTTTAAATGACCTTGTTTTGATTTTTAAAATGCGAATTAAACACGATTTATATTTTTAATTAAGGACGTAGTCTATCTTGAAAATATAGTGCCATAAAATCCAAAAAATTATAATTACAATAACAAAAATCTGTATTTAGTAAAAATGGTACAAGATACAGGAAGCATTGTACATAACTGCAGTTGTCTTCAAAGAAAGCATCTTAAAATCTTATAAACTTTTTTCACTCCAAAGTTCTGTGTTGGAATAAAAAATAATTGCTTTGTTGTATTTTGTACAGCGATTTAAAATTTAAAAAGGGTTGCAGAGCGACAAATCTGTCCTGTAAGATTGCCGAATCATCCGCAAAATTTGATGTTTCGACAAACAGTTCTGCACAAGATGTTAATGTTGCATCCGTTTATATCATATTGTATCTTGCAATGGGCGAAAACATCAAAGTAGGAATTGTTTAACCTGGGGGGAGGAGCGTACTTATGATGAACAACGCCTTTCTAATAAAAAAAACATTTAATATGGTTTTTCCTTTAATTTTTGTACACCTTTAAAGTAAGCCTTTACTTTTAGATTGTAACCGTAGGCTGTGTTTCGCTTTTGGTTATGACTTTTTTAAGAAAATTTGATTCATTA
Source organism: Sinelater perroti (assembly GCA_036346155.1). Classification (NCBI taxonomy): domain Eukaryota; kingdom Metazoa; phylum Arthropoda; class Insecta; order Coleoptera; family Elateridae; genus Sinelater; species Sinelater perroti. Next base: position 4,982,492 of record JARFIY010000013.1, on the reverse strand, counting down.
AGCATTTTTAAGTAACTCAGCACCTGCACCGCGATGTTCCTTCTACTCTAATAACAGCAACTTTTTTAATACCTTTAGCTCATCTTCTAATTCTCAGACTGTCAGTAGCCAATCTTTTAAAAGTCCTTTTAAAATATAGATTTCTAGCCATATCTCAATCGTTTGTGCAATGATTCATTTCAGAAAATTAGCTATCTATCCTCTCAATCACTGCAAATACAACTATCATAAACTACATATATTCACTCACCGGTGTTTAACTCTAAGTTATCTTTATTCACGTACGTGCAATAGATTTAACTGCCATCGGTTACCAAGTTACATCGCAACTATTTTCGTTATATTAACATCGGTTCAATATTTTTGGGACTGGCCTTGTAGATCGGTCAACCGTGACTATACAGTTTATTACACCTACTGTGTTTAAGAAGCACCATTTAGTATGAATAAATTTGTTATAATAAACGTTTCTACAGCAACTATACCTTCCTGTGCGTTTTTAGAAAAAAATTGGAGATCTTAGAACTTGAACGCACCTCGTATTTATTTTTTACCTATAAAGCTGAACAGCAATTAAAAAAGGTTGTAATGTTTTGCTATCCAAGATTCTTCACTGTATGTACAAGGCTAAACATATTTTCAGAATCTATAAATATTTCTTTGGTAATTAAGAACTTACAATGTCAACGATAATAAAAGATCTGATAAATTTTAAAAACGCTGACTTTAATCCTTTCTCCAAGTTACAAGTACTGACCAAAAGCTAATCATTCAATTATCTTCAAGGCTGTACCAAAATTCAGAGTGTTGAACTGCTTTACCTAAGTGCGTATTTGCACTCTATTAGTAGTGTTTACTATTACAGTCACAAAAAGTTGTCAGAGAAGTGTGCTAAAATAGAGAAAATAGAGAATCATGACGATGTTACTAAACATAACAGAATTAATAAGACAGCAACAATCTACGGAAAACAAAATTTGGGAATCGCAATAGGCTAAAATGATAAGGCACACATAGCTTTCGGCTGTAAAATACACTGATAGAATATATAGTTCTCCTCAAATTTATATACAGAGAATATTTAGATCTACTAGTGACCTTTTTAATAACATATACATATTAATATATATATATATATATATATATATATATATATAAAACACCGGCAAGATCCCAAAAAATTGGTTTATATACATATACCGCTACCAAAAAATACAAATACAAGAAAATGTAAAAAATGAAGAATAGTTACCATGATGAATCACACATGAAATATATATTCAGGAGTAATATAATAATAGATATATAGTACTATACAGTACAAACTTCCTTTATGTAAAATTTTTGGAATCAGAAAAGTGCTGTTCAGTCTTATAGAAATACTACAAAATTCTGAAACAGATGATAAAAATGCCAGAATCATTGCTAATGTGTGCTGAGTACAATAAGTAATAATGCGTAGAGATAACGAGTATTTGAAGAACATACTTATTAGATGAAGAATGCGACAAAGCTGCGTCTTATCGCTTATGCATTCTTAGAAGAATTCTTCAAAAATTTTTTGGGAAGAAAGGGGTTGTAGTAAATAGACAAATTATCAACAACTTACGATATGCAAACAATATGGTACTCCTAACGAATATGTAGAAGGATTTACGGCTGCTAGTAGACAAAGTTGTAAAAAAATGTAAAAGATATGGAATAAAAATCAACACCAACAAAACAAAAATAGTAATCGCCAGCAAAAACATGAATATGGCTAAAGTAATTTAAATGGAATGAAACATGTTGAAAAGAGTACCCAGGTTGTTTCTTAAATAAGTAATGGGATCATACACAAAAGATTAAGCACCGGATAGAAACAACAAGAACTGCTAATAAAATAGAAAACATCTTATGTAATAGTAAACTAAAGTGTTAAGATAATACATATTCTCAGTATTATATTATGGCCCTGAAGCATGGTTACTCGCAAAGCTAACACAGAAAAAAAATAAAGTATTACGGCGCGGCGTTATAGAATCTTATGGACACAAAACCTAACAAACGAAAACATAACGCAAAAAATAAAAAAGAATAAAAAGCTTCTATATATGGTAAAGAAACGAAATCTAGACTACTTAGAGCATATAACCTGAGGGCTAAAACATGTCCCAAAAAATTGATGATATAAAAAGAGCCTGGCTGAAATATCTGCGACTATAGTCAGAAATGTCAGTGATTTTTAATGACTGACACATATGTTTTTACTAGCTTTTATGAGATTTTAATGATATATTTACAAGTACTTTGAAATTGGCTTAGCGAACCCAAGAAAAGAGTGTAGAATTTCTGAAAACACAAAAAGAACTGTCACATAATAAATGGCCTTTTACAGTTAATTAAAATCAAATGACAATTTTTCATCAGTCACTAGATGTATGCCAATATATCTGACATCTTCTTTGTAGGGTATACAAATGTTAGTCTATTTTCCGAAGGGTAAATGTTATAGATATTGATTCACCAAGTTATTATTCATCTATCTAAAGTCTTTTGTGTATTCTGTAAATTTGTTGTTACTTTAAGTGGAAAATTATGGGAAAATAGTATATATTCTCGAAGGTATCAATTAATTATAGCGTTGTCACAGATAGGTAGATCTGTCGTGAGTAGTTCGTATAATGTGAAGCCTAGAATGCTACTTTGCGGCACACCAGCTTAAACAGGGTGGATTAAAAGGTATCTGTAGTTTATCTAGACTTGGAAATCTCCGTTTCTTTAAATGAGATAAAATAAAAGGTAATATTAATAGTAATAGGAAAAGAAGATGAACAAAGAGAAGCCTCAGTACAGCTAAAAGACAGACAAGAATGTGAGTCGTTGCCAGTCATATTTCACCTTTATATACAAGATGCAATCAATAAAATCAGAACATCAATAAAAAAATCAATAAATATGCACTGAAAGAATATAGATGTGATACAATACACTGGTAATATAGCAACTATAACTAAAAATAAACAAGGGTTACAACAATCATTGAATGTAATATACTTAATCACGAAACAATTCAATGTAAAAATAAATATCTTTAAAAGAAAATAATGGTGTAGAGATATGAGACACAGAAACATACAAGTAATACTGAACAGAAAAGTAATAGAGGAGGTTGAAGAGTTTTCTTATCTACCAAGCAACGTAACTAAAGGCCGAAGAAGCAAAAAAAGAAATCGTGCGTAGATTACAACAACGAAAGTAATGTTTCTCAAGAAAAATCAATTACTAACATCTACCAAATATCTTTGGACAGGAGAAAACAACTTCTACACGAAAGGGGCTGAAACATTTGCAAATTGCAAAGAGCGAAGAAAAAAATACATGCCTTTGAGTTATGGTGCTACAGAAAAATATTAAGGCAAGATGTGTTGACAGATTATCAAAAACCGAGATGTGAGAAAGAATAGAAAAATATAGAAGGGTAATAAAAGAGATAATCAGAAGACAAGGGATATGGATAAGACATATATTACGGCATTCGAGTCTACCACAAATAATAATAGAAGGTTCGATAGATGTGAAGAACACGCAAGGCAGGCCCAGATTGCAGTGTATGCCCCAAATAATAAAAGATCTGAATTGCTCCAGTTATCAAAAAACAAAAAGACTTATCGAAGACAGGACTTAGAGAAAAACAGTGCAGAAACAAACAAATCCAAAAGATTGACCACTTAGTAGAAGAAGAATAAGGAAGATTTTTGACCTTACATAGTAGGCCAGAAAACTACACTCAATTAAAAGCTTGATTTATTCCAGAAATACAGCTAATTACACACCGTTTTCTTTAAAATATTTTTTGATGCTTTCCATCGCAGAAAGCAATAATTAATTTCTTATTATAACATTAAATATTTTTGTTATAGATACTAAGGCTTTCTTTGTCAGCTAGAGAAGCAACTAGGTCGTGATGAGGTCGCAGCCTGGCGTTTTTTAGGTTTTGAGGCATTTAATTTCATTTTGTATTTAAATCGTGGTTGCAAGGATTTCATAAAACGTATAACAAAGAATTATCTTTGCGTAAATCGGAAGCGACTAGTATTGCACGTTCTACGGACTTCAATAAAACAACAGGAGCAAAATTCTTTGATAATTATAAAAACATATTAGAAAGAAAACAATTTCTCAAGCAAAAATAAGGAACTGGGTAGGACAGTGTTCGGTCCTTCTAAAACATAATACAATTCAGCAATTAGTCAATGGATATTAACTGGTAATAGTGAAAACCTCTTACCATCTATGAGATTGGTGAAATAGTGGGATGTGCGTATTCTTCGAGTTTTACCACAAACAATATAATTAATTGGTTTAAAGTATTATGGATTGTGCCACTAAACGAAAATATTTTCAATGGCTATAAGTTCGCACCATCAAATGTTACTGATAGTCTTTTTAAGACACTCTGGATACGCCAAATAGTAATTATTTAACATCCCTTTCAACCCGTGTTGAAGAGATTCTCAGTAATTTAACCAATATAGTAACAGACACTATAACGCGAGAAATATTAAAACCATTTCTGAAATCCCAGGCAAGAAACTTTACACAAAAAGGTTGACAAAAATAGAGATCTTGCATTTAGAGTGATACTCCTGAAAAAGGAGAAAACGGTGCAAAAGAGAATGTAAAGCCTGAAAAGAAAGAAAAACTGAAAGAAAGAAAAAAATCAAAGTTGTTAAGAAACAGGTATTTTCAAACCAACCATGTGCCAAATCTGATTCTTCAAGTTTAGATGATTTACTAAATTTATTATCCAATTCAGATAAAGATATATGTCTATCAGATAAAAAGAAGCTCAGCAATTAGAGGAACTGTTAGAAAAGAAAACTATTAACGAAAAAAATTTTATTCTAAGAAAGATTCCTGAAAAAAAATATTATATGGCTAAAATACTTTCAAAAAAGCGTGGTAAGTTGAACGTTATATATTTAAAGAAACAACCATTTCTAAGCAAGTTTACACTTAGAGAATCTTCTATAGTTTATACAGTATCAACAGAGGACATCGTATTCAAGTTTCCACCACCAATAACACCTTTAGGACCAACTTGTCAACAATATTACTTGACTTTTCCTGTTGATTTTTGTGTTTCTGATCGTTTTTTATGCGTTTTGGAGCATTTTTTAATTTTCCATGGTGCTGTACCTCGAGCCAAATTTCATCTTTCTTTTAATTGTTTTTGGTCGACTTGTACAGAGGTATTTGATATAAATAATAATAATATAGTAATAAAATATACTTAATAATTTGGGTTTTATAAAAAAGTTTAAAATCTATTTTTATTTACTGATTACAAGCATTTAAAATAATTTGTTATCAAGGTACAGCACTCTCCCTTGTATTATCCATAACATCCTCATTAAAGTAATTGTCGATGTTAGTTTTATATAGCTGTTTTCTGCTTAGGATTGATTAGCCTAAGTTTCTATGAGAGGTGTTTATAGTTAAAATCACCACGTGCTATGAATCTGCTCCCTGATCTCCTAAAGAAATCTTTGAACTAATATTTCCATCTCTTTAATGAGACCTTTAATCTTTAAGTTTGCAGTTTGTGTACGGTATGCTTCTTACTTACCTATATCATAAGGTAATATTTTATTTCTAATAATTATTGCTATTCTAGCATGAGTTATATTATTAGTATGATAAGTGTAATAAGTTTAGTAATTATAAATACTAAAATAACTGTAGTTAATTTTTTTGGTATTGACGAAAGCTTTTATTTTCAGGCGATATTGTAAAAGTCCATTTGCATTTTTAGTATATTTATTATGGGAAATTTTGTTTTCAAGTTTGTAAGTAGGTTGAGCATTATAGAGTTTTGGCACATTAATTGGGTGAAAAGAATTGGTACGATGATATGTTAGTGTTGTTATGATTTTGATTTTGAACGTTATTATGTGAGTTTGTTTTGTTTTAGATTGTTGTTGTCTCGCAGTAGGTGTGGTATAGTTTAATGGAGATCATATTTATTCTAATTCGTAGCATGGTAGCTGCCCTTGCTTTTCTATTCTAATTGTGCATTTTTTGAAATTGGCTGAATGGGGAGCATCGCATAATACACACTTAGTAGGCATATTTCTAGACTTTATATATGTCGTTATATTGTCATCACCACATTTTACGTAAACATATGATTCTTTACAGTATGTTTTGTTGTGCCCATAAGATTGGCAATGAATACACTGGATTATGTTGTTGTTTCCTTTATGGTTTAATAATAATAAGCATATTTAATATGTATTTCATTTCATAGAAATTTTTGATACTTTTATGAGGCTACACATACACGAAAAATAAGAAAATATGGGTTTTCTACTCTATATCTAATATTCATCAGATTACATATGCTGCGCAGTTTCTCTATTCTTCTTTTATTGCTTCAGTATCTACTGTTGGGCGAAAGTTTGGTTACATTTTTAATTATTGCATTATAATTAATGTCTGTATATATGTATATAATATATTAGAGAAAGTTTATTTATTGTAGGTTATGGATTGTTTTTGTTTCCATATTATTGTCAGCAAGTTAAACCTACTATAACCGCTTGTTTGGCTTGAACAAATCTTTTTCTCTTATTTCTTACTTGTTATTTGTATAACTTATTTGAATTTGGCTATTATTTATATCTTGCAGATTCTGATTTTGCATATATGAATTTACGTAATTAGCTGTTGTTGAGAACTAGGCATTTGTTGTTGAAATAAATAGGTAATTAAAATAAATAAAATAAATAAATATTTGTGAATTTATAAAATTAATAAAAACGCATTAGCTATTTGTGCCACTGTAATATTAAATACAATTTACTTATATATCATATGTAAAATCTTCGGATCTTTTAAAAATGCTGTCTTAAAGACCCTTTTAAAATTATAAAACAAGTATGCATTAAATCGGATTACTTTATATGGATTACATTTGTTAAAGTAAAAAAAATGAAAATAAGAACTAGAAGATTTTAAAACACCGCCGGCGCTTACAAATCGTTCAGTCAGGAATCGAGCTTTGCACGTAACGCGAAACAGCTCATTTAAGCGGATTAGCTTTGAAAATAGCTATTTTAAGTTAATCTGAACTGTAGAAAACAACATACCTAATTTGAACTATTTATCTACTGAACATTCTAACAGGGTCACTAAATGTAGCTGGTTTCGTTTACATTTAATGATTTAATTATTTACTAACAAAAATGTATGACCTGTAAACACATTATAATTTTGTAAAATTGCTATCAACTTTTAATTACCTTGATGAATGATTAAATAAAGCATTGTTTGACAAATATCTTAAAATTGTCTTTATTAGTTGTATTATTTTTTTTGTAAGGCTAGTTTCTAGCAATTTATTCATTATTAAATAAAATATTAAAAAAATATTATGAAACAAAACCATAATAAACAAATTCAATTTGTTGTAACAAAAACCATAATAAAAATTGGTAACGTATTCTTACCTTTAACGTCATAAGACCACCAACGGAAGACAAATGTTTTATAAAACTAGTAAAACTAACGCAACAAGAACAGTAATAAAAATCCCGTTCTATACCACATGCCTTACTAACCACCCTAATGGTGCGGAGCACGGTGGGACAGCAGTTGTATTCAAAAATACAATCAATCATCACGAATGGGTGTCACATCAGACCAATAAAATTCAAAGTACAAGCATAAAGGTGCATGCTCTCCCTTCTCCACTGATAATAGCAGCAGCTTACAGTCCTCCAAGACACTCTACCTCTACCGAAGAGTACGAGGAGTTTCTGCAAATATTTGATACAAAGTTCATCATAAGAGGCGACTGGAATGCTAAAAACACAGCGTGGGGTTCCAGGTTAAATAATCCAAAAGGCCGCAATCTACTCCAAAACAGTGAAAACTTCAGATCCAGTTATTTTTCTACTGGCTAGCGTACCAGACCTACTTGATTTTGCAGTAACACGTGGTATAACAAATACGTTCACACAAATAGAAGCTAATTTCGATCGCTCATCCGATTACTTCCCGTTTATAATTACCCTAAGCACTACAATTATCTACAAAGAGTCTACTCCAAAACTATGTACAAAACTCACCAACTGGGCCCACTTTAGGAATTTGTTAGAAGGAAACCTGATAATAATGATTCAAGATGCTGCTTGGCAAGCCACGCCCAACCCAATGGGTCACCAACAAATACACAACATTCCTCGCCACATTCGGGACCTTGTTGCCCAGAAACGGAAAACGAAAAAAGTGGCAAAGAACCAGACATAGGTACGACAAAATCTTACTCAACCGACTTACACATCAACTACACAACGTGTTAATAGAATCAAAGAACAATACCTTCCAACATTATATTACTAATATTTCACCTGACGATCGCACGTTATGGAAAGCAACCAAAAAATTCAAACGGCCAATTGCCACCATACCTACCATTAAGAAACCGGACGACACTTGGGCCAGATCAGAGGAAGAAAAGGCCGAAACATTTGCTGAACATTTCGCTAACATATTCACGACACCACAATCCCAACCGAATACCGACGATTCTGAAATTAATTCATTTCTGGAGGCTCCATGCCAATTGTCGTTATCAATCAACCCATTCTCACCAAGAGAAGTACGATAACAAATATTAGCCACCAATACCCGCAAAGCCCCAGGACATGATCTGATAGTGGGAGAAGTTCTTCAAAATCTTGCTAGAAAAGCTTTAGTACTCCTCACCACAATCTTTAACAGCATCCTCAGATTATGCCATTTCCCAACCCAGTGGAAGTTTGTCCGAACTATTGCAATCGAGAAACCTGGAAAACCTCCTTCACAACCCTCTTCCCGCCGTCCAATCAGTCATTTACCCCTGACATCAAAGGTTTTCGAACGGCTACTTCTCAAGAGAATACATAGTGACGTAGATCTAGCGCACATGATACCAAATTTCCAGTTTGGATTCGGCCAATAACACTCGACGATTGATCAAACTCACCGAATCGTTACTAAAATAATGGAGAGCCTCGAAACAAAACGAATTTGCTCAGCTGTATTTTTGGATATTCAGCAGGTCATACACGCAGGTCTGCTATACAAAATTAAGCTCCACTTTCCAAGTCAATTATACTTGTTATTAAAGTCATACCTTAGCGACAGGACTTTTCAAGTCAAGATCATCGTGCCTACTTATCACAAGATTACTCCAGGAGTCCCGCAAGGCAGCGTGTTGGGACCTCTGCTGTACTTACTATATACCTCTGATACTCCTTTCACAAATAACACATTAATTGCAACGTTTGCCGACGATACGGCTATTCTCTCAAGCAGCAAAAATCCGGAAACAGCTATAGCATATCTACAAAATCACCTCAACACCCTTTAAGACTGGTTCGACAAATGGATAATAACAGTAAACAGCGATAAATCTATTCATGTTACGTTTACCACTAGACGCATCGTCTGCCCACCCGTATTATTCAAAAACACCCCCTGGAATAGGCATATTAAAAAAAAAGGAAACAAATAGACCTAAAAATAAAACAGATGAACTGGCTGATGGGGAGACGATCTCAGCTCAGCTTACAAAATAAAATACTCTATAAAATAATTTTCAAGCCCATCTGGTCATATAGAATCCAGCTGTGGGGTTCTACCAAGGCATCACATACCAAGATCCTACAGAGATGCCAATCAAAAATGCTTACAACCATAACCAATGCTCCGTGATATATCTCAAATGAAACTCTCCACAATGACCTTGGAATTTCTTATGTAGCGGAAAAGATCAGAAGACTGGCTACATCGTACACCAAAATATTAGCAGAGCATACTAATCAACGCGTGGAACAACTGTCCGTCCAACCTACCGTCACCAGGAGGCTAAAAATAAAATAACCATAGGACCTACCTCCTCATAATAATGAATTAATACTAATTAAAATAAATGTGGGGCTAAGGCACTGGCCGAATGCCCCTCATCCCATGTAATTAAAATCATAACATTTACTTATTATTCCCATAAGGAGTAGATTGTAAATATGCAATGTTAATAATAAAAAAAAGTAAAACTAATGGAACCTTTTATCATTAAAGTAAATATAAAATTTGTTAATACACAACAACTAAAAAATATAATTTTTTCAAAAGAAAACGTAGAAGACAATAAACAACAAAAAAGTGTATATCCGAGGTCATTGTATATCATTCTAAAGTACTTTATATATATATATATAATCCAGAACGAATTAATCAAATTTCTATAAAATATTTTAGTAAATCGATAATTCGGGTAGCAAAAATCGTCTTTGAACAGATAATGTTTGTTAATCGATCATCCACTGTATTCTTTAATAAAGGATGGTCCCAATTAAACACCAAATTTGAACTTTGGCGTCTTTGTTTGTTTTGCAGTTAGCAACTGTGATACTTGGCAGTCATCTACGATTCTTCATATAAGTAAATGTGGAACGCTATACACAAGGGTAGCAAATTATAATTGTAAAAATAAATTACATATTAGGTGAATACTTGCGGATAAGGTGCATAAACTATATAAAATTTTTGTTAGAAATAGTGCATCAAATGAATAAATTGTCCGAAAATTGATTACAAAGTTTTATGAAACTGACTGATAGTAAAAACAACACTTTTTGTAGATTAGCGTAGTCTAAGATTCAGTAAGAACATTTTCATAGTTAAAATATCGCTACCAATCCAAAAATATTTACCCGACGCTATAGACGACAATTGGGCAATTCGAAAAGTTTCCTTCAGCGATTACTCACTAAATACCTGCACATTTATGCTTCGAAAATTCAACTGACACAAGAGCTTACGCTTGCTAGCCATTCTCACCGTCGACATTTTGTCAGTGGGATTTTAGAATATTATGAATTAAATTCTCCATTGAATTAAAAAAAAATCATCTTTAACGACGAGGCGCATTTTTAACTCGGCGGGTTTGTAAACAAAGAAAAAGTGTCACATAACCTATGAAAGCAAGTGTTCCCAAACAAGTCATTGTTTATTGTGGATTTTGAATAGCTAAAATTATATTTCAACATTTCTTTTAAAACAACACAGGAGATTCTGTAACTATCAATGGTAATCGTTATCGGTATATTACATAATGATTCAATTTTTTCGTATCAATTAGGCAACAGATCTGAAATATATGGTTTTAGCGGAACTTCCCATATATCTCGAGCAATAGTTGGTTCGTTATACCAAAAATTTCACAAAAAGGGCGGCATTAGCAAGATCTTGTGATTTATCACTGCATAACTTCTTTTTGTAGAACTTCCTAAAATCCAAGCTCTACATCAAGAATTCAAAAAAGTTCATGACTTTCAAAACGAAATCTGATATGTTATAAACGGAATTAAGCAGTATATGTGCAAAATTGTAATCCAAAATTGTGTGAAAAAATTATAGCCGAAGATGGTCAATTGTTAGACATAATATTCTTAATTTAATCAAAGATTATTTACTTTAATGCTTACTAAAAATCCAATCATAAAATAAATTTAAGAGTTGTTTTACGATAACACAAATGAGATTTTTTCTGTTTATAATTATTATAAATGGTTTGTTCATGGTTACTACTTTTACACCCTCAGCAGTAGTAATCTCTATTAATTAATAAAAATAAAAAATAAATGCCTCTTGCAGCTAAATTAATAACGTGCTTATCAATTAATAATACAAATTCCAACGTTCAAAGTGTTGTTGAATATTCTAATTAAATTTGATATTTATATTTTGCCATATAAAGTTCGTTCGTCAAACGATCAAACAAATTTTGATTGGTTTTAATTGTTGTTAAATTGGAATTTCTTATCAGTATAAATGTGTGCATTAAAAATAAATATTTCTGCTAAATTAAAAAACAACTACACCATTGTTAAAATCACACATGTTCTTAGGATAAAGAATCGTTTGACAACAAAAAGAAATTTAAAATTACTAATTATTTTTGAGTACAAAAAAATTCACTTTTATGATAAACACTATGCGATGCTTAGTCCAATTTTTATTATATTATTTTAAAAACTTATATAATATTAGATCACTGTCTAAACATTTATAATAATTATTCTAACAATCTAAGACATTTTTACCCGTAAATAGAACTTCAGTCACTAAACCCACTCCTCCAATTTTTTTTTAATAGCAATCAGAAATTACATATTCTATAATCTATTTGACTAACTTAGAATTCATTTGTTATATTGAATTCACTAGTGCCCTGATGAGGTCTTCTTCAATAATCAGACCCCTGCTACCTTACTTCAGATCTATTGGCCAGTGTCGTTTTAGTCGTCTCTTGCTCCGATCCAGCAATAGTGGTTGTATGAGGAGGTTTCTATGAGTTGCTAGCCTGCTATGGTGTTTATTACTTCTCTCTTAAATGACATTCTTGATGAATGGTATTCGTAAGTCTTGATGCAGCATTTGGTTACTCACATATTATGGTGCATCAACCATGGCTCTAATGATTTTGGATTGCGATCTTTAGATTATAGCAGTGTTTAATTTGCTGACACATGCCCATATTTCAATGCCAAATGTCAATATCGGCTTGATAACAACTTTATATAATAGAATTTTATCCTCTCGTGACAGCTTAGATCTTCTTCCAAAATGCCAATATAATTCTCTAAAACGTAAGTCCATTTGTTTTCTTTTCTTCTGTATGTGTTCCTTCCATGTAAGTTTCGAATCTAGGTGAATTCCAAGGTATTTTACACTTGTTGACACCGGGAGCTGTATATTGTTGACGGTGACTCGTAAGGTAAAAGTTACTTGTTTCGTTAATTTTAGCCTTTCATTTATCTAGCCATTGTTGAAGTAGGTTAAGGTGGACTTGTAGGCGTGCAGATACTATTAGGGGATTTTCGTTTACAGCCATAATAACTGTGTTTCTGTAATTGCTCTAGTGGTTGTGGGAAGATCGAATGTATATTTCAGATACAGGAAGGGTCCAAGGACACTACCTTGGGGAACACCAGTTTTAATTGGGTGGAATATAGTTTTCTGCATTTACCCTTGTTCTAAATTTTCAATATATAATAAGGATCCGGTAGGATGGGTTTGATTTTGTATAACAGACCTGCATGCTAGACTCTGTCAAAGGCCTGGCTAACATCGAAGAATGCTGTTGTACAGTATTTTTTATTATCCAGAGACTCTTCAATAATGTTAGCTATCCGATGGCACTCTTGTGTAGTAGAGTGCTCTGCTTGAAACCCAAATTTATGGTATGGGATTACATCTTGCAGAGGTGTAATACGACGTAGTAGTAGTCGCTCTAGTAGTTTTGATATCATTGATAGCAAACTTATCGGTCTATACGAAGTTACACTGTTTGGGTTTTTTCCGGGTTTTGGTATTAAAATTATCACTGATAATTTTAGTCCTTTTGGCCAATAGTGAAGTTTGAGTACAGTATTAAATATATATGTTAACATAACTAGTCCTTCCTTAGGAAGTTCTTTGAGTATCCTGGGAGTAACTTGGTCTATTCCTAGAGCTTTTTTATTGTTTAAGAAAGATATTTTCTTCTGTACTTCTTTAGGGGTGAAGAGGTGTATACTGTGCGCAGATGCATCTAGAGTGCTGTCATTTAGAAAATTTAGAACGCCTCTGTCTGGTGTATCGGTATTTGGAGTAAATAGTGTTGCCAAGTGTTCTGCAAAGAGATCTGCTTTTTTTGATTGGATTTGGCCCATGGCCCGACAAATGGGGATTCAAAACGTATCGGTGCTATTGCTATAATTAGGTTTCTTAAGGTTTTAATTGGTTTCCATGTGTATTAAGGTTAGCGATATAATCTGAGAAACTGTTATTTCAAAGTTCTCTTAGTTTGAGTTTAAGTTTATTGCTTAACTGATTATATTCCGTTTTATATGCTTCTCAAAGAAAATAAAATAACTGTAAATATTTTTTCTTTTAAATTTTCAAGTAACATATAAGATGTTCTAAACAAGCAGTTGGTTTAATGATACTATTATATAACTTATATTGGACGTTGTCCTCTAGCAATGCACCTGAGTTTAAATTATATGTTTATGCACTCTTAAATTTAAATTTGGTTATAGAACTTGTACATGAGGTCTAGTGGGTTAATTTTCTGTAGGCTTGTTACTTTGGTGCTGTTGTTTAGCAAGCAGAATAATCTCCCCTTTTCGAAATAGCAATAAAAGTAACAACATAAACTACGTCTAATGTTTTATTATACCATCACACAGAACAATGCTTGTTATTTAGTCGTCAACCAGTTTTGAAGATGATATCGTCCAAATGTTTGCCCGTGCGAGCGATACACTCCTGCATTCTTATCTTAACGTTTCGCATTGCTTGTCGAAACGTTTCTACTAATACTACTGCGATCGCGTTACAAATAGCATCCTTTAATTCTTCAATAGGCCGCGCCGCGCGTTGAAAGACATCAGCTTTCAGATATTTCCACAATAAGAAATCGTAAGAGGGTAGGTTTGGTGACTAGTTGGCCATGGAATATTACCATGTAATGAGATGAGGCGGAGTGGAAGTATTTCTTCCAAAACTCTTCAAAAAATTTTATTGTGTGCGGTAACACTATTTTGTTGAAACCACAATAATCCATGCCCATGTGCGTTGAGTCTGGACTCCAAGCAATTGCGTAACATTGCAATAAAGCGGGTAGATGTGACAGCGCTACGCGTCCTGATTTTTTAAAAAATCACGGCGCTATGATACCAAATTTCGTAACAGCATAAGCTGACTGTGGAGAAATTGCTTATGGAGTTGTCGATGAGTTGTGAGACCCAATATCGAAAATTCTGCTTATTAATGCAACCCGATAGATGAAAATGGGCTTCACCACTACTGATTACAACAGCATCAGCTGAAACATTTGCAAACATGACCTCGCAAGCAGCATACCGGTAACGTTGTTTAAGTTTCAGGACCACTATCAGTTTCTATGGGATAGCAGTGTAGAATGCTCCGTACACTCCGGTCAGATATTCCCAAGGCGAAATGTGGCGATGTGACAACAGGCTACCTCACTTCTGTAGCAAACTGTGTACTTCCAACATTATGGTTCTCTTAGTCGAAACACTTTCATGATGACCTACTCCAAAATGCCTACGAAATAGCCGTTGCGTCAAAATCAAAGAATCACCATTTTTAAAATGTCTTCATTACAAAATCACGTTGTTCAATACTTCAGGTTATAATGGGGACTAATATGTGTCTTATGCTGCTTAGGAATGTACGACTCGAGCACCGTCTACAATTCAAAAAGAAAACATTATTTTACCGGATCCTTCATTTTGGTCATCGTTGAAGTTTGTTAACGATAGTAGTGAGTAAGTTTAATATAATACGGAACTCCTCTATAAGTTTTGTTTGCATTTTTATTTATTGGGAATTGTTTTAGACATTCGAGAGATTGCTGGTGAGAATTTAATGACTCTTGCCATGTGTCATTTGCCCAGCTTAGTTGAGTATTTTCTGAGAAAACTTGAGAATATAAAATTCTTGGTTATTGTATTTAATTTGAGTGTACGAATTGTACCCGTAGCTTCTCTCTTTCTCTCTCTCTCTCTCTAGTATAGAAACATGTTTGGATTTATATGTTTCTCTGTACTTTGGGTAACCTTTGTATTTTAGTGTTTTCCAGTACATAAAGTATATGTAGATTTTATTGTTAGTGCATGTGGAAGATGGATGACCTTGGTAGCTTTTTATACATTGGGATGGTCTACCGCATTATGTGTTGGTGTAACCTTTATTTTAATACTACATATTTATTTGTCTGTATAATAAGCGATTTATGTCAAATAACTTTTTGTTTTAAATTTGTTGATAAAAAATGAATCTAAACTTTTTATTTGTTGAAAAATGTTGACATTCGAACATATTCTGCTACACAAGCAAAAGTATGAATAAACATTAATTTTAGGTTTTATTAATATTTTTACTATTTTATTGCTATACTTCTTCGCAATGTTTTGTTTTGCTAAATTAGCTGTGATTTCTTCTGATAAATATTTAATATTTACAGCTTTGCATGGCTTTTTGGGCCAAGAAGGCTTTTCAATTTTTTTACTTAAAAAATCAGGGCAATAATACTCCATGAATTTCTGTCTCCTTTTAAAGTTACAATAAACTTAACGTTTATATTTTTTGTGAACGATCAGTTATTTTATAATTTGCTACGAAAGCATTAAATAAATTCTGAAAATGGTCACCTGGTGATGTCCCTTTATAACTACGTAACTGTACTAACAACTCAAGTGGCTTTACAATTAAAAAGACAATTCACATTAAATTGTAGCACTAAAATCGCATGTACCCGTAGAATATACGTTTGTGGTGTTATATAAATCTGTAAGGTAAGTCCAAAGTTCAATGTCTCTTAAGCCTGCGGTTATCCTATTTATTGATTAATAAGGTTATTGCTAGGTTATTAGAATGTATTTATAATCTGTTAGAATAACCTTCACATGCGCGTATTATTTCACTATTAACTGAACACATATTGAGGTCAATGTTGATTTCAGAGTTAGTGATATACTACATTGCGTTAGTGATAGCACATAACGTCTTTGACTGAAACCTCTCTAAAATGGATATGTTTGCTGTTCCCCATATCTGGATTCTATATAGCCAGATGGATTTACAAATCATTTTATATATTAGCAGCTTATTATCTAAACTCAGCTGGCAGTTTATCAATAAATTTCTAGATAATGGGGCACATACCTCTTCATTTCGTGGAGGCAACGTAAACAGACTTGGGCTTTATTTTTATGGGCCATTTTTTAAGTATTGGTGAAGTTGATCTAAATTATTCTGTAGTTTATATGTACTGCTCTTACAGAATCTTCGTCGATAGTTAGTCCTCATTAGCAAAAGTAGCAAGCGCAGCATCTTTAATGATTGGTAAATTGGCTCTATAAATGAGATATAATAGTGGTCCTTTAACACTTTCTTTGGGGAACACCAGCTTTTATCGCTATAAAATTAGTTATGTCTTCTTCATGTCTCACCAAAGTACCTTTTGTGTAAAAATGATTGTAATATTAGGTAAGAAGCACGAGATAGGCGTTGCTTTTGTTTTAAAATAAGCTCTTCATGTCAAACTTCATAAAATGGTTGGCGTACATCTATAAAGATAACTGGATAGTATTGCTTTGCTTCAAACGCTGCATTTATATGATCTATTTCGACTGTCGAGTTTGAAATTGATAGTCTGATATTATACCTTGTTTATTAAGGATATGCATTACGCGTTTAAGTGCAATTTCTTAATCATTTCACCCGATATTAGTAAGACGCTTATTGATCTATACGATGTAGCGTCATTAGGTGGTTTACTTGGCTTAGGAATTAAGATGATCTTTACGACCTTTCATTGGACAGAGAAACATCCAGTCCTTAATATGTCATTATAAATGTATATTATTAACGGTATACTTTTTTTGATAACTTCTTTAAGACTAGTCCTATAATAAGATCGTATACTGGTGACTTTTTTTTCAGGGCAGTAACTATTTTTATAACCTCGTTTTACGAAAAAGCTTTAATTCGTAGTGACAATTGTAGGGGTGCATCCAGATAGTTCCGTATTCCATTTTAGTATGGTGCTTGTATATCTTCCAGTAGCCAAAAAACTTTCTCTAAGTACTCTAACTTTTCAGCATCGTTTTTAACCCATCTATTATTACCTTTACGAATCGGCGGTATTGTTTACTGTAGCTGCTTAAGACGTTTAGTGGCCTTCCATAGAAAGTAATTACTAGCTTCAGTACTAGTTAACCCCTCTATGTAACGTGTAAAAGCTTCATTATTGTATTCATTTATCATTTTTTAAGCCTTCTACATGCGTTATTACATCTTTATTTGAAGCGGTATAACGTCTTATTTATCACAGCTTACGCAATCTTCTTTTTTCAGCAATCTTTTCCATGATTGCCCTGGAAATATTTCGCTGTAGAAATTGAAATTTTACTGAACAAGTATAATTACAGGCTGCATTTTGTATAACTGTATTGAAAAGCACATTTAAGAAGAAATGTGCGTCATTTCTTTGAAGTCTAAATAATTAAATGTGTGTGTACCTAGTTGTAAAGCCTTAGTTTTCAATGTAATTGATGAAGTTAGAATTAAGATAACTGGCGAATGATCGGAACATAAATCAAAGATTTTGTCTACTTTCATATAGAAATTTCCAATACCATTGGTGATAATGTATCTATGTAATCAGGGATTTTTTCCGAATTGATGACCAGTAGGTACTATTACCCAGTTTCAACATGTTGTAATAGTTTTCAGTACTCTACTTCTAGTAGAACAAAACCTGAAGATTTATTGGTGATTCTTTGTATTAAAGTCTCTTCTAGAAGTAAATCTTGATCCTAATGATTGAATATATTCAATAAATCTGTTTTCACTGTAATCAGAGTGGTTACTTGAAGATATTCTGTTTCATATTTGGTAACTTCGTGGTGTTTTGTATTTTGTTTAAAGGTTATTGGAGTACCCCTTAGTATTGCGATATGATTGCTTAGTGTCGTACACCCTGAACCCAGGAATTTTAAAATATGGACGTTCTGTGAAGTGAGCTGCAGAAATCAATATTACATTTCTTTGGTTTGTGTTTATAAAAACTTCTACTTCTCAACAACATTTTTCCAGACGGTTAGCGTCTATGTAGCTATTTTATAATAATCCATTCTTGGCCATTTTTTCTCTTTACAGTGTGATTTCCTTGATCAATGCTTCTACAATCCGCCTCATTTATTTAGATTTGTTCCTAAGACTAACTATTATTATGTTGTAATTGAAGATTGTATCTTGCATAAATTACATATTACGTGATTGGTTATAGTGTGTGTTAGATTGTTTCTGAACGGATTTGTTTTTTATAGTACATGAATCCTATATCAGTGACATGCTTTTTCAAAAAAAATTATAAAATATCATTTTCTTTGTTCAAATAAGCAATTTTTAAAATTTACCTGCTATATAATTTTAAGTAAACAATACCATATAATAAAATAAAAGGTGTACATTTACACCAAATATTTGATGCTGCCGAGTGCATTTTACAATTTTTTGAATCCTTATTATTTAAAAAACGACGCAGTTGTAAACTTTAGACAGAAGTCTATACTTGGATTATTTTTGCCTTATCCCACACAAAACTTAAAGAAACTACGAAGATTGAAGTCTGGAAGTAAAAATTACAAATTAAATCTATTAAAAGGTATGTTGACATTAAAAAAATAAAAGTTTAGAATGTATCTCAACTTGAAAAAATAAAAATTAACATCTTAACCACAAATATGCTTATACTGTGGATATTAAATGTGAAAAAAGTATGTCATAAGCTAATTTGTATTTTTTAATCATTGCTAGCTACTACTATATAGTAGATGCAAGCGGCTATATCTTCTCAGATAGCTCAATATTCAACGAAACGAAGCGTTTTGAGAACCCGACAATTCTCGGATAATATAAAAAGGATACTTGGCGCGCTTTGTTCGAATACACCTACTTAACTTTTATTGGCCAAGCGCGGATTCAACACCCGCCGATTTACACAAACGAGAATTAAGCAGCTACGGCCCGAGCTTAATCCGCTAGCAGCTGCTCAATAATGTCCATTGTTCCCAAACTGCAGCTTGCGGCTGGTACGCCGGAATTTAAGGCAAATATTAAACGAAATCCTGAAAAGGGGAATGCTAAAGACCCGCAGTCAGCGCCAACGCCCAGAATCTGACCAGGCACTTTACAACATTCTGGGGTATTCAACGCATCAATAACTAGTAAAACTAATAATAATAGTCTTATCATCATTACGTTGTTTCTTTAAGGGAAATTATTACAGTGGAAAACTTTAAATAATGCACTTGTAGAAAATTTTCTAGTTTTGTATGAGGAGAGATAAAGCTGTGAAACATCAGGAGCTGACATTCTAGAAAACTTCATTTTAAAAACCTGGATGGGTAAAGACTCAGCATAATTTTTCACATTATACAGAAAAATAAATAAAAAACAAACTTTTATATATACCAGTTACAACAAAAAAAAAATTAAATTATTCTTTAACAGCTAGAAGAATAAAATGCGTAAGTGGTTTTACAGCAATAATAATAATTAGGTAACGCCACAATTTTTATAACTAAATTAAAAATATGTACAGCCCATACCACAAGTAATACCAAAGAAACCTCTTGCGGCCTACAGCTTTAAGTAAATTAGTTATGCAGTTACGCACCAATTAAGGTCTGCCAAAACTATATAAAGAATGTTTTCGTGCGCCACCTTTAAGTTTGACCAAAAATTAAACATTTTCTTATACAATTGTAGAATATAAAAGTTGACAATTTCTTTAAAATAATTCTCATCGATTTTAATGACCACGGTAATCGAATTGCTATTATCAAGACATTATAAATTCATTGGTACAATGAGATAAGTTCAGGACCAATTTGGACTACATATGAAACAAGATGACAACACAATCAGATAGTCAGTATAGTAATTTGAATATGACCATGTCTGAAAATTTTTTTTTGAAGTTAGCTTTCTAATTAATTTTTAATAGTTTGATGGAAAATCTGAAAAAACTGATAATGTATTTGATGACAAAGCCGTACAAACAGGTTAACAAACATTTATGATCACTCTGGAGTACATTGAGACAGTCAGTAATATCTATCGTCAGAACCCTTACAACTTTGATATTTCATACAAACCACTGGCATATCAGATTCAAGTATTAGAAAAATTTTACATTACAAGTTGGATCTGTTTCCAAGTCCAAAAACCTTTGACCCAAAGACATTTCTATTAAAACTTGATTTAGAAAATAAAATTTTCAAGATCAAAGATGGGAAAATCAATATGAAACAAATACATTTCACTGACAAAGCTTATCTTCTCCTGTATGAGTACATGAATAATTAAAACTTTTGTATTTAAAGTAACAAAATACTCTCATCCGTCTGGTATACGATCACTCCACTCTCAAAAAGTCCATGTGTTGTGCGGAATTTTATATGTGATTATAAGCCTAATATTTTTGTTAAAACCTGTTGCAAAAAAGTTCTGGAAAAATACATTTCTATTGCGAGACAAAGCAAAGAGTGCAGTTTTTTTTAGTTACAGTAAGACAGAGCTACTGCACATCGAGCCTAAGATCTCATTTCTAATATGTTCTAGTTGTTCACCTGATCCAAACCCTTACCTGTAAGATCGGATATACAAATATTAACTCAAGGCTGTCAAATACTTAAGACAATAAACCTAAGATCAATACCATTTTGGAGATCAAAAACTAAACATCATTAGGCTTCTTTTTTCTTAAAATGTCTATACACTAAATTTGAGAAAATCCGCTTTCTCGTCCCGAAAATAGAAGTTAAAACTAAAAATCAATAGCCTTCGTTTATTTTTTCTTAAAGTACCCAAATACCAAATTTTAAAAAGCCGATAAACCCTAGAATCTGCGCCGCCACCCCGCCTTCAACGTAAAAATTAAATACTGATAATTAATAAATCTACCATCCCTTTAAGGTACTCGCTCACTAAATTTAAAAAGAACCAATTTGCTAATCCCTAGAATCCTCGCTTTCACCCCTCTCTCGGGGGCGAAAGTTAAAAGTTAATAGAATTTTTTCTTCTTATTTAAGGTTCCGATGCATCAAATTTGAAAAAAAATTACTAACCTTTATAACTTGTGTCCATTCCAACTCTTTAATAGAAGGTTGAAAGTTAAAAATCAATAGGACTTTTCTTATCCTTATTTTATAAGTAATCCCCCAACTCGTCTACTAAATGTAGTTTTATAAAATATAGTATATAAGCAAGTATATAGAGTAATTTAAAAAAAAACCAAACAGGAAGAAAAGATGAACTACTAATTGTAATAGAACGGTATTTGAGCTACAATTTAAACAATGGTCTAAAAAAACAATCCAACTTCTAGTTAAAAAAATACATATTTTTTTGTTCTTTTAATTAACGCAATATTTAAAATAACAAGTTTATAATTTATCAAAAATATAAATCGGCCACTTTTATTATACTGATGAATGTTTACCTGAAATGATCTTTAATCTTTAAAACCAACTATCAAAGAACGTCCCACTTAAGTTGCTTTAGGTAAACTTAAAATTACAATTTTCTTAATAACTCAAGACCCTTGTCATGCTTAATATTGCAACACCAACTTGTAACAAATAGCAAATGTTTCTTCCAAGAAATGTAGAACATGTGCTACAATTATAAAAAATAAAGTAGAAAGATGCACAATGTTATTATTAAACTCTTATCTAAGAAAAACAATCAATTTTAAGATATATGAATATTGGATTTGGGAAAACATTAGTTAACTTAGATTTCAAAAACACAGGTGTCAAACATTTTTTTGTTGATCAATTTTAATCATGTGACTGGAGTTGGCTTTATTAGTTTACTTACTGGCATATAACTTAAATTTTACAGAGTTTTCAACAGTTATTGATGTATGTGTCATTTGAGCTGTAGGTGAGTTAGATTTTTTTTAGTTATAATAGACCAATAACCACTAATTTGATATGTCTCTACATATACCCACTTTTCCACTATTCCTTACGATAATGCAGATTTCTCGCAAGATTCTTGACGACCTTGATGTAACTAATGTGTTGCTTAAAAATTATAGTAAAGTTGCTATTCTCGTATCCCGCAATCTGCAAAATGCATATCAGTATTAAGTTACTTCACTTACATTACCGCTTATTGAAGTATGTTATAATTTAGTTATATATAAATAACTATACTATACAACAGTGATAAAAAGAAATTAACAAAACGATGGTCGAATATGTGTCTCTGGGGTGCATTTGCATCCCGCTTGGTATCTGATGTTTGCTAAAATATAAAATATATTTTTTGAGAGAAATTCAAACTTAGCGCCACTTTCAACAACCACAAGAATCCCAGAATGACGGACCATTTTATACGGCAAAAAATGGTACTCGCTGGTCAAAGTTGCCAAATAAACTTAAAATGCGTTGACAAGCGAATATTCCTTTCTCTAGGTCTTACAGCGGTGAGTTCAACAGTGTCGAGCATCAAAGAAGCTTTTTTTGTTCTTTTCTCCTACTATGCTCAATATAATTGTAAAAGAAACCAATCGTAAAGCCAAACAATTCTTTGATGGATGGAACACTGCTAATCCTGACAATATCAAGCGGTATGTGCCCACCAACGAAACAGAAATTGAGGCCTATATAGGTTTATTGATCCTACCAGGTGCATTATAAAATTACAGTGAACTCATTTAAATGCTTTTCAATAGTGATTCGGCTTTTTATCGGCCTATAATTCCTGCAAGTCTTTCTCAAAATAGAAACAATTTTCTAACAAATTTTTATGCTTTGATAATTTTGAGACACGAGCTGACAGAAAACTAATTGATAGGCTGACACCCATTCGGGATTTTTTTGATATTTTGGGGTCGAATTGCAAGCTAGTACTAAACCCAAATGTACATTTATATGTTGATGAACAATTAGTTCTCTTTAGAGGCAAGGCACCGTTTCGTGTAAAAAGCAAGCCGGTCAAGTACGATATAAAATTTTCTGCTATTGCAGACTGTGAACATAGCTACACAGTAAATATGCAAGTTTATTTAGGTAATATTTCTACTGCTCCTGTATTCTGAGTCAAAAGTGTTTATCTTTTTCTATGAATAGAAAATAACAAGCCATAAAACGACCAAGGAGAGCAAATAGTTCTTCAACTTACTGACCATTTGAATCAAGAATATGGCAATAACAACTGATCATTTTCTTAACAGTCTTCAAGTTGCCGATAAACTGTGGGAAAGAAAACTCACTCTGTAGAACTCTTTGGAAAAATGAAACATTTATTTCAAAAGAACTGTTACCATCGCCAACAAAGAAACAATTTTATCTGTGCTGGCTTTCAAGGAGAACCGCACTTGGTTTCATTCGTACCAAAAAAGGTCGTGCAGTAATTGTACTCTCCAGTGAACACCAAGACAACAAAGTCAATTGTGAAGATATGGGATACAAACCAAACATTATTTTATACTATAACAGAACTAAATGTGCGGTATATTCAACAAATGAAATGGCACAAAAATACACCATGCAAAGAAGAATTCTTGGATAGCCTGTGGCAATTTTCTATCATATGATCGATATTGCTGCAATAAATGCGTATAAAATATGGATGATTCGTAATCCCAATTATAAACACGATCACCTAGATGCAAGGAGAAAGTTCTTTTTACAATTAGGTAAAGATTTATGCAAAAAAACATTATTTCTCGCTATAGAAGTAATAACGGTTTACAGGCGAATATAAAAGAACAAATCCTAAGTTTTTTTTTTTAAATTGCACAAGATAATAACATTCAGAAACAATCTGGGACAGGTAGCCAGGGAAGATGTTTTCTCTGTAAAAGAGGTAAAGATCTAAAGTCAAGACAATGTTGTGTTCAGTGTAAGAAATTTGTATGTGTGCAACATTCATAAAAGCAAGTGATTTGCTCGATCTGTAAAAATCAACATTATTTTTTTTTCAATTTATAATCTATTATAATAATTTTTAATTCAAATGAACATTATACGTTGCAGCTTATGGATCTTTGTCTTTAACGCACACACAAAAATAAGACGAGCAAGTTAGTTTGCCTTATATTCACAAAAAAAAAATCACATCCCGCTTGCACATAACAAAAAAAGCTTGGTATTACAAGAATTAAATGTGTGTTTACATTAAAAAAACGGTCCAAGCTCGCCATTTTATCATCAGAAGTTGTGCCGTTTATTTGGGGTTTACTCAGATTTCATTTTGAATTTTTGCATTCAATGGCCTGTGGTAAGGCTCTCTCTATAGAAACTATTTTAGCTATTCTCATTTTATATCGAGAAAGGCTATCAATACGTGTCATCGCAAAAGCATTAAGTGTTTGTGCTCTGACGGTCAATCTTACATTACAATACTAGAGAGTAACATGAAGTCTTAGAGATTGCCCTCGCCCTGGGCCATCACCAGTAACATCCAATGCGGATCAGTTCATCAGATTGATGAGTACGCGAAATAGAAGATTAACTGTTCCAGAGTTTCACCGGCGACGTGATAAAACAATATCAGTCAGCACAACAAAGCAGCGTCTTCAGGAAGGTAATCTTTATGGTCGTATTTCAACCAAAAAAAAAACAGTTGTTGTTACGACGTGGTAATAAGGCTAAACGGCTTCAGTGGCCGCAAAGGCATTGTCCACAGACAACTAAACAATGGCAAAACATATTATATACCGACCAATCCACATTTGAAATTTTTAGTCAGAAACGGAGAATCTTTATGAATCGGTCTAAGACTAAGAAGATAGTTCAAGACTGTGTTGTTCTGAATGTCAAGCAAGGAGTTGGGTTTTTAATGTAAGGGTGCTTCTCTTTGACTGGTGTGGCGGATTCAGTAAAAGTTGATGGCATTATGAGGAAAGAACATTGTAAAAACATTTTAACGGATAACGCCATAGCATCTAGGTTGCGATTAATCGGAAAGAGATTCGTGATGATACAAGACAACAACACTAAATATATTTTAAAGTTTTGTAAGAACTATCTAGCAAACCAAAAATAATAAAAATGCTCTAAATAATGATACTATCACCACAGAGTTTAGACGTCAACCCCATAGAGTTGCTATGGGGTGGTCTAGACAGAATAGTAAGAAAAAACATTACACGTTCAACAATTATAGTTTGAGTCTTATTTAAGGTATCTGGATAGATTTATCACTCGAGAAATTAAAAAAGTTAATACAAAAAATACCTATAATCCTAAAAGCACTAGTAATACAAAGATCGGTTTTTTAATAAATCAAATGTTTATATTCAAGTTAGTTTCTTCCGGTGTTTATGATGATTTTTTTGTATTTTATGTAATAATAATATATTACATAATAAATTGTTTTTGTATATTAAAGTGCAGAACGTAATTTTTTATTTAGTGTCCATACTTTCATAAGCAGTAGTGTTCATGTTTCTAGGTTTTCATTATTTTTTTTTCTAAATTTTTGCATGTTTCACATTTATTTGTTATATTTTATTCAATTTATATATTGTTATTAAATGTAGAAATAATTAATATTTGGTCCAATTTATATACTTGTTTCTTTCAAGGTTATATTTAAATATCCATGTTTATATTTGATTCTAAAGTTAACAAAAACGCTCTAAGAGGCCTAAGCAGTGTTATATCTCCTTAACATATTCTTCACTATATTTAGAACAAGAAATTTTGATACAATTAAATACAGTATTCTTTGTTGTTATTTTACAAACCGTTATGCACCACATTATTATGGGGCTTTTCCTATAAATATCGATCCTGTTATCAAAAGTTGTAAAACAGCGGAAATTACAGGACGCTCCTTATACATCTTGCAAAATGCCATTCCATTAACACCTATTGCTGCAATTGGTATTACCTTCAATTCTTGTTAGAAGATACTTGATGCCATCTTTTCTTTTTTCAAACAATATAAGATTTTATTTATTAAAATAAGTCAATGTTTGTCATCAAAGAAGTTTTTTATTCTTATTTATAGCACACTTAAAATCTCCTTTCTTCTTCAGCCGTGTTACTTTTCCAATACTTCAGCTAAGTAATATTTCTCATTATAATTATATTAAAATTTCAATAAGAATACAAAAAATCATTACAGAGAGTTTAACATTGTATCAGTAAAAAAGTGTAAAATAATACCCACGGTGACGTTTCTGGTTTGTAATTTAGTTATAAAGTTAATTATAATAAATAACTAATTAAATTAACTAGTAGACAGTGGGTAGATCTACACTTTTAACACGGTAAATGTAGCCACTTCGGTTGACTATTGTCAAGTAAATCCAAAGTTAACGGATTTGGATGAGTTTCTAAACGCTGAAGATATTTAAAACTACACTTAACTCTCTTGTTTTATTGCTAGCACTTTTAGGTTTTGTAGTATTTCTTTGTTAGGCACGTAGTAAGGCGCGTTTGTGATAATACGGAGAGTCTTGGATTAGAAATACTTCAGGATTTCTATATTTAAGTGTAATGCTATACCCCACAACTAAATGCCACAGCTGTAAATTGGTTTTAGCACCCACTTCTAAACAAATAGTTTGTTGGTAAGCGAAAGTATAGTAATCAATAATAATTTATCGGTTTGAAATTGAGGCGTTTCCTCTTCGTCCAGATATACGATCTCCAAGTTAACTCTTTATCAAGGTGCATGACAAGGTACTTAACCCGGTCCGCTTGGGGAAGAACAGAGACACCTATGCTAACTTCTGGTCTGCTGCCTCTGCGTTTGATAAATATAATTTGCAGGGACTTGAAACTGATGAGTTTAAAGCGCTATTGTCAAACCAGGCGCAAACTTCGTTTAGATTTTATTGTATAATTTGCGAGATTACAGTAGGATCAAATGCTTTACAAGAATTGCTTTGTCATCGGCATATGTTGCAATAGTCGCCTTAGGATTCATGCGTATATCAGCTGTATACAAGACATACAGGACTGGTCCCAAAACACTTCCTTGGGGGACTCCAGATTTGACTGGTCAAAGATGTTAAATTGCATCTCTAAACTTACTTGAATGTACCGTTCTTCAAGATATGCTTTAATGATTAAAGACGAGGACTGATACATTTTAGCTTAAATAATAGTTCCGAGCTTTCAAATGCAGTATCGACAGTATCTACTATTCTGAGTATTTGTTATATGATGCAAGGTCGACTTGTAAACCCAAATTGGTAAACAGGAATCAAGGTCATCGAGGGTGTAAGAAAGCTCTTTTAGTAGAAGTTTTTTAAATAATTTGAGGAGCTGATAAAATTTTATTAGGCGGTTTTCCAGGTTTGGGAATTAAAACCACAGAACAGGAAAAATCCTGTTTGCAACATGCTATTAAAGATCAACATAACCAATTTAACAGCTTTGGGAAGCAGTTTCTTCCAAATTGTATTTAGATTTAATCCTGTTTTTTTTTGTACTTTAGATTTCTAAAAATTATTGACTTTACTTGGATTTGATAGATGGAAAAAGTTGGATAGGGGCTTTTAAGTAAGTTTCCACGTAAATCGTTGTTAGATAGTTAACATAGAAAAACTTCTTAAATATGGATAACAAACCCTCCGCTTTGTCCATATCAGTACTTGTCTATCTTTGTTGTGAATTAGGGGAATGGGTTGTGCATTTTCTATATCACTTGGCGTTTTTAATATGATATTGGTAGTTAACTAGTTTTCTAAAATATATCTGGAATAATTTCAGTTTGTTTTATTATCAATTAGGGACTAAAGTTTTTTTATCGTAGCTATTACGGGGCTGTGGTCTGAGAATAACATGAAAACAATAGGAGTGTTTAGCGTTTAAGTCGCCCCTAGCAAGAAATCCTAAGGAATAAAAGTATTTGCCAAAGCATTCGTTATGGAGTCAATATCCAAGAGGATAATTAAAGGCAGTTAAAGGTTCTATCTGCTCTCTACCGTTACACTGATAGCGTGAATAAATTTGGAACAATATTTAAAAACTGTATGATGTATTATGTAACGTTTTATTATAATTACTGCTTTTCCTCAAGCTGTGTCATTAAAATAATTTGTGTTGTATATATAGTAATCACAAATTAATTCTTCTTTCAAACCTCCTATCTCTTCCATGTGTGTCTACTGTTTGCTGCATGAAGGATACGATATTATTTGGGTGGTATGTGAGGTTTTGAGAGTCTTATTGATGTTGAAATAGGTTAGCTACCTAGGTGTGGGGTGCTTAAGCACGATTTCCGTAGGTCACAATGTCTGATTTGAACCTAGTTTAAAATGTATTATCTGCGGTTAGAGCTAATTGTTGGGTCTTGTTTATTTCAACACGCCTGGCTTTGGAGAGAGAAAATGTTCTGTTCTTAATCTGTTTGTAATCTACGTATCCTTTGTAGTTGACAGGGTGTTCCCCTAGATAGAGCACACATTTGGATTTGCTGCATTCATCCTTCTTTGTAGTGCATATTATGTAATCATAATTTCCGGTATACTTTACGCATCTAAATGGACGAGTGCAGTAATTCTACGTATGGCCATAACACTGGCATCTCTTTTGATGCGGGAGCTTAACCTTAAGGATGGCATTTAATAGAGTAATTATTTTAAAAACACCTTTGTCGTCGTGTTATTTGAACACTGCAAAGAATAATTTTATAGAAGTTTTTGTTTTAGTGCGGTGATTAACAGAATTGGCGCTCTTGATCTGATGTTCGGGTAACAGACATCCTTAGGCAAGATGAATATCTGCTGGATGACGTGATGTTCATCTCATAGTATATTTACCAATTTATATTTAATACCACCTGATGTTGCTTAATATTGATAATTATTTTTATGTAGATTGGCATAAAGAAGTTTTATTTTCTTTTTTTTTTAATTATTTAGCAATCAGAATAATTATATGAGCTAAAGTGCTGACAGCTACTATATGGACTAGTGGCAAATTACATGATCAGGGAGATATCCAATGACATTACCGGTGTAAACTTAAATAAACATGGATACAATAACTTAAATTAGTTCACTTGGCCACAGCTTTTTTAGTTTTTTTGTTGATTATTGGTTCTAAAAGTTGTTCCGTTATTAGGTTGAGATGATTGTTTAAGGTAGCATGGTGCTTGATGCCTTTTTTGCGACTATCTTCTTGTACTGTTGAAATATGTAGGTCAGGATGTAGTGTATCGTTTGTTGCATACCCGGGAGCGTCTTGGATTGGCCCCTTTGAATAGTTTCTATATTTGATTTGAAGTTTTAGTCCATACCCTCATATCGGTTTGATGACTGCTTTGTATATCGGGATTTTGTTTTCCATAGATAACCGTGATTTTTTCCTATCATTCACTGTAGTTCTCTTATCTTAATCTTTACTTGTTTCCAAGTCAGTTTGGTATATAAGTGTAATCCTAAATATTTTACTGTTGCATTTGTGGTATCTGTATGTTGTTTATTGTGACTTTGTGGAGGGTGAATGTAATATGTGCTGATTTATTTTAGTTCACTTTTATTTTCCATGTAATGTTTGAGGCTATTTGAAGATTTCCGTGTCAGGAGAGAATAGCCGTATTATCGGCAAAAGTTTCTGTTGTCACATTTTGTGCCATTAGTAAATCTGATGTGTGCAAGATATGGCAGTGGTCCAAGGACACTTTCTTGAGGCCCCCTGAATTAATAAGAAAGTAGTCGGATTTCGCTTTGTTTACCTTAGTTTCAAATCTTCTCCCATTCAAATAATATTTTAGGAGGTTGAAGTAGGCTCGTGGAAAAGTACATCTGATTTCATAAATTAATCCGGGATGCCAGACCTTATCAAAACCCTGGCTGATGTCGAGGAAAACTCCACTGCAATATTGTTTCTTTTTAAATGCTTTATTTATGGTTTGTGTAATTTGATGAATTTGTTGCAATGTTGAGTGTTTCTGACGAAACCCAAATTGATATTCTGGTATCCAGTTCTCTGCAGATAGGTCTTCATATAACGTACAAAGTACCAGTTTTTTAAGTAGTTTTGAGGCCATTTACAGCAAACTTATAGGTCTGTAAGAGGAGACATCTGTTGGATCTTTTCCTGGTTTACCTATCATAATAATTTGCGCCGTTTTTAGACATTTTGGCTAGTATCAAGGTCATAAAATATCATTATAGATGAAGGTTATCTTTAGTATCTTCTTTTTGATTCCTATTCCTTCATGATTTTAGCCGTGACAAGATCAATTCCAAGTGCCTATTTTGGATATAGAAGTCTAATTTCTTCCGCAATTTCTTTTGGTGTCAGTGCTTTGATAGGTGTAAATATTACAGGTGAACTAGAGAGACTTGGTTCTATTTCTTGGTCTGCTACATTGTCTATCGGTTGAAATACGGAAACCAAGTGTTCTGCAAATAGATTTGCTTTCTCAGAATCACTTTTTGTCCATGGTTTGTTGATACCGTTTTTTATTGGTGGAGCAAGAATTTTAGGTTCTTTTGAATTCTTAATTGGCTTCCAAATACAGTTATCTGTTGTGCTTAGTTTAGTTAGATATTGCTCAAACTCCCAGTTTCTTACTTCTTTGAGCGTGTTTTTTTTTTACTTATTTGGTTATAGACTAGTTTGTCGGCTGGTGTGTGAGTACGTTGCAATTTTGATCTGGCACGTCTTTTTTCTACTAGGGCTTTTTTGATTTGTAATGGTATATCCCGGGTTATTTTTTTATGAAGTTTTGATGTAGACCCTTGTGCAACTGGTTGTAATTTGTTTATAAATGCTTCTGTAGCTGTCTCTAGTTCTTCTGTTTTTTAATCGTATTTTTAGATTAATGCTATCATTTAATATAGTGCGGAAAGTATCTCAATTTGTTTGAATATTGTATAGTCTAGGTGGGGGTTTCTGGTATATTGCAGAAGTTCTAATTGTTGCTATAATTGGAGAGTGATCAGATGACAAATCGTAGCTGGGTATAATGTTAGTGAATGTAGAGTTGATTTCATTTATAACAAAAAAGTCTAATAAATTAGAAATTTTTTGTGAGTCAGTAAGCTAGTAGGTTGGTGTGCCTGTTGAAAGAAATGAATATCTATGGTCTTCTATTGTTTTAAACAGTTCACTGCCTTTGGTTGTTATTAGGCGTGAGCCCCACCTGGTGTGTTTGCTGTTGTAATCACCACCAGCTAGAAATTTATTGCCTAATGTTTAGAAATATTTTTCGAAATCTTTTTTTATATTGTGACGAGCTGGGCAATAGATAGCCGCAATTGTCAGATCATAAGGCACAGGTGATATTTTTATTGCGGTGAATTCTAGGAATTTTTTTTGATATTTCGGCAATTCGTAGTAGTGGATTGTATTTTTAATAAGAACTGATGGGCTTCCATGCGCGGTACTATCAGGATGGTTAGTATTATATGTTACATAATAGGTAATATGTCTTATAATTTTAAAATATGTTCGTTCTGTGAAATGTGTTTCACTGACTAATAGAATGTCTATGTGATTGTTTATCAAAAGGTTTTTACTTCTCCTTTGTGCTGTCCAAGGCCATTGGCATTCCACAGTGAAATTCGTAAGAACTTAGCCATTAATGAGGCAGTTTGCTAATTAGCGTTGTTAACATGTTAAGTACCATGCTATTCTGTTGAATTAATTGATTAAACATGGCTTTAAATTCATTAAGAAATTGTGCCAGTATATTGTTTGACGATTCTGGTGTATTGATATTGTTTGGTTGTTTATTGTTGACTACATTGCTATATGTTCCATTTTGATTTTGATAACTGCCCTGGTGAAAATTGGGTCTGATGTTTACATTATTTGAGGTCTGTAGTTTTATAGCAGTAGCCTTTTTTGTGTCTGATTACCCTGAATAAACTTGTGGTAATATTCGCATGCTTTATAATTGACCGGATGGTCATCTTTTCTTTAGATTTTTTACAGCTTGTAGTGCTGTGTGATCCCCCGCATTTTACGCATACATAAGGTCTATTGCAATAAGACTTAAAGTGTCCGTGCAGTTGACATCTCATACACTGCACAACATGGTTTTTAGTTTTATGGGGTGGTTCAATCTTAATGTTTACGTTTTATAGTTGTTCTATGTCGTATGCTTCTTTGTTATTGCTTGTTAGCTCCAGATCAACAAAAAAAGATTTAAGAGCTTCTTTGTAGTTCTGTGTCTAACATATATGATGTTTCTGACTATGTGTCCTAGTTTTGTTATTTTATTAGTTATTTCTGAAATTGGGCTGGTATTATGTAGATGTTTAATAACCACTCTATAGGCTCGATTTTCTTTCGGTTGATAACTATGGTGAATAATATTTTCTTGCTTTAAGTATTTAATTAATCGGTAGCTAAGCAGTTTTTTTATTTGCTTTATCATTGTTAGATAGTCAGTCACAACATATATGTAGATGGGGGGGTTACTGGTCTTTGCAGTGGAGCCAGTGTTTTGGCGGTTGTTTTCTTCAACTGTTAGTGAGGTAAACTTATTATTGGTGATTATTTTATTGTTGTCTTAATTATTAGTAGATTTTGTGGTCTTGTTCCGTTTTGTACTTTTTACTTGTTGCCATGGAATATTACTAGTTTCCTGGGCATCATCTGGTTCGTCTTCACTGATCGATGACATTTTTGTACTTTGTTGAGTGTGAAATGCCAACTGTTTTGGATTGGTTGACGTAGAAAGCAGTAATTGATACTGTGTTTGCTGAGAAAGTACTTGAGGAACCATTTCACACCCTAATTGGTGAGGTATCGTATTATAGCTCATTTGTTGGGGTTGTATGGCTTGTTGGGTACCAATTATCTGGATACTCCACTGGCGTAATAGAAAGAAACGATTGCATGCACCTGTTTTGTTGTTCTAGATCCATGGCGTTTTCCGTTTAGTTACTACAAGATATTATTTTTTTACATCTAAACAGCTGTACACTTTTATTCTGCGCAACACGTAACATTTAACAACTTTGTTTTTATCACTCACGATATGATTGCACTTGAACTTTATAGCGAACTGATAACCCGAAAGTTTTTACGCTAAGAAAGCCAAGTGGGAACTGAAAAGTTTTATTGACAGAATTACATTTCCTACATAGTATATAAATAGGATATAAATAGGGCGATGTAGAAATTCTAGGACTTCCTTTTGTATTTGTTAAATACTGATATCTATTGTTGTGAATGGACTGTTAATTTCCTAAGTTCTGTCTTAAGTATTATGATGAAGGGCAAAAGGACTACATTTTTTATTTTTTGTTTCTGTGATTTAATATTTAAAATTGTTTAGTGTTAGCGTAGTTGATGGTCATTTACTTGCAATAGACAAGGTTGCAGCATCTAGAGTAGGAGTAATTGATAATGAAAGTATTTCTTCCTGCACTTCTTTCATTTCATTCCGGTTCATTAATGTTGAGTGTGTACTTATTCTTAACTGCACAGGACGATTTAACTGTTGGTAAATTGTAGAATGCGACGAATAACTTGTTAAGGTTGCTGCCAATGCTAATTTGGGAGCGATTGAGGGCCAATTATTTTATATTGTTGTTGAGAATACCATTTT
This sequence comes from Sinelater perroti, assembly GCA_036346155.1. Classification (NCBI taxonomy): domain Eukaryota; kingdom Metazoa; phylum Arthropoda; class Insecta; order Coleoptera; family Elateridae; genus Sinelater; species Sinelater perroti. The sequence continues at coordinate 4,948,331 of JARFIY010000013.1, read as the reverse complement.
TTGGTGTACTATTATTTAGAGACATGATATAGAAACATGACAATATTTAGCGTTGAGTGAGTAAGGTAAAATTTTGCGTTTATCTGAAGTACTACGTTGTTCTGCATTAAGATTATTGTTAAACTTATAAAAAATTATAATACAAAACTTTATCAGAAATGACCGTACAAATCAGGGCTTGGGCCAAGCACCTGATTACGCTTGCTTTATATGCAAGTGTCATTGTTAGTCTTTACTTCGCAAAAATCAAAAGTGTAATCAATTTCATACTTATATTAATCGATTAATTATTTAAAAGTTTCGTCAACAATTTTTTATCATTTTTCTTGTTTATTAATCGTAAAGGATAGTTTTAGTATAATTAATTTCTAATTCGGTTTTAATTGCATAAAAGGTACAAATGTAATATTTTTGATAAAAATTACAAAAACATTTTTACTAAGTATAGCTTTACCAAGTTTTTTGTTATTTTATCTGTATTTCATGAAAATTGTGAAAAATCTGCAAAATAACCTAAAAACTGCTTTTTTGGTTAACAAAAACGAAACTATCGCACATAAATAAATAATTTTTATATCTGATACATATATCTACATTAAAACGATAATTTTGAGCTTTTTTATCTGAAAATAAAAGGAACATAACATTTTTTAGCTAACCTGTAATAATAGGAAAACTGTGTTGGTTCTATACTGGATTGAGACCATAGATTCTACTTAGCGTGGGTAACTCCAGCAATTTTGCATTTTCCACGGCTTTATGTCTTGCTATATATTTCATTGGCGCGTATTTTATAAAAAATGCGAATGGCGCTTCAGACAGGCAACTGAAAGATCGATATGTCGATTATCGTATAATTTATTGCAAATGAAAACATTGAAATATTTAAAGTGTGGTGTGCAGGCACGTGTCCATCACCAGCGACCACGCTGATTGGTCTGAAGTCCCAGGGGAGCATAAGCAATCGCTGTGAACAGGACGCACAGGAGGCCTCGTCCATTAACGGACCTATGTTGCGGTTGCCCACCAGAAACGATTACGAGAGCTTCCGGATGGATCCTGCCAGCGCAGTATCTAAAGTATCTGCCGAAATGCGGCAAAAACAAACCGACCAGCAATAAGCTGCGCCTTGGCTACCGGAAAGATGATTAGGAACGCGGCCGCGGAGCGGCTGGGGATTTGGACAACGACAAAAACAGCACCAAGTTTACAACAGATTAACCGATCGTTGTCGACCGAGTATCGGACAAACCGGCCTCACAGTCGGCGGTGAGAGTCACGCTGCACTCGAGCACCACTCGAAAACCATCTTAACGTCTTGCCATGTGTGTAGAAACCCTTTAAGTAAGCTGACACCCCAGTTGGATCGATAGTTCCAACAAGCCGAATCTAGAGAGACCATCAAAAACGAAACAGTTGCACATATGATAATCCAACGAGATAACTACATATAAACCGTTGAAACCACTTTAATACGATTATCTTAATTAACTTTATTGTGAATTATTAAAACCTTTATCGGTTTTTCAAAGCATTTAATGTAATCGCATTTGATAGCTTTTTTATAAATAAAACTTTAATGGATAGTAACGTAATAGTTGTAATAGTCGGTTCGCACACAAATAGTAAATTTATAACAGCGATGTTCACTAGTCACTACAATAATAGCTGTGTTAACTAAACGGATAATTTGCGCAACAAAAATAATCCATTGAGTATCGAATCGGCAATAATATCCCGCACAATTTACACGAAATCGCCGTTAACAATTGCGTATCCATTACGCTTCCCCTATTTAACGATTCATCGCCAGACTTGCTTCAGGCTATGTAGTAGACAATGCACAAATGCGGGACTGACGCACACACCAAAAAACAAAGCTGTCATAAATTTGAAGGCTTTTTAAATGTGAAATTTTATGTCATTAGAGTCTCATTAATGAGTAAAAATATTTAATACACATTGCTAAATTGTGAGCAGTTAATAATATAATTAATGATATTATTATTGAATAATTAACTATCACATACTATGTAAAGCTTTATTATTTAATATACAGTTTATACAATATAAAATAAAAATCTTTTTGCTCAATCATAAAATTGGCATATAATATAGCACTAAATTTTTTTAATTTATTGTACATAACGTCAAAGTGGATGAATTTAAAAAAGAAAAAATAAGACTCGCCTAGGACAAGCGATTTTGTTTAAACGATAGAATTACAGTAGTTAGAATGTAAGGTAAATAGGAACTAAAGAAACAGAACTGAATAAAATTCTGAAAGAACGAAAAATAGACGTTGAGGTCACAATGCAAGTGAAAAAGTCTAAAGGTACCTAAGATTCAGACGATTAGACTTTAGTTTATAGCGGAGTACCACAAAACATATGTGCATGTTATGGAGTGGCAGTACTTGGAAATAACAAGTGAAAAAACAAAACAACGAACTATACGTACAAATAAAACAAAAATGACAATACGCTTTAATATTGACAGAAGTTACTTAAATATCATATGCACTTATGTAGACCGTTGGATTGATTGACTAGTGTTATCCATTCTTTTTTACTTCTTGCCTTCTCCTTCAAATTATCAATGTTGAACTACCTTATATCCCTCGTTACTTTATTTTCCATCTTCTCTTAGATCTTCCACGTCTTTCTCTGCTCTCTATACTACTCTCAAATATTTTTTTGTGCTCTATTCTTTGCCATCTTCACTATATGTCCCAACCATCCCAATCTTTGTGATCTTACAATTTTTATTATGTCCGGTTCTTCGAGTAACTCTTTTAGTTCTCAGTTAGATCGTTTCACCCAAACACAATTTATCTTTTTACTTGTACATATTTTGTTTACAATTTTTTCGTTCCATACTTTTAACGTAATTCGTTTTGTTATTTCTAAAATCCATACCTCAAATCTAAATGTTACAAACGACCTTATAATCGTTTTATAAATTCTTATTATTAATTTTCTCGGCGATGTTTTCTTGCTTAATTTAGTGAGTGAGTCTAGGCAACGGTTTTCCGACATTAATCTTTGCTGTATTTTTTTTTGTTTCTGGTTTTCCACTAAACATTGTCCCTAGGTATGACAAATCCTCTAATTCTTTAAAATTACAGATTAGATATTTTTAAGTCTCCATTTATTTCTAATTGCCCGCGCCATAAATTTAGTTTTATGCTCATTAATCGCAAGTCCATTTTTCTGTTTTTTTTTTGTTTTTTGTTTACTTTTTGTTAATAATTGCGAAGGCAATACATTGATAAAGTTTGTTGTAAACCAAGACAGATCTGTTAATATTAGCTGCTCGTATTACGTTTTCCAATGCGCAGTTAAACAAGAGTGATGCCAAGGGAGCATCTTCCCGTACTTCTTTTTTCACTTTAAATTATTCTTTTTTCTGTTTTGTTTAACGTTAGCTTTACAATATTTATAGATTTCTTGTTTAATCCTAATTCCTTTAAGATCACAAAAGTATTTTTTTGCGTTCATAATTTTCTTCTTGTATTTTTCTTATCAACTACTGATTTTTTTAAAACCCGCATTGATAATTGTCTAACCCTTTTTCCAATTTGATTTTTATCTTGTTTTTTATAAGTATTGCAAATATTTTGTAGGCAACATTAACTAACGTTATGCTTCTATACTTAGTTGATTTCGTTTTATCTCTTTTCTTGTGTAACGGTTATATTATTTCTTTGTTATAATCTTGACACATTTTTTTGTGTCTATATTTCTTCTAAGAAAATTTGTATTAGCTGAATTAATCTGCAGTTATTTTGTCATTTCCGGAATGTTCATTACTTTTTAATTTCCTAATTATATCCTCAATTTCCGTCAAGAACGGCACTTCATCTTCTTCAGCGCATTTTCTATGCAAGAATATACGATTTTTCTTCATCATTTAGTAGCTCGTCAAAATAGGTTTTCCACAAGGTCAATATTTTGTCTTATTCTATTTCACAATTTTTGTTCTTCTAAAATACTATTTTCGCTTGCTACCCCTTTATTTCTCGTTTCACTCCTCTATAAAGAGTTCTTATTTTATTAGTTTTATAGTTTTGCTATGTTTTGTTGATAATATTCTCCAATTGTAGTTTTCCATGAGATTTCTGTCTTCAGTTTTATTTTCAAAATTTAAATTTTCACGTTTTATTTTTTTGTTGTTTTGGTTTTTGCTAGAAGTATAATTTGTTTCGTCTATATGTCTAGCATAAATTGTCTGTATCTACATCAGGTCCTCTATAACTGCATTGTTTATGCATTTTTCGACGCGATATATCTGATTCACGTAAGAGCGATCCGATGATCTTTAAGTTCTTTTGTATGTATATTTCTCTCCTCTGGTAATAAGTACTTTTAATTAGCACATTTTTCTCTTTAGCAATAATTAAGTCAAAAGTTGATCATTTTCATTTGTTGCTGTGTATTTATTAACTTTCTACAGCGGAGCTTATAGTAGTCTGTTTGTGTGTCTGGAGACACTATAACTTCCGTTCTATTCAACGGATTCACTTAAAACTGGGCATACACATATCTTAGGTCAGTACCTTTCATGGGATTGATTTTCAGCCAAATCGATTAACGGCAACCGGAAGTGACCGTTACGATTTTGTACCGCTGTAGAAAGTTTCCTTTGCGGTATTACACCGTTCTTGTTATATTTGCCTGCGGTTAGCTAAAAGATACTTTCCTAGTGATATTAGCATTTACATCTCTTAAGGTCAACTGCCGATAATACTTCGGAATTTTTTCTCAGAACTTATCCAATTTATAGTAAAAATCTTCTTTTTTCTTAATACGTGTTTCATTGGTTGTACATATATTAATAACAAGTACGGACGTGGAACTTCTTTTCCACCAATGTCCGGGGCTTCTGTACATAAACAAAAATTTGCGGCCACTTCCGGTCAAACCGGTCTCGAGATTTTCCGGTCAGGCTGATTTTTGACGTCTGGACTTGACTTATAATCCTTAGTTGAATACTGAAAACGTCATTTCTCTATCTATCACAGATCAAAAATTATAAGGCATGACAGACGTCAGTTTGGAAGCTGCCGTGACCAAAAGTTATAAAGAATGACATATTGAAAGCTGGGTCCGCTAAAAATCCTTATTGCATTGTTGTAAGACATCTCACTTATGCCAACTCGCGGATGTGAATCTAGTAGACCATAGGCTTTCGAATGATCCCTCTCCCCCCCCCCCTTACATCTTTAGGTTCAGTAGTTCTCGAACTGAAAGTAGCGACGGACGGACAGACGGACAGACAGACGTCAGCAACGATTTCATTAGGCTTCCCTTTCAGATACAGAAGCCTAAAAGTAAGTTTCTGATATTCACCTCTTAGTCTCAAGATACACAATCTATCTGATACTGATTTGAAATCGACTATGGCTATCCTAAGATTATTGTTTACTATAAAATCTGTTTCTAAGATTTAATCAGCACTATGGTATTTTGTTTCTTGTATTACCAGCAACTCATATTTATACTTGTCTAATTATTTAATCCACTTACAATTCAAGCCAAAATTGTACTAATATTTATATTTAAAAAAGTATTTAATACATTTCACAAAAAAACTATATACTTCTGCTTATTTTTCGATATAATCTCCGTAAACGTTAAGACATTTATCCCATTTATGACAGTAGTCTGAACATTCTTTCACGGTACTGCTCCTTGTTAAGTTGCTTGAAGTAGTCCACGACGGTGTCTTGAAATTCCTCTTGACCCGTAAAGCGTTTTATCGCCAAAAGTGTCGGAGATCCGAATAAAAGAAAATACGAGAAGACTAAATCTGAACTATACAGAGGATGTTGCAGGACCTTCCAATTTCGTTGGGTTAACCGCAGTTTGGTTTTATTTGACACCATCATGCAAAATTGTAACTCCATCAGGTAATCGTCCCGGCCTTTTTCTTCTAATAACTGTATGCAATTTCTGGAAAGTTTTGCAGTATGTGTCGCTGTCAATTGTTATGTGCGGTTCAAGGAATTCACACAACAGTAGGTTTTCACTATGCTAAAATGCCCAAAACCCCGTTGGCTATGTTTTTGTGGGAAGATAATTGTTTTGAATTGGGAAAGCTAGACGTTTTCATATCATTGATTGTTGTTTTGTTTTCTGGAACTCATAAATCCAGGTTTCATCTCAGCTAATGGTGCTTTCAATGAAAGAATCCCCTTCCTATTGGTATCGGGTGAGATTTTAATGTAAAGCATTTGTTATTGGTTTTTTATTCATCGGAGAGAATTTTCGGCACCCAGTGAGCCGAAACTTTGCGGAAGATTAGATCGCATATAATTTCATGAACACAACTTTTAGAAGTCATTTCAGCAATTTAACGAACTTCAATGCTACGATCTTTCCTAATCAAACGTTCGACAATTATGCAGTTGTCATCCGTGTGTGAGGTCCTTGGTTTGCCTCTTTTCTTCTCTAGATCATCATCCAGCTCTGTTCGACTATCTTTAAATTTCTTGCATCAAATGCTGACTTTTTTTGGCTTAAAACGTTCGAGTCATGGACGCCCCCTAATCTGCGATGAATTTTGCTCTGAATAACTCCTTCGACTTGCAAAAATCTCATAACCTCATGCATCTTACACTTCGAATACTCTGCGGTTACACACGCCATGTTTGCTTAACAAAAGTTAATTTGAGTTTTGAGCAAAATAACGTTCCAGACTATTACTACACGCATGAACTGTCTAGTCATGCATATGTTGACCATATTGCGCTTGTACAGTTTGTATAACAGCCACTTATACCTTTAAAATAGGACACCCCTCGTACTTTCCATTGCATTTTCTTATTCTGGTCCCATCTCCATTTTATTCCTTCAATGGTTATTTTGCTGTATCCAATTTAAACGGCTTTTCCATTATTCTTTTTAGCTATTCTTGTAGCTAGATTATGTGCAGCTTTAGCTTGTACATGAATATCTATAACTAGTCCACTAATTATTATATTATTCCTTTTTTTTTGCTTTTCCAACCCTTCAACATGTTTCTTACATCTCCCAATTCCTTTAAAATTTTTGATTTTTTTTTTGTTTGCAATTCCCATTTTCTATTTTTAATTTTTTATTTTCCTTTCTTATTCTTTTAATTTTATTATTAAACCCTCGTTGTTCATTTTTAATTAACTCCATTTCTTTTCATAATAAGAATGATATCTATTTTATCTTCGTTTTTAAGCATTTTCTGCATACTTCTGGCTGCTTTCTTACTTTTTTTAAATATTATATAATCTTTATCATCCTCTTTGACTTTAATACTCACTTTTCTTTTTGTTTAGTTTTATCAATCGAATATTGATCAATATTGTCCATCTTATTAGAATTTATTTTATTCGGCGCGTTATTAATACGTCTCTGTACCATTTATTCCAACTGGCTGTTCCTTAGCTGTGAACGTAACGTGCACTGTGCATGAAGGTTACTTTGATTTAGTTTGTGTACGTCATTTTTCTGTTAATGTTTATACCTAATCAAATACTGGTACTCTTAGCACCTTTAACCAAATTAACCCGTAAACTTTACTGAATCAAATATCACAACACTGTGTAATTACACAGTATTTAATTAAATACTCGAGATAGCTAATATATTTGGGTTTATTTCGGAACACTAATAAACACTTTCACTTCACACAAGAAACGCTCAATGAAAATTAATAGATCATAGACAAAATAAAAAGCTTGATTCAAAATGTAAGGGTTTATCGAAATGGCGATATCTATTAGGATCACTACTTATTGATATCTACAATTACTTTATTAATAAGGTGAAGAAAACCAAAAGCAATAACTATAACTTTAGTCCAAAAAGTATCTAAAGTATATGTGCTCCGGGAAGAAAATATACAAAAGAGACTGAACAAACACTTATTAAAAATACCAACATAAAACAACATCCACAAGAATGGAACAACATAGAAGAAAGCCGTAAGTGGAAAGAATAAAAAACGAAACCAAAAGGCCTGAAAGTATGGAACGAAGAATTACAATCAGCCATAAGCAAAAGACAAAGAGAGCATATAAAACTTTTGCATCAGAATATAATGGTGAGAGCTCAAACTCCGCGCGTGGGAACACGCACAATAGATTAAAGCTCTCATATGTTTCCTTTCACTGACTAGTTGTTGCGTACCATTTCTGATACGGGGCGATATGGCAAACACCACGCCTTAGACGACCGCCATTATTATCTCTTGTTCGAAGTGAACTCAGGTAGGCCACCCGCCAAGCATCATAGAGCTCTGGGACCGCACCGTAGTCACGCTCCTCTACCACCTTGCTAGGCTGGCATTCGCAGAAGAATATACAAGAAGTAAAAGATAAGTATGTTCACAAGAAAAACTATGCTAAACCAAAAATCCTAGATTATTGAACTTGATATATGTGGAAGTCAAACAGTAGCATATAAATTTATGAGATATTTAAATTAAACAGAGAACGATATAGCAAAATTAAACCTAATAAAAAAGATAAAGCGGAAAACCACTATACAGAACTGTAGCAGAAAATAGTCAATAAATGACTAAACAGACTCTAATGATGACAGTGACTTTTCTGGAGTTGATGAAATTATGACGAATTAATTACAAAACACATTACAGAATACGAAAACCTAAAAAGTCGCAGGATTAGATGGAATAAGTATGGATCTAGTTAAATGTGCAAGCACTCTCTGTCATCTTAAGTTATTATACTTCATAAATGTGTGTTAGTAGAGATAAAAAACGGCAAAAGGTATCTTTCTTTTCAAAAAAGTAACACAAGTGATTACTGAATACCGCATATAAAATACAAGGCAGGTCCGGAAAGTAATGAGACTAGTTACAGAAAATTCGTTTAATTGAAGATATATTTGTGTAACTTAATATTCTCAAAAATAACATTCTTGGTCACCAATATACCGTTGCCAACGGTTCAGCCACAAGTGGAAGCTTACCTAAAAGTTTAAAATCTCCTACAAAGCACAATGGTAAAAACAAATTAGGCGGGACCAGTTTCAGGTTATAGGGAGGTTGAAGCAGAGTTGCTGTAGTGTGTTTCGATAGCAGTTCTTATACTAGTTGCAATGTGTCCGCAATTCCGTCATAACGATTTTATGCATAATGGAATTTGGACAGTCCCACCTTATCTGCTTAAACGTCGGTCAGAGTCCGAAACCGTTTTTACTTTAGCCACATTGCCCTAAGTATAAGAGGTTGATGGATGCCCTACGTATTGTTCATTCTCGATGTTCTCTCTTCCTTCTCTGAACGTCTTGTCACCTAAGCACTTGTGCTTTCAATAAAGCATTCTTACTATAAGCCCTGTATCAGACGAAACATCTGAGTTTAACTCAACATTTTATCGCGTATCACTGATTGATACTGCTCTGCATTTTTTGTCCACTTTATAAGTGACCCGCACTCTGTAAAGGCTCAAAGAGAAATGAGATGGGTCAGACTATTTACTTAACCTCAGCATATAGTAAAGCAGTAGTGTCGCCCTGCGTCGGCACCTTTGATCTCGTGTCCCCAGATTTTCCGCTCAGACCCAAAGGCAGACATGGCGACGATGTTATACATGAATAATTAAAGAAATTATTTAGTCGTCTTTTATTATAAATTTAACGAATACAAATTATAATACTCATCTATATATTAAAACAATTTGCTACAAACAATACAATTTTATCTATAATTTTGGTGTTGCAATTACGATTTCTGTATCAATATATCATAATTTATACTTGTCAAATATATAATCATTAAATAACTTTTTAAATTATCCATGTATAATATCGTCGTTTGGTTGTAGAACCTGTGCGGTGGCATATCTTGCCACCCGAGGTCAAAGATGTCAACGTTCCCGCTTTACTTTATATTGATGCAAAACGCAAACAAAGCCGTAGCCATGTCTGTTCCTGAATTCTGCGTAATAAAAAATCCGGGAACAAAAAAACCCAAAGTACAACTACTGCTTTACTAAGCATTATGACCTAACATCTCTCACCAATTGTCAGATTCGAAGACTCCAGTCCCGATGCTTTTGCTTGGATCAAGAACATCAGTCTCATTACTTTTATACTCAAAAATCCTCAACAACCGACTAAGATTAAGAACAAAATGGATTTCGACAAGGGCATTCCTGTAGCGATACTGTCTTTATAATAACATTAAGATCTATATCCATTAATTTTAAAATAAACTCTGGACAATATTGGCAGATACCCTCCACATCCCGTAAAGACAATTAAAAGTTTTTATAACAAAACAAAAATAATAATAACACAGGTACAGAGATCACGGAAAAAGAGAAATTAACCAGAGAATGAGACAAGGTCCTCTCTACCACACTTTTTAACTTATACAATGATGACGTCTTGAAACACTGGAAATCAAACGTATTTCCCGGAATACAGCTAAATCAGAGCACTTATCTGAACACATTACTATTTTCTGACGATAAACCAAATAATAAAAGAAAATGAAGACACACTCCAAATAGCAACCCATCACCTAAACCAAAACTAGAAAATATAATCTCACGATATCCTTAAACAAGACGAAGGTTATGGCCTTCAAAACTAAACATTCCGTTCGATCAAAAATAGTCCTTGATAAAAATAAATAGAGTAAGTATCCCATTTTAAATACTTAGGCTGCGACGTAAGTTACAACTACGACCATGACAGAAATGACAAGATACACAAATAACAGATTATCTGTGGTACAATAAAAAGAATGTTAAACAACAATACACGAAAAGACACAAAGATCAAGTGTTTGAAGACTATAGTAACATTAGTATTAATATAGAGAAGCGAATAGATATTATAATAGTAAGACAATATACAATATATTACAACAGTGACAATAGAAACGTAAAAAACAACCCATGTTTTGATTGGTTGCCGCAGCCTAAAATGAACATGGCGATCAGCTCATTTACGTAATTTGGTGGATTACAACTAGAGAAATATATAAGAAGCCACTCTTTGCTTGCTATGAATTGGAAATGCCTCAAGGGCTTATACTAGTGCACACTAGTGCACATTTTTTCCGGGATTTTAAGCACAGCAGCAAATGTATGGGTTGTTTGGAAAAGAAAACTACTGCAGAACTTTAAATCGTACAGGAAAAACAAAAAAAATGAAGCAAAAATAAATTAGATTACTTTATAAGTCACATGCCATTTTCGTTTTAATTTCCGAAAATTCGATTGTAGTGTTAGTGGCTATACGATATCTTTTGGATAATTCGAATGTCTATTATAGTATCTGGTTGCCCGTTCCGTAATTATATCACGCACACACGGGGTGTTGGATGTATGTAGGGTGAACGTGTCTTGGATTGAAATTTCTGAATAATATCTACATTGGAGTAGCTAAAGCAGCCCCACAGCTTACTCTCCTATGTCCAAAAAAGGCATACGATAGTTTTTTATGTAAGAAGTTTGCTGTCTGTGGCTAAGGGTACTTCCAAACATATACGTATATATATATATATATATATATATATATATATATATATATATCAGTACATTTTTATAATTTTTAGATTCACTTCCTTGCGGGTTTTTTTATGTGTTTCTTTCAAGTTAGCCTTTTGTCTCAATGTAATCCCAAGTGTGTCACTTCAAATCGTGGTATAGTAATGTTGTTTATAATATGAAGGCATATTCCTCTTCTCGTTCTACAATTATATGTATTGACTTTATTCCATTCATCTTAATTCTCCATTTGACCAACCATTCTCGTAGTGTATGTATGTATTTTTACAGTAATCTTGCAGTATTTAAAGAGTCTTCATTACACGCAAGGTCAAAAGTATTATTTACAAAGGCTCCCATTTCTATATACGGTGAAAAGTAAGTATAGGACTGGTCCCAAAACGTTACCTTGTGATAACCGATTGTAGAATCGAAGTTTTATTTCTGAATTTAATTTGAAATGAAGCAAGATTGGAAAAGAAGTTAATATTGGTCTGAAAATAATTCTTTCATTTTACTTAGCAAACCTTTGTGCTACACCTTGTTGAATGCTTTTTGGACATCCAGAAAAACGACTGTGCAGTATTTGTTACAAAAAAATCTGAATTATTTTAGATATATGGTAGCAATGTTGAATGGTGAAAGGTTTTTGTATGAATTCGAACCGTTGGCTTCAATATTTTGTTCTAATTTAATTGTTGAAATTAATAAATGAATTGCAGAACTAGGTTAAATAACTTAAATAATTTCTTTCTCCTCTCTCTGGTAATTTTTTGAGGATTTGACCATTGATAAGGTCGTGGTCTAGTGGTTTCTTGTTGCTCAATAATTTATCTGCTGGCGTAACTCACCAATTTTATAATTCCATATTAAGTTGCAGTGGAACGCATCTACTTTTAAATTTATTTCTTCAAAGTTGGATTTAAATACTTTTGCAAATAAATCAGCTTTTTCTTGTTCTGATCTCATCCATGTAACATCTTGTTTATGTAATGTAAATATGTAATGTATGTAAAAGTGTATGCATATGTGCCCCTTAACTCACTTTGCAACTTTTCATATTCTATAGCTATATCTGAAAAGAAACCTTACATACTACTAACATATCGTTTTTTACTTCATTCGGTGTGTGTGTGTGTGTGAATTTATTAGCAATTTTATTGTATTTTGTCTCTTCTTTTACGTTATGTGATCGTTGCCAAATTACCCCAACCTTTTTATCTTATTTAACTAGTTCCACCACCTCATTAGGGAAGTTTTGTAAGTTATATTATTGCCTTTCCCTTTGCGGTGTAACGTACCACGATGCCTTGTAAGTTGTTATGAGTTTATTATGATATGTTGGCTCATATATTCTTTGAAGGCGTCTTAATCTGTTCGTCTGTTACATAATATTACTTTAGCTATTTTCTAATTACTGTAACACTAATAGTAAGTACGACTGCAGTGTGGTCGAACGACAAATTATAACTAAATGTAATGTCTACGTGGTTAGATAAAATTCCTTTAGCAACGAAGAAATCTAAAGAAGCCAGGATTTTGCTAGGATTCGTTTGCTAGTAAGTTGGCCTGTCTGTTCAGAAATATGTATACTTATTATCTTTTATAAGTTTATTAAATTCTTTGCTTTTTGTGGTTACCTGTCTACTGTTCCATCGGGTGTGCTTTGCGTTAAAGCTAACTATAAATATTAGCAATAATAAATCAAATAATGACATAACATAAGTTTGACTAAGTTATGTTGAGAAATACAATAAACTGCTGTTATTGCAATTAGGTTTGGTAATTTATTAACTTTCATGACGGTGGGTTGCAATAAACTTGAGTGATTTTTGTTAATTCTTGGTGTCTTATAGATTCTCGAATTACGATGTAGTTTCTAAATTTAAATTCGGTATGGACTTAAGTTAGTGCGTTATATTTATATGGGTGGTTGCGGTAAAATATATTTCTGATGTAAGAAGGATATCAATATTATTAAGGTCGAAAAATATTTTGATCTTTTTTAGTCAATAATATGTTATTTTGAACTTTTCAGCCGAAACCAGGATTAATTTAGTGTAATAGTCGTATTTATGTATTGGGTATTGTCTCCCTATTTTACGTTTAACCATAATAATATCACGATCACTTCTTATTGGAAAAATATTTTCACTTTTTTAACGTCTACTTGACACTAATGCTAACAGAAAACGAACAACTTCGTGATTATAATTTTAAGTTGAACATTCATCTAAAAAGATGAATAAATTGTCAACAGCTTTAAGATATACTTGTTAGTATACATTTAAATCCACAGCTACTTTATCTGCACTTTTTAAACAGAAATGTCCGAAAGTGGCATCACTCTCAGGTCAAAATAAAGACCCATTACATATTCTCTTTTCAAACTTAACAAAAAGCAAGCGCGCCTGCTATCGCCATAGGGATACGTTTAAAAATTTAAAAATGACAAAAAGTTGAAGTTTTCTAAATAACCAATTTGTAATATATATATATATATATATAATAAGGTACCTACACTACTAGAACCGCCGCCGTGACGTAGTAATCATGAGTATTAGTCTTTTGCCCGTGAACCTGGCTTGGGTGAGTTAAGAATCTTGATGGAAACTCAGGGGTATGTGTGACGTTCTAGAGGTAAGTAATATATAAAGTTGCGTGTTAGTAGGTGTAATAAGCCTTCGAGACTGTAGTTCCTTAATAAAAAAACTGCATTACTGCTTATTGAAATTTTCGTACCAATAAAATCAATAACACTGCATTGAAGCTTATATAGCAAATTAGATCTAGCATGGTATCAACTGAAGTTTGAGAACTATATGTTCATATCTATTCAAGAAATGGCTATGCCGTTTCTTTGAGATAAGGTTTGGTAAATTCTATCAACGAAATAACGAATTTCCAAAGAGCATATGCTATGTGTACATATATGGAGTGTTTTCTTGCAGAATATAAGCTAAAATATTGAGGAACTTGACAGTGCTGTCACCTGAATATAAACCAGTAAATTAGAAATTAGAAATTAGAAATTAGAAATGTGTTAAACTCAATTTCTGGAGTAGTACGCAGAACCACCAATCAGAAGAATCTTTAGATGGCAGCAATAGTTAACCCTAACACGGTTTATTACTAGAGCATCCTTTGTTGCAGCTACCATTTAATTACTCTGAACAGGCAATGAAGATTACAACATATAACAAAAAAAAATAAATGTAAAGATACAACCAGTACAAAATTATCTCTTCTGATGGATTATACCGTAGATGCAAAGAAATTGAGTAACAAAATTAGATCATGTAGAGCATACAACAAAAAATTATGAGTATTATAATATAAAAATGTATTAGTGATAACAAGAATCAAAAGTAATACAAATCACTTTTCAGTAAAACAACACTGAACCATACATGCAACAAAACATTCCAATTTTATTATTAAAACAAATAGACATTGCTGTCTATCAAAAACATCTGGAAGATTAGTATGCAAAGAGTATATGGCTATTTTCGTAAGATTATAATTTGTTTTTCTTTAAAAAATACCCTTCAGACTTGTCAATGTATAGATGTGGAAAACTAATATAGGCCAGATTTTCAGACAACTTTCAAATTACTATAAATAAGATTTTGACTTATATTGCGTTAAAAGCCAAAAACGAGAACGGTTATATTCGGTATTCCGTTATGCTAACGAAACTACCCTCTCCATAAATTAAAAGGGGCGTCATTGATCTTGCTTTGTAAATGCTGATTATCTACGTATACAAACACTAAAGGTGTGAGGTATCAAAATTAAACCAAATCATTTGGTATACTGCGCAGACGTTAATGATGATGGTGTCTCTTAAAGTTCGATGTCAAATAAGTGGCCACCGATCAGCAACTTAGTGACCTCCGACGGTCCGTAGGCAATATATCTCATGGCACAAACGCCGTTTCTTGTCGGATGGTTTTTGTCATGCTACAGCACATCCTTTTGCTCCTATTGTGGCTCTGATGTACGATACAAGTGCTACAATTCATGGCGCCCTCTGGAAACAAGCGCGGAATTTTTTGCCGGAAAACGCCCAAGACCATCCCGACAAGAAGCGAGGCTCCCCGCCGAAAAATCCGACTATCCGACTTTAATCTAATAACTAATTAAGAGCGAGCGAACTGAAGCGGCTTAATCAAAGGCGGTGATGTTTCTATTCCATTTGAGATTTAACTCTCGTTAACTAGGCGGTGGTCGGCGAAGAATTATTGAGGAAGCCCCCAGGGCGAAGGTGCCTCGCCAGGGCGTTGATTTTCCGGAAACCCAACCATTGGTTGATTGATAATAAAGGTAACAAAGGGCAGCGCACGCTCCGCGCTAATGTGCGAATATGCGGGACAGGAAACAGAGGGTGTCGAGTTGGCCGGAAATTATTACTTTGCAGGATTAATCAGATTATAACAGGTTCGAGTGTGGCTAAGGCTCGACAAGGCCTGCACGTACACTTCCTATTTGCACCTAATGTTACAGCCGCG
Organism: Sinelater perroti; assembly: GCA_036346155.1. Taxonomy (NCBI): domain Eukaryota; kingdom Metazoa; phylum Arthropoda; class Insecta; order Coleoptera; family Elateridae; genus Sinelater; species Sinelater perroti. The sequence continues at coordinate 4,932,320 of JARFIY010000013.1, read as the reverse complement.
GTTAGACTGTAATTAGGTTGTTAGTCACTGCACTCAATCTACTTCGCAATTGGAGAGGATCGTTCGGTTAAGCACTGGGAAATCCTAGAATGACGATTTATAATCAATTAAAGTCGAGTTCCTTCGGCGCATAAATCAAATTCTCGTAGACAGCACCCAGTGCTGTTATATATCTTTTTACAATATACAGGGTGTCTGATAAGTTGCTCTCTCTTTTTAAATAATATTTTCTTATTTGCCAAGCAACTCAACAAGTTTAAAATTGTGTTAAAATACAGTCCATCTTCTTGAACAAACTGAAAACATTACATAATCTTGGGTATTTTTGATGTATTTGCTTAAACGGAACAAAATATCTTTATTGCTGAGTGCAAAACGTATTATTATTGGAAATTGTTACTCCTAATTTTGTAATAGTGGTATAATGTTTTAAATACTTTCTGCTTGGCCCATTACCGTAGAAAAATAGCAAAGAATTAAATTTAAAACCCGACCGACCTGTTAAAAACTTAAATTCTATTTCTAGAAATTTTTTCTCCTGAATGAGAAGTAAGAGGTCTAGAAAAAAATTACATGAGCTACAAGTAATGATATGATAAGTGTGTCTAATAATGTGCCACCTAACTTTTTACAAATCATTCTGTTTAAAAAGTATGCCAAGTAGGCTAGAAACTAGGTAGTTTAAATAATGTTACCCAAACTTCAAAAAAGAAAATGATTTATGATGCCAAGAGCAACTATTTGCGAGCGGAACCCCTCAAAATTTTTGATAGAGCAAGAGTATGATAATGTCGACCTGCGTGACTATTTTGTTATAGCAACAAATCTTTTAAAAATTCATAGATGTATTTATTTTTTCTTTATTAATATAATCAGATAGCAATCAGAATTTACAACAGAATTCTTTAAGCTAATTTGCTGTCTTGACAACTAGATAGTTCCTTCTAGACGTGATCAGGTCTTGTTCAGTGATAAGTCCTCCTTAAACATTGTTTAGATCACTAGGCCAGCTCCGTTTAAGCCTTCTCGTATTTTATATTTCCAAGAGGAGTGCGTTAGTGCGGTTTGCTAGCTTTATGTGGTGAGTAATGCTTTTTTTGGGTTATGATATCTTTTACATATGGTACTTTTAAGTCTTGATGAATTGTTTCATTAGAAACATACCAAGGATCATTTGAGGTCATACGTAACGTCTTTGATTGGTTTTTCTGTATTATTGCCATATTCGACTTACTGGTATAACCCCAGAGTTCAATACCATAAACCTATATTGGAATTGTTTTGTAAATTAGTAGTTTATTTTCAAGTGGTAACTTAGACTTCCTGTTAAGTAACCATTGCAGTTGATTAACTTTCAGATCCATCCGTTGACGTTTTTTAACCACGTGTTATTTCCATATTAATTTGTTATCTAAATGCATCCCTAGTTATTTTGCACTAGATGATGTAGGTATTTGTATGTTATTGAGATAAACAAAAATGCAAAATGAAGTTGACTAGTACAAATTTATCTTCATTGATATTAATTTTCCATTTGTGTGTCCACGTTTGTTTTTCATTTGGATGGTTTTGTAGAGTAGTGGTTAGTAGTTGTTGGTAGAAAGAATGATAGTGTCGTCAGCAAAAGTACTCATTGTAGTATTACCATTTCCTAGTAAATCTAAAGTGTACAGTACATACAAGTGTCCCAGAACACTGCCCTGCAGTACACCAGACTTGATCTGTTACATATCTGACACAGCTTCATTGACTCTTGTCCTAAGTTTTCTGTCACTTAAGTAGGATTTTGGGAGATTATAATACGTTATGGGCAAGAAAGTTCTGATCTTGTATAATAAGCCCAAGTACCAAACTTTGTCGAAAGCTTTACTTACATCTAAGAATACCGATGTACAATATTTGTTGTATTCAAAAGCTTTATTAATTATGTGACAGACTCTATATGTTTGTTGTAGCGTAATGTGATTATGACAAAAGCCAAATTGATATTGGAAGTATTCATTCTTTGCTGTTAGGATCAGCAACTATTCTTTGCAATATAAATTTTTCCATGAGTTTTGAGATGGTAAACAACAAGCTTATTGGGCGATATGATGATGATTATTTAATACTTCGCCCGGTTTAGGAATTAATATAATTTTCGCAGCTTTTAATTGTTTGGGCTAGCAATTTAACTTAACATTTTGTGTGTCACACCATCTATGCCAGGAGCTTTTTGAAGGTTGAGTTGTTTGATTTCTTTGTTAATCTTTTTAGGATTTAGGAGCACTGGTTCGAATGTTACTTAATTGTCACTCTATCTCGTCATCGGAGACGTTATTGTTGTGGATAAAAAGTTCCGCAACGTATTCTGCAAACAATTTAGCCTTTTTATTAACACTTCTGGCCCATTATGAATCTGAGTTTGCTTCATTCAGTATGGGGGGCACTTGCTTTCTTGCCTTTTTTATCGACTTCCAGATTGTGTTGCATATCTGTTCTAACTAGTAATATAGTCATAAAAGGATTGATTTTGTACTTCTTCAATTTTATGTCTCAGCTGATTATTTAGATGATTAAGTATTTTTACCAGCAGGTGCTTGGATCCGGTGCTATTTTGCTCAAGCTCTTCTTTTCATAGCTATGAGTTTCTTAATCTCCACTGGAACGTTATATGTTGAACTCTAAGAATATAGTAGAGGGGTAGCTTGTTGGACAGCTTCCTTAAGGATACTGATGCATTTGTTTAATGCTTCATCAATTTCTTCCGTTTTTTTAGGCCAACATTTAAGTTTATGTTTTCTTGGATATGATTTTGGTACGCTTTTCAATAAATTTTTATATTATGTAATCTGACAATCTGGTTTTTATATATTATATTATTGGGGAGTAATCCGAGGAAAGGTCATAACTAAGGACAATATCCATGTAGGGTAATAAAATGGCATTCGTTATGAAGAGATCTAATAGGTCAGGAGTTTTGTTGGGATCTGTAGACCAATTAGTAGGAGTATCTGTCGAGAGAAAGAAATAATTACGTTCATTAAGAAGTTTTGGCGGCTCTCTGCCTTCTGTAATTATTATACGAGATTCCCAAAGAAAGTTTCTACTGTTGAAATTTCCTATAATGAATTTTGCACCTACTATCTGAACAAAATCTTAAAAATGTTATTTTTTTAATGTTGTGGCGAGATAGTCAGTATACATATGCTACTGTTATTTCATAAGGGAGCACTTTAACTCTTATTGCGGTGGCTTGTAGGTGGTCTGTCTCATATTTGGTTAGCTCGAAGTGGCTGATAGATGTCTTAATTATTATGGCTCTACCAGCATGGGCAGTATTATCCGCATGGTTGATAAAGTAAGTTGAATAGATAAGTATTTTAAAGTAGGATCTATTTGTGAAGTGAGTTTCTCCTCTTAGCAGTATACCTATGGAGTTTTTATAGAGAAATATTTCAATTTCCTGTTTGTGCTGTAAAAGGCCGTTGGCATTCTACTGAAGTATTTTTACAATTTTAGTGAATTTTGTTAACTAGCGTTGAGAGCATATTTAACACCATGCTATTTTGTTGCTCATAATAGAAGAAATGTTGACTTCATATTGTTCATTGCCTTATGTGTGTACATTCGAGTTTAAAATGTATTCCCTTGTTCTGGTACCTTTTACTGCATTCGCATACTTAACATTTTGTTGCACATGAGATGTTTGAGTCTGGTTTGGTGGTGTTATCGAAGGCCTGGCTGAAGTCTAGAAAGACGACCGCACAATAGTTTTTGTTTTAAAATACATATTTAATGTATTCTACTACCCCGTGTACCTATTGTATGGTGGAAGCCAAATTGATAATTAGGTATTAATTTTTGATCTTCAAAAATAAGAGTAAGCCTAATCAGGCATAATTTTTCAAATAGTTTGGAGAAAAGTGGTAGCAGACTGATGGGTCTGTATGATGTGGGCTCATTGAGTGGCTTTCCGGGTTTGGGGATAAATATAATTTGTGCAATTTTCCATTTTATCGGAAAAAATCCTGTAATGCTGTTGAAAATAAGCGTGAGCATACAAATAGCTTAAAAGGTGGTTTCTTTAATATGCGACCAGTAATTAAGTCATATACAAGGAATTTTTTTGCATTTAATTTTTCTATCAATTACTGTTTGAAATTAAGCCCTAGTGAAAGGTGTGATGGGTAATGTAAGTTGATATGGGGCCTGAAGGAAGTTGTTCACTTCTACATCAATGTGTTGATCATTCGTAGGAAGAAGTTGAAACACTTCTTTAAAGTGGGCTGCAAAAGTATCTGCTTTATTTTTGTCAGTACAAGCCCATGTATCGTATGATTTACGAATTGGGGGTATGTGATATTTAGGTCTATTAAGTATGCCACTGGCCTTTCAGAGAGCGTAATCAGTATTATCTGTTGCGTTTAACCCATCTAGGTATTTGTTGAGATATTTATTTCTTGCTTGCTTTATGAGTTCTTTGAGATTTCTAGCTGCTATGTTGAGTCTGAGTTTGTCCTCTGGGGGTCTACTATGTTACCAAATTCTTTGGAGTCACCGTTGTTTGGTATTTTTTTATGTCGATTAAGCAATTTTGATGTGTAGTAGTAGGTGATAATTGTGGTGTGGCTCTTGTGGCCAACAAATGGATTGATTAGGTTAGTGTTTCTACCGCTTCTTCTATGTCTTCTTCTGTTTTTAGTGGGATATTAGTTGTTATATTGTCTTGTAATGCTTCTCTGAAGTAGTGTCAGTCTGTTTTTTTTTTTTTTTTGTTAATATTGGGGATTTAATCTTACTTATGATTGTTGTACTAACTTGTGCTATTATAGGACTATAGTCCGAGGATAGGTCGAGGCACGATGAAATTTCTAGATAACCTTGAGGTATACCTTTGATCACAAAAAAGTCAAGCAAGTCATGGATCTTCAGTAAAATCGGGCAATAAGTAGATTGATATGCGGAAAGATGGCTCAGTTGATTGTGTTGCATAACAGATAGTGGTATTCTTCCTCTTGAATTGGGAACACGCGACCCCCTCTTTATCGGGTCTGTGCCCAGATGGGCAGTAAACAACAGAGATCCAGTCCCCTATAGATACTATGGTTGCCTGAATAAATACAGAACAGTATCTTGGAATTTCATGATGTTTCATATGGTGTTTTATTAGTATTTATGAACTCTCTCTTGCTGTTGAGATAACTGGCGTTATAGGTATCGTAACCTCATATTTTGAAGTATGACAGTGTGTATGACATGTGTTTTAGAAATCAACAATATGTCTATGTCTATTTTATGGCGGCGGTTGATCAGACCATTGGTCATGGGCTATATTGAGTATTTGAGCTATTACTAATTATTCGAGTTCACTAACTGTGTCACTAGATTTTTTAAATCTTTTATTTCATCCGTGAGCTGGTTTATCATGGTAAGCTAGGAGTCAATGGTTTGTTGCATAAAGGATACTATGTTTGAATATTGCGGTGAATTTTGTGGACCATGATGCTTCACTTGGACCTTCTTCGCATACGTATGGGGATCATAAATTCGTGGTGCCTTGTTGGTATCTGAGTTGTGAATAACTTGAGTAGCTAATTTTGAATTCGTGCTGGTGTGATTAGTCGGTCCCTAAGCGGGGAAAATCGTCTGTTTCTGATTTCTTTGTAAACTGTACAACCCCTATAGTTTGCCGGATGCTCTTCTTAGCAGAGTACATTTTGCTTTGTCTTCGTCCTCTTTCTTTTTGGGACGTGTTCTATAGTCGTGGTTTGCAGCACATTTTATACAATGAAATGGTCTAGTGCAATAGTTTTGGGTGTGACCATAACATTGGCATATTTTGCATTGAGGTATTTCTCTTCTTTGATTGGGAAGTTCAACTTTAATGATGGCATTTAAAAGTTTGGTAATTTTGTAAATTTCTTTGTTGCTAGTTTGTTGTTTAAGATCAATAAAGAATAAGTTTAGTGGGGTCTTTGTTGTACAATTTCTTTACTTGGTGGCCTAATGCTTCTAGCGCTTCTTTTATGTATGCTTTATCAGTGGAGTGATGCAGGTTTCTTATCACTACTCTAAATGGTTGATCCTCTGGTAAGATTAATGTATTTCTAACAACTTTGTGTTTGTCAAGAATCTTAATTAACTTTTTATAGTTTTTGACTGTCTTAATCAGAAGTTTTACAGCGCCTCCTGCTGTTAATTTATATTAGTACTCATCTTTCTTTAGCCGTGCATCAATAAGTCTTAATAAAGAAGTTATGTTTGTTACGTAGTGGTTGTGTATTAGAGGGGGCTTTGGTATTGTGGCATTATTTTGTTTTGAAGTGCTGAGTGTCGAGGGGTTTCCCCGATTTCATATATGTTGCTTGTGGCAATGGGATTTTTATCTACAGGCGATATTGAGCAAGTATTTGTTTGAGCAGGGTAGTTAGTTTTTTTTTGTTTTCGTGTTATTACTTCTTGAAAATGATTAGGTTTTAGGAGCATCGTTGATTCTTCACTTATTATTGAATAATGTCGTTATTGGGGGTTAGAGTGTTTGACTTCAATAAAGTTTTGTTTTGGGTTGATTCCTCTCTATTCCAGTCCATTTGAGTAGAGTAGGGTAATGTCATTGGCTGCAGCTGCGTGTTTGTTTGCTGGTAATTAGTGGGATACATCAGATACCTTTGTTGTGGCTGCTGCCACTGAGTGTTTATCGTTTGTTGCGGATTTGATTGCGGTTGGTTATACTATAGTACTAAAGGTTGCGATTGCAGAAACATCTGCGTATTGTTGTTTGGAGGCACAGTGAGAAATGCAGAATAGTTTGAAATTGCGTGTGTGAAATAGCTGTTTGTGTTTACCTGCTAAGATCCTGCGCTCTTTTGCATTATAAACTTTAGTTATAATATTTAATTAAATTCACGAAAGTTTACAAATTTAAATGGAAATGTTTATATTAATAGAAAGATATTTAAGGGGTTATCGGGGACCGATAAAGCACTAGCCTGGCCTTACGGCCGCACTCCACTGCACAAGTAATTGTGCGGAGATAAAGTATCTCCACGTTCAATTCACGTCTTTACTCCACGAACGTAAAACGGGAAATGTACAAGCAATATGTGAACCAAATACCTGTTTAGCACTGTCTAGTAGTGTCTCAAATTCCAACTTCAAAAATTTTTCTTGGAAGATAAAGTTGAAGATTCGTGCTTTCATAAGACTTATTGAATTGGTACGGTTAATATGTCAAACGAATGCTAGTACTCTTAAGAAAATTCTGCTATTTCAGATTTTCGAAATGTGGTGCATAAAAAAGAAAAATTATTGGGCTTTTTCTAAATTCTCTCATTTTTTTTTTGTTTTTGGCTCATATGAAATGCATCGACATAACTTTTAAGTGTCTAACCGAATAAGTCCAAACTTTTACCGAAGCTACTTCATAGTATAGTACAAATTGTGCATATGTATTTTCAACCATCACTTGCTTACGAAACAGAGTCGGTGAACTTGGTTATGCAACCAAAATCTCGATCTCTGTTTCAATTTTCCATTCATATCTCATGAATACGTCCATCGGTTTGTTGCTATAAGTGAACAAACTAGTTATGCAGGTAGATATTATTAAAGAAAAGGAAAATTGACTTGATTTGTTACGTAAATTTGAGGGAAAAATCAAGAAATTTACCTAACACATATTTTAATTCCCGGTACTTAACAGATGAATACGGAAAAGTTTTGCCACATATTTCCAAAACATTTCTTGAACCATCATAAATAACTCGAATTTTTAATTTACTTTGTACCCAGTACCACACACACGTAAGAAACATCCATGGATCACCACTACCAAAGATAAGGCTGGACTTTAAAACTTTATTGGTAATGTTCTCCTCAAAAGTACTATAGAAAAATGCAAAAACCTTAAAAATTTGAGACTACAAAATTTTAAGGGGTCCCACAAGTAAATAGTTTCTCCATGTTCTATCGTGTAATAAATAAAAAAGTGATATTAACCTGAAATAGTGAGTGAGCTATTTTCAAAAATATCTTATTTTATCAAATAATAACTTTGTATTTTCACCTATATCTATAGCATATTCTTGCAATTTTTCATTAAAAAAAATTTTAAAAATCTGACAAATAAATATAACAAACCACTTTAATCTAAAAAGCATTATCTGTAGCTGAATATGTATTTCTCAAACCAGTGTGATCTTTTAATTGATACAAGATGCGTCTGGAAATTAATAAAACTTTTTTTTGGCACAAGTAGAAGAGCCGAACAGTTTTTGGGTGTGATAGTTAGTGAGCAATGTCAAATAGTCAGTTGTTTTATATCTGTACTTATTATTATTTTTGTCTAACTATAAAATCTTTTAATTGTCTCTATGAGTTGTAGTGGACACCCATTATCTATCATTACCGTTCAAAGCCTGTTTTGATCAATACAGTCAAAAGCCTTTTCAAAATCAATGACAGCTATGTAGTTCTTAAAATTAATCTTTTGCGTTTTACTATAAAAATATTATCTCTGCATGAACGTCCTTGTAAAAGTATTTCGGTTATTACTCTAAAACTACAGGACCTATAAGAAGAATGCTTTATAAAAGTGTTTAGAGAAACAAAAGATAATAAGCAACACGCAAGATGTCTATCAAATCCTTACATTTTAAAAAATATAACTAAGATGTAAGCATTTCTGGACTCCAACGAACACCTGGGTGTTTGATTGGCAGCAATAAAATGGAATTTCCAAAATTCCTTATGCATCAAATCATGACGACGGAATTGGTTCTTAAGTTATGACAGACAAACGGAAAAAAACTATGTATCAATTTCTCGTGAGCTTAAATCCATTTTGAAAAGACACCATTTTGAGACTTAAAGTAAAGCTGGCGTAAAGAGTAACCTGGAAGATATTCCAGTGCAAAACTTCCAGGTAAACTGCGACTCATGGGATAACCTCTGGCAACGGTGCATTGCTGCTCAAGAATGTTATTATAAAGAATATTAAATGTATATGCAGTATCGGTCAAAATTATATCAACTTTTGGTATTTCCCCCATAACTTTTTATGTGCTGATAATTTTTTTTTCAAATTTTTAAACAATGTTTTTACACCTGTTCTACAATTATGCGAATGACTATTTTGACCTTTTCAAAATCCTGCTGATAATGGCGTACAAATCACTGTAATCAGAGAAAATTACCATTTTACTAGCTTTTGAATAATTCGTTTTTTCTTAAATTTTTTAAATAATAGTAGTTGTGTCAAGTATGAGTAAGTAGTATGGCTTCCGCAACATACGCCCAGATAACCAGAATACGATTGCCAATAGCCGTGCCCAAGGTCAAACTATCCGTGAGCTTTCAGCACAGTTCAATCTCTACGATGACACTATTTCCGATTTCTGAAAACTGGAGGATCCAAGGTGGTGTTGTGAAGAAGTTCAGGGCTGGTCGTTTCAATATTATCTCGAAAATCTTCAACAGGAGCGTTATCCGCATGCCCCGCTATAACTCTCGCCTTGCAGCAACTGATATTTCTCGTCAATTGTGTAACCCCTTGATCACCAAACCATCTATCAGATGTCATTTGCAGTAAGCCGATGATTTCGGAAAAGAACAGAAAGGCGCGTATGAAAGAGGACATAGTGAGAAAATGTGCTCTAGAGTGACGAAAACAAGTACCTATTGTTCGAAACGGACGCGATTTAGTGATCCCTAAAAGGTTTCAATCCCAAGTATCAGATTTCCACAATGAAGCACAGAAGCAGAAGTGTTATGGTCTGGGGTTGTGTCAGTCCGGTCCTGCCACAGGTCGCTTCGAAAGAATCTACAATAATATGGATTTCTATCTGCAGGAGCACATCCTCGAGAACACGGTACATCTATATAACATGCAAAACAGTTGCTTTATTTTCTGACAGGATCCGATAATAATCTCAAACATCGTTTGAAGCATTACCAAAACTGGTTTGCTCGACGTCATGTCACCATTTCGACTGGCCGAACCAATATCCCGATCTGAATATCATTGATAGTTTCTGACCATAGCTGGAGCGTCGTTTGTTTGGCAGAAATACAATACTCTTCTGGACTTAATGCCTCGCAGGTGTCAGGCCGTCATTGATGCCAAGGCTTATGCTACTAAGTATTATACTGTTGTTCACTTTTAGTTGATTCCTGGTAATTAAGAGTATTTCCGATGTTTTTATATGTATTTGATGTTTGTTTCGTTGATATATTATAATCATTTTTTGCTGTGCTAACTAAATCGATTAAGAAGCCATGTGTGAAATACTTCGAAAAAAGATTTTCTGAAAATTTTAGCGGAAAATATAAAGAAACGAGAAAGTCATAAAGAAATACTAAAGGGTGATATATTTTTGACCAATATTGTAAACATATCTTTGGTTAAAAGAATTCTTTGAAATCAGTCTACTTTTTAGAGGTACATTGTAAATCTAAATTATAAAAAAGAACTGTTTTTTCCCTTAATGTACTGTTTGTGGAAACGTTAAAGGAAACTATTCTTTTAAATTACGCAATTTTTTCATTAAATTTGAAGGGTGCCTAAGATACATATCTGTAAAACGAAACAAATTCAAGTCAATTGATACTAACTCTGAAGAAGAACGGAATCATTCCCAATTATATGCATTCATAAGTTTTTAGATTATAAAGTCATTTGATAAAATTTATATTACTTACGATGGCAACAAATGCTACATTTCTTATTCAAGAGTACATTGAACAATTTTATAGTGCGTTACATAACATAATTAGATTGTCTTAAAATCTTAAAACATTCAAATAGTACAATACAAGTATTTTTGTTATATAAAAATTTTAAATGATTACTAAACCTAAGATGGTATAAGGAAACTCAATTATATAATAAATATGTCAAATACTGTTAAAATTAATTTGAAACCTTTAGTGCTTTAATCAGCAAAACAAAAAATGTAAATGTTTATTGACAAGTATAATCTAAACAGTATTAATCGTTAATGTGCACTTCACAAATAAGAATTATAGTAGAATATTAAAGTTTGCTGCTTACAACACAAAATATTCACATAATCTCCATTAAAATATATACAAAATATTTCGCATAGAAGATCTAACTTATTAGGTCTCCTTACTGGTCTCGGTCTGGAGAAAAAATAAGAGCTGTGGCATTAGACTGGCTACCCAACACTTGAAGAAAAACTTAAATATTTTTTGTAATATAATAATTATAAAACACTATCCAACGAAAATAGAAAAAAATTTTGGAATGTCTAAAGAAGTCAGTTACAAGTATTATAGAAAAAATAGAGCAAATATTTATATGCAGAGAATTGATATATAAGAAAATCCAAAATAAAAAATAGAAAATGTGGCAAAGGAAAATAACCATGTCTGTATACGCACCAAACCAAAATGAGATTACAGGAACAGAAAAATTAATGTTATATGGGTATAATATTCCTCAATGACACTAAAAAGAAAAGTACAGACAAAGAAAAAATTAACAATTATTTTCATATTTGGGGTGGAGAACCTAAGCACCAACATGCCAAAAGTGAAGTACCTACCCATACTAATAAGAAGGGCATGAAAAAGTATATAACAACATTTGAACAGTACAACGAATGAATTATTAGACTTTACATGAAGATCTATGGACAACTAACAACTATTATAGGAATGTAAGCAATGAGTCATAATGCTGGAAAAGAGAAGAATATTTTCTTTGAAAGACTGATATTGAAATACGGAAAGCTAAATATACAAAAAAAATTCTCAGAAAATCTAGAATATATATTAAGAAAAAATGCAGGCGTATATAAAATGAACACGAGAAGATACACCAGAACTATAAAATTTGGTAAAACTAAAAGTGAGAAAAAAAATATATATATAAATATGGAAAATAATAAAAAAATCTAAAACAATACAAATAGCCAAAAAATTATACAAGTCATACCGCCAAAACAAAGAATGACTCATTATGCTAATGTCTTGCAAGAACATAGAAAATTATTTGTAAATTGACTTGAATTAACAGAAAATGAAACACTAGTTGTGAAATAACAGAAGCAAATATTTGGAAATCACTTTAATATGTCAAAAACAAGATACCAGGAGTAGAAAATTAAAAAATCGAACTACTTTAATATGGTAAAGGAAAAATTACAAAAAATGTATATCTAGGGTATTTAATAAAATAAAGGGAAAGAATGTGCCGCAGGAATAAGCTCAATATTTTCATAAGGAAACAAGAATATTTCTTTCATTTTAAGGGAATAAGCATTATCCCGTCTATGGAAAGACTATTTTTCAGTATCATAAAAACTAAATTAGAAGAATAACACTTAAATTTAAAAAAAAAATAAAGTGCTTTTAGAAAGTCACGTTTGGTTAACATACATTATGTTAGGTAGCTAACAGAATAAAATATGATCTTTATACATCTTGAAAGGACATATGATAATGATGTGAGTTATAAAAAGCCAGGAGAAAAATGAATATATACAAAAAATGAATACAAATAGTTCAAAAGGTATAGTTCAAGACAAAAGCACTTAAAAAATAAATAATATAATAACTCCGAATATAAAAATAACAAAAGGTCTTATACAGAAGTGCAGTTTGTGTGTTTGTGTGTGTGTTTTGAACAAGCACTGGGTATCTGGTACAGAAAATGCTTAAAAATAGGAACTAAACTAGGTAACTCCATCTTATACTTTCTACTCTTCTCGGAAGATCAGATTGTGTTTTCGTAAGATACGGAAAAATTTAATAAAAAATCTAGAAATGGAGTTTTAAACTTAATACCAAGAAGCAATATATGTATGTAGGCAGAGAAGCCCAGGATATGAGAATAGAGGGTAAAGAGATAGAAACCTGAACATTCAAATATTTGAGCTCGCTTCTAAGATAGACGAAACATTAATGGATGCTTCGTCTTCATGTCTTTCAATTGTTAATTATTTATGTATGCCAAACCAACTACTGAATGTCACATCAGACAGATTGTAGTTAAATAAATAAACTAAAAAAAAGCTTCTAAGTTCAGCAGGTTCTCGTAAAAAGGACATCAACCAAAGAATTATTGTAAGAAAAATAGTTTAGCTACAAAAAAGCTCAAATTTACGATACAACCAAAAAATGCAAGAAATTTGACAATCAGAAAGATGTAACTGTTGACAGGGTAACTTATAGCAGTCGCAAATTTAAAGAAAAGGTCGCTCAGGATTCTGACCGGAGTATAACTGACCTGACAAAAGAAATAAACATGGCAAGGTCGACGGTCAGTTTAACAGTGGACTAGGAGGTGTACTATAAGTTTTTTGTCCTGAAGAATCACCAATTGTTACTGGGAAAAACAAGAAGGACAAGAAGTTAAAGGACCAACCACTACTGAACGACATCAAGCACGACAGCGCTGGCTTCCTGAGATTTTTTTCGGGCAAAAATTGTTTCATCCGGGAGGGGAAGGTAAATCGCCAAGATGCTTTTGACATGCATACCGCCATGCATACAGAGTTTCCTGCCTTTGCGATGGTCCTGAGGCCTGAAAGTGACCACTGACAGCTAGAGACACAACGTGCTAGAGAAAATTGTCAAGCCCTAGATAGAGGAGATGGTCGCTGAGCGGGAGTACATGTTGCACAAAGCAAAAAAAAAATTAGACACCACTATATAATAATTTGTATTACCGCTATACTTCCGACTTGTGGCCACCCCCAGTCCCAGTTGCAATCCTCTTGACCACTACATGTGGGACGCAGTCGAAGCGAAGTTAAATGAGAAGCGCCATAACACTAAGCACAGGTTAAAAGCTTCCGTCATAAAGGTAATGACACACATGGACAAGAAGAAAATTGTGTTGGCCTAGAGATGGTTTAGATCCCGATTCTAGGTCATGGCCGCTGATAAAAGTTATACTAAATAATATGATCCTCAATATTATTTATTTTAATTGTGCTAAGTTTCATATAAATAAATATAATTTTTCTTGTATTTTAATGTTATTTTCATTATTTATTCATATTATAAATTTATTTCGACGACCTTGTAATAGAAACAAACAATTCTGTATATATCTCATACAGCGGAATAGCAACCTGCGTGAGTCGCACCTTACAATTCAAAAAAGAACGTTTTCGTAGTCAGTACTGTCTGTTTTATAAAATTTTAGCTAATACAAGTATAGCAATAGAAGCATTGGATGTATGTCATAACGTGTTTTCAGTTTCATTGTTTATATTATTGACAATTTTTATAAAGTACATTGTGGCACTTTTTAATAGCGTCTTTAGCAAATTAATGTTTAAAGTTTGTATATTAATAACTATAGAAACCCTAACTTTGAGTATTTCCCTTTGTGTCTAGGGCCTGTTAAAAATTTTAATTTCGCCGAAGGCCATTTTTCATTGCTTGTTTTTGTAAAGACAGTTTGCTTTCCCCGTACAGCTTCTAGACAAATGCTCATCAACCTTGCTTATACAAAACGAAATTAATGAAAATCAGTGGACCGCTCAATCGCTTAAGCGATTAATCATTGCCGAAGTTTTCTAGAGCCGAAGCTTCGCGACGAATGAAAATGACTGATGACTCCCAAAAATCTGCGATAACTTAAGTTGGCAGAATGCATAGCCCAATTTGAGCTGCAAGAGCCTTCCCAATCACGGCCCTCTTTCGCGAGGAAGCGCGAGGCCCATCAGCTAACAACAGCCTATGCTCGTCAACCCTTTACATTTTAATTACGTTCGGTCTTAAAAGCCAATAAAGTCCCGTTAGCTGACATCTCATAACTTTTGCACTTCGTAAAACGCTATTCTACACGCCCTTTTAGCTCCCCATATCTCCTACGATTCCCGCTTTATTTCATCGTTATATCCAGCCCTAGCATCAGGCAGCTGCAGAACGCACAATTTTCATCTTGCGCCTGCTGCTGACAAATAACTGCCGTTTGTTGATTTGCCTTCAGCGATGCATCCGAATAATGAACGCACTTGTTGTTATTCAAATGTACAACCATTCTGCTCGCGAATTTTGCGATTCGGCCAGGTTTCGTTCGAAGAAGAATAATTAAAGCGCTACGACTCTAAAGGGTCGTTAATTTCGAGTACCAACCGCCACGGTATAACTCAGCAAAGATTGGCGAGTGACTTTTCTGTGGACGAACTTTTTACCCTCTCATCGTACATATGCAAACGCAGGCAGTAACGATGCCCTTTCATGAATATATAGTTTATATCTCTTCCTGCAAACTTAAGCAGACCGAGCCACATGAATAACCCTCAAAGCATCCTACGGTTAAACTAAATTGGAAAATCTAAACCCTCTAGTTAGTGTGAGGGGAATACAAATTTCGACAATTTCGTTAAAAAGTTACAAAACTGCTACTGACACAGACTGGCTTACTTTTTAACGTCTCGCTTCCGCACCCCGCCGTTCATAAAATTTTGAGATAATACCGACATAATGGAGGAAGCAGCCCACGTTTATAGGTCGAAAAAGTACTGGTATCATTGAGCGTTGCTTAGGGTAATGGAAAACAGCCTGCTTTTATCGGGGCAATATGAGAACGCAAAACCATTTGCTGTCAAATGCGACATGGATATGCTCCAATAAATACACGCATATTTTGAAGATGTGCCAAATTTTGAGAAAGTATGTTTTGTGTGTAGCAGTCGTGCTGCACTCCAGGGAAATGTTTCCTGGCGAAATTACTGCTGGCTCACAATTTACATAAAATTTCTGTCGTTCTCCATTGAAATTTACTCGGCATAAATATACGAGCACTCTACAGCATTTTCTGTAACAAATATTTCCCAATATAACACGAAATTACAGAATTATAGAATTATATAAACATAAGGTGATCTTAAATTTGAAACAAATATAATTCAGTAATTATGTATTGATTTTTTATAGTATACAGAAGATAATAAAAAAATAAGTTTACACTTTACACATAAAGTAAATAGATAATAGTAGTTTAGAGCATAAGTAAAAAACGTATAAAATTCCGCAAATATTGTATACATAATTTACACTTTTTGTTTCTACACTGATAATAAATGCTTTTTATATTTTTAATTAACAGTTGTAACATTTTTTTATAAATGCTTAACTTAACTATTTGCTCATATTTATTTTGAATCGGGTATTTGCTAATGTAATATGACATTATAATAATATTCAAACACAATTAAGCACCAATTATAACAATAACGTTTTTAGGAGATTTTTTTCTGAAGATGTTCGCCCAGTTGTGGACGAAACGTCAAGAGCTTTGAAATTCCGATCACGGCCTAACAATCCGAGAGCCAACCACACGATGCACCATAACAATAAATAATTTATTTGTATTTAAAAACAGTTAACTAACTTTACTTGAAATACACTATTGCTTATTGAAACTAACACAAAGAAAAAATGCAAATCAACAACTGAAACTTTGCAGATTTATTTAATAGTATAAAACAAATAGATAATTAAATTTAGAAAATGTTTTTCTATAAACATTTACAGTTATGTATTCATATATAATGTATAGTTTAATTTCTTATTCATGTGACCATCTACATTCTTCTTGACATCCATTTAAATAATGAACGAATGGTGTTTTGATGCATTCCGTTTGTCCTTAGAGGTCGTGGATACCGCTGCGCTGTACAATTTGTGCAATAATATTCCAGACACTTTCGATCAGTGAAACGTCAAATAATCAGACCACTATGGAAGAGTTTCCACTCTTTTTCATGTTTAATATGTTACGCGCCATATGTGGTAGAGCATTATCTCGTTGAAAGATTGCTTGAAACATCCTCTAAAGGAAAAAAGTCCTAGTAACACTACGTCGATGTAGGTCTGACTGGTATTGTTGCTTCTAATTCGGACTAGGGATGACCTACCATCATAACTGTTAGCATTCTATACCATAATACCCATAGTTGGCGTTGTATATCTCTTAGAAAAGCAATATTCTTGTCATTTTTCTCTGCGTTTAGGCGTATTGATATCCGCACATTGTTTCAGTTTAAATAAAATATGTATTCATCAGAAATCACAATTTAATGTTACACGCGTGTCGACAGACCCATCTTCCATTGTAATCTTTGTTGTCGATGTAGAGAAGTCTGTTGTAGTCGCAAGAAAGGACGTCATGCACTTAAAGTTGCGCTACGATCTCTAATTGCAAGTCTCTGAAGATGACGATCCTCTTCCTGTTGGTTGTCCTGCGTAGTGCTCCAGACACCAATATTCGTAAATCGTCACACTTTCGCCCCCTTCATGTAGGCCTCTTTCGCTAACTTATTGATAACGTACCCCCTGTCTACGACGTGCTAAATCTGAAATTTTATATCTGTTTTACACCTGACATCACCCCTACTTCCCTCAGACCTCATATCTCGAAAAGACAAACATTTGGTTTTCAAACTTTAATCTTTTCTTATTATAGGATGTTTAATTTAAAATAAAAGTTTCAGTGCAATTCAATTTGTTTGTAATGACACTACGATTTCAATAGACAGTACTTTATTGTTTATTATAATTTATAGTTTTCAAACTTTTTACATCAGTTGAAATATCTTTTGACAATTATCCGAGAAACATTCATAACCTAATGTCTCTTATTTATTTTTTATTGGTGTGTATAATTTCTATTTGCAATATGTAGATTTAAAATAAGCAAAATATATGACAGAAAATATATGGCCTAAAAACAGTGACATAAAGTTAAAAATCCAGTTATATATAACATAGGTATAACTCAAAGATTACTATATACATATTTACTTTATAAAACAGTTATAAGAATTTACAAGATGTGCACTAAAATATATGTAGCAAATTTAAAGCTATCTATTTAGTTCTTTTTATTTGAGCATTATTATATAATAAATTTCTACTTTACTCAGATATGTTTTACTATATTTAATGATCAAATTTATAACCGACTCCACTTTTAAATTACCTGTCCACATTGCTTACAAATTATAGCACAACACATGTTGTACGTAAAATTTTAAACTGAAATCAATCTAATATTAGGACATTGGAATTGGCTATTGAATTTAATACCATATGACTATATGAACTTAAATACTGCATTGTAAACAAGTAGATTGCTGGTAAAAGATAATTTAGGTATTCTTTCCGGTAGTCAATAATACTTTTAGACTTTCTACCAAGATGTACTTGCTTTTTCCAAATGTGTGTTCTTCATGTCAGACCCTTATCTAGATATATGCCTAGTTATTTTATATCCTATAGCTGTCCTAGAGATATGTTATTAATATATACCGGTGGTATATTACTCTTACGTTTAGTAAAAGTTATGTAAATAGATTCAGTTTTACACGCTATTTTTTGGTTTACTGCACAACTCCATCTATACTCGGTTGTAATGTACCCTTGACACTGTCACTGTGAATTGCCATTTGTCTTCAGCAAAGATTACAGTAAAAGAATGCTGTTTTGCGCTCATATTAGCTGTATAAATAAAATATAGCAGCAGACCCAGAACGTTGCTCCGCGGAACTCTAGAATTTATTGTTTTTAGGTACTGTACAAATTTTACATTAAAATGTCCTTCCGACAGATGAGACTCTAAAATGACAAATATAGAGTAAGGAAGGCATTGTTTAGTTTGAAAAATAAAACCGTATGACATACTTGACTATTGTTGAGAAAAATAGCTGAAGTATTTTAAAAGTTTTTCAAAGAATTTATCTTTTCTATTTCATTATATTGACATAAGATAATTATTCTATGACAGTATAGTTTTTTTTATTTATTTATTTATTCACTATTTGCGATCTGCATACACAATAAGCAAATTTGATACATAAGTGATTAAATGACATGAAAAAGGCGTTAGGATTCACGTCCAGTGACTTAAACTTATAAGTAACTTAGAAGCCGAGGAGATGTGGTTAGATTATTACAGTGGATAAGTAAGAACTGCGATCTTGATTGCTAAGTAAATCTATAAGGTAGTTGTAGTGGTTTAACTCGGTTTAGTCTTTGAGTGTCCAAACTTATCGAGTAAATTCAGCGCAAGAGGATTGCTGTGAGACTCCAATTTACTTAGGTATCGCTCACTGAGTTTGGTAATGGTTTCTTTCACTGTGTTAACTTTTAAGTCGCGCAAAATATCAGTGTTTCTTAAGATGTAGGGTGCGTCACACATTGCACGTAGCATTTTTGTCTGAAATCTTTCGATGATTTGAATATTGGTGTTTGCTGCTGACTCCCATAACTCTATGCCATAGGCCCATATTGGTTTGAATGCAACCTTATAAACTAAGAGTTTATTTTGAAGTGACAACTTGGATCTTCTACCGAGCATCCAGTAATGTTTGCTGAACTTGATCCCCAATTGTTTTCTTTTATGCCACATGTGTGCCCTCCATGTTAATTCCTTGTCGAGGTGCATGCCGAGATATTTTACCTCCGCAACCTGCGGTAATGGTGTATTGTTGATATAGATATGCGGTGTATTTCCTCTGCATTTTGTAAAGGTGATATGTAGCGATTTGGTTTCGTTCAGTCTAATCCTCCATCGCTTGGTCCATGTCACTATTTCGTTTAGAGGTGCTTGTAGCATTTTAACGGCTGTTTTAGGATCTTTTTGTTTCATCAGGATGGCTTTATCATCCGCAAATGTTGCTGTTAGAGATTGTGTGTTGGTGGGTACATCAGTTGTATAGAGCAGGTATAACATAGGTCCTAAAACACTTCCTTGTGGGACTCCAGAACGTGCCAGATACAGTTCACTTACTTGTTGTCCGTATTTAACCTGGAAGAGTCTATCCTCTAGATAGGATTTAAATATAATGAAATATGGATGAGGCAGTGTATGTTTCAATTTATAAAGGATGCCGTCATGCCACACTTTATCAAAAGCTTTGCTGTCATCCAGGAACACTGCCGTGCAGTATTGCTTCTCTTCGAATGATTGGTTGATGTAGTCAACAACTCGATGAACCTGCTGAATGGTGGAATGCTCATATCTAAAGCCAAACTGATGATTAGGTATAAGATTTAGCTCTTCTATGAAAGGTGTTAAGTCTATTGGCAAGCCGTTTTTCAAAGAGTTTACTTATAATCGGCAAGAGACTGATTGGTCTGTAAGAATCAGTTAGGTTTGGTGTTTTCCCTGGCTTAAGAATCATAATTACTTGGGAGACTTTCCATTGTGCCGGGAAGTAACCTATTCTCAAAATTGCGTTGTAAATAGTGGTTAGGATTACGAAACCTTTGCGGGGGAGTTCTTTGATTATTTGCCCCGTTACTAAATCAAAGCCTGGAGCTTTATTTGGGTGAAGATATGTGTTGATGATTTCGCGAACTTCTTTTACCGTGAACAGTTTTGGCGTTGGCGACATTTGAAAGGGGGCCTCTAGATATTCCCGGATTTCAGAATATTCTTCAGGCGTTACTGCTGATGGTAGTGGCTGGAAGACTTTTTCTAAATGTTGTGGCAGTAGTTCAGCTTTCTCAGAGTCAGTGCGTGCCCAGCTGTTATCTGCTTTACGCAAGGGGGGAACTGGATCATTCTGGCGTTTTATCCGTTTAGTCGCTTTCCATAGGGAATAATTTGAATCTTGCTTTGGACTTAGATTTTCTAAGTATTCTTGGAAGCTTTTGTTTTTGAGGTCCTTTATTAGCGTTTTCAGTTGGTCTGCGAGCTTGTTATAGCGCATCCTATCGGATGGATATCTGATCCTTTGTCATGTTTTCCTTAATTTTCTTTTTTCTACAATCTTTCTTTTCACGGCAGCAGGACAACATTCTTGTGTTTTTTTGGATGACACGTCAGGTGTGGCTTCCTAGGTCGCCTCTTGAATTACTTGAGTAAGGTAGGCTACTGCTGACTCAATGTCTTCGCTATTTTTAAGCGGAATTTTCATGTTTAGTTTATCATGAATCAGGGATCTAAAGTAGCACCAGTCTGTTCTCTTATTAAATAACTGCAGTGCTTTTTCTTTTTCAATTACAGTGGCGCTGACTGTAGCTAAAACTGGGGTATGATCTGATGATAGATCGGAACATAAAGAAATCTCTAAATATCCTGGAGCTATGCCTTTAGTTACGAAAAAGTCCAAGAGATCTGGAATTTTATTTACATCGCTTGGCCAATAGGTTGGTTCATAAGTAGAAAGGTGATTAAGATGTAAGTCCTGCATAACTTGACTAAGTATTCTACCACGTCCTGGAGCAGTGATGCGTGAGCCCCAGAGCACGTTTTTCGCATTGTAGTCCCCATCTGCCCTGAATATGCTACCTAAGGATCGGAAGAGCTCAATGAATACTTCTTCGGTAGTAGGGTAGTTGGGGCAATATACTGCCGAAAGTGCGAGCGGACCGAGCCAGTCCTCGATAACTATACTTGTAGCTTGTAGAAAGTTTTTTTTTGAATTTCGGAAGTTCGTAGTGTTTAATGCCTTGTTTAATCAATATTGCCGTACCTCCCCTCGCTTGTCTGTCAAAGTCCGAGTGATCAGTGGAGTATATACAATAATTTTGGATTTTAAACCGGCTTGTTTGTGAGAAATGGGTTTCCGAGATTAACATTATGTCGATCGTATGGAGCTTGAGGAAGATTTCCAGTGGTTTGGAAGGCCATTGGCATTCCAGAGGGCTATTTTATATGCTGGGGCCATTTTTGTTTTTAATTAGTTCTTCTCTTAGAAGCACTATTTGTTTTGTTAACTCAATTATAGTTTGTTGTTGAGCTTGTATCGTTTGTTGCATTGCGGCAATAATGGAGGTTAGGTCACCTGCTTGTTGTAGTGTTATTGTTTGAATCTATTGATTGTGTACTTATTGTAGGATGATGTTTAGATAATCTGAATGATTTGTCTAGATTTTGTGGTACGAATATGTTATTTTGCTCATTGCTAAGCTCTTGTATTTGAGAATTACTAGATTGTTGAGGTTGATGTGGTTGAGATTGGTGTACTTTATTAGATTGGTGCTGGGCCTGCTGAGGCTGCAGTTTGATTTGAGTGGGTTGCGGTTGTCTGTTGACAGTTATAACTTGATTCGGAAATCTTCTATTTATGATATCTACATAGACCTTACAGTCTTTGTAATTAGCTGGATGTGCGCCACCACATTTTGCCGGTTTACCATCTTTTTTATTTTTAGGACAGGTGCGGTAGTCATATAGCTGCGCACATTTGACGCATCTGGTACATCGGTTCCTCGTGTGTCCGTAACATTGACAATTCTTAAATTGTGGAGTCTGGACTTTCTTTATGGGTTTTTAGAATGTTACTAGCGCATTTCCCACGTGTTAAATATTGAAGATTTCTTTGTTATTTAGATTACGTTTAACATCGATGATATTTTTCTTCTACTTTGTTTCTCTGTTTATGACGTTCATGATGTTTACCACCTCGTGACCCTCTTTCATTAATTCTTCCTTTATTGAGTTAACATCCGTAGAGAAATGCATATGTTTTAATACAACTCTGAAAGTTTTTTCCTCATCTAATGAGTAGGTATGTCTAGCTACTTTATTTTGATCAAGAACATATCTGAATTTCTTATAATCTTCAACGCTTTTGGTTTGCAATTTAACCTTATTTCCTTGCATTATCTGATAGAAGTAGTTCTTTTTGTCGATGTGGCTATTTACAAGATTACATAATGTAGTATGAAGGTGGGAACTTGTGGAGTGTTTACTTTGTTATCTTGTTTACTGCTTGATGAAGCTTCTTTGTGTGTGTTCGAGAGAGTTTCATATCTGTTAGTGACAGCTGTTTGTAAAATTACTTGCTTTGTTTTTTGTGAGGAAGGATTGTTATTTTTCCTTTTCCTGTTACGTGTTCTAACTTCTTGGAAGTCATTAAGCGTTATGACTTCAGATTTGTCACTGCTGACCGACATGATGTCTTCATTGAGTTTGGTGTTATTAATAGGTGTTCGTGAAGTTGTGCTGTTTAGTGAGTAATTCATTGACATTGTTGGATTAAACGTTTGTATATTGTTAAATGACGTATCTGTAATTCTTGGTACACGAAGCATTTCACTGTAGGTTAAATTTTGTGGTTGTGTGTTTGTTAGATAGTGAGATGGTGCTGCCTGTTGATATGGCTGAAGTGTGAGTATTTGCTGGGGGTTTTGCCAGTGAATTATTTGCTGGGGCAGCTGATATTGAGGCTGCCACTGTATTTGCGTTTGTGGATAATAAAACATGCGAACATCACTATTATTTGTTGTTTGTTGCAGAAGCTGGGTGTTTGGATACATAGGAGCTCCCGAATTTGTGTTGTACATGTTGAATGTTTGTATGGGTTTAGAAAGTTTTGTTATTACCTGATTAACAGCTGTGTATATGATCTACAGCTGATAACAACGGCACGGACCTGATACCGCGCTCGATTTCTGTAGGTTATCGCACTCTGGGCACACACTTCCGTACAGTATAGTTTAAACTCTTCTGTTAATATTCGCGTAAGAGACTATCAAAAAAGTAAAATTTATATAGATCATTCACGTACTAAATTGTTACATGGACTAAATAACAAGATGGTGTACGACACATTTCAACGTTTCACTCGACTATATACAGTTTTTGAACCACAAAATCAACGAAAAAGTAAGAGCAAATTATACAGGCTCATGTTTATTGTCAAAAGAAGTAACAATGTTAAAAATACTAATTCTTGTAACAGAGCTTGTACTATATTAAATAATTGCCTCCAATGTGTTCTTTGCATTTGTTGTTCTCATGTGTATAAATAAGAGGCATTAGCTTTGAAGCAACTCACCTATTATATTAGTGCTTCTTTCTTTATTATTATTTTTTATAAATTAAAAAAAAATTATCAAGCAATTTTTAATAGTTACAAAGTACTGCAATAATATAAAACCTCTTTTATCCTCCTGTAGGTAGCAATACAATAAATGTACATATTCAGTTACCACATCTAACCAGATTTCTTTAAAATCTGCACTTTTAGTTACGAACTCTTAAGTTAACAGGTTTAAATGTACAAATATGTTTAAGTATTAGAATTGTGGATATAAAATTATTATAATAATACATTTCACAGATCTGACCTTATTAGCAATTTCAAATATTTTAATCAAATCATTTAGTTGGGCAGATTATCACTAATTTGCTTGGGAAAAGGCACTGCTGCAAGTAAAATTTATGTACATTAAATTGAAAACTAAAGCATAACAAGTATATAGCCATTCTATGCATATGTCCCACTTAAAAATAACTTTAAAGGCCAATAGCTTTAAACTTTTAGTATTGCCTCGTAGCTTACGACGCTCGCACTAAGTGTAGCTGCACACTTTGCACTTTACTTTCATTAACCTCTCATTTAACTAAGTTTCTAAACACCATAATAAAGTGTGTTTTTATAGTTTGTCATTAAATTATTTGGTGCTTTTTTAAAGGAGGGCATGCGATTCTTGGAAATTGTACTACAAATTTCATTATTTTATGAACAATTGAACAATTAAGTGAAATAAAACAGCCTAGCTGTTGCTTTACCCTACTGCATTATAGAGTTTCGAAGCTAATAAGCATAGTGATAATACATAGGGTACTAAAAAAGTTTTGGAATTTGACATAAGATGGTTGCAGATTGCGCCAAATTCAAGTGTGTACAGTCGCACTGCAAGCGGAAGGGCATTTTCTAAGTGTTAGTTACTCCTGAACTGTGGCAGTAAAAAAAGCTCGTTTGTCATTTTGGTCAAAAATGGAATACCACGTAATTATGCACCAAAATTTACACACTATTTTTAGTATTAATTAATATTTAGAGAAAAAGACTTGTATGCTAAGTAATGATTGTTCTTATTACATGATCATATTCAAGTAGTATCTCTGACAAGTTAAAAAGTGTGTGTCTTTTGCACGCTTCTTGCCCTAATTAACAAGAAGCGGTGAATCAAGTTGCTCAAAATAGAATTTTTCGTCTATCAATAACATGTTATAAATCTAAGAAAACTGACTTTCTTTAGGTGAATAATAGGTTAAAGTAGAGGCAGCTTTTCAACGATGATAACCTTGGAATGGTTTGGGATGATGATTGTACCTCTATTTCCTGAGAGAATGTGAAAAGTTGGTTCGACAACTTGTTCCAAAAGATACAAAAATGTATAGTGATTAACTTTGTTAATAACCAATTTATTAAACAAAATCTCCTTACTTTTATTTCAAGCATGTATGCATATTTAGCTTACTTTATTACAATGTAAAGTTTTAATAAAGATACGTTACAAAATATCATATATATACTAACTATTTCATTTAAAAATATATAAAGATTTTTACGGTAAAAACCATTAAAAGTAGGTTTGAGTATAAGATGTTCCTTAGCCAATCTTGACATTTATATGGGGTTAAACTTTAAAATTAATTTTTTTTTATTTTTGAGTTACATTTAATATATTTTCATAAAATAAACATATGTAACTCACAAATTGACCAGAACACTTTGAAACATAAAAAACTGTAGTACAATTAGAGACGCTGTTCTATTAGGTACATTGTTTTAAAAATATCGTTGTGTATACAGGGTTTACTTTCTCTATCACTGGAATCATGATGACAAGAGTCTCTAAGTAAACGCTAGTAAATAAAATTTCATATTTCGCGCCTTAATAGTATAGGCTATGGATGTAGTATCATTCAAATTCTTGAAGATTACGTGTGGCCTATGATATCTGGCTGGTATAATATCGGCAACCTTATTTTCAGGCAAGATGATGTAACACCCTATTTTGCTCTTCTGTGCATGCGTGTTTAGACCAACATTTTCCTGGCCATTAGTTGCAATGATGCGGACTTCTTGAATAGCTTCTAAAGAATCCAGATCTCTCTCCATGTAATATTCACCTGTAGAGCTACGCAAAAAAGGAGGCATACAGAACAAATCCTCGCACACTGGAGGATTTAGAGGCATAGTATTAGGAGGTTCTCAGCAATATCTCGAACGATTTTTTTTTAGAAAACTGTACATTTCATTCCCGACCTTTTGAGAAAAGTAATTAGCGCCATCGGTGCCTAAATTGGAATATAAATATTTGCTTTCATTTCTCTATATAACAAAGTACTTGTACGTATACAATACATTTTTTAATAAACATATATTAGAAATATGGATTTTTCTACCAATTTTAATGCCTAGTTACTTTTCATTGATTTTGTATATTGAACATTTAAATAGCAAGGTAGAATGTTAGAAATTAGTACTAAAAACTATGTTACATAAAAGATGATAGAAATTAGTAGAGACTGCTTTACAACTTTTTCGAAAATAAACATTCTGACAATTTCACATTGAATTTAGAATACATGAAAAGAGATACTTAATAGAATGTATTTGAATGTATTGTTTTTTTTAAATTACCATGGTAACAATTAAATAGCAAAAATAAAAACTTATAAATTCCGTTATTGTTATAAATCTATTTCACCTTGTCTTAATAGTACATAACCAGCAAGTAAATTAGCATACACAATTTTTGGAAAGACCTTTAAATGCAAACTAAACACCTTATGATATAAGAAAAATAGTTCTAAAGCACAACTTTATGAAGTTACATTTTTTTTAAATCCTTTTACAACAGCATAAAGCGATCGGATCCAACTTATCTTTTATTTTGAATCTCTTTCTGAAGTGAAATAACTAATGTCGCTATAAATAATCTAAAATGAGACAAGTGTTCGTGTAGTAAACAGCAAAACTAAAATTAAACAATTGAGAGTGTTTTTCATATAAACAAAAATATGTTTTAAAATGGAAAATTAACCAAAAACATGCACGTCTCAAAATATTGTAATTTTTAACATAACTCAAATTATGCAAAATAAGAAAGCTTTTTTAGAAACTAAATATAGCATTTATTGTTGATCCATTTCAAACCCTTTAAAATGTATGTATTTTCCTTTTTTTTAAAGAGAGTACAAATAAGTCTCCGTCGTTTTTTATCAAAAATTAGGCATTTATTGTGAAAGAACGGAACCTTATTATGTTTTATTCAAAGTATTGTCCATCGCTAGCCACAACTTTTTCCCAACTTTCTGGCAGAATACGGATACCGCATCGGAAGAATGCTTTGTCTTTTGAGGCTATCCACGAATCGACCCAATTTTTAGTATCTTCATATGATGTGAAGTACTGCTCAGACAGGCCATGTGCCATCGATCGGAATAAGTTATAATAGAAAGGGGCAATGTCTGATGAATACGGCGGGTGGGGTAGGACTTCCCAATTGAGTGTTTCCAAGTAAGTTTTGACCTACACCGCAACACGTGGACGAGCATTATCATGCAGAAGAATAATTTTGTCGTGTCTGGAGTAGTAGTGGGCGCGTTGTTCCTTGAGTGCTCGGCTTAGTCTCATCAATTGTGTTTGGTAGAGAGCTCCAGTAATGGTTTCGTTCGGTTTGAGCAACTCATGATACACGACACCAAGCCACGTGGTCCCTATGATTTCCTCTTCTTCGGGTTATTGTAGTGGATCTATTTTTTATCACCAGTGACGATTTGATGAAAAAAACCTTTTGTTTATGGCTTTAGTTCATATGAAATCCAATTTTCTTGCTTTTGAATCATTCTCAACGATGTTAAACTATGTAAAATTACTTGTTGAATTACTCCTAATGTAAGTACAAGTTCCTCTTGCGTTTGGCAGGAATCTTCCTCCAATAATGTTTCGAATTTCGAGTCTTCGTGCACTTTTGGCCTTCCGCTACGTTATTTGTCTTCGACGTCAAACTCACCGTTTTTAAACTTATAAAACCACTCACGACAACTTCTCCCACTTAAAGCAACCTCACCATATACTTCTACAAGCAATCGATGCGCCTCAGCTGCAAATTTCTTCAAATTAAAGAAGTAAATCAAAAGTTCCCGCAAATGACACTTAGTCGGCTCAAAACTCGACATTTTCGCACGAAAAAAATTATGTGATGCTGATATAAAATCGCTAATATTTTATAGTTATGGTGTTTCCAGATGTCCAATCTTACGATATGACGTTTTACGTGTGACAATTTTAACTATAACTTACTGTTGGGGCCATCTTTTGTCAAACGGTGGAGACTTATTTGTACTCCCTTTGTAATTAAAAAAACAATTAAATCTGACTCAGACACTGACAGCGCACTGGACAACAATGTAATCATTTCATTGTAAACAAAAATTTGATCACAGTAGAATTAAATAAAAAATTGAAAGATTAGAAAAAAAGATTACACATACTACTAAGAAGCATCGATAAGAAACATAAATTTTTGCAATCTACTGAAAATTAGAATTTTAATATTATTTTTACCTTCAACTGTTTAATACATTTGGATCTAAAATCGCACTAGGTATGTTGCATCAAATAATTGTAAATTAAACTAAAAAATAACAAAATATTAATATTTAGGAGTTTGTGAGATCATGATGTAATCTGGCAGTCAATGAGAGTGAACTGTAATACGCATGCGTAAATAAAAATGACTATATTGGCCGAGTTCATTGAGACTTTTAAAACATCAAATTACAATTCATCGTTCTGCAACTTCTGGCAGTTCTAAAAACTTAAATTTACTAGGATTACTTTAAAAACTAAATTATGTAAAATTTTGATGAAAAATCTTGGCATGAAACGTGTCACTGCAAAACTCTTTCCGCAGCTATTATTATTTGAGCAAAAGAAATTGTGCTGCAGATGCTAATAATATCTGAAAAAAAGGAGATTTTGGGCAGCTAAGTAGATTCAAGCTAATGCCATGAAGCAATTAATTGTATTTTCAACACAAGGCTTTGCAGAATGTTTTGAATAATAAAAACTACTGAAACGCGTGATATCCCAGAGAAATCGAAGCTATGTACAATAGTGGTAGTATCAGTTTTTAAATAAGTATAAGAATGTTTGTTATTATAATTTTTTTGTTATATTTAAACGGATGCGTTTTGGAAAAGTCGTTCAGAAATATTTTAATGTTAGTTTCGTATGGTTATTTTATCCATGTTCAACGAGCGTGAGACCCACTGAGTACAAAATTTTAAAATGTTTCATTTTGGTACAATTGCCTTCACGGTACTACTCGCGCACTGTGATGCACCGGTTTCCAAGAATGAGATCGTGGATACTTTGTTTATTCTCCCGAGTTTAATTAGTGCCATTTAAACATTTTGGTTCCCGATAACGCTTGATTATCAAACTGCTTACAAACCATTCCCAAAACTTGATTAAGTTGAACAATATAATTAGACATCAATTTAATACTAATACTAATAATGTTGCACCAAACAGTTTGGCACAGTTCTGTCTATTGATGGCTACTAATCTAATTGATGGCACCTTTACGGTGCTAAATATACTATATCAAACGATGTTAGGCATGCGTACTGAGCAACAGTGTTGTTTCGATGCCCTTAAATAAAAGATATGTGAACTACTTTTGTACCTCTAGACAGATTAATAGTTCCATATAATGGGCGTAATGGGCATAAATAATTTATATGCCACAGTTTCATTTGTTTTGAATATAAAGTTTGGGGTATTTCTCAGCCACTTTAGCCCTGCGAAATTTTACAGTTATAAGGAAATTTCTTACTGAAAAAAAAATATTAATTTACGCTGGTCAATTTCTAGACAACTAGAGCAAAAACAAGTTTTCATATATGAACGTTGCGTTATTTTTTGACAATTACTTACAACTAACTTTTGACGTCTTTGAGCAGCACAAAGCGTGTCATTTTAGTGCCATCATGGTGTGGGGTGGTAAACATTATGCGTTTGTGTTGGAGAATTATTTTAAAAACGGCTATTTTGCGATTGCGACGCAGCAGTTATCTTGTATACATTTCGGATTAAGTTGTCATAACCATAATGTTGTAGATGCATAATTTTCGACAGACCAGTTCATCATTAAGACGGAAATCATCCAATAAACCTCATATCATTCGGTAGACTGTAACATTCGAACACCTGAGAATATCGCAGCAGTGAAACAAGCTGTTATCACATGCTCTCGCCTTGGAAATATCTGACCAAAACGTGCGTATAATTCTATACTGTCATCTCATGTTTCATCCAAACAAACTGATAGTGGTCCAGAAACTTTAAGAATGTCACTGATACGTCCGGAAAGCTGCTCGTGAAGACGAGAAATGTTCCAGCTAATGCTATTATTCTCAGTAATGATGATGCTTATTTTTATTTATCGGAGCTGCATCAATAAGCAAAATTTTTAATGTTGGACTCGATATTCAATAACTCCATGAGTGACCTATTTACAGTCAGCGTGAAACTGTTTGGTGTGCTGTTACGGAATTTGGCATCATACGGCTATATTTTTATGAAGAAGAAGAACGCGCTATAACTGTCACATCTACATGCAATGTGCGAAGTTACGCATTTTTTGAAGCCTAGGCTCAACATGGAAAGATAAAACATGAGACAACTGTTTCTAGGCCGCTTCATCAGAACTGTTCTCTTGCAATTTATTTCTATGTGAACATCTGAAGACTGAAGTCTTGCAACGCAGGCTGCGGACTATTAAATAATTAAATGATGCTATTTGCTACGTGATCGTAGAGTTCAAGTGGAAACGTTGAACTTTAAGGTGAGGCTGCATTTAGACTATATAATCTACAAAACTAGTTGATTACTAAATGCCAAGTATTGTTACGTATGATGGTAGAATAAAACTTTAAACATAATCAGTATTGTTTTTTATTGCTGTTTCAATAAGAGGAGACCATTCTACCGAACTCTGTACTACAAATACATAAAATACATCTGCTAAGTAGTGGTTTCAGAACTAGATCATGTAAATCCGGCTTTAAGATGTAAAAGCAACATTTAGGACTTACATGACTTAAATGTAATAAGCTGAAGATGTTGCCACAAACATTTTTTATAGTTTTATAAAAAATTATAATTATAGTTAAATATCTAAATACAAAAAAAAACAAAAATATTTTACATTGTTAAGTAAGACTCTTCGGTGTAATTGTAAGCGATAAAATAAAATAAACCAAGAAATTAAACAGCATAACACAGACCAAAACATTTGTAATGTGAAACCAAATTCTTTTCTTGAGGTAGTCAACTGTTCGTGGATTGCTAGCATAGATCTTGGATTTCAGGCAATCTCATAAAAAGAAAACACGTGGTCTTAGGACATTTTATAAAATTACACGATCAAAAAATTGTTGGTGCAGTAAATAGAGTGTTGTTTGATCTGCATGCCAAGTGAAATCGTTTTGCTGGAACGACATTTGTATTAGATATATGTTGCTGCACAATTGATGGTAAAAAATTGGGTTATCATACCTTTTTCCACGCCGTTCACAGTTACAACATTTCTAGCATCATCTTTGAAGAAGAATGAAACTATCACGCCACTTGCTCACAACCCACATTAAACAGTGACTCGTTGGCTATGAATTTACTTTCCGTGAGTTACGTGAACATTTTGGAATGCCGAATGCAATAATTTTGCTTACTTACGAACCGCTGGAGTTGAAATGAGGATATTTTAGCTAAACTGAAAATCCATTTCATTTACAAATTGTCGGCAGTGAAAAAGGATTAACCACCTTAAGATTTTGAGTTCTTTGAATTTTGTACACGTAAAGGTACATGTTTTTAGTGAGTATTCACTGAAGAAAATTTCTCGAAATGTCCAATTGTTGTGCACATTGACTATGACAACATTTTCACGGAACTACGCTGATACTTTCAAGGTCTATTGTTGATTCAGTTTTATCAAATTATATAATAAATCTTCAGACAGTTGATTAATTTAGTGCGTTATGTCGACTAAAAATTTTACGGCTTTTTTGTACCGTCTCCACAAAATTTTCAACGAATTTATAATGGATTTTAAGAATAATAACTCGCTAATCGTAAAAATTATAGATGGCATCGGTCAGTGCATCAGAGTTGTTGAGCAGTATACAAAAAAGGCGAAAATTTTAATTCCGGCGTTATTTTGCGTCACTTTTTATTTTAGCACATGAATGGATTTTTCTTTATTTTGTTAGAAACTATATTTAAACCATCATCGTCCTTTCCGTTTGTACTCATTTGTTAGTCGTAAGACTCTTGTATTTATCATTCGATTCATGTATTCTTTCTATCTAGTTTTATATTTATATATTTTGTCGTTTAAACTTTTAAGATTAAATTATTCTACGAAATGGTCGTAACGAATCCCGTTTGCCTTTGTATAGCCTTTGACCGATCTCAAATATGGCATTTCAGTTGACTGAATCCTTCTTAGATCTTTATTTCTTTCGATCTATGTTTCAGATCTATAAAAAAGTATTGGTACGTCCATAATAGTATAGAATTTCAGTTGTGTTTATTTAATAGTTTTTCCTTTAAGCATTCATTTTAATGTTCTGTGTATAGACGTTGAAATTTATTTGTTTTCTACATCTTTGTTCTTATCTTATGATATATAGGTTACACTCTAGATACTAATAATTACTAAATTATTTTAGAAATTGGTTGTCTTCTATGCGTACTAACCTTTAAAAACTGTTATTTTCGTCTTCTTTATGAAGATCTTACATTCTTATGAAATTTGATAAAGAATATTGCTCGTCGTAGATCAATTTCTGCCTATTTTCCTCTTATTTCAGGTAATATTTGTTAATGTTTCTGTTTTTATTGGGTATAATTAGCACTCCTTAAAAAACTAATTTTTATTGTTTAAGTATACTTTTATAGGTAATTAATAAAGAATATTAACAAAAAATAAGACTGAAGCAATCAAAAGCTATAACTGTAATAAACTTTATTAAAAATATATTCACTTGACAAACACATAACAACATCTTTAAAGGTGTATTGTGGCTTTTTATGCCAGTTTCATTATTTTGTTACTGCTTGTTATACATTTAGTTATAACGGCATACGATTTTCTAGAAGCGTATTTTCTCCAATACAAAAATAGAGTGTGAATGCGGTTCAGAATGAGAAATGGGAGAAAACCGTTCTGAGTTTAGCTGCCTGCGCTTTCGATCTTGTTTAGTTCCAACTATAGTAACACCATTAGTTCACAGACTGCAATTTTTGCACTTCACAACTATTGCGTGCCTTTAGCTTCCTCTTCGAAGTGCGTATTTGAAATAGACTAAAGAATCTAGCAGTTTGTAGCTGTTTTACCTAAATCTATTTATAAAACAAAAAATGGGAGTGATTTTAATTTTTTTAATACAATTTTGAACCAGTTGCTAGAATCCATAATTGATATTGCCTGGTGTCTGAATGCACCAATTTTAGTAAAAAATAAGGCTATGAATACAAAGTAAATGGTAAAAATACACTTAACTGCTATTCTTAAATTAACTGAACTAATTCAAAACAACTATTTTTAGGAAACCTGTTTAAAAAATGCAAATCCCCCTTCCTGGGCACTCCTTCACATTTTAAGTTTTGTTATATAATTATTTAGCTTCTACAAATTTTTAAGGAATTTACATCGCACCCACGTACATTTTCTTGATTGTGGCAAACGTAAGACACCATGATGCAAAAGTTGACCTATAGAAAAAACGATTAAAATTTTGAATTGACTAAAAACTGCGCGAGCTAAAAATTATGTATCAATGTATTTTATTAAAATATACGATCATCTTGAGTGCATTCGAAGGATGAGCAAATTGTATTGTTTTACGTTATTTTCTAATCTGTAAGAATAAATTTCGTATTTATCTACACTCCCTGCTAATCACATACAACCTAAGATGCGAATAGCTTTCCGACGCTCGAAGATTACCAATGAATTGTGTTAATTGCCTAAATTTTAGCTCTTGTTTGGAGTATCACTGTTTTACTTTCGCATTTGGTCATTCTTTATGACATATCTAAATACCACAAAAAAGGGACCTTATCGTAAAAATTTTGCGTGAGAAGTCATAAATAATTGTTAATTTAATTTTACAAAAATTATTTAAGGGCTTTGTGCATGTATGTAAAGAAACAAATTTTTTAGTTTATATAATAAAAAAATTAATATGCAAGTTTAGAATATAAATACAATTTTAGCGAAAATACCTAGAAAAGGCGCAAAAACTTATACAAATCAATTTTGTATGTACTGTCGACGCAAACTTTACTAAACTACAAATGTATGTGGTGTTTGTATTCAATAGGACTAAGATATATATTAAGTGAATCTTGTTGTTGACTAGGGTAGCGAGTACACGCTTAATCGGCCAACAGACTATTTACTGAAGACATTATTATTGCTATAATAACAGCACAACTAAATTATAAATCAATAATTCAATAAACCATAATACTTAATATGCCTGTATCAAGAATTACATTCCTCATTACTTGCTTTTATGCTACAAAGAATCTATATGGTAATAACACACTGATAATAACTGCTATCAATTTATTGTAACAATTTTTTGTGCGCATAATATTAAGATATTTTGTATTAAATAAACTATTTTACCTCTAAATTACAATAACATTATAAGGGTCTTCCAAACGATTTATAAAATTATATTTTAAAAAATATACGTGGTGGCAACTTATTGGTAGTGTTAAACGTGCCATATCATTCAAAGCGTAATGTTTTCAGGTTTTACATATATATTAATTGAATTATAAAATTTGAAATCTAAATATTACCTTACAGGGCATTTTAAAATGATTGGAACGATAACAGCAGATTCCACGAAAAATACATTACCTATGATCAAATTTTGCATGAAATATATTCGGACACATTCTCAAATTTATGCAGAGCTTGTCAGTAGTTCATAATCCTACCGCCAGGTTGTAGGCAAACGACGAGCTGTAAAATATCTGTATATGGCGATAAAGAAACATTTTTCGTGTTCGAATTCAGGTGAGTAGATCACTGTTGGCCATGCAACGTCAATTTTGTGCACGAATTTTTAAAGGACCACCAGAAAAACTAGTATAATAATTTTCAGTAAACAGGCTGCCTTGGTAAAGATAATACTGACTACATGGCTTATATCACAACTGAAATATTACAGAATCTTATGGAACTACTATCATTCTGTAAAGAACTACTTTAATGAGAAACTGTCAATGATCGACAACTTCTATACCGACCACAAAAATTACCAAACCTTACCCGTGTAACTCCTTTTTGTGGAGATATAAAGAACACCATTTATAAACCACCACTCTCCCAAATGCGTCTGGAAAGAGTTAAGTTACCGTATTGACATATGTAGAATAACAAAAAGTGACTTATTGATGTGTGAAATTAGAACTTCTTATGGAAATTTAAGAATAAAATATAGCAAATTGAAGTCGCTCAAATTATTTTGAAATGCCTGGTTTTGCAAACACTAGTAAGTGCACTAATAGTAAATAATTTTTTGTAACACCCTATACTCTGAGCAAATTATTTGTTGACAAGGAATGTTTTGCTAAAAATGTCGGAACTCATTAAAATACAAATTGAGGCTTTGTTTGCATTGATGATCCTAAAAAATATCAATTCTATTAGCAAAGAAAAAATTAAAGAACTGAAGTACTTATGCCTAATTAAAATTCTACAATTTCTGTTGGAGTGTGGATCTTACATGTGGGTAATTTTTTTTTGTGTTTTTAATATGATTTATAACATGGTATTTACTATAAAGTTGGAAGATAAGAATTTTTTATTACTTAAAAACAGAAGTAAAACAGTTCTTGAAAGCATTATAAACAATTACATTTAATTAAAAGTAAAATATATGGGTTATGTATAACAACTTCGATCTATAATTGATAGATCATTCTGCACAAATTTATTTAATATTACTAAATACATATCTACTACTTTGGATAAAAGGTACGATAATGTTCATTTAAATATACCAAAATTTCAAGTAATCTTCTTATTATGAAAATTATATTGATATCAATATTTGAGGATGACATTTAAGGAGACAAAAATGAATATTTAGGAGTTTAAAACAACTAAACAAAGTAAAAAAAAGATACGCCGCAAATAAATAAAATAAACACAAAAAATTGGATAAAGCACTGTACCGATCTTTAATACAATAATAATGCGAGTGATCAAATAATCTAGCGAATCATTTAATTGAAAATAGACTGCAGCTAAAATTAGGACTATGCTTTAAAAACATTGAAAAGGAAGAAATCTGCGAGCACTCTTAGTATAAATACAGAACTATAGAAATACAGTAAAATAACATTAAAACCGTGACTACTACCTTTTACAAATATATTTTATAATCAAAAAAATTTCCAAAACAATAAACAATAGCAAATATGATTATATTTAAAAAAATACAGAGTTTATTCCGATAATTATAAAGAAATTAGCCTATTTAAATCAGAATACAAAATATATGCCAAAATAATTTCTAGAAGAATACAAAAAATTAGTGAAATTCTCGTGGGAGAAGAACAAAAAAAAGATTTATTAAAGGTCATTTGTGTAACAAAGCCATTTTCATATTATAACAAATAATAGAAAAACTTTAATCAAACATCTAAAAAAGTAAAAGCTTTCAATCAGATAAATTTGACAAATCTTTGTGAAATAATTATTAGATACTATGATAATTAAGTTTCAAAATTTATAAAAGTAAATCAAAGATTGAGAGAAGGATATTTTCCCTAATATTTTAACATTTATATAAACCACTTAATAAAAAATGTAAGATATAGAAAACTAATTACAATGTTACTCAATTAAACAAATCCGTTAGGTTATAATAATTGTAATAGAAAAATACTATAACCTAAAAATTTTGAGGTTTAAAAGAAGAGCCATATTAAAATAAAATTACCGAGTCTACCTCAAATACTTGTATAGATAATATAAACATAAGACACATCATGTTGAGAAACATCTTATAACTTTAGCAAGGAAGGACAGTAAACTAACAACTTATTTCTGAATATGTAGTATAATTAGAAAAGCTTGCAGAAAATAAACAAATTATAATTCTATAATACGATAGTAATAATCATACTAACGTATAACTGTAAAACTTAAAGAAAAATTAAAAACAAAAACTGCTAATTTGAAATTTGTATGCAATGTTAAAGTTAGTAGTGGAATAGATATCATAGAAGACTAAAGCAAAAGCAGAAACGTAAGATGTCTAAGAAATAGAGCAGAAGGAAGGTCTAAACCATAAAAACCATAATAATGATATAATAAAATATAAAAGATATTTATTGTATTTTACTACAAGAGGATTTTCTAAGGGTTTGCTTTAGGTCCATTACTTTTTTTTGATACTTTTATAAATGATATTTGCAATAACAATATTCAAATCCGTAGAAAGTGTGGCATAAAATGACAAAGTAGCAACATTTGTAGATTAGTCAAATCAATTGCTCCTAAAGTTAATATGATAAAATATGATTATAAAATAAGCAATTGTTTAATCATACATGTTTTGCTATGTAAAACTTTAAAAATTACACTTGGCTCAAAGTTAACCTTTAACTAATTAGTTAATAAAATAATCAACCGTTGATACAGTTCGGACATGATACTAGGCTGTATATTAATAAAGTACGTCAATTAAAATCTTTAACGTTTTTATTTTGGGTTTTTACTTGCATTCATCTTCTAGAAAAGATACAAAATAATTGTCTAATGCACTTTAAAATACCTGCACTGCGGCGTTTCTGGATGACAGCCAGGCATTAAGGGCTATAATATAAATTAAAAATAAATCTCCCGCCCTGCTTCTTCATCATAATCAAATCATTCCTAGGAGACAGGTTTTTCCAAGTCAAATGCGACCAATAAAATCAGGGGTGCCACAAGGGAGTACACTTAGCCCGATGCCATACCTACTTTACACAGCTGATTTCCCCACATTCTGTTACGGCAGCGTTTGCAAACGACTAAGTTCTTTTAGTAAAATACAAAAATTCCACGGTAGCTGCCACACTTCTCTAACTAAACTTGTATGCAGTGGAAGATGGGCCAAAATGAAAAGTTATAGTTAACAAAGCAAACTCAGCCTTTACTATATTCACCCAATGTAAAAGTGTCCCGCCACCCATCTACCTAAACAACATCTCGCTGTCACAAGTAAACGATGTGAAATACCTAGGAATACACTTAGACAAGCGACTAACGTGGGAACCCCATGTCTGGAAAATGGGTCTTAAATTTAGGAAATACTATTAGTTACTTGAACGGAATTCTAAGTTATCTTTTACTAACAAGTTATTAGGTTACAAGGTAGCACTAAAACCAATATGGACTTACGGTCTACAGTTATGGAGTACAACGTCTAACTCAACTTTACAAGTCATTGAGAAATTCCAAAATAAAACGTTTTGTGCATTATGAGACTCGCCTTCTTTTGTGAGAAACACAGGCATAATAAAAAACTTAAAAGTAAAAACAGTGTTCGAAGAAATAAATGATTGTAGTGAATAATAATTAAACAAACTGTAAACTTGCTAGACAGTAGTGCACAGACTTATAGGCTAAAACGACTTAAACCACCTGATTTGCCTTCTAGGTTTAATTAGTAACTTGCTCATAGTACACGAACAGCAAAAAAAGATTATCCTTCTTAGGAATGACATTCACATGCCATTTTATACACTGCATCATAAAATTTTCTTGTATTTAATAAAGATTTCAAATAGTCATTCTAATATAAAAAAATAGATTTTAAAATTGTTAAAACCATGGTTCCCAATGTGAGCCATAGGGACAATTTGATTTTTAAGGAGGGGGAGAGGGGATATTGAGAGTAAGTTATTAACGATTAATAACATTTTAAGCTTTCTCCACGTGACTAGGATTTCACTTTTTGAATAAATAAGAATTATATGTCACAAGGGGAGAAGTTATATACTATTACATATTAATAAATATTGTTTTTGGTAATTAAAATAAATGTCTTTAATTAACTTTAATGTTTTACTGAAGGCCATTCTCAACTGTTTGGCATTCTGTAATAAAAATATAAATCATTATTTTTATTTAGCACTACGTTTAATTTGTTAGTCATACCAAATGTCTAATATCTATCATTTACAGGAGTATAATTTAATTTGTTAATTTACAGAACAACTAACAATTAAGTTAATATGAAGAAATTGGTATATCAAGAATTCCATTTTACATTTATGCTTATGGAAATACTAATGTTGTCCTATAATTGAACATGGATGTGAATATACTTATCACTAAAGTATAATTATTTGTTTTTCACCTTATTAGAAATGCACTATTGCAAATCTTAGAATTTTAAAAAGCATTGCTAAAATCAAAGAATTTCGAGGTATTGATTGCTTCAACATAAATCTGCTACCTGTGGAAGTTTGCAACAATTTTTTTCTTTTTACCATAGTAGTTAAATAATCTTATTAATATTTAAAAATTTTGAATTTGAATTTATGATTATTGTGCACCTACTTCTGCTTTTTTAAATGTATATTACAATAAATAAAAATTATAAACAAATGGAACTACTATAAATAATGGTGGTATATTTAGAAAAGCAATAGGTACCGTCCAATTCAATTAGAACTATGTATGTAACATTATTAATAAAACCCAAGTCATGTTGTACAGCCAAGAATAATTTTCAATTTACAAAATGCGAGA
This sequence comes from Sinelater perroti, assembly GCA_036346155.1. Lineage (NCBI taxonomy): Eukaryota > Metazoa > Arthropoda > Insecta > Coleoptera > Elateridae > Sinelater > Sinelater perroti. The sequence continues at coordinate 4,892,759 of JARFIY010000013.1, read as the reverse complement.
TAAAACAAAGAAAGACAACGAATTTCTGGCAAAAGAGATTTACTAATCTGGTCTTGGGGATCACAGAGCTTGCGCTTATCATTGTACATCAAATCACTGGTGGTCCCTGGCGAAGGCAATCTCGCAGACTTACAGAAGAACCGAGATATAAAAAATGACATCTCGGCACGGCTGCGCGCAAGTTTAGTTTGTATGCAAACCGGAAGCGGAAGAGAAGCGGCATTAATAATCTATACACTCTGGAGCCGCATAACTCAGGATAGCGGCTATTGTAAAGGGCACCTATATAAAGGCAAGCCAGAAGAAGCCCATACTTAATGTATATCATTAACTTCGCAAACGTGGCATGCAGGCCAAAGAAATTTCCGCTGCCAGTGCCGCTCCGAGCTGAACTGCACCTTGAAGAAGACGATTGCTCTGTCCCATGTGGAAGAATAAATTATACTAAATGTTGGAGGCAAAGTTGCTATGTATCCTTTTTGATTTAAAGACTTCTAGAGAAAGTCGGCGCGTTTTTACAAATAAGCCTACCGTCATGTAGACGAAAATTAGAAAAGATTCGTTACCTTGGAAGGGCTGCAGTTGGTGGTGTGCAGAGATGCGCCGGTCATGGGTGGCGCGAGGCTGGGTACGGTGAACGGAACGAAGAGCATCGGGGTGGCGTTGATGGGAACTTGAGAGACTTGAGGCGGCTGTTCGGCGGTATTGCTGTTGAGATCGCGGCAGGTGCAGGAGCTGACCAGCACCTGAGGAATGTGAACGCCCGCAGCCGCCGTGTTGGTGGTTATAGGTTGAAGTTGCGGATTAATCTGCGGCTGCGGATACTGCTGTTGCTGTTGCTGCTGGTATTGTTGGTGCTGGCACTGACACTGATGGGATTGTGCTTGGGGGTACGGCTGGGTGCGAACGACGCCGGCCACTCTGGAGCGCTGTGGCCCCGGCTGGGTGCTATGAACGCTACAAGGGCTGGTGGCGCGTCGCGGCTTCCAAACCGCGCACGGGTACACGCCGACCAGGCTGTAGCCCACGAGAACCGGTGATGGAGCCAAGGCAACTATTTGCGGCTTCCCGGTCACAGAGGAAATCAGCTGCGGCGGGTCGGCAGCTTACAAGCGTCGCGGTCGCTGCAATTCCTGGTGCACCCACAGCACGTCACTCACATGCACGCGCGCACGCGAGTTCTACGGCCACCGAGTCGAAGAGCGCGTGCACGTCGTGTCGCTCATGCCACGTGGTGCCGGCGTCGCAAGTCCGCGTGGAGTCCACGAAAGTTCCTGCGCGCGGAGTCAAGCTCGAACTTCTTGTGCTTTGCTTTCGAAATCGATCATCACGTGCTGGAAGCAGGTATGGAGCGGCGCGGTTCAGCTCGCAGCCGCCCGATAAATAAGCAGCTACAGAAAGCTCGGACGGCGAAGGCCGGAGGCGGCAACGCGCGCTTCCTAGGATGAGCGCGGCGGGCGTGTCGCAGGCTCCCTGAAGCCCAACGCCAGCGCAATCAATGAAATATACACTACACAGTACACTACAGTACGGTGTGCCGGTCGAACACTTCACCAGCTCTCGGCCGGCTCAAGAATCCTCTCGAGCTTTTCAATTAAGAAAATCGTCATCCGCCAACGCACTCAAAAAAGGCGGCGACGTATGTTGACAGTACGAAACGATAGCGAGAGATAAAGCTGCAAATGCCAAACCGCCGACGACAACATCGAAGATCAACAATCAAGAGAAGTGCGCGACGTGCATACAGCAACGACTTAGATGTTTGGCGCTGCCTGCGTGTGTCTTAGTGTGAAAATATTTGCAAAATCAACAACGGCCTTAACCTTCAGGGGCGATTGTCGCCGAAGAGCATGTAACCTATAGAGTTCGCTTTGTTTTATGTATCCAAAAGCTTCGGTGCCATTGTTGCAGCCGCCGCTGCCGTCGCTACCGTCGCGCCGTCACCGCCGCCCTACCACGTGGATTAACGGCTTTAAATTATTCGCGACACACGCAATTTATTATTTTGCTGGGGCAACTCGCTTGTCGCTGTCGCTGTCGCAGCAATTGCAATCAATTTGTTCTCTCCATTTGCGTTCTTTCAGCTCCTGCAACTACAGCTTCCGCCCGGGGCAGGTACAAGAGGAGCGCCAGTCCACCGCCTCCAAATGAAGACCTTTTCGGAGGCGGCGTGCGCGGCCCTCCCCCACATGACGGCTTTAATAAAGAAGGCGGCAGATGGTGGCAGGCGCCGAAGGAGCCGCGAGCTTCACGTGATTTATGCACCTTATAAAGAAGTTGCCGCGGAATGCGAAAGCGGGGCCGCAAAACCACTTTGTTGCAATGAAATGAAGAGGAAAATGAGCTTCAAATGAGCGTAACTGTTGCAATTTAACATCGCGCGCGTCACTCTAATGCCTACTCGTGTCAAACGCCGGGAAATAAAGCAGGTTAAGATCCATCTACGCGCTGCTCCTTCGCTCCGATTCAGGTGACACCCCGTAATTGAACGCTACGACTCCGGCGAGACCAAACCCAGGTTCAGTCCAAAATATTTATTTCTGCTAGAATTAGAATTTAAACCGATATGTCTAAAACCATCTGTTCAAAAATGCATTTTAAATTAAAGTACACCCTAAATAATAAATGCCGCTATCGAACTGTTTGTTTTCAAAACTTCAAAATTAGGTATGTATATCGTTACATTAAATATAAAAAGGATTAACGCACAGAACCAATATTTTCAAAAAGCTAATGTAGATAACATTTGAGCTAATTTGTAGGAGTTCCGCTAACTGCAATACGTGATATCCATCAAAAAACACAAAAACAATTTAATTCGAAACGCGATTAATCCAGTAGCGGTATTTCCAAAAGTATGTGAAACATTTACAACATATTTTGCATTTTCGTCCGTGTTAGCTACCAAAAGCTCTATCTGTTAACCGTTTTTTATATAAAATGCTTTTGGAACGAGGGACGCGAATAAATTGTACTAATCCATACAATCGTTATAGATACGTCGCTAAATATATTATTTTTCTGTATTATTGCGTTAATCTGCTAAATCTATATTTTTTAATACTTAAATTTAGCATTTACAAAGACTAACTTACGGCCGTATTTTTAATTTTATTTTTTAGTCAATATTTATACAGGGTTTGGCAAAACGATCCACCATTTTTGAAGCAACTATAAAAAGAACAACATAGATTATATTCAATTTTTTATTGTACGTCACACAGAATAATGCTTACTATTTAGTTTTGAAGATGATATCGTATAAATGTTTACCTCATTTACATCGGTACTGTTACAATCGCCAAGCCAGTAATCTATATTAGTGTGACATCATCGAGCGCCATTATTAAGGCCCATTATCCAAACAAAGTTTTTGGCTCGAAAGGTTTACATGGGAAGAAATTTTAACGAAGTATAATAAATTCTGTGAATAGTTCGTACAGTTAAGATGTAAACATTTAAGAACATATTGGTTAAATAACACAGTATTCGATTAAATTATTATATCATGTGTTCAAAATGTTATCTTAACATATTATAGTATTTTGTAAGTTATGTTTTCCATACACATAATTGGGTAAATCTTTATTTAGGTAAATTTTCTTCACTCATACAACTTCTCTGCATCAGTATCCTATACAAAGTTAGCAACAGTTAGTACTCTCTTTATTCTTATTAATGGAGACGGATGCGGGTCAGTAAGCCTTAAAGTAATCATTTCTACTGGAGAATTTAGTTCAGTTTCGAAAGTCTTCTCTTTATCCGTTTCTACTACAATGTTAGTAGTTTTTTATATTCTCTTTTTCTTTTGGAACTGTTGTACAAGAATATTTTGTCTTTATTATGAAGGTTTTTATTCAGGTCCATTCTTAAGATGGCAAATACACAAAACTTCCGCAAGCTCGTTCTGCACCACGCCTAAAAAATTTAATGTTAGTAAATACGTGTCTACCTAATCACCTTTTCCCACTTGCATCTTTCTTTTTGTTCCACTGAAAACTTAAAAAAACTTGAAAATTTGACGTTGATTATAATGCTTACATTCATTTTTGTAATAATGAATTTTGCTTTATCTAAACCAGACTAGTTAATATGCAAATGTATAGGTTAGTTTAGTTTTATTTAACTATAATTTATTATACAAATTACTTACCTTATTTAAAGTATAGTACTGAGTCTCATTAGTAAACATAGTAACTAAATAAAAATAAAAACATAATTAAATATATGTTAATCATTTAAATTACAATGGAGTGTAAATGCCCTGTGTTAAATCAAAGCTGCAAATGTTTTGTGTAGATAATGTGCACTAACTTTCGCAATAGAAATGGTGTCTGTGACGTCACCACTAATACAACATATAGTATCATTTAATCCCTCAATAGTCTGCAGCTTACGTTGAAAGACTTCAATCTTCAGTTGGCCCCATAGAGAGAAATTGTAATGAGTCAGAAATGGTGGATTAACCGGACATGGGATGTTACTATGTAATGAGATGAGGCGGCCTGCAGACTGGAATCATTTGTCTCAGAATTTCTCGAGAAATTCTTCTGGTGTGCTATAGCGACATTTTGTTGAAACCATAGCGGTGTATATTCATGTTCGTTGTGTCTAGAAATTGTCCAGAAAATTGCCTAAAATTATAACATAGTGAGTAGATATGTGCTTCTTCAAAAAATTACTGCCCTATGATACCAAATTCCACAACGACATCAAAAAGTTACACTCTGGCTGTGGAAACGTCGCCCAGAATTATCGAAAAATTTTTGGGACCCAATACAGAAAATTTTGTTTATTGACGAAGTCCAATAAATAAAAGTAAACTTCGTCACTATAGAGCACAACAGCATCCGCTGGAACACAAAGCACTATATTTACCATTCCATACCATTATAAGCACTAAAATGGGATGCCTTGTGTCGCTCAAAGACATACGACTCGAGCACCGTCTACCGATAAATTGCGAGCGGTGATCATTTCAAAAATGGAAAATCATTCTGCCGAACCTTGTATTAAAACTACAAAAGTTTTTAATTTATTTTTCTTAAAAATTCTCAGTAAAAATTATTTCAGTTTTTGTTTTTGTTTATAACGTAGAACTCAAAAATAATTTAGGCTTTTAAAGATTATTATACAAAGTATGTCCATAAATACTGTTCTTGCGTAATATTATCAGGACTTATTAAATAATTATTGATAAGCATAATTATAATAATTTTATTCAAAACGGCCACCCTTAGTCTCTACACAAGCTTTAAGATGTCAGGACCACTCGTCTATGGCAGCACGCACTACATCCATTAGAAAAGTATTGACTGCAGCCATTAAGGTGCGTCTTTTTGAAGAAACTAAGCACTCTAAAACTGCCCATAATTTTTAGTTTAATGGATTGAGATCTGGGCTACCATAATGGCAATCCTTTACTGTTAGAAAATGGGGTACATTGCTGCCCAGCCAAGTTTGAGTAGACAGTACTTTGTGGGCGGATGGGAAGCATTGCTGAAAGATTCAAGGCTCACCTTAAAAAAAGCGTACGCTTCAGAGTTCTCAGTGCACCTTCCAGATATTTTGTTGATACACAGTAGTCGAAATTTTCACAAAAAGTGGCAATTACTTTATCATAACACACTCTCCACCAAACCATTACATATGCTGCACAATGGCTCCTCTGAAGCCATGGAACTAGCTGAGATACTTCTTTGAATGACCTAGCATATGTTCTGTCATTTTATTGAAAGATAAAAATTATTTCATCCTTAATCAAAATTTTTCTACCTTTTTGCTTCTTCTCTTCTATCTTTTTTAATGCAAATGTTTTATATGCCATTTATAAGCAGCTAGTCCTAAATCTTCTTTAATAATACGAGACATGGAAGTTATTTTTTGCTCACGACAAGGATTTCGTTTGTTGCAGGCACTTACGGCTTTGACATTCCGAACTGAACGTCATCTTCAAGATCTTGGATGACCCTCGACACCATCAGTTTCATTAAACAGATTTCTAGCCTGATACACAATAATACGTCAAATGCCGAGGGGTTGCAAGGGTTTAAAAATTGCACTTTTTTTAGTTCCACACTTATATAATGCTTTTACAACAATACGGTATTCTTTGTCATCCCACTTTATTAGTAAATAACCAGACTTAATAAGAAATCTAATGTAACATAACTTTAACACCGTATTTTAAAATCATAAATATGATTAATTTTGTAACAGTATTTATGGGAACACTAGCTATATCAGAAATATTCTAATTTTGTAAAGAGAAAACAGCGTAAAAAGTTCATCTGGATAAAGACAACTGTAGTGCACTTAATAAAGCTTTGATACAAATAAACTCTCAAGACGGCACACCTACGTTTTCTCTATTTTTCACTGACAAAATAAACAAAAGTTTTAAAAAGTCCGAATACGAATTTTTGTTTCTACGTAAAAGAATAACGAATCATTTAGCGTCACTCACAGGCTATATCGATACGTTTTGAAATCTACAGAAGCAGATACAAGCGAGTTTCAAAAAAGCGCTTAAAATTGTTCAAGGTATGTAATACGGTCAAAAACAAGTTAAAACATCTTAATATACATAGGTATGCAAATTAATCGTTTCCGAGACAACAGCTTTTCTATTTCAATGGCATAATAATTTGTTATATGGTTTTTACAATAAAAAAGATCACAATCAAAGAATATATTTAAAATGTCGTCCTTCCATATCCACACAGAATTTACATCTCCGTTCAAAGAAAGCCCGTGACCTTTTAAAAAACCTGGGTTTTATTTGAAATATCTGGCAATAATGTTCCATTTGTTGGTGGAAATCTAGAAGATCGTCTGCTGGTACTGCGGAGACAAAACGTTTTGAATAACACCAAATGCAAAAGTCTCAAAGAGTTAAAATATCAAACCTTAGACGTCATGCAATAGGATCCCCTCGTCCTAACCATCTCCCAGATATTTCCTAACAGCAAGCTATATCTTGCATAAACTAAAGATTTGGTTTTTGATTTAAAAGTAAATCTCCCAAAAATTCAAGAAAAGTATTTTCCAAAAAATTAAGGTAATATTGTTCTTGCTTGATAATCCGAAGAAGAAAGAGCTTCAGTTCATTGGCTATAGCAAAGATATTGGGGTTGCCCATAAAAAGTTCTTCAAACAATACATATATCTGCTTATACCCACGCGAGCTGAATTTCTTCTAAAACTTGTCTTAGAGTTTTCATCAGCAATACTGAAAGTTATGCTGATGTGCATGCTGATCTCTGCCATCAAGTATTTTTGTGACAAAGCAATTTTTGTTAGTTGTTAAAAAACCGCTTGAAATGTCACATACAAAGAGATTCCCATTAGTACAATTAGACATGAACACTATGTCGGCCATTTCAGCATTTAAATGCGCAACAATTACAGTCGGTAAAATTGCATTATTCGAACGAAACTTTAAATTAAGCTGTCTCAAAATAAGGCATGTAACTTAAAACAAAATCATGCAACACACAATTTAGCAATAAGCATATGAGCAAAATTTATGATTAAAATAAAACCACATTCTACATAAATACCATACTCAATTTGCTCTTTCGTTTATTGGGATATGTTATCGTTGTGTAAGGTAGGTATCCAGTGGAAAAAATCACTGTTATCTCGAAAACGGTCGATTTGCGGACCTATGTATATCAAGAATTGTTAAGTTGTTTTGATCGTACTACATGCCTTATGGATTTTTAAAAGTTTTTTTGGAACATCCTGTATAATTTAGCGGTAAAGTTACAGCAAATATAAAAATAGAAAAGTTACAAATGCCAATTTTTGAAATCATTAACAGCAATATTTTTATCTTTCTATCAGCAAAGTTTCAAATCTAAGTGAATTGGGAACGTAGTCATAAATAATGGGTAATATGAAACCAATTAGAATTGCTTGTAACACTCCTATAGGAGTCAAAATCAATTTTTTTCATAAAAACAGAAGTAGACGTTGATCAATATGACACCAGTTCCATTTCGAAGAAGGAAACCAGTGACTTAAAATACAGGGTGACTCACTAATTTTTTTTAATACTAACTTAAAATAAAACACAATATTTTTGTACTTAATCCTTTATTTAAAGTTTCAAATTATGTTTTGAATAGAATGTATATTAAATGTCCGTCACTGAAAACCGTATAGACTCGGGATTTTTAAATCATATTCTCCATTACCATTTTATAAACGTCCAGGAATGTGCTTTAAATAGTTTTTCGTGCGTTTTCTTTGGGTTCCCTAATTGCATTTGTTTTGGTAGCGAAAATATATTATAATATAAACAAATTGGGAGAGAAAAAGAAATTAAGTACTTAAACAGGTTGGAGAAGAAACAAAAAAGAAGAAAAACAGACAAGAAATGAATACGGAAGATATAGACGATAATTGTAAGAAACAAGAAGAATAATTATAAAAATAACATAAGAAGTGGTAGAAAAAGTAAGAAAAATACAAGAAACAAGTGGTCTGACGAGAGATGTAAACAAATAATAATATAAAAAATAAAAAAAAGAAGCGAGGCAAGATTTGAAATGATAAAGATGCTTCACAAGAGAAACCAGAAGATATAATATAAATAAAAAAATTGGTACAGGAAAAAGAAAAATATATAAACAACAACGGTTGCAGTAAATAAGATATGCGGACAGCGCAAGACATAACAGGTTTTTTTTTATAAATAAATAAGAAATTTGGTTTTAACACAGATGGAAACTATGTATGTAAAGATAAGGAAAAAAAGTTAATAGAAGCTAGACTGGAAACGATAAATAGATGGATCATTTTTTTAAAAAATTATTAAACTCAGATAGGGACAATGCCCAAACAATATAGGAGACGTGAAAAGATTAAGAAGAAAGAAGGAGTTGAGCAAGTTATATAATTAAGATAGCGGTTAAGATGTTGAAATATGAAGGACGGATGGTAACTGAAGAAATATATAGCTTAATAGAAAACATATGAAAACAGGAAGTACTATAATGAGGATGGCAAGCAGCTATTATATGCCTGATATATAAAGATAGCGACAAGAACGGTGTATAATAATTATATGGGTATAACTCGACTAAACATACTAATCAAATTGATATAAATGAAGCTGAACAACTGCATAGAATAAACAATAGGTGATTACCAGTGTGATTTTAGAGTAACTAAATAGACGACTGACCAAATATTTACTAATAGACAAATCCTGAAAAAATTTTGAGAACCCTACATGAATTATTTATATATTTCCGGCAAGTAAACGACACATTAATCAAAAATTTGTCAAATTTGGAATGGTCAGGAAACCAATAATATTAATAAAAATTATTTAAAAAACATTAAAACAGAAATGAAAATACAGAAACGTCTATCAGATAATTTTGTAATCAATATTGGCCCAAGACAAAGAGATAGCATGTCAACCGCACTGTTTAACTTTACGTTGGAAAGGGTTATAAGAAGAGTACCTAGATGATCAACTTATAATAGGAAGTGGCATGTCTTGGAGTACGCAGCTAATATCTATATTATAAATAAGACAACAAATGACTTGAAAGATATTGTAAAATATTTGAAAGAAACAGCACCCGTACAAGGGCTAAGAAAAACACCGCAAAAACAAAATGACCACAGCAAAAATTTTAGATAGATATAAAAATATGAGAGAAATAATAGTCAACTAACAAAGATATAAAAGAACTAACAACTTTAAGTATAGGATCACAAATTAATGAAATAATAGCACAGGGGAAGAACTAAAAGCTAGAGTTATGGCGAGTAATAGCTGTTATTACGGATTAAAAGGTACAATAAAATCAAAAGTACTATAAGTAAATAGTAAAATTAAAATCTATAGTGATTTAAGCTGTACAAACGTATTAGCTAACTAAAAGTAAAGGGAAAAAATTAGATTTATAGGAACGGAAAATCTGCAAGGAGTTACATAGCCCGCTAAATAAAAATTGGGTATCACAACTGTTAACTTTTTTTTTATTTATTTATTTTTACATTAGCAATCAGAATACATTGTATTTCTTTAAGCTAATATTTTGGTTTATAAATTGACATGATGAGGGCCCGTCCAGTGACTGGTCCTCGTCCTAGAAAATAGTGCTAAGGTGTTGGGCCCATGTGGGGTCCTCTTCAGTGGAGGTCTGTAGACCAGCGGCGCTTGAGACGTATAATGACTTGATGGTGTGGAAGTTCTTGGAGAAGAAGGTTGTCATGGGTGGTAAATTTTTCAAGATGTTTCCTGGTTCTGACCTGTATTACCGTATTGAGCATCGGGATGCCGAGGTCGTCGTGTATCATCTGATTGGTGATATACCAGGGAGCATCAATGAGAGATCTTAAGATTTTAGATTGACTTCGTTGCATGATTGCGAGGTTAGTCTTGCTAGCACAGCCCCAAATTTCTATTCCATAGGACCAGATTGGTATAATGATGGTTTTGTAGATAAGGATTTTGTTAGAGAGGGATAATGGAGAGTGTAAGCCTAGTAGCCAGTAAAGGGTTTTAAATCTGAGCTCTATATGTCTTTTTCTTAGTAATGTGCTCCTTCCAGGTGAGCTTGATGTCCAGGTGTAGTCCCAAGTATTTCATTGATGGGGATTGTGGTATCTCGATGTTATTAAGATGTAGTGGAAGACGTATCCCTTTGCGAAGAGTGAAGGTCACATGAGTAGATTTGGACTCATTTACCTTAATGTTCCAGCGCTGGAGCCAGTCTTCAAGTAAGCTGAGGCGAGTTTGGACATATTCCACAGCGAGGTTTAAGTCCGTGTGTCTCGCAAGTATAATTGTGTCATCGGCATATGCTCCTATAGTAGTGGTTGGGGAGGTTGGAAGGTCTGAGGTATATAACGTATAAAGAAAGGGACCCAGAACGCTACCCTGTGAGACCCAGATTGAATTGGGTACACTGGAGAGACTTCGTCGTTAACGCGTGTTCGAAATTTTCTGTCTGTTAGATAGGAGTCCAAAAGTTTATGAAATTGAGGAGGTAAGATTTGATGTATTTTAAGTTTGAGTTCTTTGTGCCAGACTTTATCAAACGCCTGGCGAATGTCCAAAAGAACAGCTGTACAGTAGGCTGACTGTTCGAATGCTGTGTTAATTTCTTGCGTGATGCGATGGCACTATTGTATGGTAGAATGGTGTCGGCGAAAACCAAATTGATAATCAGGGATCCAGTTAGTTGCCGTGAATTCTGGGTCTAAGGTTTGTAAGACATACTTTTCAAGGAGTTTGGAGCAAATTGGTAACAGGCTTATGGGGCGCTTTGATGGCGCATAGCTGGGATCTTTACCTAGTTTATGGATGAGTATTATCTCTGCGATCTTAAATTCTTTCGGCCAATATTGAAGTCGGAGTATAGCATTAAATATGTACGTCAGCAGAACTATTTTTTTTTCGTGAAAGCTCACGGAGCATTTTCGGTGTAATTTTGTCCGGTCCCGGTGCTTTCTTGAGATTTAATCTCTGAATTTCAGATTTTACAATCTTCGGTGTTATTAGTGGTACGGGAGGTGTATTCGGTTCAGGTGCTGGTTGGTCTGGGAGGTTAACGTTGGGTGGTTCATCGTGTGTTTGGAATACTCCAGATAGGTGAATAGAGAACAAATCCGCCTTTTCTTTGTCACTCTTGGCCCATCCTAGAGCTAGAGGTAGTTTTCGTATTGGTGGGGATGTGGTTTGAGGTTTTAAAGATGATTTGACTGGTCTCCATATTGAGTTGTCATATCGGTTTATGGTTGAGAGGTAGGTATTCAACGAGTCTTCCCTTAGGGATTTGAGTTTCGTCTTAAGCTGATTTCCAAGATTATTGAGGGTTGTTTTGTCTGCTGGATGATGGCTCTTTTGCCATTTGGCTCCGGCTTTCCTCTTTTGGGCAACTAGAATTTTAACTTCTAGAGGAACATGTGTGTATGAATTGACTTTTCTCTGCACCTTAGGCGGGGTAGCTTGCTGTGCTGTAGTTGTTAGCAGAGAATTGAATTTGGTAACTGCTGTATCGATTTAGAGAGGGGTTTTTAAACTGACTTTCAAGTCAATGCCTTCGTGAAAAATTTTCCTATATAAATCCCAGTCAGTTGAAGCGTTATAGATCCGTGCGGGTGGATTTTTGATTAGGACACTTGCGCTTATAGTTACTATGATCGGGGAGTGGTCCGAGGAAAGGTCGTAGCTTGGGGAGATGCTCATGTAGTTTGGTGATATTCCATTAATGACGAAGAAATCGAGGAGATCGGGGATTTTGTTCTGATCGGATGGCCAGTATGTCGGGGTCCCTGTTGAAAGGTAGACATATTTATTGTCTTGTATAGTTTTATATAGCTCTCTACCTTTTGTAGTAACTAGGCGGGAGCCCCACGCAATATGTTTACTGTTGTAGTCGCCGCCTGATACGAATTTGGGACCCAGGGTATGAAAGAACTAGTCGAAGTCACATTGTTTGATATTGTGTTTTGGGGGGCAGTAGACAGCCGCAATGATTATTTCATATGGGAGGATGAGCACCTTGATGGAGGTAGCCTGGAGAGATTCCTTCTCGTAGTTGGGGAGAGCGTAATGTTTTAAATTTTGTTTGATTAATATAGCGGTTCCAGCGTGTCCTGTTTTGTCTGGATGGTTAGTGTGATATAAAATGTAGTTAGGAATTTTGATGTACGATTTTCCCGTGAAATGCGTTTCAATAATTAGCATTATGTCGATGTAGTTATGTTTTAGGAATAGTATTACTTGCAATTCGGAGGAATTTATCCATTATTTGTTTTGCTTATTAACATTGTCAGCATGTTAAGGACCATACTGTTCTGCTGAATGAGTTGGGAGAACATGGATTTGAATTATTCTAGGAATTTGTTTAAGGTAAGGTTAAGAGACTGGTCAGAAGGGATTTGTTGTTGGGGTTCTTGGTGACTGGTAATACTAGCGAATGTAGGTGAATGCGGGAGGTTGGATATATAACTTTGTCTATTTATGATTGGGGATTGGGTTGTTGGCGGTTTAGAATTGGTATTTCTACTTTTGTAGAAGTTGTGGTAATGAGTACATCCTTGGTAGTTAGCCGGGTGATTTCCTCCGCACAGTGCACAAGTTGCTGGCGTGTCCTTGCTCTTCTTGCAGCTGGCTGTGCTGTGATTACCGCTGCATTTGACGCACACAAAGGGACGAGAGCAATATGCTTTTGTATGACCATACATTTGGCATCGCATGCACTAGACAGCATTTCGGTTTGTTCTTGGCGGTTCAATTGTTGTGCGATTGTGTAGTAAAGATTGAATGGAATATATCTCTTTATTATTGTTAGATGGTTCTAAGTCCATAAAAAATAGATTCATTGGCTCCTTTGTGGTTCTATGTTTAGCATTCATGATGTTTCTAATTTGGGGTCCTTGTCTACTGATTTCTGTTTTTATGTCTTCGTGTGGAATCGAGTGATGAAGATTTTTGATGACTACTCTAAACGCTCGTTCGTCTTTTAGTTGGTAGGTGTGATGTATAATTTTATTTTCGCGCATGTACTTAACTAGTTTACGGAATATATCAGGAGTATCTGGTGAGATTTTAATTGTGTTATTTGCCAGGCTTTTGGTGACATATTACTCTTCTTCTGCTACATCTGCTAGTGTAGCTTTCATTTTTGATAGATCTAGGACTCCATAAACAAATATAGGCGGGGGTTTGGGGATATTATCAGATTCTATTGTTTTATCTTTGGGAGTATTGCTTTTTTTTGTTGAATTGTCGATGGGGGTTGGATTTTGGGAATTAGCTAGTGCAGAAAAACTCTTGGAAAGGGGTAAAGTGTTTGAGGATGCCGTGCCATGTGATTTTCTAACTTTCTTTCGTTTGGTAGTCTTAAATACTTGCCAGGGTTTTTTTTTAGATGCGATGTTCTCTTTTGAGGGGGGATCCTCTCCCATTTTGTCGTCAGACGTTGAGGTTAACCTGTATAGTTGCCGGGAATTTCGAGGCTGATAGAGTCCTGAAGTTTGCATTGCTAATTATTGTTCCTGGTTAGGAGCAAAGGGATTACTTAGTCCTTGTGAAGGTTGACTAGTTGGTGCAATGTAGGGTAATGACAGTTGAGTGTTTATCATAGGTTGATTTTGGTAGGTATTTGGAAATTGTGTGAAGTGTACATTTGGCGAAGGATGGCCCTGTATATTATGAGGTAGGGGCTGGCTTAAATTGTAGTAAAGCCAGTTTCGTGTTCTGATGATAACATTGTCGTATTTGTTAAATAAAAATTACCTGTTGTTAACTATGTTTCTTTCTTGATTAAAATAACTTAAGCAAACTCGGGTTCGCGATACGAGATAAGGCGGCCGCAGCCGCTTTATCGAACAATGCACTTTAACTTGAACTCTTGGCGCGTGTATCTGCGATGTTTACGCTTCGAGAATCAAACGAGTACTCAACTGTTAACTAAGCAAGAAATAAGAAGTTGGTAAGCGGAAGCAAGTATGTAAGATATTAAAAGTAAAAATGTCATATGGTTGGGGCATGTCTAGCAATCACAGTCTACAGGAAGAATTAAAAAGATTTTAAGTAGTATACCAGAAGATACGAGAAGGAGTGACAGACCAAGACAGATGTTTAGAAAAAACGGAAAAAGACCTAGCAGCCGTAAAAGCAATAAGTTGGAAAGAAAAGGCGTTAAATAGAAAATAATTGAGGAAAATCGTAAAGGATGTTAAGAAGCGAGAAGAGTAAAATATCTGCTCATCTACGTAACTAAGTAGTGATAAAAATTGATTCCTACGGGATATGATCCCAGAAGGTTGGAGTACGGGTAAGGACCACACTTTTGTAAAAACATAAAGCGGTTGGAAAGCTTTTAAAGGAAGTCAACGCCTAAGTTAATAAATCCTATCCTTAAGATGTCCTCATTGAAAATTTCAAGAACAGTTAAATCTGGTGATCTAGAGCATCATCAGCAAATTATTCAAAAACATTATGCATGCCAATAGTTTTTCTCGTTGTATAGCATGTCGCTTCATCTTGTTGAAACCAAATGTTTTTCAAATTAAATTCTTTAATTTGAGAAACCAAAAAGTTTTCCATTTTTTACGGTAACACTGCTCAGTAATTGTAAAATATTTTTTTGCTTTATTGTCAAAGCAATAAGGATCAGTTGTACTTATGACGTGATATAGATTTAACGACAATTGATAGATAATGCAAGGGCTTTTTTCGCAATCAAATAAGTTAAATAAGCTATATCGCTCATTATGAGTTTTTCAAAAAAGCGCCCATCTTCGACATTTCCAGTATTCAGTCAACTAAATCGTGCAAGTCTTTATTGTTTAATATGTCCCGAAAATATATTGTACAAATGCCCATTTTTTGAAAGCGAAGCTTAATAGAGGTATTGCGATTCTCTTGCACAGTTTTTCGAATCCTTTCAATATCCCCCGGTGTACGAAAATTACAAGCATGTCCAGACCTCGGGTTATCTTTAATTACTAGTTTTTTCAAATATTTTATCAGATGATGAACTATGTTAACAATTATTATGACTAAAATGTTACTTTTATTTTTATAAAGTAATAGTAATTCACAAATTACTTTGGTAAGGCGTTTTGGCAATACACACATACTGTAGAATTGTAAAACGCTTTATCATTAATTTTTGTTGTCCCCATAATCTCTAAATCACAACTTTCGACAGTGCGGACATTCATAATGGAGATAAATTCAAATCAATCAGCTAGATTATTGTCTTTCCTATATTTTTGTGATTCAATAGCCTTGTACAAGGACAATACCAAAAAGATGCAAAGGCTTTCACGGCCGATGTTATGGTACATCGTGTGGTTGGTTCTCGGGTTATAAGGCCGTGGTCGGAGTTCAGAAACTCTTGACATTTCGTCCACAGATGCGACGGACATCTTTAGAAGAAAATCTTCTAAAAATTAAGTGACTGTCCCGTGCATGATGAGTACTGACTTGTCAATTTTCAATTTGGTTTAGATGAAGTTGAAGCATTACCGATACTGTATTCGGATCGTTGTTACAAACATAACTAGCTGTATCATTGGCGAACGTGCTTACCATTTTATAGTTGAATGTTGGTTGATCAGACGTGTAGAGTAAGTACAGCAATGGACAAAGGACGTTACCTCGGGGCAGTCCGAGTTTATTGGTTGTATCTGGAATACATCGTTATCAATCTTAGTTTGAAATCTTCTATTATTGAGATACGAAAGGGAGCAGCGCTTTCACTATTTTGTATAGTAGCTCTCTCTGCCAAACTCAAATATGAAATGTTTGTTTTACATCAGCCGTTGTGAAATAATAATATCGATGTGCTTTGTGCGCTAGTAATAGATTGATGATTATTTTTTGACTGCCACGCAGATGTCTTTCTTAATAGACATATACGTTATCACTTAATACAACGAGTCGACAACTATTGTTTGCTTATATTTGAACCATACCACTGATTTCTTGTTGACCATTAAGACCGCTCCGCTGATTAAGCGCTAGTCTTTTCTTTTCGTCCAATCGGTATCCACGCAAGCGATCATTTAATTGATCAGCTTGTTACTTCTATTGTATGTGATATCAATGTCCGATGCGCGAACGATGGCATTTCCAAAAACTGAAAAAATAAACTGGCCAAATAAGCCAAGTTAGGTTTAAAAGACCAATTACGGAAGTAAGCCGACTGCCTTTCGCTAAGACACTTTTCTGGGTTGGTCATTCTTGTTAACATTCCCAACATTTGAGTCGGCCGATATCGCGACATTGTTACGTATGAAATGTTTTCAAGGCATTTCGCGTGTAGATGATATAGTTAATTTTCAATTTACGTTGGCCACTGTCGCTATCAATTTCGAGACTAAGTTAATAGGTAGCTAAACTGCTGGTGACGTCAAATTTACTTTTAGCAGTTCAATTAATTCTAATAGGCGCACCGAATAACGGCCAAGTGCACATACAAAGTTAGATACATTTTCTTATCTTTTGTGGGACACATACGTGGATGAACGCTCGATGACTTTATCCTGAATTTATTTAACACGCCATCGATCTTCGTGTGCAACATAAGCGGTACTTGCTTGAGGCCGTACAAACTTTATTGAAGTTTGCACACATGGCCACTGCCATCATTGAATTTCTCTAATTGTTCCATCTACAACAACATACGTACAGAAGAAAAATACATAACAGGTAAACAAGGTTTATTGCAGTCAGTTTCCTTTTTGCATGCAGCTATTGACAAAGCGCGTTTTATATATGGCCATTTTTTTATAACAAACATTCACATACACTTGATTAACTTTCGGTCCACTGCCACAAAATCCAAGATTTTAATTTAATTAGGACTATAATTTTTTCTATCATGACCTTTTCCATTCTTTTTAAATCGAGAGTAATTTGACCTCAAAAATCGTCTTCGGCATAATTCCGGCCATGAAGACCAATGCTTTATTAATTAAAGCGGACATTTCCTAGTGCCTTTTTTCAATCTTACTTTTGTAACTACTTCCTCAGCCTCTTCGTCGATGACCTTTTTTTTAATAGTTGGCCACTCGGCTACCCTAGCTACTGTTGGTTGCTTGACAATCTTGAAATTTCGGATAACAACTTGCTTGGTACCAGGTTTCCACAACCGGTAGACATTTCGTGAGTATTCGTGATTTACTAATACCATTTGCACGCTCTTTGGATCAAACTTGCAATTGGATCATTCAGCCTAGTCAGTGGCTTACGATATGTACGCCATTGCTATCCTCTGATAAATTAAATTTTCCGTAGAACGCCTTTATTTTTTGCTGGTATTTTCTTGTGGATGG
Organism: Sinelater perroti; assembly: GCA_036346155.1. Taxonomy (NCBI): domain Eukaryota; kingdom Metazoa; phylum Arthropoda; class Insecta; order Coleoptera; family Elateridae; genus Sinelater; species Sinelater perroti. The sequence goes on along the minus strand of JARFIY010000013.1, from coordinate 4,874,936 downwards.
CTTGTATGTTTTAGCTACGGTAAAAACATCTGCTGTCACGTCAACCACTTTGGTCTTCGTCTGCATCTACACCAGAAACAACATCACTATTGTCGTCGATGAACACCATTGTGCAGGTTGCACAACCAAATTATTAACCAAATACTTTATCGGTCGGCAGGATGTCGAAGTAAATTAATTGGATTGGGTTTTCGTCCGCGACCCTGATTCTTGAGATGGCGCGCACGTGTCGGCCAAAGTCACTATGTTCGCAAAAGTTTTTCCAGGTTTTTGGGCAATGCTAAAAAATTTTTACGCGCAACGTCATACGATGTGTGATCAAGTCGTTTCATTGTTGTGACCTATGCCATTTAACACATTATCTTACGTCGTTAACGTACATTTACAGTCCTATTTGCCAATTTCCCCACTAACTAACGATAGTTTTCGCCAATTCGCGGACACTACCGTGCATTGTCCATGTCAGTAGAAATTAACTAGCCATTTGCTTATGAGCAGATATAGAGGCGGCCTTGCCCGTACACATCTATGTTAACCTGACTGTCAACTAATAATTTATGCAATGGGCCAGACTTCAAAATTATTTAACCACATTCACTGAAAAGTTAAATGGTAGAAGGCACTCAAGTCCACGTATCATTTGTAGCGCTCATTAAATTCTGGTATCGAATTGACCATAAATAGAACACCATATTGTTATTGCGAAATTATCCTGGCCGTTTCTATTATTAGCGTGCTCTTGAATTTATAACAATTATTTTTGTGGCCTGGCTTTTCATAGAAATATTATTTATCACAAAACTTTTTATCTTCGCATTGTTGGCCACTTTGGTCACCGCTTCGATGCCATTTCAACTTACCATTTTGTTGGATTTTATGTGTTAGTAAGGTTACATTATTGTTGTTATTCTTCTCTTTGATGGCCAACCCTTCCATTTTGTTTGCACATTTTCATTTAACGGCATTAGCAGTAACAAGCCCATGGTTTTCCTTGAGTCATCCATGCCGTCGAAAGTTGATTTAATGTTTTTCCAAATGACCAACGCGTAGAGCATCTTATGTATGATTTGACGTTTGCTGGACGCTCGGTTACAGTTAGCCAATTGCTTCTGAAACTTTTTCATTGTCGCCACATGCGTTTGGTCAATGTAGGAGACTGGTAAATTCCTCTTAAAGAAGGAAAATAGTCTTATTATTTTTTTTTATAGAACAGCCGTTCCCACATCTAGGTCGCTGTTTTTACGTTCACCATTTGACGCATGATAGTCATTTGAAGCGTGTACCCGATAATAAAATTCACATCGTTGTCTTTTTTTCAGGTTTGCTTTAACTAGGGCGATATCGCCGCTCGCCTTATTACTTATCTATTTTTCTCAACTTTCAATCACTTTCAAAATATGATAATGCTGATGTGGCGTCTACATCTAAAATTTTCAGACTAGAGTATTCTGTACTTTTAAATCCGCAACTGTCTTGATTATTTTTGTTGTGTTTAGACGTTTGGTCGCAAAATTAAAGTAAAATTTGATCAAACTTGCCCAACCCACAAAACTGCCACTAACAATTACCAATACAATTAAGTTCATTAAATTAACTTAATTGAACACGCACACGCATTGGTCTCATAAACTGTTAAGGTTGGCGATGGTACTGAAAGGTGACCACCAATCGAAAAAACTAAATTAACCATTTAAAACTTCATTAAGAACTAAAAGCAGCTTAACTAGACGGATGACAAACTTGAAGTGTCCCATGAACGAAAAATAAATGCAGTTTCAGCGGTTGATGATTCTTTTAGATATATTCAAAAGCTGTAAGATAATAAACTAATCAACAGCATATCAAAATAATTAAAATAAAATACTTACCGACAAGTATCTGTAGGTAACAATAAAAAAAGCCAGCCTCAATACATTTGGAAATAAAATAACTTGAACTGGATCGACTAAATCTAGAATTATCATGTGAAAGCAAAATACACCAAAGTTGTGTTGTATTTAACTCAATTAAAATTCAGAAGTGTGAACTAAAAAATTACGAGAAATAAGTATAAATACGGAAAAATATGTTAAAAGAAATGAAAAAAAAAACGAAAAGACATTCCAAAAGTTCTGAACAAAAGTTGATGGTAATCGCGGAAGAATATTTTAAAAATTTGAAAAAAGTATTGAAGATAAACGTAAAAGAACACGTCAAAGCTTTTAAAAAAATAATCGTAACTTGAAAGCTTAAAAGGAAAGTTAAAAGAGTGAACCAAATGCTTTCTCGGTAAAGTCACAACGAAATAATTTGAAAATATATATATATATATATATATATATATATATATATATATATATATATATATATATATATATATATATATATATACGAGTTACTGAGAACTACTGTGTTTGACGAATGGTAATTACCACATTGTGGGGTAAAAACGCCAAGGAACGAGATAGTCTTTGGGAGACAAGCTTGGAAAACATTGATAAAGCTAAATCCAGGTCGCAGTTATAAGTCCTATAAAACTAAAATGTCAAGAAAAGCTCTGAGACAATATTTTGGGATAAAGAAGAAATTGCAGAAGGTTGAGAGCAGTTTTATTGGGTGAGTTATAAAGAAGAAGTAAAAGAATTGTGCTGAAACTGTGAGAAGTGTATTTCCGGAAGTAACTTTCTATAAACCAATACAGTAAAGAGAAAGTTCAGGGAAACAGAAAACTTTTCTATAGAAGTGTAACGACAACAATGATACTCTTGTTAATATGTCTAAAAAATTTGTGATACTAAATTCTACTATTAGAAAACGAGCAACTGCGGAGTAACATGGTCATTCCTCCACAATTATTTCTAAAAGTAGCATGGGTTATTTGCAGTTTTGAGACAGTACGGTTGACCTTCAAAAGCCACAGCGTTTTCGAAGAGTTCTAGATGCATCAACAGAGAAGATTTTTATAATTTATTCGAGATGTCGACGTGTAGCTACGAAACTTCTAGGCTTAAACGTATAAATAAATAATCTAACCCGTGAACCAAATTTGATAAAATAATTTTCTGAATATAATATATTCATATACAATAAAGAATATTTCCATACTTTAACTATTATTTTTTTAACTTAAATTAAATTTTTAAAGCAAAACAATAAATTTTGTACTTCAAATTGTGTTGTAAAATTGGTAAATGCGTAATAAAAATATATAAATTTATAATGTATTTAATACGTAGCAGTGTAATGCATAAATTAAAGCAAACAAATTATAATGAACACGTTTCTTTTTAATTAATAAAAAGCAATATTTAAATTTTTATAAATACAAAAATATTAAGTTTTTTACTTGTTTAACCAAATTTATTGCATGACAGACCTATAAAAAGCACTTATTTGCTTACTCTGTATAACTACATAAATTATATAAATACTTTAAATTTCCAACCAAAATGACGTCAATGGCGAAACAAAATTAAATGTTAATATCAATTCGGCTTTTAAGTTTTACCTTAAGTTTAACGACTTAAAGGTATTAGTTAAAGTAGCTTACAACTAAATAGAATAGAAGCAACATGCGCTTTCAGCATGCATGTCAGTTGCAGCTAAAGCTTTTAGAGGTTTGGGTGGTAAGTGGGCCATAAGTTACTAGTTTCCATGCAGCTCCTTAGACTCTGTATGCGAAAAAGGAAGACTATTAAGCTAATATTAGTAGCTGGGTAAGAAGTATGTTATTTAGGTTTTTTATGCACAGTTAGACAAAAAATGGAGATAATAATTTTTGTCTTATATTATAATAAAATTTTATATGCAAAAAATTAAATAGACACTCCCGATTAAATTATGCAATTTCCCTAAAACAATAAACAAGCTTTGTAATAGTTAGACATTACAACATCGAATTATTATTAGACAAATAAATATGATAATTGTGTCGAAAATAATTCAAATATATAGTTACATTAAGTTGTTACGAGGGTAGATAAAAAAGTGTATAGAATAAATAAAAGAATGGCGCGTAAGCGCTCGGCTTATCACCTTTCGTACAGCTGCTTTCAATTGCTATTACGTTCAATCAAAATAAAAAATTTATGCTACAAAAATAAAATTAGATGAAGTTAATGTTAAGTCTCTTCTTTATATGTAACGGTTTACTACAATTCTAGAACATGACAGGGTACCAAAATTATTTAACAATCAGACTGATTGGGACCATTACAGAAATATTATCCACAATCAGCTAGAATTGGAAATTTCTCTTCGGTCTGATGAAGAACTAGAATCAACAGTCTATAATTTTACAAGAATTATTCAAGAAGCAGTTCTGAAAGCAACTCCCGTAATCTCACCCAAAACAACTACAAGCTCGTTGCCCTATTGCAATTAAGAGGAAAATTTCAGAAAAAAGAAAACTGAGGAAAATCTGATAACACTCCAGGTATCCATCGGACAAACGTAAATATAATCAAGCTTCAGCAGAATTGAAAACACTCATAAAAGCCGCTAAAAATTAGGGTTTTTAAGAATTTCTGTCGAACTTAAGCTCAACAGAGATACCAGTTATTCCTTGTGGAAGCAATGAAAATAATAGAAAACCAAAATCAACCAATTCCTTCCCTAAGGAAAACTAATGGTTAGTAGGCGCGATCTGACTTAGAAAAGGCCGATATGTTTGCTCAACATCTTGTAAATGTCTTCCAACCTATTCCATCTCAAATAACCGTCGATGAGGAAAAGGAAATACAAGACTTCCTGGATATTCCACACCAACTCGCTCTATCCATGGAACTATTTACAGTTAAAGAAGTCCAGCAACTTATTAAATACCACCTAAAATCGAAGAAAGCCCCAGACTATGATTTAATCACAGGAAAACTATTCAAGGAATTACCGCGCACAGGCGTAGTCATGTTGACCATGTTATATAATGCTTTCCTGAGGCTCGATTACTTTCCAGTACAATGTAAGGTAGCGCAGGTTATACTTATTTCCAAACCCGGAAAACTTCCTAATGAAGTTGGTTCTTACAGGTCCATTAGTCTATTGCCCGTCCTAAGTAAACTACTAGAAAAGTTATTGCCCAGAAGACTAACCCTGCTCTTAGAAGAGCACAATGTTATCCCAGATCACCAGTTCGGCTTTCGTACTAATCATTCCACTATTCAAGAAGTTCATAGGGTCATAGACACAATTAATCAGGCCATTGAAGAAAAACAATACTGTACAGCTATCTTCATAGATTACAGTCAGGCTTTTGACAGTTTTGCACACGGGCCTCCTGTACAAACTCAAAGCATTCTTACCACACCCTTTTTACACTATCATCAAATCCTATCTAGTGGAACGATACTTTCAGGTAAAATACGGACAAGTCCAAACTGAGCTACATCCAATTGAATCAGGCGTGCCACAGGGCGGTGTACTTGGTCCCATCTTGTACCTCATCTTCACAGCAGACTTGCCAACCAATTCCCACACATTTACTGCTACCTATGCTGATGATAAAGTACTTATGGTGAAACATAGAGATTCGATTGTTGCCGTAAATCTCCTACAACAGAGCCTAGATGAAATAATACAATGGACCAAAAAATGGCGCTTAAGTTAAACGAAACAAAATATTTTCAAATAACATTGACTGACGTGGGTCTCACATTTGAAAAAAGTGCAAACCGTTTGGTATGAAATTTCGTAAACACTACTGGCTACTTGGTAGAAAATCCAAGTTATCGTTAACTGGCAAGCTCCTCGTTTACAACACAGTCTTCAAACCCATCTGGACCAGCTGTGGGGTACAACTGCCAACTCCAACGTGCAAATGTTAGGAAGTTTTCAGTGTAAAGTGCTACGTGCTATGTGTGATGCCCCATACTCTGTTCGAAACGCAGACATTTTACGGTACTTAAAAGTGGACACGGTAAAAAAAGGTGATAACAAAGTTCAGTGAAAAATACCTAAACAACCTAGAACACCATTCTAATGAGTTAGCTCTGAATCTACTTCACAATAGTGCAAACACTCAAACGTTACATAGATACAAACCGCTAGACCTACCTCATAGATTTAACTAATTAAGTTATTATTGTTCTAACCTTATTCTTAAGTAACTTATGTATTGTAAACCGGTGGGTTTCAATCTTCATGTCATTATTTCATGACACTAACTTTTAAACTAAAATTTGCTTATTGTTGTATAAACAGGTTGCAAAACGAATTTTCTTTATATAAAAAAAATATGTAACGGTTGTAAACTGGGTTGCTTTATAAAACAACTAATGATAAATAAACTATTGAAAAAGTCTATTAAATCGTAAAGTCTGATCCGGACAATTAAAAGTGATAACAAATTGAGAGCATTTTATTCAGAAATTCTTGGAGTATAATTTAAATCATTAGAAGATAACAACAGGTAATTGTTATGCATTTATTATGCATTTAATAAAGAAATCAAAGACAAAAAGCCTCAACAAATATTTTATTCATGTGTTTTATCCTACAAATCGGAAATTCCAATGGCTTCCTCGGACATCTTCCTGTTTTCAAATTTTCAAACATTGTTAGTTTTGAAGAGATTTCCATCAAATATTAAATTTGTCAAAGGTGCAAATGGACGTTTTAATGATTTAGATACATTTTTTTCTTGGAGGGTTGGAAGGTTTTTAAAAGTGTTGACATAAATGTATAGAGCCGAAGTAGATTTTTATAAAATCTTACCAAAGAAATTTATGTTTACATTTTTTATATAAAGAGTGCGTATTTACAATCTACATAACAAAGTAATGAATAAGTATTATGTCATTGTATGCAGTATGAGCTTGGAAGAGATCCATTCAAAATTAATTCAGCTCAGAATATGAAGTCTTTTGGCCACGTTTGTGAATATTCTAGAAATGGCGGGGTCGGCGTATAGCTCTTCTATCAGAATGTTGTCATGTATTTAAGTGTATAGAAAAACATAGTTATGACAAATATGGTACAGTTATTTATATATTTACGTACTATCTTAATGCAGACATAATAAAATGGCTTTTTTGGTAAATAAACCGCTATAATACACAAATTTTAAGTTTATTTACTAAAAGCACCTGCCGTCTAAAAGTTCTTTCAAAAATCATATTTATGAAAATCTGTTAAATCGAAACTTGCAAGATAATACTGAAAAACTTTTCAACTAAATATTTGCAGTTTTTTCTTGTATTCCGGAAAGTGCGCCATGTTGTAATATCTTGAAAAATAACATTTTTTTTTAATAACAACCTAAACTATTTCCTAAGAACCACTGCATCCAGTAAAATCCAAAATAACCACTTGATAAAAAACTTTGTTTGGTGCATACTATTCTTTATGCTTCCGCTCCACGGTTAATCTTTTAAAATCTGACATGTGATAACAAACCCACATTTCCACGTATGTGATTATCAGACCAAGAAACGACTAAGCTTTTCTTTGCGTAAAATAACAAATACAACAAATTAAAATTCTCTTTGGCTTCTAAATCATTCAGTTGTGGCGAGACTTCCATAATGGATACCCTACAAATGAATATTTAATTATAATTAATTTTTTTTATTATTTAAATTTCTTAGAAATGTATACTCAAGAAACTATTACTTGTTCATAGTTTAAAATACAATTTTCTACATATTACATACCGTTATAGGATTTGCATCTTTTCTGTCATTATAAGCAAGAACAGATATGAGCTCTTCTCTCATGTCTTCTGTAGAGTTTATTCTTGAACGCTATTAATCTTTCTAAGGGTTTAGTTTGAACATCATAGTTTATAAAAAATTAACCATCTTAAATAACAATCAATTGTTATTCTTCTTAAGGTTATCAATTTTAGCGATTTAGTGCAGTAGTTTTACAATTTATTTTGTTCTCGGTTAATTTCTTCAGTTCTATATAATTATGACATTATAAACCGGCTATGATTTGTAAGATAATAGGTGTATAAATAAGTTCTCAGCTTTTTTCTGCAAAATTAAAGTTTTATTTAAAAGCAAACAAAAAAAGCTTAATTAGCAAAGTATTCTCCGTTGGCATCGATGACCTTTTGCCATCTTTCGGGTAGCTTGCGAATTCCCTGGTGATAGAAGCTCACCGGCTTCGAGACGATAAAGTTATCGATGCATTTTCGGACTTCTTCTTCTGTTTTGAAGTGCATGTCAGCCAAGTGATGCTATAACGACCGGAATAAATGATAATCGGAAGGGGCCATGTCTGGGCTATACGCCTGTGGGAGAAGTTCCCAGCCTAACGCGTATGCACCTCGTTCGTGTTAAATGTTTGAGGGCGTCCAGCGCGTGGTTGATCTTCAAGACTAAACTCTTCTCCGCGAAATCTTTGGTACCACTTTTTGCACGTTGCATGACTTACAGCATTCTCACCATATGCAGCACAAATCATTTCGGTGGCTTCAGCAGCGTTTTTCTTAAGATGAAACGCGAAGTGGATAGAAAATCGAATATGCTCTTTTGTGATTGCCATCGTGAACACAGTTGATTATTGAAGTTATGTGCATCAAACGCCAAATCGCATGATGTTTCGAAAGACCAAATGTCATTTCTTTAAAACCGCAAGAGGGCGGACTAATACGTTACATGTAAACGGTGATTTGCGTCCTGTGAAATCTAAAGCTGAGAACTTATTTATACACCTATTATATTACTGTCTATCACGTGCATTCTTCCCCTAGGCTTTCTTTTTATAATAGTTTTGAACACTCCATCTTGTCTAAAGGTATGCCCCATTAACGTCTTTTTTGTATTTGTTTCATTAACGTTCTTCTGTTTTCGGTTTTTTTTTCTAGCAACATTGTATTTGTCCCTTTGTCTATCCATTTTATTTCAGCATTTGGCACATTTCAAAAGCCTTTAGCCTTTCCTGTGCGTTAGCAACTATCGTCCAAGGTTCACATCCGTAAAGTGCGATACTCCAGATGAATGTTTTTTTTTTGATGGAGAGGTAGTTTTACGTTAATAGTTTTTTAAATAATACGATTTTTGCTTGCTGAGTGCGATATCTTATTTCTTTATTACTTTTATCATATTTGGTAATTATTGATTCGAGGCGACAATTTTCGACTTTGTTAATGACTTGGTTATCAATTTTTACATGTTTTCTAAGCATTGGTCTTTTACTAGATACTAATATTTTTGTCTTCTTTATGTTTATTTCTAAGTTCTTCTCTTTTAATATCATGTCCATTTCATACAGTTAGGTCTTGGTATTGCTAGTACTACACTCCTCCAAAGTTTAAGACTCTAGATATGGAATTTTTTATTATAACTGTTTTTATATGATAGAAAATAGTATAAAACTGCAACCTATAACAAAAATATAGATTTAGAAAAAATTTTGCTCAAACTCTTAAAATGTCCAATAGCGAACTCCAAGTCCTTTTAAAGGCACTTAGTTGTTTTAGATAACGCAAGCGTTTATTTAATTTATATCAATTTAATTATATTCATTATTACTTTTTGGAACAATGGCTAAAGGTTCAAAGTTCTCCGAGTATAAAAAAGGTCAAATTTTAGCTTTTGAGAAATCGGTAAAAAGTAACAGAGAAATCGGGCGCATTATCAACATATTTGCCACCGTTATCGATAATTTTGACAAAGACCCCAATAATTATGATCAGAAGAAGGTTCGAGGCATCACTAGAAAGCTTTCTGACCGCGACAAATTTTACTAAGCAATGTAGTCAAATCAATGGTGAATTAAACTTGAATGTGACACCAGAAACGATTCACCCCCAGCTTTAACTGCTGATCACAAGATTAATCGACTCGAATTTGCCCATCAAAACGTCCGCAGAGATTGGTCAAAAGCTGGTAATTTTTTTGAAAAGGCTGTTACATTTTTACTGTTTTTTATAAATAAATTTAAACTTTTCAGATAATCTGTAGTGACAAGAAAAATTATAATTTGGATGGTCCTGATGCATCAAAGCATTACTGGCATGATCTACGTAAGGAAAACCGTTATTTCTCGAAACGTAACTTTGGTGGTGGTAACGTAATGGTATGGACGGCTTTCAGGTCTAGAGGAAAACTTTAGTTGAAGTTTTTTTTTTATTTTTTGAGAAACAAGTTGTTCGTTCTTAAAAATTATCTACCATATAAAAACAGTTATAATAGAAAATTCCATATCTAGAGTCTTAAATATGGGTGCCTTTAATAGCATTTAGAAGAGTCTATTATGTCGTCGGCATACCCTACCGTCAATATTCGTTCTACGTGTATTTTTAATCCGGTTCTATATCATTTGTTTATGGACTGTTGAATGAGTACATTAAAGAAAGACACTAAAGCGGGCATCATCGTTTAAAGTTTACTTTCCTCGATATTTTCCCTACACTTACAACTGTCTCTTGTTTCTCATATGTCTGAATAATTCTTACATTATAAACGAATACTCAAAAATATTTCCTGTAACGGTATCATATTTTTAATGGCTTTAGGGTCGATTGATGCAAACCGCAATTAGCCCATTCCAAATTAATTTGACAATTGGTTTCTTTTAGCCACCAAAATTATAAGAAATATATTCCTTCATTCTCCCCACGAGGGACAAGTTCTAACCCTTACTTGAGACCGATTTACAAACAACAATAGTAGGAAATTAGCATTCAGCTGTCGCAAGGAACACATCGGCCTGCACCCGAGTAGAAAGCAGCGAGCCCTCACCAGGTGCATGTCTGCTTACTGAAATTTTGTCGCTTGCTATTTTTGACTTGCCTGTCACGGCACCACATACATTAAAATAAACATTTTGCACGTCGATTGTGTATATATTTACAATTGACCACTCTAAAACCTATAATACAAATATAGAAGCAAAAACTTTTACCAAGATGTAAAAAAGTCAAAACAAAATACTAATTTAATTTTAATTAAAAAATAGTTAAATGGGCGTAAAACTAAGAAAATTTATTTAATGAGCAAAGTTAAAATTTACAGAGGTCAGGAGAATAGAATTTATTGTATTGATTAATAAGTTGGCATTTGTATTTTAAACTTTAATGGCATCAAAAGCTTTGCTTTATTATTTATTTTTTTAGATACAAAGTGAAAATTCTGGAAACTATAAAAGCAGTCAACTGCAGCTCATTTATACCGGGACAAATGAGAAATCGATTTTGAAAGAAAAGGACAGGAAGTAATGCGTTTATTGCATTAAGAATGTAACCTCTCCGGTGCTTTAAACAGCTCGAACGTCGCTATCACAGAAGGGGGATGTACAAACAAAATGAATAAACAAAAGCCGGATTACGCTTAAGCTTTGAGCGACCTAGCGAGGCGGTGGGCTGAAACCCGCTCGAGAGCAAACACATCGAGCGCATTCATGCACGTTGCAGCGGCGGTCCTCGCAAAGCCCATATTTGACCAGCAGCCTTATAGCGCTGGGCCTCGTTCCCAGGGCGATGGCATGTGTGCTGCAGGAGGGCGAAGGACTCCCGCACTCGACCTGCAACCAACTCGACAGTTGCCTAACCGCAGAGACGCCGTGCTGGCCACGAGCTGTCGATAACAGCAGACCTGTTGTGCAAACAGACTGGCCACAGGCGGCGATGGAGAAAATTGGCGGACTTAATCGACGAAGTGGTCTCCCCGGACGTGCTGCCTGCGACCGATATTGGGTTGCTTTGACAAAAAAGGGGTTTTTATTTAATTAAGGAACTGCCCATGTGTCCGTACTATCTCTTAATCAAAATAAATATTTGTATTAGTTAAAACAATTGTTTTTACTCAAAATAGTGAATACCGCTAAAAACTTTTACTTGGAAAGCATCAGTTTACAAAAATTAATTTATATTATGTTGCTCTAATGATACTGCTAATGAGTACGCATTATTAATTATTATACTATTCTTAGAAAGCTGTGATCTATAAAACTCAAATCTAATGTTTTTCTTTCCAATAAAGAAATGAGTAAATTGTAAGTGCACTGAGAGTACCTAGACAAAGTTATATTTAAAATGTTTAGAACTAATATTATTTTTGGATTGTTTGATTTGTACCTAATAATTATAAATAATACAACACTGTGTGACCATGCACACGCAAACATACAATATTAAATTCTCACAAATACAAACGTTGGAATAGAAATGCATTCTTGAAAGATAACAATATGATAAGCCATACATGATATAGAATAATTGGATTTTAATTTTCTAAAGATACTGATGGCCATACTATATGGTCCAGTAGAATGATCTCCCCTTTTTGATACAGCAATAAAAAGAACAGCATAGATTATGTTCAATGTTTTATTGTACAACACCATAGAAGAATGCTTACCATTTAGTCATCAGCCGGTTTTAAACATGATGTCGTCCAAATGTTTTCCCGCACGGACAATACACTCTTGAAGACTTACCTTAAACTCCCGCACTGCTTGTCCATTCATTTCCAGTGGTATTTTTGCGATCGTGTTGCGCATAGCATGCTTTAATTCTCCAATAGTCCACGTGCTGCGTTGAAAGACTTCCGAGTTCAGGTGTTTCAGTGAAATAAATCTTAGGGGAACAAGTCTGGTGACCTAGCCGACTATGGAATTTCGTCGTGTAATGAGATGGAAACATTTGTCCCAGACCTTCTCAAGAAGTTGTCGCCATTTTGTTGGAGCTACAGCAATATTTTTCCAAGATTGTTAACTCTGGGCTCCAGCAAATTGCTTAACATTGCAATATAATACTTAGATGTGACTGTCACCGCGCGTTCTGATTTCTCAAAAAATATGACCGAATTCCGTAACAACACACCAAACAGTTACACGCTGACTGAGGGGTTTTTGAGGATTCTGTGAGACCCCAACTAAAAATTCTGTTTATCGACGCAGCTCGATAAATAAACAACAGCATCTGCTGGAACATTTGTCAACATATCTTCGCAAAGAGCCTGCTGGAAGTACCAGTCATGTTCTTTAAGTTCCTAGACCACCATCAGTTTTTATGGATGGAACATAAAATTGTTGTGTAGAATTCTCCGCACGCTCTGGTCAGACATTCCTAAAGCAAGACCATGCTTAGCAGCAAAACATTGTGGTGATGTGACAACAGCTTGGCTCGCTGCTGAGATATTCTCGGATGTCCAAACGCTATAAAATCTACCGGGTGATTTCTGCTTTAATGCCGAAAATTGTACATCTCTTCTGTGACTACCTACTCTGAAATGCCTACGGAATAGCTGCTGCGTTACAATCACAGAATTACTATTTATAAAATAAGTCTTCACCCCAAACGTACAGTGTTCACCACAATACGCACTAAAATAACATGTCTTGTGCTGCTCAAAAATGTACGAGTTGAACTCCGTCTATCAATACATTGTGCAGAGAATGTTTTTATTAAGACGTTACCAAGAAAAAAAATTGTCTTTTTAGATTAACAGATTAAAATATTTTTCGTTATATGTGCCAACACACATTTTAAAATTGGAATTAAGACTGGGGGGTGTAAAAAATCTACCAACGGCGAGAAAACAGAATGTAAGGACTCTAACGGGAAAAGAAGTTGAAATAACAGAAAAACTATGAAAATACAAATTACAAATCCTGGGGTTAGGCAAAATCAAAAAGAAGGGTAACAAAATGCAAACATTAAGCGGGTGTGTTGTAAAATACTCAGGAGTAACAACGGGAAGAACAAAGAAGGGGGTCGGAATAATAACATAAAGTGCGATAGAAAGGGCAGTAACATACTGGAAAGCGATAAGCCCGAGGGTAATAACAATAGGCCTTCAGTTGGAGGAAACAGTAATGATAATACAAATATACGCCCCAAATGAAGACAAACCAATTGAAGAAAGGAAACATTCTATAAGAAACTACAAAAAGAAACAGATAAAATAAAGAGTAGAAGTAAACATATAATCGTAATAGGAGATTGGAATGCACGGATAAAAAATAACCCAGAAGAGGCATTCAAAATGATCGGCAATCAAACAGAGGAAAAAATATTAAACAACAATGGCGAACAAACGATAGGGTTCTGCATAAATAACCAAGTCTTAATAAGAAACACCTTCAATCACAAACAAATACATAAATGCACATTTGAAGATGAAGCAAGACAGGTGAAGAGCGTCATAGACACTATAACATATGACACCAATGTAAAATATGTAATACTAGACATTAAATTAATACGAGGCGCAGAATTAACAACAGACCATAGACTACCAATAAACGACACAAAAATAAAAATAGAACTAAAAAAGAATGAAAAACTTAAATCAAGAGAATTAGAGAATAAACATATAGAAGCAAGTCATAAAAAGCTCTCCAGCAAAAACTAACTGCCCAAGAATAATATAAAATAAAAACAAATATCATATGGGATGAAAATCAAAGATGGAAAAGGTTAAAAAAGATTCTATAAGAAGTAGCTAAAGAAACCTGTGTAATAAAAGTAGTTAAACAGGGACACAAGAGAACCAAATGATGGAACAAAACCCCAAAACCATAAAATAAAATATACTAATAAAGAAAAAAGCATGGAAGATGTACTTGAGAATTAAGACACAAGACAACAAAGAAAGATACAAACAAATAAAAACCGAGGCAAATAACGCAATTAAAGAAGCCACGGCAAAAACATGAAAGGAGTTTTGAGAAACAGAAAACAATCGCTTAAAAAATGAGAGAAAGTTTTGGACAATAGTAAAAGGATTAAGAAGAAGCAGAGAACAGCAAGTAAGATGCATAAGAAATGAAGAGAATAATATTAATAAATATTAATAAAAAAATAAATACCTATGAAGGTAAATTTAACAATAACGAAAAAATATAAAATATAACATTACAAGAAAATGCAAATTTTTAGTAACAGGAAGAAGAAGGAACACAGATAACGCAAGAAAAAGTAGTTAGCCGTAAAATCTTTAAAAAATAGAAAAGATGAAATAGCCGTAGAACTACTGAAACATGGGGGAGAGAGCGTAATAAAATTGATCACAAGGATATTATATCACCAAGCTTGAAAAACCAAAGAAATGCCAAAATATATAAAAAGAGCAACACTGTAGAACCAGGAAACTATAGAACAATATACCTTACACTAGTAGCGCTAAAAATTTACTCAAAGGTACTAGAAAGAAGGTTAAGGAAAGAAGATAAAGGACAATTAGAGGAAAACCAAGCAGCTTACATACAGGGAAAACAAACACAAGATCACATTTTCTGTATGTGATAATGGAAAATCACATAGAATAGGGTACAACTTTATGCCTGGCCTTTTTAGATTTAAAGTCAGCGTTCGATATGATACAATTAATATGTTTATGTTACTTAATCTTATCATTTTCAAAAATTTGATAACATTTTAACGTACAAACATACCGGTTTGGGTAATCTGCAATTATAGTTATTTTATCAGAATTATGAAATACCAACCAAAAGATGCAAGAAAATAATCTAAGTTATATTTTGACAAGCCAACCATTCTAATAAAACTTTTTAGACTTTTGTATTATAAAAGAAATAAGTACTAATAGGTGCACAGCTGACTCGTATGACGTTTCTTCAGAACATATGCTACTCGTCACTAGGTATTCAGGTAAACATTAACACCAACAAAAGCAACAAATTACTTATTGTAGAAAACCATTAGAAAAATTAATAGATCACAAGAATATATTTCACCACTTTAAAAAAATAAAAAGTGGGTCAGAAATAACATGAAATAGGCTTATTTATTCAGTGAACCCTTAATGAAAATATTTTAGTTATTTCCATAAAAAGGAAGAAAAAATGCAATATTAAACAATTTGTAGAAGCACCTTACCAAATGGATCTCTTTATCAAAAAGATGGTGAAGTCTATAACAGAATTAAGAGAGAAATAAGTACCAAAGAAATACACAGATTCGACTTAATAGCGGGTAGTCTTACAAAAAATAAAAAAAATTAAATCTATTTAGCAAATATTCAATTCCATAATAAAATTACCATACTATTCAAGGTCATGGAGACTAGCCCAAACATTTATGTTACCCAAATTGAGAAAAAATATTAACATGGTCTCGTCGTATAAACCAATAAACTTGTTGCCCATAATATCAACAGTTTTCGAGGAAATCATACTAACAGATTAAATCGGAAGACTAATCCCCAACCACCAACTCGGTTTTTAATTTTTTTTATTATATATTTGCAGATTATCAATCAGAACAGTATGGTTCCAGTGAAGTCACTTCAACATAGAGTTCAGTCCTTTAAATCACTTGGCCATGTTCGATTCAGTCACTTGGGGTTTTGTACGTGTGCAAGATGGAAGATAGTTCATTGTGATGGGCTTGCAGGCGCTCAAAGTGCTTGGTAATTTTTTTAACGTTGTTTTTCTATTGTTGGTATATTGACGTCCGTATGTAGGGTATGATTTGAAACATACCATAAAGCACTTGTAAACATTCGAAGCGTTATTGATTGAAAACGTTTAATAATGTTAATATTTGAGTGCTATCCATATGTAGACCAAGGTATTTTGTTACACGAGTTCGGGAAATTTTTATGTCATTTAAGGTAGTAAAATGGCATTCAGAACGTTGAAGTGTATATGTTACATACAACAATATAACTCTAGAAATGGATAACAAAAATCAATAAAGCAAAAAGTTTATATGTAACATATACATTTAAACGTTCTGAATGCCTTTCTGCTACTTTAAATGACATACAAATTTTTCTAACTTGGGTAGCAAAATACATATGGTTAGCAAACTGACATGGAAAGTATACATCATCAAAAAGAGAAAGAAATGGGTCTCTGTTCTTCGTACTTTGGATGATTAATAGAGCTTCTGATAATTATTGCCGTACCCCCGTGAGCTATACCCTCCAGGTGCTCAAAATAAATAAAGTAATTTGGAATTTTTATGTGTGTTTATATTGTAAAGTGTGTTTCTGCTACTAAGAGGGTGTTTATATTGTTTAGTTTTAAAAATAGTTCTACTTCAAGTGTTTTTGATTGGATGCCATTTGCATTTTATAATGCCACACGGGAGGAATTAGCCATTGTTTACTACTTTATTTATGACTGGATAGCATTTGTAGGATCATATTGTTTTTTTGAATCAGTTGAGTGGATGTGCTCTTGAACTCGTCTAGGACACCATTAAGAGTTGTGTCACCAGAATGCTGTATATTTACATGATCTTGTTTGGATGCTTGTTTAGAAGGTTGAGCAGTTTGTTGTTGTGGAATATTGTTGGTTTGTGTGGATATTTTCCTACGTATTTGTGTAGCTTGTTTCATTTTATTTTGTAGTTGTTTACAAAATATACATCCACTGTAATAAACAGGATGGTTTCCATTACACAGGGTGCAGGAGTATTTTTAGTTTTTTTGCATATTTTTGTGTCATGCAAGCCCCCCAAATTAACACATCTATATAGAAGATTACAATATGTTTGACTGAATACAGAGATCCAAAGCCCAAAAAACAATAAAAAAGAGAAAGGTGGAAGACAACCTAATAGCTGCAATAATGAGCCTATACGAAGAAAATAAGAACTATATAAGAACAACAGGCAATCCCAAGAATTGTTAGTTTACAGTGATCTAAGACAAAACCAACTACAAGGTAGTTATTGTCCGCTCAACATTGGCTTCCCACCGTTGCCAGCTTCCTTGTCACAAGGACAAATAAATCACCAGGTACCTTACAAAGGATTACTTCAACCATATATGGCATTCCCAACACTTCAACATAATTACTACTCTTCGCAATTTATAGCACCATTACCTCCAGTCTCTAATGAGTTAGAACAAAATACGGATAAAATATCTGTCACTACCGATGATTCTCAAGTAATTAATCTTAATGACTTTCAAAAGGTAAAACCTCAAAATAAAAGAAAACGTACTGGAAACAGCCTACCTGCTTGTAAGACTAAACAGATAAACCCAGATACTACTACAAAAAATGAATATCAACTCCTAGCAGCCGATGCAAGATACAATCCAAGCGAAAACACAAGTCCCCCATTTATTTTTCACTACATAACAACAGTAAATCCGCTTATCAGTCTAATGGAAGGTAGAATTCCTAAGAAAAATTACCATTAACGCATGCAAGGAAATAAACTAAAACTTTAAACCTACACTACTGAAGATTACAAAATCTAGAAGAAGAGTTGTTTTAAGAAACATACATCACATCACTGAAGAAAAGTAATAAAGAATGCTCTAGAACTTGAAGGTCGTGAAGTAATTAACATTATGGCTGTGCTAAATAGGGACACCACGCAAAAAAATTGTTTTTTATTGATCTTAAAAGTAAAGAAAACAACAAAGACATTTTTAACATTAAGCGCATCGGAAACGCAATAACAGAATTCGAAGAACCCATAAAAAATGCAAATATTCCAATGCAAAAATTGTTACTGCTATGGGCATACTAGGAACAGATGCACTAGACCAGCTCGATGTGTCAAATGCGCCAAACTTTATGATTATCGTACCTATAAGAAACCGCAATGACGACAAACCACCAAAATGTGTTCTATGTTAAGGTGAGCATATTCGTAGAAGATCTTCGAACCCAGCAAACTCTAGACCTGCTATACGCTTGCGCCCACCAGAACCATCAGCAGCAACAAAGTGAACAAAATCAACAACCTTCACAACCACCAAACTAAATACAAATTTTGTCTCTTTACAACCTTATGATCAAGCACAAAGGCAAAACCAAACACCAGCCCCACACCCTTAATAAAAATTAAACATTCAGGTAACAACTCAACAAACCAATGATCTAACGCCTATAATAATTTCACTGCAACAAACCATCGCATCCCAGGAATAAACAATAAACAATTAAACTTCTCACTGAAAAACTAAGCAACAAAAATGGCTCCAATTTATAAGATTGGTATGTAGAACACTAAAAATAAAGTTGAAACATTTATCAAAAACAATAATATTGATATTCTACTTTAACAGTGAAACAATTTCAAGATATACAATTATTAAATATATTTTACTGATCATCCAGACGCGGATAGACGAGCTAGAGGAGGCGCTGCAATACTGATTAGGCAATATATTAAACATCATGTCCTGCCTGAATTTAAGAGAAGCTATCTACAAGCTACAAGTCTGGAAATAGAGGGTTGGTATCGACTCTTGGTGCTATCAGCTGTGTACTGTCCTCCAAATTATGTAACAAACAAGCAAGGGTTCATAGAGTACTTCAAGTCATTAGATAGCCGATTTTTAGCGGGTAGCGACTATAATGTAAAAAATACCCTTTGAGGTTCTCGTATTTTTACTCCTGAAAGAGGTAGATACTGCATCAGTTACTACAAGAACTACATCTATCTATTTATTTGCCGACCGATACAAACAAGATTCCAGACCTTTTCGATTTCTTGGGACATAAGACATTTCTGCTAATTATCTTAAAATAGCTTCGTGTTGGAACTTATCCTCAGCTCACATCCCGGTGATAGCAACTGTGAGTGCAACAGAAATAAAAAAAAAGCCTTTAAGACTTTTTAACGAAAATACAGACTGATGCTACTATAGGTATATTATTCAACAACATCTGGAAATTTACCAAAATAGTCCAAGACGCCGCATGGGAAGCAATATCCAAAATATTCAATAAGAGACCATATGAACTGTGGCCATTAGTAGTGAAAAGAAAAATTGCTGAAAAAAAGGCGACTTAGAAAAACCTGGCAAAATACAAGTTATTCCTCAGACAGGAGAAGGTACAACCAGGCTACTTCAGAATTAAAAAAACTGATCAAAAAATTTAAAATGATAGCTTTAATGAGTATGTTGCTACAGAAGATACAAGTTACACACTGTCGAAAGCGACAAAAAATATCAAATGTCAGCAATAACCAATCCCTCCGCTTAAAAAAGAATACGACTCATGAGCACGTACAAAACTTGAGAAAATCGATCTCTTCACGCAACATCTAGAAAAGGTTTTTCAGCCAATTCCATCACAGATAAGTAGAGATGAAGAATTACAAATATAAAGCTTTTTAGAAGAACTCCATCAGCTCACTCCGTATATAAAACTCTTTACCGTAAGAGAAGTTAAAAATACAATCAGATCTAACCTAAATCAAAAAAAGCTCATGGTAACAACCTTATTACAGGCCAATTAATAAGAGAGCTGCCGCGAAAAGGGATCGTCATGATAACTATGCTTTATAATGCAGTTTTGAGACATTTTGCAACACACTGGAAGATTGCTTAGATGATCATAGTTTCCAACCCAGGTAAATCTTTACACGATGTAAACTTCTATAGGGCAATTAGTTTATTGTCAATATTAGGGAAACTATTAAAAGAAATACTAATTAAAGGAATAACATTAATAATAGAAGGAAATAGTATTATCCCTGTCCACCAATTTGGGTTTAAGAAAGATCATTCGACTATTTAACAGAGCAGTAGACGCCATTAACCAAGCCTTCGAGAAAAATAAACGCTGTACAACTGTTTTTTCTTGATGATACTCAGGCTTTTGATAGTGTGGCACAAGGGCCTTCTTTTCAAACTAAAAAATGCCTCCCTCACTCTGTATTTATTACCATAGAATCTTATCTGTCGAAAAGATATTTTCAAGTAAAATTTGGGCAACACTTAACAGACCTCCGTCTAATAAATTCTGGTGTATCGCAGAGAAGCGTCCTTGGTCCGCTGTTATATCTTATTCATACATCTGATATGCCAACGAATTAATTACTGAAACCTTTGCCGACGACAAGCTCATCTATGGTTAATCACAGTAATCCAGTAACAGCAGCACAAAACTTACAACAGAATTTAGATGAGGACGTAAAGTGGTCTAAAAAATGGCGTGTCACACTACATTAAAAAAAACATTCCACATAACCTTCGCCAAGTGCGAGGGTATTACGCCACCGGTATTTATTAATAACATACCCATAGCACAGATACAGCAAATAAAATATTTAGGCATGCACTTGGATAAGGACCTGACATGGAGAACTCATATTTGGAAGAAGCGCAAACAACTGGATGATAAATTTAAAAAACATTACATAACTGTTCCTTAAGAACAAGCTTTTTGTATACAATGCATTATTTCAGCCCATATGGATAGACGACATACAACTTTGGGGCACGACAGCAGTTTTATGTGCAATATGTGATGCACCATACTTTGTTAGAAAAGTGGACATTCTAATTGAATCAAAGTGGACTCAGTTAAAAATGTGATTGTTAAATACAGTGAAATATATCTTAGTAAATTAGAATCTCATCCTAACGTTCTGGTCCTAAATTTACTGGACAATAATGCACAAATATTAAACAGACACAAATCATTGAATTTACACTCATGTCATTGTTAACGCTACTAAATATCTTCTGTAATATGTTTAGCTTATTGTAAATGTACGAATTGCAAATAAATATTATACATATAAAAAAATATTTTTAGCATTAAAAAGGTTTATGAAAAAGCCGTAGCTTTAAATTCAGCCCAAAAACAAAACAAAGTAAGAGTACCTTCTTTTTTTCATAAAGTGTATTTTTCTATTAATTATTTTTCAAATACGTATGTGTAATCTCATCTACAATTACAAAAAAAAAAGAAAATTAACCTTTTGCATTATAAAACATCTTTTTCTATTTGCACCCCTTCTAGTGTGCACACTTGCCCTAATTTAAGGGGGGACCCTACCCTGAGATGTTCAAAAAATCGAAAAAATTTTTATTTCATTTTTCAATAGTGTGAACTGTCAAGAATGTTGTCCTAAAACCGTTTTATGATATTCAAACTCGTTACAAAGTTGCAGCGAAACATCGGTCAACGGTCTGAGGAGAAGCATGGAATACAATATCACAATTATATTGGTGACGGTGACAGTAAGACATATAAAGCTTTATTGGACTGTAATCCATATGAAGATGTTACGATTACAAAAAAGGAATGCATCGGACACGTACAAAAACGGATGGGAACCCGTTTGCGAAATGTAAAAAAGAATATAAAAGGTCTTGGGGGCAAAGGAAATTTGACGAATAAATTGATAAATGAGTTAACTATTTATTACGGATTGGCAATTAGAAGAAACAAAAACAGCAAGGAAGCAGCGAAAGACGCTATTTGGGCATCATATTTTCACAAAATTTCGACAGACAAACATCCACAACACGTTCTTTGTGATTTGTCTTGGTGTTCTTGGCTCCAGGCAAAAGAGAAAGATGAACTGCTAAATTACAAACATTCCAACCCTTTACCTCAAAAAGTGCAAGACGCAATTCGACCACTTTATACGGATCTTAGTGCCGAAGAATTATTGAAAAGATGCGAAGGAGGCTTCACACAGAACTCCAATGAAAGTTTAAACGCACTTATTTGGCCAATCGCTCCCAAAACAAAGTTCTGTGGTAAGCATACAATTGACTTTGCTGCTAATGTAGCTACTGTTACATTCAATGATGGCTAGGACAGCGTTCTTATGATGATGCAATGTATGGACTTAACCACTGGAACAAACTGCTACGTATATTGCCAAAATTTAGACGAGAAACGAGTGGCAAAGGCGGAAGTGAAAAATTTTGCAAGCAGTAAAGAAGCGCGCCAGAAGCTACTGGCGGCCAAAAAAGCTACTGAAGACAGCTTCCACGAAGTCGAAGGGGACGTGTATGGAGCAGGGATAGCTGACTAATCATATGGTAAAGAATCAAAACATTACTTACAAGTACTATAATTTTAAAGATAACTTAAAACTTTAAACGCGTTTTTCTCGAAACAACATTTTTTAGCTCGTAGTCACCAAATCTCTGCACCTATTTATCGAATCTACTTATTTCTTTCTGTTTAATGATTCAAAATAATATATCTACAAAGTGACGTAGGATTTTTTCGATACTTTAATTATTTGATTTTTGGTGCACAATTGAATTCAATTTTTTTGTCGAAAAATTAACGTTTTTTATCAAAACGCCGCCATTTTCGTAATTTTTCGAATTTCAAAAAAATCCTCGAAGGTGACCACCAGCCGGCAATGACAAAGGTGTGGTGCTCGACTTAGCCGATGATTATGGACCCCCTATATAAGATTTTTTAATGAAAAAAATTGTTTAATATAGTTGAAATAATACTCTACAACATATAAAAACTGGGGTTGTTTTCATTTATATTTCTGGGAGAAAAAAAATCGTATAACTTTGCCTATTTTTAGCGCGCTCAGGGTAGGGTCCCCCCGTAAAAAAGCTTGAAATTTTTGTGTTCACGTCATCGAACTTCTACTGTATTTGAAACAACTAATTAACTTAATTTTTTACGAATAAGAGCCGTAGTAAACCATTGTTAAGGTTCTTATTGTGATTATATATAAAACACTACACATATGTGGTAGCAATTTAAACCACAAAGCAAGTGTGTTACTTCATCAAACAAATACAAAAATTTATCCGTAAAGAACAAACAAGTTTATGTCACATATTAAAAAGACAAAACAGTTTATCTTGGCTGCATCCCTAAGTATTACAAGGCCAAAGCAAACTTCAGCCCGAAGCGAAAGGGTTCAGAAAACTCTTCTAGCGTGTCCAAAGCCTCCTCTCTAAACATCGCAGCTTACAAATTAATTAGCTTTGTTTCATGATGTACACGTATAAATTTCACAACTCCTAGACGAATTCCCGTTCTAAAATCGTTGCAGAGGTCATTAAATACCTCGAGTGTGGTGTAATTTCACGCTAGCGCAGAGCTTTCCGAGTCCGCCATATAACGGCATCATTATCAAGCTTAATTAGCGCAGGTCGGACAATTTTTGGCCGCAAGCGCGCCGCCGTCTTGAGCCCTCGCCCGAATATTTAAAACAAAAGTATGGAACAGCGTCTTGATATTTCCCCAGCCGTTCGGCCCCACTTGGCACCAGTTCCGTCATCTTCTCGCTGATGCCTCTTCCGTTAGCCCAGTCGGCTGATTTCCCTCAGGGTCTCTCGTTTTGCAGAGCGCGATTATTTTAAGTGGATATGAAGTTCATTTCCTACCCATCGTAAAAACAAGCGCGAGCACCGATTAAGCTCGTACTCTATAACTATTTAACCTTATGCAGGTCTTAAATCGCTTCTTAATACTTTCAGCCCACATTTTTATCCACAAAACCGCCGTTCATTATTTGATGTTATTATAAATTAGAAAGTTATTGTTTTTATAAAGAGCAATTTGAAGCACCGAAGCGTGTTTCATGTATTTATTTAATTGTAACGCATTTTCATGCACCCAGTGCTCCCGAAAGCGTAGAAGCTTGCAACTAAAATTTCATTTTGTAATGTTATAAACGCAAATTACGTTGAACCGCACTGGAACAAATATTCAGCGTCATTATTAACACTTACTTCATATAATAACATAGCAGCAAATAATAATTTTCGCTTGCAATCTTATAGTTTCCCACAACTTTAATAATAACATACAGAGTACAAAATGTGGAGGAAGTTCGATGTAACTTTCTCGCTGTATTCAACTTTAACGGTAAGTATTTGTTGATTTTCGAATAAACCAGACGCGTGTATAAAACATTTTTAACTATAACTTTTGAATGGCCGAGTTAATAATCTCGAGTCCCGAATGTAACCAAGAGCAATAGTTATTAAAATAATTAACTATTTTGGGCACGAGAAATTAACTGTATATGATATTACACAAAAGTATGCAGCATAGAAAAAATGTATACAGAATTCTGTTAATTTGACTAGAAAAATTTATTCAAAAGAGTTATCCAAAGAGCTTAAGAAATTGTTTCGGTTTCTGAGGATAGTAGTGGCTTCTTAGATGAAATCCATAATCTTAAATAGGCTGTACATTTTTTATTCGGGCAGTGCACTGTTTAGTACAAAACTGTCTAACCATATCTAGGTTTTTGTGGACATAAAACAAGTAAATGACATAAAGCCCTTTTGATGTAAATAGTTTAATAATGGAAATGGTTTGAATTGGGCCTTTGATTCTGACGGTAGTTGGTTGCACGTGAACGTCTATGCTTTATTTTAGGGATGGTTTTAACGGCATGCCGAGCTATCGAGACAGCGTTGTTGAAAACAAGAAACACTCAGCTCTGACGCGGCAAGGTACACGTCGACTGAAAACTTGTGTTTGTGTAGACATAGTTACTAAGTAATTAAGTAATACAAAATCCCTAAACTATTTCTTTATATTCAACTCCATCCTAACAAAAGAAATAGTTATAAAAGTATTCCCTATGCGGAACGGATCTGGTTTATAAATAATGTGCCACAAATAATGCTTTCATCGTTACAATCATCAAATTGTTCGTAATTACAAAAAAAATCAAAAACAGTATGAATACCACATACAAAATCTACAGAAGCAGTCACAACAATCACAACACTAATCACAGCTATATACAGAATAGCAGTGCTAACCTCGTCATCTCAATACGCAACTAAAAAAATTTCAAGTAGTTATAAGAAAATTAGAAATACTATAGAAAATTAGTTTCAAAGCATAAGAAATAAAACAGTTTACTAGCAGAAACCTAATGAAATAAGCTCAAGCATGAATAGCACTGCCAGAAAAATCCAAAAGCGTTTTGCCATATTTATTTATGGATTAGCTAACTTTCCAAAAATGACTAAAGTCTAACTAATATATTAGAAGAAAAACAGTATACCATCTAAAGACTAACTGAAGTTTACCACAATTACCAAAGTAAAGAAAAAAGTCTACAGAATATTAATAAAACGTTACATCATTCAATGAACATTAAAAACATTACAATTGAATTGCTGGGACATTAGTTAAATAACAAATATTATTAATTCAAAACAAAGACATACCAAATAACTACTAAACAGTTAATAATAAAAATATTTATAAAATACAAAATAAACAAAATTGTATGATGAAAATAAAAACACCTAAAAAAGATAAAAATATTGTAAAATTCTACTTTATAGGGGTAAATAAAACTAATATAAAATTGCACTCTGTGATTCTAGTTATCTATAATGCAATTTATTTCGCATTGGAACAATTAACTTTGCTTTAGCTGCTTCGTTGCATGCTATTTATACATCCAAAATCCGTTCTGGAGCCTTCTCGTAGTGCTAGGACCGTTCGTATTTTCTCCTGGAGTATTCCTTCCTCTTGTAGTCGTCGCACATGTTTGGGGTCTTAGCGGCAATGGCCCTCACATTCAAGGCATTACATTCGTCTCTCAATCGCAACGGGACGGCGGTGACTCCGATATTAGCCGCGAACTTTGCAAGGTGGCAATGTTTTTATGGCGGTGTTCGAAAATTCGTTGCAATATTATACAATACACGAGGTGCCAACTATACAAACACACAAAAACTTTTTGCACCAAATCATTTGTATGTGTAAAATTTGGGGGACCATGCACCAGTAGTTACAAAAAAGCAAAGACATTCTGATTATAGAAAACCTCATCCAAGTCTGTGACTATTACCATCACTTACACAAAATCAATTAAAACAATAACAACCCTACTAACGTTCAACCATCACCAAGAGACATAGATTTTAAAACACCAGTAGAGAACAACCTTTCAAAGTTTAACAGACCAAAGACACAGCTAGGCAAATATAGTCTGATACAACGTAATTAATTAGTCACAAACACAGAATACAGACAGTTACAAAAATACACAGTGTCATGCTAGGTAAATTTTTAGAAAAGTTTAAAGACATGTTCAACCAGCTTATTCAACAAAATAGAATTGCTTTTAATATGCTAACCACGTTAATAAACAAACTAATGCCAAGTCAGCATAAGAAAGAAATAAAATAACTTGATATGTATTTCACAAACCATAGCTATTTTAAAATTTTATTCGATTAGGCCGCTGACCTCGCAGACGGGTGGATGTGTGTCTGTAGCAAGCGTGATCTGTACGTTCACTCGATAGTCAGTGACCTGCCTTATTTTATAAATTTATTTTATTTTCTGTAAATATGTATTCAATCTAACAAATGCCCATTACGCAACCACATATCCCTATTACTTAACAACAATTAATGTTTCCAAACTAACCAGTAATGCCATGCATTAAATTACATACGCAACAACCAATAATTCAACATTATTTACCGGATGCATGTGCAAATAACACTTCACAATTAATCAATCCATTGCTGTTGACTCCCAGTAACCAACAATCGGAAATTGAAATGCTAAAAATAAATGATAGTCAGCCTTCAACAAGTTCACATGAATGGCAAATAGTAAAGATGCAAAAAAAATTTTCCACTGTTTGATAAAAATACCGGGTGCTCGATTTTCGAGCCTCACCATGGGGATCTCAGTTATCTTGAGAGTTGCAGGGTTGGTTAAATTAGGGCAAACCTGCGTATTGCTTTTATTTCGAGATTCTTGATAAGCATAAAAATACGTAACTTTGCCCTAATTTAACCAACCTTGTAAGATAACGGAGATGCCCATGGTGAGGCTCGAAAATCGAGCACCCGGTATAGAACTGCAAAATCAAACCAACGATTATAATATATATAATAACTTGCCAAGCGATACACAAGAAGTTAACCATACGGAAATAAACAACTAGCCAGCACAACCTAGAGTAAACAAACCTCCTCCCATGTATAAACACAAAGTCGCTGATTACAAAGCAATAGTTGTAAACTTAACAAACAATATAGCAGCCGAGCAATTCAGTTCCAAAACGTTATCTGAAAATACTGTTAAAATAAACTCTAATACCCCTGATTCATACCGAAAACTCGTTAAGCATCCCGATGGTAAAAAGGTAATATTCCATACTTATCAAATTAAAGAAAAAAGAGCATTTAGGGTAGTCCTAATAGGCCTTCACCCAACAATGGACTCTAAATTAATAAAATAAGAATTGAGAGAAAAAGGACATGATGTACACAATTTGATGAACATAATACATAGAGTAGACAAAACACCTCTCCCCTTATTTTTTGTAAATTTAGAGCCTAATAATAACAAAGAGATATTTAAACTGAAATCTTCCCAAAATATGATCATTACCATCGAACCGCCAAGAAAAAAGATTATTATAATTCAGTGTACTCGCTATCAATTACACGGACATAGCAAAACATACTGCAGAAAGTGTGGTGGCGAATACAATACAACAATATGTATCAAACCCAAAACGACTCCTGCTAGGTGCACGCTTTACAACGGTCCATATCGGGCCAAGTACAAAGCATGCTGGATTTACCAACAACTTCAAACTGCAAAAGCAATCCGGTACACCACGGCCGGAATGCAAATGCCACGAACCCCAAGTACAACTACAATGGTGCCAAGTAGAATGTACAGACCCTCTATAAACTATGCTGCAGCTACTAAAGGACAAAAACAGTCTATGACAGCACAAAACTCGTACTACAACATTCAAAATTAGAATACCAACAGTAACAACATATCTCTCTCCCAATTTTTAACAAAGTTCGAGGCTACAGTCACCCAACTGATGCAACAGAACTCTACAATGTTAAACCTACTGACAAGCCTGATAAATAAAATCCCCCAATAATGGATACACTAAGAGTAGTTACATGGAACGCAAATGGACTATTACAAAGTCGTTTAGAAATAGAAGCCTTCCTCAATACACAAAAAGTCAATTTCTACTAATATCCAAAGCACACCTCACCAACAACAATTATTTAAGCATTCATAATTACAGAAGCTACTTCACTTGTCATCCCGATAATAGAGCTCAATTATCATCAGAAGTAATTTAACACACTACGAATTGGATATGTTCGAATCACATCACATACAAGCTATAAATGTCAAAATTAAAGACCACATAGGAGAGTAGTAGTTTCAGTAATATACTATTCACCCCGATATGCAGTAAATCAAGATTAGTTTGAAGACTTCTTCAGGACATTCGAAACAGATTTATAGCAGGTGGTGATTTCAATTCTAAAAATTCCTCCTGGGGCTCCAGACTAATCAATCCAAAGGACAGACAACTGCATTAAACTATTATTGACAACTACTTCAATATAGTAGCAACAGATAATCTTCAAGCGACCCGGGAAAACTTCCAGATGCCCTTGACTTCTTCATAACCAGAAACTGTCCCCTAAATTATACAGAAATCGCTGATTGTTACGACTTAAGCTCAGACCACTCTGCCGTAATATGTACACTAAGTGCATCAATAATAAAAAAGCATGTAAGACTACATCTACATAACACTAGAACAGCCTGGAATGCTTTTAGACAATATGTCAATGACGATCTATCAGCCGAAACAAGACTCGACTGTATAACAGAGATTGAGGCAGCAATAGAGGAATTAATAGGTATCCTACAGCACGCATCTTGGATTGCTACGCCCATCAAGTCAAAAGAAAACTGTAATAGACCCACTAATAACTACACATTAATTATTAGACAAAAGATTTCTGACAAAAAAAACAAGACACATTTGACAACAAACACGACATCCTATTGATAAAAATAAACTGAATACTCTAATAATATAACTAAAAAGATTAATTAAAGAACAGAGAAATAAAACATTCAATGATTACATTAATAGCTTATCCCCTAGACAACACGACGATTACTCCTTGTGGCAAGCAACTAGGAAATTGAAGCAACCCCTATTTCTCCCATCTGCAAATCTGATTACACGTGGGCCCGTAGCGATGACGAAAAAGCAAAAGCATTTGGCGAATTCCTAGCTTCTACCTTTCAGCCGCATGATACACCCATTAGATGACACCACAATACTAGAATATTCTGAAACACCATGCCAGCTTGATCTGCCTATCAAATGGTGCACGCCTAATGAAATACAAAGCGAAATAAAATGTTTGAAAACTCACAAAGCACCAGGATACAACCTTATTGTAGCTGAGTTGCTTCAACTTCCAAGAAAAGCGATAGTGGCCATAACACAAGTAGTCAACGCTATTATACGCACTCAGTGTTTTTCCATCCAATGGAAATTTGCAGAGGTCATTCTCATACAAAAACTAGGCAAACCAGCTCAGTCACCAAAGTCTTATCGACAGATTTCGCTATTGTCGGTACTTTCCAAGTTATTCGAACGAATACTATTAAAAAGGTTCAGCCCTGGTTTTGAAGAAAATCACCTAATCCCTCAACACCAATTCGGTTTCCAGCGGAAATATTCACCATTGGAACAAGTGCGTGGGGTGATCAATAAAACAAAAAAAGATTTCGAAGAAAAACGTGTGTGCTCAGCTGTATTTTTAGATGTAAGCCAGGCTTTCGATCGAGTGTGGATTCCCGGTCTATTATACAAGATGAAGAGAAATCTTCCCTATCAGTACTACCTAATATTGAAATTGTATTTAGAAAATAGATAATTTCAAGTAAAAATAAACGATAGCCGCTTTAAAATCCATTCTATTGAAGCTAGTGTACCACAGGGTAGCGTCTTGGTCAGAGCAGACCTACCTGCTTCTAACGATGTTATAATCGCTACATTAGCGGACGATACCGCCATACAATCTTCTCGCAATGACCCACTCCAGGCGACAACAAATTTACAGAATACACTAGATACTGTAGAAAAATGGACAACAACCTGAAGAATCAAAACCAATGAAAATAAATCAACATTTATAATATTTACGCTTCGGAAAATCGACCCACGATCATTAATCTCTAAAGGTAATTGCATACCTAATTAGGAAGAAGTTAAATATCTTGGTATACATCTTGATAACAAACTTACTTGGAAGACACCTATAAAAGCCAAACGGAAAGAACTAGACATCCGTGTTAAAAAGATGTACTGGCTTCTTGGACGAAAATCCCAACTAAATTTAACAAAGTGTTATTATAATAAGACCATGATAGTTCCAATATGGACATACGGGATCCAGTTTTGGGGATGCGCTAAATCATCAAACATAGATATACTACAGCGTTTCCAAAGTAAAACACTTTGCACAATTGCACATGCTGAATGGTATGTTAGCAATCGAATACTCCACAAAGACCTGAAGATCCCATAGATTAAAGAAGTTATCCACCACTACTGTAGCAGGTACCAGACCCGAAGTAATGTCTACCCTAGTGTATTAGTGGCAGATCTATTAAATAATGTAAATTTAACAAGACGTTTAAAACGGACAAAGTTTAGTGATCTAACTTAGTTAAGTAAAAGGAGATCATCTTTAGGTGTTGCTCCCCACATGACTTGTATATCAGACCAGTTGTAAATATGCAGTAGATAAAAAAAATTGTTTTACAAATTATATAATTTAAACCCACCCGAAGGTACGGTGAAAAAAAGAAATTGCGATACTAATAAAACATGGTCTTAGTGATGTATTGACTACTTCCCTATGAGATCAGAAAACAATACTTTGCAGCTTAATTTCAAACTTTGTTTAAATTTATAGCAAGAGAGGACTAAAACAGCAAAAATACGCTATAGGGCTCACGACTGACCACACCTAGAGACAAAATGATGGCACAAAGGAGCAAAAGGGCTCCCTTTATTTCAACTAGTACTCCAACATATTGACTAACTGACTTGACTTTTTATAACCCATAATATTTTCCCAGCATATACAGATGGAATAACAAACTATGATTAAATGCCCCATCATTCAAATATTACAGCAATAATTCAAATTCTAAGGAACAGAACATTAACACAAACTAAGACGTCACATCGTAGCTATATAGAAGAAAATGTCAATTTTGGATCGGGTTAAACTACCAGGAAGCAATAAATTTAATGATTTTTATATAGCAACAAGCGACTATAATTTATATCCTAATATAAATATAACACTCAAATAATACATATTTTAACATAAAGAACTATTAGCAGAGAAGCACAAAAATAAGGATCGTTTGGTATTGTTTGCAAATACTATCTAACAACACAAAATGTAATTAGTTAAATAATAACATGACGAAAAAACTGAACGGAGAGAGGGATAAATAATTTAAACCTACATAAATAGTTTAAGTAGATATGATCATACCATTTAGAAACCCACTAAAAATGTAAACAAGATCATCATGACAAATCCTGTAGTTCAAGAAACTGCACCATTTGTTTGACTTTGGACAAATAATGACAAACAAGAAGCAGACTTGTTTGCAAACCAACTTGTTAAGTATTCTCGCTACATAGCACCGATTGAGCTATGCAAATCAAAGAATTCGCAAATAAACTAATTAAAAATTACACCAGTTATTATTAAAAATAAGATAATATATAAATGAAATATGAACACATTCTGCAGCAATAACATACTCTAACCATAGTAAAGTGGATATAACAGTACACAAGAGACTATAAACAAATATAAAAGAAGTAAAAGCAGTTTTTCTGTCAGAATAATATATGTTACAAAAATTTACCATAATCTATGTTCTTTAATGTTATCTCCAAAAGATCATTTTGTAAAATGAGCCTTTATCACTGGGTCAGTGCCCTGATTTCTTTCCATTGTAGTTTCGTTTCTTGGCGCTTTCATTACAGCACTCTCACTTTCAAGTCAAGTTCTTGTTTTAGCTGTAGCTCCTATGGCAACCACTGATTGTCAAACAGAGTAGTTTTCGGCTACTCATGGACTGACTTGAAATAATTTTTACACGACTTTATCGAGAAAGCATCAGTTCATTTTTTTTCAAACTCCCCGCACACTTTTTTTCATTAATTATTGGTTTTTCTTCAAGAATGTTTTTCCACGTTCACCTTTAATTCTTCTCTAAACAACTGGAATGTTCCCTCGCTCTTGTTTTTATTTTCCTTCTTAAACTTTTGAAGTGTTCTTTATTCTAAGATTCTGCTAAAATTTTACGATTGCCTTTTGTAACTTTGATACTTTGTAACTCTTTGGATTTATTGACGAAACAATTTGCAGTAATGAAAATATTTTATTTCAGTTGTCCGTCTCTGTCTCTCAGAAATTTCTAGCATTTTTCTTTTTCCTGAGCTTCCTAAATTACACCCAAGGATTATACTTCCGGCACTACTTTTTTACAGTTCTCCACAACGCTCTTAAAACTTTTTCTTCGACGCTTTCTTGATCCTCGTGCATCTTTCTAAAACCCAATTATGTAAGTCTTGTAACATTTCGGGCATTCAGATGCTTGGGACTAATCAACACAGCCTGGATTCGGCGCCATCGATTTTCTCCAATAGTCTCTAGAAGAATCTCTCAACTTTAAAAATTTTATTGTAGGTAATAAGCCTTTATTAGTGGGCAAACGCGCTGAGTTCTGTCTATTATGGTCTTATCTCATTCTTAATTTTTAATTTTTCTGGCTCTTGATATAGTTTGTGTAGCAACCATCCGTTATCAAACACAGCAATTCCCTGCAATTCAAAGGCTTTTTTTTAATTTCAAATAATTTTTACCTGACTTCATCGATAAGATATCTCCAACGCTTTCAAATTCTCTTTTGCATTTTTGAACACTTTTCCGAGTTTTCCTTCAACTCCTTTCTAAAACCTCTGATGTATTCTTTTGCATTTATTCTTATATCTTTTCTTAGTTATCTAAAATGTTATTTTTTGTTCTGCCACTGGCTTCGTGACTCTACCAACGCGTTACTTCTAGAAGCCTCCGAGCAGAATCTCTATGCTCTGCTCGGGGTGGAAGTGGCTTTAGGGGTCGATTGCTATAACACATTATTTATCACTTAAAAATAAATGGAAATATATAGTCTGTTTAATCGCCTGCAAAATAAGATTAACATGAAAATACCGTTTTCTATTTTGGTAGTTTTTTTTTTAATCTGACTCTAAATTTATTTACAGTCTGTATTTAAGGATATCAAGTAAAAGATAAAATTGCAAAAAACAATACGTCATAGTGTGGGTTTACCCTTTGGTAAACTCCACGTACATTTAAGAAACAAAATACAAAATGTATTATTTATAACAACTTGGATATTAAAAGCGTCGTGGTAGATTCAGCGGGTCGTGTCATTTTAACCTTCTTTCCAGATAGATCGTCAAAATTTTGATGCTAAAGAATTTGGGCGATTTCTAATATTTTCTTGGTATTTTGTGCTACATTTTTTTAATGTCTCTTGAACTGTATCTGCCTGGATGTCTGTATGTATATCTATATAATTTGGTACCAAACATGAGGCTTTGCTTATTATTCGCAGTACTTGATAGCGCTGCAGTTTTGTTAACTAGGTGCACCCTATATTTGAATACCGAAGTAGCAAATAGATTTGATGGTGACCTTCTACACGAGTAGATAAAGTTGTAAATTACTCCTCTTTAACCAGTAGTATTTTTAAGAGTGATGCCTAGTTAAAGGCTCTTATGCCATGTAAGCGAACCTCATATTAGTCGTCAGTTCAGATAGATATCAATGTATTTGATTTCCTTTTTTGGGGAAAAAGATTTCCAAACAGAAACTCAAATGCGCAATATTTGTAACCATTCTTCTATGCTGGTAATTCTATAGAAATCTGAATACAACAAGTGGGTTGTGGCGTAAAGCCATTAATACTGTGCTGTCTTGAAAGGTGCTAAGTACCGTACTTTTAATTGTTGGTAGGTTGGCTGTATATATATAAGTTATAACACGGGACCAAGCATACTACTATAGCGAACTCCAGATGTAATAAACAATAAAGATGTAGTGGCATATTCATATTTTACCAGAAAGTGTCTATTAGTGATATAAGATGTAACTGTCACAAATAATGTACGTTCAAAAGGTCTAAGTGCCACAATTTATTAAATGCCATGGATTAAATCTATAAACGATGCTGTGGAATGTCATATTTTATTTTAGTGGCAACTCGATGTATCTACTTGATAGTGTAATGTTTTTGTCGAAAGCCAAATTGACTCCTTGGTACTAATTTTCTTTTATCGATGACAAGCAAAATGCTTTGCAACAGAATTTTTTTTGGAGCTTTAAAATAATTGGGAACAGGCTAATAGGTCTGTACAACTCTATTTAGGTTGGTGATTTGCTTGGTATATATATATATATATATATATATATATATATATATATATATATATATATATATATATATATATATATGCCATATTCAGTTCTAATAAGAGGAATATGTATTGGTAGCCTTTTAATTTTTATTGTAAGAAATATTTAATAGCTTTGGTGGTTGATCAGTTACTTAAATAATTATACCGGATTTTATCCAAGAGGTGCACGCTACTCTTCCCATTTCTTTCTGAGTATTATTTTTTGTTGAATTGTCGGTATTGTTTAACATTAAAATTTTCCATATCAAGATGTCCATGTCTAGATGGCTTAAAGAATTGACTTTGTTAAATTGTAAATTTCGTCTGGGTAATATTCGCTCTTCAATGAAAAATATTGACAAAGTTTGATTTTATTAATGCTCTGATTAATTCCCAGTTTGTTTGTTTATTAGGTAAGTGGAGTAGTTTTATTACTTGCATTGACATTAACAGTAATGGAGTAATGGAGGACAACATATGGTAAACACGACGATTTTACCGGAATTGGTTTAGACTACTACGCTAGTAGTTGTGAGCTTGGCTTGGCAGAACTTTGGCAGTTCATCGTGTTTTTGGTGCTTTTAAGAATAATTGCACCATCACGTCTTGGTCTTTCACTTAGATGCATTGTATAAGACGTAATTGGGGTTTTCCAAATAACTTTTGAATATAAATTGGATTTGGGCAATACACATTATGTTGATGTTATGGTTTATAAGGAGATATTTAATTTCTTGTTTATGATTAACCAACTAGTTCTCTACAATTTGAAGAGGGTTGTCTATTAAGGCATTTTACTAGCATAGTTGTAAGAATATTCAGTAGTGTTTTCATCTTCTCCATTATTCTAGCTATGATATTCTCCAAGCTGTTGTGAAAGAAGATATACACACCGAAATAGCTGTTGAATTAATTGTTGCTGCGTTCTTTAACCGCTTGTGCGTATGTTATTACTTGTTTAATAGAGGAGATTTTACGCGTATTATTTGATTTATTATTTATTGTTTGTGTTTCTCTCAGGGGTAGGTATTGTAGCATAGTGGATGTTTACTAATAAAATGTAACTATTTCTTCCTAAACTAAAAAACTTTGTGTCGTGTGCAACAGCACATATTTCAGCTTCAAATCTCTACCTCATATTCATATTCTTGGTGCACTAAAGATATAAAAATACTAAAGTTGGAAACACATCAATAAATACACAACAAAAATATGTAAAACTTTTGTTATAGAACCACTTCATTAATATTAATTTCTAACGTATATTTGATTCGTGCATTATAAAAATGCATTTTGTTCTTCCTTTTAGGTAAAATCTAATTAATTCTAAAAAATTTAAGCAAGCTAATAAAATCAGACTCTATATAAAAAAAGGTTTGTATTTTATAGGGAACAAATATCGCACCACTTTAGAATAATTGTGTGATATATATTGCTTTCTTTGATTTTTAATTAAGACATTAACGCCATTAGAGTTTTTTGTATTTATCAGTCAAACTAATTAATATAATTTTAGCAACAGAATACATTATTCACCAGAAACAAAAACACTTAAAGCTGAAATAAAAGTTTGAAAATGCGGTCAACATATAATGCAAATGACTTCTAGCAGTAATTTACATATCCGATAGTAATGTATAAAGTTCCATAAATAACAAAAAGTACCTCGGAAAGGACTGTGGAAAAAATCTCCAGCTATATCGGAAGAAACATAATGTAGCGCTTTTTGCTTTTTATGCCGCCTAAAATTCAAATCACACCTCATAAATAAAACAATATTTATGTAGGTGCCGGCTTCAGGCTGGCGGCTCTATTTTTCTAAGCGCCTGTAATTTTAAATTTGTATCAGTCACGGCATAGTCCGATATAGAACAGAACGCGCCAAATTGCGGGTTGTCAAAATACCAACTGCGAGAATGAGCGATCTTAGAATCCCATGCCTATTGCAGATATGCAAAATCAAACAGGTATTTATTTCATTTTAAATGATCCTGCTAAGGCTGTTTCCTGCGGGCGATCATGACAAAGTCATTTATGTTCTATGACAGGAGGGTTGTCCTATTATTAAAGATATACAAGGAGCAGTTGGATTTAATCGAGATAATTTTTGTTCTTGGTCACCTACTAAATACTCTCTGTTTTTACCCAACTCTTTTGTTGCTCATTAGAATGAATTGTACTAATAATTAAAATTACTACAATTTTATTCGTTACTTAGTGGTAATATAAGGTCACAAACAATAAAAACAAAAATTTCAACTTATTAACAAATAGTCCTACCATTCATTGTCAGTTATGGTAACAATTTAGAATTTATAAAGAACTTAATGAATAATATTTCAGTTATTAGTAATAAAAAGTCACAAAATGTGCTGCGCTAGCGGTTCAATTCTTTAAGACGCGATAATTAAGAGTATCATTACGTATTATCTAAGCATAGCACTAATATTTAAAATGCACTTTGCAAATATCGGTGATCTCAAATTTTGTCAGAAGACAAACAAAGGAAAAGATACAAGCAAATAACCTCTATGGACTTTTAAAATCATTGCGCTCCTTTAAAATAAACTTTTGGCAATGTTGTTAAAGCTTTTGGAAACTGCTAGCAAAGACCTCTCTAGAAATCAACCGCAAAGCCATTGCTAAACGTTCTTGGATTGATGCCACAATATCCGCAAAACATAAGCTTTTCATGACGCCCTTCAGACAGGGCAAACAACAAAAAGTTTGCAGTCGCTAGATCTGAAGAGAAAATATAAATAACAGTCACACACGGCAACAAAATCTTTAAAGGCTTTTGTCTATTTTCTGTCTGTCAGCTTGTGTATTACAAACTAAAACAGATCTTCTGTCTAACCATCGTGTTCTTGCTAATGTCCATTTTCTCTGATATCAATCATAAATTTAGTCGCCGACTATGTGCTAACATTTGTTGCACTCTCTTAGTCGTTTCCTTCTCGTTGAAAAAACGTTTGAATCAGTTGTAAACACATTTTCTGCTCACGGTTTCCATCCTATACATTTGCATCCACATTGAAAGCGCCCCTAACACCATTTCCCCCAATTTGTAGCTGAACTTGATGTTTACCCATTATTAAATTATATTGTGACTCTAAGTTTCATACTGACTGCGTTTGATTGTCCAATCAGGTTTACCCTAATGGCCACGTGTACTTTACCCTAAGTGGAGTTTTTAAAAGTTTCTTTGGATAACCATGTGCATATACGTGTACCTAGCCCATGTTACTGTTAAGATATTGAAACATTACCAATCTTTTTAGACACCCACGGTAACTAAGTTTACTGCCTACGATACGAAATAGTTAAACAAGACAACGTATGATACCACAATATCGTTAGAAAGATATGATAAATTAAACAAATATCAATATAAGTATATTTAGGTAACAAGTATTGCAAAGGATATCCCAAAAGAAACGCAATGTCATTTTTCCACTTTTAAAAAATGCTTAGATTCTCTTAGAAGTTCCTGTATTTCAGATAGCAAACATCGCCAATATGAGTTTATTATTCTCGGTCCAATATCTACTTGAATTTTGTAATGCGTGGATGTTGATCGAATGCTCATATTACCAGTCTTGCTGAGATACAAAAGTGATCGCTGAATATATCGGTAATACAATTATAAACATAGCAACTTTTAGTAGACCTAAAATTAACTACGACCAACTATTGTTTTTTGTGAACAATGTATTATAGTATGTCCTATCAACTAATATGCAAACGCTGTAAGTATTTTTGTAATCATTCCAGTCAGCTAACAACAAACAATTATTAATCATTATTTACGTCAACAGCAATACTACTACATTAGAGTTTTTCTGTCAGAGATAAAGAACATAACTTAACTGAAAATTTGGATGGTAAAAATTCTTGACAGAAGATAAAAGGCGCCAAAAGAAGAAAAATAAAGGCAAATTCCAAATCAAATAAAAACAACTAAAACAACATATTCAGTACTTTATCTGAGAAAAAGCCACACAAGAATTTTCAATAAAAAATTAAATATCAATGCCTCCACCAATTTACGTCTATGGGATCACAAATAAAATTAATAAAAAACTAAGCAAAATGGTAGATAGAACAGTATACTACCAAATTCCTTGCAGATTATACCATAAAAATAAATTGTGTAATTCCTGATACTAATACAAAATATTTCTAAAAAGTAACATTTCTAAAAAAAAACATAATCCATAACGTATATTAATAAAAAAAAATGGTGAGCTTATAGAACAATGATAAAACAGTTAACCATACCACCGAAAAAGGAAGTCCAAAAAGAATCGATAAATAAAGGCCACAAAATTTGAAACATAATTAGTGGGAAATATAAAGTGATGAAAGAGACTCTAAATTTATTTTTTGTTAATTTAGAGCTCTGAAAAAACAACAAAGATGTTTATAATATAGGATATCATCAAAATAAAGCAGAGAACAACCCGATGCGCCTTAAGTAACGTTGTACACTCCACCAACTATAAAGACTATGAATTCTATCACAGTCTTCTTAAACCTCATGGTGCAAACAACAAGCTACATAGCCATCAACAGTCATACAATACAAACGGCTTTACAAAAGCCTAACAGCATCAGTATGATCACACCATCAACATTACCAGCAAGACATTAGTTATGCAAATGCAACAAAAAGGATACACAAACCAACTAAGTGAACTTAACTACATTTTAAGAAAATTCTTGGAAGAATTCAATTTCTTCTTCTATTAGCTAATCCATAAAGTTACTTACTATTAGTATAAGTTAGTAAATTTATCAAAATTGCTGAGTAGAATACCAATGATCTCCTACAACAAAAAATAAAGTAAAATTCTTTCTTAAATCAATAGACATCATGTTAGTAAATAAAACCAATTTTACAAACAGATTCTACTTTTTAATACACCCCAATATACTACGAATTGTACAAATCATCCAAATATTACTGCCTATGCAGTATAATATAATATTACGTGATGCAAAACTACCCAAATAATGACTTAATCGCCACAGTATACTGCCCTCCTCGACAGAATGTAAAGAAAGAACACCTCAAAAATTTGTTTTAGATACTACAACCGAAACTTATTTTAAGAGCTAAATTCAACAATGAACACATCCTATGAGGTTAACGTCTCACGAAAATCAGAAAACTAACAAAACCTTATCCAAGACAAAAATTATTCCTTTCTGTCAACTGGTACCCCATTTTACTGATCAACAAACCAAAAATAATCCTGATCTCCTGGGCGTTTTGATCACGAATGGTATGTCCTTGTTATACGTGAAAGTAAAAAACTGCGAAAAATAGCGAACTTAAATAGAAGAAAACATAAACTTAAATATAAGTCTAAAATTAGGCTGGAGTAGACGATACACATAACTGACACTCTCATATTGGTATTTCAAAATGCTAGGTCTACGTAACAACCACAAAATCTAATTTCTAAAAATATTTTAATCAAAAAAAAAACTTATAGCAGTCAAAATGGGGGACAAGAACTAAATATTAGCTAATTGGTTAAAGAAAAAATTAAAGAAGGACAGGGCAGATCATTCCATAATTATATCGCCAGTCTAAACATATTTAATAACTGGGTTTGGAAATCAATTAAATACAGAAAAAAACCAATCAAAAAATAATTCACACAAGATGAATCTCACAATGAGCCAGAAGTGAAGGAGAGAAGTCAATGGTACTTGCTAAATATTTAGCTAAGGTATTATACCAATCAACGACGCATGAAGTATTCATCCCAATGTACAAAAATAAATTAACTACCTAAATCTTTAGAAAGCTCCAGATATAAACAAAGTCGTAACAAAAATGATAGTCTTACCACCGAGGAAAGATATCATTTTAATTACTTATACACTTAATTGGCCAAAAAAGTAAATAATGCTGAAATTATTCTAATACTCAAGCCAGGTAAAAATCCATATAAAGTAGAATCATGTTGGCCGATATGCTTACTTCTTGTCATCGTTAAACTTCTTAAAGAACTCCTGGTTCAAAGAATAAAAATCGTTCCTAACACCAGATAATGAATACCGCTTTACCAGTTTGATTTTCTTAAACACCATTTAACAGTGTAGGAAGTTCATAAAGTATGTTACGTTATAAATGAAGCATTCGAACGTTTACAATACTATATCTTAGTATTATTAGACATTAGCCAAGTTTTTGATAAGGTTTGGCATAGTGAATTATTATTCAAAATCAAACAGTATCTCCCCATTACTTACTTTATTCTAATAAAGTTCTTTCTAAGTAACAAAGAATTTAGAGTTACAATCAATGAAGCTATACCCAATAAAACTTTAGAATAAAATCTGGAGTGCCTCAAGGCAGCGTAATTGGACCTCTAGGATATTTATTATACAACAATAAAAATGCCATTACTGGAACTTCGCAAATGACCCTGCCATTCTTTCATGAAATGAAGATTTGGAAATTATTACGAGAACACTGCAAAACCACTTATAAATACAAACATAGCTCCATAAATCGAAAATTAAGATCATGAGACCAAATCTGTTTAAGTGAACTTTACACTTAGAAGAGAGCAGTGCATATAAGTAAATATACATAACGTAAATATTCCTCAATTTTTGAATATAAAATATCTTAGTATTCATTTGAATAGTAGACTCACTCAAAAAGATTACGTAGTCAAAAAACGTGAACCAATGGATTTAAAACTAAATATTAGTATTAGTTAATTTGAAGAATTTTCAGTCCATCCTTAGAAAATAAAATTTTTTCCCTAAAGGCAAACGTCTTTGGGAACGTGCAAGCAAATCAAGAGAAGTCAATCAAAATACTCCGAATAATAATAATCGCCCCATGATATGTAAGTAATCACACGTTACATACAGACCTGAATGTGTCTTATGTAAAAAGAAGTCATAAAAGAGAAGAGCATCCACCACAATGATAAGCTGAAATATCATACAACTGCTACAATTCAGCCACTGGCAGAACTTCAGTCAATAGAAGACTCAGAAGACCTAAAGGAGGACTAAAGGAGTATTCTCATTGGAGAAATGCTTTATTGGCCCAATAAAGAACTTTTTAACTTTTATGCTAGTACATTGACTCATAGAATGTAAATTCTGATTATCAAAAGTAACCATAAGTTAAAAACATTCTTGGGTTGTTTAACTTTTAACAGACTTCATTCTTTATTAACGGTACCAATTGTCACAAGTTTATTGTTACTATCAGCTTGAGGTTGTTATCTAGGGCATCCTCTATGTCTCTAAGGACTATTTTTATTGATTCGGGATTGAATTAATTTTTACCGTACGATCTAAATTATTGGCATTAGTTTAAGAACTCAGTGTCAAGGAGTCTGAGAACGGCGA
The DNA here is from genome assembly GCA_036346155.1 of Sinelater perroti. Taxonomy (NCBI): domain Eukaryota; kingdom Metazoa; phylum Arthropoda; class Insecta; order Coleoptera; family Elateridae; genus Sinelater; species Sinelater perroti. The sequence continues at coordinate 4,832,614 of JARFIY010000013.1, read as the reverse complement.
ACACTAATTGGACCTTAACCATTTTCCCGATACGTTAAAGTTACATTTCATTTACAAGTACATAAGTCTTTTGCTACTTCTAACTTTAATAATTGAAAATAAGAGCACGTTTGTATCTCTACAACCTCTTATATTCTACTGACTTGGCAAAGTTAACATTATTGACATTCCTCCTATTTGGTGCATTTTCCATATCACTTAGATTTAACAAGACTTGTAATAATGGGAAAACGTGTGAAATGGATATTATTTTATAGAATAGTGGCAAAACATTTGCTTGAGATACTATCTGTACGGACACTCTAGCACCTTTACGTTTCTTTTTTTCTTCTATCGAAACAAGATTAGCAGAGAACAATACAGCAAATATCAAAAGATGGAAGGGCTGTCAATTATGTTATCGTTTTATTTGTTATAAAGACATTCAGGTCTTTTGGCAAAAAAGTTTTTGTTCTGTTTCAAAATATTGGCATTTTTCTAACAGGGAAATATGTCCATCTTAAAACAATCTCTCAGTTGTAAAAATATTTCTTCGAAAAAATTTTTTTGTAGTATGTTATTGTCACTATTTTTTGTTCAAACTTATTTTTGTGTAAAATGTTACTTATATAGTTGTTATTAGTAGTTATTTTTTATTTTATAGTATTAATAATTTTATCTAACTTTTTTATTTGAGCAATAGAATAAGTTAAAGTTTGATCAACTGCAATTTGTCCGAACGCAGCGCGTCTGGGAGGAACTCTTAGCTTTACAACGCTTCCAAGCTCGATCTGCTATGAGCGCTAGGAGCGCCAGGATCGCTGCTTCCGTGAGCCCGCTGTTAGTACCTGTGTCATGACGCACAATGGAGAAAAATATCGAACAAAGTTACGGGATCAAGTTCTGTGCTAAACTGAACAAAATATTCGCCGAAACCCACAAAATGATTCAGTCAGCCTACAGGGACTCTGCTCTCTCGTATTTTCAAGTTTTCAGGTGAAGTTATTTAAAAATAGCCGGGATGAGGTGGAGAAACTCCGCTCTGGACAACCGTCAACCATGGCAGTGGCAGTGGCAAAAATGTGTCTCGTGTTCATGACATTTCAAATATCGGCCGTTGAATAAGTGTTCGAATGATAGCAGAGATTTTCAGTATACCAAAAACTATAGTGCACGAAATTATTACCGACAGTTTGCACTTGCGGAAAGTGTGTGCCAACTTGGTCTCCAAATTGTTGATTGGCAACCACAAGAATAGTCAAGTGAACTTTTGGAACGTGTGCAAAAGAAACCTGATTTTTGGACTGGTCTGCCCTGAAACAAACACGTTTTGGAACCATTGGAGCGATCTAAACCGCCGTGACAAAGGTTTCCGTCGACTCCTTGTACCATGTACCATGCATGGAAAAGTCGTCGGCAAAAATGTGTGTATGACCAAGGAAAATACTTTGAAGAATTTTAAACAATATCTTGAATAATTTTTTACGAACTTCATTGCATTACTTTGGTATTTTATACCAACTTACTTTAAATTTTAAAATCGATTGTAAAAGACAATTTTTCTAATATATGCTTTGCAACTTAGCATATCAATGACAATTATATCTTTGGTTAGGCTATATAGGATGATCAAAATTAAACTACAGGATGTTCTTGAACAAAACACAAAATAATGAAACAATCTGAATTTTATTGTTACCAGTGTAAAGTACAAATTTAGCAGTTAGGTATGAAATGTGATGTCGACCAGATGCTCTCCATGACTCCATTGACTATTATTTTAGCTTAGTTTTCTATGATGCTTTTTTACTAATGCGGTTCTATTTTATCAATTAAACGTCCAATGCTCTCATTTAGCCCTAGAATTGTAGCAGGTTTCTTGATATAAATCCTATCATTCAAATAGTCCCAGAGGAAAAACCATGGTAACCAACTGATGTCGACTCTCTGCGAGATGAAGAGATGAAGAGATGTGGCCCCATCTCTTTGAAACTATATGTCATTAAAGTTAAATTCGTTGGTTTCCTTGAAAAGAAAAGTTGTTCACATCTACCCACAACGTACTTAATTGACTGTAGCAGCATTGCCAGTGTAATTCTCAAAAAATACAATCCAATAGTTTCTTCTGCCCGCAGTACACACCAAACAGTGCATTTTTGTGGATGCATTAGTTTTTGTGAATAACACTTAGATTTTTACTAACCCAGATGCGACAATTTTGACGATTTACAAAGCCATTTAAAGAAAAAAGAACTGCAGTGCTCAATTTTAATCGAATGCCGTGTTTTTTAAAATCGTACGGCGTTTCGGGTAGTCCTTGTTAACTTTGCACACTTGTAACGTTCACAAAACGCAAACAGCAACCAATATAGTCTTAAATTTCAATTTAGATCACCCTATATAAAGCTCTAAAAATAAAATCGTTTTCAATTTTTTCACAAGTAACTAATTAATAAAATTAAATACGATTATGGTAAAAAATGGTTATGGCAAAATTGATATTACCTTTTAAAGTTATTAAAGAAATAAACAAATATTTAATAGGGCGATTTAAACTTTCACGTGCGGTTTATCTTATGTATTTGTTCAGAAATGTCAAGATATCCCTAAACATTTTTCGTGCTTTGCTTTTAACGTCAAACTGTTCTAATACGTAACTCACTGCTTCTGCTTAAGAGGGAATTTGAATTGGCTCTGCGGGTTTGAAAGTTACAGGAGCTGTCGTGGACTGAGGTTTTCCACAGATCCCTACCTCCGAGTCTCTGCCGTATTGGGTGTTCCCAATGGGAAACCCACAGGTTCCGCTAACCAGCATTGTTCAAGACAAACTTCACAGCAAACATGCAGAATGTCTGAATTATTAAAGAGACCTTAAAATCGATGTTATCACAGCTTAATTATCCTCCAGATTATACCGTAGGTACGAACTTTCGTTTCCTTGCTGATTGCACGGCTTGTTCGGCCCTGCTTTTATTCAAATTTGCTCCTGCGTCAACATAAAAGCAGCGTCTTGCAAAATCGCTAAATTATTTATTGTTCATTTCCGGCTAAAGTTTGCGTCGCTTTGGGAGGCGCACCAAATAAAACCAATGGAAGTTAGCCAAAACAACGCTGACGCGTTAACTAAAAAAGTGGGGTAATAAAAATAATAATTTAGAAATTGTTTAAAAATACTTCGTGACAAGAGCTTCTAATCAATATTATATTTATTCACACGTAAACTACGGCTATTTTAAGCTTGAGGTGGTTCGTTGAAGTATTCATAAATTCATCGATTTATACTTTGAAGTGTCTGGTAGTTGCATGCAGTTGATTTTTCATATGCACATTTAGGTCAGCTTGTTTTAATATTTAATAAATATAAGTCACCAATGTGCCCATTGCATGTAAGTGAGTTGCTTATTAACTTAAATTTAAATTTTTATGTTATTATAGTTCTATCGCAGTTTTAATACTGTCATTATCTAAAAATTAACAAACAAATTAAAATTCTATTTAATAACGCCTTTTACGAAGCATACCAAAAAGTGATACTCCTAATTTTTTTTACTTCCTGAGTAGTATATTCACTACTTAATATGTTTTTCTACTGCACTGACGTACAGTCAGTTAAGTACAAGCGTATTCGGGTTAATGTGGAGAACAAAATATTTAAAAACATTTTGATATACATAAATATGTTGTATCAGAACAAAGATGCTATTGCATCAATAATGTGTTCAGTTACCAGAGGCCTTGATAATTGCATGGCATCTTCGAGGCATGTTTTCATTTGGCAAGGACTTCCAATGCGACGAATTTCTCGTGTTAATTGCCTCAAAGTGAACATTTTTCCCCGCAAAAATTATGATTAATGTATGCCCACACATTCTCAATCGGATTTAGATTGGGCTACTGTGACGGCCAATCAGGTGTAACGATGCCACACTGATCTTTCCACTCGATGCAAACCTTGATGCGGTATTTGAGATCGTTATTCTGCAGGATCCAGTCCTCGTTTTTCGTTATGAACCGACGTTCAGCAGTCGATAACAAATATTTCTTATAAATCTCGAGTACCTTCAGAGCATTTGGGTTGTGTGTAAACAGATCCAACCTTCCGAAATACAGTTTTGAAAAGCAGCTCCAAAGACGCTTTTTTACTGGTCGTTTAACAATTCCCTGTACCAACTTGTTAGTTGAGGTTGACCAGGCTTGTGGGGCGATAACTTATCCCTAAACAGAAGCTTCGCCCGTAAAAATTACATTGCTCCAATCTCGGTCTATATTGTCTTTTGCTTAAGCGAATCGCTTCGTCACATGATTTTCACCTAAGAAAAGTTTCTTCACTGAACTACGGCATTTGGTATCATGCGCGCGGAGATAAGTTCGGGTAGCTACGTACGATATATCTACATCTTTCTGTTTTAATTTTTCTGCTCCTTGACGCAATGTTAAGCCCAAGTTCCGCAAAACAAGTTTACGATCTGTTTTTCGACTTTAGGGGAGACTCTGCCTATCAAGCCACGTTTCGGCAAGTCATTGGCGGCAGCTACTTGTTGAAAAATTGTTTCGACTTGTTGATGTACTTAGCAGCCGTTGCAAGAGCTTTTTGGGAACTTTCGGATGGGCACAGAAGAACATAACCTGATAGCGCGACGCGTATGCGGCACTCATACTGCAAGAATTCAATGTCAACTGAATCTTTTGTAACAAATCATTGAGAACAAAGATTCCTTCTATCGACTAACGAAAGCATTAGGGCGATACCTTTTACCAACTGCCAATTATGTCGAACACGCTCTTACTTAACTGGCTGTACGTCCTCAAAAAAAGAAATCGCAATTGGGCAGATTTGGTGACCTATCCAGCTATGGGATGTTACCGCGTAATAAGATAAGACGGTCTGAAAACATTTGTTCCAGAACTTCTCAATAAAATCTTCGGTAACGCCATCTTATTTAAACCACATGTTCGTTGAGTCTGGGCTCCAGAAAAGCTTTTTTATTGTTTTTAGAGATATTTTTTCTTACATTGCTGCATACGCTGGAACCAATTTCCATAGCATTTTTTCCGTAGCGAATCAAGTATCTCCGAAACATGGGTTTTGAACGCAGCAACCGTCACTTACGGCGTTCAAAATTGTTGTCTCTTCACATTTGAGAAAAAAAGAAATTTTTAGGTGCCAAATCAGGACTGTATGACAAATGACCCATTCATTCGACGTTTTTTGTGCTCAAAAAGGCAGTTATTTGCGTTGATGTGTGTGAGTGTCATGGTGGAGAATGACCCGGCGTCGCGCGTTGCTTTTTATTATTTCTCTAAAAACTTCTGGTCAAAAAATAATTGTTTACCATTTAAAATTAACCGTTTTACAATTCTCTAAAGCCACAGTTGTAACATGTACAGTTTTCCAAAAAAAAAACAAGCGACCATTTGCTTCGAAGTGTTTTGAGCATAAATGACTTTTGTTGGCTTTGGCTCGTCTCGGAAGACTTATACATACATAAACAAAAATTGAAAGGTAATTAACATAACTTATTTTTTAAATTAAAGCAAATTATGTCAACCTGTAGCAAATTTGTTACTCCACAAGATACCTCCAATGTTTCAAAATTATTAGTAGCGTACTTTGTGCTCCTACCAAGGCCGGTAGATAATATAATCACTTACATCACTTCTAAATACCAATCGAAAATTTTTGACAGCAGTTTTTAATGAAAGATTACAGTTTAGCATCAGCACACATCGGGAGGTCTGACGATCCAGCTTTGTTAATATTTACAGATTGTCTATTTTTCTACATTTTTATAATATTATGCCTAACACTTTGTTTTTTCAGGAATTAACTTTGATTGAATAAATTGTTCAGATAAATGAACCACTTAACGATATAGTCATAGTAAAGAGCATAGTTTTTATATTATCCATTGTACTGAAATTTATTTCTTAAAATTTAAACTTGAAAAAAGTAGGAAACATGTCTAACTCGAATAATAAAACTTAGTTAAGATTCGGTCCAAGCAATGCTATTGTGTCTCGAATAACCTAAAAAGTTGAAGGTCAATATACGATAGCAAATCGAAATATATCAACTATAAGCGCTGGACAATTATCAGAGAAACTTTGATCATACAAACGGATAATAAGACTTCACTTGCATAAGCTAAGCAAAGTGAAAAGACAATACAAAAAAGTATCTCACACAGGGCAAACTAAACATCGGATTAATGGGTACAAATATTCATCTGACAATCCTCGTAATGTTAAATTGTTTCGCCAGATTGTTACGAAAAGTGAATCTATCTTCGTAATCTAGACATATCAAACCAATGGTTAAGTAGAAGTTAAGCTGTGGAAGGTTGTAAGAGCCCAAAGTTATACTTTGCGCCTAGTGAAATTAGAAACTTGTGCTCACTTAGACCCGGTCGAGCCATTACCGTTTAGTTTTATTATTAACAGTTTAACAGAATGTATGTTACTTTGGAACAACGATACTCTAGTATAGTTAATCAAAAACGGATGTTGCTGCAAGTAAATAACTCCAAACCATACATGTCATAACAAATTCGATGTAATCAAACTCCTACCCCACCTGATTTGACACCATCAGATTACCATCTCTTTTGATCAATGACTTATTTCTTGATTTTGTGCCACTCTATCAAGTTCTGGAAAGTAAAAAACAATGTCATCAATTCTTTAATTCTAAATACTAAAAAAGTTATCAATAGGTAAGGCATAAAAATGCAAGCTTTTAGATGGATGCATACTATCCAATACAATGACATGTATTTAAATTTCTAATTTTATATTTTCTTTAAAATATTAAAAAAATATTTTTTTAATACCAACTGAAATGCTGTTGAATCACCTCAGTATTTTATCAATAGAATTATAAGATCTATGGAAATCAATAGTCATGTTCTGTTTAATACCACTATACTCAATTGTAGCTGCTATATACGATAACTTAAACCTACAAAGTAGTTCAAATATGACAAGAGCTGATTTTTTTTACAAAAAAAAAACAAATTACTAAACACTTACTTGCACATGTTAGTCTTCAACACATTTTTCAAAATTCTAAAAGCACCCTGATACTCTTTTCAAAGAAGAATTTTGATTGGCGGCGTATCCACTCCCGAACAGTCCGGATGACTATAAAGAAAATATATTATGCTAAGTAATTTATCTAGAAGCAACATCATTAAATCATTATCTCCTTCATTATCTTACAACACATTTATCTAACATTCAATCAGAGTGTATGTAAATTTCACGACACTACTACTTACTACTTACTAATTTTCCTCTTAGACAGACCATTCAAAATTTTTAACTACTTACAACCACGTTTACATTACATTACAGGTAATATTACTTGTAGATTCATTAAAATGAATTTAAAAATGTACAGCTATAAAACCAGCCTGGTTTCATTTCTTATCTCGAACGCCTTCAGCTTCTGCGCCGAGTTATTTTACGTAGTGAGCGATGGGTTGCAGTAATGTCAATAATCCCTGTTTGAGTTTACTTCAAACAAAGAAGTAAAGCCTAAGCTTAATCGAGCAAACTCAAAGGCGGTTGAAATTGAGAAGGGTGGCAGGGTAAGTGTTGTAGTAAGTGCTAATAAATTAAAGATAATAACGAGTTTCGAGAGCAAAATCAGCGGAAATATTGAGAGGCCGTGTTGACGGGGTAATTAATAAGTAAAGAAATGTAGGAATCGGTGCTATAGATTTAATAAGCACAAGTCTTAAATGATTTTTGATAAAATGTAACACATTAAAAATTATAAGTTTTATTTATATTTTATTACATGTAAAAGTTGTGAGATATGGTACAATTATAAAAAAAATAATTAGAAGTACTAAGCTGACGTGTGTATAAATATAAAAATTATTCTATAAAATGTGAATATGGTGTCACAATATATTTTCATTTGTGTTTTCAAAACAACAATTTTCACTTAGCGTTCATATGTGCTATCTGATCTATTGAAAACTATTAATAGACTTACCTTATGCCACAAGTTCAATCAATTAAACTTGAAGGAAATTAGTCTACCTTTAGATGCATTTCATCCCTAACTCTATGGAAAAGACGTTCAACTAGGTGTCGTAACGTCTCCGGAAAAATAACAGCCCATTTTTCCTGAATCAGAGTATTACGTGTGGACTGGAGCGATGTCGGCATTCTAATTTATTACAAATAGACCTCATGCTTTGGAACGGAAAATTAATTTTTGTAATATTTTTGTTCCAAACTCATTTCCTGGCATGCTTTATGATAAAAAGCGTTATTATGCTGATGAAAACAACCACCGATACCTAATTGGACTTTTAGCATATATAAGATAAAGCTGGTAAAAATATCTTTGCAGTCTTTCTCACATACCCATCTTGTAACGTTCCCTTGTCCAAATTTTACTATTAGCAGATGCTTTCTAGATATCTACTATACTCAAACCCTTTTATCAGATTAGTATATTGTAAAACCTAATTTGTTACTGCGAACCATACGTTTGTCATTCTGTCATTAAACGTCACTTAACCGACCATTGATTTATCGTGCTTGTACATTCACGTTTCTACTTTATAATCACATTACTACAAGTTGACTTGACGGAGAAGGGCTAAAATTTACTGAATGTTGACTTTGACTCATTTTGCTTATGTTGGTTTGTACTGTACAACCCTTAGCTCCGTGTTATTCTTATACCTATTGGTCGTCACAGTTACTTTTAGAAGATAAGAAAAAGTCGAAATATTTTTGATCTGATAGTCTATATTTGATATCGTCAAAAAACAAATAAAACTGTTATATTCTAAGCATTTCCTCAGTTTCAAAGTAAATGTTTAATTTTAATATTTTGTTTATTACATTGCTCTCTTCCAAACGAGTTCTTGATATATTTAAAACTATTTTGTTTTGGCTTCCTTTGAGAACCCAATAAAATTTTTTTAGTAGAATCTGAAAGACTAAACTGTTTATCGTAGTCGTAAAAAGGTTTTTCTAATTTTTTAGCATCATTAAATGTCGGCACATTAAGTAAAATAATTTAAAAAAATATTGAAGCTCCGTCGAAAATTTTATGAAAGTAAATAATAATACCTTGGAAAGCTTTTAACAATGATAGTGTGAAGGTGCAGCGACCCAAGATAAAGAAAATATCAAAACTAACTTTAATTTTTTATAAGAAGTCATAAATTATCTAAATATAACCAAAGATTTCAGAGATATTGTAGAAAACGAGCCATATCGAACTTAATGTATGGCAAATGAAAACTAAGCAGGCTTATCGTGTAGTTTTGAAACACTTACATCAAACAGTCCTGATTGAAGAAATAAAAAAAATAGAGACGTTAAGATATAAAGTCAAAAATATAACAGACATAAAATACATAGAAACTAAAGGCTCTTTTAACATTCCTTGAAGACCTTGAACCAACTTCTAACAATAAATAAATCTATAATATTAGATATCTGCAAAATAAAAACATTATAGTAGAACCATCTTGGTAAAGTATTAAAATACCACAGTACGACAATACTACAGCTTATTGAAATCATACACATGATTCAAAAACGTTCAAAAATCTAAAGAAACTGATGCTACATGTGCATTATGTCAGAGCTCTCATCTGCGAATCCCAAGATGCTTGGTATACAATGATCTTGGGAATGCAAATAAAAAAAGCAGTTTCGACAGCAAATAGCTCCAAATATTAACCCCGATCACCAAGAAATCAATCCATCTTCTCTACAAGCCAGAAGGTACTATGCAGTCAAATAGTTTAAAAAAATATTAACCAAACAAATAGCAAAAATGCACAAAAAGTAGAAGATATATTTTTGAAATACTTCCTTAACAAATTTAAAACAATATTTATTCAACTTTTTCAAAAAATAGCATGATGAACATACTATCAACCGTTATATCAAAATTGCCACATCTTTACGTGTAACTTTGTTTAATACAACTGAGTTGCAAGCAGAAAAGGATGAAGTCATAACATTTCTTAACATGAACTATTATTTTGATATTTTATTAGTCGCAGATACATTTTATTCCAAGAACCTTTCTAAAAATACCTCACTGCATTATCTATCATACCGATCATCCTTATGGAACAGCACATAAAAGAACAGCTATCATAGTAAGGAATTCCATAGTACACTACAACATGCTAAAATATAAACAAGATTTTTGCAAACTATAACGATTCAAGTTAAATTATTTTTTTAAACCGATCAACATATCTACAGGTTATTGGCCCCCAAGACCTCAAATCACGAGATACATGTTGAAAGAGAGTTTTGGAACACTTGGATCTACTTTCATTATTGGAGATGACTTTAACTTTAAACATACTATGTAGGGGTCAACTACAAAAAGCAAGGTGTTATACAAACTTTCTTTTGATCTCGAAAACGTAGCAAGAAGGCAAGGCTGCATAGCAGCTGGAATTTCTTCTTGCGTAAGTTTTCGAATTGTCTCATAAACTTATAAACTTTTTATAGTAGAGGCTTTCATAGGTAGTCTTTTGACGCATAGTGTTGTTGGTTCTCGAGTTGTCAGGCCGTAGTCGAAGTTTAAAAACTCTTGATGTTTCGCCCACAGCTGCGGCGAAGACAAGAACCAGCAACACTGTGTTAAAACACTACCCATGAAAGTCTCTACGAAGAGAAAGTCGATAAGACAATTCGAAAACTTATGTAAAAAAAAATTCTAGCTACTGTTCAGCCTTGCCTTCTTACTACGTTGTCAAGATCAGAGGAGAGTTCTAAGTATCTACAAGTCACACACCACCTACGCTCTCCTCAATGTCAACAAGTTTATCGAAAAACAGTAGCTGTTTAGTGTTCACTAGAGCTGATGCAAATACATATTAGACTATCACAAAAAAAAATTACTGGGATACCGGTGCCGTCACAACTACTTCCCCGACCATCTATATCACAAGAGCACTGATATAAAGACGAAAACGCCGGAGTCAGTAATTTAACGGTTTTTGCGAAAGACATTCAGCGAAAGCAGGTGGTGCTCCGTTTGATTGTATCAGCGGTTACGTCATCGGATGATCCCAGTCGGTGCATGTGCCAGCTGGCTGCATTCAGTGCATGTTAACATAATGTTTGATATTAGGAGTGACAGTGAAGGCCCAGACGAGTAATTGGAGGAACTATTTGCGGCCAACCTAGACAAGCGCCAACAATGACAACTTCTCGAGTAACGATATTTGATGATATATTGAATCCCGGAAAACATCGCCGAAACCGAAATGAAGTAGGAGCTCCTCGGTTACTGCATTACGGATGAGACACGACACTCAATGTCGCTCATTTTTCTCAAGCTTAAACGCAACTACAAAAACAAGTACATCCGGTGACGATAAAATAGCCAAATAAGAGGAAGATTGTAAGCCACTGCCATCACTTCCAGAGCTTTGGGCACGTACAACGTTGTTTGAAGTACTTGAAGTATGGGGAGAACCACCACTACAAAGAATGCAAGAATCCGCGCGCCAAATCTGCCACCTGCTCCAAATGTCAGGGCTCCCATCCAGCCAACGTTCGGGGATGCCCTGCAATCAACAAGTCGCCATTTCGCCAGGCGGCGACCACATCAGGCTACAGCTACGAGGAAGAATACTTCAGCTTTTTCCGAAAACCTTTAGCACCGTGGTCAGCTCCTTGACACCCGCCGCAGCAGTTTTTACCGCATCCCCGATAATGGGGCTAGGGAACCATCGACGAGTGATTCCAGAACATTGACCCCACCATGTTTCTTCATGTAATACTTCCAGCGGATCATGGCGGCTACTCAGACAGCCATCAACTTCCTGAAGGTAGTTGCAGGGCTAATCTCCTGTAACAGCGACATCATCATCATGCTTGCTATGTTCAGGAACACCTGGATCATCAATAAGCTTCTGTCACTCTAAAGGCGCCTAAAGGGCAACCAACTTCTAACTCCCAGAAAAGAAAGGTCGATGGTTTAAACCCAGGTACCACGCCAACCAAAAATATCTACGTCCACATTTATGCACTAACTTCATCTTTAGAATATCTTCTTCTCAAGATGTCTACCGCAGTTGTAGACAGAACGCCAAAATTTTCCAAGTTTCCACTATGGACTAACAACCCGAAAATAATTATTAGTTCTTCAAATAGATCCATAAACTAAATCAAACCAAATATTTAGTAAAATCACTTACTTTAAGGAAGATAAATAGCCCTCCACTAATACTTGTCAACAAAACTACAAGGCAGTGGAATTGTAAAGATAAATCAGTAAAATATACCAACGTCTATTTAAATACAAAATTATCTTAAAAAATTTGTAGAAACCCAATAAAGAGCATATCAGACTAAGGCAACTGTATTCTATTATAGACAAAAAATTTAACCTAAAATAAATTTCACGCTATTTCTTTACAAATTGCTTTATCTGATGCATAGTAACCTACTCTTGTAAGACCTACGAAAACAAACATGAACAAATTTACAAACTATTTAGAATGTATTGTTAAAAATAGCAGCAGACGTTCCTGGTTTAAAAGAAACTATTAATTTTATCAAGAATTTGGAATTGACACAATTTATCAGTCCAACTATAAATTTACGATTAAATTTCATGTTAATTTCTAAAATTATACAAATATCATTCACTACCACTTAGATTAAAAGAATATTTACATAAGACTAAAGAAGCAGCTAGTCTATGAAATGGTAGCACAGTAGTAGTTTTTGTTCTAAGGAACCACCGCCTAAATTGTTCATTCTAAAGCAAATGACGATTGCGTACTGGTGGTGGCATTATCAGTAAACATTATTGCAAGTCACTGAAGCGACTCCGTCGACTTATTTAGCAACATTATTACGGCAGATAGAGATAGACGTGGCACGTTGATTCAACATTACAATGAACAGACATTAAAAACACTTTTAATAAAATGTATATTTAGTTCCTCCCAATAGAAGATAAGTAAGCAAGAAACCATTATTAATTTTATTAATAAAAATGATACACTTTTTAAGTTTGGAATATAGAAATTAAAAAAGTAGAATTTATTTCGTCATAAATAGACCTTCAAAGACAATTTTAGTTAAATCGAAAGTGACACAATATTTTTTGTTTTTGAATGTCTCACTTTGTATATTTTTATTATTTGGATTTTCATAAAAACTGAACAATATACATATCTCATCTTGACCTTTCAAATGAAGATGGTTGAGATTTTCTAAAATTATGTTAGAAGTGAAATAATTGTTTGAAAATTGTCTTATAAGAAAAAAACCGACAAAGCAAACGCAACGACTGTTTGACGTTAAGTCTCTATATGACAAAAGTACATAAATATTAAAAAAATAATTATGTAACTAAAAGGATATTCACACCTCTATGGGATGCTCCTAGAATTGATAATATCAGAATTTGCACCGTCATTGTCAGATATATATATATATATATATATATATATATATATATATATATATATATATATATATATATATATATATATATATATATATATCTGAAGCAGAGTGCCATTCATTTTCAGATGCTCTAAATATATAAAAAAATAGAACACCGAAATAACAAATACACTTAAATGCAAGCAAATTCCCTCCAACATTACATCGAACATCTACTCCCAATAATGTAACTGCAGGTTTGTCACTAGATGAGCCAACGTTTTCACAAGTGGTTACAGGGAAAAACAACACCATAACCAATGAACAACACTTCCTCCAAGAATTTAAAACAATATTCCCAAATTAATGAACCATAACAGCATGATTCTTAACTTTCTCTCTTCGGGCATTATCAAATTGCCGTAAAAATGGTTTCATCACTTCATCAACGATAACGATCTTTTAAACCACATACAGGAAATAATATCATTCTTTCTGTTACAAAAAATAGATATTTTACTTATATCAGAATTCTATGCAACATCAAGAACAACAATTAAAATTCTATACTACTCAGTATACTTTATTAATCACCTAAACGATACTGTTCAAGGCGGAGCTACCGTCATCGTAAAAAATCAGTTGCATACTACGAGCTACAATTTTACCGAACAAATAAAATTTAAAATGTCTACATAAAAATGCAAATAGGGCTGTGTCCATTTGTAATTTCAGAGGTATACAACTCACCAAGATACTTCATCACCACTACAGAATACGAAAAATTCTTCCAGTTTCTTGGGAACAAATTTATTGTAGTGGGCGACTGAAACGCAAAACGTATGGTATGGGGATTAAGACTAACCACCCCCAAAAGAAATGCTATGCCTCGTTGCAATATTGATTATCTCTCTACTGGCTGAGCGACCCGATTAGGTCACCAAACTTACTTGACTTTGCAGTGGTCTTCCAATCACTTGCCAATAATTATCACCACAAGTACAACTGTTATCCATAAGAATGCTTCTCCAAGACTTTGTTCCAAATCCACTGATTGGGTTTATTTTTAAACCCAACTTGAGCAGACGATTCATCTTAATATTCGAATTAAAACCTGGATGAAGCAATTCAGTATTTTACAACCTTCATACAGGATACTGCATGTAAAGCTACACTAACTCCAATACCTGTTTTACCCGAAATTAACAATATACCTTTACACGCTCGAGAGCTTGTCATTACAAAACGTCCAGCTAGGATAATATGACAAAGAAGCCGAAATGTGCAAGATAAAACTACATATAATTGGGTTACCCATCAGTGACATGCAACATTAAGAGATTTGAGAAACGAAATCTTTAAGCAATGCATTACCAAGCTTTCATCGGTGTGGAAAGCAATAAAAACACTAAGACGACCAACTACAGCAATCCCCCCAATTAAGAAACCAGATGGTAGTTGGACTAGATTTAATAAAGGAAAACCAGACACATTTGCTATCCACCTCGAAAACGTTTTTAAAGCCTTACCATCCCAACCTAATGATTATTCCGATATTGCACTATTTCTTAACGGTAATTTTCACCAACTGAAGTCCGGAACCAAATAAAACTAATTAATACTCATAAAGTGCTAGGCAACGACCTCATAGTGAGAGACATTCTTCAAAATATTTCCAGAAAGGCTGTAAGTCTACTAACTATTATATATAAGAGCATATTGAGATTATGCTATTACTCCTTACATTGGAAGTTTGCTCAACTTATTATGCTGACTAAAAGTGGAAAACCTCCCTCACAAATCTTATCTTATAGATCAATAAGC
This sequence comes from Sinelater perroti, assembly GCA_036346155.1. NCBI lineage: Eukaryota > Metazoa > Arthropoda > Insecta > Coleoptera > Elateridae > Sinelater > Sinelater perroti. The sequence continues at coordinate 4,817,407 of JARFIY010000013.1, read as the reverse complement.
CTTCTCCCCCTTATGTCCAAAATCTTCGAAAAATTACTTCTAAGCAAATTTATAAAACAATAAACTTAAATAATATACTCCCTCATTGTCAGTTTGGGTTTCTACAAGACCATGCAACAGTTCAACAAAGTTATCGCATAGTTACCAAAATCAAGGAAAGCTTTGAGACAAGAAGAGTTTATGCAGAGGAGTTTTTGAACATACAGCAGGCCTTCGGTAAGGTATGGCATTCGGGCCTTGTTTATAAGCTAAAACGACACATTCCTAGTCAACTTTCTACTTAATACTAAAGTCATATTTTGGTCTGAACAACTCTGTATCAAGCTATTGGCAAATTAACTCTAAAGTGCCACAGGGAAGCGTATTGGGATTACTTCTGACCTCGTATATACAGAATATGCTCCAGTTTCAATAAATACCTTAATATTACAGAGACACCTAAACCTTCTAAGTGATTGGTTTAGAAAGTGGAGAATTACTGTTAATTACTATAAATCGACTCAGGTGACATTTACAAACAAACGTGTGGTATATCAGCCAACAACAATCGACAACGCACCAATACCAGTAAGGACCGAAGTTAAATAAGTCGGACTACACCTTGACCATAAACTTACATAGAGAATACATACTAAGGCCAAACGCAACCAACTTGACCTCAAAATAAAACAATTGAAGTGGTTAGTCAGTAGGTACTTCCAACTTTCATTATTCGACAAATTACACCTGTACATAGCTATACTAACACCCATCTGGACCTACGGAATTCAGTTCTAGGGTTGTGCCAAGGCTTCTCATAGCAAGATACTTTAGGGGTTTCAATCTAAAACCTTGCGAATTATGCCGAGAGTCCCTTGGTACGTAACTAATAACATACTTTACACAGATTTAAATGTACCTTATATAGCTAAAAAATACAGATTTTCGCATGTTAATTAGCTAACTATCAAAATAAATTAGTACATCACTTCACCAACACCCCAGCAACCTGAAGACTGAAGCGTCATTGGCGACAAGATCTTATTTGGTATAATTTTCTGGGGCATCAGCACTGGCTGGGGTCCCACTAATGTTATAATACCAAATCATTTGCTCATTTCTCAACTACTGAGTAGATTGTAAATAGATAAACTATCAATAAAAAATTACGCTAGTCGAAAGAACTGGAAGCTAGATTACATAATAAAACATTAACAAATCCATTACAAAAATAATTATAACATGCTAAGAATATTACTTTGGAAATAGCAAAAACCAAAATTAGGATTATGCATTTCAAAGACCACGCAAAAACTACCCAGGCGCGAAACAGTTAAGATGTAGTTTGTCCAGTCGCTCGGTAAATGTGTTTTTGTTAAAAGTGAGTTTGACTTTTTAGGTCCCGGGCTAACATTCACCTCGAACTTCTAAAAGTGCGAAGTTTTAGATCTGTTAAATGTTAGTTTTGTCTTTAAGGCCCCATCCAAAAAGTTGTTCTGCGCCTGGAGCATTGAAATCATTTTGACGAAATTGCTTTTGCTATATTTTCAAACAGTAAGCGTCAAGCTTACTCGATTGAGTCTATTGTTATGCTAAACTGTTTCAATAACCATCGAGAGTAAATAAAATTCTCAGGTAACGTAACCAAATTAATTTATTAATTAAAATTATACAAGAGCTATGCAATATTTATTCCCTTAAACCCAATAAAAAAAATTTTTTTATCAAAACCGCCGCATGGTCTTTATAATCTATTTATTATATCATCTGATAATAGCAAAAATCGTTTTTATGAGTTTTAAATAAAATATTTATATTTATTATTGTTAAAATCGATAATAGTTTTGATCACTAGAAAAATTAAGTAGCTATCATACAATAATTGTTTTTATGTAGTGTCATTCATTTTGAAGAAAATTGTTAGTATTTCAGGTAATTATTTAAGGTAAGTAAAAGTGTTTAACAAATAATAGGACCAATATATTTAATGCTTTCAGACAGAAAAACTGTAATTACAAGGGTCATGCAATAATTTTTGTTTCAGCCATAGCGTGATTAAATATTTACAGAAAAAATTAACATTAAAGTGAAATACATAAAAACACGGCTAAAGTAACGTCGCCTTTAAAATAACTATGAAAAAAGTGTTTAATATTTTTCATTTTATTGTATTAAAATACAGGTATAAAAAACATTCAAAAGTAATAAGTTTCTATAATTTTTGAAACTTACATCTAGAAGATGTAATTTAAAGCCAAGCATCGTTCAAGCCCTGTTCTAAATTTCATCATTATATTACGCAGACTTTTCGATCGATTCGAAATGAAGTGATTCAAATTCGACCGAAAATGCTGCGTAATGTGATGACAGAATTCAGAATACTAGTACCTATCAAAGTAAGAAAACCAAGATCATCTATAAGAAATCAAATGGAGTTGAATACAACACTAAATGTAGTCATAGCTTTCAATTATTTTATTGTACCTCAAATTGATTTAAACAAGACTGCAACACTTCGAGAGTAAAAAAAATAAGAAATCTTACATACTGTTCAACCTATTAGACAACAATAGAATATCTTGTACATATATATATATTGATTTTAAATTGTAATAACCTAATAATTTAACATAGGAACAAAAACTCAAAGGAATATATGTATAGTTGGAGAAAGTCGCACAATAGGGACTTTAAAATAACTTGTGTCATTGTATTTTTATAGGAAAGATAAAGAAGAGTTCTATTGTTATATTGCTTTTTACAAATTCTTGTAATGATGGCTTTACCAACAACATTGTCACAATTATTTGATAAAAAGTGAATTATTTTTCGTAATCGAGACAAGCGGTTAAGCTTTGATTAAATACCAAAATCCATTTCCACTTGTAATAGATTTGAAGACAAACTGATGCTATGCATTTAGCAAAACTTTAAAGATTTTATATACTTTAAATTTGTTTCGGATAATCGTACTATGATTATAGAACTCTAGTTTGCCCAACTAGAACATGCATATTTTGCTTTAGCCCAATCATATTCTCCTCTTGTAAATAGAAATCAAGTATTGTTTCAATAGGATAATGTTCTACCTTATTTAAGTAAAAAAAAACAAACCCAAAACAAGGAAAATTATGTCAAAGGCTCCGATCTATACCACAAGATTATTACTTGTTCTTGGAAACAGAAAATTTAAAAACATCCAGAATTTGTAAATGGGAAATTTTTGCTTCTAAGGACAATATGCGAAAGTGATAGAAAAATAGATATAGACCACAGATCACAATAAACTATATTTTAGAATATTATTATCCTTCGATTTTTTATCAATACAGTTTTTAACCTATAAGGTAAGATATTTATAAAGCACCCATTGGACCACAAATTTCAGTAATATATATTATAATACAGTTATAGAAATATTATATTTAAAAATTTTATACAAAGCAAATAACATTGTCAAGATTTTATAATTTAATAATAATAAAGCATTTACAAGTTATCTATAGTTATTAGGATTTCAAATATACTATAATATACACATATCTTGAGGAACACTAAACTAGATCCTAATTAATCCTATTATTTATTTTTCTTTCAAAAAAGTACAAGTAATCTACAACTGAATTTAAGAGGAAGAATAAGGAAGCTAGCTTATCAAAGTGGAGGATAGGAAAACGCCTCCTAAATATGGGGGTACCGGAGAAATCAAATATCCGGGGCGGACCAAAACTAGCAGACCGATGGGCAGCAGTATGGATATCAGTATTTATAGGCGAATGTCAAGTAGACGGGAACGACTATAAATACAAGTAGGCTCAAGCGCAAAATAAATTATATTGAAGCGGTAGTGTCACTGCGATGAGGAAGGCAAGGGGAAACCACCTCCTTATTTAGTTCCTTAGGAAAATCATTATATACAGTAAAATAGAAAATGTTACTGATCACAGAACTCGGAATCCAAGATTCGGCAGCGGAGGAAGCTACAAGGCCTCTCCGGTCGCCATCCTGTAAAATTCTTGCAAAATACACTTAAACATTACAAACCACACTAAAACACTTAACACCTCTTAATACAAATACTACAAATAAAAATAAACTAGGTATTTGAAACGTTAAAAGTTTGTATATAGCGGGAAAATTGGGTAATACAATTCAGGAAATGAATAGATTGAATGTCAACATAATGGGCGTAAGCGAGATGAGATGGCCAGGTTCTGGCATCTTTATACACGACAACCATGTAGTCTACTACTCAATAACTAACAATAATGAGCACATAAATGGAGTTGGAATAATAATATTTAAAATATTACACAGATCTGTTAATAACTTTGTACCCATTTCGAACAGAATACTGATCCTACAAATTAGCACAAAGCCAGTTTACAAAAACAAATTTAATGCAAACATATGCCCCTGCAATAAATTCAACAAAAAGAACAAGATTATAAAAACATAAAACAACCGCTTAGGGTAACAAAGAGACAGGAAGCAAATATTATACTAGGAGATTTCAACTCGAAGATCGAAAACGGCAGGTATGAAGACATTGTAAGCGATTTCAGCTTAGGGGAAAGAAACGAGCAGAACGACAGACTGCTAGAATTCTGTCAGAAAGAAAACTTTGTAATACAAAACACATTCTATGAGTTGCCACCACAAAGATTGTATACCTGGAGATCTCCACAGGATAACAAAGCATAAACAGACAGAAATGAAATTCACTATGCACTAATAAATAAAGTATTTAAAAACCAATAACATTAATAAAAGCTTATCTAGGAGCAGATATAAACTCCAACCACCATAATCCATTGATAAGACAACTCAAAATAAAAGAAAAAATGTTAAAGGGTCCAGGAAAGCAGATAAATGGGAGACTACAAAGGTAAAAAAGTAAAACAAATAATTAAACAACAACTAGATGAATATCTGGTAACATAAAGAAAAAGTGTAAATAAAAAATATACATCAATAAAAGTAAAAGTTTATATTAAGCCCCTAAAACCGTTAAGAAACAGAAATGGATGACTGACAAAATTTTGCAACTAATGGAAGAACACAGAAAGTGGAAGGGTCAAAACGAAATAAAATTTAAACAGAGTGACAAGAAAATAAAACAAAAAATAAGAAAAGCAAAAAAGCTAGTTAACAGCCAGATGCATAGAAGTGAAAGAATTACAAAAGAAACACGATAACTTTAATTTTCACAAGAAAATAAAAGAAACCATAGAAATGTATAAAAAGCAAACAATTTGGTACTTAGTGGGTAAAAAAGAATACAGTAATAAATACGAATCAACAGCTAAATATGTGGAAAAGTATATCGAAAACTTATTTGAAGCTGACCAACCAAATATACCAAATATGGATAAAGCGGTATTCGGACTTAACATTCAAAGGGACGAAATAGCGAATGCTATACAACTATCAAAGCCAAAGATAATATACCAGCGGAAATTTATAACTTTTAGGTGACAACGGTACTGACGTACTGTGCGATCTATTTCATACAATATATGACTCAGGCATTATCCCAGAGTGGTCTAACTTTTGTGTAATACCTAAAAAGAGAAATGCAAAAAGACGTAATGAATACAGAACCATAAGTTTAATGAGTTCACATACTAAAAATATTTCTAAGAGTGATACATTCAATAATATATCGAAAATGTGAAGATGCGCTAAATAAAAATCATGCTGTTTGGCATTCAAGTCTTCGTACAAAAATGTGAAGACATGAACAGAGATGTGTTTCTGTGCTTTCTAGATTATAACCAAGCTTTTAATAGGGTAAAGCATGTAAAACTTTTGGAAATTCTAAAATAAACAGGATTAGATGACAAAAATATTCGAATTATTACTAATCTTTATGGAGATCAAAAAAATAAAATTTAAAGAACAAGAAACAGAACATATACACATCAAACGGGGGGTGCGGCAGGGTTGCGTATTGTCGTTATTATTATTTAACATATATTTAGAAGTAATATTTAAGGAAGCCCTATATAAAGTAGAAGAGGAAAGTGCGATAGGAAGAGAAAAGGTAAATAATCTACGGCACGCCGACGACACAGTTCTTATCGCAGATAGTGAGCAAGACTTACAAGCACATAAATAAAGTTGTCGAAATTAGTGAGGAATACGGACTCGCACTCAACACTTCGAATACAAAATTTATAGCCGTATCAAAAACACGTCTACATTCAAACGTATTAGTAACTGTGGGTAGTAAACCGTTAAAGACTATAACATTGTATAAATACCTAGGGTATATGTTGAACAATCAATTGAATAACGTACAGGAAATGAGATCGCGCACATAAAGAAGGTTTATTAAGTAAAACGAATTTAGACTTAAAACTAAGAATCCGAATTAGACGCTAACTAAGCACACGTGTAAAAAGTTACAGGCTTTTGATTTATAGATGTACTGTAGAATACTGAAAACTTTCTGAGGTGAAAAATTACAAATGCTGACGTTTTCAGACAAAGAAACAGAAATTATAACAACAACCAAGAAAAGAATGTTGGGGTACCTTGCACTGTAATGAGGCATTAATGTTGCCGCCTTCTGCAATTGATAATGCAAGGGAATATAAAAGGAAAAGATCAGTGGGAACAAGGAAAAAGTCTTGGATGAAAAATATAGGAGAATAGTACAATGCAAGCACTCACTTTTCTAAGAGCTGTGTCCAAAACCCAAATGGCATTAATGCTAGCAAACCTCCAATAAAAGGAGATGCACTAGAAGAAGAAGATGACAAGCTTCTAGAATTGGCAATATCAGGCATTTGTACCGTCACTGCCAGGTAGGTATATATCCTGAAGTAGCTACTTCTTTAGTCTCATGTAAATATTGTTTTGATCTAACTGGTAGTGAATGATCCCTTTATAATTTTTAAAATTAACATAATAATTAATTGTAACTTTCTGAATAGACTGCTAAATTATGTTAATTTCAAATTCTTGATAAAGTTGATCGTTTCTTATCAACCAGAAAACTTCTGCTGTTATTTTTAACAATATATTTTAAAGTGTTTGTATTTTTCTCATGTTTGTTTTCGTAGCATTATCCTAGATCTTGCAAGAGTACGTTACCATGGGTCATATAAACAATTTGTAGAAAAATATAGTGCAATTTATTTTAAGGTTAGATTTGCTGTTTATAATAGGATACAGTTGCTTTAGTCTGGTATACGCTTCGTTGGGTTTCTTCAGAATATGAATTCTTTAGATTAATTTTGTATTGAAATAGACGCTAATATGTTTTTCTGGTTTACTTTAGAATTCAACCGCATAAGTTTCGTTGACAAGTGTCGGTGAAGGATTGTTTATCTTCTTTGAAGTAAATGATTTTGCCACGCATTTGGTTTCATTGGGAAAACAAATCATTAGTTATTAGACCGTAGTCGAAACTTGTAAATTCTTAACATTTTGTCTACAACCGCACTGGACTTCACTAAAAAAAGATATTCTATAAATTAAGTTACTGTATAAACGTGGACATTTTTGGTTGACCAGGTATTTAAATCTAAGCCTTCGACCTTTTTTTCTGGGGATTGGAAGTTGGTTACACTTCAGGCACTTACATATTAACGGAATCTTATTGGTGACCTAAGTGTTCATTAAGTCCTGAATATACATTACCACCATAATGCCACTTTTACAAAACGTTAACCCTAAAACCACATTTTGGGTGTTGATAGCGGTCTGGGGGGCTTCTACGATTTGTTGGAAGGATTCCAGAAACGTGGTAAAGTACATGCTCTGAAACCACCCGGCGATGGTTGCCCCACCCAAATATTAGGGCTGCGGTTAGGTCGTACCTGCAACCTTATGTAGTCGCCGCCTGGAGTAGTGTCAGCTTGGGGAACGCAGAGTATCTCTGGCTGGATATGAGCCCTAGCAATTTAGCAAGTATTTGTTTCGCTTTTCTTATTTCTTTTTAAATTAATTTGTTTTCTTCTTTATATTTGTGTTTATTTTTATTCTTTAACCTGTTTTCCATTATTTTTATTATATTATTCATCATGTATTGGTGTTTTCTACTTGTATTTTCCACTTTTAAATAAATTCTAATTAATTTAGATGTTATTTGTTTAATGTGTAATTGGTGTGAGAGTAATTTGTATCTTTTAGCTTTTGACATTTTTTGGTTGGCTGTTTTAATATAACTTCTCTAACTTCTGAGTCGCTTAACTTGTGAAAATCCAATAGTTATTTTTTATTAGATGGTCTAATGCTTTTGAGACGCAGATACAAGTCAGCGATCAAGATGTTGTGGTCTGATGTATATTTGCAGCTGGGTAGATTTTAGCTGCTTTTGAGCTATTGCGAAATCTCTTAGTTATGGTAATCAAATCTATATGATTGTGGATAATTCTGTCTAGATTATTTCCTAGAACTTTCCACGTATATAGTCTTTATGTAGGTATATGGTGATCCAAATTAGAATTTAGGATTTTTCTGAATAAAACACAAACTATCGAAATAATCAAAATTGTATTGTTATCAGTGTAAAGTACAGACATTTAAGTATGATGTCTGCCAAATACTTTACAAGACTCCGCTAACATGCGACTATACTTTCAGCGAAGTCCTGCATAGTGATTTCCCATAAATACGGCTTTATTTCAGAAATTACAAGTCTGATGTTTTTTAGTCCTATAATCGTAGCAGGTTTGACATAAACTGTTTCTTTCAAATAGTCCCAAAAGAGAAAGTCTAATGGAGTTACATTGCGATAAACCATCAATGTCACCTCTTTCCAAAAATTTTATTTTTTATTTACAAATGTGCAGTGTTTCTAATGGCATTTGCCATGTATACCAAGTGTAGAAATGTAAACTTTCAACATTTATAGAACGAATTCAAGTCCTGAAGTGCAATTTTGATCACTCTACAGTTTATAAATTGTATTTGCAATAATTAAATATTGTTCTTGACAGAACTGTATCTGTCACCTTTATCATTACATATTTCCAGTTCTCAGTTACCAGCTATGTCTTCTTGTCTTCGTTTACCTATTTTAGCATTAATGTCGACATTTGTCATAACAATTTTGTTCAGTTTCCACTTATTCATAGAATTTTTCAACAATGTTAGCTAAAATTTTAAAATACGAGACATACACCTATATTATGTTTACCTTAAATAGTTTAATATTTAGCAGTATCATTGCAACTCAGTATGACATGGCCAAAACTCAAGGTTACTTTTTCCACAGCTAGTATGAATCCACCTTATTTATGGTAATTTGTAAATTCCTCTTCTGGATAATATACAGTGTACTTATTTGTTTGGCATCTTTTAGATACCATTAAAAAAATTTTTAGCTTTATATAAATTTTGCAGTTTCCACTTGCCAATTCTCATCTTCATGGCTAGCTAGGCGATTCTTTGCATCTCTACCCCATCCAAGGGGATCCGAAACTAAGTTCCGTTTTTAGCCATAATAATGATGATGGTGATTTGTTGGAAAATATAGTATGGTAGTATTTTGTTGTTCTTTATACCACAGTATTACAACCGGTTCATTAAGTATGTGCATGTCGTTTGGGACTATCGGATATCAAACCTTTAGGGAAGTTATTTTTTGATAGCTTTGCTACAATAATGACAAAGCTGCTACTTGATCGTACGGCGGTTTTGGTCTTTCTTGGGTATTTAATTTTTTCAGTATTACCCATATTTAGAAGTCATTTCCAAATTCATACCTGGGGAGGCGCCCGATGGGGTACCGACAATACTGCACAGGCCTTGTTCAAAGCGAAACGAATTATCATCAAGTTTTTCATAAGAAAGAGCATAAAACCGTAGAGAATTTTGATAAAATTTAAGGTCTTTAGAACGTTTTTCATACGGACATTATTTGTTAGTTTTCATTAAAATGAAAATTTCCTCTCCGCCAAAAAAATGGAATTAACTCGTGAACATTTTTGTGCGATGATTTTTTACGTCCTTTGACGTGGATTATCTCAATAGTGCATCGATCACTTAACTTCTGGTGATGAAGCCCCATACAGAGTAATTGTATATTATTGGTTCAATAAATTTGATCGTAGTCAGAGTTCGCTGGCGGATGAATTTAAAGAAGGCCATCGAAAATCGGCTGTAGTGCCAACAAAAATAGATGCCGTGCGCGAACTAATAAAGCAAAATCGTTATATGACTTGTACAATTCAAGCATCCTTAGGCATTAGTATGACTAGAATGCATTCGATATTCTATGAACATTTAACCTTAAAAAAGCTGTGCACACGTTGGATCCGGCCTAAGTTAATGATCGCTCAAAAACGGGTTCGTGCTGATTGGTTGAAAGAAATATGATTGCAGAGATTCAAAAATCGTTTACATCATCGTCACAGGTGACGGACCTTGGATTTTTGGGTGTAAGCCCGAAAGTTAATAGCAATTGACTTAGATCTTCTAAGATGAGCCAAACCCAACAAAAGTCGTTTGCGCTCGAAGCACTTCGAAGCAAATGGTCATCTGTTTTTTTGGAAAAACTGGGCATTTCGCAACCGTAGTTTTAGAGGATCGTAAAACGGTCAATTCTAAATGATACGCAATCATTTGTTTGCTAAAAGTCTTCAAAGAAATAAGAGAGAAATACGAGTTCAGACACATCGATGCAAAAAACTGGTTTTTGAGCACTCAGAAGTCAAATTGATGAGTCATCCGCCGTACAGTTCTGATTTGGCATCTAACAATTTCGTTTTGTTCCCGTACATAAGAAAACAAACTGCATGAACGATTTTCAACACCAGAAGAGGCGATTGATGCGTTCAAAACCCATGTCTTGGAAATACCTACTTTGCTGTGGAAAAACAAATGTATTTTAGGAATAGTAAGCCAAATACAAAAAAGTATGGAATGTATATTTTATTTTACATTTTATTAAAATCGTAAGTAACCAAACATTTAGCATAAAAGCAACACAACATTAGTAACACTAAATAATTTTCTTGTTTAATAGTCTTTGTAGTATCATTTTCGCTTTCCATCAAAACTTCGTTTTGTGCTTCTTCTGCTGTAGGATCGCTGCGGATCGTCTCTTTTCAACATCCAGCAGTGTTAACATTCCACCTTCCTTGATATCGATTTTCCATTTTCTCTATATCTTAGTGAAATCTTTCACCTTGTTTCTCGGTGACAGAACTAAGATTGTCTGGAAATTAGTCTAGGTGTGAGTGGAGAAAATGTACTTTTAGATTCGTGTTACAGCCTAAATTCTTGAAGCTTTCCAACATTTCAGGATTCCTTTTCGTTCCCAAGAAATCTGCTTACAATAAGTTTAAAAGATACCCATGCTGCTTTTCCTTTTGTGTCTATTTTTTTTCTCAAAGTTGTTATCTTTTATAAGTTTTCAGATGTCAGGTCCAACAAATACTCCTTTTTTCAACTTCGCCTCAGATAAACCAGAAAACTGCTGACAAAAATATCGAAAGCATTCTCCTTGCTTCGATAAGGCCTTAACAAATTGCTTCATCAGACCCAATTTGATGTGAAGTGGAGGAAGTAAAACTTTTTTTGGATCTAAGAGACTCACCCTCGCAGTATTGTTTGTACCGACCTCTAAGGTCTTCCTGACTGGCCACACTTTCTTAATGTAATGCTGTTTTCTGTTACGGCTATCCCATTCACAAAGAAAACATGGATACTTTATGTATCCACTCTGTTGAACAAGCAACAGTGAAATGACTTGTAAATTGCCACAAATAGTCCATTTATGTCTCGAATAGCTAAGTTTGTTGAAGACCACTTCAAGGTTTTGGTATGTTTTCTTTAAGTGAACCGAATGACCAACGGAATAAACAAAAATCAGAAAAAACATGTATACAGTACAGAGTCAAAAGACACTGTATGAGGAAAGCCAACAAAGGTTTGACACCTACTCAGCGTTGCCACCCGACTAAACTGTGCGTGATGGTTATTTTTTCCATAATCAACGTACAAAAACGATAAAAATCACTGATTATATTTTAAACAATTTTTCCATTGCAGGCCTGTGTAATCGGTCCATTACATTCTATATTCATTTCTTGAACATTTGTGGCGGACACCTAGCATGGGAGTCTAATAAAAAATTTTGTATTTTCAATTTCTTTGATAATGCCTTTAACCTCCTTACGAATTTTGGTTCTTTATTCCTGTGGAATGTATCAAAGCATTTTTATATGTACATGTACGCTCACGTGACACAACAAAGCAATAGGACAGGGAATAGACTAGCGATACACGCTGGCTGATATTACAATGTTAAAAAAAACACCAGGTTTAGTAGCGAATGATATACTCTATATATAAATATAATTGAATATAAATTAATTATTCGTTTCCAATTTGTAGTTACAAAATTAGTAAATTAATTTTGACCCACCGTCAAAAAAGTCCTCCATATAGATAGTAACGGTATGGCATAGAAAAAAGAAAAACCAAAATATTGGAAGTATGACAACCTCGTTATTAAACTTCGCGGTATAATTTTTTAGAATCTCTTAGTCAGTTAGCTACATGTTAATTAAAAATAAAACCATAATGACCCGACTGCATGATTTCCCAGTAATTGCTCATCGATTTTGCTGCAAACGCGCTGCGAACAAAATGCTTTAATTACAGAGCTGAAAATTACACCGCATTGAGTTGGGAAAAATGCAATTTTAATTAAGTTCTAATTGAACCTTCAGCAGCCTCCTAGACCAGCACTTATTTAAGGAAATATTTATTTTAGTAGGGCCGCCAGGCGCATTTGCGGCGTTTTATCATCCAATACGTCAAAAATAAGTACATGTTTCAATAATAAGCGCTATTGCCTTTGCTTGTTTTAGAGAACTAATTTCGACTCACGAAAGCGACTGATTAGCCTGGCACTTCCAAGCTGTTTCCGGGCTTTCCACACGCACGTTAATGGGCTCGTAGGTTTCTTTGTTTCTAGTTGAGTAACGACAGCTTTTAAAAGCCTCTATAATTTGGTTTAAGCTTTAACTACAATGATTTTTGCAATTTTATTTTAACTGCTTGATATGAATTATAACATTTCAAAATTAACAGAAACATTTTTAAAAGGCTTCTGTAAAATATAATTTTTTGTACTTATATGTAAATGTAACCTTTTATCTAGAAGCGAAGGCTATTTTGTAATTATTTGTTACCTAGATGTACTTAAAGCAATTGTTAAACAATAGTTGTAGTACAATAATGTTTGTTATCACTCAGGGAGCGCATTTTTCTGTAACTTTCGCACCTCTTGTTACGACAAACGTTTGACGTTTTTGAATACTTTTAACAAACTCAAAGGTTATTTTGTAATATTTTAAAGTAATCTCTTAATTGTCCTTGCAATTTATATGTATTTTTTACATTTTTTGAAGCAGCATCGAAAGGTTGTAAAAAGCTAAAGGGTTGTAGATCAATGTTATAAGCAAATTAGGACGCATTGCACAAGCTTACATCAGAATTGTTGGTATACAATAATTATCAAGCGTAAAAAAACAACCAAAAACATTGTCTTTGAAAGAGTTGTAACAAGGATTTCGGGGGTTGCAGGCAAGGGAATAGAATGTGTTTCTTAAGCGACAACGAATATTTTCGTAGTACAGCCATTATTATAAAACACCTACTTCGAGTGCGTTAAGGTACAACTACTGAGTTCTTTACTATTTAAATATTTTATATAACACAGAATTTACAAGAAAAAGAAATAATTTAGCTACAAAAGAGGCCTTGAAAATATAACAAACATAAACAAGATCTTTTATTTCATAAAAAAATATTAATTTCTTAGCAAGAGTCAGTCTGTAATAATAGAATTGGATATTTGATAGATTGAACTTAAAAACAAATTATAGTAATTAAAAATAAATAATAAAAGCACTACAAGAAGCACCTATGAACATTTTTTAAATATCTTCTTCTTCTTTCTCGTTTCCCATTTATGCCTCACGGCGTTGGGCCCCTTATCCATTCCCTATAGGGTTTCCTCTCTCTTGCCATTCTTTTTACCTCCTCCATATTTTTTCCTCTTTTCCTAGCCGATAGTCTTACATTGTCTTCCCATTGTATTCGGGTTCTGCCTTTATTCTTTTTCCCTCCATTCTTGTCTCCATTATCCGTTTCGGGTATCTTTCGATGTCAATGCGATGCACGTGTCCATACCACTGTAATTGTTTGTTCTCAATTTCGTGGACAATTGGGTATTGGTTCAGTTACTCCCTTATGCTGTTGTTTCTTATCTTGCCCCTGCTAGTCTTTCCCACAACTCTTCTGAGGTATTTCATCTCTGATGCAGTTATTTTTGACCTATGCTTATCGGTTATTGCCCATGTTTCTGCTCCGTATATCAGAGTCGGGGTGAATATTGTTTTAAATAGGTTCATCTTTGCCTTGGTGCTTATTTCTTCCTTCCCTATGATGGTGTTGTTTATCTGATAATAAATGTTATTTGCTTTGTTTATTCTATTGTTTATTTCATCATCTATTATTCCATCATTTTTTATATATGCGCCTAAATATTCATATTTTTCAACATATTGTAGCTGAGTTCCACCCAGGAAAATGGGTTCTTCTATTTCTTCTCTGTTGTTTTTCTTGATATGTAGTATTTTACTTTTTTGTGTGTTTATTTCCATTCCCTTTTCCTCGAGGTTTCGTTTCCATATATTTATGTTGTGTTGTAGCTCTGTTGTGTTTGTTGCCATTACCAGTATGTCGTCCGCATAAATTAGGTCTTGTGTGTTTGTAGGATTCATATTGTAATACCCTAATCTTGATTTTCTAGTTTCTTTTTTTGTTTTCTTTATTATACTGTTCATGTATACTATGAACAGTAAAGGGCTTAGACTATCCCCTTGTTTTATGTCTTTCCCCATGTTAAATTCCTTTGACTTTTCCCCATTTATTCTGACTATTCCTATTGTTCTTTTATTCGTGCTCTTTATTATTCTTGTCAATTTGGGGCTTGCTTGTAATTCTTTCCATATTTGTTCTCTAGGCACCTGGTCGAAAGCGGCTTTTAGATCCAGAAATGCTAGAAACAGGTCTCTGTTCTTGTCTATCATTTTGCTGATGATTAGCCTAATAGTGTGTATGTGGTCTTGCGTCTGTTTCCCTGGACGAAAAGCGGCTTGTTCGTCTTCTAGTTTTTCTTCTATTTCGGCTCTCAGTCTCTTTTCTATTATTTTGGAGTATATCTCTAAACTCACTGATGACAGGCATATAGCCCGCTATTTTTCACAGTTTGAGGTGGCTCCTTTCTTATGTATGGGTATTATTATATTTTTTTGCCAATCCAATGGGATCATTTCCGTTTCCCATGCTTGTTGAAGGATTGTTTTCAGCCACTTCATTACTATATCTCCTCCCTTTTTTAATAATTCTGGGGCGATATCATCTTTCCCTGCTGCTTTCCCATTTCTCATTGTTTTTACCGCCATCCTGATTTCTTCCTGTTCTAGCGTTGTTTGCTGTTCTTCTTGTATTTCTCTATCTGCTTCTTGATCATTGGCCTCCAGGTTATTGTGGAATTGCTTTTCGTAATGTCTTTGCCAGATTTTTAGGATTTCTTTGGTTGTTGTTGCTATATCTCCCTTTTGGTTTGTTATATTCCGTGTTGGTTTTGCTTGGTTTCCTTTTAGCCTTTTTATTACGCTCCAGAATTGTTTTTGGTTCTCTACATACTTTTCTTCTATTTTTTTTCCAAACTCCTCTCATGTAGTTCTCTTTGCTACTTTTACTGCTTCTTTGGCTTCATTTCGTTTCTGATAGTAATGTATTTTGCTTTCTTCTGTGTTAGTTCTTTTGAAGATTTGCCATGCTTCTTTTTTCTCTTTAATCTTTTGTTTTACGTCTTGATACCACCACTTAGTCTTCTTTTGTTTGTTGTGCTTGATCTTTATTCCGCATATTTCTTGGGCCGTTTGGAGTAGGGTTCTCTTAAATAGGTTTCATCTTTCTTCTATGCTCCTTTGTTCTTGTTGGTTCTCCTCTAGTTCTAGTGCGTTTAGTTTCCTCGTTAATGTTTGCTCGTATCTTTCTTTCGTCTGGGGGTTTTCCAACTCTGTTATTTTTGTGCCTATATAACTATTCTCGATTACTCTTGTAGGTTTTGTGATTAGGGTGTCTGCTACTAGGAGTCTGTGATTCGTAGATAGTTCTGCTCCTCTTACTACTTTTACGTCCTGTAGTGCGTATCTCATTCCTTTGGTTATTAGGATGTAATCGATTACTGATTTGTGTCCTAGTGCTTCGTTCTCGTATGTGATTTTATGGATGTTTTTATGGTTATACCATGTGTTTACAATCAACAGCTGATTTGTTATGCAGAAGTCTATCATACGTTCGCCGTTGTTATTTAGTTCGACGTTTATTCCATAGCTACCCATTGTTCCATATCCTATTTCTTTGTTATTCCCTATGTGGGCATTCCAGTCCCCTATGGGTATTACGTGTTGGTTCTTGGTCTGCATGTTTTCTAGAGTCCTTTGTAGCTGTTCGTAAAAGTGTTCTTTATCATTTACAATGGCATTTTCTGTTGGGGCATAGACCTGGATGACTCCTGTTTTTTCCTGTAGTTGTATATCCATTGTAATTTTCCTCGAGCTTACTGCTTTCCAGTTAGTGACTCTTGTTTCCAATTCACAACTAGTAATTATCCCTACTCCTTCTGTTGCTGTGACGTGGCCTTAGCTCTTGATTTACACGAGGAGGTCCGTGCGTTGTAAACAAAGACAGACTATACATGTGAACGCTGATATAAACGGTTGCATAATCGAGCTCTGAGCTCTTGATTTACACGAGGAGACATGTATCTCGTTGAGTGGTGAACAGACTATGTGAACAGACTCAGACTCATTAAATTTTATTCGCCATTTGTTTAACCATTGTTGGATTGCTGTTAGGTTTGCTTGTAACTTCTGGGATCACTGTCACAGGCCAGAATTGCAGTATCGCCGACAAATGTTGCTGTTATAGCTTTTGGAGTACTTGGCAAATCTGCAGTGTACAGCAGATACAGAAAGGGTCCAAGGGCACTCGCTTGAGGTACTCCAGATTTTATTAGAAACAATTTGGTGTACTCAGTTTAGAATTTTACCAGGAAGTGTTTATTGTCTAAGTAAGATTCAAGGATAAGGAAATAATTCAGTAGAAGGAGAAGACATGGTTTACAAAGGAGACTAGTGTGCCATACCTTACCAAATGTCTGTGAGATGTCGAAAAAGGCTGCTGAACAATATTGTTGGTTTTCAAAGGCTTAATTAATTGTCCGAACCAGTCGGTGGGCCTGCTGTATTGTGGAATGACCGCGTCGGAAGCCAAACTGAGGGTTGGGCAATAGTTCGTTATCTTCAATACTCGTAGTGGTTCTTTTCAAGAATAGCTGCTCAAATACCTTTGAAACAATAAGAAAAAGACTTATTAGTCGGTA